>OZ026524.1:2769798-4154697 GCA_964019695.1 Loripinus fragilis | reverse complement strand
TGAACAAGGACTTTCCTGTCACATTTATACTCATTTTTGCATGGTGTCAGAATTGGGGAATTCTAAGCAATAACAGACATCATCGAATAAGTGACCCTGTCACTTTTATGAAAAAGAGTTGCATATGCATATGTCATCCAGGTGGTGTTTTGTATTCCTGTCGACAATTTGTTGACGGCTGACAGACGCATGCTGTGTTTGACTGCTTCACATTCTTCAGCATCACACACACACATATGATGGACGGCCTCCTATTGTATTTGGCATTGTTATGTAAATAATCAAAACTAAAATTCAGCAGTTTTGATAGTTAATTTCCTCTTTAAATTTGAATTTAAAGCTTGAAATTTATTAAATTTAATAAAGATTACTGAAATTTAAGTTTAAAATTGCCATACACCTACTGGGCAGATATTTTTCCATCACTTTTGGACTATGTAGAGAGGAGGAACTTCAGAGATTCTGGCATTTTTTAATTCATTCTAAAATTTCAAGAAATAAGAAAGATATTGCAAAAATACTGAAGTCTCGGCCTGGAAAAAATGCCCCCTCTGAAGGCTGTTTTTCCGAAATATTTTATGTGTGTTCGATTGGCTGTCACATCTTGAATTCTCATTCTGTTGCTCTCATATTGCTTTCACAAGTTCAGTGAATGTATAGTTGTTGGTATATAGATTTATTTTCTCAATAAAGAATAAAATTAGGGTCTGATAGGAATCAGACCACAATTATGTCCCTTGATCGGTTGAATAGAATAAGGATGTTCTTTCGCGCAAATGTTCCCCTTTTAGTGGGCTGTAAATCTACCAATTCATGTGAGCATCCTTGTTATTGGGTATGTCTGAACTGCCCAATGAATAAGCTTTCAGAAAATGTTGCTTCTGTCCCGGTAACTGGTAATTCTAGGAAAATTGAGGCCTCTGCACACCTAAGTAAAATGCTGTTAAGATAGCCAACACGACTGCTGTGTCACATAGGGTTTGTCTAAACTCCTGTGGTTCCAAAACGAGCCGAACTTGCCCTATCTAGTCAGTGATTAGAATGACTCCCAGGCCATGTTTGAGTGGGGAAAAGCTTCAGAAGAAAGCCAGCTTCATCATGTATAATAGGAGGTGCTGTAATGAATGATTAAACTATATAGTAAAATTAATTGTGGTCTCGCGCCTGTTCTGAGCGATCTGGCAGTTGGAGCAAATTTCTATTTTGGGTTTTTGAGATGCTTAGGTCCCTATTGACATGATATCTTGCCTAGAGATATGAAATAAGCTCAAATACAAGCTTTTGAAGAAAAAATGAGCCATATTTTTGTTAATATTTGGTTAAAACTGAGATTTCTAGGCTTTTGTAAGGTGTCGACAATTGGTACATGTCGAAATAAGGTGCAAAAGTGTATTCCTAATCCATCTAGACTGTAGATTCAAGCCTAAATGGAGTTGTTTGTTTAAAATAACAAGCTCACTCTGAGACAGGCAGGTCCCACCTCAACACTGGCCAGCTACTTTGTGGCCTCAGACAGCTCAAAAATGCCTATCGGGACAGTGAACAAGTCCGAACTTTATAGCCCTTGTCAAATGTTGAATCAATATCTACTGTTGCTCCAATTTTGTGTGTTTGTATGTGCCGAGTGGGGGGGGGGGGGGGGGGTGTAACTAATTTACAAGGTAGTTTATAGTGTCCTTCCTTATTTTTTTAAAAATTTGTCTTGCTGAGTAAGAGAGCTACGGTCGGCTTTTATTGTGTTCTTGCTATTGTGTGGGTGTCTGTGTTAGAGTGTCTCTTCCTCGGGATGTGATGGCTGGTTGACCTGTAGTTTGTGATTGTGGCATTTCCTGACCATGCTAACATGTTTTCTTGGCACTAGACTTAAATATGGTAATTACCGTATTTACTCTAAATATTGGCACACCATAGCTTCTCTGCAAGCTTATCTTGAAATCTTTTGACCCCCCCCCCCCCCCCATTTCACAATCGGATGAGTTGTGATATATGCAAGTTATATAAGCCCTGATCAGACTGCTCCTATCCAAATTGTTTGATCTTGGTTGAAACTACTTGCTCATGCCTACCAGGTGGAATATTTAGGGTAAATACAGCATAACCAGTGTGATCTCAAATGGTGTTTTTGTCCATTAATAGTTTGGACTCTGATCAAACTGCTGTTGCTCTTGGGGTCTCTGATAAACTGATTGAAACTAAAAAAGAAACTCTGTACCACTTGTCAGACAGTGTTTCTAGGAGTAATTAATTATTCTTATTTATCTATGATTAGGTTATGGAGCCTATGGGAAGACAATTAAACAAGTCCACCGGTTATAAGTGACAACACCATGCCAGACTACACAGTGGTTCTTCTATATTGAGCAGTCACCGTCATATAACAAGAAACCGTCGATTCCAAAACCTTCGGTAAGATTTTTTTTTACTGAATTACTAAGTTCTAGGTGAATTATATACCTCCTTGGAGTCTACACAAGCATCATTGGAGTCTGCATATTGAGTGGATATGCCCTGGAAGGACAAAATGCCCCACCTTGAATTGTGTCTGACACTGCTGATTATGAAAAGGATGAACAAGGACTTTCCTGTCACATTTATACTCATTTTTGCATGGTGTCAGAATTGGGGGAATTCTAAGCAATAACAGACATCATCGAATAAGTGACCCTGTCACTTTTTATGAAAAAGAGTTGCATATGCATATGTCATCCAGGTGGTGTTTTGTATTCCTGTCGACAATTTGTTGACGGCTGACAGACGCATGCTGTGTTTGACTGCTTCACATTCTTCAGCATCACACACACACATATGATGGACGGCCTCCTATTGTATTTGGCATTGTTATGTAAATAATCAAAACTAAAATTCAGCAGTTTTGATAGTTAATTTCCTCTTTAAATTTGAATTTAAAGCTTGAAATTTATTAAATTTAATAAAGATTACTGAAATTTAAGTTTAAAATTGCCATACACCTACTGGGCAGATATTTTTCCATCACTTTTGGACTATGTAGAGAGGAGGAACTTCAGAGATTCTGGCATTTTTTAATTCATTCTAAAATTTCAAGAAATAAGAAAGATATTGCAAAAATACTGAAGTCTCGGCCTGGAAAAAATGCCCCCTCTGAAGGCTGTTTTTTCCGAAATATTTTATGTGTGTTCGATTGGCTGTCACATCTTGAATTCTCATTCTGTTGCTCTCATATTGCTTTCACAAGTTCAGTGAATGTATAGTTGTTGGTATATAGATTTATTTTCTCAATAAAGAATAAAATTAGGGTCTGATATGAGCGATCTGGCAGTTGGAGCAAATTTCTATTTTTGGGTTTTTGAGATGCTTAGGTCCCTATTGACATGATATCTTGCCTAGAGATATGAAATAAGCTCAAATACAAGCTTTTGAAGAAAAAATGAGCCATATTTTTGTTAATATTTGGTTAAAACTGAGATTTCTAGGCTTTTGTAAGGTGTCGACAATTGGTACATGTCGAAATAAGGTGCAAAAGTGTATTCCTAATCCATCTAGACTGTAGATTCAAGCCTAAATGGAGTTGTTTGTTTAAAATAACAAGCTCACTCTGAGACAGGCAGGTCCCACCTCAACACTGGCCAGCTACTTTGTGGCCTCAGACAGCTCAAAAATGCCTATCGGGACAGTGAACAAGTCCGAACTTTATAGCCCTTGTCAAATGTTGAATCAATATCTACTGTTGCTCCAATTTTGTGTGTTTGTATGTGCCGAGTGGGGGGGGGGGGGGGTGTAACTAATTTACAAGGTAGTTTATAGTGTCCTTCCTTATTTTTTTAAAAATTTGTCTTGCTGAGTAAGAGAGCTACGGTCGGCTTTTATTGTGTTCTTGCTATTGTGTGGGTGTCTGTGTTAGAGTGTCTCTTCCTCGGGATGTGATGGCTGGTTGACCTGTAGTTTGTGATTGTGGCATTTCCTGACCATGCTAACATGTTTTCTTGGCACTAGACTTAAATATGGTAATTACCGTATTTACTCTAAATATTGGCACACCATAGCTTCTCTGCAAGCTTATCTTGAAATCTTTTGACCCCCCCCCCCCCCCCCATTTCACAATCGGATGAGTTGTGATATATGCAAGTTATATAAGCCCTGATCAGACTGCTCCTATCCAAATTGTTTGATCTTGGTTGAAACTACTTGCTCATGCCTACCAGGTGGAATATTTAGGGTAAATACAGCATAACCAGTGTGATCTCAAATGGTGTTTTTGTCCATTAATAGTTTGGACTCTGATCAAACTGCTGTTGCTCTTGGGGTCTCTGATAAACTGATTGAAACTAAAAAAGAAACTCTGTACCACTTGTCAGACAGTGTTTCTAGGAGTAATTAATTATTCTTATTTATCTATGATTAGGTTATGGAGCCTATGGGAAGACAATTAAACAAGTCCACCGGTTATAAGTGACAACACCATGCCAGACTACACAGTGGTTCTTCTATATTGAGCAGTCACCGTCATATAACAAGAAACCGTCGATTCCAAAACCTTCGGTAAGATTTTTTTTTACTGAATTACTAAGTTCTAGGTGAATTATATACCTCCTTGGAGTCTACACAAGCATCATTGGAGTCTGCATATTGAGTGGATATGCCCTGGAAGGACAAAATGCCCCACCTTGAATTGTGTCTGACACTGCTGATTATGAAAAGGATGAACAAGGACTTTCCTGTCACATTTATACTCATTTTTGCATGGTGTCAGAATTGGGGGAATTCTAAGCAATAACAGACATCATCGAATAAGTGACCCTGTCACTTTTTATGAAAAAGAGTTGCATATGCATATGTCATCCAGGTGGTGTTTTGTATTCCTGTCGACAATTTGTTGACGGCTGACAGACGCATGCTGTGTTTGACTGCTTCACATTCTTCAGCATCACACACACACATATGATGGACGGCCTCCTATTGTATTTGGCATTGTTATGTAAATAATCAAAACTAAAATTCAGCAGTTTTGATAGTTAATTTCCTCTTTAAATTTGAATTTAAAGCTTGAAATTTATTAAATTTAATAAAGATTACTGAAATTTAAGTTTAAAATTGCCATACACCTACTGGGCAGATATTTTTCCATCACTTTTGGACTATGTAGAGAGGAGGAACTTCAGAGATTCTGGCATTTTTTAATTCATTCTAAAATTTCAAGAAATAAGAAAGATATTGCAAAAATACTGAAGTCTCGGCCTGGAAAAAATGCCCCCTCTGAAGGCTGTTTTTTCCGAAATATTTTATGTGTGTTCGATTGGCTGTCACATCTTGAATTCTCATTCTGTTGCTCTCATATTGCTTTCACAAGTTCAGTGAATGTATAGTTGTTGGTATATAGATTTATTTTCTCAATAAAGAATAAAATTAGGGTCTGATAGGAATCAGACCACAATTATGTCCCTTGATCGGTTGAATAGAATAAGGATGTTCTTTCGCGCAAATAGTTCCCCTTTTAGTGGGCTGTAAATCTACCAATTCATGTGAGCATCCTTGTTATTGGGTATGTCTGAACTGCCCAATGAATAAGCTTTCAGAAAATGTTGCTTCTGTCCCGGTAACTGGTAATTCTAGGAAAATTGAGGCCTCTGCACACCTAAGTAAAATGCTGTTAAGATAGCCAACACGACTGCTGTGTCACATAGGGTTTGTCTAAACTCCTGTGGTTCCAAAACGAGCCGAACTTGCCCTATCTAGTCAGTGATTAGAATGACTCCCAGGCCATGTTTGAGTGGGGAAAAGCTTCAGAAGAAAGCCAGCTTCATCATGTATAATAGGAGGTGCTGTAATGAATGATTAAACTATATAGTAAAATTAATTGTGGTCTCGCGCCTGTTCTGAGCGATCTGGCAGTTGGAGCAAATTTCTATTTTTGGGTTTTTGAGATGCTTAGGTCCCTATTGACATGATATCTTGCCTAGAGATATGAAATAAGCTCAAATACAAGCTTTTGAAGAAAAAATGAGCCATATTTTTGTTAATATTTGGTTAAAACTGAGATTTCTAGGCTTTTGTAAGGTGTCGACAATTGGTACATGTCGAAATAAGGTGCAAAAGTGTATTCCTAATCCATCTAGACTGTAGATTCAAGCCTAAATGGAGTTGTTTGTTTAAAATAACAAGCTCACTCTGAGACAGGCAGGTCCCACCTCAACACTGGCCAGCTACTTTGTGGCCTCAGACAGCTCAAAAATGCCTATCGGGACAGTGAACAAGTCCGAACTTTATAGCCCTTGTCAAATGTTGAATCAATATCTACTGTTGCTCCAATTTTGTGTGTTTGTATGTGCCGAGTGGGGGGGGGGGGGGTGTAACTAATTTACAAGGTAGTTTATAGTGTCCTTCCTTATTTTTTTAAAAATTTGTCTTGCTGAGTAAGAGAGCTACGGTCGGCTTTTATTGTGTTCTTGCTATTGTGTGGGTGTCTGTGTTAGAGTGTCTCTTCCTCGGGATGTGATGGCTGGTTGACCTGTAGTTTGTGATTGTGGCATTTCCTGACCATGCTAACATGTTTTCTTGGCACTAGACTTAAATATGGTAATTACCGTATTTACTCTAAATATTGGCACACCATAGCTTCTCTGCAAGCTTATCTTGAAATCTTTTGACCCCCCCCCCCCCCCCCATTTCACAATCGGATGAGTTGTGATATATGCAAGTTATATAAGCCCTGATCAGACTGCTCCTATCCAAATTGTTTGATCTTGGTTGAAACTACTTGCTCATGCCTACCAGGTGGAATATTTAGGGTAAATACAGCATAACCAGTGTGATCTCAAATGGTGTTTTTGTCCATTAATAGTTTGGACTCTGATCAAACTGCTGTTGCTCTTGGGGTCTCTGATAAACTGATTGAAACTAAAAAAGAAACTCTGTACCACTTGTCAGACAGTGTTTCTAGGAGTAATTAATTATTCTTATTTATCTATGATTAGGTTATGGAGCCTATGGGAAGACAATTAAACAAGTCCACCGGTTATAAGTGACAACACCATGCCAGACTACACAGTGGTTCTTCTATATTGAGCAGTCACCGTCATATAACAAGAAACCGTCGATTCCAAAACCTTCGGTAAGATTTTTTTTTACTGAATTACTAAGTTCTAGGTGAATTATATACCTCCTTGGAGTCTACACAAGCATCATTGGAGTCTGCATATTGAGTGGATATGCCCTGGAAGGACAAAATGCCCCACCTTGAATTGTGTCTGACACTGCTGATTATGAAAAGGATGAACAAGGACTTTCCTGTCACATTTATACTCATTTTTGCATGGTGTCAGAATTGGGGGAATTCTAAGCAATAACAGACATCATCGAATAAGTGACCCTGTCACTTTTTATGAAAAAGAGTTGCATATGCATATGTCATCCAGGTGGTGTTTTGTATTCCTGTCGACAATTTGTTGACGGCTGACAGACGCATGCTGTGTTTGACTGCTTCACATTCTTCAGCATCACACACACACATATGATGGACGGCCTCCTATTGTATTTGGCATTGTTATGTAAATAATCAAAACTAAAATTCAGCAGTTTTGATAGTTAATTTCCTCTTTAAATTTGAATTTAAAGCTTGAAATTTATTAAATTTAATAAAGATTACTGAAATTTAAGTTTAAAATTGCCATACACCTACTGGGCAGATATTTTTCCATCACTTTTGGACTATGTAGAGAGGAGGAACTTCAGAGATTCTGGCATTTTTTAATTCATTCTAAAATTTCAAGAAATAAGAAAGATATTGCAAAAATACTGAAGTCTCGGCCTGGAAAAAATGCCCCCTCTGAAGGCTGTTTTTTCCGAAATATTTTATGTGTGTTCGATTGGCTGTCACATCTTGAATTCTCATTCTGTTGCTCTCATATTGCTTTCACAAGTTCAGTGAATGTATAGTTGTTGGTATATAGATTTATTTTCTCAATAAAGAATAAAATTAGGGTCTGATAGGAATCAGACCACAATTATGTCCCTTGATCGGTTGAATAGAATAAGGATGTTCTTTCGCGCAAATAGTTCCCCTTTTAGTGGGCTGTAAATCTACCAATTCATGTGAGCATCCTTGTTATTGGGTATGTCTGAACTGCCCAATGAATAAGCTTTCAGAAAATGTTGCTTCTGTCCCGGTAACTGGTAATTCTAGGAAAATTGAGGCCTCTGCACACCTAAGTAAAATGCTGTTAAGATAGCCAACACGACTGCTGTGTCACATAGGGTTTGTCTAAACTCCTGTGGTTCCAAAACGAGCCGAACTTGCCCTATCTAGTCAGTGATTAGAATGACTCCCAGGCCATGTTTGAGTGGGGAAAAGCTTCAGAAGAAAGCCAGCTTCATCATGTATAATAGGAGGTGCTGTAATGAATGATTAAACTATATAGTAAAATTAATTGTGGTCTCGCGCCTGTTCTGAGCGATCTGGCAGTTGGAGCAAATTTCTATTTTTGGGTTTTTGAGATGCTTAGGTCCCTATTGACATGATATCTTGCCTAGAGATATGAAATAAGCTCAAATACAAGCTTTTGAAGAAAAAATGAGCCATATTTTTGTTAATATTTGGTTAAAACTGAGATTTCTAGGCTTTTGTAAGGTGTCGACAATTGGTACATGTCGAAATAAGGTGCAAAAGTGTATTCCTAATCCATCTAGACTGTAGATTCAAGCCTAAATGGAGTTGTTTGTTTAAAATAACAAGCTCACTCTGAGACAGGCAGGTCCCACCTCAACACTGGCCAGCTACTTTGTGGCCTCAGACAGCTCAAAAATGCCTATCGGGACAGTGAACAAGTCCGAACTTTATAGCCCTTGTCAAATGTTGAATCAATATCTACTGTTGCTCCAATTTTGTGTGTTTGTATGTGCCGAGTGGGGGGGGGGGGGGTGTAACTAATTTACAAGGTAGTTTATAGTGTCCTTCCTTATTTTTTTAAAAATTTGTCTTGCTGAGTAAGAGAGCTACGGTCGGCTTTTATTGTGTTCTTGCTATTGTGTGGGTGTCTGTGTTAGAGTGTCTCTTCCTCGGGATGTGATGGCTGGTTGACCTGTAGTTTGTGATTGTGGCATTTCCTGACCATGCTAACATGTTTTCTTGGCACTAGACTTAAATATGGTAATTACCGTATTTACTCTAAATATTGGCACACCATAGCTTCTCTGCAAGCTTATCTTGAAATCTTTTGACCCCCCCCCCCCCCATTTCACAATCGGATGAGTTGTGATATATGCAAGTTATATAAGCCCTGATCAGACTGCTCCTATCCAAATTGTTTGATCTTGGTTGAAACTACTTGCTCATGCCTACCAGGTGGAATATTTAGGGTAAATACAGCATAACCAGTGTGATCTCAAATGGTGTTTTTGTCCATTAATAGTTTGGACTCTGATCAAACTGCTGTTGCTCTTGGGGTCTCTGATAAACTGATTGAAACTAAAAAAGAAACTCTGTACCACTTGTCAGACAGTGTTTCTAGGAGTAATTAATTATTCTTATTTATCTATGATTAGGTTATGGAGCCTATGGGAAGACAATTAAACAAGTCCACCGGTTATAAGTGACAACATCATGCCAGACTACACAGTGGTTCTTCTATATTGAGCAGTCACCGTCATATAACAAGAAACCGTCGATTCCAAAACCTTCGGTAAGATTTTTTTTTACTGAATTACTAAGTTCTAGGTGAATTATATACCTCCTTGGAGTCTACACAAGCATCATTGGAGTCTGCATATTGAGTGGATATGCCCTGGAAGGACAAAATGCCCCACCTTGAATTGTGTCTGACACTGCTGATTATGAAAAGGATGAACAAGGACTTTCCTGTCACATTTATACTCATTTTTGCATGGTGTCAGAATTGGGGGAATTCTAAGCAATAACAGACATCATCGAATAAGTGACCCTGTCACTTTTTATGAAAAAGAGTTGCATATGCATATGTCATCCAGGTGGTGTTTTGTATTCCTGTCGACAATTTGTTGACGGCTGACAGACGCATGCTGTGTTTGACTGCTTCACATTCTTCAGCATCACACACACACATATGATGGACGGCCTCCTATTGTATTTGGCATTGTTATGTAAATAATCAAAACTAAAATTCAGCAGTTTTGATAGTTAATTTCCTCTTTAAATTTGAATTTAAAGCTTGAAATTTATTAAATTTAATAAAGATTACTGAAATTTAAGTTTAAAATTGCCATACACCTACTGGGCAGATATTTTTCCATCACTTTTGGACTATGTAGAGAGGAGGAACTTCAGAGATTCTGGCATTTTTTAATTCATTCTAAAATTTCAAGAAATAAGAAAGATATTGCAAAAATACTGAAGTCTCGGCCTGGAAAAAATGCCCCCTCTGAAGGCTGTTTTTTCCGAAATATTTTATGTGTGTTCGATTGGCTGTCACATCTTGAATTCTCATTCTGTTGCTCTCATATTGCTTTCACAAGTTCAGTGAATGTATAGTTGTTGGTATATAGATTTATTTTCTCAATAAAGAATAAAATTAGGGTCTGATAGGAATCAGACCACAATTATGTCCCTTGATCGGTTGAATAGAATAAGGATGTTCTTTCGCGCAAATAGTTCCCCTTTTAGTGGGCTGTAAATCTACCAATTCATGTGAGCATCCTTGTTATTGGGTATGTCTGAACTGCCCAATGAATAAGCTTTCAGAAAATGTTGCTTCTGTCCCGGTAACTGGTAATTCTAGGAAAATTGAGGCCTCTGCACACCTAAGTAAAATGCTGTTAAGATAGCCAACACGACTGCTGTGTCACATAGGGTTTGTCTAAACTCCTGTGGTTCCAAAACGAGCCGAACTTGCCCTATCTAGTCAGTGATTAGAATGACTCCCAGGCCATGTTTGAGTGGGGAAAAGCTTCAGAAGAAAGCCAGCTTCATCATGTATAATAGGAGGTGCTGTAATGAATGATTAAACTATATAGTAAAATTAATTGTGGTCTCGCGCCTGTTCTGAGCGATCTGGCAGTTGGAGCAAATTTCTATTTTTGGGTTTTTGAGATGCTTAGGTCCCTATTGACATGATATCTTGCCTAGAGATATGAAATAAGCTCAAATACAAGCTTTTGAAGAAAAAATGAGCCATATTTTTGTTAATATTTGGTTAAAACTGAGATTTCTAGGCTTTTGTAAGGTGTCGACAATTGGTACATGTCGAAATAAGGTGCAAAAGTGTATTCCTAATCCATCTAGACTGTAGATTCAAGCCTAAATGGAGTTGTTTGTTTAAAATAACAAGCTCACTCTGAGACAGGCAGGTCCCACCTCAACACTGGCCAGCTACTTTGTGGCCTCAGACAGCTCAAAAATGCCTATCGGGACAGTGAACAAGTCCGAACTTTATAGCCCTTGTCAAATGTTGAATCAATATCTACTGTTGCTCCAATTTTGTGTGTTTGTATGTGCCGAGTGGGGGGGGGGGGGTGTAACTAATTTACAAGGTAGTTTATAGTGTCCTTCCTTATTTTTTTAAAAATTTGTCTTGCTGAGTAAGAGAGCTACGGTCGGCTTTTATTGTGTTCTTGCTATTGTGTGGGTGTCTGTGTTAGAGTGTCTCTTCCTCGGGATGTGATGGCTGGTTGACCTGTAGTTTGTGATTGTGGCATTTCCTGACCATGCTAACATGTTTTCTTGGCACTAGACTTAAATATGGTAATTACCGTATTTACTCTAAATATTGGCACACCATAGCTTCTCTGCAAGCTTATCTTGAAATCTTTTGACCCCCCCCCCCCCCCCCCCATTTCACAATCGGATGAGTTGTGATATATGCAAGTTATATAAGCCCTGATCAGACTGCTCCTATCCAAATTGTTTGATCTTGGTTGAAACTACTTGCTCATGCCTACCAGGTGGAATATTTAGGGTAAATACAGCATAACCAGTGTGATCTCAAATGGTGTTTTTGTCCATTAATAGTTTGGACTCTGATCAAACTGCTGTTGCTCTTGGGGTCTCTGATAAACTGATTGAAACTAAAAAAGAAACTCTGTACCACTTGTCAGACAGTGTTTCTAGGAGTAATTAATTATTCTTATTTATCTATGATTAGGTTATGGAGCCTATGGGAAGACAATTAAACAAGTCCACCGGTTATAAGTGACAACACCATGCCAGACTACACAGTGGTTCTTCTATATTGAGCAGTCACCGTCATATAACAAGAAACCGTCGATTCCAAAACCTTCGGTAAGATTTTTTTTTACTGAATTACTAAGTTCTAGGTGAATTATATACCTCCTTGGAGTCTACACAAGCATCATTGGAGTCTGCATATTGAGTGGATATGCCCTGGAAGGACAAAATGCCCCACCTTGAATTGTGTCTGACACTGCTGATTATGAAAAGGATGAACAAGGACTTTCCTGTCACATTTATACTCATTTTTGCATGGTGTCAGAATTGGGGGAATTCTAAGCAATAACAGACATCATCGAATAAGTGACCCTGTCACTTTTTATGAAAAAGAGTTGCATATGCATATGTCATCCAGGTGGTGTTTTGTATTCCTGTCGACAATTTGTTGACGGCTGACAGACGCATGCTGTGTTTGACTGCTTCACATTCTTCAGCATCACACACACACATATGATGGACGGCCTCCTATTGTATTTGGCATTGTTATGTAAATAATCAAAACTAAAATTCAGCAGTTTTGATAGTTAATTTCCTCTTTAAATTTGAATTTAAAGCTTGAAATTTATTAAATTTAATAAAGATTACTGAAATTTAAGTTTAAAATTGCCATACACCTACTGGGCAGATATTTTTCCATCACTTTTGGACTATGTAGAGAGGAGGAACTTCAGAGATTCTGGCATTTTTTAATTCATTCTAAAATTTCAAGAAATAAGAAAGATATTGCAAAAATACTGAAGTCTCGGCCTGGAAAAAATGCCCCCTCTGAAGGCTGTTTTTTCCGAAATATTTTATGTGTGTTCGATTGGCTGTCACATCTTGAATTCTCATTCTGTTGCTCTCATATTGCTTTCACAAGTTCAGTGAATGTATAGTTGTTGGTATATAGATTTATTTTCTCAATAAAGAATAAAATTAGGGTCTGTTCTGAGCGATCTGGCAGTTGGAGCAAATTTCTATTTTTGGGTTTTTGAGATGCTTAGGTCCCTATTGACATGATATCTTGCCTAGAGATATGAAATAAGCTCAAATACAAGCTTTTGAAGAAAAAATGAGCCATATTTTTGTTAATATTTGGTTAAAACTGAGATTTCTAGGCTTTTGTAAGGTGTCGACAATTGGTACATGTCGAAATAAGGTGCAAAAGTGTATTCCTAATCCATCTAGACTGTAGATTCAAGCCTAAATGGAGTTGTTTGTTTAAAATAACAAGCTCACTCTGAGACAGGCAGGTCCCACCTCAACACTGGCCAGCTACTTTGTGGCCTCAGACAGCTCAAAAATGCCTATCGGGACAGTGAACAAGTCCGAACTTTATAGCCCTTGTCAAATGTTGAATCAATATCTACTGTTGCTCCAATTTTGTGTGTTTGTATGTGCCGAGTGGGGGGGGGGGGTGTAACTAATTTACAAGGTAGTTTATAGTGTCCTTCCTTATTTTTTTAAAAATTTGTCTTGCTGAGTAAGAGAGCTACGGTCGGCTTTTATTGTGTTCTTGCTATTGTGTGGGTGTCTGTGTTAGAGTGTCTCTTCCTCGGGATGTGATGGCTGGTTGACCTGTAGTTTGTGATTGTGGCATTTCCTGACCATGCTAACATGTTTTCTTGGCACTAGACTTAAATATGGTAATTACCGTATTTACTCTAAATATTGGCACACCATAGCTTCTCTGCAAGCTTATCTTGAAATCTTTTGACCCCCCCCCCCCCCCCCCATTTCACAATCGGATGAGTTGTGATATATGCAAGTTATATAAGCCCTGATCAGACTGCTCCTATCCAAATTGTTTGATCTTGGTTGAAACTACTTGCTCATGCCTACCAGGTGGAATATTTAGGGTAAATACAGCATAACCAGTGTGATCTCAAATGGTGTTTTTGTCCATTAATAGTTTGGACTCTGATCAAACTGCTGTTGCTCTTGGGGTCTCTGATAAACTGATTGAAACTAAAAAAGAAACTCTGTACCACTTGTCAGACAGTGTTTCTAGGAGTAATTAATTATTCTTATTTATCTATGATTAGGTTATGGAGCCTATGGGAAGACAATTAAACAAGTCCACCGGTTATAAGTGACAACACCATGCCAGACTACACAGTGGTTCTTCTATATTGAGCAGTCACCGTCATATAACAAGAAACCGTCGATTCCAAAACCTTCGGTAAGATTTTTTTTTACTGAATTACTAAGTTCTAGGTGAATTATATACCTCCTTGGAGTCTACACAAGCATCATTGGAGTCTGCATATTGAGTGGATATGCCCTGGAAGGACAAAATGCCCCACCTTGAATTGTGTCTGACACTGCTGATTATGAAAAGGATGAACAAGGACTTTCCTGTCACATTTATACTCATTTTTGCATGGTGTCAGAATTGGGGGAATTCTAAGCAATAACAGACATCATCGAATAAGTGACCCTGTCACTTTTTATGAAAAAGAGTTGCATATGCATATGTCATCCAGGTGGTGTTTTGTATTCCTGTCGACAATTTGTTGACGGCTGACAGACGCATGCTGTGTTTGACTGCTTCACATTCTTCAGCATCACACACACACATATGATGGACGGCCTCCTATTGTATTTGGCATTGTTATGTAAATAATCAAAACTAAAATTCAGCAGTTTTGATAGTTAATTTCCTCTTTAAATTTGAATTTAAAGCTTGAAATTTATTAAATTTAATAAAGATTACTGAAATTTAAGTTTAAAATTGCCATACACCTACTGGGCAGATATTTTTCCATCACTTTTGGACTATGTAGAGAGGAGGAACTTCAGAGATTCTGGCATTTTTTAATTCATTCTAAAATTTCAAGAAATAAGAAAGATATTGCAAAAATACTGAAGTCTCGGCCTGGAAAAAATGCCCCCTCTGAAGGCTGTTTTTTCCGAAATATTTTATGTGTGTTCGATTGGCTGTCACATCTTGAATTCTCATTCTGTTGCTCTCATATTGCTTTCACAAGTTCAGTGAATGTATAGTTGTTGGTATATAGATTTATTTTCTCAATAAAGAATAAAATTAGGGTCTGATAGGAATCAGACCACAATTATGTCCCTTGATCGGTTGAATAGAATAAGGATGTTCTTTCGCGCAAATAGTTCCCCTTTTAGTGGGCTGTAAATCTACCAATTCATGTGAGCATCCTTGTTATTGGGTATGTCTGAACTGCCCAATGAATAAGCTTTCAGAAAATGTTGCTTCTGTCCCGGTAACTGGTAATTCTAGGAAAATTGAGGCCTCTGCACACCTAAGTAAAATGCTGTTAAGATAGCCAACACGACTGCTGTGTCACATAGGGTTTGTCTAAACTCCTGTGGTTCCAAAACGAGCCGAACTTGCCCTATCTAGTCAGTGATTAGAATGACTCCCAGGCCATGTTTGAGTGGGGAAAAGCTTCAGAAGAAAGCCAGCTTCATCATGTATAATAGGAGGTGCTGTAATGAATGATTAAACTATATAGTAAAATTAATTGTGGTCTCGCGCCTGTTCTGAGCGATCTGGCAGTTGGAGCAAATTTCTATTTTTGGGTTTTTGAGATGCTTAGGTCCCTATTGACATGATATCTTGCCTAGAGATATGAAATAAGCTCAAATACAAGCTTTTGAAGAAAAAATGAGCCATATTTTTGTTAATATTTGGTTAAAACTGAGATTTCTAGGCTTTTGTAAGGTGTCGACAATTGGTACATGTCGAAATAAGGTGCAAAAGTGTATTCCTAATCCATCTAGACTGTAGATTCAAGCCTAAATGGAGTTGTTTGTTTAAAATAACAAGCTCACTCTGAGACAGGCAGGTCCCACCTCAACACTGGCCAGCTACTTTGTGGCCTCAGACAGCTCAAAAATGCCTATCGGGACAGTGAACAAGTCCGAACTTTATAGCCCTTGTCAAATGTTGAATCAATATCTACTGTTGCTCCAATTTTGTGTGTTTGTATGTGCCGAGTGGGGGGGGGGGGGGGTGTAACTAATTTACAAGGTAGTTTATAGTGTCCTTCCTTATTTTTTTAAAAATTTGTCTTGCTGAGTAAGAGAGCTACGGTCGGCTTTTATTGTGTTCTTGCTATTGTGTGGGTGTCTGTGTTAGAGTGTCTCTTCCTCGGGATGTGATGGCTGGTTGACCTGTAGTTTGTGATTGTGGCATTTCCTGACCATGCTAACATGTTTTCTTGGCACTAGACTTAAATATGGTAATTACCGTATTTACTCTAAATATTGGCACACCATAGCTTCTCTGCAAGCTTATCTTGAAATCTTTTGACCCCCCCCCCCCCCCCCATTTCACAATCGGATGAGTTGTGATATATGCAAGTTATATAAGCCCTGATCAGACTGCTCCTATCCAAATTGTTTGATCTTGGTTGAAACTACTTGCTCATGCCTACCAGGTGGAATATTTAGGGTAAATACAGCATAACCAGTGTGATCTCAAATGGTGTTTTTGTCCATTAATAGTTTGGACTCTGATCAAACTGCTGTTGCTCTTGGGGTCTCTGATAAACTGATTGAAACTAAAAAAGAAACTCTGTACCACTTGTCAGACAGTGTTTCTAGGAGTAATTAATTATTCTTATTTATCTATGATTAGGTTATGGAGCCTATGGGAAGACAATTAAACAAGTCCACCGGTTATAAGTGACAACACCATGCCAGACTACACAGTGGTTCTTCTATATTGAGCAGTCACCGTCATATAACAAGAAACCGTCGATTCCAAAACCTTCGGTAAGATTTTTTTTTACTGAATTACTAAGTTCTAGGTGAATTATATACCTCCTTGGAGTCTACACAAGCATCATTGGAGTCTGCATATTGAGTGGATATGCCCTGGAAGGACAAAATGCCCCACCTTGAATTGTGTCTGACACTGCTGATTATGAAAAGGATGAACAAGGACTTTCCTGTCACATTTATACTCATTTTTGCATGGTGTCAGAATTGGGGGAATTCTAAGCAATAACAGACATCATCGAATAAGTGACCCTGTCACTTTTTATGAAAAAGAGTTGCATATGCATATGTCATCCAGGTGGTGTTTTGTATTCCTGTCGACAATTTGTTGACGGCTGACAGACGCATGCTGTGTTTGACTGCTTCACATTCTTCAGCATCACACACACACATATGATGGACGGCCTCCTATTGTATTTGGCATTGTTATGTAAATAATCAAAACTAAAATTCAGCAGTTTTGATAGTTAATTTCCTCTTTAAATTTGAATTTAAAGCTTGAAATTTATTAAATTTAATAAAGATTACTGAAATTTAAGTTTAAAATTGCCATACACCTACTGGGCAGATATTTTTCCATCACTTTTGGACTATGTAGAGAGGAGGAACTTCAGAGATTCTGGCATTTTTTAATTCATTCTAAAATTTCAAGAAATAAGAAAGATATTGCAAAAATACTGAAGTCTCGGCCTGGAAAAAATGCCCCCTCTGAAGGCTGTTTTTTCCGAAATATTTTATGTGTGTTCGATTGGCTGTCACATCTTGAATTCTCATTCTGTTGCTCTCATATTGCTTTCACAAGTTCAGTGAATGTATAGTTGTTGGTATATAGATTTATTTTCTCAATAAAGAATAAAATTAGGGTCTGATAGGAATCAGACCACAATTATGTCCCTTGATCGGTTGAATAGAATAAGGATGTTCTTTCGCGCAAATAGTTCCCCTTTTAGTGGGCTGTAAATCTACCAATTCATGTGAGCATCCTTGTTATTGGGTATGTCTGAACTGCCCAATGAATAAGCTTTCAGAAAATGTTGCTTCTGTCCCGGTAACTGGTAATTCTAGGAAAATTGAGGCCTCTGCACACCTAAGTAAAATGCTGTTAAGATAGCCAACACGACTGCTGTGTCACATAGGGTTTGTCTAAACTCCTGTGGTTCCAAAACGAGCCGAACTTGCCCTATCTAGTCAGTGATTAGAATGACTCCCAGGCCATGTTTGAGTGGGGAAAAGCTTCAGAAGAAAGCCAGCTTCATCATGTATAATAGGAGGTGCTGTAATGAATGATTAAACTATATAGTAAAATTAATTGTGGTCTCGCGCCTGTTCTGATAGGAATCAGACCACAATTATGTCCCTTGATCGGTTGAATAGAATAAGGATGTTCTTTCGCGCAAATAGTTCCCCTTTTAGTGGGCTGTAAATCTACCAATTCATGTGAGCATCCTTGTTATTGGGTATGTCTGAACTGCCCAATGAATAAGCTTTCAGAAAATGTTGCTTCTGTCCCGGTAACTGGTAATTCTAGGAAAATTGAGGCCTCTGCACACCTAAGTAAAATGCTGTTAAGATAGCCAACACGACTGCTGTGTCACATAGGGTTTGTCTAAACTCCTGTGGTTCCAAAACGAGCCGAACTTGCCCTATCTAGTCAGTGATTAGAATGACTCCCAGGCCATGTTTGAGTGGGGAAAAGCTTCAGAAGAAAGCCAGCTTCATCATGTATAATAGGAGGTGCTGTAATGAATGATTAAACTATATAGTAAAATTAATTGTGGTCTCGCGCCTGTTCTGAGCGATCTGGCAGTTGGAGCAAATTTCTATTTTTGGGTTTTTGAGATGCTTAGGTCCCTATTGACATGATATCTTGCCTAGAGATATGAAATAAGCTCAAATACAAGCTTTTGAAGAAAAAATGAGCCATATTTTTGTTAATATTTGGTTAAAACTGAGATTTCTAGGCTTTTGTAAGGTGTCGACAATTGGTACATGTCGAAATAAGGTGCAAAAGTGTATTCCTAATCCATCTAGACTGTAGATTCAAGCCTAAATGGAGTTGTTTGTTTAAAATAACAAGCTCACTCTGAGACAGGCAGGTCCCACCTCAACACTGGCCAGCTACTTTGTGGCCTCAGACAGCTCAAAAATGCCTATCGGGACAGTGAACAAGTCCGAACTTTATAGCCCTTGTCAAATGTTGAATCAATATCTACTGTTGCTCCAATTTTGTGTGTTTGTATGTGCCGAGTGGGGGGGGGGGTGTAACTAATTTACAAGGTAGTTTATAGTGTCCTTCCTTATTTTTTTAAAAATTTGTCTTGCTGAGTAAGAGAGCTACGGTCGGCTTTTATTGTGTTCTTGCTATTGTGTGGGTGTCTGTGTTAGAGTGTCTCTTCCTCGGGATGTGATGGCTGGTTGACCTGTAGTTTGTGATTGTGGCATTTCCTGACCATGCTAACATGTTTTCTTGGCACTAGACTTAAATATGGTAATTACCGTATTTACTCTAAATATTGGCACACCATAGCTTCTCTGCAAGCTTATCTTGAAATCTTTTGACCCCCCCCCCCCCCCCATTTCACAATCGGATGAGTTGTGATATATGCAAGTTATATAAGCCCTGATCAGACTGCTCCTATCCAAATTGTTTGATCTTGGTTGAAACTACTTGCTCATGCCTACCAGGTGGAATATTTAGGGTAAATACAGCATAACCAGTGTGATCTCAAATGGTGTTTTTGTCCATTAATAGTTTGGACTCTGATCAAACTGCTGTTGCTCTTGGGGTCTCTGATAAACTGATTGAAACTAAAAAAGAAACTCTGTACCACTTGTCAGACAGTGTTTCTAGGAGTAATTAATTATTCTTATTTATCTATGATTAGGTTATGGAGCCTATGGGAAGACAATTAAACAAGTCCACCGGTTATAAGTGACAACACCATGCCAGACTACACAGTGGTTCTTCTATATTGAGCAGTCACCGTCATATAACAAGAAACCGTCGATTCCAAAACCTTCGGTAAGATTTTTTTTTACTGAATTACTAAGTTCTAGGTGAATTATATACCTCCTTGGAGTCTACACAAGCATCATTGGAGTCTGCATATTGAGTGGATATGCCCTGGAAGGACAAAATGCCCCACCTTGAATTGTGTCTGACACTGCTGATTATGAAAAGGATGAACAAGGACTTTCCTGTCACATTTATACTCATTTTTGCATGGTGTCAGAATTGGGGGAATTCTAAGCAATAACAGACATCATCGAATAAGTGACCCTGTCACTTTTTATGAAAAAGAGTTGCATATGCATATGTCATCCAGGTGGTGTTTTGTATTCCTGTCGACAATTTGTTGACGGCTGACAGACGCATGCTGTGTTTGACTGCTTCACATTCTTCAGCATCACACACACACATATGATGGACGGCCTCCTATTGTATTTGGCATTGTTATGTAAATAATCAAAACTAAAATTCAGCAGTTTTGATAGTTAATTTCCTCTTTAAATTTGAATTTAAAGCTTGAAATTTATTAAATTTAATAAAGATTACTGAAATTTAAGTTTAAAATTGCCATACACCTACTGGGCAGATATTTTTCCATCACTTTTGGACTATGTAGAGAGAAGGAACTTCAGAGATTCTGGCATTTTTTAATTCATTCTAAAATTTCAAGAAATAAGAAAGATATTGCAAAAATACTGAAGTCTCGGCCTGGAAAAAATGCCCCCTCTGAAGGCTGTTTTTTCCGAAATATTTTATGTGTGTTCGATTGGCTGTCACATCTTGAATTCTCATTCTGTTGCTCTCATATTGCTTTCACAAGTTCAGTGAATGTATAGTTGTTGGTATATAGATTTATTTTCTCAATAAAGAATAAAATTAGGGTCTGATAGGAATCAGACCACAATTATGTCCCTTGATCGGTTGAATAGAATAAGGATGTTCTTTCGCGCAAATAGTTCCCCTTTTAGTGGGCTGTAAATCTACCAATTCATGTGAGCATCCTTGTTATTGGGTATGTCTGAACTGCCCAATGAATAAGCTTTCAGAAAATGTTGCTTCTGTCCCGGTAACTGGTAATTCTAGGAAAATTGAGGCCTCTGCACACTTAAGTAAAATGCTGTTAAGATAGCCAACACGACTGCTGTGTCACATAGGGTTTGTCTAAACTCCTGTGGTTCCAAAACGAGCCGAACTTGCCCTATCTAGTCAGTGATTAGAATGACTCCCAGGCCATGTTTGAGTGGGGAAAAGCTTCAGAAGAAAGCCAGCTTCATCATGTATAATAGGAGGTGCTGTAATGAATGATTAAACTATATAGTAAAATTAATTGTGGTCTCGCGCCTGTTCTGAGCGATCTGGCAGTTGGAGCAAATTTCTATTTTTGGGTTTTTGAGATGCTTAGGTCCCTATTGACATGATATCTTGCCTAGAGATATGAAATAAGCTCAAATACAAGCTTTTGAAGAAAAAATGAGCCATATTTTTGTTAATATTTGGTTAAAACTGAGATTTCTAGGCTTTTGTAAGGTGTCGACAATTGGTACATGTCGAAATAAGGTGCAAAAGTGTATTCCTAATCCATCTAGACTGTAGATTCAAGCCTAAATGGAGTTGTTTGTTTAAAATAACAAGCTCACTCTGAGACAGGCAGGTCCCACCTCAACACTGGCCAGCTACTTTGTGGCCTCAGACAGCTCAAAAATGCCTATCGGGACAGTGAACAAGTCCGAACTTTATAGCCCTTGTCAAATGTTGAATCAATATCTACTGTTGCTCCAATTTTGTGTGTTTGTATGTGCCGAGTGGGGGGGGGGGGTGTAACTAATTTACAAGGTAGTTTATAATGTCCTTCCTTATTTTTTTAAAAATTTGTCTTGCTGAGTAAGAGAGCTACGGTCGGCTTTTATTGTGTTCTTGCTATTGTGTGGGTGTCTGTGTTAGAGTGTCTCTTCCTCGGGATGTGATGGCTGGTTGACCTGTAGTTTGTGATTGTGGCATTTCCTGACCATGCTAACATGTTTTCTTGGCACTAGACTTAAATATGGTAATTACCGTATTTACTCTAAATATTGGCACACCATAGCTTCTCTGCAAGCTTATCTTGAAATCTTTTGACCCCCCCCCCCCCCCATTTCACAATCGGATGAGTTGTGATATATGCAAGTTATATAAGCCCTGATCAGACTGCTCCTATCCAAATTGTTTGATCTTGGTTGAAACTACTTGCTCATGCCTACCAGGTGGAATATTTAGGGTAAATACAGCATAACCAGTGTGATCTCAAATGGTGTTTTTGTCCATTAATAGTTTGGACTCTGATCAAACTGCTGTTGCTCTTGGGGTCTCTGATAAACTGATTGAAACTAAAAAAGAAACTCTGTACCACTTGTCAGACAGTGTTTCTAGGAGTAATTAATTATTCTTATTTATCTATGATTAGGTTATGGAGCCTATGGGAAGACAATTAAACAAGTCCACCGGTTATAAGTGACAACACCATGCCAGACTACACAGTGGTTCTTCTATATTGAGCAGTCACCGTCATATAACAAGAAACCGTCGATTCCAAAACCTTCGGTAAGATTTTTTTTTACTGAATTACTAAGTTCTAGGTGAATTATATACCTCCTTGGAGTCTACACAAGCATCATTGGAGTCTGCATATTGAGTGGATATGCCCTGGAAGGACAAAATGCCCCACCTTGAATTGTGTCTGACACTGCTGATTATGAAAAGGATGAACAAGGACTTTCCTGTCACATTTATACTCATTTTTGCATGGTGTCAGAATTGGGGGAATTCTAAGCAATAACAGACATCATCGAATAAGTGACCCTGTCACTTTTTATGAAAAAGAGTTGCATATGCATATGTCATCCAGGTGGTGTTTTGTATTCCTGTCGACAATTTGTTGACGGCTGACAGACGCATGCTGTGTTTGACTGCTTCACATTCTTCAGCATCACACACACACATATGATGGACGGCCTCCTATTGTATTTGGCATTGTTATGTAAATAATCAAAACTAAAATTCAGCAGTTTTGATAGTTAATTTCCTCTTTAAATTTGAATTTAAAGCTTGAAATTTATTAAATTTAATAAAGATTACTGAAATTTAAGTTTAAAATTGCCATACACCTACTGGGCAGATATTTTTCCATCACTTTTGGACTATGTAGAGAGGAGGAACTTCAGAGATTCTGGCATTTTTTAATTCATTCTAAAATTTCAAGAAATAAGAAAGATATTGCAAAAATACTGAAGTCTCGGCCTGGAAAAAATGCCCCCTCTGAAGGCTGTTTTTTCCGAAATATTTTATGTGTGTTCGATTGGCTGTCACATCTTGAATTCTCATTCTGTTGCTCTCATATTGCTTTCACAAGTTCAGTGAATGTATAGTTGTTGGTATATAGATTTATTTTCTCAATAAAGAATAAAATTAGGGTCTGATAGGAATCAGACCACAATTATGTCCCTTGATCGGTTTATAGAATAAGGATGTTCTTTCGCGCAAATAGTTCCCCTTTTAGTGGGCTGTAAATCTACCAATTCATGTGAGCATCCTTGTTATTGGGTATGTCTGAACTGCCCAATGAATAAGCTTTCAGAAAATGTTGCTTCTGTCCCGGTAACTGGTAATTCTAGGAAAATTGAGGCCTCTGCACACCTAAGTAAAATGCTGTTAAGATAGCCAACACGACTGCTGTGTCACATAGGGTTTGTCTAAACTCCTGTGGTTCCAAAACGAGCCGAACTTGCCCTATCTAGTCAGTGATTAGAATGACTCCCAGGCCATGTTTGAGTGGGGAAAAGCTTCAGAAGAAAGCCAGCTTCATCATGTATAATAGGAGGTGCTGTAATGAATGATTAAACTATATAGTAAAATTAATTGTGGTCTCGCGCCTGTTCTGAGCGATCTGGCAGTTGGAGCAAATTTCTATTTTTGGGTTTTTGAGATGCTTAGGTCCCTATTGACATGATATCTTGCCTAGAGATATGAAATAAGCTCAAATACAAGCTTTTGAAGAAAAAATGAGCCATATTTTTGTTAATATTTGGTTAAAACTGAGATTTCTAGGCTTTTGTAAGGTGTCGACAATTGGTACATGTCGAAATAAGGTGCAAAAGTGTATTCCTAATCCATCTAGACTGTAGATTCAAGCCTAAATGGAGTTGTTTGTTTAAAATAACAAGCTCACTCTGAGACAGGCAGGTCCCACCTCAACACTGGCCAGCTACTTTGTGGCCTCAGACAGCTCAAAAATGCCTATCGGGACAGTGAACAAGTCCGAACTTTATAGCCCTTGTCAAATGTTGAATCAATATCTACTGTTGCTCCAATTTTGTGTGTTTGTATGTGCCGAGTGGGGGGGGGGGTGTAACTAATTTACAAGGTAGTTTATAGTGTCCTTCCTTATTTTTTTAAAAATTTGTCTTGCTGAGTAAGAGAGCTACGGTCGGCTTTTATTGTGTTCTTGCTATTGTGTGGGTGTCTGTGTTAGAGTGTCTCTTCCTCGGGATGTGATGGCTGGTTGACCTGTAGTTTGTGATTGTGGCATTTCCTGACCATGCTAACATGTTTTCTTGGCACTAGACTTAAATATGGTAATTACCGTATTTACTCTAAATATTGGCACACCATAGCTTCTCTGCAAGCTTATCTTGAAATCTTTTGACCCCCCCCCCCCCCCCCATTTCACAATCGGATGAGTTGTGATATATGCAAGTTATATAAGCCCTGATCAGACTGCTCCTATCCAAATTGTTTGATCTTGGTTGAAACTACTTGCTCATGCCTACCAGGTGGAATATTTAGGGTAAATACAGCATAACCAGTGTGATCTCAAATGGTGTTTTTGTCCATTAATAGTTTGGACTCTGATCAAACTGCTGTTGCTCTTGGGGTCTCTGATAAACTGATTGAAACTAAAAAAGAAACTCTGTACCACTTGTCAGACAGTGTTTCTAGGAGTAATTAATTATTCTTATTTATCTATGATTAGGTTATGGAGCCTATGGGAAGACAATTAAACAAGTCCACCGGTTATAAGTGACAACACCATGCCAGACTACACAGTGGTTCTTCTATATTGAGCAGTCACCGTCATATAACAAGAAACCGTCGATTCCAAAACCTTCGGTAAGATTTTTTTTTACTGAATTACTAAGTTCTAGGTGAATTATATACCTCCTTGGAGTCTACACAAGCATCATTGGAGTCTGCATATTGAGTGGATATGCCCTGGAAGGACAAAATGCCCCACCTTGAATTGTGTCTGACACTGCTGATTATGAAAAGGATGAACAAGGACTTTCCTGTCACATTTATACTCATTTTTGCATGGTGTCAGAATTGGGGGAATTCTAAGCAATAACAGACATCATCGAATAAGTGACCCTGTCACTTTTTATGAAAAAGAGTTGCATATGCATATGTCATCCAGGTGGTGTTTTGTATTCCTGTCGACAATTTGTTGACGGCTGACAGACGCATGCTGTGTTTGACTGCTTCACATTCTTCAGCATCACACACACACATATGATGGACGGCCTCCTATTGTATTTGGCATTGTTATGTAAATAATCAAAACTAAAATTCAGCAGTTTTGATAGTTAATTTCCTCTTTAAATTTGAATTTAAAGCTTGAAATTTATTAAATTTAATAAAGATTACTGAAATTTAAGTTTAAAATTGCCATACACCTACTGGGCAGATATTTTTCCATCACTTTTGGACTATGTAGAGAGGAGGAACTTCAGAGATTCTGGCATTTTTTAATTCATTCTAAAATTTCAAGAAATAAGAAAGATATTGCAAAAATACTGAAGTCTCGGCCTGGAAAAAATGCCCCCTCTGAAGGCTGTTTTTTCCGAAATATTTTATGTGTGTTCGATTGGCTGTCACATCTTGAATTCTCATTCTGTTGTTCTCATATTGCTTTCACAAGTTCAGTGAATGTATAGTTGTTGGTATATAGATTTATTTTCTCAATAAAGAATAAAATTAGGGTCTGTTCTGAGCGATCTGGCAGTTGGAGCAAATTTCTATTTTTGGGTTTTTGAGATGCTTAGGTCCCTATTGACATGATATCTTGCCTAGAGATATGAAATAAGCTCAAATACAAGCTTTTGAAGAAAAAATGAGCCATATTTTTGTTAATATTTGGTTAAAACTGAGATTTCTAGGCTTTTGTAAGGTGTCGACAATTGGTACATGTCGAAATAAGGTGCAAAAGTGTATTCCTAATCCATCTAGACTGTAGATTCAAGCCTAAATGGAGTTGTTTGTTTAAAATAACAAGCTCACTCTGAGACAGGCAGGTCCCACCTCAACACTGGCCAGCTACTTTGTGGCCTCAGACAGCTCAAAAATGCCTATCAGGACAGTGAACAAGTCCGAACTTTATAGCCCTTGTCAAATGTTGAATCAATATCTACTGTTGCTCCAATTTTGTGTGTTTGTATGTGCCGAGTGGGGGGGGGGGGGGTGTAACTAATTTACAAGGTAGTTTATAGTGTCCTTCCTTATTTTTTTAAAAATTTGTCTTGCTGAGTAAGAGAGCTACGGTCGGCTTTTATTGTGTTCTTGCTATTGTGTGGGTGTCTGTGTTAGAGTGTCTCTTCCTCGGGATGTGATGGCTGGTTGACCTGTAGTTTGTGATTGTGGCATTTCCTGACCATGCTAACATGTTTTCTTGGCACTAGACTTAAATATGGTAATTACCGTATTTACTCTAAATATTGGCACACCATAGCTTCTCTGCAAGCTTATCTTGAAATCTTTTGACCCCCCCCCCCCCCCATTTCACAATCGGATGAGTTGTGATATATGCAAGTTATATAAGCCCTGATCAGACTGCTCCTATCCAAATTGTTTGATCTTGGTTGAAACTACTTGCTCATGCCTACCAGGTGGAATATTTAGGGTAAATACAGCATAACCAGTGTGATCTCAAATGGTGTTTTTGTCCATTAATAGTTTGGACTCTGATCAAACTGCTGTTGCTCTTGGGGTCTCTGATAAACTGATTGAAACTAAAAAAGAAACTCTGTACCACTTGTCAGACAGTGTTTCTAGGAGTAATTAATTATTCTTATTTATCTATGATTAGGTTATGGAGCCTATGGGAAGACAATTAAACAAGTCCACCGGTTATAAGTGACAACACCATGCCAGACTACACAGTGGTTCTTCTATATTGAGCAGTCACCGTCATATAACAAGAAACCGTCGATTCCAAAACCTTCGGTAAGATTTTTTTTTACTGAATTACTAAGTTCTAGGTGAATTATATACCTCCTTGGAGTCTACACAAGCATCATTGGAGTCTGCATATTGAGTGGATATGCCCTGGAAGGACAAAATGCCCCACCTTGAATTGTGTCTGACACTGCTGATTATGAAAAGGATGAACAAGGACTTTCCTGTCACATTTATACTCATTTTTGCATGGTGTCAGAATTGGGGGAATTCTAAGCAATAACAGACATCATCGAATAAGTGACCCTGTCACTTTTTATGAAAAAGAGTTGCATATGCATATGTCATCCAGGTGGTGTTTTGTATTCCTGTCGACAATTTGTTGACGGCTGACAGACGCATGCTGTGTTTGACTGCTTCACATTCTTCAGCATCACACACACACATATGATGGACGGCCTCCTATTGTATTTGGCATTGTTATGTAAATAATCAAAACTAAAATTCAGCAGTTTTGATAGTTAATTTCCTCTTTAAATTTGAATTTAAAGCTTGAAATTTATTAAATTTAATAAAGATTACTGAAATTTAAGTTTAAAATTGCCATACACCTACTGGGCAGATATTTTTCCATCACTTTTGGACTATGTAGAGAGGAGGAACTTCAGAGATTCTGGCATTTTTTAATTCATTCTAAAATTTCAAGAAATAAGAAAGATATTGCAAAAATACTGAAGTCTCGGCCTGGAAAAAATGCCCCCTCTGAAGGCTGTTTTTTCCGAAATATTTTATGTGTGTTCGATTGGCTGTCACATCTTGAATTCTCATTCTGTTGTTCTCATATTGCTTTCACAAGTTCAGTGAATGTATAGTTGTTGGTATATAGATTTATTTTCTCAATAAAGAATAAAATTAGGGTCTGTTCTGAGCGATCTGGCAGTTGGAGCAAATTTCTATTTTTGGGTTTTTGAGATGCTTAGGTCCCTATTGACATGATATCTTGCCTAGAGATATGAAATAAGCTCAAATACAAGCTTTTGAAGAAAAAATGAGCCATATTTTTGTTAATATTTGGTTAAAACTGAGATTTCTAGGCTTTTGTAAGGTGTCGACAATTGGTACATGTCGAAATAAGGTGCAAAAGTGTATTCCTAATCCATCTAGACTGTAGATTCAAGCCTAAATGGAGTTGTTTGTTTAAAATAACAAGCTCACTCTGAGACAGGCAGGTCCCACCTCAACACTGGCCAGCTACTTTGTGGCCTCAGACAGCTCAAAAATGCCTATCGGGACAGTGAACAAGTCCGAACTTTATAGCCCTTGTCAAATGTTGAATCAATATCTACTGTTGCTCCAATTTTGTGTGTTTGTATGTGCCGAGTGGGGGGGGGGGTGTAACTAATTTACAAGGTAGTTTATAGTGTCCTTCCTTATTTTTTTAAAAATTTGTCTTGCTGAGTAAGAGAGCTACGGTCGGCTTTTATTGTGTTCTTGCTATTGTGTGGGTGTCTGTGTTAGAGTGTCTCTTCCTCGGGATGTGATGGCTGGTTGACCTGTAGTTTGTGATTGTGGCATTTCCTGACCATGCTAACATGTTTTCTTGGCACTAGACTTAAATATGGTAATTACCGTATTTACTCTAAATATTGGCACACCATAGCTTCTCTGCAAGCTTATCTTGAAATCTTTTGACCCCCCCCCCCCATTTCACAATCGGATGAGTTGTGATATATGCAAGTTATATAAGCCCTGATCAGACTGCTCCTATCCAAATTGTTTGATCTTGGTTGAAACTACTTGCTCATGCCTACCAGGTGGAATATTTAGGGTAAATACAGCATAACCAGTGTGATCTCAAATGGTGTTTTTGTCCATTAATAGTTTGGACTCTGATCAAACTGCTGTTGCTCTTGGGGTCTCTGATAAACTGATTGAAACTAAAAAAGAAACTCTGTACCACTTGTCAGACAGTGTTTCTAGGAGTAATTAATTATTCTTATTTATCTATGATTAGGTTATGGAGCCTATGGGAAGACAATTAAACAAGTCCACCGGTTATAAGTGGCAACACCATGCCAGACTACACAGTGGTTCTTCTATATTGAGCAGTCACCGTCATATAACAAGAAACCGTCGATTCCAAAACCTTCGGTAAGATTTTTTTTTACTGAATTACTAAGTTCTAGGTGAATTATATACCTCCTTGGAGTCTACACAAGCATCATTGGAGTCTGCATATTGAGTGGATATGCCCTGGAAGGACAAAATGCCCCACCTTGAATTGTGTCTGACACTGCTGATTATGAAAAGGATGAACAAGGACTTTCCTGTCACATTTATACTCATTTTTGCATGGTGTCAGAATTGGGGGAATTCTAAGCAATAACAGACATCATCGAATAAGTGACCCTGTCACTTTTTATGAAAAAGAGTTGCATATGCATATGTCATCCAGGTGGTGTTTTGTATTCCTGTCGACAATTTGTTGACGGCTGACAGACGCATGCTGTGTTTGACTGCTTCACATTCTTCAGCATCACACACACACATATGATGGACGGCCTCCTATTGTATTTGGCATTGTTATGTAAATAATCAAAACTAAAATTCAGCAGTTTTGATAGTTAATTTCCTCTTTAAATTTGAATTTAAAGCTTGAAATTTATTAAATTTAATAAAGATTACTGAAATTTAAGTTTAAAATTGCCATACACCTACTGGGCAGATATTTTTCCATCACTTTTGGACTATGTAGAGAGGAGGAACTTCAGAGATTCTGGCATTTTTTAATTCATTCTAAAATTTCAAGAAATAAGAAAGATATTGCAAAAATACTGAAGTCTCGGCCTGGAAAAAATGCCCCCTCTGAAGGCTGTTTTTTCCGAAATATTTTATGTGTGTTCGATTGGCTGTCACATCTTGAATTCTCATTCTGTTGTTCTCATATTGCTTTCACAAGTTCAGTGAATGTATAGTTGTTGGTATATAGATTTATTTTCTCAATAAAGAATAAAATTAGGGTCTGATAGGAATCAGACCACAATTATGTCCCTTGATCGGTTGAATAGAATAAGGATGTTCTTTTGCGCAAATAGTTCCCCTTTTAGTGGGCTGTAAATCTACCAATTCATGTGAGCATCCTTGTTATTGGGTATGTCTGAACTGCCCAATGAATAAGCTTTCAGAAAATGTTGCTTCTGTCCCGGTAACTGGTAATTCTAGGAAAATTGAGGCCTCTGCACACCTAAGTAAAATGCTGTTAAGATAGCCAACACGACTGCTGTGTCACATAGGGTTTGTCTAAACTCCTGTGGTTCCAAAACGAGCCGAACTTGCCCTATCTAGTCAGTGATTAGAATGACTCCCAGGCCATGTTTGAGTGGGGAAAAGCTTCAGAAGAAAGCCAGCTTCATCATGTATAATAGGAGGTGCTGTAATGAATGATTAAACTATATAGTAAAATTAATTGTGGTCTCGCGCCATTTAAATAAGAATAAAAGCACCGCAAGCACTGCGTAATACCCCGCCACTGCTGGGGGCACCAAAAGTTATTTTGTGAGATATATAATGCCTAAATAGCAACAGAACTGAGATAGACAGTGATATGACGTCCTTAGTCACAATATGTAACCTTTGATGGTCAACATATCTGTGAAGTTTCATTCAGATACTCCATATAGTAAATGAACTACAGGTCAAAAACCATTTTTCAGATCAATCAAGGGCGGATAACTCATGAACTGGAAAGGTAAGGGTGATGGTCCTTACTAAAAATATGTAACCTTTGATGTTCAACATATCTGTGAAGTTTCATTCAGATATTCCATATAGTAAATGAACTACAGGTCAAAAACCATTTTTCAGATCAATCAAGGGTAGATAACTCATGAACTGGAAAGGTAAGAGTGAAGATCCTTAGTCACAATATGTAACCTTTGATGATCAACATATCTGTGAAGTTTCATTCAGATATTCTATATAGTAAATGAACTACAGGTCAAAAACCATTTTTCAGATCAATCAAGGGCAGATAACTCATGAACTGGAAAGGTAAGAGTGATGGTTCTTTGTCACAGTATGTAACCTTTGATGTGAAACATATCTGTAAAGTTTCATTTAAATATTCCACATAGTAAAGGAACTACGGGTAAAAAACATTTTTTAATTCAATCAAGGGCGGATAACTCACAAACGGGAAAGGTAAGAGTGACGGTTCTTAGTCACAATATGTTACCTTTGATGTGAAACATATCTGTGAAGTTATATTCAGATATTCCAAATAGTAAAGGAACAATAGGTCAAAAACCTTTTTTCAGACCTATCAAGGGCCGATAACTCACAAACTGGGAAGGTCAGAGTGACGGTCCTTAGTCACAATATGTAACCTTTGATGTGCAACATATCTGTGAAGTTTCATTCAGATATCATGAATAGTAAAGGAAAAACAGGCCAGAAACCATTTTTCCAATACGAAAAAGGGCAGTAACTCCGTTAAAAATGGATGGATTTTGCCCATTAACAATCCCATACCACTCATCGCCGATAACAATATGTATGCAAAATTTGAAAAAAATCCGTGAATAAATACTCAAGTTATCGATCGGAAATGGTGAGCACGGACGGACGGACGGACGGACGGACGGACAGACGGACAGACACCGAAGGGTATAACATAATACCTCGCCACACTTTAGTGGCGGGGTATAAAAAGTCTAAGAAAAAGTCAGCTTTTGTGAGTTCCAAAATGATGTCCCATGCATTTTCCTCCTTCAGATAGAAATAAATCCAAACTCAGTCATGAATTTGCGGAAGATAGGAAAAATCTTCTAACATGATCCGCGTTTCGAACCTCAGGTCAAACCAATTGAATGACCTATTTTCCGCGTTTTGCCTTTAATCTCTCTAAGGTTATTTTCTTTGCTTATTTGTATTTTCTGCTTGTATGCCCGTGGTCCGTTCTGTTTGTTTGTTTAACATTTTATTGCTCCTATTTCTTAATAAAATGAAAAGTTCGTTTCTGTTTTATCGTGGCACGGAACAATTTAACCACGCACACGGCTAATTATAGAATGAATGACGTCACAATGATTTACAGAATACTTATTTAATATGCTTATTTAAGAATTTCGTATCTATAGTAATGAATTTATCAATAAGTTCGCCCAAGAAAACCGCTGATAACACATAATTGGAAATATTTTCTTGGTATAAATATTTATTACAATTCTAAGTTATTCTAAGTTAGACCATTTGACCAGCTGGCGAGAGTGAAAAATAGATACAGCCCATGGGGAGAACAGATGTTGAACATCCGACATTTACACTGAAAAAAACACCTGATTTAGACGTTTTAAATACTCTTTTAATAAGAGAAGTCTACATTTGTTTTTACTTTACCCTTGGAAAAACGAAAAATTTAATCAAAACGTTATTCATTGAACAATAACTTTGATCACACCCCTCTTCGGAATAGTCCATTTCAAAACCAATTACAATTATAGGCTAAGTAACCACTGTTTCATAAATGAACTAATATTAGTTACTTATGCATTAATAAGTAACGCCGTAGAAAAATGTTACTAGCAGCTCCCATATCGAGCCACTATCGGCCTGCAAGCGAAACGCCATCGAATGGCGTTTTGCTGGCGGGCCGATTAGTGGTCCGATTTTACGTGTTCACTGGGTTCATTATATGACATCGTAGCCAAATACATTGCGAAACAGCTGCGTGAAACCCTATATTTGCGACCTGGTGAGGCGTGAACCCTAGGGGGTTGGTTTACTCTGATATTTCTATATAGGCTACTTGTATACTTAGGCTCGAACCGTTTTTGAGGGCTCAAAATTTTAAATATATATTTTATGGTGAGGGGGTGGGGATCAGAAAAATGATATGGCGGGGTATGAAGATTTTGTCTATATTTTGGGGAGGGGGGAAAACAAAATTGGACTCGATTTGGGGGGTCGTTTCTATGCAATTTTGGGTCCTGTCTTAAGTTCAATGTACAAAATACAGAATGGGGATAGTTTGGGGGTTGCTAAAATTTCATTTTTATTTATCTATTTATTTTTAAATTGAAAATGCGACAAGTTCGATATGTTAATTCTTAAACCCTGCGCGGATGGGAGCACGGGCTTCTCCCTCCCCCTGGAGAATTACAAAGGGATTAGAAGTCCGATTCGAAGGCACTAGCCTACTCCCGTTCTATTGCAAAAAGCAAGCGAGTATAATCAGGAAATACCACGATCAGACACTGAATACCATCCAACGGCACCATGAGGGAGAGCCACAGAACATTTACATTAGCAAGACATCTGCAAGACAATAAAAGCAAAGCAACCAGCTCTGATGATTGCAAAACTAGAATGGACACAAAACAAAGACATAACCACCACAAACAATGGGAAGTACATTATTACAATAGATCAGCAACAACAGAACCGCCGTCTTAGAACGGACAGCAGCCTAAGCCACCGGGGGCTTTAAGGCATTTTACTGGTACCAAAGCAAAAACATGTTAAGCTCGCATGGAGGTTTCCTAACTATTGCATTTTTTTTTTGTATCATCATGGAGAAGCAATCAAATCAAATTAACATACTATGATGAAACAAAAAAAAGGCCTCACGGCTCACAGATAGTCAGAGTTACAGAAAACCAAGTTGAGTCATGGTGGGTCCTGCTACAGATAAGCACCAGGCCGCGACTAACCAGACGATTAAAGCTTTACGTTATGTTTTGTTGTGCACTACTTGGTGTCCTTTATAATTTTGCAATCATCTTGAAGAAGAAGAGAGAGCTGTTTGCTTTTCTTTTCTGATTTGTCTTGTGGATGTCTTGTTACTGTGATTGTTCTGTGGCTCTTCCTCATGATGCTGTGGGTTCAGTGGTCTGCAGTGTATGATTGTGGTATTTCCCAATCTTTTAAGCCAGATTATCAATCCAACTCGACCCGGACCAGCCGTAGAAAGTTTGCCTAAGGGAACAATGGGTTCTGCTCTGCCTACGCGAAACTGTTATACGCGTCATTTTAAACGTTAATACCAAAACCTGTAAAGGGGGCGATTTTAATTTTGTATTTTTTTTGATGGAGATTTTCATCGCTTCTCTTCCTATGGTGTAATCATTTTAGAACATATTCGTTTTGCAAGAGTATGATGACTTCAACAACAGAAACCAGTTTTTGACTTCTAAGTTATTGTCAGGACCCTTAGGAACAAAAAATAGGTCCCGTGCAAATTGTGTGCCGATTTATGGTGACCTATATCAAAATCTTCAATGGGGTCACCTTTAATTTGAAGGTGGTCACCCATCTCAAATCCGCGTCTGAGGCTAGTTATGACGTCATCAATATGGCGACCATAAAAAGAAATTGTTCACTAAAGCTATAGTTTGTATTGGTAAAGTCGTATTAAACCAACACGAATTATTTTTTAAACACAATATCATGTATTTTAATCACATGATGGTTAAGTCAATGTTTTATGTGACTTTGATAATAAATTATTTCTCGATAACTATAATTTGCATGAAAAATACCGTATATTTAACATAAACATGATAAATACCCAGCTTATCAGTAGACCAGAAAAGGTGTGTGTATTTATGATAACCAAAAACACATAATTGGTCTGTTCTCGTAAAACTTATGCTTATGTTGTTCATTAGAATCGCCTAATTGAGAAATAATGATAAAACATCCCATAATTATTATCAAATATGCAGCTTAACTGTCCAACTGTTGGTATTTGCGCTATCAACAGATCTTAAGGTGTTGGAGTCAAGACCCAACCTCCATTTTCCAGCATAAATATTTTCAAAAGTTTAAATTTCTCGGGGCCCACCTTTAGACTGATGGCTGCTAATGTTTTTGTTCCCCACTAGGGAATTTCGCAAACTTATCCTATCTTAAAGGGAATATCAAGTTGTGTTTTTTAAGAGATTTTTGCATTCTGTACGCCTGTGTATTAGTCTCTGAGAGCATGTTACATATGTTACCATAGGCCTATTAAATTAAGAAAAAAGAAACTTAAAGTTTAAGCTACAGAAAGAAGGCTTTAAACTGTCTAATTATTTAAATTACTCATATAGTCTGCATGCTGGCTACTTTAGCTAAATATAAAAGCATTTGGAGCAAAATTAAAGCCACCTACTGTGTTATGAGTATCACTTTAATAAGATTACCCTTTAAAATTGTAAAATGTGACCAATAAAATTTACTTTTATAGCTGATCTGTGCTTTTTTTTCAAAATAATTTGATTTGTACTTACATACTCATTTGGCCTAGAGGAAAACCAAAGTTTTCATTTCTACTTTAAATGTATTGTATTATATGAGCAATTAAACAACCCATACACCCAGTTTTAAGGAGCCAAATCTGGTAGGTATTATGTAAATAAATTTATATAAAACATTCCTGCTGCTGGGTATCTTACATATTTGGGATTGTATTGCTCATATAATAAAGAATTCTATATATTTTGCAGGTTTAAGAACACCATCGAAGAAACTTGTTAAAGGCCGTAACATATGTTGCATGGCATAATATATGGGCAAGAACATTAACTTGATGTAAGAGATGACATTTCAGGAAAAATGAATATATTTCACATGTTTTCCTATAAGTATCTAGCCTCTGGTGCCTAAATCTTAGGCGTTTATTTATTGGTGAGTATTAAAAATAGTAAGTGAGTATTATAAGGAAATAGCACAATCACTTACCGCAGACAACCCCATGGCACCGCGAGGAATAGCCACTCAACCATCACGAAACACCAGGAAGACAAATTAAGCAAAACATCCAGCTCTCTCTTCCCCACCAAGATGATTGCATTACTAGAATGGACATAAAGTAACGTACAACAAAACATAGAACAATTCGGTTACCTAGCAACAACATATTGAAGTTGAAAAGACAACAAGTTTTATATGCAATGAAGCATGCAGGTTCATTCTATATATGTATTAGGTGTCTGTCAGAAGTGCCAAACCCAGTCAAAATATATTAACCACCTCTTGATTATTTTTGACTGGACCTCGTACTTTAATAATGCATTCGCAGTTTTGTTGAAGTGTATTATTTCTGCATTATTTCAGTCATTTAGACCTAGTCTAACAGTGAAACATTGTTCTATATAAAATATTATATTAAACATGCCAAATAAGAACATTTAATATAATTGATACATATATTACATCTTATTAATTCTGTACAGTTTTCAAATAAATGAAAAGATTATAACTAGTAACGCAAAAAATAAATCAAATAAACCAAAACATTTGACCTTGGTATTTATAGCAATAACAGGTCATGAAGGCTCAGTCACTTATGTGCAAATTTGTAGACTACCCAGAGCCTTTGCTACTCGCTTACACAAAGTGTGGATGGAGAGGAAGGCTCAGACAAGACTTTAGAAGCTAGCCCACTGCGTGAGCATGATCAATTAAAAGACGCATTTGCTGATATGTACCAAACTCTCAATAGCTGGTCAAATCTTCATTTAAGCATTTATAAATTACAATAAAAGAGCTCAACATATATCTTATCTAATGTCAATGAAATTTGGACTTCTGCTACTAGCTGTCAGATAAGACAACATTTAGTATACTATATGATACACACATATAATACAAATGACAATAGAGACAGTCAGAGATTTATACTGGTTTCAATGTGACAGAAATATGATTTCTTTTGGAAATTATTGAAAAAAAATGACACGTAGAAAATTAGGTATACACTAAACTTTCCCATACTTTCTAAACATTGCACCTAAATATACAAATATCACTAGCTTTTATTGTGTTAATGACTATGTTAACAGTTAACTGGGTACGCAAAATAGTTGATCGATTTTAAATAACTGTATGGGTTAATTTTATTTCTCTTCAGATAAATATTACAAAAGTTAAAATTCACCAGAACTTAGCACCTTGGGCTCAATTTTATATAGAGGATCTTACACAAGTGATCATTTCATATGAAATATATTAAATGAGCCCTTGGCAAGATTAATTAATTTAAAATGAAATGACCTCGAGTGTAAGATTCTGATAAACATAATATGAACTTTCAAATGCAATTTTTATCGCCTTCAAAGTTTGTTTATTTAATGAAAATTTGCATTGTTGTAACAGACTTTGTTATGACTTTACTTGATCCCGCTGAAAGTGTCATGTAACGTGTTGTCATAACATTATTTATGACATGACGTTATTCACTGAATAACAGTAACGTCATATGATAAACTGTCTAAGACAACAGTTTGAAAACTATTGGACCTCGTGACATATTTTATATGGCTATATATGTTACTTTAGCAAATTTTTGATAGAACATAAGAATGTACCTTTATTCAGCTGTTACTTATAAGGTATAATTTTCTTTCAACCTATAGCGGGGCAAATCAACTGCACTATTTTGTTGCTCAGTATTTTTTCTATGCTGCTCGTTTGAAGTTTTTATTTCTATACATTTTCGGTTATCTACTGCTGTGGTCAGAGGAGATTTTAGTGATAGTGTTTATTTTCTTATTTAAAGTAAATCTTATCTTGTTTTATAAACAATGTTATATTTATACTGCAAAACTCATCACTAAAATCACAATTCTACAATAAAATAATTGTAAAAAAGCAGAACCTAGTGGGTGTGTTTTTCGATACCGTTTTAAACTAATACAATATCATAAAATCACCCAAGAAGCACTTAAGGGGATATATCTTTCAAAAACTCTTACTTGCATGATTTTTTCCCTGTATAAACAAAAAATGTTTTTTATCAAGGAGACAGATACCTCTGGCCACGTTGTTGTATGAATACTTAATACATCTCACATAGATCACTTTACGCCCCAACGAACAGCTACAGTTGCATGAATATGAACTACAATTATCCGACTGCAATATTTAGAAGTATTTTCGCCCAAAATGTACAAATTTCTGGTAGAAAAATATATATTTACAATTTTTGGTCTTGAACTTTTCAAGGTCAAAATGAAAAAAAATGTAAATAATAGCAGAAATACATTATATTTGGGTCAAAATACTTCTAAATATTGTAGTCAGATAATTGTAGTTTATGTTCGTGCAAATGGTTTTCTCTAAAGTTCACCCAGTGTGTCACAAAATTGCACACGGTATCAAACCAGGAAGTGACTCTAGAAAGACTGATAAGCATGCTGTGGATTGCTCAAAAGCTGTATGGTGGGGCGTAAAGTGATCTATGTGAGATGTATAAAGTGTTCATCAACAATGTGGCCAAAGGTATCCGTCTCCTTGATAATAAAGCATTTTTGTTTATACAGGAAAAATTTCATGCAAGTATGAGCGTTTGAAAGATATATCTCCTTAATTAATATTAAATATGTTTGAACGCAATTCTTGACCAGTAAGTAAACTTTTCTGCAATCAAACTAGAGCATACAACCACTGTATTTGAACAGGCAGACATACCTTATGTCTTGAAACCATGCGAAAAAGCCAATTTCATATCTTCAGATTTTGCCCTTTTTTATATGATACATAGGAATAGTTGTCCTTTGTGTTGCATTTTGTTTTGGGTTTGGCTAAAACTATCGCTAGTTTGACTGGACAACAAGCGAAAAGACGACTGACTTGGACGCATGTGTGATGGGTACTTTTTTATGGATTGCTTAAAACATATAAAATGGCTACACAAAGGGGCAACCTAATACATGTTTTATTACAGATATCAGAGCCATGTAAGATATAATATCCTGATAACATTTCCAAAGTTTAAGAAAAACAAGATAGCGCTTGCAACTAAAACTTTCCATGAGTTATTTCAACTCATACTAGGCTACACAATGTGCAAAGTTTGCATGGTCAGGTTTCATGGATGTCTTATTTGAGACACTACATCGCCAAGCTGGAATAAACCTCAATCACAAGAACTAGTCATACTTTTTTTGAATAAGTAGGCGTGTATCTGTAAAATATAAAAGAAAACAAAGCCCTACTTTTTTCTACTCTAAGGGGTTGTGACAAGCTCCTGTGTCCTCAATGTAGAATTTATCACTGGAAGAGATGCATAGAATCATAACACTTTCTGACAATTGAATTTGGTCAGTTGTCCTAAATTCTTATTATCAGACTTTCGCTTTTTCCTCTGTCTGACTGTCAAAATAAAAACAGCAATGCCTTGGGCGTAATATTTTAATAGCCTGGCACAAGGCTTCCATATTTGAGACATGCAATATTTTTGACACGGCATTGGTCTCTAAAATTGACATACTTTTCAACAACTTCAAAATAATATGGAAAATATGGATCGTTAAAAATTAAGAGAACCTAAACATGTGAAAACAACAGACTCAATTTCATTGAGTCTATTCTATTCAGGAGAGTAAATGGGTAATAACACATCAATCACGCTCCCTAGCACTGACTTATTCTGCTTTCTGCAACGTTCTTTAACGACCAGAATATGAAAGAATGCCATTATAACAAAAAGAAGTTTTAAAAATTCTACCAACTCTAAATGGCACAACGAATAATCAAGAAAAATGGATACTTTAGAAATAAAGAGAACCTATTAAATTGGTACATGACAGGCTCGTTTTCATCGAGTCTGTTTGTGATAATTAGTATATAAGGTGTCAACTCTCACGTCCCCTTGCATCAGATTAAATCGATTTCTGCTTTCTGCCAGAACCCAAAACGCTATTCATATATCAATTTTCAATATTTTAATAAGTCAAATCATCAGTTGCTCATTGCGTTTTTATTCTTCTTTCAGATGAACCAACTGGATTGCAGAATTTATTAGGATTTGTGACAGGATTAGATACCATACCCTCTCTTGGGTTTGACCCAAGTCCAAGGTTTAGATTTCATCATCCACAAGCAGTGGATGGATATAGCGGTTACCTTACATGCCTTATACCAATGCATGTGGCAATATATTCACTGTTCCTGTCTTGAGTGATTATGACTTTTTTAAGGAATGAATCTCTTCAGCTGTCAATTTCTGTTGTGTTTTTTGTTGTTGTTTTTTTTACAAATGCATAAATTAATGTCACCAATAAAAGTCCAAGGTTTAGATTTCATCATCCACAAGCAGTGGATGGATATAGCGGTTACCTTACATGCCTTATACCAATGCATGTGGCAATATATTCACTGTTCCTGTCTTGAGTGATTATGACTTTTTTTAAGGAATGAATCTCTTCAGCTGTCAATTTCTGTTGTGTTTTTTGTTGTTGTTTTTTTTTTACAAATGCATAAATTAATGTCACCAATAAATGTCGTGCAGCTTACTTTCGATTATTTTTGTTGTTTAGGGCGATTTTTAAGATTATCATGGTATTTGAACTATGTAAAACTATTAATTCATTTTGTTTAAATTGGCAGAATACCCTAACAGAGTGAGTATCTGCACCCAAACGAACATAGCGCTTAAAGTCGTTAAAATTACACTGAATATTTATCGACGAGAGACAAATTATAACATTCTGAACAGTAGATAAACAGGGCAGGCGTGACTGTATTTACACTATTGAAAATGCGGATATATATATATATAAGGGTTTCATTTACTATCATAATTTTACACACATAAATGTTCTAGCCTGACTGGCTTATTTTATTCGTTACGTATCAACCTTTTGAAAAAGAATGATCCAAAGGTTATTACTTAGAGGTCGTGGTACATCTATAGCCATTATCTGAGATGATTTTTACAATAACGATAAGTTTTGTTTTCTCCCAAATAGTCATTTAACATGAACAATATATATATGCTTTATTGCAACTATGTTGAATCTGGCAGAAAATAATGCAAATGATTTACATTAAATTTATGCTGTAGAAAAACAACAACATTTTAGTGTCATTTTTCCAATTGTGTAACAGTGTTGAATACAAGACATGAAATACAATCAGGGGGTCATTCTTAATGCTTGTAGCTGATGACACCTAATATGGTACTAAAACTTTGTAATTTAACGCTCTTGCTAATTTAGATTTGTGCTCACAACTAGTTCCTTGGTCATAAGAACACGAAGAAAGAGAAGCAATTTCTTCTCTTTCATTGATATTTAAAGCCTATCAAGTATATATGAGTATAATCATAGTTTACTGGTTTTATATCTGAAACTGCATTATTGTACAAAGGTCCAGTACCTATTTCAAGTGGTCAGAACTAATAACCTGAGTGTCTGTGCATGTCACCAGAGGTCTGTTTGAGTGCCTAGACATCCAGTCGTTGCCGCTAGAGATATACTCAGAGCGTCAGTATCTGTCACAAGATGACATCACAGCTGAATCTCAGTACCTGTCACAAGTCGCGAGTATTAACATCCTGAGTACCAGTATAGGTCACTAGCAATCAATGTGTCTGCTCAAATTTATAGTTACTGTCACTAGATGTCGGTATACTTCCCTTAGTTCAAGAACCTGTCACATGTGGTCAGTACTTACAGTCTGTTTGTGACCAGTTGTCAGTACTTCTGCCTACAGTTCCAGTAATGTCACTACGGGTCAGTTCACTAGCCTTGGTCAAAATACCTGCTACTAAATGTCAGAACACTATTCTGAAAGTCCACTCACCTGTCAAAAGTGGTCAGTATCAATATCTTGAGTACCAATATCTGTCACTAGAGGTCACTATTTTTGCAGAGAGTTCTAGTTACTGTCACTACAGGTTAATACCAATAACCTGAGTACCAGTACCTATCATAAGCGGTATATACTACTGCCCAGAGTTTCAGTTACTATCACGTGAGGCCCTCACTAGTCATCTGAGTCAAAGTACCTTTCACTTGAGGTCACCATATTTTCAGTACATGCTACTAGATATCAGCTCATTACTTGTCGCAAGCGGTCAGCACTAGCCTGGCCTATAGGCGTTAAAATGAAAATATCTACAAAAGTGTAAAATCTACAAAATCTAAGATGTACACCATGTGGCTAGTCTACTCGTTCGTCTCAAAATTAACATAAATATAAGCCAATGTGTTAAACGTGGACTTGCTATCCAAATGGGACAAACAGTTCCTAACTTTTACAGAAAAAAATCAACCTATTATTTCTCAGACTAGTAGCTAGTCTAGGTCAGCAGTAATACCATGAGTACCAGCACATGAAACTAGCGGTCATTACTACTTCTCAGAGTTTCCGTCGTTGTTACTAGGTGGTTCATACTACTACTATAAGTCCAGGTACCTGTCACTAGATGTCAGTACACTACCCTGAGACAAGAGACAATGTACTGGTCTGTATTAATACCCTGATTACCATTAGAGCACAACTACTGTTTAGAGCTCCAGTACCTAGATGTCAGCACACTACCCTCAAACTCAGTGCATGTCACTAGATGCAAGAACACGTACCTGTCACAAGTGGTCAGCACTACTGTTCAGACTTCCAGTAGCTACCATTAGCGTCTGAGTCTCAGTACCTGTCACTAGATGCAAGTACACTGCCCTTAATCTCAGTATCTGTCTCTGGACCAGGAAATGCCACAATCACACACTACAGGCCAAGCCACGACACCATGAAGAAGAGACAAAAAGCATAGATCCTCTATTGGATCTCCTTAGGATCTATTGGATCTCTTTTAATAAACACCTCATTAAGATTGACCTTTGATCTGCTGTCTATAGCCCCTAGTGAGTGGTACCACTTTTAGAGTATGAAAATTCAGGTATTTAATGTACACTACCCTGAGATTCCGTACCTGTCACTAGATGTCATTACACTAGCCCTGATGTCAATACCTATCACAAGTGGTAAGTACTTGTAGCCTGCGTACCTGTACCAGTCACTAGCGGTCAATATTGCTGTCCAGTACTTGTCAAAAGCGGTCAGCACTAGCCTGGCCTATAGGCGTTAAAATGAAAATATCTAAATAAAAATGTAAAACCTACAAAATCTAAGATGTGCACCATGTGGCTAGTCTACTTGTTCGTCTCAAAATTAACATAAATATAAGCCAAGGTGTTAAACGTGGACTTGCTATCCAAATGGGACAAACAGTTCCTAACTTTTACAGAAAAAAAAAACAACCTATTATTTCTCAGACTAGTAGCTAGTCTAGGTCAGCAGTAATACCATGAGTACCAGCACATGAAACTAGCGGTCAGTACTACTACTCAGAGTTTCCTTCGTTGTTACTAGGTGGTTCATACTACTACTATTAGTCCAGGTACCTGTCACTAGATGTCAGTACACTACCCTGAGACAAGAGACAATGTACTGGTCTGTATTAATACCCTGATTACCATTAGAGCACAACTACTGTTTAGAGCTCCAGTACCTAGATGTCAGCACACTACCCTCAAACTCAGTGCATGTCACTAGATGCCAGAACACGTACCTGTCACAAGTGGTCAGCACTACTGTCCAGACTTCCAGTAGCTACCATTAGCGTCTGAGTCTCAGTACCTGTCACTAGATGCAAGTACACTGCCCTTAATCTCAGTATCAGTCTCTGGACCAGGAAATGCCACAATCACACACTACAGGCCAAGCCACGACACCATGAAGAAGAGACGAAGAGCATAGATCCTCTATTGGATCTCCTTTTATAATCACCTAATTAAGATTGACCTCTGTCCTGCTGTCTATAGCCCCTAGTGAGTGGTACCTTGATGTCAATACCTTTCACAAGTGGTAAGTACTTGTAGCCTGCGTACCTGTACCAGTCACTAGCGGTCAATATTGCTGTCCAAATTCCCAGTTACTGTCACTGGAGGTCAATACACTACCCTGAGTCCCAGTACCTGCCAGTATTGATCATTACTGATAAATTGAGTACCAGTATCTGTCCTCATAGTTCAAAACTACCTCCCAGAAGTTTTGGTACATGTAACTGCCTTTAAAGGTAAGTAAACTACCCAAAGTCTGATTACTTGTCACAGTGCTAATAGCCCTGGTAGTAATAGCCGTCTTTAGAGGTCAGTACTTCTGCTCAGAGTCCCTGAAACTGTCACTAGAGGCATGCACTGCTAGCATAGTACATTTCACTAGAGGTCGAAACTATTAGTACTACCCCGATTTCTAGTGATTTGTACTAAAAGTAAGAAAGAAGGCAAAGATCTGGAATGGATGCAATCAAGCACCACACCTAACACAGGATACAATATGGGATAGTGACAAAACACAATAAAATATCACATACAAGAGAGTCTAGAGGCCAGTCCTTTCCCAGCATGTGACCACAAGGCTACAATGAACCGACATGAAAACATGATAAACAAAAAACATAAATAACAAAAAGGATCCACAAAAGAAGCATCGCCTTGGAATGGTCAGTAGAAAATACCAAAAACCTGTCACTAGAGAAAGTATAATACCCTGAATCCCAGTGTTGGTCATTAAACTTCACTTCTGCTAGAGTCACAGTAACTTTTATAAGATGCCAGAGCTACTGTCCTAAGTTCCAGCTCCTGTCACTAGGGGTTAATTCTACTACCTTAAGTTCAGTAACTATCACTAAAGGTCATTACTGCAACCCAGAGCCCCAGTACCTGTCACTAGAGGTCAGTATTAATACACTGAGTTACAGTAACTGTCACAATATGTCAGTACTAATACTATGAGTCGTAGTATCCGATAGTAGACTACTAAGCTGAGCTTCAGTACTTGTCACTAGAGATCAGTGCACTACCCTGATCCCCAGTACCTGTCACTAGAGGTCGGTAATCTGCTATGAATCTCAGTACCTGTTACTTAAGGTCAGTTCTACTATCCTGAGTCCCAGTGCCTGTCACTTGAGATCTGTACTACAACTCTGAGTCACAGTAATTGTCACTTATATCAGTACTACCGCCCATAATCCAAAGCCCCAGTCACAAGAGGTCGGTTTTACTGCTGTCGGTCTTAGAATGTTGTTTCCTTTAGGTTGTATCCTTTCTTTTCATAATATATTGAAAAATTTAATCGTATATTAAGCATTGTCATTTTTAGACATTCGTCATATTCATCTGAACGTTTACTTCCATTAATCGACATCCAAAGTAAGCCCATTTACTTCAATATAAGAAGGAAACAGCCAAGGCTTTCTGTCTTCAATCTTTATGTTCGTGATTTGGTTTAAAACCTATCATTCTCAGTAAAAGAAGAATAAATCTGAAAAGACTCAAACTGCAGTTCCCATAAAAATTGATATTTCTTCAATAAATATTCAATGTTAAAAATCGCTGACCAGTCCCTGTTTCACTGGAAGATTTGCCTTTCTATATAAATGCGGTTGCAATCCAGATGTGTTTTCTTAATAATTTAAGCTGATAATATGTCTGTTGCTTCTTGGGCATCAGATGCTGGCACCCGATTTTTTATCTTTCATGATGGAAGACATCGTCGTTATATCGAATGGTAGGGCGGAGTTCTGCTTCTTCTGCACACAATTGTATGGCCTCTGATGAAGCTTGACGAAGCTGATTTTCACTGTTCCATAGACTGAATACAGTGTGCATTGCGTTGAGGCGCACACATGATACTAACTGTAAAAAATGGAATAAATCGATGCATTTAATATGAAAACTACGAAAAACCGGTGGTGACTTCATTCTTCACAGTTAAGACTTGATATTTTACACTTCATAGTTTTTTAAAACGCGCGCGCGTGTGTGTGTGTGGGTGTGTTGGTGTGTGACAGACAGACAGATAGTGACACGTCATTCAAAGGTCACAATTCATACTTCACACTTCATAGTTTTCTTTAAAAACGTTAAATAATGTATGAAAGACAACAGAAAGAGACATTTCAAAGTTCACAGTTCATACTTCATAGTTCAGACTTCACAGTACACACTTCTTACTCAACGTTCACATTTTATACTTCACACTTTCTGGCTCTGACTTCACACTTCATACTTTACACTTAATAGTTCATACTTCACACTTTATAAAACGTACCAAAACAGAAACACTCGCCGTTTAATCAGTAATAGGTCACAGTCACGTGTTTAAAGATTGGAGACAGTCACTGAGGTTTGAAGCGGGGAGTTTGAAGTATGGAGTGCGAAGTATGGAGTGCGAATCCTGAACTGTAAAGTATGAAATGTGAACTATGAAGGGTGAAGCTTGCAGTCTGAAGTAAGCCGTCTAAAGAATACAAGTTGAAGGGTGAACTGTGAAGTGTAAACTAGGAAGTATGAAGTTAAGTTAGACCATTAAGTATGAACTGTGAATTGTCCCTTTCCGTTGTCTTCCATTCATTGAATAACGTTTTTATTTCAAACTGTGAAGTGTGAAGAATGAAAACCATTGTTTTGGCTTGTCCATTTATTGCAAAATGTCAGCGGTTTATTTTCCTCGGTCTGTGGCAATTTTTATTCATATCTCAGGTACCATTTGTAAGTATGGCATGCAACTTCACAGGCTGGTACATCGTATATATAGACAATGTATCTCTAATAAAAAAAAATGTCTCCGTTTTTGAAATATTGGAACTACGTCATGAAACTTCACAGGTGGCTGCAAGTCAATATGAAGTCTGTGGTGGATCTGTAGAGACTCCAACTCATGTGGTTGATTTTTGGAAGATAGACACATTATGAAACGTAATTATAAATATGACATCATGTAGATCATGTGTGACGTCAAACGTGCAAAATTATGCTAAGCTTTAAAATTGCATACAAGAATCTCATCTACATATCTTTTCACTACAGCCAAACAAGTTTTCTTTTCTTTAATAGTTCTTGGACTGGATTTTTTTCTAAAAGGTTCTTAATGATATAACAAAACCAGCGTTATGACGTCAATTTCAAACCAAATGACGTTTTGGCTTGGCTATCGTTAGTTTGCACATTACGTCAATCCTTAGGCCTGTGCACTAAATGGCTGGCGTCTTTAGTTTCACTCGTTAATATTTTTTTCTAAGCCATTTGCCAGGTGTACACTATGGGGAAACCCCATCATTATTCTCTATAAACACACTGAAACTTCCAAATCAGACAAAAACGACCAGAAAATTTACTTTTCTTTTACCTGATATATATCGTGTGGTGAAAATATCAACGGATACACTCGTGCTACGCACTTGTGAAATATACTGATTTTTCACTGCAATTCACGAAATATATCTGGCATTCATCTTAAACAGTAAAAAACTCTCTATATATGTAAACCTTAACTAAATTATTGATACGAAACAGAACAATACAAGATTCCTGTCTAAAAATTCTCCAGTGAAACTCCCGCTGTCTTGTTTAATAGGTGCTTGAACAATTCAGTCCAAAATTGTATAATACCCTATTAGCTCTCAGTCCTTTGATTTCTTGTACTTGTACCATACATGTATTGTCTGTCATCATCAGGATCGTTGCGCCTTAGAAATGTTTGAAATGCTGCTATAGCATACATCTCCGTTTCATGTTCCGTAGTCTGTCCTTATTTTTCGAGGGGCATCCACTATTGGCTGTAACTACAGCTTCTAAAAAGTAGCCACCAATGAGTTTTGGGTAATTGTTGGTCTGATAAACATTTACCCATATAATTTTGAGAGAAAGTTTACATATGCACCCATTTATACACAGCCCAATAATAATATCCGTCTGTATGCCATATTAACTTTGGTCAAAGCATGGTAACCCTGGCTTCTCATTCGCCTGAAACTACCCTGACTGGATCAAAATAGTGTGTATCAAGCTAGCATCTTTCATTTTGATTCCATACTCCTTACAATGTGACTACATCATACGATAGCCATTAAGTCGTCCTAATCCTGAAAGCTGTCCTTGTACAAAATTAACAGCTGTGTGTAAACAGTTAACATCTTCTTTAATGTCGTAAACATAAACGAATCTAATGTTCTTGTTTCAATACATGCTGTATTGCCTCTGCAACGTAACCCTTTATTTATTTAGCAATCCAATAAGCCACAGACACAGAATGCATGGCGTCCATCATAAGGCCTGATTCGTGGGAACGAGATAATTATGTCGTGGGAACGAGATATTATGTCGTGGGAACGAGATATTATGTCGTGGGAACGAGATAATTATGTCGTGGGCATGAGATCTTATGTCGTGGGCACGAGATCTTATGTCGTGGAAACGAGATCTTATCTCGTGGGAACGAGATAATTATGTCGTGGGAACGAGATCCTGTGTCGTGGGAACGAGATAAATATTTTTTTCACATGTCCCCTCAGTGCTGCCGTAGCTACTACTGTTGTCTGCTGGAAATCTTTGCAAACAGTTTGGACCCAAAGCAAGCCCAGCAAAAATTCGACCTACTTGACAATAAATATGGCCCCCAACGAGATAAAGGACTAGTTCAATACTCTCTTGCACAGAGCTTTGCGAACGCCGTTCCTTTGAAGCGTCGGCGATCGTGGCATGCGTGTATTGTTTTGTTTTGTATTCATTCACTTGTTTTACAAAATATATTTGGAAAGGAGAAAAAACAGAATGAAAAAAAATACAACACTGTTTTGTGCTGAGAAATAATAATTATTTCATCGAAACCAACACTTTCAGGACGTCCCTTGTCCATTGCGCGCCGTCGCACGTTACAATTGGCGTCTCGAGAGATTTATGACGTCAGGTCATAGAAAGCGGGGAAAAAACATAGCAACGGCATGTTGATTTTTTACTAACAGTACTTTCATATAATCTCTTCTGATGCCTAGTGCATTTCATGAAAAGAGTCCCACCAAAAATATCTTGCTGAAAAGGGATTTTTCTTTGCATTGTAAACAACTAAGATGTGAATAGCAGCAAAGTTTTCTCAAAAATCAAAACCAAACAGGTGGCCCAAAAGTGGCCCGTTGGCACTCAAAGGAGTACTACTATTGGCCCAAAAGTGGCCCGTTGGCAAACAGAAGGTTAATGAAGGTCAAAAGTATTGCAAATGCTCGCTTGGAGCATTCTGCAATACTTTTGATCTGCATAAAGCGATAAGCGGTCTTGAAAACCAATTTTTGGTCTTCTTTTTTAGTGGCCGCTTAACCCCCTCAGTGCCACAGGGCCACTTTTGGGCCACACGTACAACTACGTTGAGTGCCACAGGGCCACTTTGGGCCACTGGTTTGCGGACTAATTCTAAAATAATTATACAACAAAATAAAGCAATGTGGGCGTGTATATGAAGAAAAATCATTTTGCAACACGATGCAGCATTTTATTTCGCATTTTTCCAATCTGTTTGTGTGCTATATGTCCAAATATTAGGGTACTGTTGCTGCATTTTGACGCGGGATATCACGCCATTTGTCTAACGGTCCAAACGTAACGTCACAGAATCGATGACGTTACGCAATACTCGATAACGTCTTCCGCCAAACGCCAACAGTCTCTTGCAACGTCGCGCCTTTGGCGCTAATAGAGCAAACTCACACTTTTGGGAACCGCGCACCTGCTTATGGCCGATGACTACTTTGAGTTTGTATTTTTGTTGTTGTTGTTGATGTTTATTTCTACAAGAAGCTTTATTTTACTGGTTACTAAACTCGCGACACGAGATATGTTGTTTTGTTTGATTGATTCTTTTCGTCCCATCAACAATCTTTATGTTATAAAGGAACGGGTCTTCCTGGGTTGAACAAGTACACCGTGGCGGGATTCTGACGTCAGTAGTAAGTTGTTTACTTTTAAATAACATCGACGTCATCAACAACTTGTGTTTTTTCAAGACGTCGACGTTATGTAAATTTGGCACTCATATAGGGAATATGCTCGGCACTCAACTGGACTTAAAAAGAATTGTACCAAATTCTCGTGTACACTGTAAAAATAAGTGTAAGTTAACTCTTTGCCCCCTGGGTGGTAATATTGCATGCTTTTTTGTCGTCTGCTGATTTTTTCAAAATTATTTATTTTTGAATAAATACTTCAGGAATACCCGACGTTTTTTCGGGCCTGATCTGGGTCCAAACTGTTTGCAAACGTTATCTGCAGATGACACTAGGAGGCAAAGAGTTAACACCCACAGAGGTGGCAGCTGGGGGCTGTTTTCACTGTAAGAATATGTGTAAGTTAACAGCGAAAGAGGTGGCAGCAGAGCTGCTTTCACTATAAAAATATGTGTAAGTTAACACCAAATAGGTGGCAGCTGAGCTGAACTACTTTCCTACTAAAACAACTTCTGGCAAACAGTTTTCTCCAGTGATAAATGTTAAAAGCATTTCTATCTGTTATTGTTGTAGTTATTGTGGTGCAAAGTACAATTATTTTACAGTATACTGGCCCATTAGTAAATATGACCAGAATAAGTCATAGATCATTTATTTTTTATGGTACCAAGAAGAAGAAAGAAAAACAAGAACAGAGATCATACAAGTAGCAGTGTACATATGCAAGCGAAAAGAAAGATAGATAATAAGAAGAAATTTACAGATTCACAGATCGCAGCCTGAATATGGTACCAAGAGAAAGACATGCTTGGACAGATATAAACTAGCAAGGTTCCATATTCAAGTAAGAATTGACAGCTATTGCTTTTCCACAACGAGATCATTGTCAAACTGGAATGAACTGAAATAAACTCACTAGAAAGGACTCTTGTTGATTCTCTAGTCAGATAATTTAGAGCTCACAAACACTGTCGTTGTGCTGCATGGAGTTTGTTGAACGCCTTCTTGTACATTAATATAGTGTTAGTGTGTTTGCATGTTCTGGTCCTCTTTGAATATTTGTTTCTGGCAGGGAAAAAATGGTGTGAGAGTTGTTTCACTTTCAAAATAAACGGTGACTTACTGTGCGTGTTCCCAACAGTTAAGGTAAATCTACAACGCCTAGATCTTTCATAATTTTCAAAATAGTTGGAGCGTTATAAAGCGTGTTGGCTAGACGTTAAAATGGCGGGATCTGACTGACGTTGGTTTCCATGACGCCAACGTCAGCACAAAGTAACGTCAACGGAGAGCAGCGATGGCTCATATGACCCTAAGCATTCTTGGAGTCTCGCCATAGCCTTCACTTCACCATACACAAAGTATGGTATTTCTAGCAACAAACACAAGGTGGCCAGCACAAGAGATTCTGGTATACTTGTCGCATTGGCAAGCAGTGATTGCTCATGCGAGCCTAAGCATTCGTGCAGTCCCGCCAGAGCCTTCGCTTCTCGCATACACTAAGTATGAAGTAGAGAAAGTGTCAGACAAAATATTAGACCTCTAACCCATTAGATAGCTGCGCATGCCCGCTTTAAGGGTGACTTCACACATGTATATAAGATAAGTACCTACTAATTTACACTGTAAAGATAAGTGTAAGTTATCTATTTGACCCCTGCATGCTTTTTTGTCGTCTGCTGATTTTTACAAAATTATTTATTTTGAAAAATATTTCAGGAATACCATCTGAGTGTCAAACATATTGGATCCAGATCAGGTCTGACGTTAACACCCACATAGGTGGCAGCTGGGCTGTTTTCACTGTAAGAATATATGTAAAACAACACCAAAAGAGGTGGCAGCGGAGCTGTTTCACTTTAAAATTATGTTTGGAAGTTAACACCAAAGAGGCGGCAGCAGATGTGGCCTGATTTGGGTCCAAGCTGTTTGCAAAGGTAATCTGCAGACGACACTAGGAGGCAAAGAGTAAGCACTGTAAGAATATGTGAATATAAGTTTACACCGAAAGAGGTGGCAGCAGAGCTGCTTTCACTGTAAAAAAATGTGTATGTTAACACCAAAGAGGTGGCAGCTGAGCTGAACTACTTTCCTACTAAAACAACTTGTGGACAACATTTTTCTCCAGTGATATTTGTTAAAGCATTTCTACCTGTTATTGTTGTAGTTATTCTCCAAATCGATACAATCGAAAAGAACATAGCTTTTTAAAGCAGTTTAAATATTACACCAGAATAAATGGCAGAATATCTGCCACCAAATCCGAAGGTGTACAGGATAAGTCACAGATCAGAGCCGTTATTTTTTTATGGTACCAAGAAGAAAAAATTAACAAGAACAGAGATCATGCAGGTAGCAAAGTACATATGCAAGCGAGAAGAAAGATAGATAATAAAAAGAAATTTACAGATTCACAGATCGCAGCCTGAATAGGGTACCAAGAGAAAGACATACTTGAACAGATATGAACTAGCAAGGTTCATATACAAGTAAGAATTGGCAGCAGCTATCGCTCTTCCTCAACGAGATCATTGTCTAACTGGAAGGAACTGCAATAAACTCACTAGAAAGGACTCTTATTGCATGTGCAGATACAGAGAGGGGACAGATGGCCCAGATCCCCCCTGAAAATCACAAAAATTTAGGGTTTCTTAGCAATACTGGTCCAGATCCCCCAAACAATCACAAAGCTGCCAAGCGAGTATCAATGTTGAGCCTTCATCGGATGGCGTTTTGCTGGCGGGCCGATGATGGCCCGCTTTTAGTGCTATTTGGATCCTCTTTCCCCTTATCAAAAATAAAAGTTGGACCCCCTCTGGCAAAACTTTCTGGATCCGCGCATGGGACTCTTGTTGATTCTTTAGTCAGATAATTTAGATTTCGCAAGAACTGTCGTTGTGCTGCATGGAGTTTGTTGAACGCCTTCTTGTACATTAATATACGTGGTAGTGTTTTTGCATGTTCTGGTCCTCTTTGAATATTTGTTTCTGGCAGAAAAAATGCTGTGAGAGTTTTTTCACTTTCAAAATAAACGGTGACTTATGCCTCGGTTACATTTGCTACGGTCGTCGTACGATTTATTTGTCTACGATTTTCCCTACGATTTTTTCGGCATCGTGGGCGGCTTTAAGCTACGACATATGTGTTTACATTGCTTACGATCACCTTACGATTTCTTTCGGCGGCAAACTAGGAAAAACCTTACAGAGACCTTGCGGATATCGTACGACAACCTCAAGGTTATCGTACCATCATCGTATATCTTCACGACCTCCCTATATAAATCGCCCGATGCCCGTACGATGGCCTTGCGGAAGTCGCAAGGAGTCGGTACGCTGACTGTGCAATTGTCGTGTAATTATGTGCATAAATTTAAACGACCATCCATGTTCATTTTTGGATTCCATATGAACTGTGTTTAAAGTCATGTGATCACAAATCGTGCTATGAAGAGGCTAGTGTTTTCAGTTGAAAATGGTCCCAAGGTATGGAACAGCGTGATACGTTTGTGTATATTTTAATGTCAATTTTTTAAAGTTTTGCAGTTTTCATAAAGTTTAAATCACAGAATATTACAACAACCCATTTTTTATATTACACTTTTATAATTCGAAAAGTATCACTTTTATTGAAATATTAAGATGCTTTAGTTGTATCGTCTCGTAGATTCAGCATAGACTAAAACGCTTATTATGGTTTTATTGGTATCCTGGGTCAGGCGTGGAACTTGATTGCATCGATTCCTGATCTTTGCACCCTTACTTACTTTTATTCAGTTTAATCATCCAAAGGCACTCTACGGCCAGCAACACATAAGCAAAAATGAAGTCGTTGCATGCGAATAACAAAGGTACTGACCAGAATGCGCTTTCTTCCATCCGACCTGGTCAGCACATTTGCCTTTCGTTTTCAGTAAAATACATTTTGTAGAACATTCATACATTCAAATTTCAATGTTCGAACTAGTCACATGTTCTTACTACGAGACCCATATATTTTATTCCTTGAAGTAATACTCAAATTCACAACCCAGAGTTATAAATCACAAAAAAATATCTGGACTTTTTATTAATCTTAACTCATTTATTAAACCCCTTATCCAACCAGCATTTTATATACTGAAAATGCATATGCATTTCACGTCAGGTGCATATTTTCAATTGCATTTTAGGCAATTTTATTATGGAAGCATACTCTATGGGCCTTTATTAGACTGCTTCCATCAGCAAACTGATCTGGGTCCATATTGAGTCAAACTAAGTGGTGGTAAGACAAATATTGAAATGAAAGAAACAGCTAATGATAACCAATGTATACCCGTCTGGAAATTGTTGACACGTCGCAAGGCGACCGTACGATCATTGTGCCATCGCCTTGGGGTTACCGCAGGGTGACCGTCCGATGTCCGTACGATTTTATGGGCCCTGCAAGGGCATCGTGCGTCGACCTTGCCGGCTCCTTACGACTATCCCAAGAGTATACGATCATTTTTGGGCCAAAATGACAATCTAAACCCCTGCGATGTCCTCACGATCACCGTGCGGTGTCCGTATGGGGATCGTACGATGTCACTGCGATGTGTCTGCGGGCTACGGGCTTACGATTTTTTCAAATTTGTCATAGTGCGGAGTTAAACAAAATCGTAGAGGCCACGATGCCCGTAAAACCGTACGATGATCGCAAGGTCTCCCTGCGGAGGCCGCACGGAAACGGTGATTTGGACATCGTAGGGGCATCGTATACTCGTCGTAAGGCAAATGTAACCGGGGCATTACGTTCCCAATAATTCTGGGAAATCTACAACGCCAAGATCTTTAATAATTTCCAAAATAGTTGGAGCGTTATAAAGCGTGTTGTGATGACTAAACGTTAAAATGGCGGAATCTGACTGACGTTGGTTTCCATGACGCCAAAGTCAGCACAAAGCAACGTCAACGGCGAGCAGCGATGGCTCATACCACAGGAGCTTGAAGTTCGGTCCTTATTTCACTTCTAAACCGTAAAACCGAAACTCTCATAATGTCATAAGTGTGACAACGGTTCGTTTTCGCTGCGTCACAACCGGATACTGGAGCCGGAATGGCTACGGTATTTTTTTTTCTTATTTTCAAACGCTGGTTATTTTAACTCAGTGATGTGTCAGAAAAGTAATCTAAGCCTCGCATGACCTGTTTACAGTTTTTATGGTTAGATGTTCAGTTTTTGCCAAAACTTCCTGGTAACGGCGATTCAAAGGCGCCTGAACTTTAGTTTCACTCTAGTCATTACTACGTAATGGCGTTGTGAGCTTTTGGTTTTGAGGCTATAGAGGTGATATCAAGACAGAACTTCAAGCTCCTGTGCTCATACGAGCCTAAGCATTCTTGGAGTCTCGCCAGAGCCTTCACTTATTCGCATACACAAAGTATGGTAATCAAGCTACAAGCACAAGAGATTCTGGTACTTATCGCATTGGCGAGCAGCGATGGCTCATACCAGCCTAAGCATTCATACAGTCCCGCCAGAACATTCGCTTCTCGCATGCACAAAACCATAGACCTCCAACCCACTAGATAGCTTTGCATGTCCGTTTTAAGGGTAACCCTTTGCACCCTGAGTGGAAATTTTGCATGCTTTTTATCGTCTGCTGATTTTTTCAAATTATTTATTTTTGAAAAAAAACACTTCAGGAATACCATCTTATTACGTACAAGGTTAGCTTTTAAAAAAGCTTAGAACCATCGCATAGCGTATAAAAGTTACTTAACTAGAAAACATTTTAGTGCTTTAATTTTGCATTTGCTGAGACCACACTTTTTCATTTTTTCATGCATTTCAAACTCTGAGTATTTTTTGTTTTAGTTAACTATTTATATGCACTAAGTCCTGAATAGGTGACCCATTGGAAGCAACTAAAAATGAAATATGCACACTCCAATAAAACTTAAATAGTGCAAACACTGAATAGTGGTAAAGTTCACCCAAGCCTCACCAAGCAGACATTTTAGCAGTACATGCATGTATCCCTGTTCCTAAATCTAAATCTAATTAACGTGACATGCGCATAAAACCTTGGGGCATATTGAAACTGATCCGTCTAAATCTGTGAATTTCGTCACACGTTGCGGAGAATATCCAAAGGCCCAATGTCTCCAGGGTTAATTGTTGTAAAAAAAAACCTTAGAACTATCGCACAGCGCATTATTGTAACTAGACGACTCTTTTAATAGTTTTAATTTTGCATTTTCTATTGCATTTTCTATATCCACTATAATAACGCATTTGTTTGACTTGCGGACGTTTTGGAGGCAGAACCGGAAGTACAATTCTGTGGGGAGTTTGATTTCGTCACGCCAAGAATACCCGAATTTGCTCCTGTTGGGAATTTGGGTCCTGGCTCAGAGGAGTAGATCTCTTTACGACCTTTCATTTTCAGAAGCAAGCCGGTATACAGGGAAGCGTACTATATAACTTATATCACCATCGCTGGTGCGATAGTGAAAAAATGCCTGGTACAAATGACAAATGATTTATTTAGCACAAAAACATTTACAATAAATGGTTAAGCCCAATACAAACAAACAAAAACAGTCATATGGAAGTATCTATACATGTGGGAGGCAAAGTAGTCAGGACACAATTCTTTATTTTGATCTATGAATTCATTCTTATTTCCCCTCACATTAAATATATTAATTACAATTATCCTCATATCTACTGGATTTCTAGTGATCTAATTCATTTTGAATTAGAAAGTTCTTCTAAGACATATATGATTTAAGAGAGGGCAGTTTCTCTTTGATTAAGACATTTTTTTGATAAAATTGGAGGACATTTTTAAAATGCAATGGTTATGATTATCGAGAATAATTTTAAGGTTTAGACATCGATGATTGAATTTTACTAGTTTTGGACACATAACTTGCCTTAACAGCTTATAAAGGCTGCAATTAAGTAGAAAATGCTCTTCATCCTCTACTTCACATGAATTATACATGTATGCAGTACAAATTCGCTCATGCTTAGGAATGTTCAAGTATCTACCACTTTCTATGGCAAGTTTGTGAGCACTAATACGTAATTTACTAAGCATGGCTCTTTCATTTTTGTTTTTCAAAATATCTACATAATAAGGACGGATGTCTGCTCTATACAATTTCATTAAAGTATTAAATTTCTTTGAATTTTTAAGTCTCATATTTTGCTATTGCAGCTGTATATCATTGATACGTTGCTTAATGAATAGTTTGTTGAGCAAATTAGAATTTGGGGTGTAAGAGAGATATGTAAAACCTAGGGTGTTAAATATACATGTACTACCCATTTGAATAAACCAATTGTTTTGAGACCTGGTGACGTCGACTATCTTAGAGACTAGACTGTTGGAGAATGACCATAGATAGTGCCAGTAGTCATTTAACCCAAAGCAAGTACTAGAGTGATTGCAGTAAAACATATGAACAAAAAATCAGTTCTAAGAAAATGAAACAGAAAGAAAACGATGCTTTAAGTGCAATTTTTTTCCAAATTCAGTCGTCAGTGGGACATAATGCCAATATGCTGACATAATGCCACCAGCATCCCGATATACTCATACTATGCTGACTGTGCAGTGATTCCCTTTAAAATTTCTCCAAACTGTATACCACTTCTTCTCTGGCTACAAAACTCTTGTAACTCTTGTGCTTATGCGTACGATCAGCTGTAATGTCTAAAATCTATTTGAGCACCTGATGAATTCCATAAAGGCTGCGATTAAATCATTTTGGGCGTTTCTGCTAAGATTCTCATCGTTTCCTCCTAGTAGCCTTAGGTCAATGCATGTAATATCAGTGTACCCTTCCCTAAATAAAATGTTTCCACTGTTCATTCTATTCTGTCTCTCTCTGACTTGTATTTCTCACAATTAAACAAGAAATGATCAACGTCCTCCAGCACCTGGCAGGTCTCACACACATATGAAGTATTCTTGTCAAACTTTGCCTGATGGACAATCAGAATAGAGTGTATACTTTACAATTGATTTAAAGCAGAGATTTGGTCTGTCCCATATACCATAACAATTTCTTTTTCCTACTTCCAAGAACATAACCTGTATGTTACTTGAATTCTCAGAGCATAACAATTTGAGATTCCACTTGCTTGCCATCTGTTGTTGTTGTTTTTTTTATTTCGGATACTGCTTCTGTTTTGTTGAATACAGGTTATATTGATACATCAGGTTTCCTCATTTCGGAGGTAGCTTCTTTTGCTTGTATGACAGCTAATTCATTGCCTTCAATCTCTTTGTATCTGGGTACCCAATGTACATTGATCTTATTATTTTCTTAACAAATTTTTCCTAAGCTGTTCTTGATGTCAAATACAATTTCTATCTTGTCTTTTGAAGATGGTTACCAAATGCAGTTTTGATTGCTGGCTGACAATCAGTAAGTATATGAGTGGGCATATTTTGAATACTTTCCAATTCTGAAATGAACTCTAGTCCTAACTAAATACCCACAAACTCTCCAGTGTAATTGTTACTGATTGGACTAACTAACACCTTTCTTAAGGTGGTACGGGACCCATGTCAAAAGGTAACCGAGTGTTTTTAAAAAAGTAAGAGTTATCTTTATTTATTGTCTTAAAACGTACAAGTATTGGCGTTCACAAAAATATATATCATTTATCAACACATCTGTATGATCAAATATATTTTGACCGTCTGGTCCAGTTTCACCCCTCAATGCGTTCGGAGTTATATTCTTTGACTTTTTGCTTACTGTAAAGGCGGCTCCTCATGAATGCGTAATTAGGACTGGTCGAACTTAGGCATAGGTAAAAGCTGAAAATGAGGCGTGGTTTTATTCAAAAGTGAAAGTATCATCTTGCGCCATTATCTCAGTATAGACGCAAAACACAGTATTTAGTCCTTAAAACGCCAGCAAAATAACTGCATCTGAAAATGTCTATTTAACATAAACATTAACATAAGCATAGAGGCAAACATTGTGGACCTAGATCGTTTTCAGAAGCAAGCCGGTATCCAGGGAAGATCTAGTCCTCTGAGCTGGGTCCGCACTGTTTGGCTTTGAGGCTTCACATATTTTAGTGGACAACAAAAACATACATTTTGTGATTATGCGCTTTAAGGGTTGGTAAATGTGAGTTCAATGTGTATACGGTTAGGATTTTCATGAAATGCACGCACGTTTGCGCGGCCCAAGTAACTTACTAATTCTTCACCAAATTATAAATAGAACCTGATTTGATGAAATAGCCGAACAACGCCCAGATATGAATATTAAAGTTACCACCTTTACAGTAAGCGAAAAGTCTATTAATACCTGGTCAGGAAATTCTGGTCAGAAAAGTTAATATTCATGCATATTCAATGTATGTACTATTCACTGATAAAGTGTCTTGCCCCACGACACAACACTATGACAATGGTGATTCACAAATTGGAAATCCTTCGATCCCTAGTTTAACACTCTACAAACTGAGCCACTGTGCTTTTTAAGTCCATTATCTTTGTAAATATGACGTCGTAGGTGGGAGGGCTCCTTTAATAGCTTGGATGAAACCCAAGAGCAACATATTGGACACTGTGAGAGCGCTCGTCAAATGCTGGGGCGTGCCTTTGCGCTATTTTTAGCTAGCCAGTGGGAAGTTTTTTGACTGAGGCTTATTTTGTATACATATACAGCTGCTTTCCAAAATTTTTATAGATAGCGATTTTTGTCATAATTATTTACATACCCTATACTTGTTTGCGTGTTTGTTATAAACATATGCTTTGTTTGATGTATGATTTTTTTCTGCCACTACACTAACGATATATCTAGTAATAGTGAGTAACAATATTGGTTGTTCTTAGAGATTTTTGTATCAAGTTTTAACTTCCGAAAAAGTTGTATATATATTTAGTAAATCAAAGTTGCTTATCAAAACTCTATTTCAAATTAAGGGCTAATAAGGAGAGCAGCAAAGAACACTGTGGTTGTCATCTATAATGTCATGTGTATAAAGCAGTGTTAATATACTTTGAAAATTGAAGCTATCGAGTGTATCAACAATTAATCACTTGATTGACTTGGGTGTATGTGCACTAGCGGGTTGTACAAATTTTATAACTTAAAAAATGACTTTTAAAAGATAATTTAAGCGCATTTTTGGATGTTTAAAATTGATGCTACATAGTAAGTGTCCTTTATTAGGAAAAAGACCAAAAGGAAAGTACTGCCAAACAGTTAGAATGGACCAAGTGGGTTTGAAATTGTATGAAGATTTGGAAATGTCATCTTTTAAGATCAATCCACACTCCAAACCTATTCTCATCGTAAACCCAGAATGTCTGGTATCTGAAACACGAAAATGTTTATCCACATAACATTGATTGGTGTGTAAAAAATCCACTGGAAGTAGTAGATAAGGGGCTATCTCATGACTTTTAAAGGGGTCCCCCAACTTAAGCTTGTGAATGAAACAATCACCAGTATGTCATGAGATAGCCCCCCTATTCTACGACTCCCAGTGGATTTTTAAACCAAAAAAATTAGGAAAAATAGTTCCAACATTGTGTGTTTTGTGTTTTATCAGCGGTTTTTGTTGTTGTTAATTATTTTGTTTTGTTTTCATCCTTTATAACATAATTTTTCATTAATTTCAAATAAATAAGCATTTCGAGAGAATATGAAAATAAGCATTTCGAGATATAGAAGTAGTATCATTGATCTATTAAGATGAAAGATGTGGACTGAGGGGCGATCAAAAATTATTGGCACCAGTAATGCCAGTATGATATTCTCATAATGGATTAAGACAATTATTCTATTTATCACAATTCCGGCTGATGGTACAATGGGTATCTACATGTACTTGTTAGCTTGGTTCAAACACTATTTATGCATATTAGCAATATATAAGTACAACAATGAGAATAAAGTACTATATACATGTAATAAGTTTTGGTGAAGCTTATATTTACAAACTTCCTGGACTTGTAATGTTTGAAAATGGATGCTGCCCTTCGATAGATAAAGCTTTGCAATATTAGTTTGATTAACTGCTTTTGAAATAACAGGTGGTTTTCCCAACATTAAATGATAGTTTAAATTAAATATTTAAAAAAAAATAGCCTAACTGACCTCAAAGACAATGGTTATTCCTTATACTTGTTACAATAAAATGGTTATATTTTAAGAGAATACGGTAAAATGGAATATGTGGAGTACTTTATTAAGGGTGTAAGTTTTTGTAGTATTATTGTTCACTCATCAGAACGGTACCCCTCCACATCGTCATCCCTAGTGAAGGGTTGTAATTTTGATGGTTCACCTGCAATTTTTATGCTCTTGGTGATGAGATTTTATTTAAATAATGTTGAACAAATTATATATATCGTAATGGGAATTCCTAGCTAGATTGATAGCTTTGATCTGCTGTGCTAACCGTATTGGGAAGTCTTCTTAGTTTTTGATCGACCCACAAAATGACTATTTATATACCTGTATTCATACGCCATTCGTAAACGGTAAAGTGGTCAGTTATCTGGGGCGAATCTGTTTTATTGTGGTTTTAGTGCAGTTTTATCAATCTACGCCATGCAGCTAGATTCAAATGTTGTTTATGTGCATGGTCAGAATCGGTTTTGTTTCAAGTTCTTTAAATATTTAGTAGTTTTAATACTATCGAATGTAATATATGAGGAGATATGTTGACCCACTTTTAAGCCAAAACTTCCAGTCGTGTTACTAAAAATAGGGATAGGGCAAAAGCCGGAACCAACGTCTGGTACCAAATGTTCTGAACCAAAGTTTACAATCATCAAAACGGTATTATAATGCAAATAAAAGCATGGAAATTGGATCATGAGTTCATTATAGGGTCTTCTATAAAATGCATGTAAATTTTTATATGACTCTTGGTTAATTCAGTGACTTATATCTAATAAAGGTCACTGGTTAGATTTAATAAATAGCGAAAGTACCGGATTGGTATTGGCTCGGATCCAGTTTATACTGAGTCCGAGATACTGAGTCCTAGGTATTGGCGATGTCAACTATATCAGGGACTATCTAAATAGAGTGTCCTTGATTATATATTCCAAATTTTTACTATAGAAACCTTTTTGTTCCCATTTTTTTAATTTCGTCATCTATAAAGGTCCCAAATAAATAGGCCTTATATATATATATATATATATATATATATATATATATATATATATATATATATATATATATATATATATATATATATATATATATATATATATATATATATATATATATATTGGTTCTACGAGATAATTAGCCCTAGACCAACCCGGGATCAAAATCGTTATTAATTTTTCAATTGTGGTATTGACGATGTCAAGGGAATTTAAAATTTAAGCCTACAGAAACGTTTTAGATATCAATCTTTCAACATATTTTCATTTGTAGTGATACCAAAGTTTATGAATACTCAAATTATCACGAGTCTTACCAATTATAAATTCTATGAAAAATTCTGCCCGGGACAAACCGGATGAACCAAAATGGCAAAATCGTCACGGTTTTTTTTTTACTGTTTACATGTAGACGATTGGATTTTTAAATCTGAAAAGAAGTCACATTAGTTTCTAGAAATTAGTTTCAGTTTCTATTTGAAAATCTGATCCGGACCCAACGAAATGAACTAAACAATAGTCAAGTAACGATGAATCAGACGAGCTTGCGCAAATGTATATACAGCCTCGCCAGAGCCTTTGCTTCTTGCTGAAAATCTGCCAGATAGCAACTTCGACATTTTTGAGCTCCAAAAGCTTAAGCCTGTTATACAATCTTGCCAGATTATTCACTGCTCGCAAGAGAGAAAAAATCGGGAAAATATGTACTTATACGGTATTTCAAAGCAGCGAAGGCTCCCTCGAGTTTTGAAAATGCACAGACTCGTCTCAGCTTTCACTGCTCGCATTTAGGCCTATAAATAAGACAAAATCGGAAGCCTTTGTTTTTATCGGATTATCAACCAAAGCAGACCCCTGCGTGCCTGTGCCAATGCACAGACTCACCAGAGCCATCGCTGCTTAAAATGAGATTCTAGTTATACGAGAAATCCTGTTCCGATTTAGTCTTCGCTATTCGCATAAATTAGAAATACATGTGAGAGAAACCTTTTCCGAAACACCAATTTAAATGCATATATATTGTTAAATGCATTTCAATATCGATAATTTTTGGCCAGGAAAATAAGTATGAAAAGTGATACCTTAAAAACGAAACTTAACCACATGTCATTTGAAAATGTAAGATAATCTAATGGCATTGCCAATCATGTTAACGTCTCCTAACACAAACTGAAACCATTGACCATCTTCAGATCTTCTGCTTTTATGATATAACCTTCTATAAATTCTAAACGTCTACGTACCGCCCCCTATAACATGTTATATATAATAACATGTTATACTTTTCTTGATGCCCTGTATGCATTTATTGCTGAATTTATGCTGGGCTAGCCTACTGATTGCAAGCCTAATCAATCCCTGATTGTAATGACAAATCATGCAGTGCTAGAAGTTTGAGGCTTCAAACAATTATCCACATATCTGAAGCTGGGGATGATGAGTAGAATATCTGGTTGTCTGAAATGTACATCTCATAAGTAAAAAACTTCATTTTATCCTTCCTCAAGTACATATATTACTAACAATAACCTATCAAAAATTGAACAACGCCGTTTATAACATGTAACACATGTTATAGTTTTTCTTGTTAAAAGTTCATTTAAAAGGGCATAGTTATAAAATCCATGTACACTATATACAGTCTCTTCTATAAAAACTGGTAAAACTGTTAAAACTGATGAAACTACTCCAATAACAGCTTATTTATTCTTGTGACGTGAAGTCTGTATATTAAATCTGCACTTGTATTCAGTATTTCACGGCATTCTGGCTTTTCTTTTATGATAGAATAGCGCGAGCAGTCCAATATAAGTTTCACTAAGCTATCTCTATTGTTAAACAACTCTCTCCAATACTGGGCGCCAATACAGTTAATAACTTTGGTCTTAAATTGTGAGTATATAGGTTTTCTTTGGTGAATGAAAGCAGGGCATTCAAGAAACATATGCGCTAGATCTTCATCATAAAGTCCACAGCATTTGCATGTAGCACTGACATTTGCCCTACTGAATTTATGGCTAGTACTTTGAAGCATATAAGTTCTGGTTAACATCCTGCATTTTGTAGTTCCTTTCCTTACATCAGACACTATTGAATCCAAAGACTTCCAGACAGAATATGTTTCTCCCATTTTCATGGAATCGATGTTGAGATCACGAAGTGAAGATTTTTTGTATGCTTCATTCTTCAATGATTCTGTCCAATATTTGTTTACAGCTTCTATTACAGTAGATTTCCATGATTCCTTTGTTGGTTGTTTTATTCTCAGTTCATTCAGAGTAGGTTACTGGTACTTGGACAGTACGTTATGAACTTTATTGAAGTAGCTTAAAGAATTATCAAGATTTACTGCAATTTGCCGTTCTGTTAATTCAGTTATAGTTTCATTTGTAGATGCTAAGATATTATATAACATGCTGAGTTGTCTTTTATGAATTTCTGCCTCTATAGGAAGTGCTCCCAATAGGAGGTAAACCGCACATGTTGCTGTTCTTGTAGGTAAAGATTGAAGCCGTTTGAGAGTATTGACATGGAATATAGATAGTAGATTTAACTGTGACTGGTTAAAAGGTAAAACTTCTAGTCCAAATAAAAGTCTAGGAACTACATAACACTGGTAGATCTTATATGATACACATGGGTTTAAACCGTTGGAGCCGTGTACTCCTGTGCTGATTAACGCATAAAGTGTACGTCTAGCTAGTTTCAGTCTTTCTTTAATATTGATAATATTTTCATTACTTTAGAGCGCAGAATTCCAAGGTGGGTGGTATCTGTTGATAATGTTATAGTCTTTTCACTTAGTTCCAACGAGAATAACTTTTTAGAGTATGATCTTGGCTTGTTCAGTAGGACCGCATTAGATTTGTCTGGATGTATAGTTACCCGATCTTGTTTTGCATGTCTTTTAACTATGTTTGTCATAATTTGCAGTTCATTTTCACATTCAGAGAGTAGTGCTATGTCGTCTGCACAGGCCGGGCAGCCACAATAAGTTGTACCGATCATTAATCCTATTTTATGTTCTTTCAGTCCCATCAAGCATGGATTTATGTAAGTCTTGTAGAAAAAAGTTGAAACAATGCCGCCTTGCCGTACATCTTGGCGGATCCTAAACTGACTACTTAGTTCTCCTAACCATTTAACCTTTGAGGTGAGCCCCGAATATAAGTCTTTCACTATTGTCCACAATGCAGGGTGAATTCCAGTTTCATATAATTTATCAAGGAGAATGGTATGATTGACTACATCAAAGGCCTTTTGACTGTCAAGGGTTACTAGGAATAATGGTTTGCAGGTATTCAGTTTAGCCTCAGCCCTGGCTTCAGAAACAATCAATGCTGCCATCACTGGTGAGTGACCCTTGTTAAAACCAAACTGTAGGGGTGACTGTTCATATGTTTCGGAGAGTCTTGGAAGTAGCACACTTTCAAAAAGCTTGCTGATAATTGGGGTAACTGTTATGCCACGGTAATTGTCTAATACTGTTGGATCTTTTGATTTCTTCAGGACTGGAGTAAGTATGCCACTTTTAAATGCATCTGGGACGATTTTTGATTGTAAAATTTGGTTAAAGACAAAGATTACTGTCCAATAGAGATCATTAAAGGATTAACTGATAAAGGACAGTTTAAGTATCTCACAAAATTAATGGGGCCCCAAGAGGGGACTTACCTGTATGCAACACAATTTCATTCACTAAGATAAAGATCAATATTTTATCATAAAATACCTATTCCCTTTATGGGACCACTTTATTGTCCCAGTAAGGAAGTCATAATCACCTCATTATGGCTGTCCTTTTGATCTGACCAGTATGACCCCTGGAGAGAGTCATAATGAGTATTATTGCTCAAATATTTGTCCCTTTAAATATGGCAGTGATTTCATCAACAAGCATTTTACCAGAGTGTTTCAAATGTTCAGCAGACAGGCCAAATTCATCCGCAGCCTTTTTGTTGTTTAATGAGCTTATGGCGTCTTGCACTTCCTTTGTTGAGATTGGTTCAGGTTGGTCCAAGTTCTCTTTACAAATCTGTTCGATGATCTTGTGACGGACCGAACAAAGTTCCAAGTAAGCTTCATAATAACCTTTATCTTTTGGGGTCGCCAGGTCCTCGTAATAATCAGCAAAGGCATTTCTCTGCAGGTCTGGTGAGTAGATTTCATTGCCATTTACCCTCAGGCACCCTGAATGTTGACGATTTCCACCTTTATTTCGCCGGATCAATTGATAAAATTTGTCTGTTGAAGGGTTTTTCATTAGGTCATTGTAGAAATTTCTGAGATCTGTCAATTTTTCGTTCCTTAACATTTTCCTTAGTTCTCTTTTAGCTAAAATATTATCTGTCCTTAAAATATTGTCATTTTCCCACTGGCCAACCACAGTTTATACTTTTGTTTACATATCTTAAGCTGTTTCCTGACTTTAGGGGAGGGTTTCCACTTTGGTCCTTTCAGTTTAATTATTGCTGATGGGACAGCAGTGTCAGTAGCTTTGTGTATAACAGTAGTGAGTCTGTTTAGTCTCTGTTCCACAGATGCAGGTTCAGTATGTTCAGCTTTTGCAAGTTCCCTTTAAAGGCTCTGTATATATGCACCCTTGTCTAACTTGTCCCATTTCAGTTTCTTAATTGGTTTGGATGTATTCATTTTTGTGGGGTGGTTCCTTCTGCATAGTTCAAGCTTAGCATTATAGACACTTTTACATGGCTGGATGTGTTTTCGGCATCTTTCCCAGAGATTTCTAGATTACACAGGAGATTTATGTCTGTAGACAAGATGTAGTCTATTTGAGAGCTGGAATTGCCCGAATGATGAAAAAAAGTATGCTGAGTAGAGTCTAAGGTATTTAATGACTGTTCTTTTATAAAATTTTGTATCAACACATCATGCTTGTTGTATGGTCTAGGGGCTAACAACGTTCCATTCATGTCACCGCATAATAAAACAGTATGAGAGTTTCTGTATTTAGTAATAATATTGTCCAAAACATCTAGGCACTCTGCATATTCAATATGTGAATTAACTGAGGTATTGTTCGTAGGGAGGTACACATTGATGATACACAATTTGGGTTCGCCAGAAAGTTCAATTACAATAATACGTTCGTTACCTTCATCGACCTTTTTACCCTACTTGACCATGAAGAAGGCCATAATATTGACATGCCACCGTGGCCTCTCGGAAGACTAAATCCTTTCAAAGGTTCATAGTGATCAGCACATCTTGAAAAAGAGTCCTTATCCAAAGCAAGATTTTGTAACTCATGCAGCTGACATTCCCACATCCAATGTTCCTGTAAGCATACAATATCGTAGTCCTGACATAGTTTTTGGAAGTAAGCAGCATTATGTCTAACCCCTTCTATGTTGCATGAGGTAATGCTCGTTCCCTGAGTTCTTCTGAATGCATCTGTTGAATGAGTTCTGGTGGGTTGTGTTTCCGTGGGGGAAGTGACAAAAAATGATGATCAGGTTGGGTTTCCTTTGGACTGTCAATACTCTTAGCTTTTTCTGGAGATTCACTAATATGAATAGTGTTAAGGCTGTCTAAATGAGTATTCAGATTTACTGTCTCACATATTATAGATTCTGTGTTTGGTAACTTTGGCTGTCCTTTCTGAATGTCAATAGGTGGGTCTGTTATGTCCAGTTTAGATATGGGGGTTGGCGTCTCACAGAACTTTTTTTTGGTTGAGTGTAATTTTTCACTTTGAATTTGCCTATCAGATGAATGCCTTTTCCTGCTGCTCGTAGGTCGACTTGCAACTAATTGTTCATCATTATTTTTAGAAGTTTTCCCTATATCACAAGTGCCTCTCTTGCTGTTCAATGGGCCTTTAGGCATTTGATGATTGTTTCGCTCAGGAACGTGATTCGTCACTCCCGTGTGGTGCAATTTGAAAGTTTCATGATGCCTTTGGTTGTTGTGGAATAAGGATTGAGGTTGTGATGATTGTTGTAGATCGCTATGAGCAGTAGGAATCATTGGAATGTTTGTTGTCACAGTCCTGTGCTGCAATGGTTGGTTGGCAGGTGCTGGTGCATAAACCGGAGGTCTGACTTGGTAATTTATATTCTGAGGAGGTTGAAATGCAGCTACATTGGGTTGGTGGTATCCGTGAGAGTTGAGATAGATTGGAGGCGGAATATGGGTTGGAAATACTGGATTCATTGGTCCATAGAGTCCTGTAGTCCCCGGGAACATAAATGCAGGATATGGGTAGGCAATATTCTGGTATTGTGGTCTAATTTGAGAAGCTAATTGTATATGTAGAGCATTATTTATGTATAAGTTCTGCATCATTTGCATTTCCAACATACGCATTCTATTTTCTTGTATCTTATCTTTCAAATCAGCACAGTAGTTATGACTACAAGCGTGATCACACCTACGAGAATGTTCCTGCCTTCTATTTTCAGAAGAATCTAATGAAGGTTGGATGTCAGACTGATCTTGATTGTTGTCTTTTGATTTATTATATAAATTTAGAGTTGTTTTCAAAATGTTTATTTGGTTTTCTAAGTCGAGTATGTAAGACTTGTCGGCTATGTCATCTTTCTTGATCTTCATCGTGTTTTTAACTGTTCTCTTTGGTTTAGCTTTAGTATTATTTTCACTATTCTGCTCACTAATTGTCCTATTTTCACTTGATGCTGTCGAATTTAGAAGTGTAATTTGTGGTTCCTGTTTTTGTTGAACGTGAATGGCCTGAAGATTTTCAAAGTTGTCACAACTGGTAGGATCATTTTCATTGATGGGGCTTTTTCCTTCGGGTTCAAGCAAATGAATGGATTTTTCGTGGTCTTTTTCGGATGTTGAGTATTTCAAATTGTCTATGCAATGTGAGCAGATAAAGTCATCAGATCCCAAAATTTCAATGGTAATATCACTAACGTTTATGCACTCATAGTGGTGCCATTCACCACATTCACCACATTGGACTACTTTGCCATAGGCTGGCTTTTGACAGATAGGGCAGATCCTGCAGACTTCATTATCCGATTCAGTCTCATCTATACTCAGATTAAAGTTTGATTCATTTTCATTGTTAGATTGTATCTGGTTATTTTGTGGGGTTTTGTCCTGGATAACACATTTATTTAAAGTAGTAGCAATGTTAATGTTGAAAATATCTAGCTGATCACACCTTGTCCTCAATTCACTGCCTAATTTATCAAGAATGTCTGATATAAATATGTCTGTTTTGTTTCCGTTAACTAGAATTTGGGATGTTGTGTGGTAAAAGTTTATAACAAATTTTAAAATCTTTCCGCACGTACCATCTGCTTTCTTATTGAAAATTTTGTAACAAGTGTCCACATTTGCTCCGTTAAGATCTAGACCATCTTGTCTCTCTACTGCATAGGTGAAAGTATTACAATGGAGTAGATTGTGAATGCAAATTTTTGACAGTTCATATGCCGCCGTACTAAATTGAATTACCAAATTATTTCCAGGCTTCATTTCATATGACATATGTTAGCATGTACAATTTTCACTCTTTTTCCCCAGTGCTTTATTTTTATCTAATGTATAGTCTTTTACATGGCTTTTTGCTGACGCCAGAGAAGACGAGGACAACATGTTTCCAGATGACGATTTTCTTGTCAACATTTTAGTAGCAGGAGGTAACTGATTATTGGTAGCCATTTTGGTGAGAGTCATTAAAACAAAGATTCATACACAAAGATGATTCACTGAGCAGTAGCGGTTAAAATATGAGTTCTTTTTAAGACATACATGTAAAATCTCAGGCGGGGAGAGGCTTTTGGCTCTTTGTAGGCTTTGGGTTTTGTAAAATTCATAAGGAAGTACAACTTTTCTTTTAAAAATGTTCTGTTAAAAGTTTAAAAATAAAACACTGTTCCTTTCTAAAATGATAAACACGACTAAAATTCAGTAAAATTTGTAGAGGGTGGATTATTTTCATCAATGTTTTTCAGTTTTCAGTTTTCTTTGTCCTTGGCAGCCATCTGTTCTGTTCTGTTCTGTTCTTCTTAGTGTTCCCCCGATTTTTTAGCAGGGCACCGCCTCAATGGCGTGAATTTCACAATGAATTTAAATTTAAATTGTTTTAGCTGGATTTTTTTACAGTGCTGGTGATATATACAATGTGTGGTATTCTACACGTGAAAACTAGTTATGTGAAATCTGTTTCAATTTGGCGACTCGTTTCTTGTGAATCTTGTAGATATATTCTCTCGTATACAACTCTAGTAGGTCCAAGACATCGGTCTGAACGGAGCTGGTATTTAACAAAGCAGAAGCATCTAGTAATAACTGGGTTAAATTTTCTGGGGTATTTAAAAAGTCATTCATTTTTTCATTCAATACTGGGTTTAATTGTATCTTTGTTATGAATTCTTGCCTTTCAGTAAGAAAACTTGTACACTCAGATAGGAAATGTTGTCTTGTTTCCGGGGCTGTATGACATAGTTTACATGTTGGATTCACATCATGCTGATTGAATGTTGCACGGTTGCCCTGAAGAATGTATGTGCCCGTGATGAGTTTACATTTTACTTGTGCTCTCTTGTTGTCCATCATATTACATCTGACTGAGGACCAAACAGGATGACTCTTTCCTACTTTCAGACTGTCAGGATTAACATATTTCAAAGAGTTTTTACTTTCCACTTCGGATTTCCACAATGCCTCAACATGAGAGTGAACTGATTGATTCAAAAGTTTTTTCCATTTTGATTTGGAGGGTTGTTCGTCGAATAAGGAGTAAATTGAAGGCATATTATAAGTTTCCAAAATTGATTTGATGTAATTAAACCAGCTTTTCTCTTGGCTATCTTTCATGGCTAATTGTCTTTCCGCTATTTGATATTCAATAGAGTTTTTATCCCTGATTACATTCATAAATAGGTTGAGTGCATTTTTATCAATAACCGCTTCCACTGGCAGTATTCCTAACAGGCCTAAAGTCACAACATTTGGAGTTTTATCCCAGAGTGATTGTATTTGTTTCAATGACTTTCTTTGGAATTTTTCAAGCATTTCAATGTCTTTCTTTGTCAACGTTAGAACTTCCAGTCCATAAGTAATCCTCGGTACAATGAATGTAGACCATAGAAAACCATTTAGACACACCTTCAGACCATTTCCGCTGTGGAATCCCGCACCCATGATAGAGTAAGCTGTTCTTCTACCTATGTTTATTTTCTCTTCTATATTTAGTTTATCTTTCACTTCTCTATGTATGCCAAGATGGGTTGTTTTAGAATCGTTAGATATCGTGTCACCGGCCATGTATATGTCTGTACACTCAGAGTCACTGGATTTAGCAAAATTGAAGAAAATGGTACTACTTTTTTGGGGATTTATACAGTATCTTTCCCTCTGCGTCTCCTTTTTGACGTCCCAGATCTTGATCTGTTGAGAACCATATTTCCTGGACATAACGGCCACGTCATCGGCAACTGTTATATGGGGGATATTGATTGATCCAATTTTAACATCCGTATGGCGCTCTTCCAACTGAAGTAGGAGTGGATTCTTGAACCGCTTATAATGTGAAGTGGAGAGTACACCACTTTGACGTACTCCCTGTCTTAGATTCACTGGATCTGATAACATCCCAGCCCACTTCACTCTGGATGAATAGTCGGAGTACATGTCCTGGATTAGCAGCCAATCATCACCTTGAATCCCATTCAGATATAGTCTTCTCAATAATGAGTTCTGGTCAACAACGTCGAAGGCCTTCTTGGCATCAGGGGTTGTAAAAACCAGGGTTTTTTTTACATTCTTGGACTCTTGAATACATTCTGTTACTGATACTGCTGCATTCAGGGAGGAGCATCCAGTGGTGAATCCCCTCTGTAATCTTGACTGCGTTGGATTGAGAATTGCATTATGTCTGTGGTTGAGGACATGTTCTAGGATCTTCAGTATCACAGGGGTTACTGTTATGCCTCTGTAGTTTCCTGGGTTACTAGAGTCGCCCTTCTTGTATATAGGAGTGATGATACCTTCCTTCAGGATTGATGACACCTTCTTAGCTTTTATAAGATAATTCAGTAACTCTACCAAGAAAATTTCAACGGTCTGTCCCCCTAACTTTAGGTGCTCGCTGGTAAGTCCCATCACATCAGCTGCCTTATTATTTTTTAGCTTCCCTAGTGCCCTTTGGACTTCCTCTAGATGAATTGGGAGAATTTCCCTACTTTCTGATTCGCAAATTGAGTTTATACATGCAATATCACTGGTTACCAGTTCCTTATGCTTCTCATCGAAATTTTCATTCTGCAGAGGTGTTGCCAGAGTCTGAAAGTGTTTCGCCCATACCTGGGATATTTTCTGGTCAGTGTCACAAATCTGATTCTCAACGATCAACGTCTCAGTTTGTGTATTGGAGGATTTTCTTTGATCTTTAATAAGTTTGAAGAATGTTCTTGAGTCGTTTTCTGTATTCATAATGTTTTCAATTTTTTGAGTTCGAATTTTGGCAGATTCTCTTCTCTGTTCTTTTCTCAAGGATCTTTTGGCCTCTTTCATCTGGCAGACATATGGGTCTGTGTGGTCAACTGGGGAGCCTGCTTTTCTCCATTCCCACCAGGTGAGTCGGCATTTCTTCACAGCTTGATGTATCTGTTCAGTCCATGGTCTCTGTCGTTTCTTCTCAGCCTTGATCTCAGGTTTATAGTTGGGAATGCTTTGGTCAGTAGCCAGCCGCAGGATTGTATTTAGGTGTGCAAGAGGGTACAGGATGTCTTGTTCAACCGACGTACCAGGATGAAGGAGAAGCTTTGTCTTCAGGTTCTCTTCAACAAAGCATTCATAGACCTGTCTGTCACATTTTTCCCATCTTGGCTTGCATTGGATTGTCCTATTCCCATCAACAACTTTCTGTTTAGCCTCAAGATTCAGAATAGCAAAGACAGGGACATGATCTGATGTATTGAGAGTTTCATCTGATTCCACAGCCACACACTTTACCAACTTCTCTGCCGCGCAATTGTAGAAAACATAGTCAATTTCTGCTTTATCTGATTTGTTTGGATGAGAAAATGTATGTACTCCACATTGTTGATTTTTGAGTGAGTTACTGTCCACAAATGCTATTAGCTGTAGGTCTTGGATATTACCTTTCCGTTGTACCAGTGATGCATTTAAATCACCTATGATCAATACTGCATGGGTTCTGTTGTAGGTTTTCAGAATTTCATCAATCTGGTCTAGGCAGCTCTGATAACTATCATCAGCTTTGGAGTTTCCCTTTGAATTTCTAGAAGACATATAAACGCAGCATATACATAAATGCGGATTGGACTGTATTTCAATCACAACTATTCTGCTGTCACCGTGAATTTTTTTATTTACTTTAAAATCAAGGTTTTTCCTAAATAAAATAGCAACCCCCCATAGCCTCGGGGTTTCTGTGTAGGAGGTAATGGATTCTCTGCATCGACTGCTTTGCTGTATGTATAATGAGTATTGAAATGGTTGTTGAAATTCGAAAGTTGAAAGGTAAATAACCAGTGTTCTTGCACCGCCAGCACGTCATATGATTTCAGCAACTCCTTAACATATACTAGATTTGTCTCAATATTTTTTACATTAAAAGTCCCTATTTTGAAAAGCTTCTTCTCCTTGAGGTCAGTTCCGAGGCTCGGCCGTTCACTAAAAAAGGCTGTGTGCTTCCATTATTGTCCTCCCCGCCATTCCCGATGATTGGGGCTTTCTGATGGATGTTGTCTCTTGATGGGGGTTCTGCACCTGTCATTTTGGTCTCGAGTCTTTTTTTTTCCTTCACAGGATGAATCTGTATCACCGTCTGAATCGGGAACATGATGTTGCTTTACTGTTTTGTAGTTCTGGGCCTCCGTCAGTGCAGGAATTGAAGTCTCTGGAGAAAACCTTTCATCCCTTGGAGTGGAACATTCATACTCTATCTCATCTAGATTCACAGGGGCAAGTCTGGCTTGTTTTGGGTGTGAGGTTTCCATGGTCTCAGACTCCCTGGTACACAAGTTCTTTGGCACGGACCAGCCTCGTTTTGAAGATGGCACCTGTAACTCTGTTTGTATTGTTTCTGTTGCCCCCTCTGCCTGCCTGCTCTGTCTCTGGTTGTATGGTATTTCACTGCGTTGGAGCGGTTTGTTTTTCATTAGAGGAATCCCTTCAAAGTTCCTGGTCACATTCAAGGTGGATTGATGGGGTGGAATTGAAGAATGCCTTCTTCCATCATTCATGAAATGCGGTGGTTGTCTGTGAACTTGTATAGGATCCTCTTGATTGGCTCTCCTAGGTGTAGGGATTATCTGACCTTGGGGTCCATATATATATTCCTGAAGTAGGGGAGGTGCTGCACCATAAACCAGGTTCGGTATAGGATGAGTATGTTGTCCAATTTGGGTCATGTATTGGCTCGGATGTAAAGCATGATGTGGGAAGCCAGGGAAGTAAGCATGCACATACTGGGTATGAGGATTTGGGATTCCGCCATAGTTGAGACTTCCACCGAGGGATATATATGGGTTTAGGAAAGGTGATGCTCCGAAATATGGATTTTGTGCTCCCATGAAGCCTCCATATGGACTCTGACCAAATTGAGGATGAACAGATGGATGACAGAAGTGGGTTGGCTGTAGTTGATTTCTCTCCAGACTATGTAACCTATGTTTTATCATTTCCATATCCAGTGACCGAACTTGTTCCTTGAGATTGTCAATTTCATTTTGAGTTTGTTTAGTATTTGAGTTTGTTGGGTTTTGAACATAAACTGTTTCACCAGTAGGTATTGACTGATTTGTTGGGTTGAAACTTTGAGAAATGCTACTGTCCATACCATTAATATTTTTTCTATTCATCAGGATAAGTTCTTGTTTCATCAAACTATTCGAATTTTCCAGTTCACCCATTTTAATCTCTAAATTGTTTATAACTGATTTTGCCAGTTTCAGCTGTTCTTCCTGTTCATTTTCTTTAATTTTTTGTTACCAATTTTCCTTGTTTGTTTCACTTTTTGTTCAATAATCGGGGGGGGGGGGGGGGGGGTCATTTTTAGAACTTTCCATATTTTGACTATTCAATATCACCACTTCTTCACAGATACCTGCAGGCTGTTTGCTAACATCAATAGAACTACAGTTTGCTATGGGCGTTTGACCCTTATCTTTATTTGTTTTATCACTTTTTTGGATTGACTATTTTATGTTCAGATTGTCCTTGATTTGACCTAGTTCTTTTTCTTTTATGGTAGTAGTACATTCCGACACTTGATCTTTCACAGGTACTTTATTTATGTCAAAATTGTTCAATATAGTTGCATCTGATTCATAACCCTCTTTTCTTTTGGTTTCTTCCTCAATTTTACCATGAATTAAAGTTTGTTTCTGATATTCATCACCCGGAACAGATTCTTGAATATTTCTATTGTCAATTATAAGACTGTTATTTATACCTTCACACTGATTTTCAAAGTTACAAGTCATGCAAATATATTCAGAGTCTGTATTTTCATGGATCCTACGTTCACTGTCATTTACATTTTCACAGTCATAATGGTACCAAGCATCACATTTTTCACAGTTTATTCCATCATTAACTATCATTAACTATCAGGTCACATGAGGGACAAAGTGCATTATCTTCATTTCCAGCATTCAGTTCTAGTTCATTTTGATTTGAAATACTAATGCATGTTTTTGTTTTTTCACACAAATTCTTCTTTACGGTAGCTTTTTTGGGTTTTTGGTTTATGTCCAGACCTGGGGCCAAATACTTTGAAAAGTATTCAAATACATTACAGTTACTTTGACTTATCAATGATTACAATTACATTACAATTACAGGACCTGTAAAAATGTAATGATTACAATTACAATTACTTTAGAAATGTAATCAAATACATTACTAATTACTTTTGAAGTTTTTATGTAAAATTGCAATGTTAAATAGTACTCACTTTTAAAATTATAAAGATGGATAGGGTCTTTGAAGTTATATATAAAGCCATGTCCTATACTATTATTTCTTAAATTAGCTATGAAAGTTTATTCATGTTCTTATTAGAGTTAAACAAATATATATACACTATGCACAGTTAATACCAATGTGGTTTTAAAGTATGATACATCATACATTATATCTGCCTACATACTTAATAGATCTATTTAACTATACAGTACCACATAGCAAGATAGATTTATAAAGTATTGTCTGTTATACAACTGCAACCTTTTGCTCAGTCAGCTATTAACTTTTAAATTGGTATCATTCAGATTTAATTTGATGTTTACATTTAATCATTATATTAAGTTTTTCAAACGTGTCATCTTTGAGGGAACATCTTTCAGGCCTAAAAACTTTGCCTGCTATGCTGAATAAGCATTCTACAGGGAAGATGTTGCACTATTGGATGAAAAAGAAAAAGTTATTTAGCCATTCCACAAGACAATGTACTTTTGTGTAATAACCTTTGTCCAGTTTGCACACATATACAGGTAGCTATTAAGGAGGTCATAAGTACCTTTTCACATGAGCCAGCTATATTCAATAACAAAAGATTTAACACCTTTGAGTAGTCTTCTGTTTATAGTCATGAGTGAATTTTGGGAGAAAAATGTACCTTATACCATGTTGTCTATTGCCATATTTTTTAATTTTTTATTTTGAAAAAAAGATTGGTTTTTAATTTTTATACAAAATGCAAATCAATCTTAAACACCATGTTAAGTCTGAAATTGACTAAATATTTTAAAACGTACTACTTTTATTGTCCACAAAAGTCAATATGTTTTATTTATCCTGTGTTCTTTTTCTCATTCATAGATCTGAATTAAAATATTACCATTAGTCACCTATTTGTTTTTTGTGTTGGGCAAATTTTCTAAGTAAATAGCCAAATGTATTTGAAAAGTATTTGAAAGTAATTATAATTACAGCTAAAATATTTTTAGTAATCATTACAATTACATTACATGTATTTGAAAAAAAACATGATTACAATTACATATGATTACTTTGAAAATTGTATTTAATTACAGATAATTACAATTACTGATTATGATTACCCCAGGTCTGTTTACGTCAGATTGCGACATGTCTACTTTTAATATTTTAGGCACTTTTCAATACATCTATGCATTTCTTTGTCTAGATCCTTTTTCACTGTCTAAAATAAAGTCTGTTATTTTTGAATGTTCATCATTAAATTGGATTGCCTGGTTTCCATTTACCATGACACGGGACTTTGTATGATACATATTTATGGTATATTTCAATTCGTCTTTTGAGCTTGGTATTTTCTGAAATACTTTCAATAGTGATTCTGTTACCATTCCTGTTTTGTCAGAGATATCCTTAAACGTAACCTTAATGTCTGAAGAATCATCATTCAACATACTGAAGTACCTTGCCAAATTTTCTCTATATAGTTCATACATAGCAGCTGAGAAACTGAAAATGTAGTTATCACACTTGACCTCCGATGACACGAGATACTCAGCCTGACATGCCTTTGCTTTCTTTCTCAATGCCTTATCATAATTTAAACTGTAGTCTCTGCGCTGCATACCCTCCTCCAGGTCTACTGATTCCACATTCTGCGCCTGTAGTTCTCTCGAGCTGCGTCTTGTAGTCATTTTCCTTAGAGCCATTGTAAAACTATTGTGTTCAGCCACACCGCCAGTGAGAGTTTGTGCGACAAGTTCTATACTATATATGCAACTTTGTAAAATAAAGAATAAAAACAGCAGATTATAATAATCTTACAAACGTCAAAATATGTTTCAAATTGTTAAAAACATCTGTTAAATCACCAGCATATTTGGATAAAATTGGATACACATGTATATTTTGGTACAAAGTTTCTTCTTATATTGTTAAAAGTTCTCTGTTAAAAACCGGGCACTTAAAAAGTTTTTTTGTAAAATTCTTGGCCACTTCCACAAATTACAGAGTTATTTTAAACATCTTTTTGTTACAGCCGTTGGAGTAATGTTGTAATATTTGGTTCTCTCAACTGTTTATATGGACCTATACTAGTCTGTATGGGCTAAGGCTGTGAATAACTTAACAAGTTTGCTTGATACTCTTCCAGGCCTTTCAATTCGAGCAATACTCGCACAAGGACGAACAGTCTAAAATCGGTAATTAATGAAACCGAATAAAATGGCAAGTTAATGTATGCTTAATATCATATAAGAGTCCAAGCTCCTTCTTCAAATACTTGACTTTAACCCAGTATACACCCAGAACTTAAACTTTTCTTTCCGTCTTCAATGACTTTTTCAAGATGGCTGCCGTCCGGAAAGTTCTTTGTTCACTGCTGTCGAGTTGTTTTCTCCATTTCTCTTCTCACCAATATTTCAAATTTCACAGTTCTTACCACCTCTACCAGCTATATACATTTAAGAGTTTTTATATTTACAAGATGTTCACCAGCACCAAAGTTAAAAGTCTAAAATTAAAACAGAAGTCAGAGCTAAAATTTTCCGTGTCCTTCCACCACCAGTGCCCAGATCATTTTCCAATTTTTCAATTCTTTGTTCTTTCCAACTCGGTTTCCGCAAGAATTATCGACTATATACAATCTGGTGACAATAAATTACACTAGCATAAAACAGTCTGTGATAGTTGTGGCGATAAAACACTATTCTAGAGGTGATGGTGATCTATAAAACAGAAATATAAATGTGAGTTTCTTCTTGCGAAAAACACGTCCTTCTTTCTTTCTTTCTTTCTTCTGTATTTTCCCTCTTTTTGTTCAGAGGCACCACAGTCCCGTGAATCCACAGTCTTGTGTAATAGTTTAAAAGTTTTTAAAAGTTTAAAACACAGTTTATAAAATAGTAACTCCACCGGGATTTAAAAGTTCCGTGCAACACCAACTAAAAATTTCTAACTATATACATTAGTGGAGCGTCCACGGGCAGCCATTACACTTGTTGTTTCATTTAAAACAGTCTCTTTGTATGCACTTTATAAAAGTAGTCTCTGGATATCGCTTCCAATGAGCCAATCACACAGGACAGTTCTGGTATCATAACCCGAATAATGTCAGGACAGATGATAATTCTCAGGAAACTCTCCCAATCACTGAAGTGGGTCTTCCATATGTATATATCACTGTTGTCTATGATGATCTTCTTAAGCTGTTCTGTAGTAACTGTTCGTATCACATGGTAGGCTGGACATCGAGTGACGACATGACGAGTATCCTCCACCTCCAGTTGACATAATTGACAATTTGGGTCAGTAGTCTTGTTGACTGCGCCCTTCCTTTTTGAGAAAAATCTGGGACGTTTTGACTTGGTAACGTTCTGGCTTCCGTTGCGGACCATTTCAGTTCGTTTCTTTTAGGACAAAGAAAAAGTTAAATTTCCCAGCATTCGTTTCAGTTCCGTAAAAAATGGAAGATCTAGCGGTTGAGATTCGTGGGAGTAACGGTGCATTTTACAAGGTAAATACAACCTTTATACCTATTTTTCTATGGTACCTTCAAAGACTATATTTTTTCCTTCGAAATGATGCTAAATGTTAGGCAGCCGACACGTTTTCTGAAGGTACACTTAACTTTCGGTGAAACGCGAAGAGATAAAAGAAAGTTGGCAGGGAAAACACGTTGGTTGCTACTTTCGGTTACAAATTACACCGATGTAGACCTATCCTAGACTGATTCTTAAACAGCTGAAATTACATGATTGCAAAATTATGTCACAGTAAACTTCTCAATGGCACTGCATCCCTGTTAAATCTATTACCGGAAAGAGTAAACTGCAAGTATCCTGGCACAACCAGTTTTCGACCGCCTAAGAAGTATTTTGTGTAGTTTTATTTACTTTCAAGTCCTTTTGTTTTGGATATTGCTTAAAATTATCTATCGGCCCAAAAGCAACAAATATTGAACTATAAAGTTTTGAAGTTCCTCTTGTAAGTCTGACAAGGCCTTTCATTTAGAAAGTGGTCAGTGGTAGCAAATTCAGGAATTTAACAACCTATTTCTGACCGCCTGGAGTAGATATTTTCTGTCAAAACCAAATAGCCCTGAATATATTTCTTTTCTTGCAGTACAACCTAACAAATGCAAAACACATGCAAACTATTTTTGAAAATGGTAATGTAGTCCAACACACCAGGAAAATATACACCATGTATGGAAATCTGAATGGACAGTTAAATTACTTGGGGTAGGGCTATGTTTTTTGGTATTTAACAATTTCTGTACTATCAGCAGAGACAAAGCACATATATTTCAACGCCAGATAAATTATGCCTCACACCAGTATAAATAGTAACTTTTGTAGATGATGATGTGATGATTTTTTTGACATTTTCTGAGGCCTGAACAATTTTAAAAAGTAAAGAAAATGAAGAAAATTGTCTTAAGCACGGTATATCAAAAGTTTACCTCAAAATAAATTTATTCTGTAAGCTTTTCAGTATTAATTGGCAACAATGGTCACAGGCAACACAGTTCATCATGCAGATGTATAAAATATGAATTTTGTATAAAAAATTTAGAAACTGTAGCCATGAAAACAAGCAGGTAATTTGGTCATAAGAAAAAGCTAAAGAAAACAGGGTCCTCTAATACAATGTTTATTCATGGATCACACTCAACTACCAAAGCTGAAAGTTAACCACCACTTAATTTGCCTATCCCTCCTGTAAACAATGACACCATCACAGCTGCAAAATTCAGACTATTAAGATTTTTGTGAAACAAAGTATTAGGTGGTCGAAATTAGGTGGCGGTCGAAAATAGGTTGTGCCGGGATACCCTTCTATGCCTGACATTGATATCTCTACTTCAGGCATAGCTAAACTTCTTTCAAACCTGAATGTGTCCAAGGCAGCTGGCCCAGATTCCCTCAGACTTGTAGTCCTGAAAGAGCTCGGCCAAGTCATTGCACCTGCGATTTCCATAATATTCCAGGTTTCATTGGATAGTGGCACTGTTCCCTCAGACTGGAAAAAGGCCCAAGTATGCCCTCTTTTAAAAAAAGGTGACAAGACAGATCCCGCCAACTACCGTCCAATATACCTGACATGTATATTGTGTAAAACGATGGAACACATAATTGCATCCAACTTATGCAAACACTTTAACCAACATAACATACTTTATGACCTCCAGCATGGCTTCCGTGAAAAAAGATCCTGTGAAACTCAACTAATTCAGCTTGTGGAAGACCTTGCTAGGGGCTTGACTTCAGGTAAGCAGTCAGATCTTTTCTTACTGGATTTTAGCAAGGCCTTTGATAAGGTGAACCATCTTAAATTGCTTTATAAACTTCAGCTGCATGGCATTCAGGGCAAGACACTTGGGTGGATTGAATCCTTCTTAATTGGGAGAACACAGTGTGTAGTCCTTGATGGTGACAGTTCGACTGAACTTCCAGTCTCATCTGGGGTTCCACAAGGATCAGTCTTGGGCCCGATACTTTTCCTGCTTTATATTAACGACCTGCCTGACAATATACAATCTAATGTCCGTCTATTTGCGGATGACACGGCAGTGTACTTGACAGTTCAAGGACAGGAAGATGCAGATATCCTCCAAGCTGACCTTAATGTTCTCCTTGGGAAAAAGCATGGGATATGCAATTTAATCCATCCAAGTGTCAAGTCCTGCATATATCCAGGTCTCGCAGGCCAATCAAACATCCTTACACTATGCACGGACAAGTCCTTGACTCTTTAGACCATGCACGGTACCTTGGTGTCGACATATCATCTGACCTAAATTTTAACCATCACATCAACCGCGTCACAGCAAATGCATCAAAAAGTTTAGGCTTTCTTAAAAGAAATATTAAAACAAAACATCCCGGTATACGCGAGGCAGCCTATAAAACTACAGTAAGACCGCAGGTTGAATATGCCTCATCAGTTTGGAGTCCGTACACTAAAAAAGACATCCATAAGGTAGAGATGGTTCAGAGAAGGGCTACTCGCTGGATTTTCAGCTCCTACTCTCCTTACCAGAGTGTTACGGAACTCCAACAGCAACTAAATCTGAGAACACTAGAACAGAGAAGAGTTGATGCTAAAGTCATTATGATGTTCAAAATTATACATGGCCTCGTTGCCATACCTGTGCCACCATACTTTGAACAACCAATGAGATCGACACGGCATAGCCACCCCCTTGCATTACGTCAGATTCATACAACAGCAAATTATTACAAATTTGCCTTTTTTCCCTCAACTGTTGTATTTTGGAATCAGCTTCCAGCCCAGATCGTACTTCTGCCCACTCTGGACCAGTTCAGTGTGGCAGTACGGGCGCATACCCATCTTATCCCATAACTCAACATAAACTGTTTTTATCCTGTTTTTATCTCTTCTTGTACATTTACTTTTAACAACTATCTCTACCCTTTTTTTTTCTTAAACTTAGTACTGTGACTGTAAGGCGTAATCAGCCTGCACGTGATCCTCGCGAGGGGGTGTTGCAGAATCTAAAGAAAGAAAGAAAGGTTAAATTTCTGCAAGTTCTAATGCCTGAACCATCAAAGAAAATTTATCTTTGGATCTTAACAATTCAATGCAGAATAATTTTGTTGTTGTCCAGTAGGCACTGCTACACCTCCAGTTTAACAGTTATACCGAGAGACAATTTACTTAAGCAGATAATACCTGAGAAAACCAAGTGAATACATACCAGAGATGATGCAAAATACAAGAGAGACTAATTCTGTCGTGAAGACATAGATTCAACGATAGATTCAAAGGAACACTGTGTGCTGTATCTGTATATTCAACGAAAGCAAAGAGGGTGTCAAGTTCTGAGGATTCTCGATGGGTGCACAACATATGGAGGCAGGTCAATAGCTACAAGACCGTATACGATTTTGTTTAAACAGACATTGTTGTTGTTGTAGTCGGGAGTCAGACTTTCTCTGTTCAAGAGATCACCAGCCTAGAGTTTGAAGCATTTCTGTCACGCTTGCATAATGCATATGTGGAATAGTTATTTCTAGTCTTTACTATTTTGTAAAGTAAATCTATTTTTAGTTGTTGTTTTTCTCAATATAACTCTATTTATCCTTTTTAAATATTTTCGCAGAAATCCAGGTTTTAAAAATTTATGGGCCGAAATTGACATAGGCAGATTTTGTTATGGGCTGAAATGTCCTGGAACCATTTAGAGTCCAACATGCCGCTCTACATTGGATCATTTCAAGTTTGTCAATAATTTGATCAGTGTAGGGCTCCATACGGTTGATGAGTATTCCACAGAAGGCCAAACAGGATTTTTGTAGGCCATTTCTCTTAATGCTGGGTTTTGTGTTCTGATGTTTCTCCTGAGGAAGCCAAGCGACTGACTTGCTGAAGTAGTTATGCTCTGAATGTGATTGTTGAATGATAGGATGCTGCTGATTTCCACACTCTGATACTTGGAGCTTGCAACTGATTCCAAAACTTGGCCATACAGCAGGTATTGGCTTGGGATTGGAGCTCTAGACCTGGTAATATGTACAGTACAGCTCTGGTGTTTTTTCACTACCCCCCCCCCCCCCCATACCAGTGGGGCATGAAATTGAGTGGGGATGATTAAAATCTAATGACCCCCTGGGGACAAAAATTCCACTCTTCCGCCCGTAATTACGAGTGAAATCTAGATGGGATGAGTAATTCTTCCCAATGCACTCGTCCTGTAGGATGAGTGCTTTGGGAAGAATTACTCGTGGAAATCATATTAAATCTTACTCCCTTAAGGTTAATGAGTATTCCTCCAAGGGAGAACATGAGATTTGTATGCCATTTCTGTACTTAATGCTGGGTTTTGTATTCTGATGTTTCTCCTGAGGAAGCCAAGTGACCGACTTGCTGAAGTGGTTATGCTCTGAATGTGATTGTTGAATGATAGGTTGCTGCTGATTTCCACACTCAGATACTTAGAGCCTGCAACTGATTCCAAAACTTGGCCATGCAGCATGTGATGGCTTGGGATTGGAGCTCAGGACCAGGTTACATGCACAGTACAGCTCCGGTGTTTTTTTCACTAACCCCCCCCCCCCCTCCCCCCATACCGGTGGGGCATGAAATTGACTCGGGATGATTAAAATCTAATGACCCTCAGGGGACAAAAATTCCACTCGTCCGCTTGTAATTACAAGTGAAATCTAGAAAGGACAAGTAATTCTTCCCAAGCACTCTTCCTGTAGGACAAGTGCTTTGGAAAGAATTACTCATGGAAATCGTATTACATATTACTCCCTTATGTTCTGTATTGCATACGCTTTTAAAGGACAAGTGCATGTATTTGCAGGGTAAAAACTATAAGTCACTCGTCCTGCAGGACAAGTGTAATATTGAAATATTTTTGTCCCCTGACCCCCGTTGATTTCCACCGGTTCCGGCGGAACCACCGTGTTCCAGTTCTCGCTATGGAAAGTATTTATCGCCGCAGTAGGAAACATGTCGAGTTTTCGCGATTCAAGTGCCCCATCGCGGTGGTTCTGGGGAGGGTATGAAAGCGTGTCAGGGCGAAGCATAACTTTAGTCCACCTCATTTGTCTAAATATTTCTTTGTCTCATCATGGTCTTCACTGTTTGACAATGTACCCATTAAGGGGTCCCAAGTCAAGAAAGTTATATTTTCATTTTGTATAAAATGTTACTAAAATGCCAACAAACTGTTGCTTATAAAGTTTCAAAAACCAATAGCAAAAAACAAAACAAAAATATTTCTTTGTAAAAAGTGTCAATAACTCAAATTTACTTATCGGTATTTAGGTATCAAAATAATTCCAAAATAAACTTAATTGGTTTACTTCTAACAATTTTGTTAATTGTCCAATTAATATACATTTAGTTTGTTTGATTATCGAGAACAATTATGTCCAATCACCAACCATAAATTGAATATAGGTTCCATGGTCCAATTAGCTAGTTAATAAGAACACGCTGTTGGCGACAGCGTGAACTAAAATATGACTTAGTATTGGATGCTTTGTCTTTTCCCCCCGCTGTTGATGAAATAATGAATAAGTTTATATATAAGAATTGTTACTCTGTTTTGGAATTTTTTCACTTCACCAAGTCAGCATTCTTAACCTTCGCTATAAAGGGATTCATTAAAATAAGTCTTAATTTCATACGTAGCAGTGAATACATTGTATACCACCCGAGATTGACAAACTTAGTCCAGATCTGTGCAGTTAGACTTTCCAAGGTCTGCTAATTTTTTTCTTCTATCTATTAGTTTTTTTCATAAACTTCATCTTCGAAAACTGAACGAACTTAACATTTTGAAGTCTATAATAAGGGGATATTCAATTTATTAAACAATATGAAGCAGGAGGTTCATCTAAAATCAATTCTGAAATGTAGGACTTGGGCAAGATTTACTGTGCAGTATGCAAACTACATAAATAATACAAATAAATTTAATAGATAGTTTAATGTCATGTTTTATTTAAATGGTGTTTTGCTAGTGGGCCGATGATGACCCGTTTCTAGGTGTACTTGGATTTTCTCCCATCAACTAAAAAACGTTGTCAGAGCTGGACCCTGTCCCCTCTGATAAAACTTTCTGTATCTGCGTATGACTGCATAGCTTTATATAATTGGACGTTGGTTGGGTGCCATGACAGCATAAATGTGTCGTTGAAAAAAGCATGTTTTATCAAATGCGATATACATGATTTATACCTAAAGAAAGTCATACAAAGAACGAATTTGTTAATTTTGCCTTTTAGAACCCAGCGAAATATGTTTTTGTTTCTTTAAGAGAATTGCTTAAAACCGAATATTAGATATGTTATAGGGGCATTGTTGCATGGTTTTTCGGGGATTTACGAACAACATGGACACATCTGCGTTCACTGATCAGCGACCTTGTTATTCGCTTGGAAAATAACTTATCTTGACTTGCTACCAGGGAAATGTAGATTTTCTTAGCTAGTCTTTGTAGCTAAGCAGGCTACATTAAATCTCACTACTGTCAGAAACACTAAACACATATTTTTTATGTGGAAGCTGACTGTGTGCTCACGCAGATTAGCAGCCAAGACTCAAATGAGACTGCACATCCACGCATACTCATCAGTGCCTTTGCTGCTTGTATGTACAATAAGGATTACTAAAATCTGAAATAGAAAAAAGAACATGGAAACCAGTATTTTTAAGAGGAAATAGCATAGGTTTAGATAAACAGAAATTTTCAGCGTAAAATTGTAAATATTTTCTTCCCTATAATTTTTAGCATATGTTTAGGGTACTCCCTGTCTTATGAGACCACCGACAATCCTCTCTAGGACATTCATGGCTTGCTCAGTCTGCTTGAGGCCTCGATAGTTGCCTCTATCCAAAGCATCACCCTTGCCCTTGTAAAGGCAGACAATGAAACTTTCCTCCCAGTCAGTTGGGACCTTGCCATCACAGATAATCGCAGTAGCAAGATCTCGGATCATGGTGGCACCTGTATCACCTGCTGCCTTGATCATCTCCACCACTATGCCTGATGGACCTGCAGCTTTGCCCGACTTCATCTTTGAGATGACCTTCTTCACCATGTCAATAGTGATTGAGATAGGCGGGCCTTCTAATGGAGGTTCATTGGACAGGTGATCAGGGTCCCAGTCAAATTCAACGTTGAGAAGCCTTTCATAATGTTCAGCCCACGCATTCTGCTTTGCCTCCTCGCTTATTGACATTTCCCAAGTGTCATTCTTCACTGGCTTGTCGCCTACAACATCAACATTCTCTTTCCTCATCTGGTTGGCGAGGCGGAAGATATCAGACGACTTGTGGTCAATGCCCTCATAGACCACCTTGTCTGCTTCGTGGCGTGCATGGTGCACCACACGTCTGGAGATGCGCTTGGCAGTGTTATATGATGCTCCTGTGCATTTGCCAGCCTTCCATGCTTTGAAAGCTTGGCGCTTGGCTGTAATGGCATCATCTACTTCCTTATTCCACCACCAAGTTTCACGTCGCCATCGGTGGGGCTTTGTTGTGCCGCACACCTCCTCTGTTGTCTTCAGCAAACCTGCCTTGAGTTTCGCCCAGATTTCCTCAGTAGTAGTAGCCGCTTCAGTTTCCACAGCGGGCACATGTGCCTTGAAGACTTCCTGGAATCGGTACATGTTTGAGGATCTCTGAGCTTCCACACTTTTGGACGTGGGGTGAATTTGCGCTTGATTTGGAGCGGCATATCAATCATCATGTCGCACACAAGGAGCTGATGCTGCAGAGCAACCTCCTCTCCAGGAATCACCTTCACATCCATAACAAGTTTGCGCAGGCTCTTTCGAAATAACATGAAGTCTATTTGGGTTGCTGTATTACCTGACCTGTATGTGATGAGGTGACTGTCACGTTTCTTGAAACATGTGTTACCGAGGAACAGGTCATATGCTAGTGCATATTCCAGGATCCTCACACCCTCACTATCAGGGTCTGGCTTGCCATACCCATAGCCCCCATGAACTTCTTTGTAACCAGAGCCTGTACTGCCTAAATGGCCATTCCAATCACCACATGGGATGAGGAATTTCGATGCTGGGATCATTGCAGTCACGGCCCTAAGTTGGTCGTAGAATAGATCCTTTTCAGAATCACTGAGACCACACTGTGGGGCATAGACAGACAGAAGACAAAGCACCGGCTGACCGACTATGATCTTCACCAGGATAATCTGGTCGGAGACTCGCTTGACCTCAAATACTTTCTCTATCCACTTCTCCGCCACAAACACTCCAACACCAGCAGTACCCTTGCTGTTTCCAGACCAGAACAGTTTGTACCTTGAGTCTTTGCCCGTTATTATACGGCAATGACCACCCCGGTATCTGGTCTCTTGGACACAACAAAGGTCTACTTTTCTACGAGATAGTGTTTCCACCACCTCGCAGACCCTCCCTTTTAGAGTGTTCACATTAAGAGTGCCCACCCTGAAATTTCTCAGATGCTTGCTGGATTTGCCCCAATGGCCCGACCCTGCCCCCCACACCTGAGAGGGGGCCAAGCCGGAGACGCCACTGACAGAAATCTGGTTTCTGCCAGCATCGTCTAACGTGACTTCATTTGTTGATACTGCCATGATTGTTTTTGGAACTAAGGTTTTTCTGGGATCGCCTGTTCTAGCTGACATCCCAACTCAGATCTATGACGGCCTCTGAGATTCCGCCGTTCTCCCACTCGGGCAGTGTGCCTTGCCATTGTTCTTCTACAGAGTCGTCCGCCAAGCCACAATAGCTAGGATGCCAAACCATCAGTGTGTAGATGGCTGCCATCTAGCTCTGCCACCCAGGCTGTGACAGCCTCTTAACCCAGAGGTGGGGGATGCAGTTTAACGTCATACCCAGGAGATAGCCATGCAAATTTTATAAGAGCGTTTTTGTGTATCTGGTTGTTTTTCATCAATTTTAGAATCGTAAGTGAGAGGCAAGTCTAAAGAGTAACACTTTCATATTTTATTTTTACAGCAGCATTATTATATAAACTGTACATGTCCGTCCACATTTTATAGCAAGGCAAGGGGCCAGGCCCCTTGCAATTTCTTGATTACATATAAAGTCACATTTTGATTTTCTTGGGTTTCTTCACTTTAAAATATGTCCTACTCTTCCAAAATCCATCTTAAAACTGACCAGCTGTCCCTACAAGACTAAAGGTTTCTTCCCAAATCTCTTTGTCATCTCACTCATCTGAATTATTTATTATCTAGGGTGCTAAAGTCAATAGATAGTAAAAGAATTCTATGACCATGTGAATTGCTATTTTTGCAATATTGCCTATTTAAGCTTATAGATTTAATTAAACAATTATTGTGGAGAGCATCTGTTTCATCTTGCAAATACTAGTATTATAGCTACCGTATATAACATAAAAAAGACCAAGTTTCATGAAATTTAAATGTAATGCGATGAGACTATTTTTCCCCTGTCACAATTTGGCTGAAATCCACCCACATATAAGTAAAAGAAATTTTAGCTTCATTCTGACGACAACACTAGCGTTCAATGGGAGCATTTTGATACCATAAGCCTCCATTTGGCTTAAATTCACCCACATATAAGAAAAAGAAATCGTCATTCCGACGACAACACTAGCGTTCAATGGGAGCATTTTGATACCATAAGCCTCCATTTGAAAAAAAAAGAATTCCTCAGAGTGATAAAACCTGTCTTCGGAAATTGGCGAACAACGAACGCGCAGATCAGCCTGCACATCAACTTAGTCTGATGACATGGGTGAAAGTTTTCAGGATTATTCCTGAATTCAGGATTTTGATGTTGACTTTCCACAGAAATCCTGAATGAAGTAGATTATAATAGCTTTTCTGATTTATTTTCAGTTTATCTTAAGACATATGACAGTTAAAACATTAAAGTATTTATAAGTGAAATGCTAATTTTAAGATTTGAACTTCAAGAGTTCAGGATTTTGAAAATTTTGAACTTTCACTCATGTGATATCCCTACTATATGACAGTCTTGGGCTGCATAACGATACTGAACAAAGCCAAAACTGTCCTATGAACTAACAGATCTCACCCCCTCCCCCCTGTGCATGCTGCCTTCTTAAATCGGTTTGAATGGTCAAACTGATGAAAATTGGTATCCCAATAGATAGGTCCAGAACATGGATCTTTTCTGGTGTTAGGGTTCGCACAGGCTTGAAAAGTACTTGAATTTAGAGGGCTTTCTTGAAAAGTCCTTTAAAACTAAATCTGCCTTGAAAAGTACAGGAAAATTACTCAAAAGTCTTGAAAAGTTCTTGAAATCTACTATATTCTGTAGGACTTGGCACTGTTGATAGAGGCCTAAATCAGTATGAAATTGTTGTGTCTTTATTTGGTGCAGCAAATGCTGCACCAAATATAGGCACAACAATTTTACTTATTTTCCAGTATTAATGTCTCCATTATCTCAGTCTAGCATTTCTGAAGTAGAATTTTAACACTTAAATCAGTATTTTTCATTTACTTTAAGTCCTTGAAAACTGTTGGAGAGGCCTTTAGAAGTCCGTGAAAAGTCCTTGAATTTAACTCATACTTGCCTGTATGAGCCCTGGGAGTTAAAAAAAATGCTATTCACTTCTGTTTCAGGGATTTGTTAGGAATATCTACGAAGATGAAGTTACAGTGACATTTGAAAATGAGTAAGTTCTGTTATTATACCCTTTATTTACTAATAGATTCTTCCTTCTGGTTAACCCAGTGATGTGGAAATAGTTAAATTTCCAACTTGTCCAGGGACAAGTAAATGGCCATATAAATGTACTTGTCCAAAGAAAATTTTACTTGTCCGATAGTACAGAAAAACGTATACCTTTCTGTGCTTAAACAATTTACCCTTTCGAAAACAGTATGAAACGTGCAGATGTCATTACTCTCTTGTGAACAGTGTAGATCCAGATCAGCTGGCTTCTTCAGAAGCCAGTTGATCAGGATCCACACTGTTTTCAATGCAACATGTGAACTCATAATAATTAATCAAAATATGAAATACAAAATTTTAGTAACTTTATACAAATTTTGCACTTGTCCAAGGACAAGTAGATTGAAATTTTCAACTTGTCCTGAATGAAATGGGACCAGGTCGGACAAGTCAGGCATGGTATTTCCACAAGCCCTGGACTTAACCATTTGATACAATAGGAATGGGATGGTCCATTATCTTTTAGCAAGTGTTTAATCTTGACCATTTTCCTGCTGAATATGATCTCATTTCTAGATTTTGGTTTGATCTGCAGAAGATCCGTTTCTACATAATTTTGTCATTCTTTTTAAAGACATACATGTACATGAAACATAATAAATGTGTTCCAATTATCAGGATTAAAGAGGTACGTGCATTAAGGGGCAAATTTGGCCCCCTTTTTAGCCCAAAACTGAAAGTTGCTTTTCACGAAAATCACCAATTGGTTTGTAAGATGAATAGCTGAACTTGCAGGGCTGCCACGTTTACAAAATTTGGTAAACGTTTACACGAGTTCTAATAACCGAAACGATGCCGTTTACAGGTTACTTCCAGATTGATTTCTTTCCATTATGCAGCTCTGTAAAATCGCCCATTTTTCCCATAAAAAAACCTTTAAAAAATGTACCTTGTGCGAATATTCGAAATTGTTTCTGGTTGGGTATGATAGAACTCGTATCAAGTAATTGGAAAGTGATTGCATCATGCACAGACTCTACATTACGGACATATCCATCAGTTGCAAGCGTGTAATTAATGAGTGGACACACACAAGATATAACTGTGAATCGTCACGTATGCATCGATATATACACGAAGACAGGAAGTAAACAAAAAAACAACTTTCACATGCGTCTCTTCTTTAAGTAACTGTTAAAAATGCAGGAATATAATTGTTCCAAGCAGTGGCTGAGTGAGACAATATTCGGGACATTGTTATTGCCCATTGAGCATGTCCGCCGTTATTTCTAATTGCAGCGGAAGATACATTTATATCAAATACAGCCAATCTTAGAAAACAAACAATCTGATTGATGATACAGATGGAGATGTGACATATTACTGTTCAAAAGACTATTTTTCATTTAGGAAATGCTATTAATAAACCACGATGCTGGTCACGTGCTAAAGTTAAACGGTATGTCAATTTTGTAAACTTTTATTGCAGAAACAGGAAAATGGTGCCGTTTACACGTGTAAACGTGGCAGCCCTAAGCTGAAGTGTAAAATTCTGGCTTTTATTTTACTTTTACCTTTGCTATGATAACAAAAAATGGCCGACAAAATAGGCTTAAAATAGAGAAATTGTCATTTTGGGCTAAATTTAAGGCTTTTGGAGACCAATTTTTCAAGAATTAGATATCAGAACAAGCAAATACCAAAAAACCCTTTTAATATGTTGTGTGTCATGAATATTTTCATTACCTGTTAAAATATTTTTTGGTATTTGCTTGTGCTCAATGTTAATTTCTCAGTCAAATGTCTCGAATTTGCTCCAAAATGGCCAATTTCTTATTTTCAGCTTATTTTGGTGGCAACTTTTGTCACCATAGCAACGGTAAAAGTCAAATCAATACCAGAGTTTTACACTTTGGCTATTACTGTAATAAAGGACCTCTGACACTTTGATAGGGTATCTGCCTATTTTTCAGATGCTTCCCAAATTTTCCCTATGCATAAGATATCACTGGTATTCTTTTGAATAGAACGCTTGATGTATTAGGAACGAATTAAGGTTATAATTAGACAGGCAGATCCCTACGACAAAACAGGAGACGCTCCCAAAGGGGGTAGGGGTTGCAAAATTAGACTTCACCAAATCATTTAGAAATCAATTAGTTTCACGTGTAAGGGTATTATATCATCAATCATAAATTACAAATCACAGTGAAAGTATTTTAAAGTCCAAAATCATGAGCATTTTAATGATTATTTTTGTTGTTGTTTTTTCTATCTGATTTGTTAAGAAAAATTTTGAAGTGCAACTGTAGTCCATATTCAACCTTGATGACAGTGTATTTACCTGGTGCAATATTATGCAGCAATGTACTATAACCATTCATCCATGCATAAAGTACACCTAGTCAATGGCCATGTAGTTTATGTGTATTGGATAGGTACAGTATATGTGCAAAATAATCTACCAGCTGAATTTAGTAAAAGGGCAATTTTCATAATCTAAAGAAAAATATGCTAAAACGTTGTAATATTTCATGACTACTGGGTTATAAAAAGGAAGCTTACTTGTACTTATTATTTCATTATACTGGGAAAAAAGATTTTCAAGAGAGCACACCAAAAATCCAAATGCTAATGATCGGGCTCGCCCAGACGTCACAGTTTGGGCTGTGGGATATCATTCCCCCCCCCGAGTCCCAGCTAGCTTTTCACATATATTATGTAAAATATGAGAACACACTTACGTGCAAAAGGATTAGTTGGGACTCGGGGGGGAATGATGTTTTAAAAATATTTTTCTATTTCCTCTATGTATAATACAAAAAGTGACCATTTTAGCCCCAAAATAAAGCCGTACATTTATGGAAATATGTAATCAAATGCAAAATCATAAAATAGAGACCAACAGCGAGCTTACATATGAAGATGGAAGCATTTGATCGACTTTAATTTTTATCAAAATAATAGGCAGCGATACACTGTGATTCCCATTACCACCGTCAGAGGTCCTTATTTATAAGAAATTACTGAAAAGCAGCTTTTATTTTTATGCCCCCAAAGGAACTTTGGGAGGCATATAGTAATCGCACTGTCCGTCCGTCCCGCTTTCGTGTCCGGTCCATATCTTCTATATTCTTTGAGGTAGGAATTCCAAATTTGGTGTGTGGATGCATCTAGAGATGGTGGAGTGTCGCGTACCATTTTCGGGTCACTGTGACCTTGACCTTGACCTCTTACCTAGTTTTTAGAAGAATCGTGTCCTTAGCATATCTCTCATATTATTTGAGGTAGGAACCTCAAATTTGGTGTGTTGATGCATCTTGGGATGAAAAGTGTCCCGTACCATAATTGGGTCACTGTGACCTTGAACTTGACCTCTGACCTAGTTTCTAGAAACTGCATTGAGTCTGGTGCATATCTTCTATATTCTTTGAGGTAGGAATTCCAAATTTGGTGTGTGGATACGTCTTGGGATGGCAGAGTGTTGCATACCATTTTCGGGTCACTGCGATCTTGACCTCTGACCTAGTTTTTAGAATAATCCTGTCCATAGCATATCTCTTATGTTATTTGAGGTAGGAATTTCAAATTTGGTGTGTGGATGCATTTTGGGAAGACAAAGTGTCACATACCATAATTGGGTCACTTTGACCTTGAACTTGACCTCTGACCTAGTTTTTAGAAGAATCATGTCCTAAGCATATCTCTTATTATTTGAGGTAGGAATCTCAAATTTGGTGTGTGGATGCATCTTGGACTGACAAAGTGTCGAATACAATAATTGGGTCACTGTGATCTTGAACTTGACCTCTGACCTAGTTTCTAGAAACTGCATTGAGTCTGGTGCATATCTCCTATATTCTTTGAGAAAGAAATTCCAACTTTGGTTTGTAAATACATCTTGGGATGACGGGATGTCACATACCATTTTAGGTCAAATTGACCTTGACCTCTGACCTAGTTTTAAGAATTATTGTGTCCAGAGCATATCTCTTATATTCTTTGAGTGAGGAATTCCAAATTTGGTGTGTGGATGCATCTTGGGATAGTGGAGTGTCATGTACCATTTTTGGGTCACTGTGACCTTGACCTCTGACCTAGTTTTAGAATAATCATGTCCATAGCATATCTCTTATATTATTCGAGGTAGGAATTTCAAATTTGGTGTGTGGATGCATCTTGGACAGAGGAAGTGTCGCATACCATAATTGGGTCACTGTGATCTTGAACTTGACCTCTGACCTAGTTTCTAGAAACCGCATTTAGTCTGGTGCATATCTCCTATATTCTTTGAGATAGGAATTCCAACTTTGGTGTGTAAATACATCTTGGGATGACGGGGTGTCACATACCATTTTTAGGTCAATGTGACCTTGACCTCTGACCTAGTTTTAAGAATTATTGTGTCCCGAGCATGTCTCTTATATTCTTTGAGTGAGGAATTCCAAATTTGGTGTGTGGATGCATCTTTGGATAGCGGAGTGCCATGTACCATTTTTGGGTCACTGTGACCTTAACCTCTGACCTAGTTTTAGAATAATCATGTCCATGCATATCTCTTATATTATTTGAGGTATGAATCTCAAATTTGTTGTGTGGATGCATCTTGGGATGAGGAAGTGTGGCTTACCATAATTAAGTCACTGTTACCTTGAACTTGACCTCTGACCTAGTTTCAAGAAACTGGTGCATATCTCCTATATTCTTTGAAATAGGAATTCCAAATTTGGTATGTTAACGCATCTTGGGATGCCTGAGTGTCACAAACTATTTTTGGGTCACAGTGACCTTGACCTCTGACCTAGTTTTCAAGAATGATTGTGTCCAGAGCATATCTGCTATATTATTTGATGTAGGAATCCCAAATTTGGGGTGGTGATTCCTCTTGGGATGGCGGAGTGGTGCATACCATTTTGAGTCACTTTGACTTTGACATTTACTTCTGGCCTCATTTCTAGGTTTTTCGTGCTATATTACAGCTATCTTTCCTCAAATGTGTCTTATGCTAGACCAATTCCTTTGGGGGCATTCGTCACGTGTTTGTGACATTTCTTGTTTGACCTCAAAGGAGGGCCAAAATAGAACAGAACAGAACAGAATTTTATTAGACATAAACTATACAATTAGTTTCTAGTCTATCCTATATATAAATAGCCTCTAAATGCACGTACACCTTTAAGGAAAAAAAAAAGAACCTGGGATATCTTGCAAATACATGTAAGATAAATGAGATGATTACTTTGCAATGTAATCTGTAATTGATTACATTTAAAAAAAAGTATTGGTAATTGTAATCAGTAGTCATGAATATTCAAAGTAATTGTAATTGTAATTGATTACATTTGCATGTAATTGACCCCAACTCTGCTGTTGGTTTACTTTACTAGTTTTACTGTTTTTTTTTCTGGAGCTATTGAAAAAAAGAAGCTCAGTCAACTGGTCATTTTCAGAATTTTTTTTTCATCCCCGACCCTAAATCAAATCTGAATTTTTTTCCTGTAAATCAACTTATAAAAAACTAGAGCGCGCAGTCGATGGGGCGCCATCGCAAATCTCAACGCTAATGTTTTTGACTCCCCCAACACTTCGAAGTCCCACCCCGGGACATGACCTTGGCAACTGAATGAAAATTCTGTTCAATATGTTTTCTATCTTTTATTTGTGAGAACACACACAAAGTTTGGTATAAAAATCTTCTAAATTGACATGTTAAACTATTTGACCTTTTGACCTCCCCTCAAGGTCACCAGTTTGACCCTAGGATGAAAATGTTACTTACATTTTGTTCTGCTCGTCATCCCCATCGATTTGATATGTTACATGACCATGTTTGAAAAAAAATTGTTTGACCCCTGGGTACCCCCAGTGCCTCAAAGTCCCACCCCTGGGGCATGACCCAGGTGACAGAATAAAAATCCCGTCTGATATGTTTTGTATCTTTCATTTGTGAGAACACACACAAAATTTGGTATAAAAATCTTTGAAATTGACATGGTAACCAAAAGTTTAATGATATTTGACCGGTGCGCCAACGCAAAACGAACAATGCACACTTAAAGACAATCTCTAGACTTATCTCTACCTGCAAATTATTCGTCGACAGATGTCTTTCAGTTCAAAATATTTCACAAATTCTTTTAATCATTGATGAAAATTCACTTCGGAGTCCATATTGTAAGGATGAGAAGTCACAGGGCAATTTGTTTGGGTAGCCAATCAAAAGTCGTCTTACAAACACGTTTGGTTTACTCTCACATTACGTCACATGTAAAACAAAATGGAAGTTGATGCTTTTTTCTGTCGAAGGAAAAAGTTTTTCTGACGGTAAACACTAGATGCCGACGATTTATAGGTATTCCCAGTAGATACTGAATACATAAGTAATTGTCTTTAAGCGTGCATTGTTCGTTTTGCGTTGGCGCACCAGGAAAGTGTTTTGCACGGATAGAAATGTGCTGTTGCGAGATGTTGATCGAGTTGACATTTTCAACCAGTGTTGATGTAAACATTATACCCATGTGAGAAAAGGATTAGAAGAATACATGTCTTTCTTGTTGATGTTTATGTGTACAGCATTGATATACCCACAATCTGGCGCAAAGCAGACATGGGGCGAATTACTTTGGAAAGTAATGCATTGAATTAGCATTACTTGCCAAAATGTGCATTGAATTAGCATTACCATTACTTGATTTTGAAAAAGTAATGCATTCAATTAGCATTATTTAAGAAAGTAATGCATTGTATTATGCATTACTTTCATTGACGTGTAACAGAATCCTAAAATACTGTTAACTTTGAACATTTTTGTTACACTGGATTTCAAATATAGATATATTATATAAATATTTCAAATGAGCCACAGGTTACAATATGTACACTTTTTGTAGTGAATTTGTATTCGTGTCAGAAACATTTGCTGGCATTTCATAATTTTTGAAAATTGGAGGAAATAACACTCAGATGTAGCAACCCCAGATCTTTTTTCAAGTGATCATATTTCATTGTATATTATAATCATACAACTGGGAAGCTTTCCAAAATAGTTTCTTATTTGGAAGTATGTTTTCTGGGAGGAAAATTATAAACATTTTGAGTCTCTTGACTGGATAATCCAATCAACAAAGCGCAGGCTGTATCTTAATCTCTAATCTCTTTTATTTTTGACTCCAATATATTTACCCTGTGGCTCAACTGACCACAAAGACACACTGTTTGTGTCAGTGGTCCAGTGTCAAAATGTATGAATCAAGTGATAATTACCCTTATTGTGATCAAAATATTTGTTTCTTTGAAATTGATATTGGATTGTAACAAAATTCACACCATTTTAAAGCTTATTGAATTTATCTTTAAAATGATTCATAGATAAAAATAACAAATAAAACAGATTTGACTAAAATAAAGTGGGATAAAATAGTACATTTCAACACTTCCCAGCTACATTTTCACTATTCAAGGTTCATCTGGGATCGCCAGTGACTGTAAGCTGTTTCACTTTATTGATATAAAATCAAAGCCTTTACTTGCAAGTTTCACAGTTCATTTTGCATGTTCCTTAGTCGAATAACAGTCTTTACATGCAAGTTGAACAAACTGTGAATGGAAAAAACTTATCCAAACACATCCTTTTGTTGTGTATCTCATTTCTCTATTGTGCAGTCTGTATACTATTGATGGCAAAATTTCTGATAGACAGTAATTCAAAGTAATGCAAGTAATGCAGTGAATTTTGACAAAAATAATGCATTGAATTAGCATTAAAGTAATTCAAAAACTGATGAATTAATCATTACCTTGAATTACTTGAAAAAAGTAATGCATTAATAATGCATTAGCATTAACGATTAATTCACCCCATGTCTGGCACAAAGGGGCTATTTGAAATTTACTTTTGGAACAATTGTTCCTTCGTTTTTTGTGGTGAGGGTGAAAAAAGGCATTTTGAGAGCTGTAACCCTTTCCATAAATAAAGCTTTTATCAAGCCTATATTGACTTTTTGGCCATTTTAGACTATAAAACACCTATACGTGCCGGGTCCCTGTGGAACCACCTAGACTGTACCTTTAGCCAATGACATCTATTTGTAGCCACTCTACATTTTTAGTAGCAATTGGCTACATTGGCTAATGGCAGGGTGAGCCCTGGATCTGGGTCCAAACTGTTTGCATAGGTTATCAGCAGATGACAATAGCAGACGAAGAGTTAAATTTAAGGTACCATAATCAAAAATGATAATGGTTTGAAAATCCCCTGACTTAAGCCAAATAAAAAAATACCTGTGTTTAGGCTAACCCGACCCTAGTCACCCTACCTAAATTTACTGGTGAAACCTAGGATTTTTTTCAGGTTTTCTGGAAAAAAATATAATTAAGGCTAAATGCCTTTCAAAATGCGTAAATTTATATATTTTTTCCAGAAAAAAAAGTAATTAAAAATTTTTGTGTGCCTACCCTACCTAAAACAGGGGTGGAAATTTCTACTTGTTCTACATCACCATATGTATTGGTAAATTCAATAATTTACATTGGAAGCAGTCAAAATTTATACTTGTCCTACAGCATAAGGCCCTCGCCATGGGGAGCGGACCAGTAGATTTTTCCAACCCTGTTAAAAATTTTCAGACCGGCTACCAGAAACAAACTTATTTTTTTATTTGGCCATATAGAAAACATATCATTTTACAGTTTTAAAATCTAGTTGTCTTTTGTTTACAGCTGGCAACCAGAAAGAAGAGTTAAGTTTACAGATGTGCGGCTGTTCCCTAAGCCATTGTTGCAGAAACCTGAGTATAAGGAGGGGGAGCAGGTCGAGGTAGGACAATATTCAGTTTCACCAATCTTGTTACAGCACTTCTCAATAACTATACTTCCTATTTATTAAACATGGCCTATTTCTTGAAATAGTGGGGTCATGCAAGGATCCGGAGAGGGGGCGTGGGGGGGGGGGGGGGGGGGGGGAACGGAGTCTGGACCCCCCTGGACAATTACAAAAATATAGGGTTTCTTAGCAATACTGATCTCGATCCCCTAAGAATCACAAAGCTACCAAGCCAGCATTCAATGTTGGGCCAGCATCGGCACGCCAGCGAAACACCATTTAAATGGCGTCTGCTGGCTGGCCGATGATGACCCTCAAATAGTGGTATTTGGATCCTTCCTCCCTCATCAAACTAAAAGAAAAATCTGTCCCTCTGGGTCACCGTTTGTCATCACTCTGCAAGCCTCATGATGCCAAAAAGTGATCCCCAGGGACAGATTTTTCTATCCCACCCTCACTCTCATGATGGATTCTTGTAGTAATCAGTCTAGAATTTGACTTTAGTCCCAGCAGGTGCGACAATTTGGCATGGCCCTCGATTTTGGTGTATAGGTCTTATTGCCCATGCTAGTCATAGCCTTAATTTAGAGGTGACATTGCTCTTGAGAGGTTGCAAGTTCGAACCCCGTGAGCAGCAAGTGTTGTGGGTTATTGTTTGGTACTGGTTTATACTCAGAATGACCTTCTCCTAATTCTCTGAAATTTCACAGAAAAAATATGCGGTGTTGGATCTACACGTTTTGGATGGTCAATTACATTATGCATGTATCAGATGTAAATACTTTTGTTTTCCAAGTCTGAAAAATGATACAGTGCAGTGCCTTTATAACATACCTCGTTATAACATGGATTTTGATATAACGCATTCATGTATGGCTCCCAATTTTTAGGTCATCTGAGCCGAAGGCTCATGGGTGAGCTAATATACTCAGAAGAAAAAGTTTAGTCAGTATTTTTGTTTTCTCATAAAATCAACAATACTGCATATATCATTGTCAAATTTTTTTTACATGAGTTGTATTATCGTAACTTTACATTTACCTGTTCATTGTGTGACAAATAATGCCTCTATTAGACTGTATCAACCAAATTTCAAAATGCACGATGTGCACGTGCTGCGGTAAACTGGCAGGGTTATTTTCTCATATACTGTTAGATATTGAAAGAGAGTTGTTCCTATTGCAATAATCCGGAGAAAATTCAGTGCTAGCAAGCTTAATTCGCCGGTCAGGCTATCTACAAATTACAGAAATACCGCGTTTTGACGTCTTGAAACAGGTACACGTGTTGCTGACGTGACACGCAGTTTTGGATGCAGTGAACAAACAATTTATCAACTGCAAACACGTTTTCAACGGCCTGGCGGTAAAAATGACAAGCCTCCGTTGGGGAGACCACGGTTAACGACGCCATTTGAAGTTCGGGTCATAGTGACATCAACATGATGTAATCGCTTCATGGCCACTTGGAAACTTCTTAAATTCCTTAGTCATGCAACAGATACGAGAATTTCCGTCTGTACTACCAGAAATCGTCTGAGGGGCGCTAGACTGATTTTCGAGTTAAGAAATTTGAATTTTAATAGTGACCACTTTGTGTATTTTTGATGAAGAAAATGGGTATATTTTCGGAATGTTTTGTTGAAAATGTTCACATTTGTAAGACATTACATGAATTTTATTTTTAGTAAGGTTTTTGTCAATATTAAGACTGTCTTACAAAATTATTGCACACAGTGTCTGTACTGACTAAACTTTTTCTTCTGAGTATAGTATACCAGTCACTCTAGCGTCCGTCCGTAGTCCTTCCGTCCATCCGTCCACAATTTCAAACATCTTCTCCTCTGAAACCACTGGGCCAATTAAATTCAAATTTCATATAGAGACTCCTTAGGACGCTGGAACGAAAGTTTGTTCAAATGGTCCTGGTCACATGACGAAGATGGCCGCCACACCCATATATGGTAAAAACCTTTTAAAGATCTACTTCTCCAGAACCAGAAGGCTGATGACCTCTGGACTTGGTGTGTAGCATTGCGGATGTGGGGCCTAACAAGTTTGTTCAAATGATGATCCTGGGTTGACCTTGACCTACTTAACGTCAAGGTCAAATTTTCTTCCTAATGCATTTAAATGGGAAAATTTCTGAAAAGTTGATTTTTTTTGAAAACTGTTGAAGCCTTAGTCATTATTCTCACTTGATATATCTAACCTAATGAGACAATGGCTATAAATAAGTTCCAAAGGTCAAGGTTGACCTTTCAGCTGGTCACTCATAATGGAGTCCCATCAATATATAGGCCAGTCATTTTAGACAATATTTGGGTCAAACCTACCACTAATTGCTACAGAAACGAAAAATGCATTTTTGAAATATATAATCCTATATGCATCTCAGAAAAAAAGTCCTCAAATGTTGCATGATGGGAAATATAAATTTTTTTGATATGAGTCAGGCACCTAAAATCCGCAAAAAATGTGTGTTACTATCCAGGTAAATAAACATAGTTGATATATACAAGACACTACAGTACCTAATGAACAACAGAATACAAGAACTTTAAGAAGGCTTATTTTATGTGGTGTATCACATCTTCTATAAAGTGGGTAACCAAATATCAGCGGGTGGGTAGGATAACCCCACCCACTCATTTCAATGGTACTGTAATCAACCAACATCAGATTTGTATGATTGGAAACTCTAGCTATTTACAATGAAGAATAAAGGACCTCGGACAGTCTTAATGAAGGATTGCCCATAAAAATGATCAGAGAAAAGTTTCAAAGAAAATGATATTTTTTCAATGAAAAAGATAGTAGGTTCAACACTTGACTTATCCACAGAAACCGTTTTCTCATTGGACAAGTACCAATTGAAAAATATTGGTTGAAAACTCTGTTTTTGCTATTCAACATATAGAAAATAGAAAAAGTTTCACTGAAGTGCTTTCCCCCCCCGTGACCAAACTAATCCTTTTGCATACAGTTGTAGTTTTACATTTCACACAGCATATAAAAACGGCATGATTGGTCACGGGGGGGGAACGCTGTCAAAATGCTCAAAGACACTTTATTATAAAAACATATTAGAAACTTATTTTGTAAAAGCCTGTAGGTAAATATCAATTTGCAATGGCATGTATCAGGGCTTTAGTTAAGAGTGCTTATAAAGTATTTACTTGTCCCATTTCTCAACCTAAAGGTATGTTGTGGGTACTCAAAAGAACCGTGTCAATGAGACGGTTCTTTTAAGCACCAAATTATAGCCTAAATCTGATGTGTAAGAAAATATTAACGATTTTACGCTCAAAAACTGTGTTTATCTAGACTATGATTTATACAGTATGCAGATATGATACACCTCAGTGCCCTTCAAACTGGTTGACCTTGAAACATTACAGGTAATAGTCAAAAGTTATTGACAGCACACTTCTTTAGATGAAACCATGAAATCTTCTCAACCCGAATTTTATGCAAACACATCACTTTCGTCTCAAGTTTTATGCCGCAAACATTATATTTACATGTATTTAGGGGAATACTCGACGAAACTTTGACTTTCTGTGAAATAAAATTTGGTCACAAAAAATACCCCCGCCTCCTAAACCCTAGAGTCATGACATAATTATGCAATATTTTCAAAATATTTTTATTTTGCTAGGTGCACTAAATGTAAGGGTTTGATTTAAGTACAAAACTATGGTTGTCAGTTATGCATAATCCTAGCCTCAGGCTGTCAAAATTTGGGCAGATTGAATAGGAAACTGTCCTAGGTCCTTTATATATAACATTACTGCTATGGATATGAAGCCACTATCATTTTGAAAAAAGAAACTTCATCAACTTCATCAATCTCAATGAGCCAGACAAACATTACACAAACATGTCCGTGCGATATACTGCAATATTTTACGGCTGCAAAAATGATAATTTTCAGATAGTTTTATTATTTTTGCTCAAAACATAGATTGTAGGTATACTCTGAGGCGGTTCTTATAAGTACCCACAATCTATGTTTTAGAGCAAAAATAAGAGAAAATGTATACCCGTGTAAACCCCAGTTATACTATATGAGCCGCGACATGAGAAAACTGAATTTTCGCATATGCAAAAACAAAGCCACAGATCAGTTGTGCAGTAAATGGGTCAGTTTATGTCCATTCTACCAACAGTAATACTCCCCCGTTGAAAAGAACCAAAACTATGCCAAAATACCATCTTATTACAGAAAAATACAGCAAAAACACCTGGTTGAAAATTTTGTCAAAAAATGCTTCAGCTTTTTCTTTCCGCATATCTAAAAGTTCAAGAGAAAATAACGTGAACAGGTGTACTTAAAGTCGATTTTCGTGTTACTTATCTATGCGGCAGTACTTTAACAAGAACCGTCGATATTATTTTAAAAAAAAACTTTTTTACGAACTACTACCATGTTCATTGGCCAAGCCAATTCCAAATTGTAGGGCTTACGTTGATTTTGTCTTATTTCTATCATTTATCATTCCAGTGAGCAAACAGTGAAACCTTGATCAGACACCGAGCGATGGAGAGCTCTCCAGCGTCTGATCAAACTCTGCACTGTTTGGTTATGTCCTAAAATATGACGCTATAGGTTATGTGCGGAGCTATAGAGATGGGGACAGGATCTTCCAAAATACCCTTGTGTTTATTATTTTCTGTTATTCATTTGATAATAGATTTATTCTTTCAATTTTAGGAAATCATTATTCTCTGACATTTCAATTTTGGCTCTTTATTAATGGTAATCAATATCAAACCCCAATATGTTGTTCGCAAAATTTATTGTGATCTGTTTTCCCATGTAATGGATCGATGTCAGTATACACGACAGTTGCAGTAACAGCGAATTAGTTTTAATACACGAAGCATGCACAATAGCCTTTACTAAGCTGGGCAGAGCGAATATGATTGCCCATGTACAGTGGCCGCTATGTCTACCTTTTCCACACGTCCACCTTTTCTACGTTACACCGGCCCTCCTTCGTGGGCACCTCCGTCGCCAGTTCTCAGTTTCCTCAGCAATGGGAATGTAGTAACATTAGGTGCGGTTTCGTATGGGAGCGTAATCTGTTTATATGTTTAACAAGTCATAGCTTTAAAAAATGGCTAGCTGAAGTTTAGGCCAATATTATCTTATGTTTTCTTGCACACTGTATGTTTTTTGTTGTTGTTTTTATTGTGTTTTTTCTGTCCTCTCAGCGTTGTCCAGGTTCATTTGTCATTATTTCTGGTAATTAACATCTGAAGTGTGATTACATAGAGGATCTAACATGAGTGCTCATGTTTTATTGAATTTATTAAACGAGTTGGGGAAAAGAGATAAAATGCGAGGCTTGCAGAGCATTTTATCTCTTTTTCGCAACAAGTTTAATAAATTCATTAATACAAGAGCACGAATGTTAGATTCTATTTATCATATGACTAATACTTTGAAATCTCATTTCTGACGTAAAAACGTTATGATTTTGTCATCATGTACGCAACGTTGTTGTGGACGTCATAACGTTTCCCGTAAATCTGTAAACCACTAGTGGTTTATCGATTTTATTGCATGGCGTTATTTCACTCCCAGACGCGACGTCATATGATAAATCATATTCTTTTCTTGATTTTTTGCACGACAACCAAGTGCCAGTAGTTACAGTGGTAGCAAACTATAAAGTAAGACTTCCCCCTGTCTTGGGCAAACCGTTGTCTTAGCCATGGGGCTGTACTTTTGACAGGTTCCTTTTAGAAAGATCATATGTGGCTCAGTTCAAGAAGTATAATAATGAACACCTTGAGATGTTAATAAAGTTAATAAAGGTATCGATGGTATACATCATTAGTGTTGCATTCAGCAGACTTAAAAATGGGATTGTATGATAGATCGGACAGGCCAGATAAGCATTTCCCTCTACCAATTGGCATAGTGGTCACCAACATTAGATAAGGCAATATGCACAACAGTTCATCAGACAAAGAAAATTGTATACAGGGCACTAGTGACCAACATTCCCGATATTCAACACTTTGGTACTAATTGCTACCGGGCTGCGTAGCGCAGTCGGTAACGTGTCTGGCTACAGATGCATGTCTGACTGCAGATCCAGGGGTCGCGAGTTCGATCCCGGCCCGGTACCATACTTTCGTGGAGATTGATCATGAAATAATTTCTACGGTCATTCTCCTCCCTTCCGCTGATTTATTCAAGAAGGGTTGTTGTCAGTTACAAGCGAAAGTATGTGCACAAATTACTGGTTAACCGCTTGCTCAAGCCTGCCCAGGAAAAAGTGTGGTTAAGTGAACTGACCGTCCCGCAATGACCATAGCTGTTGACATGGGACGTAAAGCAACAAAAACAAACAAACAAACTAATTGTGCTCCTCTTGTTGCAGATTTGTTTTTGTTTTGTTATATGAGACAGACTTTATGTTGTCTCTGTCAGACAATAATCAAACTGATACTATTGAAGCTTTTAACGCCACCTCCAGATATTTAGATGACTTACTTAATATTGATAATCCTTACTTTTGAACAAATGGTAGGTCAGATATATCCTACTGAACTTCAGTTAAATAAGACGAATTCTTCTGATACTGAAGCTCCGTTTTTGGACTTGAACTTGTCAATAACAAATGGCATAGCTTCTTCTATAATTTATGATAAACAGGATGATTTTAATTTTTGAAATAGTAAATTTCCCATTTCTTGATGGAGATGTTCCTCACTCCCCTTCCTATGGTGTATATATTTCTCAGCTTATTCGTTTTGCTAGAGTGTGTTCTAATGTTGATGACTTCAACAACAGAAACTTATTTTTAACTGCTAAGTTATTAAAACAAGGTTACATATATCATAAAATTCGAAAAGCATTTTCTAAATTCTACCACAGAGTTAATTGTTAAGTACAACATTGGGTTAAAATCTCTTCTGCAACAAGGCATATCAGAACCTATATTTATGGTGATTTAGTTTATAAATTCAAACGAATTGTTGGAAAATCTAATTTTAGTGATCAATTCTAAAAGATTGTAAAATGTTATATAAGGGTCGGATATAACTTGATTATCATGCCACAGTCTGCATGCCTGGTTTTGAACCCAATCACAGTTTATAGATATGGTTTCCTCTTTAATTGCACGAAGATGGGTCAGGCCCAGACTCTATGACGGCTCTGACGTAAAGCTTTAATTGGTGGGTTGGTGCCTGATGCTTATCTGTAGCTGGACCCACCGTTGCTCAACTTGAGGTTTTCTTTAGCTCTGACTATCTGTGAGTCATGAGCCCTTTTCATTGTTTCATCATGGTGTGTTAATTTGTGTTTCTCCATGACGATACATTGCATTAGTTAGAAGGCCTCCATGCGAGCTGAACATTTCTTGTACTTCAACAACAGCAGAATTTAGGGCGAAGATATGATACCAGTAAAATGCATTTAAGCCCTCTGTTGGCTTAGGCTGCTGTCTGTTCTAAGGCGGTGGTTCTGTTGTTGTTGACTTTTTGTTTATTGTTACTCCCATTGTGGGAGTCTGTAATTGTTCTATGTTTTGTTGTACATTACTTTATGTCCATTCTAGTATTGCAATCATCTTGCTGGGGAAGAGAGAGCTGGCTGCTTTGCTTAATTTGTCTTCCTCATGTCTCGTGATTGTCGAGTGGCTCTTCCTTGCGGTGCCATAGGGTTGTCTGTGGTTTGTGATTGTGGCATTTCCTGATCATACTTACTGTTATTGTATAGGGAAGTATTGACCACTGTTCCCACGATGAAGGTAGCTTTATACGGACCAGTAATGACCACTGTTCCCACCACGGCGGCAGTTTTATACAGAGCAGTAATGGGCACTGTTCCCACCATGGAGGTAACTTTATACAGGGCAGTAATGACCACTGTTCCCATCAGGCAAGTAGTTTTATACAGGGCAGTACTGACCACTGTTCCCCAGAGGGAGGTAGCTTTATACAAAGCAGTAATGGCCACTGTTCCCACCACGGAGGTAGTTTTATACAGATCAGTAATGCCGTCTAATTACTTATTAGAGAAATCTAATAACTGATTCTTTCTATTTTCAAGATGAAAAACGTATTTTTCTTCGGAAGTGAGATCAAGCTGTAAACCTGATCCTTGCCATGTTTTTCGTAGAAATGCTTCGAAAATCGCCCAAAAACGCTTTGCACAAGTATATTCAATTTCATGATGACACTAATGTGCTTCGGTACTTTTAAAATTCGAGCGCAACATATTTTAATAATATGAATTAAAAAAAAAGAAAATCCTACAACTTAATATATATTTCATATTTTCTTTCTGATTGCTAGGATTCGTGACGATTTCTATGTGATATAAAATAAAATAACAATAAAAGTGGTGCGAGAATTATAGCCACGAAAATATGTGTTACCAGGGAATATTAAGCTAAGTTTTCTCTTACAAACACACTGGAGCGTCAGTTGCCTTGGGGCGATGATCAAAAATACGTTGATCGGCGGAAAAAACTACTCAAAGATAATTACCTGTGTGTAATGGTCAGAGGAAAACTGCGACAAAGATTTTATTCGAGTCGTCTTTACAACTGGAAGCGTTTCCTAGGGAGAGAAAGTACAATCTACGGTGGACTTACAGGGCCGCCGCAGAAAGTGTTGTATAATGAGTAGATTAAGGTGTTATAATATTGTTTCCTTTCAGATATTTTGTGAGGACTTTTAGTATGTTGTAGATGACATAAGAAACTTTCGCTCAGGCACAAAAAAGTTTCTGTAGCAATTAGTGGTACCCCAAAAGCTATTATGACTGGCCTAATATATTAAGATATAGTTTTCTCACAAACCATTGGCCCAATTGAACTCAAATTTCATGTGAAGACTCCATATGAAAAGTTAGTTAAATTTTATGCAAAATATTTTGGTCACATGATCAAGATGGCTGCCACGCCCATATATGGTAAAAACCCTTTAAAAATCTTCTTCTCCAGAACCAGAAGGCTGGTGACCTTGGGACTTAGTATGTAGCATTTGAGATGTGGGGCCTACCAAGTTTGTTCAATCGATGATCCTAAGTTGACCTTGACCTACTTAACGTCAAGGTTAAATTTTCTTCCTAATGCATTTAAATGGGAAATTTTTTGAAAAGTTGATTTTTTGAAAACTGTTGAAGCCAAAGTCATTATTCTTACTTGATATGTTGAAACTAATGAAACAATGGCTATAAATATGTTTCAAAGGTCAAGGTTTAACTTTTCATATTGGAGTCCCATCAACACATTAAAACATAGTTTCCTCAGAAACCACTAGACCAATTGAACTCAAATTTCATATGAAGACTCTTATGATAGGTTAGCCAAAATTTATACCAATTGTATTGGTCACATGACCAAAATGGCCACTATGCCCATATATGGTAAAAATCCTTTAAATATCCTCTTCTCTAGAACCAAAAGGCCAATGGCCTTCGGACTTGGTAGGTAGCATGGGGGATGTGGGCCCTACCAGATTTGCACAAATGATGAAGCTAGGTTGACCTTGACCTATTTTATGGCAAGGTCAAATTTGATTCCTAATGCATTTATATGGGGAAAATCTTGAAATGTTTTTTTTTTCTTCTATAAATGTTAAGGCCGAAATCATAATACTTGCAAGAAATGTCTAACCTAATGAGACCACGGTTTAATGTCAAGCTGACCTGTGACCTTTTATCCAAGGCCACTCATTTGGATTGCCACATACCTATTTAAACATCTTAACGCTGTTTGATGGAGTATTCATTAGATTGTTTTATGTCACTCAGCCAAAATGGCCGTAACCCCCATAAAACAAAATATGTTTCATTAGAAGCCATAGTTGTATGGAAGGGATTATGCGACAAAATTCTTTGCATACATGTTAGACTTTTTATGTCAGTAGTCTAGTTTTATTTTGTTAATTGTGTTATTATATCATACCAATTTTTATTTACTAGTAGTTTCATTCAGAACATGTCATTTCTTGGTTTTCAAAAGGCATAACTAGATTGTGAAAAGACAATACTAAGTTGTAAAAAGACAGAACTAGGTTGTCATAATACGAATGTGAATATGCTAAAAATTTTGACGCCAGAGGGCGCACATATTTTATCGGAAATAATAGTTTCTCCCGTGCAAGTAGCACTCGCTACAAACGGTGTTGTGGATGATTTTTCCTACCAAGAAATTCTCCCTATGAATAATCTATGAAATCTTTGACCCTTCCTGCCTCACATCCTCAGGCATGTGCGGATCCAGAGGGGGGAAAGGGGGTCGGGATCCCCTGGAAAATCACAAGTTATATGGGTTTCTTTAGAAATTCACATAAGGAAAAAGTTAGACCCCCTCCCCCTGGAAAATTCTGGACCACCTCTGGATCCATAGAAAAGTATAATTTTCTCTGTAATAAAACCATTGGACCCCCTCTGCTAACTGTAAAATAAGTTCAGGACTATAAAAAACAAAGCAAAAAACAAAACAAAAAAAAACGTTGTCCAGACTGTTTTCCGGCCGTCTGATCTGGACCCCCCCCCCCCTGAATAAAATTCCTGATTCTGCGCATGGACTCCTGCCAAGCATGGACACATCAATATATGAGCTGCAACACGTGATTTCCAACAATGTGGCGTTTTGACATGAATAGACTCAGATGAGCCTGACTGTGTATCCTCCTTTTAAGCTTAGGCAGTTCTAGTGATGTTTGATCAGTAGCTTAACAGACGTAGAATATTCAAGCAACTAGCAAAGGCTCTGACCAGACTGTCCATATGCGCTTGCTGGTCTGAGCCTTGCTGATCGCACAGAAATTTCATGGCACGGCTCGATTTCATGTATTTACTGGGTCAGTGGTAGTACGAAATGATACCACATATTTATATATATATCCATACTTGTCTTGACTAACTTTACCTCCCTTTAATTTTCAAAATTATCTATTTTTTCATGTTGTTATAAGAGCTGATGCATTCATAAAGGTTTTTTTCTACAACTAAATTGACGGTTAATCTGTATGAAAGAAAAGACATTTCAACGAAATGAGAAAAAAATGCGTCACCTCAGTCAACTCATATTATTTGAAAAATCATATTTATTAAAGCGATATAGTAATTGCCATAATATTAAATGTAGCCACCGAGGTATTGTGTATTTTTTGGCATAGAAATAAGCAAATAGACCCCCACCATGGAAAAAATGAACCGGCCCATATAATTTTTCTTAGCTTCTTTTAAAAGACAAATTGGAACCCGCCCGCCCCCCCCCCCCCCTCCCTCTGTAAAATAAGTTAGATATAATAAATAAAAGAAACAATACCAACAAATGAATGGGCATGGAAACGAAACTTCTCTTAAAGATATACGGTGAGGCTGTGTCTTTGGTGCTCGTAAATGCGACACGTACAAATTGAATCCAAAATCTTATGTACTGGCTCATTAGGCTCCAGAAACAGGGTCAATTCTCGGTAGTTTGAGGGGGAGGGGTAAGGGGTAAGGGACAGGTGTCTGGACCACCTGTAAAATCAGACAGTTATACGGTTCCTTAGCAATACTGGTCACCTCTGGATATCACAAAACTTCCAAGCCAGCATTCTTGATGTTTGGCCACCATTGGTCCACCAGAGAAACGCCATTTAAATGGCGCTTTGCTGGCGATTTAAACGGCGTTTCGTTGGAGGGTCAATTATGAACTTTTTTAATGGTATTTGGCTCCTCTCTCTCTCTTTGTTAACTATAAAAAATGGCAGAGTTGGACCCCTCTGAAAAATCTTAATCTGCGCATGCTGGACTTTTTCTTCAAATTGACGATAGTTTGAATTAAAGTCATTGCATGTAAATAATATATGACCATTTTCATCTTAGGGATGAACCATCTGCAATATTTAGTTTGTATAAAAGCCAAATAACTGAACTTCCGTAGGCGTCCAAGCTCTATCGAGATTCCACATGTTCACTGACTCGTCTGAGCCTTCTTCGCTCGCTATTGTGCTAAGTTCCAAATTTCATGAAAAAGATCGTGGTGTCTGGATGTAATTAAATGCTAAGTGCATTTTGTGACGAATTTGTTCCCTTTTAATACATATTGAAAGATTTGGCTTTATTGTTTGAAGACAGATATGCGTTTATCAAATGTATGACATACAGCCGTCTTCTAAATATACTGTGGGTACCTCCTCCATGTGCATCCAGAAAGGGGGTCAAACGGCTCCAACTCTGGCAATTTTTTTCAGTTGATGATCCCAATACCATTTCAAGTGAGCCATCATCGGCCTGTCAGCGAAACACCATTTAAATGGCGTTATGGCCTTTCGCTGGCGGGTTGAGCATGGCCCAGAATTGAATGCTTTGTGATTCTCCAGGGGTTCCGGACCAGTATTGCTGATGAATCGTATATAGCTTAGTAATTTTTCAGGGGGCGGGGTAAGGACCCCCTGGCGCCCTCTCTGGATCCGCACATGTTTTCAATGGGGTTACATGTATGACTATTAAAATATGTTTAATGGAGAAATACACATTGTTCTGTAGATTGAATACGTTTTGCGAACTATACTTTTGCTTGACACGCTTCTATGTCTGGGCCATATCATCTACAATGTTAGATGGAATTCATTACAATCTTACAGGATTATAACCTTAGCATGAAAGTGTGTGGCGAACAACACCTATAGCCAAACACTTACCTAAGCTGAACGCTAGAAAAACCTGTCGTCGGGCTGCGCACACAACAAAGGTGCGGACCAGCCTACGCACCCACAGTCTGATCCGCCCCTTTGATATTCTCTTATATACTTAAGGAAAAAAAGAAACGCAACAAACGCTTTGATTCATTGCTAGCAAACAATGTGATGTCAGTTTTTTGTGAAAATGATGTAAATTCATGGGAGTGGTATGCCACCATCAAATTACGACAGTTCAGCGTAATTATCAATTACGCATGCACGTTGCCTTAACGTCATTAACGTCAACTCTGAATATTGCGTTAGATGCGTAAAATTTCTTTTCTGTTTGACTTTTTATTCAATATAAAGATGTTTCTTCAATAATTATGATTTAAGATCTTCAGACGTCAAACAAAAGTCAAATACGGCATCAAAATATGTTATCCTACATTTTAATGGTTTCCATAAGGTTTATGCGCTTTTCCAATGAGAGAATGGTCCAGTGACAGAATTTTAGTGTTTACTTTCAGCATGTAATCAAGTGTTTTCATTTGCATTATGACGTGCTTAGTTTGGCTAATGTCAATATAAACACCCTGCTAGCATATTTCGACGGTATCTGAAAAGTCAGTTTTTTTTCTCCGAGAATGCATATTCTGATGCCTCTAGGTTTGTACACTGACCCAAAATGAAAACTTTACACTTTATTTCTTTGAATAAATGTTTTGTTAGTAAACATGTCGTTGTAAGATTTACGCATGCTTATCGAGACTTCGTCGCAGATAGCGATTATGCAATTTTTATTCAAATCCCAGGTCTTTTCAAGTATCAGCGCCTGAAAAACGTGTTTCGTACGCTGCACGTGCTGAGGAACATGTGGGTCATTAACAGCTTTAAAACTGACAAGAAAACATTTGCAGCCGAGTCCTGGTAATAAAAAATAACTTATTGTTACAAAACGCTTTGATTTAGTGACGGCACGTCTTTCAAAAGATAAAAGAAACCACGTTATTGACGGGCTCAAGGCGGGGTCTACGGTAAATGATATCACGCATCAATTTGGGTGCTCTAGACCGAATATTCATTATCTTATGAACCGGTACAACATATCTGGGTATGTCAGAGCTCGTGCAAAGACCTGGTCGCGCAAGTGTAACGACGTTACGTCCGTATCGCGTAAACACGTTAACTCACCCACGTAATCGTTTTAAACGGAAATCATTATTGCTCGTCTTTACGGGGTTGATGCTCTAAAGATAATAAGTCTTTTCGTGCAAAATAACGACCTGGCATTTTCCAGCATGACAATGCAAGGCCTCACACAACACGTAAATAACCACACAATTCCATGCTAAAAATACGTCAACCTCTTGCCTTGATCTGCTTCATCCCCGGATATGAACCCCATAGAACATGTATATGATGAATTGGGTCAGAGGGTCAGATCCAATCATCAAATGGATGCGTTAAATGACTCCAATATGCACCTCTGTTAGCATTTCATACGTATCCCTAACGAGCCCATACAACGTTACGTAAATTCAATGAGGCGGCGTATTCTGCTAAGCATTTGTAAAAATGAAGGTCACACTGGTTACTGATGATCTTTTTAACATCACTTAAAGCACACAGTCAGTAATTTCTTGTTTCAAAAATCTGTGTGACTGGTATAATTGTTTTTAGAAATTTTCATTTTGACCCCTCTGAACTGAACTACAGTCAAACCTCGATTATTCGAAGTGCTAGGGACCGCAGGAATCCTTTCGAATAATCGGTAGTTTGAATGATCGAAATCGGGAGTTTTCGGACATTTTCGGAAAGCTCGGATGCTTTCATAGAACGTCATTGTTTACTTCACTGACTGGTGTTTTCCGTGAAGCAATCAGAACATCTGTCAAAGCATTAAAGAAAATGAGCTCCTTGGAGTGTGTCCTCATCGTCTCTTATGCTTTACAGGTCTAAGAACGCAGAAAAGAAAAGAAAATCGGAGCTTACATCTTTATTGACATCCACTATATATATATAACAACATCGATAACAACAATGAAAATAAAGGTTAAATGTAAATTGACGAACCATATTTACTGACGAAATATTGCCCCCTTCTTATCGCCCTTCTGTCATAAGGTCTCCGCCAAGCTAGCTGACAACGTCGGGCCATCAACGGCCCACCAGCGATAGGCCATTGAGATGGCATATTGCTGGCGGGCCGTTGGTGGCCCCACGTTGTGTGCTTATTTGGTAACTTTTCTTTTTGCCAAAACATGTGATTTGGGTGTTAAAAAGAACCGTCTCGATGAGAGGGCCCTTTTAAGCATCCAATTCTAGGTTTTGGTTGTTTTGTCTCAATCGGAAAATTGTTTTTATGCACTTAATAGAAGTGTTTCGATGAGACAGTTCTTTAGAGCATTCAAAACACGTGTCCGTGATATTTGTCTATTATCGCAATTGTTATTTTTGTTGTAACTCGTTTCATCTTCCGATAGGTTGTACGAGTCTCCGCCAACTTGCACACGACGTCGGGCCATCAACGGCCCACCAGCGATATGCCATTGAGATGGCATATCGCTGGCGGGCCGTTGGTGGCCCGACGCTGTGTGTTTTTATGGTAACTTTTCTTTTAGCCAAAACATATGATTTGGATGTTAAAAAGAACCGTCTCGATGAGAGGGTCCTTTTAAGCATCCAAACCTAGGTTTTGGTTGTTTTTTATTGTGTTTTAGTCACTCAAAAAAAGTGTTTCGATGAGACAGTTCTTTTGAGCACCCAAAACACGTGACCGTGATCGAAATTGTTATTTTTGTTGTAACCCATTTCATCTCCCGATAAATTGTAAATAAATGAGTCACTGAGTATCTCTTCCCTCAAAAAACCCGGTAATCAATGTCTGCCTAGCACACCTCTTATTAAAGTCCTGTTTCATCAACACATCAGTCATGCGTCCCAAACTGGTCAAAAAGTCATCGGAATTGTCACTCTGTTCAAAATAATTTCTCAATTTGGCACATGCGTCGATAGCTTCAGTGAGGGATGTCGGCAACTCTGTTTCTGGTCGGTCGGTACCACTGTCGTCTGCATTGTCGTCTGCGTCGAGGGAATCTGTGGATCTGCTTTTGATGATGTCGTCGATGATGTCGTCGTCGGTCAGTCGTTCACTGGTTGGAAGGCTGTCATCTACGATCATGTAGTCTTGGAGCGTCGTCATTGTTAAGCCCAGCTGTGCCAGTCTAGCTAGTGGGATATCGTCCTCAGGGTCGTCGTCGATTTCTGTTGTGGTCTCTGTAGCGTCGGTCGATGTGTCTGTGCGACGGAAATCAGCGTGTCTGAAGCAGTTGGAGATTGTTCTTGGCTGCACCATCTCCCAGGCCTGTTGCATTAATCTCATGGCGTCGAGTACTGAAATTGTAAACTCCTTCTTCTCGTCGATCGCTCTCATCTGTCGAAGAATGACTCTCTTTCTGTAGTGGGTCTTGAAATTGTTGATCACCCCCTGGTCCATAGGCTGTGTCTTGCTTGTTGTGTTTGGTGGAAGAAAAATAAGCTCAATACACTGCAGTCCTCGAACATGCGGATGGGCTGGGCAGTTGTCAACGACCATGGCGATCTTTCTCTTCTGTCTCTTGAGTCTCTGGTCTAGTTTCTTCAGCCAGTCGGTGAAAATCTCAGATGTCATCCATGCTTTCTTGTTGCTTGTATAGGTTGTTGGAAGCGTCTTCTTGTTCTTAAAACACCTGGGGTTGGCTGACTTTCCGATGATCAGGAGAGGAAGCTTGTCATTCCCACTCATGTTGGCGCACACCATAGCCGTCAGTCGTTCTTTGCTCTTCTTGCCGCCGTGACAGTCAACTTTCTTGTACTCCAGTGTCTTGTCGTGTAGTAAACGGTAGAACATACCAGTCTCGTCGGCGTTGTAGATATCGTCGGGGCTGTATTGTTCAAGAAGTCTAGATAGGCGCTGTCCCCACTCGGTCATGTCGGTAGATGTCATGTCGACTGACTTGGCCTCACCACACACCTTCTTGAACGTTATTCCATTCCGTTCCTTGAAACGTTCAAGCCAGCCAGTTGAAGCCTTGAAATTCTCGATTTTTCAGCCATGTGGACAGAGTGCTTGCTGGAATATTAAATTCCTTCGCAATGGCAGACTTGGATTTCTGTCCTTTCTCAACTTCTGAGATCGCTTTGTACTTGGTCTCAAACGTCTGTGGTTCTTTCTTTCTCTTCACTCCTTTCTTCCCAGTTGCTGACCTGGCTATCCCCCCGTTACCGGGTCCTTCACCAGGTTGCTCAGCGAAAATCGCAGTTACCGACTCAGTTATCCCCCCATTGCTGGGTCCTTCACTGAGTTGCTCGGTGGCGATAGAGTTTCCTTCAGCCATGCTGGTAGGATAAGTGAAGACACAGGGAAAAGGTGGGGGTTTTATGGAACTCGGTAGACAATGGTAGCTTAATTGAACGGAGGGATCAAAGTCGGTGCGCTTGGTGTGTTCGCTTAATGTAAACAGTGGTCAAGAATAAATCAAAGGATGAGAGACGGTCAAATTAAACTAAATTTTATCTCATTTATGCCTCTAATTAGACATTTAAAAAACATCAAACAAAACCATCATTGCTGAGGACCCTAATTAAAGACACCATTTACTCATTTTACGGTTCATCACGCAATAGTGTGAACGTTAATCCGGTGTCAATTACCTGTTGCAACTTTGTTTGATAAATCGCTCAGGTGTATCAATCGAACTCGACCAAACAAAGAAATCATGATCACCATGCGTGACATTTGGACTTCGAATTTTGAAGGGTAATTTATTAACAATTTCTCTTATCGGGACCGACGAATCACTTCGGATAATTGATTTTTTCGGATAATCGAAATTCGGATAATCGGTAGTTTTATTGCAATAAATAATAGAGAAAAAAGTCGGGACTGTGCGTCGTCTTCGAATAACTCAGTAGTTTCGGATAACCGACGTTCGGATAACCGAGATTTGACTGTATTCATAAAAATGATGCAATTTAGGTTTTTCATCCAATATTTTTTTCAGAGACATCGATAAGGCATTGAAGATTCCATGACCGAAAAAAATAACCCCGAAACTTAATTTATCATCAAAATATATACTTTTGAATACTATGTAAAGTTTTCATTTTGGGTCAGTGTATTACACTGTATATACACCAACGACACAAACCCGGCGGCTCTAAGTGACGCCAATTGCTTATTCTCTGTCGTTGTGTATCTTATCATTCAAGTAGACGGTTTTGACGCAATATTTGACTGCATTACGAATATGATTGACCGTTTTTTTATTTGTAAATTGTCAAGTCGACGCCATGTAACCATGCAAGCATGCAAAAGACTTGATGGGGAAGAGAGAGCTGGTTGCTTTGCTTAATTTGTCTTCCTGGTGTCTTGTGACGGTTGAGCAGCTCTTCCTCGCGGTGCCACGGGGTTGTCTGCAGTTTGTGTTTGTGGTATTTCTTGATCATACTCACTATTTTTAGTGATCTTAATTCTGACGTTCACGTCGCATGTTACGTTTTCATATGTTTTCACCTTGTAGCATAAACTCTAGCGTTGAATGACGTTTTGTAATTTCATCACATGCTACAAATAATCAATTAGACAATTCAAAAAGAGATTTCATCAAACCGTCATTTAACCATGCAAAAATTATATTTCCACCTGTTGCCTTTCTTTTTTCCTTAAGTATATGTTAGCTTGCCATAACCGAAATTTCAATCTGTAGAACACAGATTTTCTCGCGAGGATGCATGCACAAACCTGCCTGCTCAGCTGCAGAGACTAGCTAGAAGATTGTAATTTTGTTTCTAGCATATCAGCACCGTTGTTATTCCCTTATTTGAAAGTATCATATCGTAGCCTGCAACAAGCTAAATTCCAGTCAATACGCTAGTCTCTGTATCTGAACAGACTGTTGTAAGCAAATCTTAACCCAAAAGACAGCTTTTAGAGACGCAAAACATGTACACCACACGTTTTTACTAGGCAAGCTTGACAAAGTAGTTAACCAGTACCAGTACTGAGGCTTGTATAGGGGTTTAAGAGATATAGGATATTTGCCATTTTACTTCCAGGGATATAGGATACTATCCATTTTACTTCCAGGGATATAGGATACTTGGTTCAATATTTTCATTACTTCCAGGGATATTGAAAATTTAGGGAAATTAATTATGGGGATATTTGCCAATTTATAAGGGATATGTGCCTGTTTACTTCAAGGGATATGGGATATGTGGTACCCCCCCTATACAAGCCTCAGTACTTCGTGCATATACTAAAAACCCTTCTTGACTCAGCGGAAGAGAGAAAAATTGCCAGAGAACTTATTTCATGATCAATCTCCGCAATAGTATGGGGCTGGGCTGTGGTCAAACTCGCGACCCCTGGATGAAAAAGTTCAATCATTTAAGTAATGAATTCGATTTTTGGAAGGTTCATGGAATCATTAATACTTTGGGTCTTATCTCTGTGCTAAAGTTGGTACTAATCTTTTCTCAAAATTTTAACTTGTATATCCTCTAGGTTGCTTCCCTTTAAACTTAAGATGTTTTTATCTTTGTAATGTTTTCGTTGATATTCATTTTTTAAGGTTTAAATGAGTTTATATTTATGGCATTTTACATTGATGTTTCTGTAAGAAATTACCTTGCATCCTATAACAAACGTTTTAATAAAAGACGAAAGTTGAAACGCTTGACTTTTTCGATATATTTATTTGAAAATAAGCAGAGCCCATTTTGGGATAAACCATTCAGTCAAAACGTCTCCTGACACCGTTTTCCGAAAAAGGGATACTCTATAAATTATAAATGAAAGCGCGCCCTCTGGCGTCAAAATATATAGCATAGAACGAGGCGCGGTATTACCGACAATATTCAATGCTTGTTTCGTGTCACTTTATTATGTTGTTGATGCTATTTATAGTTTACTTTGTATTATTTTTTAATTCTTCAGCAACATCCATTGATCCAAGCTGTTATCATTAGGCAATTCACATGCTACAATGACATATTTTACGAAATTAAATTGCAAACTTAAAAAAACAAAAACTAAAATGGACACATATAATTTCGGCGGGAAATCCCTTCTATATAGTTGATCTTGACCTATTTTAACATTATTAAGGAGATCAGGTGAGCGCTTCAGGACCGTCAGGTCCTCTAGTTTTATCATGGAATTATGAAATAGTCATTTTCCTATGATTCCTTCGTAAAATTGTCTCTTTATAACACAATTCACTTATAACACAGTTTATATTCCTTTGGACCACATAGCATTTTAAAGGGACTGGTTTGTGTTATTTAAGCAAAAAGTGCAGACCCTGATGAGATTCTCAACACTGCTTGTCCAAGAACCCATCATTTTGTAGAACAGATATATGCCTTTCAAGTGCCATGTAAAATTAGTAGGGGGAAAAGTTAATTGTAGGACCAAATAAGTCCAGTAAATAAGGCTTGATATTTCATGTGAATCATCTGCCAGCAGAATCATAAAATATCAAACCTTAATTTCCTCGATCAATGCAGAGAGATGGCACATCTTTGCCATCTGCTATTGTTGTAATTATCACTTTAACAGAAAATATGCTAGGAAGAAATGATAGAAAATGCCACTTATAATGTTTGGAGCTTGCTACTGTGATATTTTTAACTCTTTACATGCTGGGTAATTTTTTTGGTGTCTGCTGATTTTTTCCAGAGTTAACCTTTTCAAAAAAATATTTCAGAAGTACCATCAGAGTGTGAAATAGTTTGGGATGCAGATCGGGCATGATGTTTTGTCCGGCCTGATTTGGATCCTAACTGTTTGCAAAGGTTATGTGCAGACGACAAAGTCATTGACAAAGTCATCGCTAGCAGGTAAAAGAGTTTAGCAACCTGTGATCTGTATAGCAGATTGTTATTCCATGCAGAGTCACAGGTTTAGATAAACAAAACATTTCAGCATAAAATTGTAAATATTACCTTACCCATAATTTTTAGCATATGTTTTGGGTGCTCAAAAGAACCGTCTCATTCAGAGGGTTCTTTTAAGTACCCACAACATATGTTTTGGTTGAGAAATAAGAAAATTAATTTTCTGTTACACACTCTTAACTAAAGTCTTGCATAGTGAATCTAGATTTATTATCAGTTTTAGAGTTGGCTTTAGATAAAAATATCATTTCAGATGATAAAGAGGGGGGAGGGGGAAATCCTTATCTCACCAACATTTTTTGTCCTCTTTTTACATCTGCGTGCAATTCAGACTAGTTTTTTTTATCATGGAAACAAACACTATGAAGCCTGACTGAGCAGTCCGATCTGGGTCCATATTGCTTGCAGTATTCTAAAATAAGCATACAAGAGCAGACGACAAAAGTCGTAACTTGCGGGAAAGTGTATTGAAAACTGCATATGTTCTTTTTTCTTCAAGAAGGTACTTACATTGAAAGCATCTCAGTGAGACCTTTCTACCAAGCACAACAACCAAAATTTTCATTTCCACTTTTGTTGCCTGCTCTTTCGTCTGTTTATTTTCTTCAGTATCCTTTATTGCAAACAATATGGACCCCATATTATTTGCACAAGTCAGGCTAGACAAAGGGGTTGAGGTCCTGCTTGATATTAATTTTCAATCGTGGAACTGTTTAAGTTAAACATTAACCCTTTGTAGACAAATGGATTCATCCTGGTTTGATACATTAAACTTGGGATGGTCCATTGTACATATCTAGGGGTGTCAGGTTTTAATTTTAAATTAAAAATATTGTATTCTTTTGCCTAAAGATCTTTTTCACCTTTCCAAACTTTGTAGATCCTGATGAAATGCAGAATAATTCATCTGGGTCTTCACTGTTTGCAACATTACTCTTTTAGGGGTTGGTTATAACTGAAAAAATCCACTTCATGTACAAAAGAAGTTCAAAGGATTTTAAAAATCCCAAAATAAACAAAATTTAAGGATGATATTTTATTATTGATTCTGATGATTAAGCCAAAAGCTCTCTTAAGATTATTTAAATACCTAGACTATTAGATCAGAGATACAAATACAGGTGTATGCAGGTTTGTAGAAATAACAAGCACTCGAAGCATGAAATACATCTTTTACTTTGTAATTCCCTGCATTTCGCCAGGATTTCAGAAAATAACCAAAACTTTATAACAGTAAACCTCTCTGGTAGTGTTGATTTATTCTGACAGCTCCTAATGATTAAAACAACAAACTGAACATAGATCTTATTATTTTTATCATAGTCTGCCCTCACAATATTGATAATACATGCTTGCAGAACAACCCTTACTAGCACCTTTCTGAGTAGAATATTGAAATCAAGGTGCTATGCCATGGCTTGCAGAGAATTATTTTATCATTTGACCTAACAATGCACAGTGCACAATTTGTTCTCAAAATTGCATACTCTTTTAAAATAGTGTGGAACCTGATCAGCTGGCTTTATTAGAAGTCAGAGTATTAGAATCCACACCGTGGCATCCACAAGATGAGTCCACATTAATTTTAATTTATGAAATTGGCTATAAAGTATAAAAAAACTTATTGCCGGTTGCAGCAAGAATTTTTAATAGTAATGATTTATAAGGAATGTAAACAGCTATAATGACCATTAGCATGCGTGAATGCATACTCCTATCCCTTTGCTTGCTAGCAGTGAGTGATGCTGTCTGCTGATAACCTCTTCTAACAATTTAGACCTTAATTAGGAATATAGGTCCTGATCTGGATCCAAACAGTTTGAAACTGATAAAAGATAAACAGTCCTGATTGACATTCATATGTACTGACAGTTCTGATCTGGGTCCAAACAGTTTGACACTGATACAGACCAATGGTCCTGACCTAGATCCAAACAGTTTGACACTGATATGGACCAATGGTCCTGATCTAGATCCGAACAGTTTGACACTGATATGGACCAATGTTCCTGGCCTAGATCAAACAGTTTGACACTGATATGCATCAAAGGTCATGATCTGGATCCAAACAGTTTGACAGTGATTCAGGCCAATGGTCCCAGTTTGGCACTTATACAGACCAACAGTCCTGATTGACATTCATATGTACTGACAGTTCTGATCTGGGTCCAAACAGACTGACACTGATACCGACCAATGACCCTTATCAGGATCTGTACAGTCAAAGACTGATACATGTATGGACCAATGGTCCTGATCTGGATTCAAACAGTTCGACACTGAAACGGACCAATGGTCCTGATCTGGATCCAAACAGTTTGAAACTGATACCCTCCGATGGTCCTGATCAGGATTAAAAAGTCTGACACTGGTATGGAGCAATGATACTGATCTGGATCCAAACAGTTCGAAACTGATACAGACCAATGGTCATGGCCTATATCAAAACAGTTTGACACTGATATGCACCAAAGGTCCTGATCTAGATCCAAACAGTTTGACAGTGATACAGACCAATAGTCCTGATCTTGATTCAAACAGTAGGACACCTGAATGGAGCAATGTTAATGATCTGGATACAAACAGTTTGACACTGATTCGGACCAATGGTCTTGACTAGATCCTAGTAGTTTGACAATGAAATGGAGCTGATCTGGATACAAACAGTTTCACAATGACACGGACCAATGGTCCTGATCTAGACTGAATAGTTTGATAATGATAACGGACCAATGGTCCTGGTCTTGATCCGAACAGTTTGACACTGATATGGACTAATGGTCCTGATCTGGATCCGAACAGTTTTACACTCATACAGATCAATGGTCCTGATCTGGAAGCAAACATTGTGACACTGATAGGGACCTATCTGAATACAATCAGTTTGACACTGATATGGATCAATGGTCTTGATCAAGATCCAAACAGTTTGACACTGATATGGACCTGATCTGGATATAAACAGCTTAACACTGGTACGGACCAATGGCCCTGATCTAGATCTGAACAGTTTGACACTGATACAGACCAATGGTCCTGATCTAGATCTGAACAGTTTGACACTGATATGGACCAATGGTCCTGATCTAGATCCAAACAGTTTAACACTGATACGAACCAATGGTCCTGATCTAGATGCAAACAGTTTGGCAATGATATGGACCAATGGTCCCAATCTAGATCCAAACAGTTTGACACTGATATGGACCAATGGTACTGATCTAAGTCCAAACAGTTTGGCACTGATACGGACAAATGGTCCTGATCTGGATACAATCAGTTTGGCACTGATATCGATCAATGGTCCTGATCTAGATCCAAACAGTTTGACACTGATGTAGACCTGATCTGGATCCAAACAGTTTAGCACTGGTACGGACCAATGACCCTGATCTAGTTTGACACTGATACAGACCAATGGTCCTGATCTAAATCTGAAAAGTTTGACACTGATATGGACCAATGGTCCTGATCTAGATTCAAACAGTTTGATATTGATATGGACCAATGGTCCTGACCTAGATGCGAACAGTTTGGCACTGATATGGACCAATGGTCCTGATCTAGATCCAAACAGTTTGACACTGATACGGACCAATGGTCCTGATCTAGATCTGAACAGTTTGGCACTGATATGGACCAATGGTCCTGATCTAGATCCAAACAGTTTGACATTGATATGGACCAATGGTCCAAACAGTTTGGCACTGAAATGGACCAATGGTTCTGATCTAGATCTAGAACTTGTTGTCTGCTTTTATGTCTGCTGTATATATTTATACAAGATCTTATAAATGTATAGATCTTATTCTAATATTAAACTTTTGTTTCATGGAAGAAAAACACTATGGACCCTGATCAGACTACGACGATTACGGATTATAAAGTTTGAAAAATTATTATCAGATGCACATGCAGACGACAAATGTTCTGAAATTTATTGAGCTGTTACATAGAGATTTTTCTCTATATCAAATTAGTTAAAGCCAACTTTCTTATGTGTAAAGTGGTACAAGTACAGATAAACTTGATTTCTATGAGGTTGTAAAAACAATGAATGCTCAGAGCTGTCAGATTATATTAAGATTAGTGCTCCTACTTTCTAGCAGAATTTTAGGCGAGATGCAGGGGACTATTTGGCAGTTGTAGATAGTTGGATATCATGAATCTACCTTCTCTACACAATAGTGGTTGTTAACATATCCAGGAATCAGAAAATATTTTTCATATTTCTCTAAAAACCGTCTCAATGAAACTCTTTTGAGCACCCAAAACATATGTTTAGTTTGATGGATAAGAAAAAATTGCAATTTTGATTGCATCATTTTTGCTTTTCTGGACCTAAAGTATTTGTGTAAGACAAGCATTACCCTTTCTAAAGTTACCCCAAATATGCAATATTTGTGGGCGGTACAGCATGTGAGATTTTGATACTTGTATATGCCTCTACTGGCGTATCCAGCAAAGCTACATATGTAGAAGTCTAAATTTTGCTCTGAACCTTCATCTACATCCATACTTCATGTATGCGAGCAGCGAAGACTCTGGCACATATGACTGTGCAGGCTCCTGAGCCTTTGTTGCTCACTTATGGGATAAGTGCACTGCATGGCCCATATGATTTAACATTTGTGTTACATAAGGCACAGGGATCATACCGAATTCTTGGACGCGGATATTTTTCGTCTAGTCTTTTCGCGGAGAATAAATATACTGAAATTGAAGGTAGGGGCTCTCATTTGGAATGGTAAAAACTTATTTACGAACACTTGTTAGAGTCGATTAAAGGTATATATGTTTTCTTGAATAGTCACCCTAACAACACATCATGGCTAAGGCATTACAGAACTTAAAATATGCGAGTAAAATGCAAATACATCATGAACGAGTCCTTAAAATCGGGATACTTTGGGATTGATTGACAATTACACCTTTTTACTGAAATGGTTTCTATATTTTTTGCGTTTTTGGTGAAACGACGTTTACTTGTTTTTACCTGTATGTTAATGATTCTGCTTAAATAAGCGTCAATTGTTTATGAGAACGGGATTTCTGTCCCTACCCCTTCAACGGTTGCAAGTCTTAACCGCAGAGGTGCGTGAAAAAATGCTATATCGTCTGCGGGGTTTGTTATCTGGCCGCGGGGTAGGGCTTTTAAGAACCGTTTTTTCACACATTAATTAAAGCGCCAAGAACCAATTATGGGCTCAAAGGCACTTACATTTTGATAATCTGTTGGTTTCTACCAGCAGGGACAGCCGATACTGGTTCTTTTGTGAGTTTGATGCGAATCTGAACCACGGGGTGAGAGCATGCTCCTAATCTTACCGCGGATGTGACCATTGTGGGCGTTGTTCATGGCCGTGGGGTTCTGCAATATGCTTTCTTTTCCGCGGAAATCCTAAAACTAAAACAACTATCAGAATCATCTAAGACAAATGATAGGTAGATGGTGTGCTGAAACCCACTGGACCAATTATGGTTAAATCAGAATGAAACCATTGGGTTTAGCTCTTTTTATTTCTCTGAATGCTTATTTAGCTAAATAATCTAGTATTTACGGTAGTAAGTGGCCAAAGGCTGTGAGCAGCAAAATCTAGCTGTTTGTTTGTCTGCCTGTTAATCAGTCAGCCTCATCTGTATGCATTGGTTCTTTTACTTGTATGCTCGTTTAGCCAGCTTACATGTGTCTAGTGGCTCAGGTTGTTAGAGCGCCTGTCCAACGTTCTGAAGGCTGTGAGCAGCATAATCTAGCCGTCTGCCTGCCTGCATACTTGTATGTCCACTTGCCTATGACTGTCTGTCTCGCTGTATCGGTTCATTGCTCTTTTTACTTGTTTTGTAGGCCAGTTTTGCTAGATTATCTAGTAGCAGGTGGAAAGAGTGTCTGACCCCGTTGGGGATACTTTCATTTTTCTAAATACGTAGGCTTGTACCCAGCATCTACTCTTTTCCCCAAAAACTACAAGGAATATCAGGCATACCCAAAAAAATTGAATTTTAGCAACCCCAAACACATTTTCCAATACTGTACCTTGACCTTAAGAAAAGCCCTAAAATGTATAGAAATGACTCATCAAAAGGTCCAAAAAATTATTCATAATATCATCATACCCCAAAACATATTATTTATTTTTCTGACCCCCCCCCCCCCCCCCCCCCCCAACAAAAATGAAATTCAAAATTTTGAACCTCCAAAAGTGGACCGAACCTACTTATTTATGATAATATTAGAGTACCACCCCCCCCCCCCTCCGCCGAAAGCTGACCATTGTTTTTAGAGAATTATGCACTAAAATATAGCTGTCTGTCTGCTTGCTTCTCAGTCAATCAATCAGTCATCCAGCCAGCCCGTTGAACAACAACGTAGACTGAGCTATTTTGTAAAAGCGTATGCTTGTTACATAAAACTGGTTGCATGTCCCAGGGCTGGGAGGGGGGGGGGGGGTAACTCTCATTTTTTCTTCATACGTATGATCAGGCCCAGCATCTACGGTTCACCCAAAAAATATCAAGAAATTCAAGTTACCCAAAAAACATTTGAAATTTTAGCAACCCCAAAAATATCTCCATTATGTACCTTGACCGAATGAAAAGACCCTAAAATGCATAGAAATGACCCTTAAATATAGTCCAATTATGTGATAAACCCCCAAAATAGCCACAAAATCTGCATACCCCCAAAAATATTCATTTCTCTGAAACCCTAAAAACATACTGAAATTGAAATTTTTGAACCCCTAAAAATGGCCTTAGCCTACGTGTGTATGAAAATATAAGAGTACCCCCCCACCCCCACGCACACACACCTCCTTAGCTGCGTGTCTTGTTCTTCGGGGTAAGTTATTGATAACAACAACAGAATTTTGGGGGCATATTTGTTGCAAGTTATATGCATAGTAGACAACAGAGGAATAGGCTACTGTCCGTCCTACATGTGCGGATCCAGACAGTTTTTGTCAGAGGGGGTCCAACTATAACGGTTTTTTTCCTTTGCTTGTTTTTGAATGATGACGAGAGGCTGGTTCCAGATACTTCTATAAGCGGGCCATCGTCGGTCCGCCAGCGAAACACCATTTGAATGGCGTCAAATGGCGTTTCGCTGGCGAGCCGATGCTGCTGGCCCATCATTGAATGCTAGGATGATAACTGATTTTTTTAGGGGAATCCGGACCAGAATTGCTGAGAAACCCTACATTTTTGTGATATTTCGGGGGGGGGGGGGGGGGGGGGATCTGGATCCGCGGATGTCCTATAGCGGCGAATCTTTTGGTGTACGTTATTTTTGCTCCCATTGTATTAGGGGCTTGCCTAATTATGTTGTTCTCAGTAGATGAACGAGGACATCTCGGAGAAAAAATCAGCTGCAGACAGCATTTATATGTCAGGGGCATCTTACTGTGTTGTGTCCTTGAGCAAGACACATTTATACATGTTTTAGTACTGGTTCAACCCAGGAAGACCCGTCCCGATATATGAGCCATGATATGAGATTTCCAACAATGTGGTGTGTGCGACTAGCAAAGGCTCAGACAAGCCTGCGCATATGCGCAGTCTGATCAGAGTCTTTGCCAGTCGCTTGAATATTCTATAAATATTAAGCTACTGACCAAACATCATTTAGAGTTTCCTAGCTTAAAAGGAGGCCGCCTAGGCTCGTCTGAGTCTACCCTTGTCAAAATGCCACATTGTTGGAGATCGCGTGTCGCGGCTCATATCTGAAAAATTGTTGACTGGGAGGTAAAGAATCAAATCAAACAAAATTCGGGGCATAGTCAGAGGATTTTATCATGTTGAAATTACCAAAAATTGAAGAATTAAGATAGTTGACCTTGAGCAATGATTGTGAATAACAAAGGCGCTGATCAGACTGCGCGAAAGACCAGTGCCTTTATTGTTCTTTGAGATTTCTCGCATTGAGGCCCATATGATGTTGAAGCCCAGGCATCCTTGCTTCTGCCTTGCTGCGCGCCTTTATCTTGAAATAAATACTGGGGCCCCCAGGGGTTTGGGAGAGCTGGGGAGAAGGGCTGCACTGGTAATTATTTCAGGGATTTGAGGATCAAACTTATAGTTTTGAAGATTTTGGGAGCCCTGCAAAAAAGTAAAAAAATAAATTTATGAACTCTTACCTTAAAGGAAAAACCTTCATTTCATTTGATTTTTTTTAATTCTTCGGCGTCTGAGGGGAAGCCCCCATACCCCCCCCTTGAAAAGTCTAAATATATTTACTTTCGAGCTCTAACATGCTACTCTGCCTTGGTATTGGTGAAAGGTATGGCGAATAATTTTTACTATTGCTGATTTATTATCCTTAAAATTGTTAATTTTTAGGTTGATAATAATGTATTTTGGAACACTCAGATTGCGCCAGCTTGTACCATTTTAATAAAAAAAATCGGGGAGTTACCCCCGGACCCGCCTAGCACGAATCTGAATCCACATCATTACATGGAAAGGAAAAGCATCCATTTTTTACATTTCTTTGGCTTCCGGGGGGCTATTGCCACCAGACTCCCCCCCCCCCCCCCCCCCCTTGTTATATGTGATCGTATTCATTTTTGTACGTGGCGTGCACATCTGGATTAATCTTGGAGAAAAATATGGCACATAATTTGGGGTGTTATTGATTTATTATCCTAAAAATTGTTGATTTTTAGGTTGATAATATCATACTTTGGAACACTCAGAATGCACCAGATCGCACCATTTTATCATTTTCCCGGGGGAGCATGTCCCCGGAACCCCCTAGCACAAGTGTTTATTTCATTAAACTAATTACATATCATGTAATATTTGTATTCTTTGGCTAAGCTTTATCTTAACATGTATATACGTAAATATATTAAGCGAATATTTAGTCATCCGCTCGTGTATAGCTTCATTGTTTAAGCATGTGTAATTAATACTATGAAAAGAAAAAAAAATACATTTTAGGGAGAATTGGCTTATATTATTGGGGATTTTGGGAGTAGCTGAATTAATTTTAAGGATTTGGGGAGCAAAGGAAAATACTTTCAGGGAGCTGAGGAATTTTGGGAGATCAGTGCATTATTTTCAGGGATCAAGGGGCCCATAGACCCCCTGGGGGCCTCAATACTATATTCGTTATGCTTTGATTTGTTTAGCAGACGATACATTTGCGAGGCCCTCCCAAAGTGGTGGGCGTAAATGTCCCCATGTTCCCCGAAATAAAGGGGCTTGTTCCCCTGCCCCCCACATCGAAAATTCGTTATCTTATGTTCCCTGTTCCCCATTATTATCTTTGTTCTTCTGTTTCCATCAAAAGTTGGCCTTACTATCCCCGTTCACGCGAAATAAATGCCATTTTCCCTGTCCCCAAAACACCTGGGAGAGCCTCATCAATAATAAATTTCTGATTCAGTTTAAATAAAATCAGAAGGCTGCATTTACTTTATTCTTGATTACAATATTGCTTATTGCAAAGAAACACAAAAGCAGTAGATCTAATGTATTGTATGGCGACTCATCCGGGAGTAGCTCAAAACAGGAAAAAGATGAAAGAAAACTGTTGGTAGGTCCTCTATCTTTCGTGAGGGAAAGCAGTGTCTATCTAACTCCCAAGAAATAAGTCGGGTCACATTTATTTTATTTTTTATTTTTCTATTCTATTCATATTTTTAAAAGTCTTTTTAACTGGAGCTTATCCTGATTCTATTCTACTTACATTTACTATAATAACAGAAGTTCTTGCGTGAATTATGTTTTAATTATTTCAATGTGGTATGTGCGACCAGCAAAGCCACAGATCAGCCTGCGCATATGCGCAGTCTGATCAGAACCTTTGCAAGTCGCTTTGAAAATTTCACCCTGTGGTAGCCTTTCTTTGCCTCAATCAGTGCAGAGTCAGGGAAACGAGAATGGTCTTTTGTTACTTGACGTTCCTCTGAAATAGTAACCGCCCATCCTCAGCATTCGTTGTTGTTACATTTCCAGTACGTCCTCTCTTCTCGTGTTAACTTAAAAGAACCGTTTCATCGCGATGGTTCCTTTGAGTACCCACAACATGTGCTTTGGTTGAGAAATAAGAAAGTTATGTTACTGTTACACAATCTTAACTGAAGTCCTGCTTATATTCAAAACAATATTAAGACCAACATAAGGGATGCATGATGGGAACTCCATTTGTATAAAATTGATCATAGAAATAAAATTATAGCATTGCGAACCTAAAAGTTTGACTTTCTTCTACAACATGGAGCAACAACAAGCACAAATATATTGTTTGGCCATATTTTCAAACATTTTAGGGAAAGATCGGGATACTGACAAAATATTTTATTTTGATTTGATTCTTTTATTTAATTCATGTAAATTTCAGTCCAAATTCAGCAAATATATGATACCTATATGGACTTACGCTTTTCAGTATATCATTGCATACTTATGTTAAATAAAACATGTTCAATAGCGTAACCAGAACGCTGGAAAAGTTACGTACATCAAATGCGAGTATGCAATGATATACTGAAAAGCGTATGTACATATAGGTATCATTTATTTGTTGAATTTAGACTGAGGTTTGCTTGATAAAATAAAAGTATCAATTGTGTCCCTTTTCAAAATAGGAACTTCTCTTAAAGGAAAGAATTTGCTCCAAGAGGGAGCGAATTCTTGCCTTTATGGGCAAGTCCGTATAGTTTGAAAAATCACTATTACCACATTAGATGACCTCACTTGAATGTTACTATTTTTATTACGCACGTGCGTAACTGCGTAATGGTAGCTACGCCAATGATGTTGATTCAGATTATTGCATTTTAAGCAGTTTATCTATTACAACTTCGAGGACAGTACTAGGGTTCAACACCGTACATGTATCATCCGCGTTTCAGTATTAGCATTTTCCGTAAGTAATCACCTCGGCTAGACTAGCAAAATCTTGGTGTGCCCCGCGGACAGGTACACCAACGTCCGCGGATAAGATCAACATTTTTGAGCATAGGCACCATGTTTATATGACATTATCTAGTAAATGCAAAGAGCAATTACTATATTATTTTTTGCAAAATTGCTATCGATAACATGGCTTTTAAGATATCAATGTTAAATGAAATGTTATTTTAGGATTTTCTCAGTTCGATCGACTGAAAGCAATTTTTGCCTTTCAAAATAATTTCCACCGTTTTAAACCATAATTTGTGGTCCAACAGTAGAGTTTGCAAGGTTTGCAATATTCTAAGCACATGAACGAGTGTTTGGTTGTGTTAAAACAATAGATTTGAGTTGGATATAGATAATAAAAATATATATTTTTTGCCCTTTTACGGACCAACCCTCCCCTCCACCATAAAAGAAACGACCCCCGAGACAAGACTAGCCGCAAATTCTCCGCAGTCAGAAAACGGTATGATACCTGTGTAAGGCAGATCTTGAGTTTTCTCATTTAAAACAATCTGGAGTTTTTGGATGATGCTTTGTAAGGGACCCCAAAAATCTCGTTTTCCCTGCTAGTTGCAACTTTTTGTCATCTGCTCTTTCATCTGCATCTAATGTTCTAAGGTAGCCTATTTTACAAACAATATGGACCCTGATCAGACAGCAGTCTGGTCAGTATTCATATGATAAAATGTAGTCTAAAGTGCACTTTGATATACGTATGCAGCAGACGTAAAAAGCAGATATTTTCAGGACAAAAATAGTGGCGGGATAAGGGTTAATTTAGGGCTAGCCCATGCCTGCATCAATTCTCAGCTATGGACAAAATCAGTTGTAAGAAAGAAAGTTGAACTGAAACTTGTATTTTGCTGTAAACACCTGGAATTTGCCAAAAAGATGAGGATATTTTTCATGTTATAGATCTTATCAAGAGGCTTGTGATTAGTTGATATCTTGGAGGATGGTAAACTCTCTAAAATTTCAAACACTTTTCTTTACTCTCATGATTAGCCTTTGAATTACAAAATTTTGAAAATACTTGCCAAAACACCTTTATTATCAAGGGCTCTCTGTAAGGTTTTTCTAGCCTTTTTTGTCCCCCACAAAAAAAAGAAATAGGGGTTGGAGTGGGGGGATAAAGATTTGTGCATCTGCAAAGCCCAGGTATAAGCCCTGCTTAAGTAGCTAGCTGATCTGGATCTACACAGTTTTCAAAACAGAATATATCCGGGTTAAGCATTGGCTGATCAAAAACCCCATTTTAATACTCTTTCCTAATGCTAGTGGTGATTTTTGTAGTCTGCTTGACTGCTGATAAGCTTTGCAAACACTTTGGACCCAGATCAGGACCGACCGACAAAACGTCTGTCCTGATCTGTCTCCAAAGTTCTTGACACTCTGATATTGTTCCTGAAAGAATTTTTTGAAAAAGTTTATTTTGAAAAAAGTCAGCAGACAACAAAAGCATGAAAAATTACCCAGAATGCAAAGAGTTAAGCGGTATCATAGGTAACTTATCAAGTAAAAGATGAGTGATAAAATCTCAGTTGCATCTTCATGAAACAACATGATTTTTATCAGCATCAAGGTTTTGTGGAATTTATGGGCCTGACTAACAAATGGCTGAGGTAAAATAACATGGAATTTTGCAGACAGCATCAAAATAAAGCTTAGGGCAGTAGTTTTTTGTGCCATCAGAGGTTTGAACCCCAGCCAAGTAATTCCAAAAACTTTGTAAATGTAATATGTTTTGGTTGCTTGTTCTGTTGGCACAGAACTGTCTGTTATAACCCATTATTCTTTGAATACAGGTGGGGGGGGGGAGCGGGGTGCAAAATGGTGTAGACTGTAAGCTTGAACTATTACAAATTCTTGCAAATGGGAGAGGGAACCATTAACATGTAATGTATTGGTAAGGACCCTCTATTTGTACTTCAGAACCCTTATACAGGGAAATGAAAGTCACAGGGGCATATTAAATTCATTTGTGGGGGTAAACATGTATGTCATGAACTTAATTGGGAAAAAAGTGAGAAAATGACATTTGAATTAGAATAATTTTTGAGGAACTTAGCAATTTTACCTGCTGACTGAGAAAAAATAATAATTGGGCTGGAAACCTGATCCAAATATACATGGAATGAAGCCATTTTATTCATTGGTTGTAAAAAAACTACTATGTGGTAGGGCAGGGTCTTTCTACACAGTCCTGGGTAGGGTAGGTGATGGCAGGGCTATTTAAAGATGCAGGACAATAATTTCATTCATTGTCCCCACAGTGCAGAGGAAGTGCAGATTTTTTTTACATATGGATCTTAACCTCAGTGGAATTTTCTGTTATACATGTATAGGGCGGGCTAAGAGCATGGCTCTATATCCATCAGCATGTCCCCACAGGGTAGGGTTTATACTAGGGCACTGAAAAATGAAAAACCCACAAATAACTGGTGCATTTAGTATCGCTGTACGAATGCAGCTATTATGTGAGATTCACATTCCAAGAGAAAAGGTAAAATATCCTGATGTTGCTATAATGATCAAAATAAGCAAACTCTATGCATGTTGGGAAATTTTACATGCTTTTTGGTAGACATTTTGTCAAGCCTGATCTGGGTCCAAACTGTTTGAAAAAGTTATCAAGATAACACACTAGCAGGGAAAAGAGTTAACCATCATGCATTCTCTATGCTAAATGTGACAGATTTTACATTTGAAACCCCGATCAAAACAAATATTCTTTTCTTCATGTGGCTCCACTTTGAATGTCCTGCATCGTTAGATTGACCTTAGGCTGCCGCAAGCACACTGTTCTACCGCAAGCACACTGGTCATAAAGCATGTTTGATCACCTTGACATTCCACTATTGCATTCTCACACTACGAAGACAGTCAACACTCAACAAGGAATCAAAATGAAGGACTGGTTGTCCCATCTTTGAGACTTTTGTGTATGATGGAAGCAACTAAACAAGGTCACAATGCCACAGTCTGGTAAAAGAATATTTTCATGTCTGGCAATTCTGGTTTTGGACAAGAAAAAATGGAAAACTAGTGAAAGTCAGTAATTTTTTCTTCAAATTTTCTGTAAAATGGTTATGGATTCCTCTAAGACAGCAGCCTGTATAAACACTAAAAAAGAATAAAATGAGATAAATAAGAAAAAAGGTAAAACAAGCAAAAACCAAACAATAACATTAACCATAATACAATGTACTATACTTCATTACGTCGTTCATTTGTACAAAAATAATATTATTTAGGGGATAACTGTATTCAAAATTAATATCGTCGGAAATTTAGTTTTATGGCGATGGGTAAGCGAAGCCGTAGAATGTGATTTCCGAACATATACGACAATGCACCTCCCCAAATGAAAATTTTGAATATGATTATCCCCATTCTAATGCACTATTAACATTTTCCCTTCAAAAAGACTGTGTAAATGTACTTTGTACCTATGTCCAGTGGCTACCACTTGCCAGCTGTATATATTCACTTGTCAAGCAATGAAAAGCGACATTATGTAATAGCGTCGGTTTGCGACAGTTTATCGCAGGATATACCGTCGCAAATTTATAACGTAATCCAATCAGACGTCGCATTGCATTTGCAAGTGCATTAGAATGGTGGATGAGGGGGTGATTGGTGACTGTAAAAAAGTCTGAAAGTTGGTGGAAATTCAAGGAATAGTGAATGAATTGTGTTATAGAAATCAAGAAATAAATTACTGCGGAGCTTTTCTTAGATTGCTCACTGTAGATCTGATCTCAAGTAGTAGATTATTATAGGAGGTGAAGATGCGAGGAGAAATGAAATTCCCAGGCACTCAATAGGATGTTTGATATTTATATGTTTGAACATCCCATCAAAAGTGTTCAATCATTTCATCGTTACTATTATAGCTGCAGATAACTCAGCTACCAAGACTAGCTAGAAAATTTTGGTGCAGCAAGAATAGCCATGATACTGTCTAAAGCTGTGGGCAGCAATGTGCTGATCACTGATCAGACTTTTTTGTTCTTTAGCAACAAAAGTTGGGTTTCTCATTATGTGGTTCTAGTCATTGTGGCTTCAACTCTTGCATGCTGAGTATTTTTATCCCCACGCTTTTTTAAAAAAGCGGTGGGGATATTGCAATCGCCTCCGTCCGTCCGTCCGTCCGTCCGTCCGTCCGTCCGTCCGTCCGTCTGTCCGTCCGTCTGTCCGTCCGTCCGTCCGTCCGTCACGCTATCTCCTCCTAAACCATTGGACGAAATTCAACCAAATTTGGTGTGTGGGTTGCTCACATGAACGGGGCGTGCAACGGCACATTTTTTTTTGGCCCCGCCCCCTGGGGCCCTGGGGAGGGGCCAAAAGGTCAAATATCATTAAATGTCATTAAATTTCAATTACAAAGTCAATTTGAAAGATTTTTTGACCAAACTTTGTGTGTCTTCTCCCACATGAAAGATATAAAACATATCAGACGGGATTTTCATTTGGCAGCCTGGGTCATGCCCTAGGGGTCGGACTTGGGGGTACCGTGGGGGGTTGGGGCGGTCAAAAAAAATTTTTCCCGAAATTCAACCAGATTTGGTGTGTGAGTTTCTTACATGAATGGCACACGCACCGGCGCCATTTTTTTGGTCCTCGCGCCCTGGGGCCTTGGGGAGGGGCCAAAGGGTCAAATATCATTAAATCTGAATTACAAAGTCAATTTCAAAGATTTTTAAACCAAACTTTGTATATCTTCTCACAAATGAAAGATATAAAACATATCAGACAGGATTTTCATTTGGCCGCCTGGGTCATGCCCAGGGGTGGGACTTGGGCGTACCGTGGGGGGCTGGGGGGTCAAAAAAAATTTTTTTCCGAAATTCAACCAGATTTTGTGTTTGAGTTACTCACATGAATGGCACATGCACCGGCACAATTTTTTGGGTCCAGGCCCCCTGGGGCCTTGAGGAGGGGTCAAAAATTTAATTTTCTGAACATGTACATGTGGCATATCAAATTAACGGGGCTGAGCAGTATACCAGGATACACTGAAATTTTTTTACCTACGATCAAACTGGTGACCTTCAATTACCATTAGATTTCTTCGAGAGCGTGGGGATTTGCGATGGCGCGCCATCGAATGTGTTCTAGTTTTTTTTTTTTTAAATGTCTGCTGATTTTTTTCAAATTCAACTTTTTCAAAAAAAAAAATTCAGAAATACCATCAGCGTGTCAAACAGTCTGGATCCAGATCAGGCCCGACAAAAGTCGGGCCTGATCTGGGTCCAGACTGTTTGCGTAGGTTATCAGCAGATGACATGGACAGGTAAACTTTGGCTGTTCTTGAAGCTGATGGAATGCCTGCATAACAACAGAAGATTACATACTTTCACATTTCTCGCCAAAATACTTTTCATTTGGCATCCCAAGTGAAAAAATGGGTGGGAATCCCGGTGGGATCCCACTGGGATCCCAATCGGGATCCCGGTGGGATCTACCGGGATAAAAACTCGGGATCCCGACTGGGATCCCGCCGTGATCCCGGTGGGATCCCACCGAGATCCCGGTGGGATCCCGCCCAAATCCCGACGGGATTTTGGCGGGATTTAGTGGGATTCGACCGGGATATAGTCGGGATCCCGTCGGGATTCACTGGGATCCCGTCGGGATTCACCGGGATCCCATCGGGATTCACTGGGATCCCAGCGGGATAAAAACTCGGGATTTTGCGGGATCCCGACGGGATCCCGGCGATATCCCGACGGGATCCCGTTGGGATTCCACCCGAATCCCGACGGGATTTACCGTGATCCCAGCGGGATAAAACTCGGGATTTTGCGGGATCTCGGTCAATCCCTACGGGATCCGATGGGATCCCATCGGATCCCGATGTGACTCAGCTAAAATCCCGACCGTGATCCCGCCAAATCCGGCATAAGCCAAAGTCCACTGCCAAGCCGTCACGCACGAATATTTGTGTGTAGAAATAAATCGCCTTCTTGCAGTTTAAATACGTGTGCAGTTGCTGTTAATAACACTGTAAATTAAACAACAATTAAAGATAATTAAGTTATCTTACCCAAATGAATCCATTATTTATCCACAAAACTATTTTATCCACAATTTAATTTGTTATTGGCACCTAATCATGTCTCACCAATCAGTGGGCACTTAAAATAATTGATTTTTTAGCCGAAATCATCACATGTACATTGTCTACATGACAAAATGCACAAGTTTATCATAAACAAAAAAATGCAGGTATATAGTCTTCGATGCGCTGACTCGTCTGAACCTTCCTTCCTCGCAAATGCGGTAAGTAATTATCGCATGTACATTGTCTATACATGACAAATTTTAAAAGTTTATCATAAACAAAAAATGCAGGTAGTCTTCGATGCGCAGACTCGTCCAAACCTTCCTTCCTCGCAAATTCGGTAAGTACAAAAAATCGAAATGTTGGGAACTTTTTAAGATGAGGGGCATGTTATAACACGCGAAATCTGAACAGTCTCTGTTCGCGCGCACGTGCCCGCGTGCGTACCGACGCGTGCGTACCGACACGCTGTAGATTTAGTTTTTATAGCATATGCGAGCGGCCAAGGCTCAGACGAGTCTACTCATTTGTACAGTTTCGCCAGAAATGTACACGCGAAAGTGTGTTTTTTAGTACATTGGCGAGTAGCCAAAACCAAGGCCCAGGCGAGTCTGCGCAGTTGCTGCATGAACACAAAACATAAGTTGGTTTTTGATTTCCCAAAATACGTGTATTTTCGTTCTTTCCGCATCCGTGAAAATGCACAGTCTTTTCGACTTCCAGGTTAATACTAAGTCGAGTCAAAATTGAAACAGCGAGACTTCTCATAAGATCACAGATTATAAGGTTCTAAATGTTTTGCAAACAAGAGGAAAGCTTTAGGTTGCACCCCTAAGAGATTGGTGGATTGACCAAAAACATTGTGTTCCGACAATCAAAGACAACAATCTGTGCCCACTGACCCTGTTAACGCTGTACAGAGGGTCTATGACAAAACATCAAACCGACAAAACGTCAAAACGGCGAAATACAGATACGACAGAAGGTCTAAAATATTAAAATTTGTAAATAACGTCGAAAAAGACTGAAAAAATATCGAAAACATCGAACTTTTCTAGTTTATAGTAGTGATTTTTTTTAATATAAATGTTCGTAATATTATACTCGATTCCATGCAAGTCTTGTGAGCTGGAGGAAACTGAGTGGTTTCGACGTTCCCGTTGTACAAATTCTTTTGATACTGAAGCCCCCCTTTTGGGCTTGGACTGGTCCATAACAAATGGTATAGTTTCATCTAAAATTTATGATAAACGAGATGATTTTTATTTTGAAATCTGCAATCATTACGATTGTCCATCCTTTGCTGAGAGAAGTGATTATTGTGTTACATTGGACTCGTCCATTCTCATGTTTCATTGGGTTCGCCCATTCACGGTTGTTTTTTTGTCGTTTCGATGTTTTGTCTTTCGATGCTTTGACGGTCTCCCGTTCAGAGGTTATGAGGTTATGTAATGAAGTAGCCTCACTCTTGACCTACTCGATAACGCACTTCTTTGTCGTCGGCTGATTTTTGTTCAGGGTCAACTTTTTCGAACAAAAAAATATAATGTTTGTCGTCAGAGTGCCAAACAGTTTCGATTCCGATCAGGCCCGACAGTCCCGACCTGGTTCCAAACTGTTTGCAAAAAAATATCAGCGTCAAAGAGTTAACAGCTTCATTAGGCATCTCGCATGTGCTTTAGAAACATGATTTATTGCATATAGTGCAAGCATCCAAAGCTAAAACAAGTCAGGCCATTTGACTATCTCGCCTGAACCTTTGTTATTCGCATTCAAAACACAAGGACATTCCGCAGACGTAGACACGCAATCGACGTTGGTTTTTATTCATTGCATGCGCGAGTAATGAAAGCTCGCACGAGTCTGCGTAGTCTCGCAAGAGCCTTTGCTACTGAGTAGCATACAAAATATAAGCACATTTAATAGCGTCAGCACACAATCGACGTTGTTTTTATTGCATGTGCGAGCAACGAAAGCTCAGACGATTCTGTGCCTTTGCGCAATCTCGCCAGAGCCTTTGCTACTTGCATACTGAATATAAGGACATTATATTGACGTAGATACGCAATAAACTACGGTTCTTATTGCATGTGCGAGTCTGAGCAGTAGGGGGTTAATACACCAAGTGTTTGGGCCCAGAAAAGCTCCCCTCTAACCCCTACTTCAGTTCATTGTGGTAAAGTTCCCAGCCATGATCGTCTTTACATAACATGGTGGCAGCTTATATGGCAAAAAAGCTCCCAGTCCTTGTTCGCCTTTACATAGTATGGGGCCAACTAATTTGGCCCAGAAAAGATCCGAGCCCATGTGTTTCTTTGAAACTTACATAACATGTGAGTGTGCGAGCAGGCAAAACGGCAATTGGAAATACAAACAGGGATTAAAGCCCAAGTTATACTACCCACACCTGGTCAAAAGACAAATAGAACAAACAAAAAGCTCCCTGGGACCCAAGGAAAAATCTGTGGTCCCAGAACCCCTATTTGAACATCACACTTTCGCAACCCCCGTAAGAGAAATACTACAACTCCCTAAACAACAAGGAAGAATCTTCACCCTCCGATGAAACCCCGGGGAAAACAATGAAAACAGGGACCACTGAGGAATGGAAGAAAGTGGTCCCAAAAAGCAGAAGGAAGGCCTCTCCTATAAGCAAAAAAAAAACGGGACCATATCCTATAATCCTAAACAAAACGGGTCAAAAACAGAAAATTACGGTAAAACAAGAAAATATATAAATTTAAAAGTCCCAGAGACCATTTGCTCCCAAGGGCAAAAATCTCCCAAACTCGACAAACGCTACAAGCGCTGCAGCCCGAATCCAAAAAACGTCAACAGAAACAGAATCCGCCAATACAAAGTGTTCAAAAACACATGGATCATCGGGCCCAAAAGTCCCAAGGGTCCAACAATAGAAACACCTCAAAATCAAGTACTGCTCCCCAAAACCAACACCCAAATGTGACGACATGGAAGGAGTAACAAGCAGTAGGTCGAATAAGCATCACAAAGCACCGAAAGGGGTCCAATACCTCTTCATTACGATCTCATTACTTGAAAAGCTGAGCTTTCCGGTATATCTACAATTGGGGACACGATCAAAAGGTTCCGCGCCCACTTGGGAGAGCAACATTGCTACGAAAACTATGGTCCGCAGTTCCGAATGGGGCCTACCATCAAAATAGCGAAGCACGTGCGCGCGATTTCACAATGCCAGGAGTTGAATTATTTTTCCAAGTAAACACTAAATCACCGAATTTCTTCACGAAAAACGCCAATAAACCAAGTAAACTAAAAATAAGTAAAGGGATAGCTAGTGGAATTGACCGAAATTTGGGAGAAAAAACTTTAAAACACATGTTTGTGCCAGAAAAACACGGAATTTCGCATATCGAACGTATACGCGACGTACCATATTGAGTGCGCGAATTGCCGATGCAGCCTACCGTGGCTGCCCAGTAGCGATGACGTTTGATAAGCAGACAAAGCAAAGGAATAGTCTGCTCAAAGAAAATTACGAAAAACAATTAAAGGAACACAACACAAACAGTAAACTCCTGCGAAGCACCAAAACAAAACAACGTCTCCTATAGGTAATGCTCGCGAAAAAAGGCTAAAACAGATATGTTACACGCGAAGTTCAGTTAATACAGCGGCCAATTTCATGCTAGAAAAATGGCCCTCAAAGATGAGGAAACACTTAACAGACGCGAAACTCAGCAAAAACGACGTACAAACTGAGCCTTCGCTCACAAACAATAATGGCGCAGGCGAGACTGCGCATACAGAAAACGATCTTTCGGAAATGGATTAGCATGCAATCAAGTGAGTTTCCCACATAGGGGAATAATCACAAAGAACACCTACACCTCATCCGCTCGAATAAAACGAAATTAAAATAAAAAGAAAACACAATTAAAGAGGCAAAAATTTATTACCCGTACTGTCGTGCCAACCAAGAGTGACAGTGACGTAATACTTTGTTTACAATTGCTAAGTAGAACACTAACGTGTACACTTCACTTGAGCTAACGCGAATCGATAGATCACTTGTGTATTAATCCTATCCTAAGGATAAGATTAATACATAAGTGATCTATCGATTTTAAGTACATGATGACTTTGTAAACATAACATGAAGTCACTGTCACTCTTGGCTGGAAGGACAGTAGTTTCCTCTGGCGGGAATGTCCGCGTCTTATAGTAACTCCCAGCACCTGCGAACATATGTATATACAAGAACTCGACGGAGAAGCGGAGTGATACCCTTAACCCTTAAAGCGCCAAGAAAAAAATGCATCTGAAAATGTTGTCTGCTGAAGTCGTCTGCTGCAAATAATTGCCTTACATTACTGATGAATTCAACCCAGGAAGACCCGTCCCTGTTTAACTGAAATATTGTTGATGGGACGTAAAGAATCAAATTAAACAAACAAAACTTTAGAACATTATCAAAATTCAAACTAATAATGCCCCACACCTTTACATAATTAGAATAGGCGTAGGATAATGATAGGATATGCGCTGGGGCCGCGGCACACCTTCATTATAACTGTGAATGCGCATGCGTGAAATATGGCGGTCGATGTTTTTGCCGCTCTCCAAAATTTAAAGAAAATAAGTGATTTCTTATGATTTGTGGACTTGAAATGGATTGTAATTGTGTAGATTTGGATCTTCTTAAGTAGACTAAATGCCAAGTGACAAAAAGAAAAAGCAAAAACGGAAGAAAGACTTGCTTTCGCCAGATTCTAATAGTGAATTACCGGATTTGAAACGCGCGAATGCTACCATGAATAAAGAACAACCTCAACAACAACAACAGGCAAGTGCAACATATGTATATCCATATACCCAGCAACCGGTACCTTACGGTCAACCGTATTATGGATCCCCACCCCCGCCACCGGTGCCACATATACCGCCGATTCCGCTCTCTAGCCAGACTCCAGGGGTTGCTGGGGGTGAGCAATCTCAAACTCAACTATCAGCAGACGTTGTATCTAAATTATTCCAACGATTGGATATCATGGACAAAAAGTTATCTCATCTGGAATCCATTCAAAGTTCATTGACCAAAGTAACGGACCAGGTGAATACTATGAATACCAAAGTTAGCAATATGGAGGTACAGTTAAAAACCTTAGAACACAGTCGTGAATTTGACTCACAAACCCTTGAAGAAATGAAAGAGAGACAACGTCATATTGACTCTATGATCAAAGAAATGAAAAAAGTAGAAGATGAGCAGAAGGAGAGATTACTTGACCTACAGTGTAGGCAGATGCGCGACAATCTGCTTTTTTACAATATATTGGATGTTCGTGACGAGTCGGATGATGAATGTGCAAATAAGTTGTACTCATTTTTCGAAGAGAAGTTGAAAATTGACAATGCTAGTGATATCAAATTAGATAGAGTGCACAGGCTGGGGAGATACAACCCGGCTAAGACAAGGCCCATAATTGCGAAGTTTTGTTTCTATCCAGATAGAGAGACTGTTAGAAAGGCGGCTAGAAATTTGGCTGGGACTCAGTATTCGGTTAGTCAGCAATTTCCCAAAGAAGTCATGGCCAGGCGAAAAGGGCTCATACCCACGCTCAAAAGCCTTAAAGATCAAGGAAGGCGGGCCTACATATCAGTTGATAAACTATATGTGGATGGTAGATTGTACACTGGTGATCTGATAGAACCGCGACAGCAAGACAGAGGGCAGCAAAGAGGTCAGAGACGTGATCAAGGTCATGGTCAAGGTCATGGTCGGGATAACAGATTCCAGCGCGAGCGAGTCCCCCGGGCGGGACGATCAAGCAGCAGGGATGGTCTAGATAATGAGGCAATGGAGGCAGAAGTACAGGGAAATGAAGGACGCGATGATGTTTTCTAGGACAGTTGTGAGAGTGAATTACGGGTTTTGAGCTGGAATGTTGAGGGTTTGACATACTTAAAGAAAACGAGTGAAGATTTTACAAAAATCATATCAAATTACGACATTATTTGCCTATACGAAACATGGACAGGTAAAAACTCAAAAATAACTGTTGATGGATACAAAGCTATTCACTCCTACAGGCGATTTCAACATCGAAGAGCAAAGCGCGCTAGTGGCGGAATAATTATTTATATTAAAGATAGCATGAAAAACGGAGTAAAGTTAGTAAGAAATGATATTGACTCGATTGTTTGGCTTAAACTTGATAAGCAATTCTTCTGTAGCAAGAGCGATAGATATATTGCCGCTGTGTACATTCCTCCCGAGCACTCACCTGTGCATGAAATATACAATGTAGACTTTTTTCAGAAAATTGAAAGTGATATCAGCCATTTTTCCCAGTATGGAGAAATATTCTTAATCGGTGACATGAATAGCAGAACTGGTAAAAAGCATGATTATGTTGATCATGATAGCTTTTTAGCGGATTTTGATATTGATGACATAACGGTTGACACGCCCTTGAGGCGCCTTTCTATGGATAGTAAGGCAAATAGATTTGGCGATTGCCTTCTTGACCTATGTAAGTCCACAGAAATGCGGATTGTTAATGGTCGTGTTTTCCCTAATACTGACAAAATGACCTGCTTTACGCCTAACGGCGAAAGTGTGGTGGATTACTTGATAACGTCCGAAACTAGCTTCTCATCCCTTTCAAGTATGGCCATTCACGAATATAATGCTTTTTCAAATCACGCACCGATCTCGTTCAGTCTGATAATAGGTACAGATAGGTCAAGGGAGGCAACCATCAAATATAATTGCACACTTAAATGGAACGAGCTATATAAAACTGCATTTATAAACGATTTGACAAAGGATGCACATTTATTACAGGATATTGTACATGAGGATGTATCTATTAATTTAATGGTTGATAAATTTTCAACTTTTATAACTGATCGTTCAAATGTTTATTTTAAAAAAATATCACAGATAAGATCTGAGACCGTTTTCACCTGTGCTGACAAAAAAGAAAAGAAATTGTGGTATGACAAGCATTGTCTTTCGAAAAAACAAAAGGTTCAGGAATCGATCAGAGATTACAACTTAAATAAAACTGCTGAAAATCGGAGGAAAGTATTTGAAGCACGAAAGGACTACAAATACTTTTGTCGGAAAAGCAAACAAAATTTCAATCGGGACAGATGCAATCAGATGAACAATATGAGAAAGAAAAAGCCTAAAGATTTTTGGAAATTATTTAAACGGAATAAAAAAAGTAACCAAACCAATTTATCTGAAAATGACTTTTATGAATATTTTAAGCATCTGTCATCAGAAATAGGTGAAAATGTCCCAGAAGAGGTAAATGAGCACATGCAAAATTTTGATAATACGGAAACAGAGCCAACCTTTTCAGAATTAGATGAGCCAATCTCACAGGCTGAAATTCTAAATGCCATAAAAACTCTGAAAAATAATAAGTCTTGTGGCATAGATGAAATCATAAATGAGTATTTTTGTCATGCATCTGAAATACTGATTGGGCCACTTCATATACTGTTCAACAAAATTTTGGATACTAGATCTTTTCCAAATCAGTGGGCCACAGGACTGATTGTCCCAATACATAAAAAGGGAGATGTTGATGATACAAATAATTATCGAGGGATAACCCTAGTTAGTTGTTTTGCTAAGTTATTTTCATCTGTTTTAAATAATCGTTTAAAATCTTGGTCAAAAGCAACAGATTCCAGTACGGATGCACAGTTTGGCTTCAAAGCAAATCACTGTACCTTAGATGCTGTTTTTATCCTGAAATATATTATCGACAGACAGCTCAAAGACAAAAAGAAGTTATACTGTGCATTCATAGATCTAAGAAAAGCATTCGACTCTGTGTCGCGTGCAAGCCTGTGGTACAAAATGATTAAAGCTGGTATTGATGGGAAAATATTTGATGTTATCAGATCAATGTATAATAGCATTAAGCTAAGGGTTAAATGCTTCAATTCATTATCTGACCTTTTCTCGTGTGATGTTGGATTATTACAGGGGGAGATAATATCTCCATTCCTTTTTGCATTGTTTTTAAATGACATAGAAATGTATTTACAAGAAAATGCACAAGATGGTATTAACATAGAACAGCTACAGCTGTATCTAATGCTTTTTGCTGATGATGCTGTACTTTTCTCTGAAACTCGTGAAGGATTGCAAAATCATCTCAACCTCCTCGAAAACTATTGTCATAAATGGAATCTCACCGTAAATATACCAAAAACTAAAATTGTTGTCTTTCGCAAAGGCGGAATTTTGAGCCACCACGATCATTGGTTTTACTCTGGTCAAGAAATAGAAATTGTTAATAGTTTCACATATTTGGGTGTTGTTTTTTCAAGTGGAGGCTCCTTTATGTTAAACACTAAAACTCTGTCCGGAAAAGCATTAAAAGCCATGCATCAGCTTCTCCAGTTATTAAATGAAGTGCAAACGCCTGTGAATATTGCATTAAATTTATTTGACTCTTTAGTTGCATCTGTGCTTAACTATGCTTGCGAAATCTGGGGTTTTTTAAATGCCGAATGTGTTGAAAGAATACACAAGAAATTTTGCAAATATATCCTGAACGTTAAACAAGCAACTAATAATTATGCACTTTACTTTGAACTAGGAAGGTACCCATTAAAAATACAAAGATGGCTTAGAATTGTAAAATACTGGTTTAAGCTGATGCAAAAGTCAGAGTATAACTGTGTGATCAAAGCAGTGTATACAGAAATGTCTGGAAAAGTTGAGAATGATTCAAACAATACCTTCTGGCTTACAAAGCTGAAACATATGCTTGAAGATAATGGATTTGCTGAAGTGTGGATATATCCAGGGTCAGTAAATGTGGATTTATTTATACCAGTTTTTAAAAGAAGATTACTGGATAACTTTCTTGTTGAAGTAAGAACTGGTCTAAATATATGTACCTCTATGGTGTTGTATAGAGAACTGTGCCAAGATTTTGAAATTTCACCATATCTCATTATTTTAAACAATCGAAAACATAGAAATTCAGTAACAAAGTTAAGACTTTCATCACATCAGCTGTTAATTGAAACTGGACGACACCGAGGTATAGAAAGGCAAAATAGAAAATGTTCATTATGTACAAAAAATGACATAGAGGACGAATTTCATTTTGTATTAATTTGCCCTTTTTACCAACAGTTACGCACACAGTATATTTCACGGTATTATTATAGTCATCCTAGTATGTTAAAATTTGTACAATTGCTTAATTCAAGTGGAAACACTCTTAAACGCCTGTCTATATATATAACGAAAGCTTTTGCTGCCAGAAACGTGGCCTTTAATGATATTTTAGAGCAATGAAAATATGTAATTTCTTAACCTATTTTGTGCTGGCAAGCTCATCTCATTCAACCTGGATGGGTTCATGTCTAGTAAACCCTAGCAGAGCACGTGAAAATGCATCTGAAATGTCGTCTTCTCAAGTCTGCTGCTGCATATATATGTTGATATTAAAGTATATTGTAAATGTTGAGGCAAACATAGTGGATCTGGATCAGGCTGCCTCTGTACGAGCAGCTAGGTCTGGGTCTCCAATGTTTAACCAAATGGTCCGGGTCTACACTATGTAACCATGAAGCCATTTCAGCGGGCTCCTAGGTCAGACAACTATAGTTCATGTCGATTGTCAAAAGGCAGGCAATGTGGACCCAGGTCGGGCGCAATGAGCGTCTGATCTGGGCCTGCACTGCATGTCAAGTACAAATAAATCTCAGCCTTTCGCTAAAACATCCATATCTTGTACTGATTCTGATTTGGGCAACTATAGCTTGCAACAAATATCGAGGCATTTTATTGTGTATACATGTTTATATATAATTATCAGCATTTGTTTATTGAATGTTGTTAATGTGTTAAAGGCATGTTTAAAAATCCCGGTATTCACCAAGTCGGGCAACATTGTTTATACCACCTTTACCAACTTTAGCATGAAATAGCTCATGATGTGCAAGGTCTACACTAATGTGGGTGGTATAAATTAGTTATGCCATGTTTGTCCACCTGTACGTAAGATAATCCACTCGCTAAAGCTCGTGGATTATCTCCACGTACAGGCGGACAACCCATGGTATAACTACTACATAGTGCATGAGGGAGTTCAAGTAAAAAGGGTCATGACTATTTTGGCCTGAAGATTAGAGAGCGTGATTTAAATTATATCGCTAATCTCCCAATCAAAACATATTTTATGGATGATCAAAGGAGGAGTCTCAATGAGACGGTTCTTTTGAGTACCCTAAACATATGTTTTAAATTTAGTTGGATTTCTCAGGAAAAAGTTGGTTTATCTATTTATGTACCCTTTTGTGCTATTGTACCGTTCTAAAAATAGCCTACTATCCTACAAATATTTTGGCGCCACAATGTATATCCCAAATAACTATAGGACCTAATGGTGAGTTATATTTAGCAACGCGACACGTTTGACGTCACAGGCGGAATCTCCTTGGTGTACATGTGTTGATGTTAATACCTGTTATGCACACAAATTACCTTAATCCTAAGTATATTATATTTCGGACTACTCTACTCGGGCACCTACGGGTATACATATCATAAACAAAACTCACCAAATTTTGAATTGTAAACGCAATATAAAGCTGTTCCTGCCTTTCCACATTCCGACTGTGAACACATGTGTCCGTCTCTTCTGGTTTTGGTCAGTATAGAAGCACGTGCACGGTATTGACTCAGTGACAACAGGGTCATTGAGTTCATTATCGTAAAACAGGTGAATTACCTGAGTTTTGCACTACATTCAAAAACAATATGATATCTGAAACACGATTCACTATGATTTATGCTGGTGGGGACTTGACACAAACGGTTTGGACCCAGGTCACACCCGAGAGACATCGGGCTGATCTGGATCCAAAACGTTTGGCATCGGTTTAGACTTGGACGACCCGGCGTGGGACCATTCTTTTGTCGTAATACGAGATTTGAAGTTTGCCTGGTGATCAGTGTAGACCCGGACCAGGTGGTGCTTCATGCAGCGTCTGGTCGGAGTCTACACTTATACTGCTCACAGATGCACCTAATTTTTGGGTAGTGTTTTGTAGACAGTCTCACCTAGGATGTACTGACATGAGTTTGCAGCAAAATAGGGACAAAATGCCTAAATTTGCTTCACTCTCAAACTACACTTATCAAATTAGTTACACTTTAAATGCATGCGTAAAATATATGTTTTGTATATTATGTATTGTTGTGACGATGAGCTTATAATGCTTAAGTCCAAATAAAATTTCTGTTCTGTTCTGTTCTGTTCTGTTCTGTGAAGTCAGTCATGAGTGTGGTTTATCACCTGTATGAACTAGCACGCGTATGGTTTATCTCCTGTACGAACTAGCATACCCCCAGTTAATTAGTTTTCATGAGTGCCCCTCGACAATTATGATTTTGGGCTTGGGTTATCTCATTGACGTATTCATTCATATTGAGAGGAACGTGTGAAATTGATGCAATTAGCGAACAGCGTTTTGTCCAATCAAAAATTTTGAGTTCAGCAGTGTAATTAAATTCCCACTCATAAGATAAAGTCGGTAACGATACGTGGATCGGTCATGAAAAAACCTCCTCTTTTCGCTGATTCAAGGATTTTTGTCAGTTACAAACGAAGGTATTTTCAGGAAGTACTGGTTTACCGCCTAGTCAAGCGGTTAGGTGAACTGACCGCCCCATCATGACCATAGCTGTTGACTGGGACATAAAGCATTTTACCGACTTTAAACGAACGTAATCACTCAGCGTGGATGTAAAGAGAGAAGAAGGCCCAACAACTTGCGCACTTCGATGAAGCCAGAGAAGACTGTCCTTAAAGCGCCAATCACAACGAATGTTTTCTATTTTGTTGACTGCCGAACATGATTCAGAAGCAATGTCTGTGGACTCGTATCATTCTGCTCCTGTAGGGACAGTCTGATCTGGGTTCACACGGTTTGCCTCTTCCTACTGACATTAGTCAACAATATTAGCAGATAAATGCAACAGAAGAATTGAAGCAGACGACATTTCAGATGCGGTTTTGACGGCGCTTTAAGTCATGGCTAGAAATATGCGTTAGGGCATCTGCTTTACCGGGATCCCGATCGGGATTTACCGGGATCCCGGTCGACCGGGAATCCCGCATATTTCTTCACTTGTGACATGATAACTAAAATGGCGGCGAATCAAATCTATGTGACTTTCCCAATCATTCCATTTACACATAATATGCCTATAGTATATAGAGCTGCTTCGTAGATAGACCCTAGTTGAGTTGTGTCTCATGTATAAATGTTACTGCTTATGGCTCATAGGAAATACGGAAATAGATGTAGTCCAAAAACTGTGGCGTTCCCCAGCCATTCTCGTCAACAACATGATGATGCTCCAAAACCTGCAATGCACAAGTTATTTCGTTTTCAATTTGCATGAAATCGGGTAGTCTCTCGAGCGTCTCTCATTGGCTTACCATCTGTACATCATCATTGTCTATTAGGGCAAATAACTCAGCCATGGTTAGCCATTTTAATGTTGTTTATTACGTCGAGCTGAGTGCAACTGCGCGAAAATTCAAAATGGGCGAAGGCGGTGTGCAGATAGATTGGTGCCAGATAAAAAATATTTCGCATGTTTTTTTTTTCTTACATCAGTATTATTCTGTTTTTTGATAACTCATTTTCAAAAAGGAAACATTTTAAAAACTATTTAAGCGACAAATTCCCTACTAACTATCCATCTCTTTTTAATTTGATAGAATTGACTTTTCGGTGTCTGAGTAAACAACAAGTATTAGCTTTCACAAAATGCTTGGTTAACGCTCCAAACATATATTTTGTCATTTTTAACAAGTCGTGGCATCGTAGCCTCATGATAGACACAGGCATGTAAACACTGATCAGGTGCTCTATCAACTGAGCCACATATATGGTATTTATTTCCTTTGCTGTGTTATTATTATTATTATTATTATTATTATTATTATTATTATTAATAATAAAGTCTTATTTGATTTATTATTACTTTTTAAGCGCCTATTCTTTAGCTTGAGTTGTGAAGACTGGCAATATTGGTACCCCTCTACCCCCCACCCCCACCCCCCTGCTCCCGCTCATGTACGTACGAAGCTCATTTGAATTCTTATTGTTATAGACCTTATACGTGTTTACTATATAAACATGACGTGTTTCAATCGCTGACAGTTTGGTTTGTATATGCCTAATGCGAAGGGACCGCGGCACACCGACATCATAACCGATAATGTATAATCGCCGACATTTTACATTTTCATCTAAATTAAATGTGTCGCAATGCGACAAGGCTTCATTCCCTTTAATACATTGCAGAAGAGGGCTTAAATGTCGGACTTCGTCTCTGCAAGCTAAAATATCGTCGCTAATGTTTTATGGAGAAATAACCAAACTATTTCAGTTAAAAAATGCGCTTTTTAGCATACCGGACAGGCGGCAATCGAATATGCTATGAACAATCGATGAACGCGGATCACAAATCGCTAGAAATATTGTTTTCGATTGCCAATTGTTGCCAGTCGGGCGACAATTGAAAATTCTGTTTCTAACGATCTTAGATCTACGTTCATTGATAGTATTAACGTTTTCGATTGCCGCCTATCAGAAGTGTTCAATGAATATACTGAATATGTAGCCAAAACAATGGCTACTAAGAACAATTTACATTTTTCATGTTTCTGTTAAAAATAATTTTGTTTTCACACCGCATAGGCGGCAATCGAAAACGCTCTTACCAATGGACGAACGCGGATCAGAAATTGCTACAACCAGTGTTTTCGAATGCCATTTGTCGCCAGTCGGGCGACTAATGGATATCGAAAACTTTGTTTCTAACTTTTTTTTATCTACGTTCGTCGATAGTATTGACGTTTTCGATTGCCGCCTATCCGGCGTGGTTTCGTTGTACGCTTCATGATGTTACGGTGGACATTTCTGCACACAACTGAATATAATGACGATATAACATTCTTTTCCGTATATCCTATTTCAGCCCCATCACCGCTTCGCGGTTCGGACTGCAACACATTATCACACTCGGGCTTGGCAAACGTTAATATACGGAAAAGAATGTTTTATCCTCTTATTAAAACCCCGCCGCGAAGCGAAAGGGGGGGGGGGGGTTATAGGAATGCCCTTCGTCCGTCAGTAACAATTTTTCGTGTCCGCTCCATCTCCTGAACCCTTTGATCGATTTTCATGAAACTTCACTCATATGTTTCTCTTAGTAAGACGGTGTGCAGAGCACATGACCCAGCTACATAGACTCAAGGTCACAGGTCAAATGATTTACCCTTGAATTTTGCGTCCGCTCTATATCTCCTGATCCCTTTGAGAGAGAGAGAGAGAGAGAGAGAGAGAGAGAGAGAGAGAGATGCAGAGTATAAAACATCACGTTCAGCATGACTCTGTGGATTTATGTTTCACGTTTGTCTTTAGTATTATTCCTTGCAGCCCTTGTAATCACGGGGCACCTGCGGGGAAAGGTCTGACCTCTTGACTCTCTTGTGTGTGATGTTTCTTTGTGTTTTTGTCGCTTTCTCGATATTGGCCCACCTCTGTATTTTACCTGGACAAGATGACATGGGCCTCGATGCGACGAAACCTGTCTTCGGGGTTCCTGGCAAGAAGAGACTAAAATCAGTCTCCTCAGCTAGAGAGACTAACTAGAAAATTGAAATTTCGCTTGTTGCAAGTTAAGATATGATACTTTCGTAAGAGTGAATAACAAAGGCGCTGATCAGACTGTGCGAATGCGCAGGCTGGTCTGCGCCTTTGCTGTTCACATTTTCTCGCGTCGAGACCCAACTATTTACGTAGACCTAGCTGATGGTGATACAGTAGATCGAGACGGTCTTTTATATATTTTGCAGGTCTGTGCACATGCGTATGCTCGCCTATATTATAAGCCTTCATTGAATGGAAATATGCCAGCAGGGTCTGCGAGTTAAGCTAAAATAACCTACTATGCTGGCTCATATTTTCGCAGGTTCGCCTGAGCTTTTTTTGATCATTTGACAATATGCTGGCTCATATATTTTTCTAATCATACAATTGGTGTGCCAACGCTTTTGCACAGGATTGCCTGAGCCTACATTGCAAAATTTATGAGCAGCGAGGATTCGGGCTTGTCTGCGAATACATAATGCGCAGACTTACTTTAGCATTCGTTGCTCGACAATGCTATAAGTTAAATGCATGTGCGAGGGCTCTTTCGGGTCTGCGCATTTGATTTTAGCCTTCGGGAGCTTTGTCTCTTCAAAATATTAACAGCGTTTCAAAGATCAGGCCTGTCGGGCTTGATCTGGGTCCAAACGAAAAAAGAAAAAAAAATACAAAAATGTATAAAGGACCGTCTCGATCTATAGTAAGAATCCCCCAGCGTTACCTTCTTGTTCAAGCTACTTTAAAGCTTCATCGTGATTTGGTAACCTCGAACCACTAAAAATCCGAAGTAGACGTTAGGCCGACAATGCATAACTCGATACTACCGTTTACGTCGAACCGATTTTATTTCTTTTCCACAATGCATAACTCGTAAATTTCGTCTGATTCGACATTACGGATAATTCAAGTTGACACGAACTTCTGGTACCAGTCATGAATTTCAGTTAATTTTTTTGACGCTTTTTAAAAACATCAACACACCGGGTAGGCGGCAATCGAAAACGCTCTTAACAATCGACGAACGCTGATCAAAAATCGCTTGAAACAGCGTTTCCGATTGCCATTTGTCGCCATTCAATCGAAATCTCTGTTTCTCACGTATTTTGATCTACGCTCGTCGATATATTGACGTTTTCGATTGCCGCCTACCCGGTGTGATCAATTTTCCATCAAAAATGTAGGGAAAGTGATCGGTACATATCTTACCCGATTGAGTGATTAAAATCCGTTGTTGATTAATTATCACAATTATCAATTTTAAGAAATGAGGTGTGTGCAACTACACAGACGTGACGTAATTATTGGATCGCTCTTCATCAATCATTTGTTGACACACTGTCTCCTTTGATCTTTTCAATCAAAGAGTTTATCTTCTCATAATAAGTGTCAAAATGAGCAAATGCATTAATCTGCATGTATAAACATGATTGAGGTAACTCTGCACACTATTTTTTTTTTTTTTTTTTTTTTTTTTTTTTGTTTTTTTTTTTTTTTAATATCATCAGCGTATCGAAGATCAGGGCCGGCACTATGTCGGGCTTGATCTGGGTCCAAACGAAATAAGACAAAAACAGCAAATAACTTCCCATTTATTTTAATCTTTTTCTTATTTTACATGTACTTTTTTAATAGCTCCCTACAAATTCTTCTTGAATCCGGACCAAAGATGTTTCTCACGGACCAAGTAATAGTTATACCATGGGTTGTCCGCCTGTACGTGGAGATAACCCACGAGCTTTAGCGAGTGGATTATCTTACGTACAGGTGGACAAACATGGTATAACTATTTTATACCACCTACATTAGTGTAGACCTTGCACATCACGAGATATTTTGTGCTAAAGCTGGTAGGGGTGGTATAAGATGTTTCTCACGGATCTGCTTTGCATTATCCTAGCTGGGATTTAATATCCCGTCGGGATTCAATATCCCACTCAGAATCAATATCCCGGTGGGATCCCAGGTTTACAGAAAAATCCCGGTTGAGATCCCACTGGGATTCAATATCCCGGTGGGATCCCACCGGGATTTAGTATCCCAGTGGGATCCCGGTGGGATCCCGTCGGGATCCCGGTTCTATTTTCACTTGGGATGCTAATTTTTTTAACCCTTAACTCATTGCATGCTGGGTAATTTTTCAAGCTTTTGTTGTCGTCTGCTTCTTTTTTCAAGATTAACTTTTTAAAAAAATCTTTCTGGAACACAAAGTGTCAAACAGTTTGAATCCAGATCAAGACCAGATGTTATGGGCCCAAACTGTTTGAAAACGTTATCAGCCGACGACAAATCTCCCTGCAAGCAAGGAAAGAGTTAAGACTCCAGACCTGAAAATTAGCAGACAATTTTTTCTACATTTTCTTTTCAATGTAGATCTACCTGAGAGTCTTGAAATGTTGGAATATTAAAGTTGAACCTACTGAATCAGTCACCTCTACATCTTGTCCTACCAAGGGTTGCGATTGTCAAATCTAACCCTTGGCCTCACAGCTTTGGTTTTCTCCGATTGAATACGTCATAAGCCAAAAATAGTAACAATTAATATGATCAATCGCAAAGCGGTGCAAAAAATCGATAAATACCAGGCCTCCAGATAAGACGGCGCGATAAATTTACATTCAGTTTTCTTATTTAACAACTAAAATGTACGTTTAATGTGTTCAAAAGAACTGTCACATTAAGATGGTTATGTTTGAGCACCCATAACATAATTTTGAACTTAATTATAGAAGAAAAATAAATAATTTTACGACCAAAATCTTTGCTTATCTGGACTTATGGAGACTTAGCAGGCGGTGCACATTAGATGCCGATAAACTGCTACATTTAATCTGATTGGTAGTAAGGGATTATCGAAAAAATCTTTCCTGGCGTTTTCATTGGTCGATTAGTCTGCGCTAATAATAAATTTTGAGGGTCGTGATGCGAAGGGTTTGTCGAAAGGTAGATACGAAGAAACCTTCGCTGGTGAAGATGTCACCTTTACTGCATTAAAGAGAGCCAGTCTGAAACATTCCCAATCATTTTCACTATAAATTGAGCCAGTGCATGAGATTTCAAACTATGTGGCATGTGCGACCAGCAAAGCCTCAGATCAGCCTGCACATATGCACAGTCTAATCAGAGCCTTTGCTAGTACCTTGAATATTCTATCATTGCTAAGCTACTGACTGAACACCATTTGGAGTTTCTAAGCTTAAAAGGAGGCTGCACAGGTTCGTCTGAGTCTACACTTGTCAAAATGCCACATTGTTGGAAATCACATGTCATGGCTCAATTGTCTCTGCATAAGACAGCCACCTCCATAAACCAGCCAGCAGCCAGTTAAATTATTCCCAAAATACTTACAACTCTCCAGTTGCCAAATTTTTTATAAAAAAACTAATTAATTCTTAGATTTACAAAAGAATCCAATGGTGTATACACAAACCTATGAGAAAAAGGGTGTCAATGGGGTTTACTGATTAGCGAATTATGACCCTAAAATCTAATGATTAGCGAATTAGCGACTTTTGGCCCTAAAATTTAACGGTTAGCGAAATTTTATGATTAAGTTTTCAGAATAGCGGAATGAGAGGTGCTAGTGATTAGCGAATTTCGGCCTAACAATATAATGATATGCAAATTTTGGGCAAAAGAATTAACTAATAGCGGAAAAATGCATTTTAACGGTTAGCGAATTCGATGGGGAAAAAAGTAATATTCCACTTCGTTTTTACAGCAAACCATTGCTGATTTTTCGGGCTAATTTTTACTGATTACTGATTTTTGGACCTAGATTTTACTCAGAGTTGGGATAATTAAAATTGTAATTGTAATTAATTGTAATTTAATAACATTTTCTAAAGTAATTGCATGAAATTGTAATTAAGACATTTCTTTAATTGCAATAATTGAATGTCAATGGCCAAAATTTTACTGATTAGCAATTTCAGAGGTACCCATTGAGACCCTCTTGAAATGCCATTGTATATGTATATACATGTATGTATTTTTGTTTAATGAAGCATGCATGAAAAATATGCCAAACACATATAGGCAGGGGACAAAAATTCCACTTGTCTGCTTGTAATTACGAGTGAAATCTAGAAACGATGAGTAATTCTTCCCAAGCACTCGTCCTGTAGGAAGAGTGCTAAATGGGAAGAATTACTCAGGGAAAGTCATATTACTCCCTTATGTTCTTTATTGCACATGCTTTTAAAAGACAAGTGTGTGTGTTTGCAGGACGAGTAAAAATTGTAAGTCACTCATCCTGCAGGACAAGTGCAATATTGAAATATTTTTGTCCCCTGATAGGTACGAGTTTTTTTATGAATCTGACAGAAAGAAGACTTCCTACATCACAGATCTTCAGATTGCCATACCAAATAAATTTTTAGATTCTCATCCCCACCCACCCCCATGAAAAATCTTCCACCCCATTTTTTTAATTTTTTTATTTATTTGAAATGTTTGAAAAAGGCTAAAACAATTTGGTACAATTTTTCTTGCCTGCATTTTTGCAAAAAACGACCTGGTTTTTATTTGGACACTTTATATTTATCATTTATTTCTTTTTGACAATTTAATTTTATGGTATTAAATGTCTCTTCCAGCACTGGTCTTTGAAGCAGTTGGAAAAATAAAAAATGAAAACCTCCCACCCACCCCAATTTTTCACAAAATTTGGATGAGAATCTAAAAAAAAATTTGGTATGGCCTAAGCAAGTCCTCAAGTTCTTAGAAAAAAATAGTCACATTATTTTCTTGTAATTTTCCTAGAAAGGAGAACATTTTCTACCACTAATTGTGTTCTACCTGTTGTTATTCTAAAAAAAAGCCAAAAAATATACAAGAAACATCAACTCTTGTGCTGCTGGCAGTTAATACGCCAAATCCATGTGTTTGTTTTCTCACCAGTTCAGTAACATGACTCCATTTGTTTCTAAGGAATCTCAGACTGCAGTGAAAACAGTGTAGATCCTGATCAGATGGCTTCCAAAAGAAGCCATCTGATCCGGATCTGCATTGTTTTTGAAATGGATATAGCTTGGTAAGCAGGATGAGGGTAAAATACTGTAAATGATGGTAAATTACTAATTGTAATGTCTTATTACATTTGTTTGTTTTACATGGTATTGACTCTTTGCCTGCTGGGTAATAGTCGTCTTTAATTTTACAATTATTTTCAAAATTGATGTTTTCAAAAAAATTTCAAGCAGTTTGGATCCAGACCAAGGAGACTCAGTAAAGCAAGTATTATACAGCTATTCGGTCACTGTATCTCCATGTGGTATGCAATGTCCTGGTCTCTTGTAAAGCTAACTGAGATAGGAACCAGTAGGGGGCGTGGCTAGACAGTGACCAAATAGCCGAATAATACCATATTACGTTTAACCCTTTGCCTGCTAGCGGTGACTTTGGATATGGATCCAAGCCGATCCAAGCTGTTTGACATTTTGAAAGTGTTCCTGAAAGAATTTTTTGAAAACGTTAATTTTGAAAACATCGATAGCGTGAAAAATTATCTTGCATGCAAAGAGTTATAGTACTCAGATAGGACTGACCAAACAGTGTGCACCCAGATCAGCCTGCTCACAAACATTATGATCAGGGATTCAAGTAGGGCTTCTTTATTTTACTAATGAAAGTTATGATGCAAACGATAATAACTGGTAACCGCTTTTAGAGCAGCCTACCCAGAAGTAGTTTAATATAACTTGACGGTCATGATATGACTGAAGAATTGTCAATAGTCTGGTGCTGATTCCTTATTTTGCCCAGAGGGTAATTTATTGGGATATTTATGGTATGGCTTGGCAGTAAACTGCAGGTTAAATCAGCTGCCATATGGGAGAAAGATAAAACACAGAATCTCATCAAAGTATTCTCAAAGTGTTACTACAGCATACACCCAGATATCCAAACTTTTTATTATAAAATTTGTGATTATTTTCTTATCGGTCAGTTTAAACATCTGTTTTTGGTGCTCAAAAGAACCGTATCATAGAGATGGTTCTTTTGAGTGCCCACAACATGTGTTTTGGTCGAGAAGTAAGGAGAATATTTTATATTGCCTTTTGGTATTTTGAGGCCAGTACAAGAACAATATTAGTAAGCTTTATTATTTGACTTTCATACAGAATTAGCTGAAAAAGACATTTTTTTCCTATTTATAGGTTGTGCCCTATTTTAAAGCATCAAGTGTATATTCTTCCCTTGGCATCACCGTTTGTCATCACTCGACAAGCCTCATGATGCCAAACATTGATCCTCGGAACAGATTTTTCAATCCCACACTCATGATAGATTCTTATAATCTAGCTCTTCATTTCCGCGCTGCGTAGCGCAGTCGGTAATAAGAGGATAAAACATTCTTTTCCGTATATTAACGTTTGCCAAGCCCGAGTGTGATAATGTGTTGCAGCCCGAACCGCGAAGCGGTGAGGGCTGCAACACAATATCACACGAGGGCTTGGCAAACGTTAATATACGGAAAAGAATGTTATATCGTCATTGTTGTATACCTTCCTTATAAGCACAAGCAGTCCAAATAATTTTATTCAATTGTATGCAGAAATGTCCTCCGTAACATAATGAAGCGTACAACGAATTCACACCGGATTGGTGGCAATCGAAAACGTCAATATTATCGACGAACGTAGACCAAAAATAGTTAGAAACAGAGTTTTCGATTGCCATAAGTCGCCCGACTGGCGACCATTGGCAATCGAAAACACTGGTAGTAGCGACTTTGATCCACGTTCGTCGATTGTTAAGAGAGTTTTCGATTGCCGCATATCTGGTATGGAAACAAATTTCTTTTTTCAACAGAAATATGAAAAATGTATTAAATTATTCATAGTAACCCTTGTTTCGGATTGTTCTGGCTATGTATTCAGTAGGCCTATATTCAATAAACACTTCAGATATGCGGAAATCGAAAACGTTTATACTATCAACAAACATAGATCTAAGATCGTTAGAAACAGAGTTTTTGATTGCCGTTTGTAGCCCGACAGTAAATTATTCCTAGTAGCCGTTGTTTTGGATTGGTTTGGCTACGTATTCAGTAGGCATATATTCAATTAACATTTCAGATATGCGGCAATCGAAAACGTTTATACTATCGACAACGTAGATCTAAGATCGTTAGAAACAGAGTTTTTGATTGCCGTTTGTAGCCCGACAGTAAATTATTCCTAATAGACATTGTCATTTGGTTTGGCTACGTATTCAGCAGGCCTATATTCAATTAACACTTAAGATAGGCGGCAATCGAAAACTATAATACTATCGACGAACGTAGATCTAAGATCATTAAAAACAAAGTTTTTTGATTGCCGTTTGTCGCCCGACTGGCAACAAATGGCTATCGAAAACACTGTTTCTAGCGATTTGTCAACCGCGTTCATCGATTGTTCAGAGCTTTTTCCATTGACGCGTGTCCGATATGATAAAGGAGGGTATTTTATGGTAATTGTAATAGTTTGATCATTTCTCCATAAAATATTAGCGACGATATATCTTAACTTGCAGACGATGTCCTTGGGCGGGCTGTAACGGCATTGCAGCCCTCTGCTGCCATGTTTTAATGGGATTTAAGCCCGCGGACAGTGTTTTGTCGCATTGCGACACGTTAAATTTATGTGAAACGTACAACTGTCAGCGATTGAAACACATCAAGTTTCTATAGTAAACACTCATAAGGTATATAACAATGTGTCTTGTAACAGATGCGTGTCTGACTGCAGATCCAGGTGTCGCAAATTTGATCCCGGCCCGGTCCCATACTTTCGTTGTGATTGATCATGAAATAATTTCTACATCCTTTCTCCTCCCTTTTGCTGAATCATTCAAGAAGGGTTGTTGTCAGTTACAAGCGAAAGTATGTACACAAAGTACTGGTCAACTGCTTGTTCAAGCTTGCCCAGGAAAAAGTGTGGTTATGTGAACTGACCGTTCCGCCATGACCATAGCTAATGACTTGGGACATAAAGCAACAAAAAAAAAAAAAACTACATTTCTTTAATTTTGATTATTCTTGTATTTTCAGGTTTATGCGAAAGGCAATGAAGAGGAAGCGTTCGGTTGGTGGCTAGCTCGTATCAAGATGTTCCGCGGAGAGTTTGCTGTAGTAGACTACGTAGGCTGGGAAACAACTTACACAGATATAGTCCCTTTTGATAGAATAAGACCGGTTAATACAGGGTATGCACAGGTTTAGATAATGTTTAGACTATGTAGGCTGGGAAACAACTTACACTGATATAGTCCCTTTTGATAGAATACGACCGGTATATACAGGGTATGCACAGTACAGGTTTAGATAATGTTTAGACTACAAAGGCTGGGAAACAACTTACACAGATATAGTCCCTTTTGATAGAATACGACCGGTTAATACAGGGTATGCACACATTTAGATAATGTTTAGACTATGTAGGCTGGGAAACAACTTACACAGATATTGTCCCTTTTGATAGAATACGACCGGTTAATACAGGGTATGCACAGGTTTAGATAATGTTTAGACTATGTAGGCTGGGAAACAACTTACACAGATATTGTCCCTTTTGATAGAATATGACCGGTTAATACAGCAGTGTTGTGCCTAGGTCAAGATTTCTGGGGGACACTGGTGTCCCTCTACCTGAATTTCAGGGGGACATTTACAAATTCTGGGGGACACACCAAATCTTTCAATTTTTTACCCGTTAAACTGAAGTAGGTATCCGGAAATTTCTGTCCATTTTTTTTATTTAAATTTGAGCTTGATGTCTATAGTTTTGGCTAGAGAAGGGTGTAGATGACAGTGAAGTAGTTTCTGCCATTGCCCTAGTTTTGAATTTACCCGCATATTTACTTATTCTATATTAAAATAGCTTTTTCTGGCCTTCTGCTATGAAATTTGGGTTTTCCGCCATTGTTGTTGTGTATTGGACTGGTTGATTTACTTCCCTTTATTGGGTTACACTAAATATGGAAATGGAATATTACAGCGTAAAAAAAGCAGATTTTCGAGGTGCGCCCTTTGGCCCGTGCTGGGTGCCTTTTTAAAGGAAATCGGCGGTAAAATCGCGAGAATCCCGCAATGCCGCGCTCTAGGCACAACACTGATACAGGGTATGCACAGGTTTAGATAATGTTTAGACTACGTAGGGAAAAGGTTAAGATAATGTTTAGACTATGTAGGCTGGGAAACAACTTACTCAGACATAGTCCCTTTTGATAGAATACGACCGGTTAATAAAGGGTATGCACAGGTTTAGATAATGTTTAGACTACGTAGGCTGGGAAACAACTTGTACAGATATAGTCCCTTTTGATAGAATACGACCGGTTAATACAGGGTATGCACAGGTTTAGATAATGTTTAGACTACGTAGGCTGGGAAACAACTTGTACAGATATAGTCCCTTTTGATAGAATAAGACTGGTTAATACAGGGTATGCACAGGTTTAGATAATGTTTAGACTATGTAGGCTGGGAAACAACTTACACAGATATAGTCCCTTTTGATAGAATACGACCGGTTAATATAGGGTATGCACAGGTTTAGATAATGTTTAGGCTACGTAGGCTGGGAAACAACTTACACAGATATAGTCCCTTTTGATAGAATACGACCAGTTAACACAGGGTATACATAGGTTTAGATAATGTTTAGACTATGTGCATCAGATCCAGATCAGACTGCTTCTGAATAAGCAGTCTGATCAGGGTCTTCCCTGTTTGCTATTCTGGCAAGCTTATTGTGAATTCAAGCTCTGACAACCAACATTTTATTTGAGAAGAGAAAGAATAAAATGTTTGAAAATTAAGAACATTTACCGTAATCAGTGAAAGGTTTTATAAACATTTTTACAGGATTCCCACAAGCTCTGTAAATCATGGAAAACCTGGAAAATCATGAAAAAAAGTTCCATGCATGGAAAAAATCATGGAATTTGAAAACCCCCCGAATAATCATGGTAAAGTCATGGAATTTGTGAAGTTTGACCAAACCACCAGTAGCCAGAAAACTAGCTGTCAGACACACAAAACTTTGTGTGTCTGACTGCTAGTATTCTGGCTACTGGTGGTTTTTCAAAAGGCATGCATGGTCTACAAGCATGCTTATTTGAATACATTTCTGTTGCTGCATTCCACATTTATTCTTCTTAGGGGAGGTTGGAGGCCGTGCATTAAATTATTAGTCATAGAAATTACATTGTTGATTGTGGAAAATCATGGAAAAATCATGGAATTGTGTTTTTGAATTTCTGTTGAAGCCCTGTTTATAGATCACTCTTGCTGAAGTACTGATATTCTCTCTAAAGCACCCATTGATTCACTTCAAAGGGGAGGATGGAGGCCGTGCATTAAATTATTAGTCATAGAAATTACATTGTTGATCGTGGAAAATCATGGAAAAATTATGGAATTGTGTTTTTGAATTTCTGTTGAAGCCCTGTTTATAGATCACTCTTGCTGAAGTACTGATATTCTCTCTAAAGCACCCATTGATTCACTTTTCTTTTGCTTTGTTTTCAGGCCCACTTTATCCAAAGATAGTTTTTATAAATATACCCTAGAGATACCGCCGGATTTAAGAGAAGCGTAAGTATGAAGTTTGTAACGAATTAGCGGTCTTTACCCTATGTGTTGTAATAAGCGTTGACCTAAAACATTTTCAGTGCCATTTGAACTATTTGCTCTCTCTTCCTCAGGGAGATGACTGCAAAACTAGAAGGAACACCAAGCACTGCATTACAAAACAAAGACCAAATACAAAAAAAGACTAAATACAATTACAACCAATTACAATTACAACCAATAAGAATGTATATTGGTCCTGTAATCATGGCAAGTGGACGAGTAAATTTTTCCAGCCATGGGTTGTAACTAAATTTTTAAACATTCTGTGCAGGCAGGCCTTCAGATAAGAGTGTGTAATGGAAAATTATTTTTCTTATTTCTCAACCACAACATAATGTTGTGGGTACTCAAAGGAACGGTATGTTGTGGATACTCAAAAGAACGGTCTCAATGAGACGGTTCTTTTGAGCACCAAAAACACATTTAAATTGATGAGTAAGCAAATAATTACAATTTAACGCTAAAAAAATGTCCTTATCTGGACCTATGTGTGCAGGTATAAATGCAAATATACTAGCCAAAAGTTTAACCGGCCACCTGCATTTCATTAATTTTCTTCAAAATGTAAAATGACATGACTACACTTTTTGCACCTCGAAATAGCCAGACGTGTCATGTACCCTAGACAGTAAAGCTATTGACAACATGTTCAACAGTCTAGCAGGATGCCCATTTGAATAGTGGTACCCCCATTTTTACAATTCGCATTTTGGCCCACTTTGTAAGTCATGACTTTTTGAAATAACCCACTTTCACGCGCGAAACGTTTTCATTTCAATTGAGCACGATCGTGCTGAAATGAACACTGCATCTGCATGAGACTCGTTGTTATTGGCCAAAGTGTTGAAAATTACCCCACCATCCAATGCAAAATCGTGTGAATTTTAAAACTGAGGGTATGTGTATTCGGAAAAGCCTCCCGGATACAATTTTAAGAAGTTTGCTAATCCGTTTTCTGGTATCATTAGCTCACCTGAGCCGAAGGCTCATGGGTGAGCTAATGTTATACCAGTCACTCTGGCGTCCGTCCGTCGTCTGTCGTCCGTCCGTCCGTCCGTCCGTCCGTCCACAATTTCAAACATCTTCTCCTCTGAAACCACTGGGCCAATCAAACTCAAATTTCATATGGAGACTCCTTAGGACGCGGGAACGAAAGTTTGTTCAAATGGTCCTGGTCACATGACCAAGATGGCCGCCACGCCCATATATGGTAGAAGCCCTTTAAAAATCTTCTTCTCCAGAACCAGAAGGCCGAGGACCTCAGGACGTGGTATGTAGCATTGGGGATGTGGGGCCTACCAAGTTTGTTCAAATGATGATCCTAGGTTGACCTTGACCTACTTAACGTCAAGGTCAAATTTGCTTTCTAATGCATTTAAATGGGAAATTTTGTGAAAATTTGATTTTTTTGAAAACTAGAAGCCTTAGTCATTATTCTCACTTGATATGTTTAACCTAATGAGACAATAACTATAAATAAGTTCCAAAGGTCAATGTTGACCTTTGACCTTTCAGCTTAGTCGCTCATATTGGACCCATCAATATATTAAAACATAGTTTTCTCACAAATCATTGGCCCATTTGAACTCAAATTTCATGTGAAGACTCCTTATGCAAAGTTAGCGAAAATTTATACAAATAATTTTGGTCGCATGACAAAGATGGCCGCCACGCCCATATATGGTAAAAACCCTTTAAAAATCTTCTTCTCCAGAACCAGAAGGCTGATGACCTTGGGACTTGGTATGTAGCATTGGTGATGTGGGGCCTACCAAGTTTGTTCAAATGATGATCCTAAATTGACCTTGACCTACTTAACGTCAAGGTCAAATTTGCTTCCTAATGCATTTTAATGGGATTTTTTTTTGAAAAGTTGATTTTTTGAATACTGTTGAAGCCAAAGTCATCATTCTAACTTGATATGTTAAACCTAATGAGACAATGACTATAAATAAGTTTCAAAGGTCAAGGCTGACCTTTAACTTTTCAGCTAAGGTCGCTCATATTGGAGTCCCATCAGCACATTAAAACATAGTTTCCCCAGAAACCACTAGGCCAATTGAACTCAAATTTCATATGAAGACTTCTTATGATAGGTTAGCCAAAATTTATACCAATTGTACTGGTCACATGACCAAGATGGCCAAAACGCCCATATATGGTAAAAACCCTTAAATATCTTCTTCTCTGGAACCAAAAGGCCAATGACCTTGAGACTTGGTATGTAGCATTGGGGATGTGGGCCCTACCAGATTTGCACAAATGATAAATCTAGGTTGACCTTGACATACTTTATGGCAAGGTCAAATTTGATTCCTAATGCATTTATATGGAAAAAATCTTAAATTTGTTCATTTTTCTATAACTGTTTAGGCCGAAATCATAATACTTGCAAGAAATGTTTAACCTAACGAGACAACAGTTTTTATAAGTACCAATCTCAAGCTGACCTGTGTTCTTTTAACCACTCATTTGGACTGCCACATACCTATCTAAACATCTTTTCCTTAGAAATCACTGGGCTGTTTGATGGAGTGTTCATTAGATTGTTTTAAGTCACTTGACCAAAATGGCCGCAACCCCCATAAAACAAAATATGTTTCATTTAAGCTGTAGTTGATCTGGACCTATTTTTACATTATTAAGGAGATCAGGTGAGCGCTTCAGGACCCTCAGGTCCTCTAGTTTACTAATTGGTTGGCCTATTAGGAAATGAAAATGGAATCAATATTGTGCTTTAAACTTTTTAGAAAATCAATAAAAACACACATGGCCGGTTAGAACTTTTGACTAGCATATAATTAATTTTTTTCTCAATTTGATTTTTCTGCCCCCAAAGGAACTTTGGGAGGCATATAGTAATCGCACTGTCCGTCCGTCCGTCAGTCTGTCCGTCCCGCTTTCGTGTCCGGTCCATATCCTATATTCTTAGAGGTAGCAATTCCAAATTTGGTGTGTGGATACATCTTGGGATGGCGGAGTGTCGCGTACCATTTTCGGGTCACTGTGACCTTGACCTTGACCTCTGACCTAGTTTTTAGAATAATCGTGTCCGGAGCATATCTCTTATATTATTTGAGGTAGGAATCTCAAATTTGGTGTGTGGATGCATCTTGGGATAGCAAAGTGTCATGTGCCATTTTCGGGTCACTGTGACCTTGACCTCTGACCTAGTTTTTAGAATAATCTTGTCCATAGCATACCTCTTATATTATTTGAGGTAGGAATCTCAAATTTTGTGTGTGGATGCATCTTGGGATGACGAAGTGTCGGGTACCATAATTGGGTCACTGTGATCTTGAACTTGACCTCTGACCTAGTTTCTAGAAACTACATTGAGTCTGGTGCATATCTCCTGTATTCTTTGAGATAGGAATTCCAACTTTGGTGTGTAAATACATCTTGGGATGACAGGGTGTCACATACCATTTTTGGGTCACTGTGACCTTGACCTCTGACCTAGTTTTAAGAATTATTGTGTCCCGAGCATATCTCATATATTCCTTGAGTTATGAATTCCAATTTCGGTGTACGGATGCATCTTGGAATAGGGGAGTGTCATCTACCATTTTCGGGTCACTGTGACCTTGACCTCTTACCTAGTTTTTAGAATAATCATGTCCAGAGCGTATCTCTTTTATTATTTGAGGTAGGAATCTCAAATTTAGTATGTGGATGCATCTTGGGATGACGAAGTGTCACTTACCATAATTTAGTCACTGTGACCTTGAACTTGACCTCTGACCTAGTTTCTAGAAACTGGTACATATCTCCTATATTTTTTGAAATAGGAATTCCAAATTTGGTATGTAAATGCATCTTGGGATGCCTGAGTGTCACAAACCATTTTTGGGTCACTGTGACCTTGACCTCTGACCTAGTTTTCAAGAATTATTGTGTCCAGAGCATATCTTCTATATTATTTGATGAAGGAATAAAAAATTTGGGGTGGTGATTCCTCTTGGGATGGCAGAGTGGTGCATACCATTTTGAGTCACTTTGACCTTGACATTGACTTCTGGCCTCATTTCTAGGTTTTTCGTGCTATATAATAGCTATCTTTCCTCAAATGTTTCTTATGCGAGACCAATTCCTTTGGGGGCATCCGTCACGTGTTTGTGACATTTCTTGTTGTTTCTGTTATGTTAATGTCACTATAAGCAAGTATTCCACAATAGATTTTATTACAAAAATAGTAGGTATGGTTAAGTGTTCTGGGCTTGAATACACAAAACAAACCTCAATCTATGAAGATTCAGAATTTCAAGATAGTTTATCACTGATTCAAAGAAATTCATGATTTCAAGATTTCTGCTGTATGTTCTTGAAACATACTCTGATTTGCTTCGATTCCATTTATCCCAATTCTTTTAAAGTAATGAGTATATGGTTCAACTATTATACAGCATATGGGCCGCTAGGCGACAAAACCTGTCCAGGGTTTTCGATAGGGCTGGCTAATCGAAGCCACAATGCTAATCGATAATCGGTTCTTGCATTTCGATATATAACCGATTAGTAATCGCTCAAACTTGACAGAGGGTCTCGGAACGTTTTGACAACTCTTGCATGGTCAACGACATTGATTTTCCCATCATTTCGCAAAACAACACTAAGTAGGACGTGTTATAGATTCAAAAGATAATAGGTTTTAAATTAAAAGTGGCACCTTTGCTCAAAACAAGTTGTCATCCACTCTGTTGGAAGAAAATTGAAAGAAAGTCGGTAATTGAACTCGCAGTCCGCCATTGTTTGTTGCTAATTTCGGCACGTTGCGTGACGTCATACAAAAGGAAGCCAAGTATGCATGACACGAACAACTTTTTGTAAAATAAGACCCACTGTAAACGTCGGTAAAATTGAAAGCTTCTAAACTCGAATTTAACCTCGGAGAAAAACAACTTTTATGCTAGATTATTCATCTGATGAATTTTCTTGATTTTGTACTACTTTATTTAAAACAGAGGAGCGTAGGTATAACTTTTTCTAACAATCAGTTGTTGAGTTAGCCTGCAGAGTACAACGTTTTACTACTTCGTTACAGCAATTTATACGCATCTACTGTTTACGACAATGCACTTTACGGCACTTCCGGTTTAGATAGAAAATAAAAGGAGGCAATTACGCTTGGATTTTAATTGAATAAATAGACAGAACATACATTAAAAGTAACCGATTTTTGAATTTTCATATCGATAATCGTTTTTCTTTTGTATAACGACCGATTAACCGATATTTCGATTAATCGTGCCAGCCCTAGTTTTCGACAAAGAGCTCGTAGCATGTTTCGATATCATACTTTCCAATTAGCGAATAACAAAGGCGCTGATCAGACTGCGTGGTCTACGCCTTTGTTGTTCGCAAACCCCCGAAAAAAGGTTTTCTCGCATCAAGGCCCCTATTACAGTGAATACCTAATTGAGACAAAAAGTAGTGATTTTGATACGTCCCTCTCTAATCAAGTGTTATTAGATGTATCCTTGGTGATTGGGGAGTGTGCTTCATCAAATACTTAGGAATGTAAGTTATGTTGCTATATTTTCAATTTCAGTTCTACTGAAGATCAAGCTCATCAAGAATTCAAGAAACATGTTGGTGCTGCTTGTGTTATGTTTGATCCTGATCAGTCCCTTCTTTTAGTATTGGTAAGACATTAGAAATACATGGCTTGAGGAGCACAGTGCAGGCCCCCAGATAAGAATGCATAACTGAAATTTATTTTTATTTTTTTTATTTCTCAGCCAAAACCTATGTTGTGGGTACTCAAAAGAACTGTCTCAATGAGACGGGTCTTTTGAGCATCCAAAACACATGTTTAAACTGATGGATAAGAAAATAATCACAATTTTACGGTAAACAAAAAAGCTTAACTGGCTCTTATGACAGTGGCTCATTTGGTAGAGCAACAGACTGGGGATGAAAGGGTTGCTAGTTCAAATGTCACTGCCGGTGGAGTCACTTTGTTGTGTCCTTTAGCAAAACACTTTATCTGCTGATTAGTACTGGTTCAACCCAGGAAGACCTGTCCCAACATGACTAAAAAATTGTTGACTGGGACATAAAGAATCAAACCAAACAAAGAAATACATGGCTTGCTGAGTACATTGGCTCAGTTGTTAATGTGTTTCCAGAGTTTAAGTGACCCCCGTCTTTCTTTTTTTAAACAGCTTTAAATAGAACCTAGAAGAATGGCACTTAGCATGTGGATTTAAATGCACACCGCGTAACTAAAACTTACTTTTGGGAGATGCCCTTATTTGTAAATAAAGCCCAAATCCCCTGTACAAAATAATAACTTAGTTGTTTTTCCCTACGAATATACCCATGTGTGCCCCAATAGATACATGTGGTATATTTGCATTGCTATGATGACATATACTAGCCTACAGGAATATCTATATCCGCTGATTCAACGAAATTCTATTCCGCAAACCTCACTTATCATCACTTTGACACACACACGCACGCACACACACACGCAATTGTAAAAGTCTATATGGGTCCTAGACCGTGCCGTATTGAAAGCAGGCAAATATAAGGCTTAAGCATGAAACTTGCATGTACATGTAGCATCTTCCGTTTCAATTATTCGACTCTTTTTGCCTACGAGGTAATTGTCTATGGTTTTGTCGTCTGCTTATATATTTTTTTCAAAATCAGTTTTTTTGCTGTTGTTGTTTTTTCTTTTTTTTGGTAATATCAGTAGAGTTTCAAGCAGTTTGGATCCAGATCATGCCCGTTGGGTCTAATCTGGGTCTAAATTGTTTGCAAAGGTTATCAGCAGACGACACTAGTAAGTAAAGAGTTTATGACGAAAATTCAAGCAAATTAGAGAGTTGTCAAGAAATAGAGAATCAGGGATATACATTAAACTTCAAGAGCATCAAATATTTACCTGCTTAAGATATTTCGCTGATAAACTTTGTCAACAGCCGAAGCCAAGCTCAGGCTAAAATGTTGGGCATTATCTGGATCCATACTATTTGAAAACTTACTTGTATTCCTTAAAGACATATTTTTAGAAAATAATTCCTCGAAAGAAAATTCAGCAGAGGACAACAACAACCCAGCATTTAAGGTTTAGACAATAACACAGGCCATTTCAATGCATCGGTTTTAGATGTATGAAGTATATAAGTCAGTATAAGCAGTGAATCATAGCCTAATGCGCGAAGATTGGTCCAGTTAAGCAATTTTAGCGTGAAGCTGCGACTTAAACACGTGTTTTGGGTGCTCAAAAGAACCGTATCATCGAGACGGTTGTTTTGAGTACACACCAAATATTTTTTGCAAATATTATTTGGTTGAGAAATAGGAAAAATAATTTTCTGTTACGCACTCTTATCTGTAGGGTTGACGAATTACCTCCACTGACCCGTATAAGCCATGGTTTATTTATATCGTGAGGTTCACTTGGTGACTAATTCAAAGAGGAGCGGCAAAAACACACCAAAATTCCATCTAATCCCAGCCTATACAAAAACTCACATTTATGTGGAAAAAATAATTCAATTACGCGGTCTATATCTAAATTCATTTCTCTTATTTATTTTTCAATTAAAATCACCATTAAAGAATAATTAGCAAAAAACGGGGGTCACTTAAGTCCTGGAAACACTTTAGTGCATTAGACTGGGGATGAAAAGGTTGCTAGTTCCAACCTTACTGCCGGCGGAGTTACTGTGTTTTGTCCTTTAGCAAGACACTTTATCCGCTGATTAGTACTTGTTCAACCCAGGAAGACCCATCCCAACATGACTGAAAAATTGTTGACTGGGACATAATCAAACCAAACAATGAAATACATGGCTTGATATTTTTAGCTCATCTGAGCCGAGCTAATAGTATACCAATGACTCCGTCGTTCGTCCATCCGTCCATAAACATTTTCAAACATCTTCTCCTCTGAAACCACTGGGCCAATTCAACTCACATTTCATATGGAGACTCCTTAGGATGGGGAACATCAGTTTGTTCAAATGGTCCTGGTCGCATTGACATTTGCCTGGTCTGGAGGAAGCTGTTTGAACACAAAGCCGATAGACCAAGTGTTCAAAAATCTCTCGAGACCCCTGCAAGTGTTAATGCAATGAAACAAGCATGTGTGATCATCTGATTCCAACCAAAATAACACTGAAAACACCACTAAAATATCCCTTTTCTTACACTGGATTTTTCTATACAAAATGGTGTCACATATGTTGCTTTTACCCATGTGAGATAATTCTATCTCACATACCTTTACCAGCCCGTGGGAAAGACAAAAAACGAACAGATGCACATGGGCCGCACGTCGATCTGTGGCGTCGTTGTAATTTTAAAATGACATCACCATGTCACATCTCAATGAATTCAGGATTTTCTGGAAGCCTTTTCATGTCTTTCCAATATAAAATGAGGTATTCAATGGGGAGCAAGAAAAAGAATCCATTATTCTTGTGAGGGTGGGATAGAAAAATCTGTCCCTTGCGATCACCGTTTGTCATCACTTGGCAATCCTCATGATGCCAATCTGTGATCCTCGGGGCAGATTTTTCTATCCCACCCTCACACTCATGATGGATACTTATAATGCAGCTTGCAATGCCTCCTTTAAGTGGAAAAAAGTATTTAAGGGGAAACCAGCAAGTGCATTAAAGCATTAAATAGTGAGTAATGAAGATACCGTAAATTCCGTAATATCTCTATTACAAGCTGGGCGTCTAATAGAATCATTACCGTTCTACAGAGATGGGGGTGGACCTCTATTAGAGGCTACAGGTGCGAGAAAAGTCTTTAGGTCCAATTTATCGATAAGGGTCGCCATCTTGAAATGCTAGTGTTGCTAAGTCCGTAGGTAGAAGACTATTGACAGGATAAACGGTTATTTCCGCGATAGGTATCGATAAAACTTTAAAAATGCACTATCCAGGGCATAACACAGTATGGGCTTCACAACTTGCTAGCGAGGGTTGGTATTTTGGTAGGGTCAAAAACAATGTACCATATTTAGAGGGACGATTTGTTGGAGGCGGACGACTAGAAATTCACTGTTAATAACAAATTTGAGATGTTTCTGCATAATGCAGGACCGATTTTTTTTTCAATATTCGTGGGTGGGCCTTTATTAGAGGCTCGATTTTTTGTGGAAAATTGCTTGAAAAATCGGCATTTTTGGCGTCCAAACTGTGGGATGGGCCTCTATAAGAGCATGAGCCTCTAAGAGATTTTACTGTATCCATATTTTTGGCATATTTTTTTGGTTTGACACACTTCTGCAAAACAGAAATTTAGGGCTGCAGAACTGATTATAAACCTCCACAAATAAAAATGTTGGGAGCGCAGTGGCTCAGTGGTAGAGTGCTTGACTCGAGACCTAAGGGCTGCGGGTTTGAGCCTCACCGGCGTCACTGCGTTGTGGTCCTTGGGCAAGACACATTTATCCTAGCTTAGTACTGGTTCAACCCAGGAAGACCTGTCCCTATATAACTGAAAGATTGTTGATGGGACGTATAGAATTAAAACAAACAAATAAAAATGTTGAAAACATATATCTCCTAATTAGTTGCCATATTTGTTAAAGTGTAATGTAAACCTTTTAATGCAGTATATTTAAGTATATGTGATTAAACAACTAAACAGTTCAATATTGTTATTATTGGGTGGATATCACATGACACCGATAACTAGCATACTCATCATAACATTATCTTGACCATTTCCTAATTTTAGAACAAGTTGTTCATTAATTCATGTACAGAAATTTGTCTCCTGTATGACAGAAATTGAGAATAGACTTGTCAGAAATAAAGTCCATTTTATATATCATATACCTAGGTGATGCATAGGCATCTTCACATATTAGGCTGGAATAGATTTACCGTAACTGTTTTAAAATTTCAGACACTTTTCTCCTTTTCTCACATAAAAGGCTGGTTATCAGGGCTGGAATTCATAAAATACTTATCCAAATAGGGAGCGCAGTGGTAGAGTGCTTGACTCGAGACCAAGAGGTTGTGGGTTCGAGCCTCACTGCATTGTGTCCTTGAGCAAGACACATTAATCCTTGCCAGTACAGGTTCAACCCATGAAGACCCTTCCCGATAAAACTGAAATGTTTTTGATTGGGACGTAAAAAAATCAAATCAAGCAAAAACTTATCTGAATAGCAGAGAAGACCCTGATCAGACTGATCAGATCTCAAGCTAGGGGGCGACTAGGGCAAATTAGTCACCATAGGGGCCGAAATTTCGCCCTAAATGGGACCCAGGGAGAAGTGGTAGTCTCCCTAAAAAAAAAAAAAAAAAAAAAAAAAAAATTTTTTTTTTTTTTTAGGAATACTCATTTTCATTCTGTCACCACACAAATGCAAGCTGTGGTGACATTATCAGACAATCTACTACCACTGCATCGTGTTTTTCCTTCCATTAAATGGCAATAGTATGTGTAATGGCTAATTTGTTTCTAAATTGACTAAAAATGCCGTAATTTTGCACTATAACTTCTCCCTATCTGACTGTCACTTCTCCCTAATTTTCCTGCAGGGAGAAGTCACTTCTCCCTAGAATTCTGGGCCAACTTGGTTCCTGCTGATCTGAGTCTGTCCTGTTTTTCTAAGCATTTTTGGCAGGCAGCTAGTGTTTGAAATCTTTAACATCTACCCTAATCATAATTAATGGAATTGCTCAATGTTAATTTTATGACGTGTTAAAAACAAGGAACGCTCAAAAAATTTTAAAAAGCTATTGGCTAAAGTTTCAGGTACAGATATTTTATATCTTTCCATGGTTTTTAATGATTTCTGTTTTAATTCCTATGCCTTTCAAAATTCAATTGTTTTCTTTCAGTCCACACATGAATCTGTGATACGTCGTGCCACTATGATGGGTGAAATGCATCTAAGAAATTTACGTCAGAAAAGTCTACTCAGACAGAGAACAGAAGATGCATTGAAAAAATTACAAGTAAGTTGGGGTTATTCCTACCCCCTAAAAATTTTTGGCCAAGGACCCACACCATCATTACATATACTTGTTTCCTGCTTTCAAAATCAGCATTATCATGCTTGCAGTGTTACCCCTTGTCATCACATGTTTAGATAAACAAAAAATTTCAGCAATAAAATGTAAATATTTTCTCACCCATCAGTTTTAACATATGTTTTGGGTGCTTTTGAGTACCCACAACATATGTTTTGGTTGAGAAATAAGAAAATTAAATTTTCGTTACACACTCTTAACTAAAGTCCTGTTTGACATATTGATTGAATACTGGACACCTATAAATGGGTACTTTGGCAAACAGTAAACTGTAAAGAAAATATGAACTGCAACATGAGGTTTCCAATAATATGGTATGTGCGACCAGCAAAGACTCAGACCAGTCTGCGCATATGCACAGTGGGATCAGAGCCTTTGCTAAGCTACAGAACAAACAGCATTTGGAGTTTCTAAGCTTAAAAGGAGGCTGCGCAGGCTCGTCTGAGTCTATTCATGTCAAAAAAGCCACTTTGTTGGAAATCACATGTCGCGGCTCAATTATATCCTCACGAAGGGGAGGCCAGGGGGGTATTGATTATGGTACAGATCCTGTTGGCTCCAGCATGTTGCTTTCTTGTGTGCATGGGTGAAAGTCAGCCTCAAAATGCTGAATTAGGGAGATCATAACAGCTTTCTTGATTAATTTTCAGTCTGTTTAAGGACATTTGACCATTTAAACTTGAAATTGTGAATATTTAGCGGGCATACAGCAAGTTTTAAGACTGGAATTTCTAAAGTTCAGGATTTTGGAAATTTTGAACTTTCACCCATACATAAAGTATCATGTCGTGAACTAGCAGGTTTGAACCAAATTTGCATGGGTATAACATTGGGGCATGCTGAAGACTTGATTAGGTTTTGGTGACTTTTCCCTTAATCTTCAAGGTCACATCGGAGGGAAATATGTCTAATTTGAGTGTTTTGGTGGGGGGACATCTGTTTTCTCTTAAAACAATACTAGTTCTAACCCGTGACCCCTTGATATGTACAATGAACCATCCCAGATTTATCTTACCCAAAGTAAGATCTGCTCTGTGTGCAGCTAGCTAGTTACCATGAGAGGGGCCCACTGATGTGGAAGATGCTCCTACACCTGCACGTTAATCAAAACATGATGATGATGATGATGATGATGATGATGATGATGATGATGATGATGATGATGATGATGCAAGCAAATTTATACATAGAGGATCTTACATGAGTGCTCATGTTTTATTGAATTTAATAAACGAGTTGAGGAAAAGAGATGTAATGTGAGGCTTGCTTCACATTTTATCGCTTTTTCACAACTCGTTTAATTCAATAATACAAGAGCATGTATGCTAGATTCTATTTATCATAAGACATTTAGATTACTTTGAAATCTCATTTCTGGCGCAAAAAGTTATCATTTTGTCATTGTGTACGCAACATTGTTATTGATGTCATAACATTTTTCGAACATCTGTAAACCACTAGTGGTTTATCAATTTTAATGCATGACGTTAGATCATTCCAATGTGTGACATCATATGACAAAAAGGGTTAAAAGGTCACAGAACATCTTTTTACCAGAACGTCCTTGCATGATTTAATTTTTTTGAACTGAATAAAATGTCAGCTTTTGATATAACTGTGATGTGCATGTTTAGAATCAGAAAATATGATTAACAGTACTGCCAGATTAATATTATAATAAAAATGCTTAAATTGCTGTTTTTTTTCACATGTTTTTATCTCAAGCTCTTCAATATATGTGTACAAGTATTTGCAGTATGTTTTGACTAATAACTACATTGGTACTTTTGATCAGTTTTTCTCTAATTAGATGAAATTTTTGCATGCATGTTTTCTTTTTGTTCAACTCAAGAGTAATTGTTGAAAGAATGAACAAAAACAGCCCCAGATAACTAATAATAGATCTGTAAAATGAATTGTTGACTAAATCAGTCAATATTATTTTTGGTCCCTGAACAACATAAAAGACTAGCATAGAAACCCTGGTAGTATACTCATGGGTGAAAGTTTATAGAATTATTTCTGAATTCAGTATTCCACAAAAAGTCAGCCTCAAAATACGGAATTAGGATGCTTACATTAGCTTCTGATTAATTTCAGTTTATCTATTGACCATAGTTGATATTTTGTAGGTAAATTGGGAGCTTTAAAATTTGAATTTCTAAAGTTCAAGATTTTGGACAATTTTGAACTTTCACCCATGTCTACCACTAGTTACACATTTGATATTGTGTTGTTGCTCGTGTTTTGTCAGGAAGTTATATCGGCAGAGGTAACCAATAAGATGCACATAGCTTGTTGCTTTGCGCTTTTCTCATAGCTTTAGATAAGATACTTTTTCAACTAAAAACAAAGGTCTAGATACTCAAAAATTTTGATCGTAAAATTGTTAATATTTTCTTATACATCAATTTTAACATAAGTTTTGGGTGTTCAAAAGAACCGTCTCATTGAGACGGTTCTTTTGAGTACCCACAACATATGTATTGGTTAGGAAATAGGAAATTTAAACTTTTTCAACCAAAAAAGACACTTTTTCAACCAAAAACATAGGTCTGGATAATCAAAAATTTTGATGGTAAAATGCTGAATATTTTCTTATCCATCAGTTTTAACAAAAGTTTTTGGTACTCAAAAGAACCCACAACATATGTATTGGTTGAGAAATAAGAATATTGAATTTTAATAAGTCTTATCTAGGGACCTGAAAAAGATTTGTGATATTTTTCTTGTTTCTCAATGAAAACATTTGTTATGTTGCTCATTGAAACTGTCTCATTGAGTACCCAAACATACCTCATGAGAATTTGATGTGTATTTCCAGTGTGTAAAATCACCCTGAGCTTTCATTTACATCCCTACTTAAGTATGCCAGCAGCTAAGGCTCTGGCGAGACTGCACAGTCCTCACCAGAGCCTTAACAGCTTGCATATGCGATAAGTACCAAAATCTCACAGACATGGTCTGACTCGTATGTTTTTGTTGAGAAATAAGGAAAAAAGTAATCAGGGTTCCAGGCCTCCAGATAAGAGTACATATTAGAAAATTATTTTTCTTATTTCTCAACCAAACCATGTGTTGTGGGTACTCAAAAGAACCTTCTCAATGAGAATGTTCTTTTGAGAACCCAAAACACATGTTAAAACTAATGGATAAGAAAATAATTATAATTTTACGCTGAAATATTTTGAGTATCTGGATCTTTGGTGTACTCATCTTATCTGGGGCTATGTTTTTTACAGTTTTCTTGTTAAATGGAACCCCAGTGATTCATTTTGATGTCAATCCAAATTCTTTGCTTGAATACTTTTACGTCCATAATGCTGTGATGCTCATTGATATCATCTCATTGAGAGGCTACCAATGAGCACAACATCATATTATTTGATGGAAATATAACAATATTTGTAATCTTAGTGCCAATTTTATCTTGGAATTTAGATTTATCTCTAGATTTAGGCTTTTAGATACATGGGTGAAAGTTTTCAGGATTATTCCTGAATTCAGGATTTTGAGGCTGACTTTCCATAGAAAGCCAGCCTCAAAATTCTGAATTAAACTGAATCTAATAGCTTCTTTGATTTATTTTCTGTTTATCTAAAGACCATTGACCATTTAATCTTGAAATTGTTGATTTTTGTACGCATACTGCAAGTTTTAAGATTTGATTTGAAAAAGTTTAGAATTTTGTAAATTTTGAACTTTCACCCATGTAGATGTTACTGAGGGTTGCCACCTGCCCGGAAAAGTAAATGAATTTTGAAAATATTTCAAAATTAGATGGCCAAAGGTTGAGTTTTAAAGAAAAACTTTCAAAAAAAAATTCAGAAAAATATCAGGCCTTTAGTTAAGAGTGCGTAATAGGAAAATAATTTTCTTATCTCTCAGCCAAAACATATGTTGTGGGTACTCAAAGAACGGTTTCTATGAGACAGTTCTTTTGTGCACCCAAAACATATACTAAAAATTATGGGTAAGAAAATATTTACAATCTTACGCAGAAAATATTTGCTTAACTAAACCTGTGGAAAAATGTGCAGAAAAAATGATTTTATTCTGAATGTTCTTGATGTTATTTTCAAACTTTCCCTCTTTGAACTACCATCATTACATCTGACACAATGGTCATTGGCAGATTTTATTGTCAGATTTTTGCGTTTGGACAGTGAAGACTTTAATATGGTGTCAGGTGAGAGACAAGACCATTCTCGCACACCAGATCGGGATTTCCGTTGTTTTCAACCATGTGAGATATTTCTATCTCACTTACCCATACCAGCCTGTGGGAAAGATAAAAAATGAACAACCACACGCCGGCTACATGCCCATCCGTGACGTCATTACAATGTTAAAATGACGTCAATCTGTCATATCTCAGTGTATTCAAGATTTTCTGGAAGTCTTTTTCATGTTTTTCCAATATAAGACGAGGTATTTAGTGGTGAGCAAGAAAAAGAATCCAATATTCGTGTGAGATTGGGATAGAAAAATCCATCCCTCAGGATCACCATTTGTCATCACCTGGCAAGCCTCATGATCCCAATCAGTGAGCCTCAGGACAGATTTTTCTATCCCACCCTCACATTCATGATGGATTCTTATATTTTCCTCAAGTGTTTGTGGCAACCCTGTTAAGTTTACTTCATGTTATTTGCTTTTCTGTTACGCAGTATGTATGCTTCATGCTGCATACAGTATCTAGACTTTGGGGCCAGCACATGAGATTTAGGTACTTATTGCATATGTGCAAAAACCTATAAACATCCATGCTGACAATTCTAGTAGCACAAGAGGTCTAAATTTTGGCCTGAGCCTTCATCTACATCCATTCTTTTTGTATCTGAGCAGAGAAGGCTCTGGCACGTCTGTGCATTTGCACAGGCTGGCCTAAGCCTTTGTTGCTAGACATTGCTATGGGTCCTATAATCTCCTGTACTGGCTCATTTATATATCAAATAATTCCAATTAAAGCCAACATATATGAGCCGTGACATGAGATTTCCAACAATGTGGTATGTGCGACCAGCAAAGGCTCAGACCAGCCTGCACATATGCGCAGTCTGATCAGAGCATTTGCTAGTCACTTGAATGTTGTATGACTCTTTGGCTACTGACCCAACATCATTTGGAGTTTCTAAGCTTAAAAGGAGAATGTACAGGCTTGTCTTAGTCTACACTTGTCAAAATGCCACGTTGTTGGAAATCACATGTCACGGCTCATTATATATGCTAATTATAAAATTATCCAGTTGCACATAACAGATTGATACAGTTTTAGATACAGTATAGCAGCCAGATTGCACACTAGACATGCATTAAAGAAGCTTAAATATAAGGCCAATCTAAAACTATTCATTGAATTTGACTAATTCAAGCCACTAACACACCCCATATGAATAGCAATAACAGACCACCACACAAATGTAAAAAAAAAATGAGATGAGACAACAGATAATATTTTGGTACATATCGCATTGTCTAGCAACAATGGCTTAGGCAAGGCTCTGCATAGTATGGATGTAGATGACAAGGATTTTCCTAGGCCTGATTAGGTGACGAATAACGGCCACTTCCCAATTCAAAAATTCCCAAAATGGTGTACATCATTCATTCCCAATTTCTTAGTTCTACATTTTGGTGAAAATCTCATGAAAATTCGATCAAAAATACCAAAGTTACAGATGCATGAAAAATTGCATAAAAATGTGAATGCAAACATGTTTTTATTCACTATTTTATGCAATTTTTCATGAGATTCATGGTGGGCAATAATTGAAGCAGCTTTACACGGCTAATTTCTTAAATGGTTTTTTATCCATTTAAAATAGGGGTCCAGGTTTAGTTTTCCCAATTTGATGGTCCAAATACTTTTTTCCCCAAATTTAACAGGTCTCTGGCCTCAACTTCAGAAAGGTAGGAAAATCCCTGGATGAAAATCATACCAAAATTTAGTTGTAGTATGGCCAATGCTTTTTTCTTTGAACTTTGCTGATGTTTAAATCGGACACCCTTGAATAATGACAAAGGAGGAGCTTAAAACCGTACTCTAACTTCCAATTTTAATTAAACAGCGATGTAGGCAGGAACTTCCTAAATAGCAACAAAACCCGTAGGTAAATGTAATATAATTGACAGCTTAGGCCGGATGCAGGGAGGAGCGAATGTAAATTTTGTCAGGTGTCAGTAACACATGTTTATTTGCGCCTGCGCCATACTACAAGCTAAATAAAGGATTCTTCCTCGGCTTTCTGTTTAAACCGCTCGGTGTGCTACGCCCACCTCACGGTTTAAACAAGAACGCCTCGGAAAAGTATCCTTTATTAATTACTTGTATCGCTGCTTGATACATCAGCATGAGTGTTTAAAGGAGACTTTTAAGCATATGTGATAAGTACCAAAATCTCTTGTGCTGGCTTATAATTATGGTGGTCACTCATCCCAGCTACTGCGTGAGCATGTTTGCTGTACGTAGACAGGCCCTGAGGTTATAAAACTTTTATTCATGCTTAACTGATCATTAAATTTATCCTGCTCATAAATGTTAAAATGCCAACAATTGTTGGCATTTTAACATTTACAGGGTTCATACCCTTCAGGGAAATGTCAAGGAAATTTTAATTTTTTCAAGGTCAGGGAATTGTCAGGGAATTTTATGTTGTGTCAGGGAAAAATGAATATTTTCTAAAATGTCAGGGAAATGTCAGGGAATTTTAAAATTTCCAGTTGGTATCAAATGATGAGAAACAGAAAATGACTTGGGCAGTTTTCTTAACATTTTGGATATAAGCTAAATCATTTTGATAGCTTCTAGATTGCTTTAAACATAAGATGGGAGGATTTTGATTCCCCTTGCCTCCTCAACTTCCTTTTTAGCTCACCTGATCCAAAGGCTCACAGTGAGGTATTAGCATGGCAATAGTTAGGCATTCCTAATCCATCAGACCATCCATTGGTTGTCCATTTACATTTTCAAAAAAGTATGTCCTGTATGTCAGTTGACTTAAAAGTAATCAAATTTCATGTAAAGCATCATCAGGTAGAGGGAAAGACTACATAAGGTTTTTGGACTGATTGGATTGGAACTAGTTATCATGGATGATGTCAACTTACATGTATAGCTCCCATGGATAGACTAATAATGTGAAAAACATTAAAAAAATCTTTTCTGAAAACATGAGGTCCACAGGTTATAATAGTAAGTATTTAGTAAAGTCTAGGAGTCCCTATATAAATCCTACCAATCAAGTTCCTGGGTCAAAACTGGCCACATCCTGTGTATCAATAGCTTACATAGACTTTAAATTTTAAAAATCTTCTCTGAAACCATATATTTTAGTATGTAGCAACATCTAGTGCTCATAGATCCTGCCAATCAAGCCCCTGGAATCCAAACTGGCCACACCCTGTAGATCAATAACTCCCATAGACTTAAAATGGGAAAACACAGAAATATCTTCTCTAAAACCATGAGGTTATAGCTTATATATATAGTATGTCTAGTGTTCCCCTACATTTATCCTGCCAATCAAGCCCCTTGAGTGAAAACTTGTCATGCACATGGGGATCAATAGCTCTCATAGACTTATAATTGGAAAAACTTTTAAAAATATTCTATTCCGAAACCATAAGGCCCACAGCTTACAAACTTAGTATATAGCAATGTTTGGTGATCCCCTACATATATCATGCCAGCCATGCCCCTGTGTTCTAAATTGACAAAACCCTCAGGGTCTTTAGCTTCCATAGACTTACTGGGGATTAACTTTTAAAAATCTTTTGAAACCATGAACCTACAGCTTCTATATTTAGAAGGTAGTGGTTAACTACGTAAATTCTGCCAACCATGCCCCTGGGACCACAAGTTAAAATTGACCGACACCACACACAGGGGTCATTTGCTCCCATAGACTCATCAAAAGATAATCTAAAATTCCTCAGAAACCATAAAGTTAGTGGTTTAGGCTCATTAAACCTCTTGTTAGCTTACCTAAGCACTTTGTGCTCAAAGTAAGTCATTCTGATCATTCATTGTCCACTGTCAACAATTTGCTCTATTCAGGGTTTAGTGGAATATTATCAAAAACCTTTTCTGAACATTGTAGCTTTTACAATGAAATATTCCACTTTCAGCTAAATAGCTTTCCTCTATATAATGGTTGCATTATGGGTAGCTGTGAAGGAGATTAAATTTAGAGGTAAACATCCAATATTTTGAAAGAAGACAGCAGTTTTTAGCATAAAGTAATGTGACAATTTGTGAATTTCTTTTTTGAAAAGTCATTTACTAAATACACATGCTGAAAAGTTTCAATAAAAACTTTACAAAGTTCAAAATAATCACTCAAAATTGAAAAAAAGAGCTGTAAACTCTAGCTTTAGACAAAGTTTTGAATAAAACCAAGTTTCTCTGGCGAGTACGGTTATGTCAGGGAAATTTGGATTGGCGTCAGGGAAATGTCAGGGAATTTAGTTTTGCCAAGTCTGTATGAACCCTGATTTATTAGCATGATAAATACAACACCTGAGAGCTTGTCTTTGTTTTTCAGCATTTAAGTTTTTATGAGCAGTTGAAATTTCATGCTCAGTTGAGTTGAGCATAAAAAAAGTTATAATCTCAGGGCCTGGTTCATTAATTGTAAGGGTAACTGACACATATGTGCAATGAAAGTGCAATGAAATGACTTGTATATACACATTATCATGATAGTAAATTGATCTGGCGTACTGTATCACGTCGAGTGGATGAGGTCGTACCATCGGATCACATGAGATGCGTAGCGTCGAGGGTGATCCAATGGTATGGCCTCACTCACGAGACATGATCAAGTTACGCCAGATCAAATTACTATTATGATAATATGTTTATTATATGCCCTTTTTCTGACATTCTTTCTGATTTTAAAACCTGTTTTGGTCTATAATCACGAAAAATTGCGGGAACGTTTGCCATAAAGTTACGTTTCTTGACGTCAGGTCAACATGTTTCCGTCTCTGGTTCGATGCTTGCAATTTATTTTACGTAACGTCGCCGCAAAAGCAGGTAACCGACGTTAGCCTCATTTTAAAAGATAGTGATATGGATTCAGAAAACCTCAGTTCGTTGATCCGGCTTTCTGTATCAGATGGCCAGAAAACAGACAGTTCTAATTTAGTCGTATCAGTTATAGGTATATAATAAAAGCTTTTAGCTTTCTGTCAAGATCCTGGTCCATTGTTGTAAATTGTAAAATAAAGATAAACCAAATGAAAGTGCAACTCATTTGAAACTGACAAAATATTCTTCAAAAGCAGGCTCCAGATGCAAGTGTTTAATGAAAGATTGTTTACTTTGTTTCTCAACCAATACATATGTTGTGGGTACTCAAAAGAACCATCTCAATCTTTTGAGCACCCAAAACAAATGTTTAAACTGATGGATAGGAAAATATTAGGGTTTCTCTTTCCAAACAATCTAGACTTTGTAATGATTACACACAACATACCTTTCTTATATGGAAGACCAAAATATTATAACCATAAACTTGTGCTATTACTAACTCACAGTGACTCAAACTGCCCCAATCTTGAACAAGTTTCATGGTCCCAATGTGTAGAGCCATTGAAGTTTGGCTGTATTTTCTTGTTTTACCTGAAACTCCATATTATAACTGAGTAACAAAATACTGATTTTTATTTTCCTATCATGTAAACAAATAAATTGAGCTTATCTTCAGTATATAGTACAAATTTTTGTTGAACATATTTTCAAGCTTTGAATTTTGTGATTTTGATTTTAAATTGGATCTGATGTTTGTGTGGCTAAGAGCTTATGACCAATTCTCGATAAAAACAAATTGATCTACAGTAAAACCTGTCTTAAGCGGCCACTTAAAAATAGACAAAACAAAGGTTTTAATGGAATATGGTACCTTAATGAAGGTCAAAAGTATTGCAGAATGCTCCCCTTGGAGCAAGGTGAGCATTCTGCAATACTTTTGACCTGCATTAAGCAATAAATCGGTACTGAAAACCAATTTTGGTGGGGTTTTTTTGAGTGGCCACTTAAGACAGGGTTTACTGTATTCTTAAAATCCTGCACATTTTTGGTGGTGCTTGAAGGGTTCACATAATATTGTATATATTTTCAGAGTTCGAAAATAAAATCTGGGTATTTAGAAGAATTTGCAGTTATGGAGAGTCTAATGGGTTTAGCAATAGGTAAGTATACCAGGACTTTAGTTAAGAGTACGCAATGAAAATTTAATTTTCTTATTTCTCAACCAAAACATATGTTGTGGGTACTCAAAAGAACGGTCTCAATGAGACGGTTCTTTTCAGCACCCAAAACATATGTTAAAACTGATGGGTAAGAAAATATTTACATTTTTAAGCTGAAAATTTTTGTTTATCTAAACCAGTGGTATACTGAAAGAGTAAAATGCATTCATACTTTTATGAATAATCTAAAAATGAAACTAAATTCTTAAATTAATTTTCAGTCAGATTATGAAATTTTAGGAATTTGTTGATTAAATATTGTTTTTATTTTCACCTGAGAATATTGCATATATGGCATTTTATACTCCTATTAAATATTGTACATAACAACACATCATTTTAAATCCCAACAAATGTATATCTTGTGTATTCTGTTTTATTTATCCTTTGAAATGTATATCTTGTATTTCTTTATCCTTTGAGTACATATCAGCCAGCTCATGAGATTTGGTACTTACCATATATGGAACCAGTTATGGCTCAGATAAGCCTGCCCCCAAGCGCAATCTTGCCAGAGCCTCTCTGCTGATACAGACTGGGTAGGGTTGTGGCTGAAGGCTGAGACAAAATAGGATCATAGCACCTCTAAGTAGCTCTCTATGCATGTTTATATAGTGGTACTTCACATTTGCGATAAGTACCAAAACCTCATGAACTGACTCATTTAAACATTGTTCTAATGTACTTGCTTTAGTGACGCGACGTTTGATTGGATAGCATCAAAAATATTGACATTATATCCTGTGATATACTGTCGGAAATAATTTGACGTCATTAGTTATGTCACATTTCATTGGATGACTTGCAGCTTTATGCGGCTTGCAACATGAGACTGCAGAAGTGCATTAGAAAGGGAATAACCATATTCAAAATTTTCATTTGGGGATGTTGTAGGAAATATTGTCAGAAATCGTGTAACAACTCCGCTCGCGCGTCGCCGTTAAACTAAATTTCCGACCAAATATCCAACGATATACCTCCCCAAATGAAAACTTTTAATACATTTATCCCCTAACTAACTTCAACTTGTTTCTCTTTATTCAGGAACACATGGTGCAAATATACAACAAGCTCGGAGAATTGATGGTGTAACTAATATAGAATTAGATGAACAAAGTTGTATTTTTAAAGTCCATGGAGAGGTGAGTTTTCAAATATTTTAGGTTGCATTCATTTTTCAAGCAGACTCATTAACCCTTTTCCTGATATTCACGGCAATTGTTGTCTGCTCTCTCTTCTGTTTATGTACTTTGATAGCCTATATTGCCAACATTATGGACAGATTTTCAAAGTCCATGGAGAGTTGAGATTTTCAGAAAGTTTAGTTTTCGTTCATCTTTTGAGCAGACTCATTACCCCCCCTTTTCTTGCTATTCATGACAGTTGTCTTCTGCTCTCTCATCTGCCTATATAATTTGTTGTCCTATATTGCAAGCAATATGAACCCAGATCAGACTGCAGCCTGATCAAGGTTCTTAGTGTTTGCAACCATTGAATATATGCAGCAGACTTAAAATGCAGATGACATTTTCTGGACAAAATCGTTGGACAGACTCATTAATAGAGAAATTTATTGATTATTGCATAGTGATAGCTTAAGTACCTGTTTAAGTCAAAGTAAATTTGGGAGATGATTGCAAAACTAGAAAGGACACTAAAGTACTGTATTATGAAACTAGGACCAAACTCAATACCCCTGCAAACAATAGGAGCAACAATGAATCAACAACAACAGATCTGTGGCCTTAGAACGAAGAGAAGCCAATGGTGTGTGTGGGGGGGGGGGGGGGCTTAAATATTTAAATATAATACAATTTACTGACCAAATCTTCACCCTAGATTCAGCTGTTGTTAAAACACATAAAAAGACAAAGTGAACTACATATATCACCAATTACATATATCACCAATTAGAGGATAACTTTATTCAAAATTTTCATTTGGGGAGGTATATCATCAGATATACGGTCGGAAATTTAGTTTTACTGCGGAGCCGTAAAACGTGATTTCCGAACATATACCCATCCAAATTCCTCCCTAAAATGAAAATTTTGAATGTGGTTATCCCCATTCTAATGCACCTCTGCAGTCTCGTCTCAAATTGGACAGGCATGAGAAAGTTCAGGATTGATCAGGATTTCCTGATTGAGCACTGGCATATGATTTATATAATGCCAGTTGTTTTTGCTGAAATTTATTTTTGAATGAAGTTGAACTCAATTTTAGATATAAATTAAGCTTAAACTGACTGGTTTCTATTGATATTTTGTGGTTTTAAACCTTTAATAAGTGATTTAAAATTGTTTTCCTCCATTTTGGAGTCAACCGACATATTTTCCCAATTGAGAATGGCTGACTGTTCTCATCCCTGATTGGAGCGTTGCACGCAGTCGGTAACGTGTCTGGCTACAGATGCGTGTCTGACTGCAGATCCAGGGGTCGCGAAATCGATCCCGGCCCGGTCCCATACTTTCGTGGAGATTGATCATGAATAAATTTCTACGGTCATTCTCCTCCCTTCCGCTGATTCATTCAAGAAGGGTTGTTGTCAGTTACAAGCTGTCGGTAACGTGTCTGGCTACAGATGCGTGTCTGACTGCAGATCCAGGGGTCGCGAGTTAGATCCCGGCCCGGTCCCATACTTTCGTGGAGATTGATCATGAAATGATTTCTACGGTCATTCTCCTCCCTTCCGTTGATTCATTCAAGAAGAGTTGTTGTCAGTTACAAGCGAAAGTATGTGCACAAATGACTGGTTAACCGCTTGTTCAAGCCTGCCCAGGAACAAAGTGTGGATAGGTGAACTGACCGTCCCGCAATGACCATAGCTGTTGACTTGGGACATCAAGCAACAAAACCAACCAACGTTGCACACCACATAACACCGGCACCGCATCCAACGAAATGTGGCTTAATTAATGAATTCTTTCCGAAAGTATATAGCAGGATATACTGTCGCAAATTTTTTATATTATCCAATCAAATGTGGCGTTACAAAAGCAAGTGCATTAGAATCCAGGACAAACACAACTCCCACTCGTTCCATACAATACACACATATAACAGGAGCTGTGACAGTAATGATCCAGATGATAATTTATTGATATTTTAATATTTACAGACTGAGGAAGCTGTTAAAAAAGCACGAGGAATTTTAGAATATGCTGAAGATACCTTCCAAGTACCTAGAGAATTAGTTGGTAGGTTCAACTCTTGTCCTGCTCAACTTGTATTAATCCTCTTCTTGAAAACACTGTAGATCAAGATCAACTGACTTCTCACGAAGCCATCAGGATCCACTCTATTCTCCACTCTGATTGAAAAATATATACTAGCTAGAATCTGGTTTTCCAGTGTTTCTAGTTTTTCCTAGTTTTTAAATTTGCTCCAAGCTTTGTCTAGAACCTCCTTCAAAAGTGCTTGATTATCACTCTAAAGCCTTGTTAAGTTCTTAAATTTTACAATATTCTGTAAGATGATTGTTTTATTTGAGACCAAAATCAGTATAACATTGTTGTGCCTTTATTTGGTGCAGCATATGCACAACAATTTTATGCTAATTTTCCAACACATTTCTCCAGTATCTCAGTAGTAGCAATTTTGAAGTTGGAATTATAAAAAGTTTATTAGTATTTTTCACAAATATTTAGTCCTTTAAAACTGTATGAGTCATTTAAAGTCCTTGAAAATCTTTGAATTGTACATAGCCTTGCCTGTATGAACCCTGTATATTCTTATCCAGCCAAAGTATTAGAAAAGATGGTCGCAATATACAAGCCATTGTAGATAAACCTTTATTCCTTGAAAACTGTAGAAGAGTCATTTAGAAGTTCTTGAAAGTCATTGATTTGTACATAGCCTTGTCCATATGAACCCTGTATATTCTTCTTGCAGCCAAAGTAATAGGAAAAAATGGTCGCAATATACAAGACATTGTAGATAAATCTGGTGTAGTTCGAGTTAAAATAGAGGGAGACAACGAAAGAGAGACACCTAGAGAAGACGTGAGTTACCTTCCTTGTTAGCATTGAATTAATATATTCAAGCCTAATGAGTCCGTATCCAATAAAAGTTACAACTTGGCATTGTGCACCTACAGCGAAGATTCAAATCAGTCTGCTCTTCCACTCAGTCTGTTAAGAGTCTTAGTTTTCCGCCTGAAGAAACGTTGGACCCTTGGCTACCCATAGAGCACCCATCAAGGACTGATCAGACTGCGTGGATGTACAGGCTGATTCGATGGGGGCACATGCCAACTTGTACCTTTAGCAGTGCACTGGCTCAAATAAGAATATTTCTAATATTTTCTCTGTTACAAAATTAGTTATTACTGTCGCTGGCAGTTGACTGGTCATTTTCAGATCTTTTTTTTTAATGTCTCCAGAAAAAAAAACAGTAAAACTAGTAAGGTAAACCAGCAAGCAGACTGTATTAAATCTCAATATTTCATCATTTTCCTAAAAATCTGGACAGGACAATCACTTTTAACAGAGTCACTCTCAAAAATACACAGACAGAACCTCAAAAAATATACTTTTTTTTTTCAACGAAACCAATAATATTTGGAGTTGGTGGATAATATTAAAAAAATAATTTTTTCATTTTTTTTTTCTACTTTCCAGAAAATTACAGTAGGAGGGTTTGTAAATCAACTAATAAAAAAATTCTGGCCTTCTAAAAAAATGTATACAGATAATTGTTCTACTTGTAATGGACTCATTGTGGGCTTTACAAATAAAGCTCAAACAAAATTCTAATGCACTTGATTTTGTAACGCGACTTCTGATTGGATAACATCTAAGATTTGCAAAAGTATATCCTGCGATATACTGTAGGAAACAGTTTGACATCATTAATTTCACATTTCATTGAATGGCATGCAACATTATGCGGCTTGCTATGCTCCGATTTGAGACAATTATGCAGTAGTGCATTAGAATGCGGATAACCATATTCAAAATTTCAATTGGGGAGGTATATCGTCATATTTACGTTTGGAAATCATGTAAAACTAAATTTCCGGCCGTATACCCGATGATATACCTCCCCATGATATACCTCCCCAAATGAAAATTTTGAATACAGTTATCCCCTGAATGTATGCGTAGCTGATTTGACTTGATAGTAATATATTTAAAGATCAGCATATCCCACCTTGCCAAGTGTTTAGTCATTTTTATGCATAACCACTGAAAAGTTGTCTAAGTAGGCTGGATTTGCAAGTTAAACCTATTATGTTTATAGAATATGTTAAGAGAAAAAGTCAGGGATTTTCCTATATTTTTCAACTTTGGGCCAGGGTTCAGTGAATTGCCGAAATTCATTACTGGAAAAACTGTCAGTTCCTTTCAAGCAAGCACCTGACTTAAGAATGCCAAAGATAGTTTGTTAAATGTAGGGTTCTACAGTAGTTTTAAAGATGAATTTCCCCATTTTTGGAACTTTGTTTTGAAAACTATGAAAAGTGACATTTTCTTATAGTTTGCGGTCCATTTGGCAACAAATTTTTAGATTTAATTTTTAAATTTGGACAAGGAGCCTCTGAATGCTGAAAATTCTCCATTGTTATCAAGAAGAAATTTTACCTGTTTTTTATGTTCAATTGAGAATGGTGTCCATATTGGCCCATATTTTTTGCTAGAGGAAAATCCCAGATTTAAAAATTGTTAGCTTATATGTGATATGAACCTTGCCTTACCAATCGACGGGTGACTACTCTGTACGTCCCCTGACCAACGTATAGTCTGCTTCTGCTCTCCAGGGTCAAGTGCCTTTTATCTTTGTTGGAACAATGGAAAGTATAAGCAATGCAAAGATACTGCTAGACTACAACCTAGATCATTTAAGGGTAAGTATCCGAAAGATACTGCTAGACTACAACCTAGATCATTTAAGGGTAAGTATTCTAAAGATACTGCTAGACTACAACCTAGATCATTTAAGGGTAAGTATCCGAAAGATACTGCTAGACTACAACCTAGATCATTTAAGGGTAAGTGTTCTAGTTGTAGAGTTTCAGAACCTACTAGGTCTAGAAAGATCAGGGTTGGGACCAGTATTGTCCTGCTGGTAAATTCCAATGGAAAATGCCGGAAAATACCGACATGGCAATACTCCAAAAATCACTAAAGTGGCAAATACCAGCATTTATGAAAAATATTGTGTTAAAAAATGCGAAATGAAAGACATACTACTTTATTTTGCAAAAAATGATACTGGAATCAATCACTAAATAAAATAAATATCTACACTTGCATATGTATGTTGTATGTATATATACATTATACAGCATCTTCTCTGAAGTGATACTTTTATACATATCATGTACACAAGGACACAAGCATAGCCATAGGAAAGAGAATTTAGTATTTATTAATTGTTGGGTAATTACATATGTGACAAATATTTTAAGAATATAATACAACAAGCCCTGGAGATTTAAAGGTCTGTATAGATTGCTGTGTATCTTATATTGTAGGTGTTAATTGAGAAGAATTGGATCTATCAGGCATTCATAAAACACTGTGATAATTATGATGCTTTCCAGTGTTTGCACTATTATAATTCAACTGCAATTAAAATATTTGATGGGAAGCAAGCCCACTACATATCTTTAATAGTTGAGCCAATTCCTTATTGAACATGTTAAAGGTGCATCAAGCATGATAGAAGTAATATTTTTATTGTTTTATTCTATAAATTCTGGTTAATTTAATAACCATAAATGGGGGTAGATATATTTTTTGAAATACAGAAATGAGCTGGAATATGCCAGATTATCTGGAAAATGCCAGTGGCATGGACGTTACTCATAAATGCTGGCATTTTCCCAACCCTTAGAAAAATGTATTCTACAAATAGTGCTTATCCAGATAAACTGTATACTTGTTTAACTCTTTGCATGCTGGATAATTTTTCATGATTTTGTTGTCGTCTGCTGACTTTTTCTAAATTTAACCTTTTTTCAACAAAATTCTTTCACTTACCCAGATAAACCATATTATACAATTATTGAATAACGAGGCATTGGATATGATGTGATATCAACCAGAGAAAACCAATATTGACCGAGGCAATCCCATTGGGTAGAATGAGTTTAGCCATGAGTTGACGTTCTGGTTTATTTCAATTGAAAATAGTGGCAAACCAAAAAGTAAGAATACCTTGAGAGTAGAAATCAAGCAATTTTGTGATGGTTAACCTGACTCCATGAGAAATCAGATGCCTTTGACAAAATATGAGGGGTTGGGCTACCCCACCCACTTTTTGTAAAGTAGGGGTAGTGGCATCAGGAATAATTTTCTTGAATACATAACTAAATAAGTCACCATTTTTGCATAGCAAAATGATTTTTATACATTACTTGCTACAAATAAAGCAAAACTTACACTCAAAAGGCATATTTGGTGCTCCTGGTGGGGGGCAGGAAGGCCCAAGCATACATGGAAGAAACTGACAGAGAAAGACTGCCTTGAGTGGAAACTCACAACAGTTGACCCTCAAGAAAGGAGCGCCTGGAGATCAGGTTTAAGATCTGCTATGCGTGCAGCTAGCCAGTTATCTGGAAGGGGGCCCACTGATATGGATGATGCCCCTGCATGTTAATCAAAAATCTGATTATGATGATGTAGTAACACAATTTATAGTAAAAGTATGAAGAAAAATCGCAAAACGTCACATTTTTGAAAGTTTACCATTTCTCAATTAGTCAGCATTTAGCGGATGTATAGAGGTAAGTCATGCAAACAGTGATTGCGGAATGTATTTTAATCAAAAAAAAGTTGGCACCAAACTGTTAATTTGCCAAATCATAGTTGTAAATAAGGTCCCCAATTTTTCTTCAATTTTTCAAAACATTTTGCTTTAAATTTCCACCAGTGTATAATTACCTACTCATTTCTGCTCTGTAAGTGCATGCCAAGTCTTTTTTTGACAAAGAACAGACATCAAGTAGTAGTATTTGAAAGCATTTTATCAGCGCATTGTTGAGTTATGATGTCATGCTACCTACAAATGCCCCTCATATGCTTTTAAAGACATATGCGGCTATTTCCAATGCGCACCTTTTCCGCGTCTGCAAACGGGGAAAGTTGTCTGGGTCCTGTCTTTCGACCCTTATCGGATTCGGATCAACACAGCTTCCGATATTCTTATGTCATATCGGTGTTCCGACATTTTCTTCACAAAATAACTAATTAAAGTGTGTTCGAAATATCTATTGACATCTTTTCAGAACTGATCGTCTCAGCACTAAAGACAGATAAATGTAGCTCAGTCGAAATCAAACGACGTACACAATAACCCTGGTTACGAATACGATAGTGGCCGAGTCTATACTATTTGTATGATTATTTAGAGCGGCGCACGACCTGACCTCGTGGCCTAGTGGTTAGCGTGTCTGGCTACAAAGCCAGAGAACCAGGATCGATTCCCGGATGTGCACATATTTTCAGTGTGTTTTTTCTTTCATTTTTAACATTTTAATGCTAAATTACTACATATACTAGTAAAATGGCATCATCAAAACGACCGAAATGGTCATCCCCGAACTTTTTATATTGAATTACGCATGAAACCTATGGGGGTGGGGTTAAATTTGGCCCTCTAGAAAGAGATTTAGTTCGGTGACCCCAGATTTTTATTCTTTTTTCTGAAAAGTATTATAATAGTCCATCAATTAAAAATAAATTTTCAAGATTTTCAATATCAGATTTTTTAATACATGATTTATTCTAAAAACAAATTCCGTTTTTCGACGAATTGCCAAAATATATCATGCAGAATCTTGTCACAGCATGGGGTAACAAGTAAACATGCACATTTTCTTAAAGGTTTGAGGTCATGGGCAATAATTTAAGTTAAAAGAAAGAAGCTGGGTGAAGATTACAACCGTTTTAGCTCGATAATTAGGACTAGAATTATTATTTTATATTTCTAGAAAATTGGTCAAATGCTGTAAACTTCAATATGAGATTCTGAAAAAATAAGCACGGTGACATATCCTTTTTATTTCATAAATGGATAGCCCATGCATAAAACAAACTGTATGCAAAGTATTGAAAATATTTCAATATGGGAAGTATTTAGTAGCATATGTCCTTAAGTTAATGTTTGAGTAAGTAAGTAAGTAAAGACTATTTAACGAGGGTGACTACATTTAGTGTATACAAATAATGCCAAATGTTATAACTAATCTTCCATGAGGCCCTCAAAATATACATTGGTTTTGCCCATAGGCATTAGATAACACGAGCATGAGCAAAATTTACTGTTTTCAACTGGTTGCTTAGCCAATGAATTTGAGCCGCGGCATGAGATTTCCAACAATGTGGTATGTGCGACCAGCAAAGGCTCAGACCAGCCTGCGCATATGCGCAGTCTGATCAGAGCCTTTGCTTGTCGCTTGAATATTCTATGACTGTTAAGCTACTGACTGCACATCATTTGGAGTTTCTAAGCTTTAAAGGGGGCTGCACAGGCTCGTCTGAGTCTACACTTGTCAAAATGCCACATTGTTATTTGTTAATTGATCTTCAACTGTGTCTTTGTAGGAAGTGGAAAGATTACGACAAGAAAAGCTAGAAATAGATCAACAGTTAAAAAGTTTATCAGGGACTCAAACTGGTCCCTACTTTCCTGCCCCAAGAGAAAGAAGGTAGGATTTTAAATACTGTCAAATCTTGTAAATTTGAAGTTCTAGGGGCAAGAGGTTTTATTACGAATTATCAATAGTTTGAAATATAGGGAGGTAGACATAAAAATATGTAACCCCCAAAAATAATTATTTTAATTTTTTTCTATCAAACATAAGTTATTATTAAGTTATCATTGCATTAATTATTTTCATTTTTTCTATCAAACATAAGTTTTGGGCACGTAAAAGAAACATCTCTGACAATTATAGTTTTACATCACTACTAAAAACAGTAAAATATGTTCCTCTTCAGTGACAAACTTTCCATAGAAGGTATCCTTGCGGGAGCGCAGTGGCTCAGTGGTAGAGTGCTTGTCTCGAGACCGAGGGGCCGTGGGTTTGAGCCTCACCCGCGTAACTGCGTTGTGGTCCTTGAGTAAGACACATGTATCCTAGCTTAGTACTGGTTCAACCCAGGAAGACCCGTCCCTGTTTAACTGAAAGATTGTTGATGGGACATAAAGAATCTAATCAAATCAAAATCGAAGTATCCTTGCAGAGGTGGATCAAGGATTTCTTGAAAGGGGGTTCATATGTATAAAGGGGTGGGGGGTTGGTTTTGCTGTTTTTATCTCATTTTTCTTATATATCCCATGAAAATGAAATAATTATTTCATTTTCATAGGATATTTAAAAATGGGGGCAGGGAGGGGGTTTCAAGCGAACCCCCTCTGGATCCACTACTGCCTTGACATATTCCTCACACACACACACACACTATGATACAATACCTTAGACCAACATTTCACCGTTCTGTGTTTAAACAAGGCCACTTTTTCATATAAAATAGTAATTTTTCAGTGCATTTGTGACACTCACTTATACAAAATGTTTTGATGTGAAACATATCCAAATGTTCTACAAGATGAAAAAACAAAATCAACGACCACTGGCTCAATTATGAACTATTTATTTGGGTAAAATCCAAATGTTGTATTATATTTTTAGGGATAGTGGTGACCTATATTCTGATGGTAGAGGGCGTCGAGACGGTTATGGTCCCAGAGGCCGGGGTCGTGGAAGGGGTCGGGGTAGACGGTATGATACAGACAGATATGGTCATGGTAAGTTTTTTATCACTGGCCATCCATTTATGTTCTAGAATAGTGTAAACCCTGATCAGACTACTCCTTCAGGAGCCGTCTAACCTGGGTTTACAGTGCTTGCTTAGCCAAATATATGAGAAATACCATATGAAGATGAGATGCTTGCAGATAAAAGCTAGCTCTAGGGACAACAACATGATGTAAAATGACAATTCTTGCGCTTTGTTGTGTCCTTGAGTAAGACAATTGGTCCTCTGCTTAATACTGGTTCATACCAGGAAGACAGAAAATGTCCTAACATGACTGAAAAATTGTTGGCTGGGAGGTAAAGCATAAGGGACAAAAATATGGTGTAATATGACAATTCTTACACTGTTACATCTTACACTGTATAACAGTGTTTCTTACACTGTTACACAGTGTTGTGTCCTTTAGCCCTACCTCCTGACATTACTGAAAAATGGTTGACTGGGACATAAAGCATCAACACACACAAACATGTGACCCCATAATAGAAGTATTTAAATCCATTAAAATAGAAATGGTTGAACAGCGAAATCTTATTTTGTATTTGAAGTTTGTATTACAACTTTAACTCTTTTCCTACTAGTGTTGTCTACTGATAATTTTTGTAAACAAATTGGGCCCATATCTGGATCCAAACTGTTTGACACTCTGATGGTATTCCTGAAATAATTTTTCGAAAAAGTTGATTTTGAAAGAATTCAGCAGATGACAAAAAAGCATGAAAAATTACCCAGAGGGCAAAGAATTAAACTTCTCGCAAGCCAGATTCTGGATTTTTGTTGTTTATACCAATGTGAGATCATTCTTCTATCTCATATACCCGTACCAGCCTGTGGGAAAGATAAACCGCACACTGGCTGCACGTCAATCCATGACATCATTGTAATGTTAATGACGTCACTATGTCGCATATTCAGGATTTTCTGGAAGTCTTTTTCATGTTTTTCCAATACAAAATGAGGTATTTAGTGGTGAGCAAGAAAAAGAATCCATGAGTGTGAGGGTGGGGTAGAAAAATCCGTCCCTCGCTATCAAGCCTCGTGATGCCAATCGGTGATCCTCGGGACGGATCTTTCTATCCCACCCTCACACTCATGATAAATTATTATAATCACTGCCTATATTTATAGGAGATGATTCAGAGTCTGGTGTAGTAGCAGACTGGTCTTCCGAAGTAGCGAGAGAAGAAGGTAGACAATCTGGTTATCTCACCGACAGTGTTCTTAGTCGAGGTCGCAGTGGATATCGGGGTCGTAGGAGTCGCGGTAGGGGAGGTTATTCTTCAGGCAGAAACTCAGGTAGTACATGGCATGATCTGAATGAGTTAGCGTTCCTTCAAGCAGATTTGTAGAATGATATGAACCGTGACATGAGGTTTCCAACAATGTGGTATATGCAACCAGCAGAGGCTCAGACCAGCCTGTGCATATGCACAGTCTGATCAGAGCCTTTGCAAGGCGCTTGAATATTCTATGACTGTTAAGCTACTGACAGAACATCATTAGGAGTTTCAAAGCTTAAAAGGGGGCTGCACCGGCTCGTCTGAGTCTACACTTGTCAAATTGCCACATTGTTGGAAATCACATGACACAGCTCATATTTAAATCCACCCATCAATTATGGGGACACAGAACATCTGACCAGGCCCCGAGGTAATAAAACATTTTTCATGCTCAACTCATCTGAGCATGAAATTTATTCTGCTAATGCCAACAATTGTTGGGAGCGCAGTGGCTCAGTGGTAGAGTGCTTGACTGGAGATCGAGGGGTTGTGGGTTCAAGCCTCATGGGCACAGGAGGTCCTGGGTTGTGTCAACCAAGGAAGATCCATCCCATCATGACTGAAAAACTGTTGACTGGGACAAAGAATCAATGGGAGCGCAGTGGTAGAGTGTTTGACTCCAGACAGAGGGGCCGCGGGTTCAAGCCTTATCAGTGTCACTGGGCTGTGTCCTTGAGCAAGACACATTTATCCTTGCTTAGTACTGGTTCAACCCAGGAAGACCCGTCCTGACATAACTGAAAGATTGTTGACTAAGACGTAAAGAATCAAATCAAACAAAAACAAAATAATCAAATCAAACAAACAAACAAACAATTGTTGGCATTCATAAATTTGTTAACAGGATAAATACAGCATCAGAGTTTGAAAGCAAGAAAATTCTTTATTTTTAGGCAATTTAGTTTTTATGAGCATTGAAATTTCATGCTCAGTTGAGTTGAGCATGAAAAAGTTTTATAACCTAGGGGCCAGGGTTCATGTAACTGTAAATGTTCTAAAATTTCATGGACATTTTTAGCTCACCTGAGCCGAAGGCTCATGGGTGAGCTAATAGTATACCAGTCACTTAGGCGTCCGTCCATCGTCCGTCCGTCCGCAATTTCAAACATATTCTCCTCTGAAACCACTGGGCCAATTAAATTCAAATTTCATATGGAGACTCCTTAGGACGCGGGAAAGAAAGTTTGTTCAAATGGTCCTGGTCACATGACCAAGATGGCTGCCATGCCCATATATGGCAAAAACCCTTTAAAAATCTTGTTCTCCAGAACCAGAAGGCCGATGACCTTGGGACTTGGTATGTAGCAATGGGGCTGTGGGGCCTACCAAATTTGTTCAAATGATGATCCTAGGTTTACCTTGACCAACTTAACGTCAAGGTCAAATTTGCTTCCTAATGCATTTAAATGTGAAAATTTCTGAAAAGTTGATTTTCTTGAAAACTGTGGAAGCCTTAGTCACTATTCTCACTTGATATGTTTAACCTAATGTGACAATGGCTATAAATAAGTTCCAAAGGTCAAGGTTGACCTTTGACCTTTCAGCTTAGGTCACTCATATTTGAGTCCCATCAATGTATTAAAACATAGCTTTCTCACAAACCATTGGCTCAATTGAACTCAAATTTCATGTGGAGACTCCTTATGATAAGTTAGCCAAAATTTATGCAAAATAGTTTGGTCACATGACCAAGATGGCTGCCATGCCCATATATGGTAAAAACCCTTTAAAAATCTTCTCCAGAACCAGAAGGCCGATGACCTTGGGACTTGGTATGTAGCATTGGGGATGTGGGCCCTACCAAGTTTGTTCAAATGAAGATCCTAAGTTGACCTTGACCTACTTAACGTCAAGGTCAAATTTGCTTCCCAATGCATTTAAATGGGAAATTTTTTGAAAAGTTGAATTTTTGAATACTGTTGAAGCCAAAGTCATTATTCTCACTTGATATGTTGAAACTAATGAAACAATGGCTATAAATATGTTTCAAAGGTGAAGGTTGACCTTTAACTTTTCAGCCAAGGTCGCTCATATTGGGAGTCCCATAAACACATTAAAACATAGTTTCCTCAGAAACCACTTGACCAATTGAACTCAAATTTCATATGAAGACTCCTTATAATTGGTTAGCCAAAATTTATACCAATTGTACTGGTCACATGACCAAGATGGCCACCATGCCCATATATGGTAAAAACCCTTTAAATATCCTCTTCTCTGGAACCAAAAGGTCAATGGCCCTGGAACTTGGTATGTAGCACTGGGGATATGGGCCCTAACAGTTTTGCACAAATGATGAATCTAGGTTGACCTTGACCTACTTTATGGCAAGGTCAAATTTGATTCCTAATGCATTTATATGGGGAAATCTTGAAATGTTTATTTTTTTCTATAACTGTTTAGGCGGAAATCATTATACTTGCAAGAGTTGTTTAACCTAATGAGACCACGGTTTTATATAAGTACCAAATGTCAAGCTGACCTGTGATCTTTTATCCAAGGCCACTCATTTGGATTGCCAATGGCTGTAACCCCCATAAAACAAAATATGTTTCATTATTAGCCGTAGTCGATCTTGACCTATTTTAACATTATTAAGGAGATCAGGTGAGCGCTTTAGGACCGTCAGGTCCGCTAGTTCTCTTTCTATTTTCTAATAAAACGTGGGTTACCAGGGCTAGGGGGTTTATGCTTATGCTACATGGGCCGATCAACTCCTGCCACAGCTTTTGATGGAGCAATTTCATACTTTGCCTAAACAATGTAGACACATTGAACATATGCATGAAGAAATTTGAATATATTTTTTGACAAAATGACAGCTATGAGAACTTAGACAATTTTAAGCTAATAGGGCTTTTGTATATGCATAGATAGTGCCTTCATGGGCCGATCAACTCCTACCACAGCTTTTGTTTAGTCCATTTTGGCGGGTTCAAGTCTGTTACTAACTCTTGTATGCTGGGTAATTTTTCATGTTTTTGTTGTTGTATGCTAACTTTTTTCAAAATTCGGGAGCGCAGTGGCTCAGTGGTAGAGTGCTTGACTCGAGACCGAAGGGCCGCGGGTTCGAGCCTCACCGGCGTCACTGCGTTGTGGTCCTTGAGCAAGACACATTTATCCTAGCTTAGTACTGGTTCAACCCAGGAAGACCGTCCCGCATAACTGAAAGATTGTTGAGGGGATGTAAAGAATCAAATCAAACAAATTTTCAAAATTAACTTTTTCAAAAATTTCTTTCAGGAACACTATCAGAGTGTCAAACAGTTTGGATCCAGATCAGGACCGACAGAATGTCGGTCCTGATCTGGGTCCAAACTGTTTGCAAAGGTTATCAGCATACAACAAAAGTCGCCACTAGCAAAGAAAGAGTGGGAAAAAATAGGGGTCATTGACTTTATAAACATGTGGGTCCGGTCATGGAAAATCTTGCCTCATCAGGCATTAAAAAGGACTTACAAGTTTAAGGATTGATATTTTAAGATGCTAAGGTGCGTGGGAAAATACAGTACATGCTGCATGTGCAAAGGAATTCAGGTTTTATTTAGCTTTTATAGTATGAGGGGAATTTATTGAATATTGTCTTTTGAACTAATAATTATCAAAACTGTTTGGCTCACTTTATGAATACTTTGTGTTGTAGTTTATGCAATATTCATATCACCCATTAATATTTTCAGTTATTTTACGTCCTTTTATTCAGTCAAGGGGTATAAATGGACATACTGCAACATTTAGTATCTATAATCCTGTTATTACCCTCACTAAAGCTCTCTTCATAAGCTTTCTAAAAGACTCAACCAAATGTTTGAAATATTTTCTGATCAGCCACAGGATTTTCTGGCTTTCGCTAGGGACCGAATTCGGCCACTGTTTCCCAATACCATGTCTGTCTATCCCAATAAAAAAAAAATCATTTGCTTTTCTATTTTTAGACCACTACTACTTATTAGAAAAAATGACCTACTTCAGAATGATACTTAAACACTTGTGCTTGGCATAAATCAGTCTAAATAACTTGATTTTGAGGATAAATTTTGCTCCCATTATGTTTATGTCATTAATTTTTTCCTAATGTTGACGTTAAGTTGATCATTTTTTCCCAATTTTGGCCCGGGCACTTTTCCCAAAATTGCTGGATAAAGCCCTGTCAGCTTCCTTGCTGTGCGCTCAGTGGGTTACATGGGACTAAAGCTTTCTTGATGTGGACAGTGAAGACTGATGATGCCTAGGCTGATTGGAGTCTTCCTGTGATACACTGCCATATTGTTGGTTATCTCATGTTGTGACTAAAATGTCGTGGTGCTCAAAAGAACAGTATCTAATATTTGCTACCAATGAATGTTCCCAACATAATTGAGCCGTGACATGTGATTTCCAACAATGTGGCATTTTGACAAGTGTAGACTCAGAGGAGCTTGTGTACTCTCCTTTTAAGTTTAGAAACTCCAAATGATGTTCAGTCAGTAGCTTAACACTCATAGAAGATTCAAGCGACTAGCAAAGGCTCTGATCAGACTGCGCATATGCCCAGGCTGATCTGAGGCTTTGCTGGTCGCACATACCACAATGTTGAAAATCTCATGTTGGGGCTCAATTATGTTTTCTAAATGAAAATTTTCAAGAATAAAACTAGCCTCTGTTTTTGAAAGGGCTGGATAGGGCTTTACCTTTTGGCAAACCCTGACGTAATGATGCCTATATCTTATATTTAGTATGAGAAAATTACAACCTGAAATTCCCTAAAGATTCTCAATAAAGTTCTGCCATATGCTTGTTCACATGGGTGAAAGTTTTCAGGATTAATCCTGAATTCAGGATTTTGAGGCTGACTTTCCATAGAAAGTCAGCCTTAAAATGCTGAATTAGGGAGATTATGATAGCTTCTCTGATTAATTTTCAGATTATCTAAACACATGTAACCATTTAAACATGAAATTATTTATTTTTGTAGGCATTCTACAAGTTTAAAAATTTGAATTTCTAAAGTTCAGGATTTTGGAAATTTTGAACTTTCACCCATGAATGTTCTGTAATGTTATTTGCCTTTATAATAGCATAGTGTCAGCTTTCTGTTTCATTAAAACCACTTTAAGGCCTTGAAAGGTACTTGAATTTTACTACTTTCTGTTCTGTTAATGGCAACTAAAATTATTATTAAAATTATTTTGCCTTTATATCTCAGATGTTGGAGCGCAGTGGCTCAGTGGTAGAGTGTTAGACTTGAGATCGAGGGGTCACAAGTTTGAGACTCACTGGAGGCACTGTGTTGTGTTCTTGAACAAGACATAAATGATTTCATCCTCTGCTTGGTACTGGTTCAACCCAGGAAGAGTAGAAATAGTCCGGACATGACTGAAAAATTGTTTGACCTGTCCCAACATGACTGAAAAATTGATGATTGGGATATAAAGCATCAAAATATCTCAGATGTCTAGCATTTTAGAAATTGGATTCCAAAAGAAAGTGAATCCGTATTTTTCATAAATTTGTAGTCCTTGAAAACTTTACAAGGGTCCTTAAATGGTCCTTGAGTTTTACCTATCCATATGTTTGTTTCAGAATTAACTGTCTGTTAGTCCCCCTACTACTAACAACCATTCATTTCAGATTATAACTCAAGATATAGTAGACCTTCATATCCAGATTTTAACAGTCGATACAGAAGTAGGTCATATTTTCATCTTTTGTTTCCATTTTATAAACCTTAAACTTTTAGTTTCTTAGTATATGTAAGAAAAAATTCTAACTTTAACCCTTCTCCTGCCATTCATGACCATTGCCATCTGCTCACTTATCTGGTTATACACTTTGGAAACCTATATTCAGTGATTTTATTGCCTTTTTGGGTAACAGCCTGTGCCTTCTGAATTTGTGAAAAAATCCCAATAAAATCTTCAGGTTGGAAAAAAATCTCCAAAATTGGGAAAATATATGTCTTTTTTCATGGGAAACAGCCTATATTTGGCTGTCAAATAGGCAAAATAAAATCACTGAATTATTGTAAACAATATGAAATTATATTGCAAACACTATGAAACCAGATCAGACTGCTCAAGTCTGATCAGGGTTCATAGTATTTGCTTCCATGATCAAAAGTAGTCTGAAGTGCATTCGAATAGATGCAGCAGAAGTAAAAAGCAGAGCGCATTTTCCGGACAAAAATTAATTGGCTGGATAAGGGTTAAATACAGTGTTATTTTGGGGGATTTTTTGTACCCCAATCATTAAATTTCTCTTTGTGAATTCGTTAGTCTGACATTTATAAACCATTTCCTATAACTTAATTTCCCATACACACTGGAGTCTTGAAAATTTTATCTATCTGATTTGATAATTTCGAAGATTTGTTGACATTATTATCTGTGCAGACTCGCCATGATTTTCACTGCTCACATATATGAAGACTGGATGTAGATGAAGACTCAAGACTAATATTTCAACCTCTAGCCCTGCTTGATACATAGGGCCAGTTAAGCAAAAAAATTTCAGTGTAAAATTGTGATTATCCATCAGTTTAAACATGTGTTTTGGTATTCAAAAGAACCGTCTTATTGAGTACCAACAACATATGTTTTGGTTGAGATATAAGAAAATAATTTTCAGTTACGTACTCTTATCTGGGGGCTAATGGATAACTCATAATGGGCATTTAGAAGATGCTTGCGCATATGCAATAATACCAAAATCTCAGGCTGGCCCATATCATTAACTTTTGTACTGCTGAACCAGGATTTATCAATTTTGAAAACACTGTAGATTCAGAACAGCTAGCTTCATCAGAAGCCAGCTGTTCAGGATCCACACTGTTTACACTATGCTTGTAAAAACATGCTTATATTTGGAATGTTGCCGGTTAACAGGATAAAAACTGAGGAGGAGTGTAGTACATAAATATTCAGCATGACAAGGGTAAAATGTGTTTCATCATTCACCTGCCTCCGCTGCTTGCTCATAAGTACACCTGAGCACTTGTTGTCTGCAAGCACCTTGTGTGTATTTTATCTTTATATAGGATGAGATCTGCAAGTGTTTCTGCACTTACATATTTATATGTAAATTAGATTGTACAGCATTGTGGCACTAGCATATGATGACAAACTTTTGTTTGATTTGATTCTTTACGTCTCAGTCAACAATTTTTCAGTTATGTTGTGATGGTTCTTCCTGGCTTGAACCAGTACTAAGCAAGGATTAATGTGTCTTGCTCAAGGACACAACGCAATGACGCCAGCTAGGCTCAAACCCTTGGTCTCGAGTCAAGCACTCTACCACTGAGCCACTACGCTCCCATATGATGACAAAGCTGAAGATAAAAATGCTTAAGCAGTTTACTTGTGTTTGTTTCCATTAGCGTATGATTCTTGCTCATGAGGCTGGTTGGAGCCTTCATTGCTTGCCAATGTGTTAAGTGCCAATATCTCATGTGCTAGTCCATAGGTGGAAAGGCAAGGCTGGGAGCGCAGTGGCTCAGTGGTAGAGTGCTTGACTCGAGACCGAAGGGTAGCGAGTTCGAGCCTCACCGGCGTCACTGCGTTGTGGTCCTTGAGCAAGACACATTTATCCTAGCTTAGTACTGGTTAAACCCAGGAAGAACCGTCCCGCATAACTGAAAGATTGTTGAGTGGACGTAAAGAATTAAATCAAACAAACAAACAAAGAAAGGCAAGGCATCAATTGGGTAAGATTGAGGCTAGACAAGGTTTTCTTTTTTTTAAGGGGATGCTTTTTCATCTGAAACATTGTGATATTTTTTTCTTAATTGCACTGCAAGAGCATTTGATAGCGTGCTTGTTGATAGTGCCTCATTGAAATCATTCAACATGTTTCTTGTGAAGAAATAAAAAAAAAATGAGTGCAGCAGCTCAGTGGGGTTGCAGGTTCGAGCCTCACTGGAGGCACTGCGATGTGTCCTTGAGCAAGACACATTAATCCTTGCTGAGTACTGGTTCAACCCAGGAAGACCCATCCCGACATAACTGAAAAATTGTTGACTGGGACATAAAGAATCAAATCAAACAAACAAACAAATAATCTGACTACCCTTTCTTATCTAGGTTTACTACTAACTATACCATTAACTCATTCCCTACAAGGTAATATTGCATGCTTTTTCCGTCGCATGCAGATATTTTTCAAAATCAACTTTTTTGAAAAATTCTTTCAGGAATACCATCAGAGTGTTAAACAGTTTGGATCCAGATCAGGCAAGACATTTTGTCTGGCCTGATCTGGGTCCAATCTGTTTGCAAAGAATATCAGCAGACGGCTCTAGTAGGTAAAGAGTTAAAAGCTGTTTCCTCTTTGGAGCCAATAAATCTTGACGAAACTTAAAATGAAACAGTCTCCTTTTCGTTTCAGTCTCATATGACACAGATAACAGATACGATAGACGTGAGCCAGACAGATCGAGGAGACGTATGACGGACGATGACGATACAGTACTAGATAATGCTAGTGTCAACAGTCAAGATCAAGGTATGTAGTTATTGATTCAAAGATAGATGAGAATCATTGTAAACAAAAAATATGAACAAACATAGGTAATGGGTACTTTATACAGGTATATATCATTTACTGCAGTATAATATACACCGTAATTTACCTGTTTCTTTGAAAAACAGTATAATCCTATTATCATGCATCTTTGAATCATCTGTAGTTATTGATTATTGATTAAATCTAGTTATTTCATAACTGGTCCCGGGTTTGATCCTCACCTCTTCCAGTCTGTGGGATGAGACTCTGAAGCGGTTGCCCTGTCTCCAAATGACCTTAGCTGTTGGTGGGACATTAAACACAAACTCACTCATTGAGTAACATAATCTAAGTCTGTTGTATTGGCTCGAGGTGGAAGGCATGAATGAATTTATTTTAGATTTTTAGATCCTATATTCATTAATGCTATTAATGTTTGATTTCAAAACTGTCATCTTTTTAAACCCTTGATAGTGGTGACCACTGTCAGTGAATTTTATAATGTTAAAAGTTTAAAAAAATTAAAGTTAATTAAAACTAACATTCAGCTTATTAAAATTCAGAAAATGTTGGAGGCTATTCATTTCATGTGAATTATTCTTTTCATGTGAATCTTATGAGATGGACAGATTTTGCCTACATTTTAATACAATAAGTATGGATTATCACATGACGTCCCGTCTGGGAGTGATATAATGCCATGCAATAAAATCGATAAACCACTAGTGGTTTACAGATTTACGGGAATCGTTACGTAATTACATCCATTTTAACCTTGCCTAAAAGATGACAAAATATTTTATGGGTTTTAAAGTTATTTTAATATCAGGTGATAAATAGAATCTAACATTTGTGCTCCTGTATTATTGTAGTTATCAAACTCGTTGCGAAAAAGAGATAAAATGCTTGGCAAGCCATAGCTTTTATCTCTTTTCCTCAACTTGTTAAATAAATTCAATAAAACATGAGAATTCTTATAAGATCCCCTAAATAGTCCATTTTATAATTTAAGGGGTTGCCAGTCAAAATTTCTTTAAAATGATGCATTTCTGTCCCTGAAAATTAATTTTATCTCAACAAATGAAGAAATGGCGCTTTATGTGGCATTTTCATTTGGGTCCTCACTCTTTGCCGTACTGTGTTTCCAGGTTTGAAGTGACCCCCGTTTTTCTTTTATTTAACAACTTCAATCCTTACTAAAACGATGGACATTTAGCATGAGGATGTAAATGTATACAGCGTAACTAAAACTTATTTTTTTGGAGCATCCCTTATCATGAACTAAGGCCCAAATGCCCTGCAATTCAGAATAAGTTAGTCTTTTTCCTTGAGATATATACCCAATTGCGCCTCTATGTAAGTTATCATAAGCATAATACACAAATTTTAAACTACTGATCGGTAGTTTATTTATATATCGATAAGGTACACTTGGGGACTGATTCAAAGGTGAGGAACAAAAACACGCAGAAATTCCATCTAATCCCAGCCTATATAAAAACTCATACTTAAGTGAGAAAAATATTCTTATTACGCGGTCTATATTTAAATTCATTTCTTTGATTTATTTTTCAATTAAAATAACCATTAAAGGAATAAACAGCAAAGAACGGGGGTCACATAAAGCCTGGAAACACAGTAGTACCTGTTTAAATACCTGTATCCCAAATGAAACAGGTTTAAGTTACCAAATCAAAGAAAATACTTAGTGAAAATGATATGAGCCGCAACATGTGATTTCCAACAAAGTGGCATTTTGACATGAATAGACTAGACCGAGCCTGTGCAGCCTCCTGTTAAGCTTAAAAACTCCAAATGCTGTTCGGTCAGTAGCTTAACAGTCATGCAAGATTCAAGCGGCTAGCAATGACTCTGATCAGACTGTGCATATGCGCAGGCTGGTCTGAGTATTTGCTGGTTGCACATACCACATTGTTTGTAATCTCATGTCGCAACTCATATTTAATATACATTTAAGAAATGAATTCCATTTTTGGTCTGTTCATGGAATCATGAACACTTCGGGTCTCTTGCAAAGTAAGTGAAGCCCTTCAGGCTTCACATTAACTTTGCAAGAGACCCGAAGTATTCATGGTTCCATGAATAGACCAAAAATGGAATTTATTTCTTAAATTTACACTTCGGGTCTCTTGCAAAGTAAGTGAAGCCCTTCGGGCTTCACATTAACTTTGCAAGCGACCCGAAGTTTTCATGATTCCATGAATAGACCAAAAATGGAATTTATTTCTTATATTTACATTTATGTTATCAGTCAAGTATCAGTTTTTAATTTTCACCTAACTTGGCTGCTTTTCCAGATATTTTGAATTAAATCAGTCATAACGGAGGGTTTGGAGTAGCCAAAATGCCAAACTTCAACGCTTAACGTCATGGCGATATGCGTGCAATGTCACACAAACGTCAGTAAACAAGCGACGTTATTGAATGGCGTAAACGTTGGTCCGCTCAAATGGCACATATGTGGGTGTGGCTTGAATTGATTTGTTCATGAAGGTATGAACGGCATCTCAAATATGAAGGTTCATTTTGAGACTCCCAGTAGAAATGTAAATATGTATAGGTGATAAATATGAAGTATTTGTATTTTACAGATTATATGTCTGGTGATAGACGACCGTCCGACAGACGTAGACGGCGCAGGCGGCCACGTGGCTCTGGAAGGGGTAACGGTAGCGCGGCTTCCGGCACAGAAACTGACAGTTCTGTATCAGGGTACCAGCGAGGCTACCGCTCAGCCCCTCCCCGTTCAACATCTCAAAACATGACACCTGCCATGCAACCTAGTGCTAAACCAGAAAACCAGAGACAGTCACCTGGCCCCTCCAACATCCCTCCCATGTCCAGCCGTCCTCCATCGTCTCAGAACCGCAACGATACTAGCAAAAGCTCGTCCGCTTCAGCGCCAGCTCCAAAAGAACAGAGAGAAAGGCCATCTAACAGAAGTTCGACAAAAAGCTCTCAAAATGTGGTGCGGAATGGGCAGAGTGGAAGTGAGTCGGACTCGAAAGGGAAGAAACCCCAAAATTCTAGTTTGTCAAAAAATGAACAATTAGTGAATGGAGAATAGGCTTGGGTCCAGATGAAGAGGGTATGTTGACAATAATTGTAATCAAAAAAGATAAAAAAGATGATTTGTAATTTCTCCACAAAATTATATAGTGTGTGTATTCATTGGAATTGCCATTGGCAATTCCAATAAATAGACACACTATATGCTGGCAACTCCCAATGAAAGTTTATACACACACTGTATGCTGGCAATTCCAGTTAATACACACACTATATGCTGGCAATTCCAGTTAATACACACACTATATGCTTGCTATTCCAATGAATACATACACTATATACTGGCTATTCCAGTTACTACACACACTATATGCTGGCTGTTCCAATGAATACACACACACTATATGCTGGCAATTCCTTTGAATACACATGCTATATGCTGGCCAATCCAATGAATACACACACTATATGCTGGCAATTCCAATGAATACACACACTATATGCTGGCAATTCCATGAATACACACACTATGCTGGTAATTACAATGAATATTGAATACACACACTTTATGCTGGCAATGAATACACACACTATTCAGGCAATTCCAATGAAAACACATATTAGTCTGGCAATTCCAATGAATATACACACTATATGCTGGCAATTCCAATGAATACACACACTATATGCTGGCATTTCCAATGAATGCACAAACTATATCATGGTGATTCCAATGAATACACACTACATGCTTGCAATTCCAATAAATACACCTACTATATGCTGGCAATTCCAATTAATACACACACTGTTCTGGCAATTCCATTGATTACACACACACTATATGCTGGCTATTCCAATGAATACTCACTGTATTCTGGTGATTCCAATGAATACACACTACATAATGGCAAATCGATGAATGCAAACTGTATTCTGGCCATTCCAATGAATACACACACTATATGCTTTTATGGAGAAATACAATTACGCTTGATTATCCCCGAGCTACCCTCTAGTCTGGACCGATGGTAGATAATTAATTAATTCTAGGAACTGGTTGTATTTCAGTAACAACAGCAGGTTGTTCAAAGATTGCCGCTCTGCCGCTGTTAGAACAGAGAAATTTTGTAAAACAATCATCGTAACGTGTCTTTCAGTATTTTTAGCTGCTCAGGATAACCTCTGCTCTGCTTATGTAATAAGCATCCCATCTCATTTTCATCTTCAACCATAATTTTTATATAGGAACTCTTTTCATGACGTGAAAGAATTTTTTGAAAAAGTTAATTTTGAAAAATATTAGCAGACGACAATAAATCATGAAAAATTACCCAGCATCCCATCTCATTTTCATCATCACTCATTATTTTTATATATTAACTCTTTTCATGCTGGGTAATTTTTCATGATTTATAGTCGTCTGCTGACATTTTTCAAAATGAACTTTTTCAAAAGTTCTTTCAGGAACGCTATCAGAGTGTCAAAGGGTTTGAATCCAGATCGGGACCGACAGAATGTCGGTCCCAATCTGGGTTCAAACTGCTTGCGATAAAGTTCGCTGCTAGCAGTCCAAGAGTTTACCACATATTGCTTTGCCCATTCAACCTGCGGTTGAGGAGTCTCTATATTGGAATTGTTCTCTAAAAAGATTTCAGTTCTAAGAGGACCGCTGCCCATCAACACACTTTACTTGAGATTTGTTAACTCTGGGAAATTTTACATGCTTTTTTGTCGTCTGCTGATCAAAATCAACTTTTTTGAAAAATTCTTTCAGAAATACAATCTGAGTGTCAATCAGTTTGGATCCAGATGAGGGTCTGGGTCTAAACTGTTTGCAAAGGTAATCAGCAGACAAAATAAGATGATCACATGTTAAAGCATTGCTAACTTACCATATTGATGAGTTTGATGTGCATAAACGAATAAACCGTGCTGTGTAGCGCAGTTACTTGTCTGACTGCAGATACAGGGGTTGCGAGTTCTATACATTCATGGAGATTGATTATGAAATAATTTCTATGGTCATTCTCTTCCCTTACGCTGATTCATTCAAGAAGGGTTGTTGTCAGTTACAAGGGAAAGTATGTGCATGAAGCACGAGTTAACGGCTTGTTTAAGCTTACTGAGGAAAAAAATGTGGCTAGGTGAACTGACCGTCCCAACATGAGCATAGCTGTTGACTGGTTGTAAAGCAACAAAACAAACAAAAAATAAATAAGATCTGGAAAACAAGTGACCCTATTTGTCTGGACTCCAATTAAGGGTATTCTGCTGCTTCCCCAATAGGGGACACCCTGGGGTCCCTAGTCTCCGGCTTCCTCAAGTCTGTCGAATGAGACTCTTAAGCCATGGTATAGCTGCCCAACGCGACAAGGAGCCTTTATGAAGATGTTCAACATGTAAAATAGGTACAGATGAGGTGTTATAAAATTTCTCTGTGAAGTAGTCGGAGAGCTTGGATGTGTTACTAACCCTGAAAATACAGGACAGACCCTTTATAATGCATTCATTATAATACCTATTGGATATAACATTGTTATAAACATTTTGAATTTAGCAAAGAAGTTATATGAAAATGACCATATGAGTCAGTACCAGGCCCCCCAGATAAGAGTGTGTAACTTTAAATTATTTTCTTATTTCTCAACCAAAACATATGTTATGAGTACTCAAAGAACCGTCTCAATGAGACGGTTCTTTTGAGCACCCAAAACACATGTTTAAACGATGGATAAGAAAATATTCGCAATTTTACGCTGAAAATATTTGCCTAACTGGCCCTATGCAGTACTTTAGGTTTTGGTACTTATCAGATATGTGCAAAGGCCTCCTTTAAACTCGCATGCTGACGTATCCAGAGGACTTAATTTTTGTCGGAGTCTTCATCAATACCTTGTGTATGCAAGCAATGAAGCTCTGGCTCGTCTGAGCCTCCGTGGATTGACAAAATGATACAGGCTTGCCATAGCCTTCATTGCATGACAATGCATAAGTCATTTTCCTAAAATTTCTTTGTAAATTTTCCCTTTATGACATTGATTCACCTAAAAATAACATCATCGTTGTGGATACCAAGTATAACGACCCCAAGTGTAGTGTTATAAAGGTCTACACTGTAATTACTCATATAATGATGTGTTTGTTATCAATTGCTTAATGAGACTTTGTTCAATCACTCAATATTGAACCACTTCAAGGATGAATTTAGAGGAAATTGTCAGAGAAAGTAGAAATTTAACCCTTAAAGTGCCAATCACAACTGCAGCAGATGACAAATTTTGCAACATCTTTCCCAATTTTCGACAAAAATAAGGTATGATATTACATGAGAATCTTCTGCTAGCAGACAATTCTCATGAAATATCATGCCTTATTGGTTATTTTTGAAAAAGCGGCAAAATTTGAAATTGTCGTCTGCTGCAAATTATAGGAGGCGCTTTAAGGGTTAAATGATGAAATAAGTGGTGTGGAGTTAGGAAGATTCAACACAGAATTTGTTTTCAAAGTGTGGTCTTAACAGACTGAGTGACAATTTGATAAGTTGGTTGTCAAGGAATTGGTCGGTTGATGTGGCGACAAGGGATGGTTGCTATGGAGATACGAAATTGGTTGCTAGGGTGATCCAATTAATGGATGAAATTAATGGTGAGTGATGACAAGCATTGTGTCCTGTGCAATAACAAGGATATCATCTCTGTTGTCATTTTGAAAAATTAGTTGCTATGGTGATGTCATCTTATTGTCGGGATTAAACACAATTACACACAATTGTGCTACAGACTTAGTGGGAAAGACTTGGTTTGCTTGAAGTGGTTCAGATGTCATAAGGTCATTGTATATGGGAGACAGCTTTCAGATTTCTAAATTTATTGGGCATTGTCTTTTCATGCTGGAGTCATTCATTTTCATGTGAAAGTAAATCTTTAATCCTATGCTCTCAGAAAGGCAACAGGGCTAGTAGATTGTAGAAAATTGAACCTTTGTAACAGATGAAATGAGATACATGTACTATGCTGTGTCTGACCTGCACTAGTAATGTCTACAATTTTTGGATTGAAGGTTTAGAAGATGAGTTGATTGTATTATATTTACATTTTCGAAGCAAACCTTTACTGAATCTTTAGAATTTTGCAACAGTCCATAGCCTCATGAACGACACAAAATTTGATTGACATTATATTGTGCATAAAATTGTGAATATTTTCTAATAAATTGGTTTTAACATATGTTTTGGGAGCTCAAAAGAACCGTCTCATTGAGACGGTTCTTTTGAGCACCCACAACATATGTTTTGTTTGAGAATTTTTTTGTTTTGTTTACACACTCTTATCTAGAGTGGATAGGTTAAATTGTAAATTGAATATTTAAAGAGAAATACATGTATTCCCATATACATTGACTTTTGAATTCTTGGCTTTTTCATATGATCATAATTTAGTAAATATATAATCTTGTTGTTTGACATTATCTAACTTGATTACCCTATGATTGACAATACCATGATATTGACTTGTGATTTACCACTTTTTAGAACAATTGTTTAAGGATTTGTTGCTATGGTAACAAAGTGTTGCTATTGTAACAGATAGAATCAATGCCACAGCCATGTCTGCTTGGATGTGCCATGATATTGACTTTTGATTTACTTCATTTGAGAAGAATTATTTCTTTGAAGACAAGAAATGAATTGTTTCTGTAGTAACATAATTTGTTGCTATGGTAATACTGTAGCAACTATGGTTGATGACATAATTATGTTACCATAGAAATAAGTTGTTACCAAAGCAATAAGTTATTTATTACCTAGCAGATATGGTTGATTATACGGTTATGTTACCATAGTAACAAGTTATGTAACCTCAGCAACAAGCCATGTATACCCTGCCAAGAATGGTTGATGACATAAATCTGGCTGAAACTGGATGCAAAAGTTTTTTGCCATGTGCACCCTTGAGGATATGGTTTCATATTACCTACAATAATTGTTCTCAAAAGGGATACATCACTTCTATTGTTGTATTAATCATTTAGAGAGATGAGAATTGACTTTTTTACCATAAATGAGAGCAGAATGAGATGACTTCGGGTTATACTGTAGTTTGGTTAAAGTGGGACAAGTGAATTAACTTCATGGGCAGATAACCCAAAACCAAAATGGTAGTATTTAGAGTTGCAGATTAGGAGAAGAAAAAAAAGAAGATTTAAAATGAGTGCTGCCATTTGAAAAGGTACCTTACTCCCTAAAGCAGTGGGAACATGAGACGTCAAATGTTAGGCTTAAAAATGAGAAATACATATATGTTCTTTATGAACTTCTTTAATGGATTCTTTACCCCTTTTCAAACCAATGGAATTTTCTATAAAACTACATGCAATAAAGTCAGAATGATCCATTGTATATATAGAGGGGTCACAGGTTTTAATTTCAAAAAAATATTGTATTTCTTTCTTTAAAGATCGATTTTTGTCTTAGCAAACAGTGCAGACCCTGGTGAAATGTGGCATTTCATCTGGGTCTTCACTGTTTGCTACAGTACCCATTTAGGGGTTTGCGGTCTACTAAAGGTTAAAGCCTAAACTTTCTCCAAGCAAAGAACTAGGTCACTGATCTGACTGTGTGTGATATTGAGTTCCACTTAGGCCAAATAAAAAATACCTGTGTTTAGGGTAACCTGACCCTATTTAAATTTACTGATGAAACCTAGATTTTATTTTCAGGTTTTTTGGAAAAAAAAAGATTTTCAGATCTGTTACCCGAAACACACATTTCTTTATTTGGCCTTAACATATAGAATAAGGTACAATTTCTTCTGATGAACAGTATTCGATTTTGGGTGTGACTAGTATAACAAAAAAAAAAAATGATGAAATCAGGTTCAGTAGGACGGGTTTATAAGCCTTGACAAAGTAATGTGATTGACCATCATTGTGTGGTCATACGGACACCAGGCCCTGAGGTTATCAAACTTTTTTCATGCTCAACTGAATTAAGCATGAAATTTATCATACTCATAAATGTTAAAATGCCAACAACTGTTGGCATTTAACATTTATTAGCATGATTAATACAACATCTACGAGTTTGAAAGGAAGAAAAGTCTTTATTTTTCAGCATTTACTTTTTATGAGCAGTAGTAATTTCATGCTTAGTTGAGCATGAAAAAGTGTTACAACCTTGTGGAACTTGAAAGGGACAATTTGATTTGATGAAAATGATTGTTTTGATTTGTGATTCATAAATAAGTGTGCTTTTATCATTTGTTTGATTGACTTGTTTTCTTGTTTGTTTGTAAGAGGAAGTGGACACACACTCTTAAAGTAGTACCTCACCCTAGTACACTTTTAATGGCAAAATCTCCGGAGTTTTGGGCATTTCTTCATGGGGGAAAGTTTTCAGGATTTTTTCCTGAATTCAGGATTTTGAGGCTGACTTTCCTCAGAAAGTCAGCCTCAAAATGCTGAATTTAACAGATTATTATAGCATCTCTCATTTACTTTCAGTTTCTCCAAAGACAATTGACAATTTAAACTGAAAATATTGATATTTAGTAGGCATAATGCAAGTTTTGACTTTTGAAATTCTAAAGTTCAGGATTTATGAAAGTTTGAACATTCACCCATGTTTAGAGGATTGTATTGGTGCAAACTCTTGCAAATTACTCACAATTGATATAGAAGCGATTCACCAGTGTATTAACTATTTTAACTCTTTGAGTGTTGAGTAATTTTAAATGCTTTGTGTCCTCTTCTGACTTTTTTCAAAATTAACTTTTTAAAAAAAATCTTTCGGGAACACTATCAGACTGCCAAACAGTTGGGATCCAAATTAGGCCAAATCCTAATCTGGATCCAAACTATTTACTAAGGTTATCAACAGACGACACTAGTAGGTAAAGAGTTAAATCTATTGCACTCAGAATTCCATGGAGTAATAATAGGGTAAAGTATAGAATGAAATTTGTGAACTAAATGCTGCCTATCAAGAACTGATTTTTTAACCCACAAACTTACCACTTGTCAAGCTTACCTAACTAATGGCAAGTAGTTGTTGTTTTGCAGTTATTATGACGGTGTGTCTTGGCCCCTCGCAAATTGCTTTTAAACCGCATGCGACACACCCAGTTTTATGCACCCTCTAAGGCTTTGAAAAAGGAGTTCTGGCTGTAGCCCACCATTATCCTATGCCTGGCAGTATTTAATAAAAGTGTGAGGCATTGTTTGTTTGAATTTTGATAATGTTCTAAAACAGGCTTCAATCTCGCAGGGGTCGACGTGACAATTTTTGTCTGCACAGTGTCACCCCTGCTGTTCCTGAATATTAAGTGGTAAGTAGCAAGAGTTATCTCCATTTAAAGGGTAGAAAATGGAGGTGTGTCCAGTTCCACCTTAGTTTTGTGTTTGAAATATTTGTTCATGTTTTTGTATTGAAAAGTTGAAGATATTTATTTTCAGTATGAAAATTGATGTTTATTGTCGACTGATTGCAGTAGCGGGATCTTTCTGTCATTGCCAATGCCCCTGACATTTACTGACCCCAGATAACTTATTCAAAATTTTTAACATCAGATGTACAGTCTGATTTACGAATCCTAAATTCAGTTTTAAATAACGTCAATCGGAGTATTATCGGACAACGGCAGTTATCAGACAATGTCAAACAATCATTGATTCCCGGCGCCTAATATATCAGAGGGCCAAAATGAATGCAGCTGGACACCAATCACTCTTTTCTGCCATCAGCAGCATCAGTGTGATGCCTCTTAGAGCAGGCCAATGCAATAGATTGCCGATAACTTAAGTCTACTCGGTAGAAATCATTCACTTCCGATTGAATAAACGAACTTTAAATTCAGTTTTACATAACGTCAATCAGGCTTTTTTCTAATATACTATTTTTAACTTACGTTAAAACATCTTTTTTCATTTTCTTTGAGAAATTAGTTTTCAAAGCTGTGTTTTCACATGCTCAGCAGCCCTGTATGCATCGGCAAATGCCATTTATTCATAGGGTTGCTTGATCTTGTGTATTGGAATAATGAGTGAACTGGAGGAACCCAATTACAGGAATTATGGAACTGTGTAGGATTGGCTTCTATCTGTGCCTGCGGGTGTCTATATCAATGAAAACGTCATGCATGCAGAGTAAATTTGCTACACCCGTTTAAAATGAAACTATTTTTGTTTGGACTAGATTACTCTCTATTTGTCTAAATGCATGTATTAAATGAAAATAAATCATATTCTGAATTGTTTAAGTTGCATTAATTGCCGTTTTTTAAAAGAATAATTTGGTCTGATAACTACCTTAGATGTCCTATAAAGACCCAATTTGGGTCACCTTTAGAACCATATTTACAAAGGAACACAACTCAAGCTGTACTAACAAGTTGCGGTTTTCTCTAAATTATCGGGAGGTATCATTTTTCAGTGCGATGCAGTAAAGGCAATTGGAAGAAAGGTGGAAAACTGTTTTTTGTCCGATAATACCCTGATTGACGTTACTCATAGCCATATCGTCCAATGAAAATTGATGGTCCAGACAGATGTCCTCAAACTTAGAACAGTAAAACCATGTTTAAGGATTAAATGTTAAAGTTACATGTATCCAATCAGACCTCACTTTAACCTTTTACCTCATAGAGACGCCTTTTAACGCTTTTGCAAACAGAGCAGACCCAGATCAGGCAGCTCTTGTAAGAGCTGCCTGATCAGGGTCTACTATGTTTGCTCATGGAAATATGATATATTTGATCATACACAAGTTGACCTGACAAGTTATTTCTTTGTTCTATGTACTAACATGAAAGTTTATATACCATAATTATTCATAGTGGGTGGAGCCTCGCATGAATATTCATGAAGGAAAGGTGTACATATTAGTGATACTCCTGATGGCTACAGTAAATGATCTAGAAAACTCTTCTAAATGCTTCAGGGATGACAGAAAGATAATAAACCCAATAAGTACATAATTACAAAAGCTAGCTGCTGTTAGATAGAATGATATAGATAGAATTATATGTTAATTTGGCATATCATAGTTTTTTTTCATTTACATATCATTGTTGAACCACGATATGAGAAAATTTACCATATATCTTCAATCTACAGGATACACCTATTATAACAGGATTCATAATGTAGATTAGAAATAACATGGCCATGGTTTTGCTCTAATAATGATGACGGCAACATTGAAAACAAATAGATCTGAAATGCAAGCCCTTATTAAACGATTCAAAATCCCACAAACCTGATAAAAATGGGACATAAAATAAGAAAGTTATAGCAATCGGAAAATCGAAACTCTGACTTCTATTAAGCCAATGAAGGCCGCCATTTTGAATATTTAATTAACTTCCTGTAAATTTTTAAAAGCCAATAAAATCCCCAATTTCATTGCAAACTGCTCAAAAAAATTCAACATTAACTATTTTCAACAAAAGAGTCAATAAAAATGCAAACAAAGTTAAAAAGTTTGGCAGGAAACAAGTAATTTTATTTATGCATATTTAATTAGGGCTGTGTGACATCACACAGCCAGAATGGCTGCTCTATAACTTTCAATTCTCTACTATACAAACCTGTAACTTTTTTATTTTTTTGATTGGGTTTGTGGCATATTAAATGATTTAAAAAGGGCGTGCATTTCAGATTCACTTGCCTTCAGTATTGCTGTCCCCTTTAAGCCCTTTTTATACTCATGGGTTCTTTCATCTGAATTTTTACAATAAACCTAGAATAGTTTATTGTATTTATCGAGAATTTCTAAAAATTGTGATGTTTGTCCCTGGAGGATGTATCTAAGCAAACAGTGCAGACCCTGATGAAATGTATTACTGTTTCCCAAAGTACTTGAATATGGGTTTTAGTATTAAAATTTTAAAAGAAATAATAGGATATACTCAAAAGCAACAACCTAATCAGTGAAGTCAGGCCTCCTATTTTTCAGGCGTGATTCTGATTGCAATTTTATATGAGCAAATAATAAAGGCTCTTATCTGACTGCTTGGAATGATGTAAATATATCCTGGGATGATGACATCTGTGTATACTTTCTCATAGTGAGGTTCTTGTTATTTATTTCATGACATTTATAATGAAGTCACTTCTCTAGCTCTATCCAGTCACCTCTACCTAAAAACAGACCACAAACCACACTAGAACAGTAAACCTCGAAAATTCAAACTCCGATTTTTCGAAATACTTGCTAATTCGAAATAAATTTGGGACAAAATGCATTCAGAGAATAGGACCTATTCATGATCTATTTTAATAAATGTCTATAATAACATATGCTTATGGTGTGTAAAAAAAGTCTCCTTGAGACGTTTCTTTAACGCGTCTAAAACTTATGTTTGATAGAAAAAATCTGTTAATAATTATTTTTGGGCTTATATTAACATTCAATACCTTGAAATAAAACCTCTAGTCTAACAATATTCAACTGTACTAAACCTTACTTGTCATCCGCCTTACTTTTAGGAACTCTGTAGATTGAAACCAGTGAATTCCTTTCAAGGGCGTAGCCAGGTGGCTGATATAGTTACACACACCAAAGGGAGACAGCTGAAATGAACGGTGGTTCTCTTAAATTGTGCCCCTTTCCAAAATGGGTACTTCTTTTCCCAGAGGGAGCGAATTCTTTCTTTTAAGAGCAGTCCCTAATGAATCGGAAAACACTATTTCCCCAGTAGCTGATTTGCCTTGAATGTGTGTAAATTTCATTACATGTGTGTAACGGTAGATATGCCTATGCCTTCCTCACACTGAGTTTAGAGTGACGTTAAGGGTTACTATATTTGCGGCAATTTGTTGGGGGTGATTTTACAACATCACACATGAGTTAATACTTTTGTTACTATCGTTAGAGTGACTTCATAAGAAATATGTTTTGTATACGCTGTAATTTTGCTTCCATTTGCCCACTTGTTAATGTATTTGACAGTGAAGAGCAACATGAAATCTTCATGCATACTGGAATGTTCTAAAATTCCAAACACTTCTTACCTGACAAAAAATGGTCTAGACAAACTGTGCAGACCTTCAGGCTCTTCGCTGGATACTATTCAGACAGTCAGTCTTTTAACGGATATCAGTAAAAGGAAAGTGTTTGAAAGGCATGTTATTTGTTTAAAGGTACATTTGCTGTACTATTTAAATTTGGGAGTACATGAAATTTTGGTACTTATCTCATATGCACAAAAGCCTCTAAGGGTCCATTGTGATGTATCTTTAGGAGCTAGAGGTCTAATTTTGGTGCAGGTCTTCATCTACATCCATACTTTGTCATGGGTGAAAGTTTTCAGGATTTTGAGGCTGGCTTTCCACAGAAATTCAGCCTCAAAATGCTGAATTAAGCAGATTATAATAGATTCTCTGAACTACTTTCAGTATGCCATAAGACAACTGACCATTTAATTTGAAATTGTTATTATTCTGTAGTCATACTGCTTGTTTTAAGTTTTGAATTTCAAAAGTTCAGGATTTTGAATTTTCACCCATGCTTTGTGTATGTGAGCAATGAAGGCTCAGGCTAGTCTATGAATTTGTACAGACACACAAGCCTTTGTTACTCGACAATACGATAAGTACCAAAATCTCATATAAGTTCAAAAATCTCATGTACCTGCTCAAATAATGGTTCATGTGAACTGCATCCAGTATGACGAAGAAAGAATTTCTAATGTTGCTAACCCATGTTGTATTTGTACGGAGAGTTTTCAATGTGTTATATGTTACAATGTAAACTGAAACAGTGTTTACCATGTATTATATGTTCCAAAGACATGTAAACTAGAACATTGCATGTCAACGGAAACAGAGTTTTCCATGTGCTTTATATATTATGATGTAAACTGAAACAACAGAGAGTTAACCATGTATTACATGTTCCGAAGACATGTAAACTAGAACATTGCATGTCAACGGAAACAGAGTTTTCCATGTGTTATATATTATGATGTAAACTGAAACAACAGAGAGTTAACTATGTATTATATGTTCCAAAGACATGTTAATTAGATCCTTGCATGTCAACGGAAACAGAGTTTTCCATGTGTTATATATTACGATTTAAACTGAAACAACAGAGAGTTAACCATGTATTATATGTTCCAAAGACATGTAAATTAGATCCTTGCATATCAACGGAAACAGAGTTTTCCATGTGTTATACATTACAACTTAAACTGAAACAGAGAGTTTACCATGTATTATATGTTCCAAAGACATGTTTACTAGAACATTGCATGTCAACTGTGTTATATGTTACTATGTAAACTGAAATAGCGAGTTTACCATGTTTTATATGTTCCAAATACATGTAAACTAGAACATTGCATGTAATTGATACAGAGAGTGTACCATGTATAATATGTTCCAAAGACATGTAAACTAGAACATTGCATGTAATTCGATACAGAGAGTGTACCATGTATTATATGTTCCAAATACATGTAAACTAGAACATTGCATGTAATTCGATACAGAGAGTGTACCATGTATTATATGTTCCAAATACATGTAAACTAGAACATTGCATGTAAACTGAAACAGAGTGTTTCATGTGTTATATGTTAAAAAGACATGTTAACTGAAACAGCATATACACTGAAATATAGTTGTCATATGTTACAAAGTCATGCTAAATGAAACAGAGAGCTGTGCTATATGTTACAAAGACCTGTAACCTGAATAGTAAAATGTAAACTGTAACAGCATGTAAGCTGAAATGGAGAGTTTGCCATGTGCTATATGTTAAAAAGACATTTTAATTAAACGTTTAATGTGTTACACAGACATGTAGACTGGAACAGAATATGTAAACTGAAACAGAGTTTTCCATGTGTTATATGTTACAAAGACATGTTTACTGAAACAGAGTTCTCATATGTTACAAGTCATGTTAAACAAAGAGTTTGCCATGTGCTATATGTTACAAAGACATGTAACCTGAACAATAGACTGTAAGCTGTAAAGAGAGTTTACCATGTGTTATATGTTAAAAAGACATTTTAACTGAAACTTGTTATGTGTTACACAGACATGTAGACTGAAGCAAGAGTATGTAAACTGAAATAGAGTTTTCCATGTATTATATGTTACAAAGACATGTTTACTGTAACAGCTTGTAAACTGAAACAGATATTTAATATATAATGTCATGCTAACTGAAATAGAGAGTTCACCATGTGCTATATGTTACAAAGAACTGTAACCTACTAGAAATAGCATGTAAACTGAAACAGAGTTTCATATGTTACAAATGACTTGGCTGCAGAATGGTAAATAACAGAAACAGACCCACACACATGGTTCTTCAAAGAGCTTTGATGCTAATGTGTTATGTTGTAAATATGTAGCATTAAACATTACCTGATTGACACTATGTAATAGACCACTTACTGTTTAAAACATTACAATATGCTTTAATTTGTCATTGGATTTAGAAACCTGACATATTAAAAAATAAAGAATACTTTCAAATAAAATGTTTGCATGCATGAGAGAGAATGACTATCAAATGGTGAAATTATTTCAATTTCATAATTTGAAAAGCCTGTCTTAAGATTAGCATTTGCAAAAAGTAGTCAGTGAATGAGTAATATTACATTTGGGCCTTGACGTGAGAAAACCTGTCTTCCGAGTTTCCAACAAAGCCAGACTCAATCCAGTCTCCTCAGCTACAGAGGCTAGTTAGAAAATTGAAATTTCACCTGTATCAAGCTTATATATAATACTTTTCCAAAATACGAAAAACAAAGGCGCTGATCAGTCTGCATGGATGCCTATTTGTATCTGGAACTGTATCGTTTGCTGAGGGTTTTCCTCTTTGAGTAAGTTGGTGCCAATACTGAAAGCAAACATAAATACTTACTTACTTAATCCTGGTTTGATCATTAGACTGCAGATAGTTTCCCAGTTCCTGCGGTAAGCTGCAGTTGGCTTGTCCTTCTCATATTAGATCTCCAGGCTTCTCTGTTCTAGGGATTGATGCTTTCTAGGTTGCACACATCGACTTGGTCTCCCAGGTCCTCTAGGGCCAGGGATGGCAATACCGGTAATTGAATTTGTCCAGGAAGATGTTTTCCTGACATGACCATACCATCTCCGACGTTTAATTCTCAGTGCAACAGCTACCTCCTGAATCCCTAACTTTGTGTTCAGGGTTTCCTTGGGGACTCCGTCATGTGGTTTGACAGCGCAGATCCAGCGGATCATGGCTCATTTCCAGATCTGAAATTACTTTTTTGCACAACTTCTTTCTGTTTGAGTAATTTGGTTATATGCTGAAAGATTGAAGGACTTAGAGTGCTTAGCTTTGTGTTTAATCTATAATTCAATTCTTACCCTTTTCAGACCAATGGAATGTTCCATAAAGTAACATACAATAAAGTCCAGATGGTCCATTGTGTATATTGAGGGCTAACCAGTTAGAATCTCCAAAAAAATTGTATTTCTTACTCTGAAGATCGATTTTGTTTCTGCAAGCAGTGCTGTCCCTGATGAAATTTTCATCTGGGTCTGCACTGAATACCTGTTTAGGGGTTTCTGGGCTACACAGGGTTGAAAGTTTTATACAGTAAGTGGTTTAATTTCTACTCGTATTTGTACATACATATCGATATAGGAACTTATTTCCCACTGTAGACAATTACTATTCATACATGAGAATTTTGATTGGTTTAGAGTTATGTGAAATGTTGAAATCAGACTTGAAACATGTGTTGGTTTTTATTAATCATAATCAGACTTAATAATGACTGTTAATGCTATATCGATTGTCTATATAAGTTTTTAAGTATTAACTCTTCCCCTCTAGTGAGGACTTGTGTTACTCTCCTGACAAATTTTGGACACAGATTAAGCCAGACAAAACTTCAAGCCTTTCTGTTTGATACTCTAGTGGTCTTCCTTTTGAGAACTGTGTGTTCTTAATACAGTCAAACTTTTCAAAAGCAAGCACCCAATGAATAGTATTGAATTCCTTGCTGAAGGAGGTGCATGCTTAATACTGGTAAATCTGTATAGTAAATGCTATTTTAGGATGAATTAATCAGGCCTCTTAAGGCAGGTGATTGCTTTAGACAGCTTTTGCTTAGCCCTTTACCCCATAGAGACACATTTAAATGCTTTTGCAAACACAGCAGACCCAGATCAGACAGCTCTTGTAAGAGCTGCCTGATCAGGGTCTACTCTGTTTGCTGATGGAATTATGATATATGTGATCCTACACAAGTGGACCTGTTAAGTAATTTCTTTGTTCTATGTACCAACATGAAAGTTTATTTATATAATTATTCATAGTGGGTGGAGCCTAGAATGAATATTCATGAAGGAAAGGGTTAATACAGATAAATTTGTAAAGTAAATGCTATTTCGGGATGTATTATTCTGGCCTCTTAAGGCAGGTGATTGCTTTATACAGGGGGTCCTTAAGGCAGATTTGACTGTAAATAAGACTGACACTCAAATGTAAATGATAGATTGTTTATAAACATTCTTGCTGAAGGAGGTGCATGCGTTATACAGCATATTGGTAGATCTGTAAAGCACATGCTTTTTGGGATTGTATTATTCTGGCCTTTTAATGCAAGTGATTGCTTTATACAGGGGGTCCTGAAGGCAGAGTTGACTGTAAGTAAGACTGACAGAAATGCAAATGATAGATTGTTTATAAACTGACTCCAAGAAAATCCATGATGAGTGCAGTGGCTCAGTGGTATAGTGTTAGACTTTGAGTCGAAGGGTCGCTAGTTCTAGACTCACCAGAGTCACTGTGTTGTGTCCTTGAGCAAGACACTTTATCCTCTGCTTAGTAATGGTTCAACCCGGGAAGACAGGGAAGCGGCTCAACATGACTGAGAAGTAGTTGACTGGGATGTAAAGCATCATCACAAACAAAAAAAAAGAAAAATCCCGATATGTGACTTACAGGAAGGTGAAGGGTTAAATACATTACTGTGAAGCACTTATGTTTGGCTGGTACATTTATTTCGCACTATTGGCGGTATAAACAAAAAACGCCAAAATATGAAACAGCGAAATACAGTTTCGAATTCAGTTACACAATAAGCAATAAATGGACACCACTTTTGAACTGTCTCTAGAGTCTGTTTTCATGTTCAGAAAACCATGTCTTAAAGGGGGCTACTATTAAAGGAAGGAATATGCTCCCCATAGGGCGCATATTCTTTCCCTTTTAGAGTAGTCCCTATGAAAATTGAAAATAACTTTAATGGGAATTAAAGTGAGAAACCGCCAAAATTAAACTACGCCACCGCCAAAATTAAACTACGCCAATATGTCAGTCTTTTAGAATTGCCAAATTTGAATGCCGAGAATATTAAAGTGTTTTGCAGTAGTATGGATTACAGTAAATTCATAACTGCTTCTTCAATGACATAATTTAATGGCCTGAAAGAATTCACTAAACCAGGAGAAAAAAGTCCATATTACCATCTACTGACAGGCCTTCAGATAAGAGTGGGTAACTGAAAATTATTTTTCTTATTTCTCAACCAAAACATATGTTGTGAGTAGTCAAAAGAACCGTCTCAATGAGATGGTTCTTTTGAGCACTCAAAACACATGCTTAAAATGATGGATAAGAAAATAATTACAATTTTACACTCAAAAATTTTGCTTAACTGGACCTATGAAGTCTGATAACAATGGTCCTGTTCCTTATGAGCATTTGAAGCTTGTTATCAAGGGATTGTCAATCTACTCACATACCGTGCCAGAGGTTATAAAAAATGTCATGTGCTGAGCACTAAATTTATCCTGCTCATTAAACTTAAATTGTTGGCATTTTAACATTTATGAGCAGGATAAATACATGATCTGAGAGACTATAGCAAGAAACTTCTTTATTTGTAGGTATTTTAGTTTTTATGAGCAGTTGAAACTTCATGCTCAGTTGAGTTGAGCATGAAAAAAGTTTTAAAACCTCAGGACCAGGTTTGCAAATAAATCCTGAAAATGCCAGGAAAGACTGCAGAAGACAGCTTTCTTCGGGTTTGGGGAAATAAGGCTAGATATTTCCCAAGCAGATATCTAGCTAAATGTCTAATGCGACTTTTGGATGGTGTTTTATGTTTAAAAGGTTTTTGCAAGATAGTCTTACATTCTTGAGAGGCTTGACATACGAAAGGCTAAGAAACAGAGATCAGGTGACAAAAATTATGGCTAGCACATGGGTGAAAGTTTTCAGATCTATTCTTGAATTCAGAACTTTGTGGCCGACTCTGCCTCAAAAGATTATACAAAGTTCAGATTTCTTTTCAGATTATCTACAGAAACTTGAACATTTAAACTTAAAGTTTTAAAATTTTGAAAGTATACTGCAAGTTTTAAGATTTGAATTTTAAAAATTTTAGGATTTTGGAATTTTCAACTTTCACCCATGCCAGCAAAAGATCATAGCTTTCTCGATGTTAACCCTTGTCTTGCCAAACCTGTACTTTCCTATTTTGAAAACACTGTAGATCCAGATCAGCTGGCTTCTGATGAAGCCATCTGATCAGGATCCACACTGTTTTCCATTCTGTTTAAAAAAATACAAGCTTACAGCTGGAATGCTGCAGGTGAACAGCATTAAAATTGGGGAGAAGTGTAGTACTTAAAAATATTGGCATGTCAAGGGTTAATTGGGACTACCGAATTAGGAAACATTGTGGAATATTGATGGGCTTGTATGCACCGTCCCGTACATCTTATATATGGGCCATAACGCGAGAAAACCTGTCCGGGATTTCAGACAAAGTGAGATTCAAACTAGCCTGCTCAGCTACAGAGACTAGCTAGAAAATTGAAATTTCGCTTGTAGCATGTCTAGATATGATACTTTCCAATAAGCCAATAACAAAGGGGCTGATCAGACTGCGCGAATGCGCAGGCTGGTCTGCGCCTTTGTTGTTCCTAAACCTCCGAAGACAGGGTTATTGAGTCTAGGCTCATATGATATTTTAAAACATTGTGTACAACATTGAAGATAGATCAGCCTGTACATGTACAGACTGATCAGTCTCTGTTATCATTGCTGATATGGTTAGTTGATTCAAGATGTCTTTTGTCCTGTTTTATATGGAGATATTGAAGTTCTGATCAGGTTTTACACAAACAACAAAGGCACTGAGCAGACTGTGCATCCACACAGTCTGATCAGTGCCTTTGTTCTTTGGAAAGTCTCAATATTCTTGCCGTTCTCAGTAGCTGAGAGCAGGTTTGAGTCTTATTTGGTCCGAAATGCGAAGACTTATTTTCTCTCAATAAGGCCTACACAAGGTAAGAGGCCTTGGAAGTACAGTAAAACCTGTCTTAAGCGGCCACTCAATAGAAGACCAAAAATAGGTTTTCAAGACCAATAATCGCTTAATGCAGGTCAAAATTACTGCAGAATGCTCCGGGAGCATTCTGCAGTACTTTTGATCTGCATTAAGCTACCACATGGCTTTAAGACCTTTGATTTGTGTATTCTTGAGCTGCAGCTTAAGACAGATTTCACTGTATTTGAGATTCTCAGAATGGCCAGACTTGATTGGTCAGTCCTCATCACAAGTTAGTTCCGAAGATCGACGTCAATTTATTTTTATCAAACTATAGCTCATTTTCATGTTTAGCAGGACAAAGGGTAATTTCATCATATTTATTTTAGGATTCAATTTAGTCCACTTTTTCAATTGTTTGTAATAAATCATTGCCATTGCTAACCTAGTCTTGCTTATCTGTAAAGACCTTAAACAAAAAATTTCAGCGTAAAATTGTAATTGGTTTCTTACCCATAATTTTTAGAATATGTTTTGTGTGATCAATAGAACCGTCCCATTAGGACAGTTCTTTTGAGTACCCACAACATGCTTTGGTTGAGAAATAAGAAAATTATTTTCCTGATGCACTCTCTTTACTAAAGGCCTGCCTCTTTGTTCATGCCAGACGGACCCAACGTAATGGGATTCATAATAAAAGGGATTTATATACTAGCCCATTCCTGGCCAATGTTGTCTGCTTTCAAATCTGCTGATGTACTTTAATAGCTGATATTGCAAACCCAGATCAGACTGCTCCTCAGATTTCATAGTTTGCTTTCATGATAAAAGTGTCTGGAATCTATTTAAATGTAGCAGAAGGCAGACAACATATTATAAAAACAAAAACTGGCGGGCTATGAGTTAATAAAATTTTCAGAATCAATTAAAGCAAATTGCTTAGTTTCTTTGCAAAACTAATTGAGCCATGACATGAGATTTCCAACAATGTGGTATGTGTGACCAGCAAAGCCTCAGATCAGCCTGCACATACACGCAGTCTGATCAGAGCCTTTGCTTGTCGCTTGCATATTTTATTAGTGTTGAGCTACCGACTGAACAACAATTTGAGATTCTAAGCTTAAAAGGAGGCAGCACAGGCTAGTCCGAGTCTTACACTTGTCAAAATACCACATTGTTGGAAATCACATGTCAAGGCTCAATTATGTTTATTATATTACATCATTCACATGAAATGTCTGAACTACACTTTGCCTTTAAATATATCATTTAATAGTAGAAAATATAACAGCCAAAATCTTGCCTGCTGGACCGGGCTGCATAGCGCAGTTAGTAATGTGTCTGGCTGCCGATACGTGTCTGACTGCAGATCCAGGGATAGCGAGTTCAATCCCGGCCTGGTCCCTTAATTTGGTGGAGATTGATCATGAAAAGATTTCTACGGCCATTCTCCTCCCTTTTCTGATTCAAGAAGGGTTGTTGCCAGTTACAAGCCAAAGTATGTGCATGAAGTACTGGTTAACGGCTTAGTCAAGCTTACCCAGGAAAAAAAGTGTGTTTAGGTGAACTGACCGTCCCGACATGACCATAGCTGTTGACTGGGATGAAAAGAATCAAACCAAAACCAAAATCTCAGGTGCTGTGCTGGTTCATATACTTGTGTAAGAATAAATTCTTTTTAGACAATAAAGTACAAATGGGCCTCGTCGCGAGAAAATCTGTCTTTGAGGGTTTGCGAACAACAAAGGCGCAGACCAGCCTGCGCATCCATGCAGTCTGATCAGCACCTTTGTTATTCACTTATTGGAAAGTATCATATCTAGACTTGCTACGAGCTTAATTTCATATTTCTAGCTAGTCTCTGTAGCTGAACAGACTGGTTTGAATCTCACTTTTTTGGAAACCCCGAAGACAGTTTTTCTTGCGACAAGGCCCAAAAGTACTTTGTAACTTACCTGAGCTACAGATAAGGTAACAGTGCACCTAGCAGGGCTTTTTCATCATCGATCAACAATTTTCAGCAGCTATTTTGGGCCGACAGACAGAAAAAATGAAACCTTTATGGATGTGCGAACAGAAAGAGTTTAAGTCACATAATTAAGATGGCTGCCATGCTTTTTTCTATGGTCTAGAGACATCTATCGAGACCATTGTGTGCTCAACTAGCTTTCATTTGATCCCAGGGGACAAAAATATTTCAATATTGCACTTGTCCAGCAGGATGAGTGACTTACAATTTTCGCTTGTCCTGCAAATACATGCACTTGTCCTTTAAAAGTGTATGCAATAAAGAACATAGAGGAGTAATATGTAATATGACTTCCTCAAGTAATTCTTCCCAAAGAGACTGCATCCCCTAAGATGTATCCACATACTTAATTTGGGATTCCTATCTCAAATAATATAGGAGATATGCTCCAGGCACGATTTTTCTAGAATTGAGGCCAGAGTTCAATGTCACAGTGACCCCAAAACAGTATGCAGCACTCTGGCACCCATAAATGTATTCACACACCAAATTTGGGATACAGCAAATAATAAAGGAGATATGCTCCGTACACATTTTTTAAGAACAGGCCAGAGGTCAAGGTAATAGTCACAGTGACCGTGACCAGGGAACAACATGAGACCCAAAAATGTATCCACACACCAAATTTGGGAATTATGCTCCAGAAATATTTTTTCTAGAACTGAGGCCAGAGGTCAAGGTCACAGTGGACCAGAAAAGTGTGTGACACCCCAGGACCCCAAGGTGTTGTGACACCCCGGGGTGTATGTACAAAACAAATTTGGGATTTCTACCATAAATTATATGAGATATGCTCCAGACACTATTTTTCTATAACTAGGGTCAAGGTCAAAGTGACCCGAAAACAGTAGGTGTCACAAAGATGTATCTACAGATCAAATTTGGGATTCCTACCTCAAACAATATGAGATATGCTACGGACACGATTTTTTAAGAACTGAAGCCAGAGGTCACGGTCACAGTGATTCAAAAACAGTGTTTGACACTCCACAACCTCATGATGTGTCCACGGACAAAATTTGGAATTCTTACCTCAAATAATACAGAAGATATGCTCCAGACACAATTTTTCTAGAACTAAATTCTGACATCAAATTTGTGATTCCTACAGCAAATAATATAGGAGATATGCTCCGGACTCAATTTTTCTAAAACTGATGCCAGAGGTCAAGGTCGCAGTGACCCAGTAACAGTATGCAACACACCGCAACCCAAAAATATATCCACACACCAAATGGGATTCCTACCTTAAACAATATAAAATATGCTCTGGACGTGATTTTCTAGAACATAGGTCAAGGTCAAAGTGACCCGAAAACAGTTTGTGACACTCAAGAACCCCAAACGTGTATCCACACACCAAATTTGGGATTCCTACTGTTAAATAGTATATGAGATATGCTCCGGACGTTATTTTTCTAGAGGCCAGAGGTCAAGGTGACCCAGAAACCACATGCGACACTTCACAACCCCGAGATGTATCCACAGACCAAATATGAAATTAATACAGGAGATATGCTCCAGACATAATTTTTCTAGAACTGAGGCCAGAGGTTAAGGTCACAGTGACCCAGAAACAGTATGTGACATGCCGCAACCCCAAAACATATCCCCGCACCACACAATACACCTAGGAACAAATTGTTAGTGTTAAGGGGCATTACTCGTGTGTGATTTTCAAACTCAACTCAAAATAGTTACAAGCAAACAAATCTTTCTAATAAAACATGATTTTAAAAAATGCACTTGGTCTTATAAAGTTTGCCCAAATTGACATGAGACTGATTAATTTTCGCCAAATTCTTCGTGATTTTCGTGCGTTTTCCTTGGTCATGCTTTTAACAGGAATATGAAGACCAGCATAGTAGTACTTTCTAATAAAAATCCAGATAAAGACTGTAAGTGATCATTGGGTGATAATACTGTTCATTTGTCAGACACTGCTGTCCACCTAGGAATCAACAAAGCAGGAACAAAAGGAATCTTCAATAAATGTGAAGGAACGCATAAATGTGAAGGAACGCATAAGCTTAGCCAGGAAAACCTCATATTCTTTGATGAATACAGAACTTCATGGTACAACAGGACTCAATCCTATGACATCATATATCATATACAAAGCATACGTACTTCCACGTTTGTTGTATGGCCTTGAAACCTTATCACTGACCAAGGGACAACTAGAGCAGCTATCGGAGTACCACTTACTCCGATGAAACATTCAATCTCTCCCACAACGTACATCTACTTCGGCAGTGTTACTACTTTTGGGCGCACTCCAATTAGAAGCAGAACTCCATAGAAGGCGCTTAAGCTTAGCCATCAGTGTCATAAATAGTGAAAACTCTACGATAAGACTGCTGGTACAGAGACAGTTGGCATGTTCTTATGACAATAGAAACAGTTTCTTTTATGAATTGGCAAAGATTCTCCAGAAGTACAAACTTTCGTCCCTAGGTCAGCTGTTTTGCAGTAATTTCACTAAACTCCAATGGAAACACATGTGCACAAAAGCCGTAAATTCATTCTGGACTAAGCCACTTGTGAATGACATTATAACTAAGAAATCTTTGAAAAACTTATCAGTCAATAACTTACGTGTTGGTACCACGCATTTAATATGGAGAACAGTGGAGTCCTCGGTCACAGATGTCAGGAAGGCAGTAGTTAAAGCGAGAATCCTCCCCGGTACATACATTCTTCAAAAGAATCGCCAGACATTCAGCTCTGGAACAGTAGATGCAGTTTGTCGGCACTGTTACCCGGAGGACGAAGATCTACTACATTTAACATCGAGGTGTCCCGCCTTCTACAACATACGTTCCAATACTATTGGTCATCTCAGGGACATTTTTGTCACTCACACAAATATAAATACGTGGAATCAGTACTTTGGTAATTGGACATTTATCCTTAAGACTTTCGTGTGTGTTGAGTCAGCTGTCAGATTACTGCCAGACCTAAGGAGCGCCTGTGTATCCATTGAGACATTATCAAGAAACTTCTTCTATAAAATCCATATAAGTAAACTACAGTGGGAGAAATCGAGGGGATAATGGCCGCCTGTACCTATATGACAGTCTGTACACAAGTTGTTTTTAGAAGTTGATTTTAAAACAGTGACGTTTATTGCATGGTTTTATTGAACTTTGAACCTTTAACCTAATATTATCAACGTTCCTACCTGGAGCGGTGCTCCTACCAGAGGAGGATTATACCTACAACAAGAACAAGAAGATAATATCGATTCATTAATGCAAATTGTCTCATAGCCTAGTGGTTAGGTGACAACTTACAGATCAAGCCTACATGGATCGAACTTGGAAAAGCCTTTTTTATATATAATTGTCAAATTGCATCCTTTTTTTAAATTTAAGATTTTTCGTGTATTTTACGTCATCTCGTCGTGTGCTTTACATCTTCCATTTGTATTTAGTCGCTTATATATTCATTAGTTCTAGGTTTCCTCACTCTTTTCTTGTCAGCGGGGACTTTTGTTGTCTGCTGATAACCTTTGCAAACAGTTTGTTCCCAGATCAGTAACGACAGAACGTCGGTCCTGACCTGGATACAGACCGTTTGACACTCTGATAGTGTTCCTGAAAGATGCTTTGAAAAACTTAATTTTGAAAAAAGTCTGCAGTTAAAAACAAAAGTATTAAAATCATCCAGCGTGCAAAGAGTTATTACATTTCAGCTTATTAAAATTATTCACGTTTCTACGTGTGTATTTGTTGATTAAACGTATGCCAGATTCAAATACATATATCCATGTCAACACAAAATCAAGAATACAGACGAACAAACAAGCAAATTAAAAAGAAAGAAGTAAAAAATGAAATGCTACTGCACTCGAACCCACATCTTTGGAGGACAAAGTACAGCCTCTTATTCATTAGGCTATCGCGGAATTGTGATTTTCGTAATTGTACCACAATCTTGAGTACATATTTTACGAAGATTCCCGAAGATTGAAAGAAAGGTCATTGAATATTCAGATGTCTCAGGTCAATGTAGACAAATAATATTTTCCAATTGAAGAATACATAAAAAATTAAGCCGGTATCTTGTTGCTCTAAAACAGCATATTATTTTACCAAAATAAACTAATAAGTTCTCTGCATTTAAGTCAAGTGAAACACAACTTGTTAAATTTATGCGTTTACCTAGACTGTCCAAAACTCATTTGGACGGTTACATGATGAGGCCTGATGCTAGGTCTTGTCATCAAACGATGGAGGATTTGCTGTCCGTTCTAAGGCGGTGGTTCTGTTGTTGTCGACTTCTTGTTTATTGTTACTCCCATTGTGGGAGTCTGTAATTGTTCTATGTTTTGTTGTACGTTACTTTATGTCCATTCTAGTATTGCAATCATCTTGATGGGGAAGAGAGAGAGCTGGTTCTTTGCTTGGTTGGTCCTCCTGGTGTCTCGTGATGGTTGGGCGGCTCTTCCTTGCGGTGCCACGGGGTTGTCTGCTCTTTGTGATTGTGGTATTTCCTGATCATACTAACTTACTATTGTAAGGAAAGGCCCTTCTTTGTAAATTTCCTTTTTTCATTTTTTTATCTATTTCCCTTTGTCCTTTTTTTTCAAGATGTCCCTAGCCAGCCTGAGGTCCATTTTAAGGGCTCTCTCGCCAGCTGGTTGCCCACCTAATAATAAATGGGAGAGGCGATGGGATGTTAGGTTAATCAAATGCAGAAAATGATTCTATTGTCAGTATTAGGTGCAAACTATGACAGTTAAACTTTTTTATTGTGTGTACTACTGTTCGTTATGCGCACAAAAAAGACACGATGACTGTCTATTCTGAGCCCAACGGCAAAATAATGCCATGTTAATGTTGCATGCAATCTAGTGACTTGGACAAAGTGCCCACTCACCTAATGAATGATGTGTACAACTGTGTTATTGATTTCATATTGGTGAAAACAATCACTGTCCAAAGAACGTGGATTCAACACTGTCGTTCTTTTAATTAATGATTAGACATACACCTACGTACAATATTTGAGCCAGCACATGAGATTTGGCTACATATCGCATATGCGTTGTTGTTCCATATTTATGCATGTACAGCTACCTAGTGGAGCTAGAGGCCTTGATTTGTTTACATAAGCCTTCATCTACGTCCACTTTTGTGAGTGTGAGCAATGAAGGCTCAAGCGATTCTGAACTGATGCACAGACGAGATTGAGCCTTCCATTGCCCAAAACTGCAGTAAAAAATATCACAATCTCATGTGCTGGCTCAGCATGTTACACATAGCTAATTATGCATTTGGTCGCACAGGTTCGAATTGGGGAGTGGACGAATTTTAGGTTATTCTTGTACATGGGTCAAAAATGTTATATTTGGCCTTTAAAAGTTTGACATATGAACAAATTTTGAACCAAATGACTTGTAGGGTGACAGCTGTTTCTACAAGAAGAAATTAAATGCGAAACTAGCGGTTACTTCATAAGTCATTCGGATCTCCTTGGCCAATTATAGCTCTGCATGAGGTGAAGGGCATTTATGCAGCAATACATTATGGGTGTCACGTATTGCAGCTTCACAACCAAATTATGGTTGAAATGCACACTAAGTAACACATGTTATATCTTGGGCATTCGTCTCATATCCGAGATGGCCAGTTAATCATCACTGAAATAGCGTGTATTCAACGTTGTTGTTGTACCTGTGATTGGACGTCAACATACCCTTAAACATGTACTATATTTGAGCCATCTCACACCATTTTGGTATTTATTGCATATGTTTTAATTCGATCTGTAGACATACATTATAGACAGCTACCAAGTGGGTTTAGAGATTTTAATTTTAGCCTGATTATTTGTATACATACATTTGTCAATGTACGAGCAGCAAAGGCTCTGATGAGGCAACGCCCATGCTCAGACGCATCTGAGCATTCACTGAAAGAATATGCCATATGTACGCCCATTTTGTGCAAGGGCGAGGAGCAGTGACTGCTCTGGCGAGACTGAACACATACTAAGTCTTGTCTGAGCATTGACAGATAGAATATGCCATATACACACCCGTTTTGTGCATGTGCGAGAGCAGTGAAGGCTCTGACAAGAATGGATGCATACTAAGGCTTGTCTGAGAATTCACTGAAAGAAAATGTCATATGTTCGCCCATTTTGTGCAAGGGCGAGAGCAGTGAATGCACTGTCGAGACTGAACGCATCTTAAGGCTTGTCTGAGCAATGAGTGATAGAATATGCCATATATACACTCGTTTTGTGCATGTGCGAGAGCAGTGAATGCTCTGGCGAGACTAAACGCATGCTTAGGCTTGTCAAAGCATTGCCTGATAGGATATGCCATATCATGCGTATTGTACATGTTTGAGAGCAGTGAATGCTCTGGCGAGACTGCAAGCATGCTAAGACTCGTCTGAGAATTCACTGAAAGAATATGCCATATGTATGCTAATTTTGTGCACATGCGAGAGCAATGAAGGCTCTGGTGGGACTGCACACATGAACAGGCGCTTCTGAGCATTGACTGATAGAATATGCCATATGTACGCCCATTTTGTTCATGTGCGAGAGCAGTGAAGTCCTTAACAAGACTGCATGCATGCTACTTCTAGTCTGAGCATTGAATGAAAGAATATGCCATATGTACGCCCATTTATGTGCATGTGCAAGAGCAGTGAAGGCTCTGGTGAGGCTGCACGCATGCTCAGGTGCGTCTGAGCATTGACTGATATCAAACGCTATTTGCATTCTATTTGAGCCAGCGCGTGCGATGTTTTGCTTAATGTGTTTGCTTGCAATCATATGCAGCCACCAGCTACCTAGTAGTTTAAGAGGGCTCAAATTTGGTCTGAGGTTTTATCTACACCCATTTAGAGCTAGTACCAATAGCAATGGCTTTGGCGAGACTGCGTGTATGCTCAGATACGTCTGAGCATTCACTGATAGAATATGCCAACTAAAACACATGTCAATCTGGATACCTGTCTTATCATAGGCTTTTGTTTCAATTATGAATCTGCTTCGTGGCAAGTTGACATATAATGCATATGAAAAGAAAACAAATGAACCAGCTCATGAAAAGTTGGAATTTATCACAAAGATAAACAATGAAGGTCTTGATGAGACTGTGTATCTGTGTATGCTCATCAGTATCATTGAGTCTTGTACATGAAGAATATGAATCCGATAGTACGCATACACTAAGGCCTGCTAAACCATTTCAAAGCAACCTATCCAAGAACACTGGTGTATTATGATTGACCATAGATATATGACTAAAAATGTTGATAGTGATATTAAGCAGATACAACAACAAAAGAAATGGAAAGTAAAGCAATGAATAAAAAAAATATAAAAATATTATTTTCTTTTTTTTCCTTTTCACAGGATTCGAACCTGTACCATCAGGGTATTCTAGCACTCCATATGCATAAGGCTGGCTCACTAAACCCCTAAGCTATTTGGACTCATTAGACCATATGTATACAATACAATTAGGAGCAAATGGTTAAAGTGTTAAGGGGCATTACTCGTGTGTGGTTTTCAAACTCAACTCAAAATAGTTACAGGCAAACAAATCTTTCTAATGAAACATGATTTTAACAAATGCACTTGTTCTTATTTTCCTATTGAAGAATACATAATAATTAAGCTGATATCTGATTGATCTAAAACAGCATATTATGTTACCAAAATAAACTAATAAGTTCTCTGCATTTAACTCAAGTGAAACACAGCTTGTTAAATTAATGTGTTTACCTAGACTGTCCAAAACTCATTTGGACGGTTTAATGACGAGACCTGATGCTAGGTCTTGTCATCAAACGAATTTCTCTGATGGAGGATTCGTTAAGGAAAGGCCCTTTTTTTAATTTCCATTTTTCAAAGTTTTTTTCTATTTTCCTGTGTCCTTTTTTTCAAGATGTCCCTAGCCAGCCTGAGGTCCATTTTAAGGGCTCTCTCGCCAGCCGGACGTCCACCTAATGATAAATGGGAGAGGCGATGGAGTGTTAGGTTAATCAAATGCAGAAAATGATTCTATTGTCAGTATAAGGTGCAGACTATGACAGTTAAACTTTTTATTGAGTGCACTACTGTTCGTTATGCGCACTAAAAAGACACAATGACTGTCTATTCTGAGCCCAGCGGTGAAATAATGCCATGTTAATGTTGCATGCAATCTATTGACTTGGACAAAGTGCCCACTCACCTAATGAGTGATGTGTACAACTGTGTTATTGATTTCATATTGGTGAAAAAAATCACTGTCCAAAGAACGTGGATTCAACACTGTCGTTTAATTAATGATTAGACATACACCTACGTAAAATATTTGAGCCAGCACATGAGATTTGAGCCTTCCATTGCCCAAAACTGCAGTAAAAATATCACAATCTCATGTGCTGGCTCAGCATGTTACACATAGCTAATTATGCATTTGGTCGCACAGGTTCGAATTGGGGAGTGGACGAATTTTAGGTTATTCTTGTACATGGGTCAAAAATGTTATATTTGGCCTTTAAAAGTTTGACATATGAACAAATTTTGAACCAAATGACTTGTAGGGTGACAGCTGTTTCTACAAGAAGAAATTAAATGCGAAACTAGCGGTTACTTCATAAGTCATTCGGATCTCCTTGGCCAATTATAGCTCTGCATGAGGTGAAGGGCATTTATGCAGCAATACATTATGGGTGTCACGTATTGCAGCTTCACAACCAAATTATGGTTGAAATGCACACTAAGTAACACATGTTATATCTTGGGCATTCGTCTCATATCCGAGATGGCCAGTTAATCATCACTGAAATAGCGTGTATTCAACGTTGTTGTTGTACCTGTGATTGGACGTTAACATACCCTTAAACATGTACTATATTTGAGCCATCGCACACCATTTTGGTATTTATTGCATATGTTTTAATTCGATCTGTAGACATACATTATAGACAGCTACCAAGTGGGTTTAGAGATTTTAATTTTAGCCTGATTATTTGTCTACATACATTTGTCAATGTACGAGCAGCAAAGGCTCTGATGAGGCAACGCCCATGCTCAGACGCATCTGAGCATTCACTGAAAGAATATGCCATATGTACGCCCATTTTGTGCAAGGGCGAGGAGCAGTGACTGCTCTGGCGAGACTGAACACATACTAAGTCTTGTCTGAGCATTGACAGATAGAATATGCCATATACACACCCGTTTTGTGCATGTGCGAGAGCAGTGAAGGCTCTGACAAGAATGGATGCATACTAAGGCTTGTCTGAGAATTCACTGAAAGAAAATGTCATATGTTCGCCCATTTTGTGCAAGGGCGAGAGCAGTGAATGCACTGTCGAGACTGAACGCATCTTAAGGCTTGTCTGAGCAATGAGTGATAGAATATGCCATATATACACTCGTTTTGTGCATGTGCGAGAGCAGTGAATGCTCTGGCGAGACTAAACGCATGCTTAGGCTTGTCAAAGCATTGCCTGATAGGATATGCCATATCATGCGTATTGTACATGTTTGAGAGCAGTGAATGCTCTGGCGAGACTGCAAGCATGCTAAGACTCGTCTGAGAATTCACTGAAAGAATATGCCATATGTATGCTAATTTTGTGCACATGCGAGAGCAATGAAGGCTCTGGTGGGACTGCACACATGAACAGGCGCTTCTGAGCATTGACTGATAGAATATGCCATATGTACGCCCATTTTGTTCATGTGCGAGAGCAGTGAAGTCCTTAACAAGACTGCATGCATGCTACTTCTAGTCTGAGCATTGAATGAAAGAATATGCCATATGTACGCCCATTTATGTGCATGTGCAAGAGCAGTGAAGGCTCTGGTGAGGCTGCACGCATTCTCAGGTGCGTCTGAGCATTGACTGATATCAAACGCTATTTGCATTCTATTTGAGCCAGCGCGTGCGATGTTTTGCTTAATGTGTTTGCTTGCAATCATATGCAGCCACCAGCTACCTAGTAGTTTAAGAGGGCTCAAATTTGGTCTGAGGTTTTATCTACACCCATTTAGAGCTAGTACCAATAGCAATGGCTTTGGCGAGACTGCGTGCATGCTCAGATACGTCTGAGCATTCACTGATAGAATATGCCAACTAAAACACATGTCAATCTGGATACCTGTCTTATCATAGGCTTTTGTTTCAATTATGAATCTGCTTCGTGGCAAGTTGACATATAATGCATATGAAAAGAAAACAAATGAACCAGCTCATGAAAAGTTGGAATTTATCACAAAGATAAACAATGAAGGTCTTGATGAGACTGTGTATCTGTGTATGCTCATCAGTATCATTGAGTCTTGTACATGAAGAATATGAATCCGATAGTACGCATACACTAAGGCCTGCTAAACCATTTCAAAGCAACCTGTCCAAGAACACTGGTGTATTATGATTGACCATAGATATATGACTAAAAATGTTGATAGTGATATTAAGCAGATACAACAACAAAAGAAATGGAAAGTAAAGCAATGAATAAAAAAAATATAAAAATGTTATTTTCTTTTTTTTCCTTTTCACAGGATTCGAACCTGTACCATCAGGGTATTCTAGCACTCCATATGCATAAGGCTGGCTCACTAAACCCCTAAGCTATTTGGACTCATTAGACCATATGTATACAATACAATTAGGAGCAAATGGTTAAAGTGTTAAGGGGCATTACTCGTGTGTGGTTTTCAAACTCAACTCAAAATAGTTACAGGCAAACAAATCTTTCTAATGAAACATGATTTTAACAAATGCACTTGTTCTTATTTTCCTATTGAAGAATACATAATAATTAAGCTGATATCTGATTGATCTAAAACAGCATATTATGTTACCAAAATAAACTAATAAGTTCTCTGCATTTAACTCAAGTGAAACACAGCTTGTTAAATTAATGTGTTTACCTAGACTGTCCAAAACTCATTTGGACGGTTTAATGACGAGACCTGATGCTAGGTCTTGTCATCAAACGAATTTCTCTGATGGAGGATTCGTTAAGGAAAGGCCCTTTTTTTAATTTCCATTTTTCAAAGTTTTTTTCTATTTTCCTGTGTCCTTTTTTTCAAGATGTCCCTGGCCAGCCTGAGGTCCATTTTAAGGGCTCTCTCGCCAGCCGGACGTCCACCTAATGATAAATGGGAGAGGCGATGGGATGTTAGGTTAATCAAATGCAGAAAATGATTCTATTGTCAGTATAAGGTGCAGACTATGACAGTTAAACTTTTTATTGAGTGCACTACTGTTCGTTATGCGCACTAAAAAGACACAATGACTGTCTATTCTGAGCCCAGCGGTGAAATAATGCCATGTTAATGTTGCATGCAATCTATTGACTTGGACAAAGTGCCCACTCACCTAATGAGTGATGTGTACAACTGTGTTATTGATTTCATATTGGTGAAAAAAATCACTGTCCAAAGAACGTGGATTCAACACTGTCGTTTAATTAATGATTAGACATACACCTACGTAAAATATTTGAGCCAGCACATGAGATTTGAGCCTTCCATTGCCCAAAACTGCAGTAAAAAATATCACAATCTCATGTGCTGGCTCAGCATGTTACACATAGCTAATTATGCATTTGGTCGCACAGGTTCGAATTGGGGAGTGGACGAATTTTAGGTTATTCTTGTACATGGGTCAAAAATGTTATATTTGGCCTTTAAAAGTTTGACATATGAACAAATTTTGAACCAAATGACTTGTAGGGTGACAGCTGTTTCTACAAGAAGAAATTAAATGCGAAACTAGCGGTTACTTCATAAGTCATTCGGATCTCCTTTGCCAATTATAGCTCTGCATGAGGTGAAGGGCATTTATGCAGCAATACATTATGGGTGTCACGTATTGCAGCTTCACAACCAAATTATGGTTGAAATGCACACTAAGTAACACATGTTATATCTTGGGCATTCGTCTCATATCCGAGATGGCCAGTTAATCATCACTGAAATAGCGTGTATTCAACGTTGTTGTTGTACCTGTGATTGGACGTTAACATACCCTTAAACATGTACTATATTTGAGCCATCGCACACCATTTTGGTATTTATTGCATATGTTTAAATTCGATCTGTAGACATACATTATAGACAGCTACCAAGTGGGTTTAGAGATTTTAATTTTAGCCTGATTATTTGTCTACATACATTTGTCAATGTACGAGCAGCAAAGGCTCTGATGAGGCAACGCCCATGCTCAGACGCATCTGAGCATTCACTGAAAGAATATGCCATATGTACGCCCATTTTGTGCAAGGGCGAGGAGCAGTGACTGCTCTGGCGAGACTGAACACATACTAAGTCTTGTCTGAGCATTGACAGATAGAATATGCCATATACACACCCGTTTTGTGCATGTGCGAGAGCAGTAAAGGCTCTGACAAGAATGGATGCATACTAAGGCTTGTCTGAGAATTCACTGAAAGAAAATGTCATATGTTCGCCCATTTTGTGCAAGGGCGAGAGCAGTGAATGCACTGTCGAGACTGAACGCATCTTAAGGCTTGTCTTAGCAATGAGTGATAGAATATGCCATATATACACTCGTTTTGTGCATGTGCGAGAGCAGTGAATGCTCTGGCGAGACTAAACGCATGCTTAGGCTTGTCAAAGCATTGCCTGATAGGATATGCCATATCATGCGTATTGTACATGTTTGAGAGCAGTGAATGCTCTGGCGAGACTGCAAGCATGCTAAGACTCGTCTGAGAATTCACTGAAAGAATATGCCATATGTATGCTAATTTTGTGCACATGCGAGAGCAATGAAGGCTCTGGTGGGACTGCACACATGAACAGGCGCATCTGAGCATTGACTGATAGAATATGCCATATGTACGCCCATTTTGTTCATGTGCGAGAGCAGTGAAGTCCTTAACAAGACTGCATGCATGCTACTTCTAGTCTGAGCATTGAATGAAAGAATATGCCATATGTACGCCCATTTATGTGCATGTGCAAGAGCAGTGAAGGCTCTGGTGAGGCTGCACGCATGCTCAGGTGCGTCTGAGCATTGACTGATATCAAACGCTATTTGCATTCTATTTGAGCCAGCGCGTGCGATGTTTTGCTTAATGTGTTTGCTTGCAATCATATGCAGCCACCAGCTACCTAGTAGTTTAAGAGGGCTCAAATTTGGTCTGAGGTTTTATCTACACCCATTTAGAGCTAGTACCAATAGCAATGGCTTTGGCGAGACTGCGTGTATGCTCAGATACGTCTGAGCATTCACTGATAGAATATGCCAACTAAAACACATGTCAATCTGGATACCTGTCTTATCATAGGCTTTTGTTTCAATTATGAATCTGCTTCGTGGCAAGTTGACATATAATGCATATGAAAAGAAAACAAATGAACCAGCTCATGAAAAGTTGGAATTTATCACAAAGATAAACAATGAAGGTCTTGATGAGACTGTGTATCTGTGTATGCTCATCAGTATCATTGAGTCTTGTACATGAAGAATATGAATCCGATAGTACGCATACACTAAGGCCTGCTAAACCATTTCAAAGCAACCTGTCCAAGAACACTGGTGTATTATGATTGACCATAGATATATGACTAAAAATGTTGATAGTGATATTAAGCAGATACAACAACAAAAGAAATGGAAAGTAAAGCAATGAATAAAAAAAATATAAAAATGTTATTTTCTTTTTTTTCCTTTTCACAGGATTCGAACCTGTACCATCAGGGTATTCTAGCACTCCATATGCATAAGGCTGGCTCACTAAACCCCTAAGCTATTTGGACTCATTAGACCATATGTATACAATACAATTAGGAGCAAATGGTTAAAGTGTTAAGGGGCATTACTCGTGTGTGGTTTTCAAACTCAACTCAAAATAGTTACAGGCAAACAAATCTTTCTAATGAAACATGATTTTAACAAATGCACTTGTTCTTATTTTCCTATTGAAGAATACATAATAATTAAGCTGATATCTGATTGATCTAAAACAGCATATTATGTTACCAAAATAAACTAATAAGTTCTCTGCATTTAACTCAAGTGAAACACAGCTTGTTAAATTAATGTGTTTACCTAGACTGTCCAAAACTCATTTGGACGGTTTAATGACGAGACCTGATGCTAGGTCTTGTCATCAAACGAATTTCTCTGATGGAGGATTCGTTAAGGAAAGGCCCTTTTTTTAATTTCCATTTTTCAAAGTTTTTTTCTATTTTCCTGTGTCCTTTTTTTCAAGATGTCCCTAGCCAGCCTGAGGTCCATTTTAAGGGCTCTCTCGCCAGCCGGACGTCCACCTAATGATAAATGGGAGAGGCGATGGGATGTTAGGTTAATCAAATGCAGAAGATGATTCTATTGTCAGTATAAGGTGCAGACTATGACAGTTAAACTTTTTATTGAGTGCACTACTGTTCGTTATGCGCACTAAAAAGACACAATGACTGTCTATTCTGAGCCCAGCGGTGAAATAATGCCATGTTAATGTTGCATGCAATCTATTGACTTGGACAAAGTGCCCACTCACCTAATGAGTGATGTGTACAACTGTGTTATTGATTTCATATTGGTGAAAAAAATCACTGTCCAAAGAACGTGGATTCAACACTGTCGTTTAATTAATGATTAGACATACACCTACGTAAAATATTTGAGCCAGCACATGAGATTTGAGCCTTCCATTGCCCAAAACTGCAGTAAAAAATATCACAATCTCATGTGCTGGCTCAGCATGTTACACATAGCTAATTATGCATTTGGTCGCACAGGTTCGAATTTGGGAGTGGACGAATTTTAGGTTATTCTTGTACATGGGTCAAAAATGTTATATTTGGCCTTTTAAAGTTTGACATATGAACAAATTTTGAACCAAATGACTTGTAGGGTGACAGCTGTTTCTACAAGAAGAAATTAAATGCGAAACTAGCGGTTACTTCATAAGTCATTCGGATCTCCTTGGCCAATTATAGCTCTGCATGAGGTGAAGGGCATTTATGCAGCAATACATTATGGGTGTCACGTATTGCAGCTTCACAACCAAATTATGGTTGAAATGCACACTAAGTAACACATGTTATAACTTGGGCATTCGTCTCATATCCGAGATGGCCAGTAAATCATCACTGAAATAGCGTGTATTCAATGTTGTTGTTGTACCTGTGATTGGACGTTAACATACCCTTAAACATGTACTATATTTGAGCCATCGCACACCATTTTGGTATTTATTGCATATGTTTTAATTCGATCTGTAGACATACATTATAGACAGCTACCAAGTGGGTTTAGAGATTTTAATTTTAGCCTGATTATTTGTCTACATACATTTGTCAATGTACGAGCAGCAAAGGCTCTGATGAGGCAACGCCCATGCTCAGACGCATCTGAGCATTCACTGAAAGAATATGCCATATGTACGCCCATTTTGTGCAAGGGCGAGGAGCAGTGACTGCTCTGGCGAGACTGAACACATACTAAGTCTTGTCTGAGCATTGACAGATAGAATATGCCATATACACACCCGTTTTTGTGCATGTGCGAGAGCAGTGAAGGCTCTGACAAGAATGGATGCATACTAAGGCTTGTCTGAGAATTCACTGAAAGAAAATGCCATTTGTTCGCCCATTTTGTGCAAGGGCGAGAGCAGTGAATGCACTGTTGAAACTGAACGCATCTTAAGGCTTGTCTGAGCAATGAGTGATAGAATATGCCATATATAGACTCGTTTTGTGCATGTGCGAGAGCAGTGAATGCTCTGGCGAGACTGAACGCATGCTTAGGCTTGTCAAAGCATTGCCTGATAGGATATGCCATATCATGCGTATTGTACATGTTTGAGAGCAGTGAATGCTCTGGCAAGACTGCAAGCATGCTAAGACAAGTCTGAGAATTCACTGAAAGAATATGCCATATGTATGCTAATTTTGTGCACATGCGAGAACAATGAAAGCTCTGGTGGGAATGCACACATGAACAGGCGCTTCTGAGCACTGACTGATAGAATATGCCATATGTACGCCCATTTTGTTCATGTGCGAGAGCAGTGAAGTCCTTAACAAGACTTTATGCATGCTACTTCTAGTCTGAGCATTGAATGAAAGAATACGCCATATGTACGCCCATTTATGTGCATGTGCAAGAGCAGTGAAGGCTCTGGTGAGACTGAACGCATGCTAAGGTGCGTCTGAACATTGACTGATATCATACTCTGTTTGCATTCTATTTGAGCCTGTGCGTGCGATGTTTTGCTTAATGTGTTTGCTTGCAATCATATGCAGCCACCAGCTACCTAGTAGTTTAAGAGGGCTCAAATTTGGTCTGAGGTTTTATCTACACCCATTTAGAGCTAGTGCCAATAGCAATGGCTTTGGCGAGACTGCGTGCATGCTCAGATACGTCTGAGCATTCACAGATAGAATATGCCAACTAAAACACACGTCAATCTGGAAACCTGTCTTATCATAGGCTTTTGTTTCAATTATGAATCTGCTTCGTGGCAAGTTGACATATTATGCATATGAAAAGAAAACAAATGAACCAGCTCATGAAAAGTTGGAATTTATCACAAAGATAAACAATGAAGGTCTTGATGAGACTGTGTATCTGTGTATGCTCATCAGTGTCATTGAGTCTTGTACATGAAGAATATGAATCCGATAATACGCATACACTAAGGCCTGCTAAACCGTTTCAAAGCAACCTGTCCAAGAGCACTGGTGTCTTATGATTGACCATAGATATATGACTAAAAATGTTGATAGTGATATTAAGCAGATACAACAACAAAAGAAATGGAAAGTAAAGCAATGAATAAAAAAAGATATAAAAATATTATTTTCTTTTTTTCCTTTTCACAGGATTCGAACCTGCACCATCAGGGTATTCTAGCACTCCATATGCATTAGGCTGGCTCATTAAACCCCTCAGCTATTTGGGCTCATTAGACCATATGTATACAATACAATTAGGAGCAAATTGTTAAAGTGTTAAGGGGCATTACTCGTGTGTGGTTTTCAAACTCAACTCAAAATAGTTACAGGCAAACAAATCTTTCTAATGAAACATGATTTTAACAAATGCACTTGTTCTTATTTTCCTATTGAAGAATACATAAAAATTAAGCTGATATCTGATTGATCTAAAACAGCATATTATTTTACCAAAATAAATAATAAGTTCTCTGCATTTAACTCAAGTGAAACACAGCTTGTTAAATTAATGTGTTTACCTAGACTGTCCAAAACTCATTTGGACGGTTTAATGATGAGACCTGATGCTAGGTCTTGTCATCAAACGAATTTCTCTGATGGAGGATTCGTTAAGGAAAGGCCCTTTTTTTAATTTCCATTTTTTCAATTTTTTTTTTCTATTTTCCTGTGTCCTTTTTTCAAGATGTCCCTAGCCAGCCTGAGGTCCATTTTAAGGGCTCTCTCGCCAGCCGGACGTTCACCTAATAATAAATGGGATATGCGATGGGATGTTAGGTTAATCAAATGCAGAAAATGATATAATTGTTATTTGTTAGGTGCAAACTTTGATAGTTAAACTTTTTATTGAGTGCACTACTGTTCGTTATGCGCACTAAAAAAAAACACAATGACTGTCTATTCTGAGCCCAGCGGTGAAATAATGCCACGTTAATGTTGCATGCAATCTATTGACTTGGACAAAGTGCCCACTCACCTAATGAGTGATGTGTACAACTGTGTTATTGATTTCATATTGGTGAAAAAAATCACTGTCCAAAGAACGTGGATTCAACACTGTCGTTCTTTTAATTAATGATTAGACATACACCTACGTACAATATTTGAGCCAGCACATGAGATTTGGCTACATATCGCATATGCGTTGTTGTTCCATATTTATGCATGTACAGCTACCTAGTGGAGCTAGAGGCCTTGATTTGTTTACATAAGCCTTCATCTACGTCCACATTTGTGAGTGTGAGCAATGAAGGCTCAAGCGAGTCTGAACTGATGCACAGACGAGATTGAGCCTTCCATTGCCCAAAACTGCAGTAAAAAATATCACAATCTCATGTGCTGGCTCAGCATGTTATACATAGCTAATTATGCATTTGGTCGCACAGGTTCGAATTTGGGAGTGGACGAATTTTAGGTTATTCTTGTACATGGGTCAAACATGTTATATTTGGCCTTTAAAAGTTTGACATATGAACACATTTTGAACCAAATGACTTGTAGGGTGACAGCTGTTTCTACAAGAAGAAATTAAATGCGAAACTAGCGGTTACTTCATAAGTCATTCGGATCTCCTTTGCCAATTATAGCTCTGCATGAGGTGAAGGGCATTTATGCAGCAATACATTATGGGTGTCACGTATTGCAGCTTCACAACCAAATTATGGTTGAAATGCACACTAAGTAACACATGTTATATCTTGGGCATTCGTCTCATATCCGAGATGGCCAGTTAATCATCACTGAAATAGCGTGTATTCAACGTTGTTGTTGTACCTGTGATTGGACGTTAACATACCCTTAGACATGTACTATATTTGAGCCATCGCACACCATTTTGGTATTTATTGCATATGTTTTAATTCGATCTGTAGACATACATTATAGACAGCTACCAAGTGGGTTTAGAGATTTTAATTTTAGCCTGATTATTTGTCTACATACATTTGTCAATGTACGAGCAGCAAAGGCTCTGATGAGGCAACGCCCATGCTCAGACGCATCTGAGCATTCACTGAAAGAATATGCCATATGTACGCCCATTTTGTGCAAGGGCGAGGAGCAGTGACTGCTCTGGCGAGACTGAACACATACTAAGTCTTGTCTGAGCATTGACAGATAGAATATGCCATATACACACCCGTTTTTGTGCATGTGCGAGAGCAGTGAAGGCTCTGACAAGAATGGATGCATACTAAGGCTTGTCTGAGAATTCACTGAAAGAAAATGCCATTTGTTCGCCCATTTTGTGCAAGGGCGAGAGCAGTGAATGCACTGTTGAAACTGAACGCATCTTAAGGCTTGTCTGAGCAATGAGTGATAGAATATGCCATATATAGACTCGTTTTGTGCATGTGCGAGAGCAGTGAATGCTCTGGCGAGACTGAACGCATGCTTAGGCTTGTCAAAGCATTGCCTGATAGGATATGCCATATCATGCGTATTGTACATGTTTGAGAGCAGTGAATGCTCTGGCAAGACTGCAAGCATGCTAAGACAAGTCTGAGAATTCACTGAAAGAATATGCCATATGTATGCTAATTTTGTGCACATGCGAGAACAATGAAAGCTCTGGTGGGAATGCACACATGAACAGGCGCTTCTGAGCACTGACTGATAGAATATGCCATATGTACGCCCATTTTGTTCATGTGCGAGAGCAGTGAAGTCCTTAACAAGACTTTATGCATGCTACTTCTAGTCTGAGCATTGAATGAAAGAATACGCCATATGTACGCCCATTTATGTGCATGTGCAAGAGCAGTGAAGGCTCTGGTGAGACTGAACGCATGCTAAGGTGCGTCTGAACATTGACTGATATCATACTCTGTTTGCATTCTATTTGAGCCTGTGCGTGCGATGTTTTGCTTAATGTGTTTGCTTGCAATCATATGCAGCCACCAGCTACCTAGTAGTTTAAGAGGGCTCAAATTTGGTCTGAGGTTTTATCTACACCCATTTAGAGCTAGTGCCAATAGCAATGGCTTTGGCGAGACTGCGTGCATGCTCAGATACGTCTGAGCATTCACAGATAGAATATGCCAACTAAAACACACGTCAATCTGGAAACCTGTCTTATCATAGGCTTTTGTTTCAATTATGAATCTGCTTCGTGGCAAGTTGACATATTATGCATATGAAAAGAAAACAAATGAACCAGCTCATGAAAAGTTGGAATTTATCACAAAGATAAACAATGAAGGTCTTGATGAGACTGTGTATCTGTGTATGCTCATCAGTGTCATTGAGTCTTGTACATGAAGAATATGAATCCGATAATACGCATACACTAAGGCCTGCTAAACCGTTTCAAAGCAACCTGTCCAAGAGCACTGGTGTCTTATGATTGACCATAGATATATGACTAAAAATGTTGATAGTGATATTAAGCAGATACAACAACAAAAGAAATGGAAAGTAAAGCAATGAATAAAAAAATATAAAAATATTATTTTCTTTTTTTTCCTTTTCACAGGATTCAAACCTGTACCATCAGGATATTCTAGCACTCCATATGCATTAGGCTGGCTCATTAAACCCCTCAGCTATTTGGGCTCATTAGACCATATGTATACAATACAATTAGGAGCAAATTGTTAAAGTGTTAAGGGGCATTACTCGTGTGTGGTTTTCAAACTCAACTCAAAATAGTTACAGGCAAACAAATCTTTCTAATGAAACATGATTTTAACAAATGCACTTGTTCTTATTTTCCTATTGAAGAATACATAAAAATTAAGCTGATATCTGATTGATCTAAAACAGCATATTATTTTACCAAAATAAATAATAAGTTCTCTGCATTTAACTCAAGTGAAACACAGCTTGTTAAATTAATGTGTTTACCTAGACTGTCCAAAACTCATTTGGACGGTTTAATGATGAGACCTGATGCTAGGTCTTGTCATCAAACGAATTTCTCTGATGGAGGATTCGTTAAGGAAAGGCCCTTTTTTTAATTTCCATTTTTTCAATTTTTTTTTCTATTTTCCTGTGTCCTTTTTTCAAGATGTCCCTAGCCAGCCTGAGGTCCATTTTAAGGGCTCTCTCGCCAGCCGGACGTTCACCTAATAATAAATGGGATATGCGATGGGATGTTAGGTTAATCAAATGCAGAAAATGATATAATTGTTATTTGTTAGGTGCAAACTTTGATAGTTAAACTTTTTATTGAGTGCACTACTGTTCGTTATGCGCACTAAAAAAAAACACAATGACTGTCTATTCTGAGCCCAGCGGTGAAATAATGCCACGTTAATGTTGCATGCAATCTATTGACTTGGACAAAGTGCCCACTCACCTAATGAGTGATGTGTACAACTGTGTTATTGATTTCATATTGGTGAAAAAAATCACTGTCCAAAGAACGTGGATTCAACACTGTCGTTCTTTTAATTAATGATTAGACATACACCTACGTACAATATTTGAGCCAGCACATGAGATTTGGCTACATATCGCATATGCGTTGTTGTTCCATATTTATGCATGTACAGCTACCTAGTGGAGCTAGAGGCCTTGATTTGTTTACATAAGCCTTCATCTACGTCCACATTTGTGAGTGTGAGCAATGAAGGCTCAAGCGAGTCTGAACTGATGCACAGACGAGATTGAGCCTTCCATTGCCCAAAACTGCAGTAAAAAATATCACAATCTCATGTGCTGGCTCAGCATGTTATACATAGCTAATTATGCATTTGGTCGCACAGGTTCGAATTTGGGAGTGGACGAATTTTAGGTTATTCTTGTACATGGGTCAAAAATGTTATATTTGGCCTTTAAAAGTTTGACATATGAACACATTTTGAACCAAATGACTTGTAGGGTGACAGCTGTTTCTACAAGAAGAAATTAAATGCGAAACTAGCGGTTACTTCATAAGTCATTCGGATCTCCTTGGCCAGTTATAGCTCTGCATGAGGTGAAGGGCATTTATGCAGCAATACATTATGGGTGTCACGTATTGCAGCTTCACAACCAAATTATGGTTGAAATGCACACTAAGTAACACATGTTATATCTTGGGCATTCGTCTCATATCCGAGATGGCCAGTTAATCATCACTGAAATAGCGTGTATTCAACGTTGTTGTTGTACCTGTGATTGGACGTTAACATACCCTTAAACATGTACTATATTTGAGCCATCGCACACCATTTTGGTATTTATTGCATATTGTTTAAATTCGATCTGTAGACATACATTATAGACAGCTACCAAGTGGGTTTAGAGATTTTAATTTTGGCCTGATTATTTGTCTACATACATTTGTCAATGTACGAGCAGCAAAGGCTCTGATGAGGCAACGCCCATGCTCAGACGCATCTGAGCATTCACTGAAAGAATATGCCATATGTACGCCCATTTTGTGCAAGGGCGAGGAGCAGTGACTGCTCTGGCGAGACTGAACACATACTAAGTCTTGTCTGAGCATTGACAGATAGAATATGCCATATACACACCCGTTTTTGTGCATGTGCGAGAGCAGTGAAGGCTCTGACAAGAATGGATGCATACTAAGGCTTGTCTGAGAATTCACTGAAAGAAAATGCCATTTGTTCGCCCATTTTGTGCAAGGGCGAGAGCAGTGAATGCACTGTTGAAACTGAACGCATCTTAAGGCTTGTCTGAGCAATGAGTGATAGAATATGCCATATATAGACTCGTTTTGTGCATGTGCGAGAGCAGTGAATGCTCTGGCGAGACTGAACGCATGCTTAGGCTTGTCAAAGCATTGCCTGATAGGATATGCCATATCATGCGTATTGTACATGTTTGAGAGCAGTGAATGCTCTGGCAAGACTGCAAGCATGCTAAGACAAGTCTGAGAATTCACTGAAAGAATATGTCATATGTATGCTAATTTTGTGCACATGCGAGAACAATGAAAGCTCTGGTGGGAATGCACACATGAACAGGCGCTTCTGAGCATTGACTGATAGAATATGCCATATGTACGCCCATTTTGTTCATGTGCGAGAGCAGTGAAGTCCTTAACAAGACTTTATGCATGCTACTTCTAGTCTGAGCATTGCATGAAAGAATACGCCATATGTACGCCCATTTATGTGCATGTGCAAGAGCAGTGAAGGCTCTGGTGAGACTGAACGCATGCTAAGGTGCGTCTGAACATTGACTGATATCATACTCTGTTTGCATTCTATTTGAGCCTGTGCGTGCGATGTTTTGCTTAATGTGTTTGCTTGCAATCATATGCAGCCACCAGCTACCTAGTAGTTTAAGAGGGCTCAAATTTGGTCTGAGGTTTTATCTACACCCATTTAGAGCTAGTGCCAATAGCAATGGCTTTGGCGAGACTGCGTGCATGCTCAGATACGTCTGAGCATTCACAGATAGAATATGCCAACTAAAACACACGTCAATCTGGATACCTGTCTTATCATAGGCTTTTGTTTCAATTATGAATCTGCTTCGTGGCAAGTTGACATATTATGCACATAAAAAGAAAACAAATGAACCAGCTCATGAAAAGTTGGAATTTATCACAAAGATAAACAATGAAGGTCTTGATGAGACTGTGTATCTGTGTATGCTCATCAGTGTCATTGAGTCTTGTACATGAAGAATATGAATCCGATAATACGCATACACTAAGGCCTGCTAAACCATTTCAAAGCAACCTGTCCAAGAGCACTGGTGTCTTATGATTGACCATAGATATATGACTAAAAATGTTGATAGTGGTATTAAGCAGATACAACAACAAAAGAAATGGAAAGTAAAGCAATGAATAAAAAAAGATATAAAAATATTATTTTCTTTTTTTCATTTTCACAGGATTCGAACCTGTACCATTAGGGTATTCTAGCACTCCATATGCATTAGGCTGGCTCACTAAACCCCTCAGCTATTTGGGCTCATTAGACCATATGTATACAATACAATTAGGAGCAAATTGTTAAAGTGTTAAGGGACATTACTCGTGTGTGGTTTTCAAACTCAACTCAAAATAGTTACAGGCAAACAAATCTTTCTAATGAAACATGATTTTAACAAATGCACTTGTTCTTATTTTCCTATTGAAGAATACATAAAAAATTAAGCTGATATCTGATTGATCTAAAACAGCATATTATTTTACCAAAATAAATAATAAGTTCTCTGCATTTAACTCAAGTGAAACACAGCTTGTTAAATTAATGTGTTTACCTAGACTGTCCAAAACTCATTTGGACGGTTTAATGATGAGACCTGATGCTAGGTCTTGTCATCAAACGAATTTCTCTGATGGAGGATTCGTTAAGGAAAGGCCCTTTTTTTAATTTCCATTTTTTCAATTTTTTTTTTCTATTTTCCTGTGTCCTTTTTTCAAGATGTCCCTAGCCAGCCTGAGGTCCATTTTAAGGGCTCTCTCGCCAGCCGGACGTTCACCTTATAATAAATGGGATATGCGATGGGATGTTAGGTTAATCAAATGCAGAAAATGATATAATTGTTATTTGTTAGGTGCAAACTTTGATAGTTAAACTTTTTATTGAGTGCACTACTGTTCGTTATGCGCACTAAAAAAAAACACAATGACTGTCTATTCTGAGCCCAGCGGTGAAATAATGCCACGTTAATGTTGCATGCAATCTATTGACTTGGACAAAGTGCCCACTCACCTAATGAGTGATGTGTACAACTGTGTTATTGATTTCATATTGGTGAAAAAAAATCATTGTCCAAAGAACGTGGATTCAACACTGTCGTTCTTTTAATTAATGATTAGACATACACCTATGTACAATATTTGAGCCAGCACATGAGATTTGGCTACATATCGCATATGCGTTGTTTTTCCATTTTATGCATGTACAGCTACCTAGTGGAGCTAGAGGCCTTGATTTGTTTACATAAGCCTTCATCTACGTCCACATTTGTGAGTGTGAGCAATGAAGGCTCAAGCGAGTCTGAACTGATGCACAGACGAGATTGAGCCTTCCATTGCCCAAAACTGCAGTAAGAAATATCACAATCTCATGTGCTGGCTCAGCATGTAATACATAGCTAATTATGCATTTGGTCGCACAGGTTCGAATTTGGGAGTGGACGAATTTTAGGTTATTCTTGTACATGGGTCAAAAATGTTATATTTGGCCTTTAAAAGTTTGACATATGAACAAATTTTGAACCAAATGACTTATAGGGTGACAGCTGTTTCTACAAGAAGAAATTAAATGCGAAACTAGCAGTTACTTCATAAGTCATTCGGATCTCCTTGGCCAGTTATAGCTCTGCATGAGGTGAAGGGCATTTATGCAGCAATACATTATGGGTGTCACGTATTGCAGCTTCACAACCAAATTATGGTTGAAATGCACACTAAGTAACACATGTTATATCTTGGGCATTCGTCTCATATCCGAGATGGCCAGTTAATCATCACTGAAATAGCGTGTATTCAACGTTGTTGTTGTACCTGTGATTGGACGTTAACATACCCTTAGACATGTACTATATTTGAGCCATCGCACACCATTTTGGTATTTATTGCATATGTTTTAATTCGATCTGTAGACATACATTATAGACAGCTACCAAGTGGGTTTAGAGATTTTAATTTTAGCCTGATTATTTGTCTACATACATTTGTCAATGTACGAGCAGCAAAGGCTCTGATGAGGCAACGCCCATGCTCAGACGCATCTGAGCATTCACTGAAAGAATATGCCATATGTACGCCCATTTTGTGCAAGGGCGAGGAGCAGTGACTGCTTTGGCGAGACTGAACACATACTAAGTCCTGTCTGAGCATTGAAAGATAGAATATGCCATATACACACCCGTTTTGTGCATGTGCGAGAGCAGTGAAGGCTCTGACAAGAATGGATGCATACTAAGGCTTGTCTGAGAATTCACTGAAAGAAAATGCCATATGTTCGCCCATTTTGTGCAAGGGCGAGAGCAGTGAATGCTCTGTCGAGACTGAACGCATCTTAATGCTTGTCTGAGCAATGAGTGATAGAATATGCCATATATAGACTCGTTTTGTGCATGTGCGAGAGCAGTGAATGCTCTGGCGAGACTGAACGCATGCTTAGGCTTGTCAAAGCATTGCCTGATAGGATATGCCATATCATGCGTATTGTACATGTTTGAGAGCAGTGAATGCTCTGGCGAGACTGCAAGCATGCTAAGACTCGTCTGAGAATTCACTGAAAGAATATGCCATATGTATGATCATTTTGTGCACAAGCGAGAGCAATGAAGGCTTTGGTGGGACTGCACACATGAACAGGCGCTTCTGAGCATTGACTGATAGAATATGCCATATGTACGCCCATTTTGTTCATGTGCGATAGCAGTGAAGTCCTAAACAAGACTGCATGCATGCTACTTCTAGTCTGAGCATTGAATGAAAGAATATGCCATATGTACGCCCATTTATGTGCATGTGCAAGAGCAGTGAAGGCTCTGGTGAGACTGCACGCATGCACAGGTGCGTCTGAGCATTGACTAATATCATACGCTATTTGCATTCTATTTGAGCCAGCGCGCGCGATGTTTTGCTTAATGTGTTTGCTTGCAATCATATGCAGCTACCAGCTACCTAGTAGTTTAAGAGGGCTCAAATTTGGTCTGAGGTTTTATCTACACCCATTTAGAGCTAGTACCAATAGCAATGGCTTTGGCGAGACTGCGTGCATGCTCAGATACGTCTGAGCATTCACTGATAGAATATGCCAACTAAAACACATGTCAATTTGGATACCTGTCTTATCATAGGCTTTTGTTTCAATTATGAATCTGCTTCGTGGCAAGTTGACATATTATGCATATGAAAAGAAAACAAATGAACCAGCTCATGAAAAGTTGGAATTTATCACAAAGATAAACAATGAAGGTCTTGATGAGACTGTGTATCTGTGTATGCTCATCAGTGTCATTGAGTCTTGTACATGAAGAATATGAATCCGATAGTACGCATACACTAAGGCCTGCTAAACCATTTCAAAGCAACCTGTCCAAGAACACTGGTGTATTATGATTGACCATAGATATATGACTAAAAATGTTGATAGTGATATTAAGCAGATACAACAACAAAAGAAATGGAAAGTAAAGCAATGAATAAAAAAATATAAAAATATTATTTTCTTTTTTTTCCTTTTCACAGGATTCAAACCTGTACCATCAGGATATTCTAGCACTCCATATGCATTAGGCTGGCTCACTAAACCCCTCAGCTATTTGGGCTCATTAGACCATATGTATACAATACAATTAGGAGCAAATTGTTAAAGTGTTAAGGGGCATTACTCGTGTGTGGTTTTCAAACTCAACTCAAAATAGTTACAGGCAAACAAATCTTTCTAATGAAACATGATTTTAACAAATGCACTTGTTCTTATTTTCCTATTGAAGAATACATAAAAATTAAGCTGATATCTGATTGATCTAAGACAGCATATTATTTTACCAAAATAAACTAATAAGTTCTCTGCATTTAACTCAAGTGAAACACAGCTTGTTAAATTAATGTGTTTACCTAGACTGTCCAAAACTCATTTGGACGGTTTAATGACGAGACCTGATGCTAGGTCTTGTCATCAAATGAAGGACCTCGGACAGTCTAAATGAAGGATTGCCCATAAAAATGACCAGAGAAAAGTTTCAAAGAAAATGATATTTTTTCTATGAAAAAGAAAGTAGGTTCAATTCTCGACTTATCCACAAAAGCCGTTTTCTCGTTGGACATGTACCTATTGAAAAATATGGGCTGAAAACTCTGTTTTTGCTATTCAACATATAGAAAATAGAAAAAGTTTTACTGAAGTGCTTTCCCCCCCCCCCCCCCCCCCCCCGTGACCAAACTAATCCTTTTGCATACAGTTGTAGTTTTACATTTCACACATCATATATAAACGGAATGATTGGTCACGGGGGGGGGGGGGGGGGGGAACGATGTCAAAATGCTCAAATACACTTTATAACAAAACCTTATTAGAAACTTATTTTGTTAAATACCTGTAGGTAAATGGCATGTATCAGGGCTTTAGTTATGAGTGCTTACAAAGTAATTAATTGTCTCATTTCTCAACCAAAACATATGTTGTGGGTGCTCAAAAGAACCGTCGCAATGAGACGGTTCTTTTAAGCACCAAATTATAGATTAAATCTGATGTGTAAGAAAAATATTAACGATTTTACGCTCAACATCTGTGTTTATCTAGACTATGATTTATACAGTATGCAGATACGATACACCTCAGTGCACAAGTCAACTGGATGAACTTGAAACATTACAGGTAATAGTCAAAAGTCATTGACAGCACACTTCTTTAGATGAAACAATGTAATGTTCTCAACCGGAATTTTATGCAAACACATCGCTTTTGTCTCAAGTTTTATGCCGCAAACATAATATTTACATGTATTTAGGTGAATATTCGAGGAATCTTTGACTTTCTGTGAAATCAAATTTGGTCACAAAAAATACCCCCACCCCCTAAACCCTAAATTCCTGGCATAATTATGCAATATTTTCAAAGTATTTTTATTTTGCTAGGTGCACTAAATGTAAGGGTTTGATTTAAGCACAAAACTATAGTTGTCAGTTACGCATTATCCTAGCCACAGGCTGTCAAAATTTGGGCAGATTGAATAGGAGACTGTCCGAGGTCCTTTCTCTGATGGAGGATTCGTTAAGGAAAGGCCCTTTTTTTAATTTCCATTTTTTCAAAGTTTTTTTATCTATTTTCCTGTGTCCTTTTTTTCAAGATGTCCCTAGCCAGCCTGAGGTCCATTTTAAGGGCTCTCTGGCCAGCCGGACGTTCACCTAATAATAAATGGGATAGGCGATGGGATGTTAGGTTAATCAAATGCAGAAAATGATATTATTGTTATTTGTTAGGTGCAAACTTTGATAGTTAAACTTTTTATTGAGTGCACTACTGTTCGTTATGCGCACTAAAAAAGACACGATGACTGTCTATTCTGAGCCCAGCGGTGAAATAATGCCATGTTAATGTTGCATGCAATCTAATGACTTGGACAAAGTGCCCACTCACCTAATGAGTGATGTGTACAACTGTGTTATTGATTTCATATTGGTGAAAAAAAAATCAATGTCCAAAGAACGTGGATTCAACACTGTCGTTTAATTAATGATTAGACATACACCTACGGATAATATTTGAGCCAGCACATGAGATTTGGCTACATATCGCATATGCGTTGTTGTTCCATATTTATGCATGTACAGCTACCTAGTGGAGCTAGAGGCCTTGATTTGTTTACATAAGCCTTCATCTACGTCCACATCTGTGAGTGTGAGCAATGAAGGCTCAAGCGAGTCTGAACTGATGCACTGACGAGATTGAGCCTTCCATTGCCCAAAACTGCAGTAAAAAATATCACAATCTCATGTGCTGGCTCAGCATGTTATACATAGCTAATTATGCATTTGGTCGCACAGGTTCGAATTTGGGAGTGGACGAATTTTAGGTTATTCTTGTACATGGGTCAAAAATGTTATATTTGGCCTTTAAAAGTTTGACATATGAACAAATTTTGAACCAAATGACTTGTAGGGTGACAGCTGTTTCTACAAGAAGAAATTAAATGCGAAACTAGCGGTTACTTCATAAGTCATTCGGATCTCCTTGGCCAATTATAGCTCTGCATGAGGTGAAGGGCATTTATGCAGCAATACATTATGGGTGTCACGTATTGCAGCTTCACAACCAAATTATGGTTGAAATGCACACTAAGTAACACATGTTATAACTTGGGCATTCGTCTCATATCCGAGATGGCCAGTAAATCATCACTGAAATAGCGTGTATTCAATGTTGTTGTTGTACCTGTGATTGGACGTTAACATACCCTTAAACATGTACTATATTTGAGCCATCGCACACCATTTTGGTATTTATTGCATATGTTTTAATTCGATCTGTAGACATACATTATAGACAGCTACCAAGTGGGTTTAGAGATTTTAATTTTAGCCTGATTATTTGTCTACATACATTTGTCAATGTACGAGCAGCAAAGGCTCTGATGAGGCAACGCCCATGCTCAGACGCATCTGAGCATTCACTGAAAGAATATGCCATATGTACGCCCATTTTGTGCAAGGGCGAGGAGCAGTGACTGCTCTGGCGAGACTGAACACATACTAAGTCTTGTCTGAGCATTGACAGATAGAATATGCCATATACACACCCGTTTTGTGCATGTGCGAGAGCAGTGAAGGCTCTGACAAGAATGGATGCATACTAAGGCTTGTCTGAGAATTCACTGAAAGAAAATGCCATATGTTCGCCCATTTTGTGCAAGGGCGAGAGCAGTGAATGCACTGTCGAGACTGAACGCATCTTAAGGCTTGTCTGAGCAATGAGTGATAGAATATGCCATATATAGACTCGTTTTGTGCATGTGCGAGAGCAGTGAATGCTCTGGCGAGACTGAACGCATGCTTAGGCTTGTCAAATCATTGCCTGATAGGATATGCCATATCATGCGTATTGTACAGGTTTGAGAGCAGTGAATGCTCTGGCGAGACTGCAAGCATGCTAAGACTCGTCTGAGAATTCACTGAAAGAATATGCCATATGTATGCTAATTTTGTGCACATGCGAGAGCAATGAAGGCTCTGGTGGGACTGCACACATGAACAGGCGCTTCTGAGCATTGACTGATAGAATATGCCATATGTACGCCCATTTTGTTCATGTGCGAGAGCAGTGAAGTCCTTAACAAGACTGCATGCATGCTACTTCTATTCTGAGCATTGAATGAAAGAATATGCCATATGTACGCCCATTTATGTGCATGTGCAAGAGCAGTGAAGGCTCTGGTGAGACTGCACGCATGCTCAGGTACGTCTGAGCATTGACTGATATCATACGCTGTTTGCATTCTATTTGAGCCTGCGCGTGCGATGTTTTGCTTAATGTGTTTGCTTGCAATCATATGCAGCCACCAGCTACCTAGTAGTTTAAGAGGGCTCAAATTTGGTCTGAGGTTTTATCTACACCCAATTAGAGCTAGTGCCAATAGCAATGGCTTTGGCGAGACTGCGTGTATGCTCAGATACGTCTGAGCATTCACTGATAGAATATGCCAACTAAAACACATGTCAATCTGGATACCTGTCTTATCATAGGCTTTTGTTTCAATTATGAATCTGCTTCGTGGCAAGTTGACATATTATGCATATGAAAAGAAAACAAATGAACCAGCTCATGAAAAGTTGGAATTTATCACGAAAATAATCAATGAAGGTCTTGATGAGACTGTGTATCTGTGTATGCTCATCAGTGTCATTGAGTCTTGTACATGAAGAATATGAATCCAATAGTACGCATACACTAAGGCCTGCTAAACCATTTCAAAGCAACCTGTCCAAGAACACTGGTGTATTATGATTGACCATAGATATATGACTAAAAATGTTGATAGTGATATTAAGCAGATACAACAACAAAAGAAATGGAAAGTAAAGCAATGAATAAAAAAAATATAAAAATATTATTTTCTTTTTTTCCTTTTCACAGGATTCGAACCTGCACCATCAGGGTATTCTAGCACTCCATATGCATTAGGCTGGCTCACTAAACCCCTCAGCTATTTGGGCTCATTAGACCATATGTATACAATACAATTAGGAGCAAATTGTTAAAGTGTTAAGGGGCATTACTCGTGTGTGGTTTTCAAACTCAACTCAAAATAGTTACAGGCAAACAAATCTTTCTAATGAAACATGATTTTAACAAATGCACTTGGTCTTATTTTCCTATTGAAGAATACATAAAAATTAAGCTGATATCTGATTGATCTAAAACAGCATATTATTTTACCAAAATAAACTAATAAGTTCTCTGCATTTAACTCAAGTGAAACACAGCTTGTTAAATTAATGTGTTTACCTAGACTGTCCAAAACTCATTTGGACGGTTTAATGATGAGACCTGATGCTAGGTCTTGTCATCAAACGAATTTCTCTGATGGAGGATTCGTTAAGGAAAGGCCCTTTTTTAATTTCCATTTTTTTCAAAGTATTTTCTATTTTCCTGTGTCCTTTTTTTCAAGATGTCCCTAGCCAGCCTGAGGTCCATTTTAAGGGCTCTCTCGCCAGCCAGACGTTCACCTAATAATAAATGGGATAGGCGATGGGATGTTAGGTTAATCAAATGCAGAAAATGATATTATTGTTATTTGTTAGGTGCAAACTTTGATAGTTAAACTTTTTATTGAGTGCACTACTGTTCGTTATGCGCAATAAAAAAAGACACAATGACTGTCTATTCTGAGCCCAGCGGTGAAATAATGCCATGTTAATGTTGCATGCAGTCTAGTGACTTGGACAAAGTGCCCACTCACCTAATGAGTGATGTGTACAACTGTGTTATTGATTTCATATTGGTGAAAAAAAATCACTGTCCAAAGAACGTGGATTCAACACTGTCGTTTAATTAATGATTAGACATACACCTATGTACAATATTTGAGCCAGCACATGAGATTTGGCTACATATCGCATATGCGTTGTTGTTCCATTTTATGCATGTACAGCTACCTAGTGGAGCTAGAGGCCTTGATTTGTTTACATAAGCCTTCATCTACGTCCACATTTGTGAGTGTGAGCAATGAAGGCTCAAGCGAGTCTGAACTGATGCACAGACGAGATTGAGCCTTCCATTGCCCAAAACTGCAGTAAGAAATATCACAATCTCATGTGCTGGCTCAGCATGTAATACATAGCTAATTATGCATTTGGTCGCACAGGTTCGAATTTGGGAGTGGACGAATTTTAGGTTATTCTTGTACATGGGTCAAAAATGTTATATTTGGCCTTTAAAAGTTTGACATATGAACAAATTTTGAACCAAATGACTTATAGGGTGACAGCTGTTTCTACAAGAAGAAATTAAATGCGAAACTAGCAGTTACTTCATAAGTCATTCGGATCTCCTTGGCCAATTATAACTCTGCATGAGGTGAAGGGCATTTATGCAGCAATACATTATGGGTGTCACGTATTGCAGCTTCACAACCAAATTATGGTTGAAATGCACACTAAGTAACACATGTTATATCTTGGGCATTCGTCTCATATCCGAGATGGCCAGTTAATCATCACTGAAATAGCGTGTATTCAATGTTGTTGTTGTACCTGTGATTTGACGTTAACATACCCTTAGACATGTACTTTATTTGAGCCATCGCACACCATTTTGGTATTTATTGCATATGTTTAAATTCGATCTGTAGACATACATTATAGACAGCTACCAAGTGGGTTTAGAGATTTTAATTTTAGCCTGATTATTTGTATACATACATTTGTCAATGTACGAGCAGCAAAGGCTCTGATGAGGCAACGCCCATGCTCAGACACATCTGAGCATTCACTGAAAGAATATGCCATATGTACGCCCATTTTGTGCAAGGGCGAGGAGCAGTGACTGCTCTGGCGAGACTGAACACATACTAAGTCTTGTCTGAGCATTGACAGATAGAATATGCCATATACACACCCGTTTTGTGCATGTGCGAGAGCAGTGAAGGCTCTGACAAGAATGGATGCATACTAAGGCTTGTCTGAGAATTCACTGAAAGAAAATGCCATATGTTCGCCCATTTTGTGCAAGGGCGAGAGCAGTGAATGCACTGTCGAGATTGAACGCATCTTAAGGCTTGTCTGAGCAATGAGTGATAGAATATGCCATATATAGACTCGTTTTGTGCATGTGCGAGAGCAGTGAATGCTCTGGCGAGACTGAACGCATGCTTAGGCTTGTCAAAGCATTGCCTGATAGGATATGCCATATCATGCGTATTGTACAGGTTTGAGAGCAGTGAATGCCCTGGCGAGACTGCAAGCATGCTAAGACTCGTCTGAGAATTCACTGAAAGAATATGCCATATGTATGCTAATTTTGTGCACATGCGAGAGCAATGAAGGCTCTGGTGGGAATGCACACATGAACAGGCGCTTCTGAGCATTGACTGATAGAATATGCCATATGTACGCCCATTTTGTTCATGTGCGAGAGCAGTGAAGTCCTTAACAAGACTGCATGCATGCTACTTCTATTCTGAGCATTGAATGAAAGAATATGCCATATGTATGCCCATTTATGTGCATGTGCAAGAGCAGTGAAGGCTCTGGTGAGACTGCAAGCATGCTCAGGTGCGTCTGAGCATTGACTGATATCATACGCTGTTTGCATTCTATTTGAGCATGCGCGTGCGATGTTTTGCTTAATGTGTTTGCTTGCAATCATATGCAGCCACCAGCTACCTAGTAGTTTAAGAGGGCTCAAATTTGGTCTGAGGTTTTATCTACACCCATTTAGAGCTAGTGCCAATAGCAATGGCTTTGGCGAGACTGCGTGTATGCTCTGATACGTCTGAGCATTCACTGATAGAATATGCCAACTAAAACACAGGTCAATCTGGATACCTGTCTTATCATAGGCTTTTGTTTCAATTATGAATCTGCTTCGTGGCAAGTTGACATATTATGCATATGAAAAGAAAACAAATGAACCAGCTCATGAAAAGTTGGAATTTATCACGAAAATAATCAATGAAGGTCTTGATGAGACTGTGTATCTGTGTATGCTCATCAGTGTCATTGAGTCTTGTACATGAAGAATATGAATCCAATAGTACGCATACACTAAGGCCTGCTAAACCATTTCAAAGCAACCTGTCCAAGAACACTGGTGTATTATGATTGACCATAGATATATGACTAAAAATGTTGATAATGATATTAAGCAGATACAACAAGAAAAGAAATGGAAAGTAAAGCAATGAATAAAAAAAATATAAAAATATTATTTTCTTTTTTTTCCTTTTCACAGGATTCGAACCTGTACAATCAGGGTATTCTAGCACTCCATATGCATTAGGCTGGCTCACTAAACCCCTCGGCTATTTGGGCTCATTAGACCATATGTATACAATACAATTAGGAGCAAATTGTTAAAGTGTTAAGGGGCATTACTCGTGTGTGGTTTTCAAACTCAACTCAAAATAGTTACAGGCAAACAAATATTTCTAATGAAACATGATTTTAACAAATGCACTTGGTCTTATTTTCCTATTGAAGAATACATAAAAATTAAGCTGATATCTGATTGATCTAAAACAGCATATTATTTTACCAAAATAAACTAATAAGTTCTCTGCATTTAACTCAGGTGAAACACAGCTTGTTAAATTAATGTGTTTACCTAGACTGTCCAAAACTCATTTGGACGGTTTAATGATGAGACCTGATGCTAGGTCTTGTCATCAAACGAATTTCTCTGATGGAGGATTCGTTAAGGAAATGCCCTTTTTTTAATTTCCATTTTTTCAAAGTTTTTTTATCTATTTTCCTGTGTCCTTTTTTTTCAAGATATCCCTAGCCAGCCTGAGGTCCATTTTAAGGGCTCTCTCGCCAGCCGGACGTTCACCTAATAATAAATGGGATAGGCGATGGGATGTTAGGTTAATCAAATGCAGAAAATGATATAATTGTTATTTGTTAGGTGCAAACTTTGATAGTTAAACATTTTATTGAGTGCACTACTGTTCGTTATGCGCACTAAAAAGACACAATGACTGTCTATTCTGAGCCCAGCGGTGAAATAATGCCATGTTAATGTTGCATGCAATCTAGTGACTTGGACAAAGTGCCCACTCACCTAATGAATGATGTGTACAACTGTGTTATTGATTTCATATTGGTGAAAAAAAATCATTGTCCAAAGAACGTGGATTCAACACTGTCGTTCTTTTAATTAATGATTAGACATACACCTATGTACAATATTTGAGCCAGCACATGAGATTTGGCTACATATCGCATATGCGTTGTTGTTCCATTTTATGCATGTACAGCTACCTAGTGGAGCTAAAGGCCTTGATTTGTTTACATAAGCCTTCATCTACGTCCACATTTGTGAGCGTGAGCAATGAAGGCTCAAGCGAGTCTGAACTGGTGCACAGACGAGATTGAGCCTTCCATTGCCCAAAACTGCAGTAAGAAATATCACAATATCATGTGCTGGCTCAGCATGTAATACATAGCTAATTATGCATTTGGTCGCACAGGTTCGAATTTGGGAGTGGACGAATCTTAGGTTATTCTTGTACATGGGTCAAAAATGTTATATTTGGCCTTTAAAAGTTTGACATATGAACACATTTTGAACCAAATGACTTGTAGGGTGACAGCTGTTTCTACAAGAAGAAATTTAATGCTAAACTAGCAGTTACTTCATAAGTCATTCGGATCTCCTTGGCCAATTATAACTCTGCATGAGGTGAAGGGCATTTATGCAGCAATACATTATGCGTGTCACGTATTGCAGCTTCACAACCAAATTATGGTTGAAATGCACACTAAGTAACACATGTTATATCTTGGGCATTCGTCTCATATCCGAGATGGCCAGTTAATCATTACTGAAATAGCGTGTATTCAATGTTGTTGTTGTACCTGTGATTGGACGTTAACATACCCTTAGACGTGTACTATATTTGAGCCATCGCACACCATTTTGGTATTTATTGCATATGTTTAAATTCGATCTGTAGACATACATTATAGACAGCTACCAAGTGGGTTTAGAGATTTTAATTTTAGCCTGATTATTTGTCTACATACATTTGTCAATGTACGAGCAGCAAAGGCTCTGATGAGGCAACGCCCATGCTCAGACGCATCTGAGCATTCACTGAAAGAATATGCCATATGTACGCCCATTTTGTGCAAGGGCGAGGAGCAGTGACTGCTCTGGCGAGACTGAACACATACTAAGTCTTGTCTGAGCATTGACAGATAGAATATGCCATATACACACCCGTTTTGTGCATGTGCGAGAGCAGTGAAGGCTCTGACAAGAATGGATGCATACTAAGGCTTGTCTGAGAATTCACTGAAAGAAAATGCCATATGTTCGCCCATTTTGTGCAAGGGCGAGAGCAGTGAATGCACTGTCGAGACTGAACGCATCTTAAGGCTTGTCTGAGCAATGAGTGATAGAATATGCCATATATAGACTCGTTTTGTGCATGTGCGAGAGCAGTGAATGCTCTGGCGAGACTGAACGCATGCTTAGGCTTGTCAAATCATTGCCTGATAGGATATGCCATATCATGCGTATTGTACAGGTTTGAGAGCAGTGAATGCTCTGGCGAGACTGCAAGCATGCTAAGACTCGTCTGAGAATTCACTGAAAGAATATGCCATATGTATGCTAATTTTGTGCACATGCGAGAGCAATGAAGGCTCTGGTGGGACTGCACACATGAACAGGCGCTTCTGAGCATTGACTGATAGAATATGCCATATGTACGCCCATTTTGTTCATGTGCGAGAGCAGTGAAGTCCTTAACAAGACTGCATGCATGCTACTTCTATTCTGAGCATTGAATGAAAGAATATGCCATATGTACGCCCATTTATGTGCATGTGCAAGAGCAGTGAAGGCTCTGGTGAGACTGCACGCATGCTCAGGTACGTCTGAGCATTGACTGATATCATACGCTGTTTGCATTCTATTTGAGCCTGCGCGTGCGATGTTTTGCTTAATGTGTTTGCTTGCAATCATATGCAGCCACCAGCTACCTAGTAGTTTAAGAGGGCTCTAATTTGGTCTGAGGTTTTATCTACACCAATTTAGAGCTAGTGCCAATAGCAATGGCTTTGGCGAGACTGCGTGTATGCTCAGATACGTCTGATAGAATATGCCAACTAAAACACAGGTCAATCTGGATACCTGTCTTATCATAGGCTTTTGTTTCAATTATGAATCTGCTTCGTGGCAAGTTGACATATTATGCATATGAAAAGAAAACAAATGAACCAGCTCATGAAAAGTTGGAATTTATCACAAAGATAAACAATGAAGGTCTTGATGAGACTGTGTATCTGTGTATGCTCATCAGTGTCATTGAGTCTTGTACATGAAGAATATGAATCCAATAGTACGCATACACTAAGGCCTGCTAAACCATTTCAAAGCAACCTGTCCAAGAACACTGGTGTATTATGATTGACCATAGATATATGACTAAAAATGTTGATAGTGATATTAAGCAGATACAACAACAAAAGAAATGGAAAGTAAAGCAATGAATAAAAAAAAATATAAAAATATTATTTTCTTTTTTTCCTTTTCACAGGATTCGAACCTGCACCATCAGGGTATTCTAGCACTCCATATGCATTAGGCTGGCTCACTTAACCCCTCAGCTATTTGGGCTCATTAGACCATATGTATACGATACAATTAGGAGCAAATTGTTAAAGTGTTAAGGGGCATTACTCGTGTGTGGTTTTCAAATCAACTCAAAATAGTTACAGGCAAACAAATCTTTCTAATGAAACATGATTTTAACAAATGCACTTGGTCTTATTTTCCTATTGAAGAATACATAAAAATTAAGCTGATATCTGATTGATCTAAAACAGCATATTATTTTACCAAAATAAACTAATAAGTTCTCTGCATTTAACTCAAGTGAAACACAGCTTGTTAAATTAATGTGTTTACCTAGACTGTCCAAAACTCATTTGGACGATTTAATGATGAGACCTGATGCTAGGTCTTGTCATCAAACGAATTTCTCTGATGGAGGATTCGTTAAGGAAAGGCCCTTTTTTAATTTCCATTTTTTCAAAGTTTTTTCTATTTTCCTGTGTCCTTTTTTTCAAGATGTCCCTAGCCAGCCTGAGGTCCATTTTAAGGGCTCTCTTGCCAGCCAGACGTTCACCTAATAATAAATGGGATAGGCGATGGGATGTTAGGTTAATCAAATGCAGAAAATGATATTATTGTTATTTGTAAGGTGCAAACTTTGATAGTTAAACTTTTTATTGAGTGCACTACTGTTCGTTATGCGCACTAAAAAAAAGACACAATGACTGTCTATTCTGAGCCCAGCGGTGAAATAATGCCATGTTAATGTTGCATGCAATCTAGTGACTTGGACAAAGTGCCCACTCACCTAATGAGTGATGTGTACAACTGTGTTATTGATTTCATATTGGTGAAAAAAAATCACTGTCCAATGAACGTGGATTCAACACTGTCGTTTAATTAATGAATAGACATACACCTACGGATAATATTTGAGCCAGCACATGAGATTTGGCTACATATCGCATATGCCTTGTTGTTCCATATTTATGCATGTACAGCTACCTAGTGGAGCTAGAGGCCTTGATTTGTTTACATAAGCCTTCATCTACGTCCACATCTGTGAGTGTGAGCAATGAAGGCTCAAGCGAGTCTGAACTGATGCACAGACGAGATTGAGCCTTCCATTGCCCAAAACTGCAGTAAAAAATATCACAATCTCATGTGCTGGCTCAGCATGTTATACATAGCTAATTATGCACTTGGTCGCACAGGTTCGAATTTGGGAGTGGACGAATTTTAGGTTATTCTTGTACATGGGTCAAAAATGTTATATTTGGCCTTTAAAAGTTTGACATATGAACAAATTTTGAACCAAATGACTTGTAGGGTGACAGCTGTTTCTACAAGAAGAAATTAAATGCGAAACTAGCGGTTACTTCATAAGTCATTCGGATCTCCTTGGCCAATTATAGCTCTGCATGAGGTGAAGGGCATTTATGCAGCAATACATTATGGGTGTCACGTATTGCAGCTTCACAACCAAATTATGGTTGAAATGCACACTAAGTAACACATGTTATATCTTGGGCATTCGTCTCATATCCGAGATGGCCAGTTAATCATCACTGAAATAGCGTGTATTCAATGTTGTTGTTGTACCTGTGATTGGACGTTAACATACCCTTAGACATGTACTATATTTGAGCCATCGCACACCATTTTGGTATTTATTGCATATGTTTAAATTCGATCTGTAGACATACATTATAGACAGCTACCAAGTGGGTTTAGAGATTTTAATTTTAGCCTGATTATTTGTCTACATACATTTGTCAATGTACGAGCAGCAAAGGCTCTGATGAGGCAACGCCCATGCTCAGACGCATCTGAGCATTCACTGAAAGAATATGCCATATGTACGCCCATTTTGTGCAAGGGCGAGGAGCAGTGACTGCTCTGGCGAGACTGAACACATACTAAGTCTTGTCTGAGCATTGACAGATAGAATATGCCATATACACACCCGTTTTGTGCATGTGCGAGAGCAGTGAAGTCTCTGACAAGAATGGATGCATACTAAGGCTTATCTGAGAATTCACTGAAAGAAAATGTCATATGTTCGCCCATTTTGTGCAAGGGCGAGAGCAGTGAATGCACTGTCGAGACTGAACGCATCTTAAGGCTTGTCTGAGCAATGAGTGATAGAATATGCCATATATAGACTCGTTTTGTGCATGTGCGAGAGCAGTGAATGCTCTGGCGAGACTGAACGCATGCTTAGGCTTGTCAAATCATTGCCTGATAGGATATGCCATATCATGCGTATTGTACAGGTTTGAGAGCAGTGAATGCTCTGGCGAGACTGCAAGCATGCTAAGACTCGTCTGAGAATTCACTGAAAGAATATGCCATATGTATGCTAATTTTGTGCACATGCGAGAGCAATGAAGGCTCTGGTGGGACTGCACACATGAACAGGCGCTTCTGAGCATTGACTGATAGAATATGCCATATGTACGCCCATTTTGTTCATGTGCGAGAGCAGTGAAGTCCTTAACAAGACTGCATGCATGCTACTTCTATTCTGAGCATTGAATGAAAGAATATGCCATATGTACGCCCATTTATGTGCATGTGCAAGAGCAGTGAAGGCTCTGGTGAGACTGCACGCATGCTCAGGTACGTCTGAGCATTGACTGATATCATACGCTGTTTGCATTCTATTTGAGCCTGCGCGTGCGATGTTTTGCTTAATGTGTTTGCTTGCAATCATATGCAGCCACCAGCTACCTAGTAGTTTAAGAGGGCTCAAATTTGGTCTGAGGTTTTATCTACACCCATTTAGAGCTAGTGCCAATAGCAATGGCTTTGGCGAGACTGCGTGTATGCTCAGATACGTCTGAGCATTCACTGATAGAATATGCCAACTAAAACACAGGTCAATCTGGATACCTGTCTTATCATAGGCTTTTGTTTCAATTATGAATCTGCTTCATGGCAAGTTGACATATTATGCATATGAAAAGAAAACAAATGAACCAGCTCATGAAAAGTTGGAATTTATCACAAAGATAAACAATGAAGGTGTTGATGAGACTGTGTATCTGTGTATGCTCATCAGTGTCATTGAGTCTTGTACATGAAGAATATGAATCCAATAGTACGCATACACTAAGGCCTGCTAAACCATTTCAAAGCAACCTGTCCAAGAACACTGGTGTATTATGATTGACCATAGATATATGACTAAAAATGTTGATAGTGATATTAAGCAGATACAACAACAAAAGAAATGGAAAGTAAAGCAATGAATAAAAAAAATATAAAAATATTACTTTCTTTTTTTCCTTTTCACAGGATTCGAACCTGCACCATCAGGGTATTCTAGCACTCCATATGCATTAGGCTGGCTCACTAAACCCCTCAGCTATTTGGGCTCATTAGACCATATGTATACAATACAATTAGGAGCAAATTGTTAAAGTGTTAAGGGGCATTACTCGTGTGTGGTTTTCAAACTCAACTCAAAATAGTTGCAGGCAAACAAATCTTTCTAATGAAACATGATTTTAACAAATGCACTTGGTCTTATTTTCCTATTGAAGAATACATAAAAATTAAGCTGATATCTGATTGATCTAAAACAGCATATTATTTTACCAAAATAAACTAATAAGTTCTCTGCATTTAACTCAAGTGAAACACAGCTTGTTAAATTAATGTGTTTACCTAGACTGTCCAAAACTCATTTGGACGGTTTAATGATGAGACCTGATGCTAGGTCTTGTCATCAAACGAATTTCTCTGATGGAGGATTCGTTAAGGAAAGGCCCTTTTTTAATTTCCATTTTTTTCAAAGTATTTTCTATTTTCCTGTGTCCTTTTTTTCAAGATGTCCCTAGCCAGCCTGAGGTCCATTTTAAGGGCTCTCTCGCCAGCCAGACGTTCACCTAATAATAAATGGGATAGGCGATGGGATGTTAGGTTAATCAAATGCAGAAAATGATATTATTGTTATTTGTTAGGTGCAAACTTTGATAGTTAAACTTTTTATTGAGTGCACTACTGTTCGTTATGCGCACTAAAAAAAGACACAATGACTGTCTATTCTGAGCCCAGCGGTGAAATTATGCCATGTTAATGTTGCATGCAGTCTAGTGACTTGGACAAAGTGCCCACTCACCTAATGAGTGATGTGTACAACTGTGTTATTGATTTCATATTGGTGAAAATAAATCACTGTCCAAAGAACGTGGATTCAACACTGTCGTTTAATTAATGATTAGACATACACCTACGGATAATATTTGAGCCAGCACATGAGATTTGGCTACATATCGCATATGCGTTGTTGTTCCATATTCATGCATGTACAGCTACCTAGTGGAGCTAGAGGCCTTGATTTGTTTACATAAGCCTTCATCTACGTCCACATCTGTGAGTGTGAGCAATGAAGGCTCAAGCGAGTCTGAACTGATGCACAGACGAGATTGAGCCTTCCATTGCCCAAAACTGCAGTAAAAAATATCACAATCTCATGTGTTGGCTCAGCATGTTATACATAGCTAATTATGCACTTGGTCGCACAGGTTCGAATTTGGGAGTGGACGAATTTTAGGTTATTCTTGTACATGGGTCAAAAATGTTATATTTGGCCTTTAAAAGTTTGACATATGAACAAATTTTGAACCAAATGACTTGTAGGGTGACAGCTGTTTCTACAAGAAGAAATTAAATGCGAAACTAGCGGTTACTTCATAAGTCATTCGGATCTCCTTGGCCAATTATAACTCTGCATGAGGTGAAGGGCATTTATGCAGCAATACATTATGGGTGTCACGTATTGCAGCTTCACAACCAAATTATGGTTGAAATGCACACTAAGTAACACATGTTATATCTTGGGCATTCGTCTCATATCCGAGATGGCCAGTTAATCATCACTGAAATAGCGTGTATTCAACGTTGTTGTTGTACCTGTGATTGGACGTTAACATACCCTTAAACATGTACTATATTTGAGCCATCGCACACCATTTTGGTATTTATTGCATATGTTTAAATTCGATCTGTAGACATACATTATAGACAGCTACCAAGTGGGTTTAGAGATTTTAATTTTAGCCTGATTATTTGTCTACATACATTTGTCAATGTACGAGCAGCAAAGGCTCTGATGAGGCAACGCCCATTCTCAGACGCATCTGAGCATTCACTGAAAGAATATGCCATATGTACGCCCATTTTGTGCAAGGGCGAGGAGCAGTGACTGCTCTGGCGAGACTGAACACATACTAAGTCTTGTCTGAGCATTGACAGATAGAATATGCCATATACACACCCGTTTTGTGCATGTGCGAGAGCAGTGAAGGCTCTGACAAGAATGGATGCATACTAAGGCTTGTCTGAGAATTCACTGAAAGAAAATGCCATATGTTCGCCCATTTTGTGCAAGGGCGAGAGCAGTGAATGCACTGTCGAGATTGAACGCATCTTAAGGCTTGTCTGAGCAATGAGTGATAGAATATGCCATATATAGACTCGTTTTGTGCATGTGCGAGAGCAGTGAATGCTCTGGCGAGACTGAACGCATGCTTAGGCTTGTCAAAGCATTGCCTGATAGGATATGCCATATCATGCGTATTGTACAGGTTTGAGAGCAGTGAATGCCCTGGCGAGACTGCAAGCATGCTAAGACTCGTCTGAGAATTCACTGAAAGAATATGCCATATGTATGCTAATTTTGTGCACATGCGAGAGCAATGAAGGCTCTGGTGGGAATGCACACATGAACAGGCGCTTCTGAGCATTGACTGATAGAATATGCCATATGTACGCCCATTTTGTTCATGTGCGAGAGCAGTGAAGTCCTTAACAAGACTGCATGCATGCTACTTCTATTCTGAGCATTGAATGAAAGAATATGCCATATGTATGCCCATTTATGTGCATGTGCAAGAGCAGTGAAGGCTATGGTGAGACTGCAAGCATGCTCAGGTGCGTCTGAGCATTGACTGATATCATACGCTGTTTGCATTCTATTTGAGCATGCGCGTGCGATGTTTTGCTTAATGTGTTTGCTTGCAATCATAAGCAGCCACCAGCTACCTAGTAGTTTAAGAGGGCTCAAATTTGGTCTGAGGTTTTATCTACACCCATTTAGAGCTAGGGCCAATAGCAATGGCTTTGGCGAGACTGCGTGTATGCTCAGATACGTCTGAGCATTCACTGATAGAATATGCCAACTAAAACACAGGTCAATCTGGATACCTGTCTTATCATAGGCTTTTGTTTCAATTATGAATCTGCTTCGTGGCAAGTTGACATATTATGCATATGAAAAGAAAACAAATGAACCAGCTCATGAAAAGTTGGAATTTATCACAAAGATAAACAATGAAGGTCTTGATGAGACTGTGTATCTGTGTATGCTCATCAGTGTCATTGAGTCTTGTACATGAAGAATATGAATCCAATAGTACGCATACACTAAGGCCTGCTAAACCATTTCAAAGCAACCTGTCCAAGAACACTGGTGTATTATGATTGACCATAGATATATGACTAAAAATGTTGATAATGATATTAAGCAGATACAACAAGAAAAGAAATGGAAAGTAAAGCAATGAATAAAAAAAATATAAAAATATTATTTTCTTTTTTTTCCTTTTCACAGGATTCGAACCTGTACAATCAGGGTATTCTAGCACTCCATATGCATTAGGCTGGCTCACTAAACCCCTCGGCTATTTGGGCTCATTAGACCATATGTATACAATACAATTAGGAGCAAATTGTTAAAGTGTTAAGGGGCATTACTCGTGTGTGGTTTTCAAACTCAACTCAAAATAGTTACAGGCAAACAAATATTTCTAATGAAACATGATTTTAACAAATGCACTTGGTCTTATTTTCCTATTGAAGAATACATAAAAATTAAGCTGATATCTGATTGATCTAAAACAGCATATTATTTTACCAAAATAAACTAATAAGTTCTCTGCATTTAACTCAGGTGAAACACAGCTTGTTAAATTAATGTGTTTACCTAGACTGTCCAAAACTCATTTGGACGGTTTAATGATGAGACCTGATGCTAGGTCTTGTCATCAAACGAATTTCTCTGATGGAGGATTCGTTAAGGAAATGCCCTTTTTTTAATTTCCATTTTTTCAAAGTTTTTTTTACTATTTTCCTGTGTCCTTTTTTTTCAAGATATCCCTAGCCAGCCTGAGGTCCATTTTAAGGGCTCTCTCGCCAGCCGGACGTTCACCTAATAATAAATGGGATAGGCGATGGGATGTTAGGTTAATCAAATGCAGAAAATGATATAATTGTTATTTGTTAGGTGCAAACTTTGATAGTTAAACTTTTTATTGAGTGCTCTACTGTTCGTTATGCGCACTAAAAAGACACAATGACTGTCTAATCTGAGCCCAGCGGTGAAATAATGCCATGTTTATGTTGCATGCAATCTAGTGACTTGGACAAAGTGCCCACTCACCTAATGAATGATGTGTACAACTGTGTTATTGATTTCATATTGGTGAAAAAAAATCATTGTCCAAAGAACGTGGATTCAACACTGTCGTTCTTTTAATTAATGATTAGACATACACCTATGTACAATATTTGAGCCAGCACATGAGATTTGGCTACATATCGCATATGCGTTGTTGTTCCATTTTATGCATGTACAGCTACCTAGTGGAGCTAGAGGCCTTGATTTGTTTACATAAGCCTTCATCTACGTCCACATTTGTGAGTGTGAGCAATGAAGGCTCAAGCGAGTCTGAACTGATGCACAGACGAGATTGAGCCTTCCATTGCCCAAAACTGCAGTAAGAAATATCACAATCTCATGTGTTGGCTCAGCATGTAATACATAGCTAATTATGCACTTGGTCGCACAGGTTCGAATTTGGGAGTGGACGAATTTTAGGTTATTCTTGTACATGGGTCAAAAATGTTATATTTGGCCTTTAAAAGTTTGACATATGAACAAATTTTGAACCAAATGACTTATAGGGTGACAGCTGTTTCTACAAGAAGAAATTAAATGCGAAACTAGCGGTTACTTCATAAGTCATTCGGATCTCCTTGGCCAATTATAACTCTGCATGAGGTGAAGGGCATTTATGCAGCAATACATTATGGGTGTCACGTATTGCAGCTTCACAACCAAATTATGGTTGAAATGCACACTAAGTAACACATGTTATATCTTGGGCATTCGTCTCATATCCGAGATGGCCAGTTAATCATCACTGAAATAGCGTGTATTCAATGTTGTTGTTGTACCTGTGATTGGACGTTAACATACCCTTAGACATGTACTATATTTGAGCCATCGCACACCATTTTGGTATTTATTGCATATGTTTAAATTCGATCTGTAAACATACATTATAGACAGCTACCAAGTGGGTTTAGAGATTTTAATTTTAGCCTGATTATTTGTATACATACATTTGTCAATGTACGAGCAGCAAAGGCTCTGATGAGGCAACGCCCATGCTCAGACGCATCTGAGCATTCACTGAAAGAATATGCCATATGTACGCCCATTTTGTGCAAGGGCGAGGAGCAGTGACTGCTCTGGCGAGACTGAACACATACTAAGTCTTGTCTGAGCATTGACAGATAGAATATGCCATATACACACCCGTTTTGTGCATGTGCGAGAGCAGTGAAGGCTCTGACAAGAATGGATGCATACTAAGGCTTGTCTGAGAATTCACTGAAAGAAAATGCCATATGTTCGCCCATTTTGTGCAAGGGCGAGAGCAGTGAATGCACTGTCGGGATTGAACGCATCTTAAGGCTTGTCTGAGCAATGAGTGATAGAATATGCCATACATAGACTCGTTTTGTGCATGTGCGAGAGCAGTGAATGCTCTGGCGAGACTGAACGCATGCTTAGGCTTGTCAAAGCATTGCCTGATAGGATATGCCATATCATGCGTATTGTACAGGTTTGAGAGCAGTGAATGCCCTGGCGAGACTGCAAGCATGCTAAGACTCGTCTGAGAATTCACTGAAAGAATATGCCATATGTATGCTAATTTTGTGCACATGCGAGAGCAATGAAGGCTCTGTAGGGAATGCACACATGAACAGGCGCTTCTGAGCATTGACTGATAGAATATGCCATATGTACGCCCATTTTGTTCATGTGCGAGAGCAGTGAAGTCCTTAACAAGACTGCATGCATGCTACTTCTATTCTGAGCATTGAATGAAAGAATATGCCATATGTATGCCCATTTATGTGCATGTGCAAGAGCAGTGAAGGCTCTGGTGAGACTGCAAGCATGCTCAGGTGCGTCTGAGCATTGACTGATATCATACGCTGTTTGCATTCTATTTGAGCATGCGCGTGCGATGTTTTGCTTAATGTGTTTGCTTGCAATCATATGCAGCCACCAGCTACCTAGTAGTTTAAGAGGGCTCAAATTTGGTCTGAGGTTTTATCTACACCCATTTAGAGCTAGTGCCAATAGCAATGGCTTTGGAGAGACTGCGTGTATGCTCAGATACGTCTGAGCATTCACTGATAGAATATGCCAACTAAAACACAGGTCAATCTGGATACCTGTCTTATCATAGGCTTTTGTTTCAATTATGAATCTGCTTCGTGGCAAGTTGACATATTATGCATATGAAAAGAAAACAAATGAACCAGCTCATGAAAAGTTGGAATTTATCACAAAGATAAACAATGAAGGTCTTGATGAGACTGTGTATCTGTGTATGCTCATCAGTGTCATTGAGTCTTGTACATGAAGAATATGAATCCAATAGTACGCATACACTAAGGCCTGCTAAACCATTTCAAAGCAACCTGTCCAAGAACACTGGTGTATTATGATTGACCATAGATATATGACTAAAAATGTTGATAATTATATTAAGCAGATACAACAAGAAAAGAAATGGAAAGTAAAGCAATGAATAAAAAAAATATAAAAATATTATTTTCTTTTTTTTCCTTTTCACAGGATTCGAACCTGTACAATCAGGGTATTCTAGCACTCCATATGCATTAGGCTGGCTCACTAAACCCCTCGGCTATTTGGGCTCATTAGACCATATGTATACAATACAATTAGGAGCAAATTGTTAAAGTGTTAAGGGGCATTACTCGTGTGTGGTTTTCAAACTCAACTCAAAATAGTTACAGGCAAACAAATATTTCTAATGAAACATGATTTTAACAAATGCACTTGGTCTTATTTTCCTATTGAAGAATACATAAAAATTAAGCTGATATCTGATTGATCTAAAACAGCATATTATTTTACCAAAATAAACTAATAAGTTCTCTGCATTTAACTCAGGTGAAACACAGCTTGTTAAATTAATGTGTTTACCTAGACTGTCCAAAACTCATTTGGACGGTTTAATGATGAGACCTGATGCTAGGTCTTGTCATCAAACGAATTTCTCTGATGGAGGATTCGTTAAGGAAAGGCCCTTTTTTAATTTCCATTTTTTCAAAGTATTTTCTATTTTCCTGTGTCCTTTTTTTCAAGATGTCCCTAGCCAGCCTGAGGTCCATTTTAAGGGCTCTCTCGCCAGCCGGACGTTCACCTAATAATAAATGGGATAGGCGATGGGATGTTAGGTTAATCAAATGCAGAAAATGATATTATTGTTATTTGTTAGGTGCAAACTTTGATAGTTAAACTTTTTATTGAGTGCACTACTGTTCGGTATGCGCACTAAAAAAAGACACAATGACTGTCTATTCTGAGCCCAGCGGTGAAATAATGCCATGTTAATGTTGCATGCAGTCTAGTGACTTGGACAAAGTGCCCACTCACCTAATGAGTGATGTGTACAACTGTGTTATTGATTTCATATTGGTGAAAAAAAATCACTGTCCAAAGAACGTGGATTCAACACTGTCGTTTAATTAATGATTAGACATACACCTACGGATAATATTTGAGCCAGCACATGAGATTTGGCTACATATCGCATATGCGTTGTTGTTCCATATTTATGCATGTACAGCTACCTAGTGGAGCTAGAGGCCTTGATTTGTTTACATAAGCCTTCATCTACGTCCACATCTGTGAGTGTGAGCAATGAAGGCTCAATCGAGTCTGAACTGATGCACAGACGAGATTGAGCCTTCCATTGCCCAAAACTGCAGTAAAAAATATCACAATCTCATGTGCTGGCTCAGCATGTTATACATAGCTAATTATGCACTTGGTCGCACAGGTTCGAATTTGGGAGTGGACGAATTTTAGGTTATTCTTGTACATGGGTCAAAAATGTTATATTTGGCCTTTAAAAGTTTGACATATGAACAAATTTTGAACCAAATGACTTGTAGGGTGACAGCTGTTTCTACAAGAAGAAATTAAATGCGAAACTAGCGGTTACTTCATAAGTCATTCGGATCTCCTTGGCCAATTATAGCTCTGCATGAGGTGAAGGGCATTTATGCAGCAATACATTATGGGTGTCACGTATTGCAGCTTCACAACCAAATTATGGTTGAAATGCACACTAAGTAACACATGTTATATCTTGGGCATTCGTCTCATATCCGAGATGGCCAGTTAATCATCACTGAAATAGCGTGTATTCAATGTTGTTGTTGTACCTGTGATTGGACGTTAACATACCCTTAGACATGTACTATATTTGAGCCATCGCACACCATTTTGGTATTTATTGCATATGTTTAAATTCGATCTGTAGACATACATTATAGACAGCTACCAAGTGGGTTTAGAGATTTTAATTTTAGCCTGATTATTTGTCTACATACATTTGTCAATGTACGAGCAGCAAAGGCTCTGATGAGGCAACGCCCATGCTCAGACGCATCTGAGCATTCACTGAAAGAATATGCCATATGTACGCCCATTTTGTGCAAGGGCGAGGAGCAGTGACTGCTCTGGTGAGACTGAACACATACTAAGTCTTGTCTGAGCATTGACAGATAGAATATGCCATATACACACCCGTTTTGTGCATGTGCGAGAGCAGTGAAGGCTCTGACAAGAATGGATGCATACTAAGGCTTGTCTGAGAATTCACTGAAAGAAAATGCCATATGTTCGCCCATTGTGTGCAAGGGCGAGAGCAGTGAATGCACTGTCGAGACTGAACGCATCTTAAGGCTTGTCTGAGCAATGAGTGATAGAATATGCCATATATAGACTCGTTTTGTGCATGTGCGAGAGCAGTGAATGCTCTGGCGAGACTGAACGCATGCTTAGGCTTGTCAAAGCATTGCCTGATAGGATATGCCATATCATGCGTAGTGTACAGGTTTGAGAGCAGTGAATGCTCTGGCGAGACTGCAAGCATGCTAAGACTCGTCTGAGAATTCACTGAAAGAATATGCCATATGTATGCTAATTTTGTGCACATGCGAGAGCAATGAAGGCTCTGGTGGGACTGCACACATGAACAGGCGCTTCTGAGCATTGACTGATAGAATATGCCATATGTACGCCCATTTTGTTCATGTGCGAGGGCAGTGAAGTCCTTAACAAGACTGCATGCATGCTACTTCCATTCTGAGCATTGAATGAAAGAATATGCCATATATACGCCCATTTATGTGCATGTGCAAGAGCAGTGAAGGCTCTGGTGAGACTGCACGCATGCTCAGGTACGTCTGAGCATTGACTGATATCATACGCTGTTTGCATTCTATTTGAGCCTGCGCGTGCGATGTTTTGCTTAATGTGTTTGCTTGCAATCATATGCAGCCACCAGCTACCTAGTAGTTTAAGAGGGCTCAAATTTGGTCTGAGGTTTTATCTACACCCATTTAGAGCTAGTGCCAATAGCAATGGCTTTGGCGAGACTGCGTGTATGCTCAGATACGTCTGAGCATTCACTGATAGAATATGCCAACTAAAACACAGGTCAATCTGGATACCTGTCTTATCATAGGCTTTTGTTTCAATTATGAACCTGCTTCGTGGCAAGTTGACATATTATGCATATGAAAAGAAAACAAATGAACCAGCTCATGAAAAGTTGGAATTTATCACAAAGATAAACAATGAAGGTCTTGATGAGACTGTGTATCTGTGTATGCTCATCAGTGTCATTGAGTCTTGTACATGAAGAATATGAATCCAATAGTACGCATACACTAAGGCCTGCTAAGCCATTTCAAAGCAACCTGTCCAAGAACACTGGTGTATTATGATTGACCATAGATATATGACTAAAAATGTTGATAGTGATATTGAGCAGATACAACAACAAAAGAAATGGAAAGTAAAGCAATGAATAAAAAAAAATATAAAAATATTATTTTCTTTTTTTCCTTTTCACAGGAATTGAACCTGCACCATCAGGGTATTCTAGCACTCCATATGCATTAGGCTGGCTCACTAAACCCCTCAGCTATTTGGGCTCATTAGACCATATGTATACAATACAATTAGGAGCAAATTGTTAAAGTGTTAAGGGGGCATTACTCGTGTGTGGTTTTCAAACTCAACTCAAAATAGTTACAGGCAAACAAATCTTTCTAATGAAACATGATTTTAACAAATGCACTTGGTCTTATTTTCCTATTGAAGAATACATAAAAATTAAGCTGATATCTGATTGATCTAAAACAGCATATTATTTTACCAAAATAAACTAATAAGTTCTCTGCATTTAACTCAAGTGAAACACAGCTTGTTAAATTAATGTGTTTACCTAGACTGTCCAAAACTCATTTGGACGGTTTAATGATGAGACCTGATGCTAGGTCTTGTCATCAAACGAATTTCTCTGATGGAGGATTCGTTAAGGAAAGGCCCTTTTTTAATTTCCATTTTTTCAAAGTTTTTTCTATTTTCCTGTGTCCTTTTTTTCAAGATGTCCCTAGCCAGCCTGAGGTCCATTTTAAGGGCTCTCTCGCCAGCCAGACGTTCACCTAATGATAAATGGGATAGGCGATGGGATGTTAGGTTAATCAAATGCAGAAAATGATATTATTGTTATTTGTTAGGTGCAAACTTTGATAGTTAAACTTTTTATTGAGTGCACTACTGTTCGTTATGCGCACTAAAAAAAGACACAATGACTGTCTATTCTGAGCCCAGCGGTGAAATTATGCCATGTTAATGTTGCATGCAATCTAGTGACTTGGACAAAGTGCCCACTCACCTAATGAGTGATGTGTACAACTGTGTTATTGATTTCATATTGGTGAAAATAAATCACTGTCCAAAGAACGTGGATTCAACACTGTCGTTTAATTAATGATTAGACATACACCTACGGATAATATTTGAGCCAGCACATGAGATTTGGCTACATATCGCATATGCGTTGTTGTTCCATATTCATGCATGTACAGCTACCTAGTGGAGCTAGAGGCCTTGATTTGTTTACATAAGCCTTCATCTACGTCCACATCTGTGAGTGTGAGCAATGAAGGCTCAAGCGAGTCTGAACTGATGCACAGACGAGATTGAGCCTTCCATTGCCCAAAACTGCAGTAAAAAATATCACAATCTCATGTGCTGGCTCAGCATGTTATACATAGCTAATTATGCACTTGGTCGCACAGGTTCGAATTTGGGAGTGGACGAATTTTAGGTAATTCTTGTACATGGGTCAAAAATGTTATGTTTGGCCTTTAAAAGTTTGACATATGAACAAATTTTGAACCAAATGACTTGTAGGGTGACAGCTGTTTCTACAAGAAGAAATTAAATGCGAAACTAGCGGTTACTTCATAAGTCATTCGGATCTCCTTGGCCAATTATAACTCTGCATGAGGTGAAGGGCATGTATGCAGCAATACATTATGGGTGTCACGTATTGCAGCTTCACAACCAAATTATGGTTGAAATGCACACTAAGTAACACATGTTATATCTTGGGCATTCGTCTCATATCCGAGATGGCCAGTTAATCATCACTGAAATAGCGTGTATTCAATGTTGTTGTTGTACCTGTGATTGGACGTTAACATACCCTTAGACATGTACTATATTTGAGCCATCGCACACCATTTTGGTATTTATTGCATATGTTTAAATTCGATCTGTAAACATACATTATAGACAGCTACCAAGTGGGTTTAGAGATTTTAATTTTAGCCTGATTATTTGTATACATACATTTGTCAATGTACGAGCAGCAAAGGCTCTGATGAGGCAACGCCCATGCTCAGACGCATCTGAGCATTCACTGAAAGAATATGCCATATGTACGCCCATTTTGTGCAAGGGCGAGGAGCAGTGACTGCTCTGGCGAGACTGAACACATACTAAGTCTTGTCTGAGCATTGACAGATAGAATATGCCATATACACACCCGTTTTGTGCATGTGCGAGAGCAGTGAAGGCTCTGACAAGAATGGATGCATACTAAGGCTTGTCTGAGAATTCACTGAAAGAAAATGCCATATGTTCGCCCATTTTGTGCAAGGGCGAGAGCAGTGAATGCACTGTCGAGATTGAACGCATCTTAAGGCTTGTCTGAGCAATGAGTGATAGAATATGCCATATATAGACTCGTTTTGTGCATGTGCGAGAGCAGTGAATGCTCTGGCGAGACTGAACGCATGCTTAGGCTTGTCAAAGCATTGCCTGATAGGATATGCCATATCATGCGTATTGTACAGGTTTGAGAGCAGTGAATGCCCTGGCGAGACTGCAAGCATGCTAAGACTCGTCTGAGAATTCACTGAAAGAATATGCCATATGTATGCTAATTTTGTGCACATGCGAGAGCAATGAAGGCTCTGGTGGGAATGCACACATGAACAGGCGCTTCTGAGCATTGACTGATAGAATATGCCATATGTACGCCCATTTTGTTCATGTGCGAGAGCAGTGAAGTCCTTAACAAGACTGCATGCATGCTACTTCTATTCTGAGCATTGAATGAAAGAATATGCCATATGTATGCCCATTTATGTGCATGTGCAAGAGCAGTGAAGGCTCTGGTGAGACTGCAAGCATGCTCAGGTGCGTCTGAGCATTGACTGATATCATACGCTGTTTGCATTCTATTTGAGCATGCGCGTGCGATGTTTTGCTTAATGTGTTTGCTTGCAATCATATGCAGCCACCAGCTACCTAGTAGTTTAAGAGGGCTCAAATTTGGTCTGAGGTTTTATCTACACCCATTTAGAGCTAGTGCCAATAGCAATGGCTTTGGCGAGACTGCGTGTATGCTCAGATACGTCTGAGCATTCACTGATAGAATATGCCAACTAAAACACAGGTCAATCTGGATACCTGTCTTATCATAGGCTTTTGTTTCAATTATGAATCTGCTTCGTGGCAAGTTGACATATTATGCATATGAAAAGAAAACAAATGAACCAGCTCATGAAAAGTTGGAATTTATCACAAAGATAAACAATGAAGGTCTTGATGAGACTGTGTATCTGTGTATGCTCATCAGTGTCATTGAGTCTTGTACATGAAGAATATGAATCCAATAGTACGCATACACTAAGGCCTGCTAAACCATTTCAAAGCAACCTGTCCAAGAACACTGGTGTATTATGATTGACCATAGATATATGACTAAAAATGTTGATAATGATATTAAGCAGATACAACAAGAAAAGAAATGGAAAGTAAAGCAATGAATAAAAAAAATATAAAAATATTATTTTCTTTTTTTTCCTTTTCACAGGATTCGAACCTGTACAATCAGGGTATTCTAGCACTCCATATGCATTAGGCTGGCTCACTAAACCCCTCGGCTATTTGGGCTCATTAGACCATATGTATACAATACAATTAGGAGCAAATTGTTAAAGTGTTAAGGGGCATTACTCGTGTGTGGTTTTCAAACTCAACTCAAAATAGTTACAGGCAAACAAATATTTCTAATGAAACATGATTTTAACAAATGCACTTGGTCTTATTTTCCTATTGAAGAATACATAAAAATTAAGCTGATATCTGATTGATCTAAAACAGCATATTATTTTACCAAAATAAACTAATAAGTTCTCTGCATTTAACTCAGGTGAAACACAGCTTGTTAAATTAATGTGTTTACCTAGACTGTCCAAAACTCATTTGGACGGTTTAATGATGAGACCTGATGCTAGGTCTTGTCATCAAACGAATTTCTCTGATGGAGGATTCGTTAAGGAAAGGCCCTTTTTTAATTTCCATTTTTTTCAAAGTATTTTCTATTTTCCTGTGTCCTTTTTTTCAAGATGTCCCTAGCCAGCCTGAGGTCCATTTTAAGGGCTCTCTCGCCAGCCGGACGTTCACCTAATAATAAATGGGATAGGCGATGGGATGTTAGGTTAATCAAATGCAGAAAATGATATTATTGTTATTTGTTAGGTGCAAACTTTGATAGTTAAACTTTTTATTGAGTGCACTACTGTTCGTTATGCGCACTAAAAAAAGACACAATGACTGTCTATTCTGAGCCCAGCGGTGAAATAATGCCATGTTAATGTTGCATGCAGTCTAGTGACTTGGACAAAGTGCCCACTCACCTAATGAGTGATGTGTACAACTGTGTTATTGATTTCATATTGGTGAAAAAAAATCACTGTCCAAAGAACGTGGATTCAACACTGTCGTTTAATTAATGATTAGACATACACCTACGGATAATATTTGAGCCAGCACATGAGATTTGGCTACATATCGCATATGCGTTGTTGTTCCATATTTATGCATGTACAGCTACCTAGTGGAGCTAGAGGCCTTGATTTGTTTACATAAGCCTTCATCTACGTCCACATCTGTGAGTGTGAGCAATGAAGGCTCAATCGAGTCTGAACTGATGCACAGACGAGATTGAGCCTTCCATTGCCCAAAACTGCAGTAAAAAATATCACAATCTCATGTGCTGGCTCAGCATGTTATACATAGCTAATTATGCACTTGGTCGCACAGGTTCGAATTTGGGAGTGGACGAATTTTAGGTTATTCTTGTACATGGGTCAAAAATGTTATATTTGGCCTTTAAAAGTTTGACATATGAACAAATTTTGAACCAAATGACTTGTAGGGTGACAGCTGTTTCTACAAGAAAAAATTAAATGCGAAACTAGCGGTTACTTCATAAGTCATTCGGATCTCCTTGGCCAATTATAGCTCTGCATGAGGTGAAGGGCATTTATGCAGCAATACATTATGGGTGTCACGTATTGCAGCTTCACAACCAAATTATGGTTGAAATGCACACTAAGTAACACATGTTATATCTTGGGCATTCGTCTCATATCCGAGATGGCCAGTTAATCATCACTGAAATAGCGTGTATTCAATGTTGTTGTTGTACCTGTGATTGGACGTTAACATACCCTTAGACATGTACTATATTTGAGCCATCGCACACCATTTTGGTATTTATTGCATATGTTTTAATTCGATCTGTAGACATACATTATAGACAGCTACCAAGTGGGTTTAGAGATTTTAATTTTAGCCTGATTGTTTGTCTACATACATTTGTCAATGTACGAGCAGCAAAGGCTCTGATGAGGCAACGCCCATGCTCAGACGCATCTGAGCATTCACTGAAAGAATATGCCATATGTACGCCCATTTTGTGCAAGGGCGAGGAGCAGTGACTGCTCTGGCGAGACTGAACACATACTAAGTCTTGTCTGAGCATTGACAGATAGAATATGCCATATACACACCCGTTTTGTGCATGTGCGAGAGCAGTGAAGGCTCTGACAAGAATGGATGCATACTAAGGCTTGTCTGAGAATTCACTGAAAGAAAATGCCATATGTTCGCCCATTTTGTGCAAGGGCGAGAGCAGTGAATGCACTGTCGAGATTGAACGCATCTTAAGGCTTGTCTGAGCAATGAGTGATAGAATATGCCATATATAGACTCGTTTTGTGCATGTGCGAGAGCAGTGAATGCTCTGGCGAGACTGAACGCATGCTTAGGCTTGTCAAAGCATTGCCTGATAGGATATGCCATATCATGCGTATTGTACAGGTTTGAGAGCAGTGAATGCCCTGGCGAGACTGCAAGCATGCTAAGACTCGTCTGAGAATTCACTGAAAGAATATGCCATATGTATGCTAATTTTGTGCACATGCGAGAGCAATGAAGGCTCTGGTGGGAATGCACACATGAACAGGCGCTTCTGAGCATTGACTGATAGAATATGCCATATGTACGCCCATTTTGTTCATGTGCGAGAGCAGTGAAGTCCTTAACAAGACTGCATGCATGCTACTTCTATTCTGAGCATTGAATGAAAGAATATGCCATATGTATGCCCATTTATGTGCATGTGCAAGAGCAGTGAAGGCTCTGGTGAGACTGCAAGCATGCTCAGGTGCGTCTGAGCATTGACTGATATCATACGCTGTTTGCATTCTATTTGAGCATGCGCGTGCGATGTTTTGCTTAATGTGTTTGCTTGCAATCATATGCAGCCACCAGCTACCTAGTAGTTTAAGAGGGCTCAAATTTGGTCTGAGGTTTTATCTACACCCATTTAGAGCTAGTGCCAATAGCAATGGCTTTGGCGAGAATGCGTGTATGCTCAGATACGTCTGAGCATTCACTGATAGAATATGCCAACTAAAACACAGGTCAATCTGGATACCTGTCTTATCATAGGCTTTTGTTTCAATTATGAATCTGCTTCGTGGCAAGTTGACATATTATGCATATGAAAAGAAAACAAATGAACCAGCTCATGAAAAGTTGGAATTTATCACAAAGATAAACAATGAAGGTCTTGATGAGACTGTGTATCTGTGTATGCTCATCAGTGTCATTGAGTCTTGTACATGAAGAATATGAATCCAATAGTACGCATACACTAAGGCCTGCTAAACCATTTCAAAGCAACCTGTCCAAGAACACTGGTGTATTATGATTGACCATAGATATATGACTAAAAATGTTGATAGTGATATTAAGCAGATACAACAACAAAAGAAATGGAAAGTAAAGCAATGAATAAAAAAAAAATATAAAAATATTATTTTCTTTTTTTCCTTTTCACAGGATTCGAACCTGCACCATCAGGGTATTCTAGCACTCCATATGCATTAGGCTGGCTCACTAAACCCCTCAGCTATTTGGGCTCATTAGACCATATGTATACGATACAATTAGGAGCAAATTGTTAAAGTGTTAAGGGGCATTACTCGTGTGTGGTTTTCAAATCAACTCAAAATAGTTACAGGCAAACAAATCTTTCTAATGAAACATGATTTTAACAAATGCACTTGGTCTTATTTTCCTATTGAAGAATACATAAAAATTAAGCTGATATCTGATTGATCTAAAACAGCATATTATTTTACCAAAATAAACTAATAAGTTCTCTGCATTTAACTCAAGTGAAACACAGCTTGTTAAATTAATGTGTTTACCTAGACTGTCCAAAACTCATTTGGACGGTTTAATGATGAGACCTGATGCTAGGTCTTGTCATCAAACGAATTTCTCTGATGGAGGATTCGTTAAGGAAAGGCCCTTTTTTAATTTCCATTTTTTTCAAAGTATTTTCTATTTTCCTGTGTCCTTTTTTTCAAGATGTCCCTAGCCAGCCTGAGGTCCATTTTAAGGGCTCTCTCGCCAGCCAGACGTTCACCTAATAATAAATGGGATAGGCGATGGGATGTTAGGTTAATCAAATGCAGAAAATGATATTATTGTTATTTGTTAGGTGCAAACTTTGATAGTTAAACTTTTTATTGAGTGCACTACTGTTCGTTATGCGCACTAAAAAAAGACACAATGACTGTCTATTCTGAGCCCAGCGGTGAAATAATGCCATGTTAATGTTGCATGCAGTCTAGTGACTTGGACAAAGTGCCCACTCACCTAATGAGTGATGTGTACAACTGTGTTATTGATTTCATATTGGTGAAAAAAAATCACTGTCCAAAGAACGTGGATTCAACACTGTCGTTTAATTAATGATTAGACATACACCTACGGATAATATTTGAGCCAGCACATGAGATTTGGCTACATATCGCATATGCGCTGTTGTTCCATATTTATGCATGTACAGCTACCTAGTGGAGCTAGAGGCCTTGATTTGTTTACATAAGCCTTCATCTACGTCCACATCTGTGAGTGTAAGCAATGAAGGCTCAATCGAGTCTGAACTGATGCACAGACGAGATTGAGCCTTCCATTGCCCAAAACTGCAGTAAAAAATATCACAATCTCATGTGCTGGCTCAGCATGTTATACATAGCTAATTATGCACTTGGTCGCACAGGTTCGAATTTGGGAGTGGACGAATTTTAGGTTATTCTTGTACATGGGTCAAAAATGTTATATTTGGCCTTTAAAAGTTTGACATATGAACAAATTTTGAACCAAATGACTTGTAGGGTGACAGCTGTTTCTACAAGAAGAAATTAAATGCGAAACTAGCGGTTACTTCATAAGTCATTCGGATCTCCTTGGCCAATTATAGCTCTGCATGAGGTGAAGGGCATTTATGCAGCAATACATTATGGGTGTCACGTATTGCAGCTTCACAACCAAATTATGGTTGAAATGCACACTAAGTAACACATGTTATATCTTGGGCATTCGTCTCATATCCGAGATGGCCAGTTAATCATCACTGAAATAGCGTGTATTCAATGTTGTTGTTGTACCTGTGATTGGACGTTAACATACCCTTAGACATGTACTATATTTGAGCCATCGCACACCATTTTGGTATTTATTGCATATGTTTTAATTCGATCTGTAGACATACATTATAGACAGCTACCAAGTGGGTTTAGAGATTTTAATTTTAGCCTGATTGTTTGTCTACATACATTTGTCAATGTACGAGCAGCAAAGGCTCTGATGAGGCAACGCCCATGCTCAGACGCATCTGAGCATTCACTGAAAGAATATGCCATATGTACGCCCATTTTGTGCAAGGGCGAGGAGCAGTGACTGCTCTGGCGAGACTGAACACATACTAAGTCTTGTCTGAGCATTGACAGATAGAATATGCCATATACACACCCGTTTTGTGCATGTGCGAGAGCAGTGAAGGCTCTGACAAGAATGGATGCATACTAAGGCTTGTCTGAGAATTCACTGAAAGAAAATGCCATATGTTCGCCCATTTTGTGCAAGGGCGAGAGCAGTGAATGCACTGTCGAGATTGAACGCATCTTAAGGCTTGTCTGAGCAATGAGTGATAGAATATGCCATATATAGACTCGTTTTGTGCATGTGCGAGAGCAGTGAATGCTCTGGCGAGACTGAACGCATGCTTAGGCTTGTCAAAGCATTGCCTGATAGGATATGCCATATCATGCGTATTGTACAGGTTTGAGAGCAGTGAATGCCCTGGCGAGACTGCAAGCATGCTAAGACTCGTCTGAGAATTCACTGAAAGAATATGCCATATGTATGCTAATTTTGTGCACATGCGAGAGCAATGAAGGCTCTGGTGGGAATGCACACATGAACAGGCGCTTCTGAGCATTGACTGATAGAATATGCCATATGTACGCCCATTTTGTTCATGTGCGAGAGCAGTGAAGTCCTTAACAAGACTGCATGCATGCTACTTCTATTCTGAGCATTGAATGAAAGAATATGCCATATGTATGCCCATTTATGTGCATGTGCAAGAGCAGTGAAGGCTCTGGTGAGACTGCAAGCATGCTCAGGTGCGTCTGAGCATTGACTGATATCATACGCTGTTTGCATTCTATTTGAGCATGCGCGTGCGATGTTTTGCTTAATGTGTTTGCTTGCAATCATATGCAGCCACCAGCTACCTAGTAGTTTAAGAGGGCTCAAATTTGGTCTGAGGTTTTATCTACACCCATTTAGAGCTAGTGCCAATAGCAATGGCTTTGGCGAGACTGCGTGTATGCTCAGATACGTCTGAGCATTCACTGATAGAATATGCCAACTAAAACACAGGTCAATCTGGATACCTGTCTTATCATAGGCTTTTGTTTCAATTATGAATCTGCTTCGTGGCAAGTTGACATATTATGCATATGAAAAGAAAACAAATGAACCAGCTCATGAAAAGTTGGAATTTATCACAAAGATAAACAATGAAGGTCTTGATGAGACTGTGTATCTGTGTATGCTCATCAGTGTCATTGAGTCTTGTACATGAAGAATATGAATCCAATAGTACGCATACACTAAGGCCTGCTAAACCATTTCAAAGCAACCTGTCCAAGAACACTGGTGTATTATGATTGACCATAGATATATGACTAAAAATGTTGATAGTGATATTAAGCAGATACAACAACAAAAGAAATGGAAAGTAAAGCAATGAATAAAAAAAAAATATAAAAATATTATTTTCTTTTTTTCCTTTTCACAGGATTCGAACCTGCACCATCAGGGTATTCTAGCACTCCATATGCATTAGGCTGGCTCACTAAACCCCTCAGCTATTTGGGCTCATTAGACCATATGTATACGATACAATTAGGAGCAAATTGTTAAAGTGTTAAGGGGCATTACTCGTGTGTGGTTTTCAAATCAACTCAAAATAGTTACAGGCAAACAAATCTTTCTAATGAAACATGATTTTAACAAATGCACTTGGTCTTATTTTCCTATTGAAGAATACATAAAAATTAAGCTGATATCTGATTGATCTAAAACAGCATATTATTTTACCAAAATAAACTAATAAGTTCTCTGCATTTAACTCAAGTGAAACACAGCTTGTTAAATTAATGTGTTTACCTAGACTGTCCAAAACTCATTTGGACGGTTTAATGATGAGACCTGATGCTAGGTCTTGTCATCAAACGAATTTCTCTGATGGAGGATTCGTTAAGGAAAGGCCCTTTTTTAATTTCCATTTTTTTCAAAGTATTTTCTATTTTCCTGTGTCCTTTTTTTCAAGATGTCCCTAGCCAGCCTGAGGTCCATTTTAAGGGCTCTCTCGCCAGCCAGACGTTCACCTAATAATAAATGGGATAGGCGATGGGATGTTAGGTTAATCAAATGCAGAAAATGATATTATTGTTATTTGTTAGGTGCAAACTTTGATAGTTAAACTTTTTATTGAGTGCACTACTGTTCGTTATGCGCACTAAAAAAAGACACAATGACTGTCTATTCTGAGCCCAGCGGTGAAATTATGCCATGTTAATGTTGCATGCAATCTAGTGACTTGGACAAAGTGCCCACTCACCTAATGAGTGATGTGTACAACTGTGTTATTGATTTCATATTGGTGAAAATAAATCACTGTCCAAAGAACGTGGATTCAACACTGTCGTTTAATTAATGATTAGACATACACCTACGGATAATATTTGAGCCAGCACATGAGATTTGGCTACATATCGCATATGCGTTGTTGTTCCATATTCATGCATGTACAGCTACCTAGTGGAGCTAGAGGCCTTGATTTGTTTACATAAGCCTTCATCTACGTCCACATCTGTGAGTGTGAGCAATGAAGGCTCAAGCGAGTCTGAACTGATGCACAGACGAGATTGAGCCTTCCATTGCCCAAAACTGCAGTAAAAAATATCACAATCTCATGTGCTGGCTCAGCATGTTATACATAGCTAATTATGCACTTGGTCGCACAGGTTCGAATTTGGGAGTGGACGAATTTTAGGTTATTCTTGTACATGGGTCAAAAATGTTATATTTGGCCTTTAAAAGTTTGACATATGAACAAATTTTGAACCAAATGACTTGTAGGGTGACAGCTGTTTCTACAAGAAGAAATTAAATGCGAAACTAGCGGTTACTTCATAAGTCATTCGGATCTCCTTGGCCAATTATAACTCTGCATGAGGTGAAGGGCATTTATGCAGCAATACATTATGGGTGTCACGTATTGCAGCTTCACAACCAAATTATGGTTGAAATGCACACTAAGTAACACATGTTATATCTTGGGCATTCGTCTCATATCCGAGATGGCCAGTTAATCATCACTGAAATAGCGTGTATTCAATGTTGTTGTTGTACCTGTGATTGGACGTTAACATACCCTTAGACATGTACTATATTTGAGCCATCGCACACCATTTTGGTATTTATTGCATATGTTTAAATTCGATCTGTAAACATACATTATAGACAGCTACCAAGTGGGTTTAGAGATTTTAATTTTAGCCTGATTATTTGTCTACATACATTTGTCAATGTACGAGCAGCAAAGGCTCTGATGAGGCAACGCCCATGCTCAGACGCATCTGAGCATTCACTGAAAGAATATGCCATATGTACGCCCATTTTGTGCAAGGGCGAGGAGCAGTGACTGCTCTGGCGAGACTGAACACATACTAAGTCTTGTCTGAGCATTGACAGATAGAATATGCCATATACACACCCGTTTTGTGCATGTGCGAGAGCAGTGAAGGCTCTGACAAGAATGGATGCATACTAAGGCTTGTCTGAGAATTCACTGAAAGAAAATGCCATATGTTCGCCCATTTTGTGCAAGGGCGAGAGCAGTGAATGCACTGTCGAGATTGAACGCATCTTAAGGCTTGTCTGAGCAATGAGTGATAGAATATGCCATATATAGACTCGTTTTGTGCATGTGCGAGAGCAGTGAATGCTCTGGCGAGACTGAACGCATGCTTAGGCTTGTCAAAGCATTGCCTGATAGGATATGCCATATCATGCGTATTGTACAGGTTTGAGAGCAGTGAATGCCCTGGCGAGACTGCAAGCATGCTAAGACTCGTCTGAGAATTCACTGAAAGAATATGCCATATGTATGCTAATTTTGTGCACATGCGAGAGCAATGAAGGCTCTGGTGGGAATGCACACATGAACAGGCGCTTCTGAGCATTGACTGATAGAATATGCCATATGTACGCCCATTTTGTTCATGTGCGAGAGCAGTGAAGTCCTTAACAAGACTGCATGCATGCTACTTCTATTCTGAGCATTGAATGAAAGAATATGCCATATGTACGCCCATTTATGTGCATGTGCAAGAGCAGTGAAGGCTCTGGTGAGACTGCAAGCATGCTCAGGTGCGTCTGAGCATTGACTGATATCATACGCTGTTTGCATTCTATTTGAGCATGCGCGTGCGATGTTTTGCTTAATGTGTTTGCTTGCAATCATAAGCAGCCACCAGCTACCTAGTAGTTTAAGAGGGCTCTAATTTGGTCTGAGGTTTTATCTACACCCATTTAGAGCTAGTGCCAATAGCAATGGCTTTGGCGAGACTGCGTGTATGCTCAGATACGTCTGAGCATTCACTGATAGAATATGCCAACTAAAACACAGGTCAATCTGGATACCTGTCTTATCATAGGCTTTTGTTTCAATTATGAATCTGCTTCGTGGCAAGTTGACATATTATGCATATGAAAAGAAAACAAATGAACCAGCTCATGAAAAGTTGGAATTTATCACAAAGATAAACAATGAAGGTCTTGACGAGACTGTGTATCTGTGTATGCTCATCAGTGTCATTGAGTCTTGTACATGAAAAATATGAATCCAATAGTACGCATACACTAAGGCCTGCTAAACCATTTCAAAGCAACCTGTCCAAGAACACTGGTGTATTATGATTGACCATAGATATATGACTAAAAAGGTTGATAATGATATTAAGCAGATACAACAAGAAAAGAAATGGAAAGTAAAGCAATGAATAAAAAAAATACAAAAATATTATTTTCTTTTTTTTCCTTTTCACAGGATTCGAACCTGTACAATCAGGGTATTCTAGCACTCCATATGCATTAGGCTGGCTCACTAAACCCCTCGGCTATTTGGGCTCATTAGACCATATGTATACAATACAATTAGGAGCAAATTGTTAAAGTGTTAAGGGGCATTACTCGTGTGTGGTTTTCAAACTCAACTCAAAATAGTTACAGGCAAACAAATATTTCTAATGAAACATGATTTTAACAAATGCACTTGGTCTTATTTTCCTATTGAAGAATACATAAAAATTAAGCTGATATCTGATTGATCTAAAACAGCATATTATTTTACCAAAATAAACTAATAAGTTCTCTGCATTTAACTCAGGTGAAACACAGCTTGTTAAATTAATGTGTTTACCTAGACTGTCCAAAACTCATTTGGACGGTTTAATGATGAGACCTGATGCTAGGTCTTGTCATCAAACGAATTTCTCTGATGGAGGATTCGTTAAGGAAATGCCCTTTTTTTAATTTCCATTTTTTCAAAGTTTTTTTTACTATTTTCCTGTGTCCTTTTTTTTCAAGATATCCCTAGCCAGCCTGAGGTCCATTTTAAGGGCTCTCTCGCCAGCCGGACGTTCACCTAATAATAAATGGGATAGGCGATGGGATGTTAGGTTAATCAAATGCAGAAAATGATATAATTGTTATTTGTTAGGTGCAAACTTTGATAGTTAAACATTTTATTGAGTGCACTACTGTTCGTTATGCGCACTAAAAAGACACAATGACTGTCTATTCTGAGCCCAGCGGTGAAATAATGCCATGTTAATGTTGCATGCAATCTAGTGACTTGGACAAAGTGCCCACTCACCTAATGAATGATGTGTACAACTGTGTTATTGATTTCATATTGGTGAAAAAAAATCATTGTCCAAAGAACGTGGATTCAACACTGTCGTTCTTTTAATTAATGATTAGACATACACCTATGTACAATATTTGAGCCAGCACATGAGATTTGGCTACATATCGCATATGCGTTGTTGTTCCATTTTATGCATGTACAGCTACCTAGTGGAGCTAGAGGCCTTGATTTGTTTACATAAGCCTTCATCTACGTCCACTTTTGTGAGTGTGAGCAATGAAGGCTCAAGCGAGTCTGAACTGATGCACAGACGAGATTGAGCCTTCCATTGCCCAAAACTGCAGTAAAAAATATCACAATCTCATGTGCTGGCTCAGCATGTTACACATAGCTAATTATGCATTTGGTCGCACAGGTTCGAATTTGGGAGTAGACGAATTTTAGGTTATTCTTGTACATGGGTCAAAAATGTTATATTTGGCCTTTAAAAGTTTGACATATGAACAAATTTTGAACCAAATGACTTATAGGGTGACAGCTGTTTCTACAAGAAGAAATTAAATGCGAAACTAGCGGTTACTTCATAAGTCATTCGGATCTCCTTGGCCAATTATAACTCTGCATGAGGTGAAGGGCATTTATGCAGCAATACATTATGGGTGTCACGTATTGCAGCTTCACAACCAAATTATGGTTGAAATGCACACTAAGTAACACATGTTATATCTTGGGCATTCGTCTCATATCCGAGATGGCCAGTTAATCATCACTGAAATAGCGTGTATTCAATGCTGTTGTTGTACCTGTGATTGGACGTTAACATACCCTTAGACGTGTACTATATTTGAGCCATCGCACACCATTTTGGTATTTATTGCATATGTTTAAATTCGATCTGTAGACATACATTATAGACAGCTACCAAGTGGGTTTAGAGATTTTAATTTTAGCCTGATTATTTGTCTACATACATTTGTCAATGTACGAGCAGCAAAGGCTCTGATGAGGCAACGCCCATGCTCAGACGCATCTGAGCATTCACTGAAACATATGCCATATGTACGCCCATTTTGTGCAAGGGCGAGGAGCAGTGACTGCTCTGGCGAGACTGAACACATACTAAGTCTTGTCTGAGCATTGACAGATAGAATATGCCATATACACACCCGTTTTGTGCATGTGCGAGAGCAGTGAAGGCTCTGACAAGAATGGATGCATACTAAGGCTTGTCTGAGAATTCACTGAAAGAAAATGCCATATGTTCGCCCATTTTGTGCAAGGGCGAGAGCAGTGAATGCACTGTCGAGACTGAACGCATCTTAAGGCTTGTCTGAGCAATGAGTGATAGAATATGCCATATATAGACTCGTTTTGTGCATGTGCGAGAGCAGTGAATGCTCTGGCGAGACTGAACGCTTGCTTAGGCTTGTCAAAGCATTGCCTGCTGGGATATGCCATATCATGCGTATTGTACATGTTTGAGAGCAGTGGATGCTCTGGCGAGACTGCAAGCATGCTAAGACTCGTCTGAGAATTCACTGAAAGAATATGCCATATGTATGCTAATTTTGTGCACATGCGAGAGCAATGAAGGCTCTGGTGGGAATACACTCATGAACAGGCGCTTCTGAGCATTGACTGATAGAATATGCCATATGTACGCCCATTTTGTTCATGTGCGAGAGCAGTGAAGTCCTTAACAAGACTGCATGCATGCTACTTCTATTCTGAGCATTGAATGAAAGAATATGCCATATGTACGCCCATTTATGTGCATGTGCAAGAGCAGTGAAGGCTCTGGTGAGACTGCACGCATGCTCAGGTGCGTCTGAGCATTGACTGATATCATACGCTGTTTGCATTCTATTTGAGCCTGCGCGTGCGATGTTTTGCTTAATGTGTTTGCTTGCAATCATATGCAGCCACCAGCTACCTAGTAGTTTAAGAGGGCTCAAATTTGGTCTGAGGTTTTATCTACACCCATTTAGAGCTAGTGCCAATGGCAATGGCTTTGGCGAGACTGCGTGTATGCTCAGATACGTCTGAGCATTCACTGATAGAATATGCCAACTAAAACACATGTCAATCTGGATACCTGTCTTATCATAGGCTTTTGTTTCAATTATGAATCTGCTTCGTGGCAAGTTGACATAGTATGCATATGAAAAGAAAACAAATGAACCAGCTCATGAAAAGTTGGAATTTATCACAAAGATAAACGATGAAGGTATTGATGAGACTGTGTATCTGTGTATGCTCATCAGTGTCATTGAGTCTTGTACATGAAGAATATGAATCCAATAGTACGCATACACTAAGGCCTGCTAAACCATTTCAAAGCAACCTGTCCAAGAACACTGGTGTATTATGTTTAACCATAGATATATGACTAAAAATGTTGATAGTTATATTAAGCAGATACAACAACAAAAGAAATGGAAAGTAAAGCAATGAATAAAAAAATATATAAAAATATTATTTTCTTTTTTTTCCTTTTCACAGGATTCGAACCTGCACCATCAGGGTATTCTAGCACTCCATATGCATTAGGCTGGCTCACTAAACCCCTCAGCTATTTGGGCTCATTAGACCATATGTATACAATACAATTAGGAGCAAATTGTTAAAGTGTTAAGGGGCATTACTCGTGTGTGGTTTTCAAACTCAACTCAAAATAGTTACAGGCAAACACATCTTTCTAATGAAACATGATTTTAACAAATGCACTTGGTCTTATTTTCCTATTGAAGAATACATAAAAATTAAGCTGATATCTGATTGATCTAAAACAGCATATTATTTTACCAAAATAAACTAATAAGTTCTCTGCATTTAACTCAAGTGAAACACAGCTTGTTAAATTAATGTGTTTACCTAGACTGTCCAAAACTCATTTGGACAGTTTAATGATGAGACCTGATGCTAGGTCTTGTCATCAAACGAATTTCTCTGATGGAGGATTCGTTAAGGAAAGGCCCTTTTTTTTAATTTCCATTTTTTCAAAGTTTTTTTTCTATTTTCCTGTGTCCTTTTTTTCAAGATGTCCCTAACCAGCCTGAGGTCCATTTTAAGGGCTCTCTCGCCAGCCGGATGTTCACCTAATAATAAATGGGATAGGCGATGGGATGTTAGGTTAATCAAATGCAGAAGATGATATTATTGTTATTTGTTAGGTGCAAACTTTGATAGTTAAACTTTTAAATTTAGTGCACTACTGTTCGTTATGCGCACTAAAAAAAGACACGATGACTGTCTATTCTGAGCCCAACGGCAAAATAATGCCATGTTAATGTTGCATGCAATCTATTGACTTGGACAAAGTGCCCACTCACCTAATGAGTGATGTGTACAACTGTGTTATTGATTTCATATTGGTGAAAAAAATCACTGTCCAAAGAACGTGGATTCAACACTATCGTTTAATTAATGATTAGACATACACCTATGTACAATATTTGAGCCAGCACATGAGATTTGGCTACATATCGCATATGCGTTGTTGTTCCATATTTATGCATGTACAGCTACCTAGTGGAGCTAGAGGCCTTGATTTGTTTACATAAGCCTTCATCTACGTCCACTTTTGTGAGTGTGAGCAATGAAGGCTCAAGCGAGTCTGAACTGATGCACAGACGAGATTGAGCCTTCCATTGCCCAAAACTGCAGTAAAAAATATCACAATCTCATGTGCTGGCTCAGCATGTTACACATAGCTAATTATGCATTTGGTCGCACAGGTTCGAATTTGGGAGTAGACGAATTTTAGGTTATTCTTGTACATGGGTCAAAAATGTTATATTTGGCCTTTAAAAGTTTGACATATGAACAAATTTTGAACCAAATGACTTGTAGGGTGACAGCTGTTTCTACAAGAAGAAATTAAATGCGAAATTAGCGGTTACTTCATAAGTAATTCGGATCTCCTTGGCCAATTATAGCTCTGCATGAGGTGAAGGGCATTTATGCAGCAATACATTATGGGTGTCACGTATTGCAGCTTCACAACCAAATAATGGTTGAAATGCACACTAAGTAACACATGTTATATCTTGGGCATTCGTCTCATATCCGAGATGGCCAGTTAATCATCACTGAAATAGCGTGTATTCAACGTTGTTGTTGTACCTGTGATTGGACGTCAACATACCCTTAAACATGTACTATATTTGAGCCATCTCACACCATTTTGGTATTTATTGCATATGTTTTAATTCGATCTGTAGACATACATTATAGACAGCTACCAAGTGGGTTTAGAGATTTTAATTTTAGCCTGATTATTTGTCTACATACATTTGTCAATGTACGAGCAGCAAAGGCTCTGATGAGGCAACGCCCATGCTCAGACACATCTGAGCATTCACTGAAAGAATATGCCATATGTACGCCCATTTTGTGCAAGGGCGAGGAGCAGTGACTGCTCTGGCGAGACTGAACACATACTAAGTCTTGTCTGAGCATTGACAGATAGAATATGTCATATACACACCCGTTTTTGTGCATGTGCGAGAGCAGTGAAGGCTCTGACAAGAATGGATGCATACTAAGGCTTGTCTGAGAATTCACTGAAAGAAAATGCCATATGTTCGCCCATTTTGTGCAAGGGCGAGAGCAGTGAATGCTCTGTCGAGACTAAACGCATCTTAAGGCTTGTCTGAGCAATGAGTGATAGAATATGCCATATATAGACTCGTTTTATGCATTTGCCAGAGCAGTGAATGCTCTGGCGAGACTGAACGCATGCTTAGGCTTGTCGAAGCATTGCCTGATAGGATATGCCATATCATGCGTATTGTACATGTTTGAGAGCAGTGAATGCTCTGGCGAGACTGCAAGCATGCTAAGACTCGTCTGAGAATTCACTGAAAGAATATGCCATATGTATGCTCATTTTGTGCACATGCGAGAGCAATGAAGGCTCTGGTGGGACTGCACACATGAACAGGCGCTTCTGAGCATTGACTGATAGAATATGCCATATGTACGCCCATTTTGTTCATGTGCGAGAGCAGTGAAGTCCTTATCAAGACTGCATGCATGCTACTTCTATTCTGAGCATTAAATGAAAGAATATGCCATATGTACGCCCATTTATGTGCATGTGCAAGAGCAGTGAAGGCTCTGGTGAGACTGCACGCATGCTCAGGTGCGTCTGAGCATTGACTAATATCATACGCTATTTGCATTCTTTTTGAGCCAGCGCGCGCGATGTTTTGCTTGATGTGTTTGCTTGCAATCATATGCAGCCACCAGCTACCTAGTAGTTTAAGAGGGCTCAAATTTGGTCTGAGGTTTTATCTACACCCATTTAGAGCTAGTGCCAATAGCAATGGCCTTGGCGAGACTGCGTGCATGCTCAGATACGTCTGAGCATTCACTGATAGAATATGCCAACTAAAACACATGTCAATCTGGATACCTGTCTTATCATAGGCTTTTGTTTCAATTATGAATCTGCTTCGTGGCAAGTTGACATATTATGCATATGAAAAGAAAACAAATGAACCAGCTCATGAAAAGTTGGAATTTATCACAAAGATAAACAATGAAGGTCTTGATGAGACTGTGTATCTGTGTATGCTCATCAGTGTCATTGAGTCTTGTACATGAAGAATATGAATCCGATAGTACGCATACACTAAGGCCTTCTAAACCATTTCAAAGCAACCTGTCCAAGAACACTAGTGTATTATGATTGACCATAGATATATGACTTAAAGTGTTGATAGTTATATTAAGCAGATACAACAACAAAAGAAATGGAAAGTAAAGCAATGAATAAAAAAAATATAAAAATATTATTTTCTTTTTTTTCCTTTTCACAGGATTCGAACCTGTACCATCAGGGTATTCTAGCACTCCATATGCATTAGGCTGGCTCACTAAACCCCTCGGCTATTTGGGCTCATTAGACCATATGTATACAATACAATTAGGAGCAAATTGTTAAAGTGTTAAGGGGCATTACTCGTGTGTGGTTTTCAAACTCAACTCAAAATAGTTACAGGCAAACACATCTTTCTAATGAAACATGATTTTAACAAATGCACTTGGTCTTATTTTCCTATTGAAGAATACATAAAAATTAAGCTGATATCTGATTGATCTAAAACAGCATATTATTTTACCAAAATACACTAATAAGTTCTCTGCATTTAACTCAAGTGAAACACAGCTTGTTAAATTAATGTGTTTACCTAGACTGTCCAAAACTCATTTGGACGGTTTAATGACGAGACCTGATGCTAGGTCTTGTCATCAAACGAATTTCTCTGATGGAGGATTCGTTAAGGAAAGGCCCTTTTTTAATTTCCATTTTTTCAAAGTTTTTTTTCTATTTTCCTGTGTCCTTTTTTTTCAAGATGTCCCTAGCCAGTCTGGGGTCCATTTTAAGGGCTCTCTCGCCAGTCGGACGTTCACCTAATAATAAATGGGCGATGGGATGTTAGGTTAATCAAATGCAGAAAATGATATTATTGTTATTTGTTAGGTGCAAACTTTGATAGTTAAACTTTTTATTGAGTGCACTACTGTTCGTTATGCGCACTAAAAAAGACACAATGACTGTCTATTCTGAGCCCAGCGGTGAAATAATGCCATGTTAATGTTGCATGCAATCTAGTGACTTGGACAAAGTGCCCACTCACCTAATGAGTGATGTGTACAACTGTGTTATTGATTTCATATTGGTGAAAAAAATCACTGTCCAAAGAACGTGGATTCAACACTGTCGTTTAATTAATGATTAGACATACACCTACGTACAATATTTGAGCCAGCACATGAGATTTGGCTACATATCGCATATGCGTTGTTGTTCCATATTTATGCTTGTACAGCTACCTAGTGGAGCTAGAGGCCTTGATTTGTTTACATAAGCCTTCATCTACGTCCACATTTGTGAGTGTGAGCAATGAAGGCTCAAGCGAGTCTGAACTGATGCACAGACGAGATTGAGCCTTCCATTGCCCAAAACTGCAGTAAAAGATATCACAATCTCATGTGCTGGCTCAGCATGTTACACATAGCTAATTATGCATTTGGTCGCACAGGTTCGAATTTGGGAGTGGACGAATTTTAGGTTATTCTTGTACATGGGTCAAAAATGTTATATTTGGCCTTTAAAAGTTTGACATATGAACAAATTTTGAACCAAATGACTTGTAGGGTGACAGCTGTTTCTACAAGAAGAAATTAAATGCGAAACTAGCGGTTACTTCATAAGTCATTCGGATCTCCTTGGCCAATTATAGCTCTGCATGAGGTGAAGGGCATTTATGCAGCAATACATTATGGGTGTCACGTATTGCAGCTTCACAACCAAATTATGGTTGAAATGCACACTAAGTAACACATGTTATATCTTGGGCATTCGTCTCATATCCGAGATGGCCAGTTAATCATCACTGAAATAGCGTGTATTCAATGTTGTTGTTGTACCTGTGATTGGACGTTAACATACCCTTAGACATGTACTATATTTGAGCCATCGCACACCATTTTGGTATTTATTGCATATGTTTAAATTCGATCTGTAGACATACATTATAGACAGCTACCAAGTGGGTTTAGAGATTTTAATTTTAGCCTGATTATTTGTCTACATACATTTGTCAATGTACGAGCAGCAAAGGCTCTGATGAGGCAACGCCCATGCTCAGACGCATCTGAGCATTCACTGAAAGAATATGCCATATGTACGCCCATTTTGTGCAAGGGCGAGGAGCAGTGACTGCTCTGGTGAGACTGAACACATACTAAGTCTTGTCTGAGCATTGACAGATAGAATATGCCATATACACACCCGTTTTGTGCATGTGCGAGAGCAGTGAAGGCTCTGACAAGAATGGATGCATACTAAGGCTTGTCTGAGAATTCACTGAAAGAAAATGCCATATGTTCGCCCATTGTGTGCAAGGGCGAGAGCAGTGAATGCACTGTCGAGACTGAACGCATCTTAAGGCTTGTCTGAGCAATGAGTGATAGAATATGCCATATATAGACTCGTTTTGTGCATGTGCGAGAGCAGTGAATGCTCTGGCGAGACTGAACGCATGCTTAGGCTTGTCAAAGCATTGCCTGATAGGATATGCCATATCATGCGTAGTGTACAGGTTTGAGAGCAGTGAATGCTCTGGCGAGACTGCAAGCATGCTAAGACTCGTCTGAGAATTCACTGAAAGAATATGCCATATGTATGCTAATTTTGTGCACATGCGAGAGCAATGAAGGCTCTGGTGGGACTGCACACATGAACAGGCGCTTCTGAGCATTGACTGATAGAATATGCCATATGTACGCCCATTTTGTTCATGTGCGAGGGCAGTGAAGTCCTTAACAAGACTGCATGCATGCTACTTCCATTCTGAGCATTGAATGAAAGAATATGCCATATATACGCCCATTTATGTGCATGTGCAAGAGCAGTGAAGGCTCTGGTGAGACTGCACGCATGCTCAGGTACGTCTGAGCATTGACTGATATCATACGCTGTTTGCATTCTATTTGAGCCTGCGCGTGCGATGTTTTGCTTAATGTGTTTGCTTGCAATCATATGCAGCCACCAGCTACCTAGTAGTTTAAGAGGGCTCAAATTTGGTCTGAGGTTTTATCTACACCCATTTAGAGCTAGTGCCAATAGCAATGGCCTTGGCGAGACTGCGTGCATGCTCAGATACGTCTGAGCATTCACTGATAGAATATGCCAACTAAAACACAGGTCAATCTGGATACCTGTCTTATCATAGGCTTTTGTTTCAATTATGAACCTGCTTCGTGGCAAGTTGACATATTATGCATATGAAAAGAAAACAAATGAACCAGCTCATGAAAAGTTGGAATTTATCACAAAGATAAACAATGAAGGTCTTGATGAGACTGTGTATCTGTGTATGCTCATCAGTGTCATTGAGTCTTGTACATGAAGAATATGAATCCAATAGTACGCATACACTAAGGCCTGCTAAGCCATTTCAAAGCAACCTGTCCAAGAACACTGGTGTATTATGATTGACCATAGATATATGACTAAAAATGTTGATAGTGATATTGAGCAGATACAACAACAAAAGAAATGGAAAGTAAAGCAATGAATAAAAAAAAATATAAAAATATTATTTTCTTTTTTTCCTTTTCACAGGAATTGAACCTGCACCATCAGGGTATTCTAGCACTCCATATGCATTAGGCTGGCTCACTAAACCCCTCAGCTATTTGGGCTCATTAGACCATATGTATACAATACAATTAGGAGCAAATTGTTAAAGTGTTAAGGGGCATTACTCGTGTGTGGTTTTCAAACTCAACTCAAAATAGTTACAGGCAAACAAATCTTTCTAATGAAACATGATTTTAACAAATGCACTTGGTCTTATTTTCCTATTGAAGAATACATAAAAATTAAGCTGATATCTGATTGATCTAAAACAGCATATTATTTTACCAAAATAAACTAATAAGTTCTCTGCATTTAACTCAAGTGAAACACAGCTTGTTAAATTAATGTGTTTACCTAGACTGTCCAAAACTCATTTGGACGGTTTAATGATGAGACCTGATGCTAGGTCTTGTCATCAAACGAATTTCTCTGATGGAGGATTCGTTAAGGAAAGGCCCTTTTTTAATTTCCATTTTTTCAAAGTTTTTTCTATTTTCCTGTGTCCTTTTTTTCAAGATGTCCCTAGCCAGCCTGAGGTCCATTTTAAGGGCTCTCTCGCCAGCCAGACGTTCACCTAATGATAAATGGGATAGGCGATGGGATGTTAGGTTAATCAAATGCAGAAAATGATATTATTGTTATTTGTTAGGTGCAAACTTTGATAGTTAAACTTTTTATTGAGTGCACTACTGTTCGTTATGCGCACTAAAAAAAGACACAATGACTGTCTATTCTGAGCCCAGCGGTGAAATTATGCCATGTTAATGTTGCATGCAATCTAGTGACTTGGACAAAGTGCCCACTCACCTAATGAGTGATGTGTACAACTGTGTTATTGATTTCATATTGGTGAAAATAAATCACTGTCCAAAGAACGTGGATTCAACACTGTCGTTTAATTAATGATTAGACATACACCTACGGATAATATTTGAGCCAGCACATGAGATTTGGCTACATATCGCATATGCGTTGTTGTTCCATATTCATGCATGTACAGCTACCTAGTGGAGCTAGAGGCCTTGATTTGTTTACATAAGCCTTCATCTACGTCCACATCTGTGAGTGTGAGCAATGAAGGCTCAAGCGAGTCTGAACTGATGCACAGACGAGATTGAGCCTTCCATTGCCCAAAACTGCAGTAAAAAATATCACAATCTCATGTGCTGGCTCAGCATGTTATACATAGCTAATTATGCACTTGGTCGCACAGGTTCGAATTTGGGAGTGGACGAATTTTAGGTTATTCTTGTACATGGGTCAAAAATGTTATGTTTGGCCTTTAAAAGTTTGACATATGAACAAATTTTGAACCAAATGACTTGTAGGGTGACAGCTGTTTCTACAAGAAGAAATTAAATGCGAAACTAGCGGTTACTTCATAAGTCATTCGGATCTCCTTGGCCAATTATAACTCTGCATGAGGTGAAGGGCATGTATGCAGCAATACATTATGGGTGTCACGTATTGCAGCTTCACAACCAAATTATGGTTGAAATGCACACTAAGTAACACATGTTATATCTTGGGCATTCGTCTCATATCCGAGATGGCCAGTTAATCATCACTGAAATAGCGTGTATTCAATGTTGTTGTTGTACCTGTGATTGGACGTTAACATACCCTTAGACATGTACTATATTTGAGCCATCGCACACCATTTTGGTATTTATTGCATATGTTTAAATTCGATCTGTAAACATACATTATAGACAGCTACCAAGTGGGTTTAGAGATTTTAATTTTAGCCTGATTATTTGTATACATACATTTGTCAATGTACGAGCAGCAAAGGCTCTGATGAGGCAACGCCCATGCTCAGACGCATCTGAGCATTCACTGAAAGAATATGCCATATGTACGCCCATTTTGTGCAAGGGCGAGGAGCAGTGACTGCTCTGGCGAGACTGAACACATACTAAGTCTTGTCTGAGCATTGACAGATAGAATATGCCATATACACACCCGTTTTGTGCATGTGCGAGAGCAGTGAAGGCTCTGACAAGAATGGATGCATACTAAGGCTTGTCTGAGAATTCACTGAAAGAAAATGCCATATGTTCGCCCATTTTGTGCAAGGGCGAGAGCAGTGAATGCACTGTCGAGATTGAACGCATCTTAAGGCTTGTCTGAGCAATGAGTGATAGAATATGCCATATATAGACTCGTTTTGTGCATGTGCGAGAGCAGTGAATGCTCTGGCGAGACTGAACGCATGCTTAGGCTTGTCAAAGCATTGCCTGATAGGATATGCCATATCATGCGTATTGTACAGGTTTGAGAGCAGTGAATGCCCTGGCGAGACTGCAAGCATGCTAAGACTCGTCTGAGAATTCACTGAAAGAATATGCCATATGTATGCTAATTTTGTGCACATGCGAGAGCAATGAAGGCTCTGGTGGGAATGCACACATGAACAGGCGCTTCTGAGCATTGACTGATAGAATATGCCATATGTACGCCCATTTTGTTCATGTGCGAGAGCAGTGAAGTCCTTAACAAGACTGCATGCATGCTACTTCTATTCTGAGCATTGAATGAAAGAATATGCCATATGTATGCCCATTTATGTGCATGTGCAAGAGCAGTGAAGGCTCTGGTGAGACTGCAAGCATGCTCAGGTGCGTCTGAGCATTGACTGATATCATACGCTGTTTGCATTCTATTTGAGCATGCGCGTGCGATGTTTTGCTTAATGTGTTTGCTTGCAATCATATGCAGCCACCAGCTACCTAGTAGTTTAAGAGGGCTCAAATTTGGTCTGAGGTTTTATCTACACCCATTTAGAGCTAGTGCCAATAGCAATGGCTTTGGCGAGACTGCGTGTATGCTCAGATACGTCTGAGCATTCACTGATAGAATATGCCAACTAAAACACAGGTCAATCTGGATACCTGTCTTATCATAGGCTTTTGTTTCAATTATGAATCTGCTTCGTGGCAAGTTGACATATTATGCATATGAAAAGAAAACAAATGAACCAGCTCATGAAAAGTTGGAATTTATCACAAAGATAAACAATGAAGGTCTTGATGAGACTGTGTATCTGTGTATGCTCATCAGTGTCATTGAGTCTTGTACATGAAGAATATGAATCCAATAGTACGCATACACTAAGGCCTGCTAAACCATTTCAAAGCAACCTGTCCAAGAACACTGGTGTATTATGATTGACCATAGATATATGACTAAAAATGTTGATAATGATATTAAGCAGATACAACAAGAAAAGAAATGGAAAGTAAAGCAATGAATAAAAAAAATATAAAAATATTATTTTCTTTTTTTTCCTTTTCACAGGATTCGAACCTGTACAATCAGGGTATTCTAGCACTCCATATGCATTAGGCTGGCTCACTAAACCCCTCGGCTATTTGGGCTCATTAGACCATATGTATACAATACAATTAGGAGCAAATTGTTAAAGTGTTAAGGGGCATTACTCGTGTGTGGTTTTCAAACTCAACTCAAAATAGTTACAGGCAAACAAATATTTCTAATGAAACATGATTTTAACAAATGCACTTGGTCTTATTTTCCTATTGAAGAATACATAAAAATTAAGCTGATATCTGATTGATCTAAAACAGCATATTATTTTACCAAAATAAACTAATAAGTTCTCTGCATTTAACTCAGGTGAAACACAGCTTGTTAAATTAATGTGTTTACCTAGACTGTCCAAAACTCATTTGGACGGTTTAATGATGAGACCTGATGCTAGGTCTTGTCATCAAACGAATTTCTCTGATGGAGGATTCGTTAAGGAAAGGCCCTTTTTTAATTTCCATTTTTTTCAAAGTATTTTCTATTTTCCTGTGTCCTTTTTTTCAAGATGTCCCTAGCCAGCCTGAGGTCCATTTTAAGGGCTCTCTCGCCAGCCGGACGTTCACCTAATAATAAATGGGATAGGCGATGGGATGTTAGGTTAATCAAATGCAGAAAATGATATTATTGTTATTTGTTAGGTGCAAACTTTGATAGTTAAACTTTTTATTGAGTGCACTACTGTTCGTTATGCGCACTAAAAAAAGACACAATGACTGTCTATTCTGAGCCCAGCGGTGAAATAATGCCATGTTAATGTTGCATGCAGTCTAGTGACTTGGACAAAGTGCCCACTCACCTAATGAGTGATGTGTACAACTGTGTTATTGATTTCATATTGGTGAAAAAAAATCACTGTCCAAAGAACGTGGATTCAACACTGTCGTTTAATTAATGATTAGACATACACCTACGGATAATATTTGAGCCAGCACATGAGATTTGGCTACATATCGCATATGCGTTGTTGTTCCATATTTATGCATGTACAGCTACCTAGTGGAGCTAGAGGCCTTGATTTGTTTACATAAGCCTTCATCTACGTCCACATCTGTGAGTGTGAGCAATGAAGGCTCAATCGAGTCTGAACTGATGCACAGACGAGATTGAGCCTTCCATTGCCCAAAACTGCAGTAAAAAATATCACAATCTCATGTGCTGGCTCAGCATGTTATACATAGCTAATTATGCACTTGGTCGCACAGGTTCGAATTTGGGAGTGGACGAATTTTAGGTTATTCTTGTACATGGGTCAAAAATGTTATATTTGGCCTTTAAAAGTTTGACATATGAACAAATTTTGAACCAAATGACTTGTAGGGTGACAGCTGTTTCTACAAGAAGAAATTAAATGCGAAACTAGCGGTTACTTCATAAGTCATTCGGATCTCCTTGGCCAATTATAGCTCTGCATGAGGTGAAGGGCATTTATGCAGCAATACATTATGGGTGTCACGTATTGCAGCTTCACAACCAAATTATGGTTGAAATGCACACTAAGTAACACATGTTATATCTTGGGCATTCGTCTCATATCCGAGATGGCCAGTTAATCATCACTGAAATAGCGTGTATTCAATGTTGTTGTTGTACCTGTGATTGGACGTTAACATACCCTTAGACATGTACTATATTTGAGCCATCGCACACCATTTTGGTATTTATTGCATATGTTTTAATTCGATCTGTAGACATACATTATAGACAGCTACCAAGTGGGTTTAGAGATTTTAATTTTAGCCTGATTGTTTGTCTACATACATTTGTCAATGTACGAGCAGCAAAGGCTCTGATGAGGCAACGCCCATGCTCAGACGCATCTGAGCATTCACTGAAAGAATATGCCATATGTACGCCCATTTTGTGCAAGGGCGAGGAGCAGTGACTGCTCTGGCGAGACTGAACACATACTAAGTCTTGTCTGAGCATTGACAGATAGAATATGCCATATACACACCCGTTTTGTGCATGTGCGAGAGCAGTGAAGGCTCTGACAAGAATGGATGCATACTAAGGCTTGTCTGAGAATTCACTGAAAGAAAATGCCATATGTTCGCCCATTTTGTGCAAGGGCGAGAGCAGTGAATGCACTGTCGAGATTGAACGCATCTTAAGGCTTGTCTGAGCAATGAGTGATAGAATATGCCATATATAGACTCGTTTTGTGCATGTGCGAGAGCAGTGAATGCTCTGGCGAGACTGAACGCATGCTTAGGCTTGTCAAAGCATTGCCTGATAGGATATGCCATATCATGCGTATTGTACAGGTTTGAGAGCAGTGAATGCCCTGGCGAGACTGCAAGCATGCTAAGACTCGTCTGAGAATTCACTGAAAGAATATGCCATATGTATGCTAATTTTGTGCACATGCGAGAGCAATGAAGGCTCTGGTGGGAATGCACACATGAACAGGCGCTTCTGAGCATTGACTGATAGAATATGCCATATGTACGCCCATTTTGTTCATGTGCGAGAGCAGTGAAGTCCTTAACAAGACTGCATGCATGCTACTTCTATTCTGAGCATTGAATGAAAGAATATGCCATATGTATGCCCATTTATGTGCATGTGCAAGAGCAGTGAAGGCTCTGGTGAGACTGCAAGCATGCTCAGGTGCGTCTGAGCATTGACTGATATCATACGCTGTTTGCATTCTATTTGAGCATGCGCGTGCGATGTTTTGCTTAATGTGTTTGCTTGCAATCATATGCAGCCACCAGCTACCTAGTAGTTTAAGAGGGCTCAAATTTGGTCTGAGGTTTTATCTACACCCATTTAGAGCTAGTGCCAATAGCAATGGCTTTGGCGAGAATGCGTGTATGCTCAGATACGTCTGAGCATTCACTGATAGAATATGCCAACTAAAACACAGGTCAATCTGGATACCTGTCTTATCATAGGCTTTTGTTTCAATTATGAATCTGCTTCGTGGCAAGTTGACATATTATGCATATGAAAAGAAAACAAATGAACCAGCTCATGAAAAGTTGGAATTTATCACAAAGATAAACAATGAAGGTCTTGATGAGACTGTGTATCTGTGTATGCTCATCAGTGTCATTGAGTCTTGTACATGAAGAATATGAATCCAATAGTACGCATACACTAAGGCCTGCTAAACCATTTCAAAGCAACCTGTCCAAGAACACTGGTGTATTATGATTGACCATAGATATATGACTAAAAATGTTGATAGTGATATTAAGCAGATACAACAACAAAAGAAATGGAAAGTAAAGCAATGAATAAAAAAAAAATATAAAAATATTATTTTCTTTTTTTCCTTTTCACAGGATTCGAACCTGCACCATCAGGGTATTCTAGCACTCCATATGCATTAGGCTGGCTCACTAAACCCCTCAGCTATTTGGGCTCATTAGACCATATGTATACGATACAATTAGGAGCAAATTGTTAAAGTGTTAAGGGGCATTACTCGTGTGTGGTTTTCAAATCAACTCAAAATAGTTACAGGCAAACAAATCTTTCTAATGAAACATGATTTTAACAAATGCACTTGGTCTTATTTTCCTATTGAAGAATACATAAAAATTAAGCTGATATCTGATTGATCTAAAACAGCATATTATTTTACCAAAATAAACTAATAAGTTCTCTGCATTTAACTCAAGTGAAACACAGCTTGTTAAATTAATGTGTTTACCTAGACTGTCCAAAACTCATTTGGACGGTTTAATGATGAGACCTGATGCTAGGTCTTGTCATCAAACGAATTTCTCTGATGGAGGATTCGTTAAGGAAAGGCCCTTTTTTAATTTCCATTTTTTTCAAAGTATTTTCTATTTTCCTGTGTCCTTTTTTTCAAGATGTCCCTAGCCAGCCTGAGGTCCATTTTAAGGGCTCTCTCGCCAGCCAGACGTTCACCTAATAATAAATGGGATAGGCGATGGGATGTTAGGTTAATCAAATGCAGAAAATGATATTATTGTTATTTGTTAGGTGCAAACTTTGATAGTTAAACTTTTTATTGAGTGCACTACTGTTCGTTATGCGCACTAAAAAAAGACACAATGACTGTCTATTCTGAGCCCAGCGGTGAAATAATGCCATGTTAATGTTGCATGCAGTCTAGTGACTTGGACAAAGTGCCCACTCACCTAATGAGTGATGTGTACAACTGTGTTATTGATTTCATATTGGTGAAAAAAAATCACTGTCCAAAGAACGTGGATTCAACACTGTCGTTTAATTAATGATTAGACATACACCTACGGATAATATTTGAGCCAGCACATGAGATTTGGCTACATATCGCATATGCGTTGTTGTTCCATATTTATGCATGTACAGCTACCTAGTGGAGCTAGAGGCCTTGATTTGTTTACATAAGCCTTCATCTACGTCCACATCTGTGAGTGTAAGCAATGAAGGCTCAATCGAGTCTGAACTGATGCACAGACGAGATTGAGCCTTCCATTGCCCAAAACTGCAGTAAAAAATATCACAATCTCATGTGCTGGCTCAGCATGTTATACATAGCTAATTATGCACTTGGTCGCACAGGTTCGAATTTGGGAGTGGACGAATTTTAGGTTATTCTTGTACATGGGTCAAAAATGTTATATTTGGCCTTTAAAAGTTTGACATATGAACAAATTTTGAACCAAATGACTTGTAGGGTGACAGCTGTTTCTACAAGAAGAAATTAAATGCGAAACTAGCGGTTACTTCATAAGTCATTCGGATCTCCTTGGCCAATTATAGCTCTGCATGAGGTGAAGGGCATTTATGCAGCAATACATTATGGGTGTCACGTATTGCAGCTTCACAACCAAATTATGGTTGAAATGCACACTAAGTAACACATGTTATATCTTGGGCATTCGTCTCATATCCGAGATGGCCAGTTAATCATCACTGAAATAGCGTGTATTCAATGTTGTTGTTGTACCTGTGATTGGACGTTAACATACCCTTAGACATGTACTATATTTGAGCCATCGCACACCATTTTGGTATTTATTGCATATGTTTTAATTCGATCTGTAGACATACATTATAGACAGCTACCAAGTGGGTTTAGAGATTTTAATTTTAGCCTGATTGTTTGTCTACATACATTTGTCAATGTACGAGCAGCAAAGGCTCTGATGAGGCAACGCCCATGCTCAGACGCATCTGAGCATTCACTGAAAGAATATGCCATATGTACGCCCATTTTGTGCAAGGGCGAGGAGCAGTGACTGCTCTGGCGAGACTGAACACATACTAAGTCTTGTCTGAGCATTGACAGATAGAATATGCCATATACACACCCGTTTTGTGCATGTGCGAGAGCAGTGAAGGCTCTGACAAGAATGGATGCATACTAAGGCTTGTCTGAGAATTCACTGAAAGAAAATGCCATATGTTCGCCCATTTTGTGCAAGGGCGAGAGCAGTGAATGCACTGTCGAGATTGAACGCATCTTAAGGCTTGTCTGAGCAATGAGTGATAGAATATGCCATATATAGACTCGTTTTGTGCATGTGCGAGAGCAGTGAATGCTCTGGCGAGACTGAACGCATGCTTAGGCTTGTCAAAGCATTGCCTGATAGGATATGCCATATCATGCGTATTGTACAGGTTTGAGAGCAGTGAATGCCCTGGCGAGACTGCAAGCATGCTAAGACTCGTCTGAGAATTCACTGAAAGAATATGCCATATGTATGCTAATTTTGTGCACATGCGAGAGCAATGAAGGCTCTGGTGGGAATGCACACATGAACAGGCGCTTCTGAGCATTGACTGATAGAATATGCCATATGTACGCCCATTTTGTTCATGTGCGAGAGCAGTGAAGTCCTTAACAAGACTGCATGCATGCTACTTCTATTCTGAGCATTGAATGAAAGAATATGCCATATGTATGCCCATTTATGTGCATGTGCAAGAGCAGTGAAGGCTCTGGTGAGACTGCAAGCATGCTCAGGTGCGTCTGAGCATTGACTGATATCATACGCTGTTTGCATTCTATTTGAGCATGCGCGTGCGATGTTTTGCTTAATGTGTTTGCTTGCAATCATATGCAGCCACCAGCTACCTAGTAGTTTAAGAGGGCTCAAATTTGGTCTGAGGTTTTATCTACACCCATTTAGAGCTAGTGCCAATAGCAATGGCTTTGGCGAGACTGCGTGTATGCTCAGATACGTCTGAGCATTCACTGATAGAATATGCCAACTAAAACACAGGTCAATCTGGATACCTGTCTTATCATAGGCTTTTGTTTCAATTATGAATCTGCTTCGTGGCAAGTTGACATATTATGCATATGAAAAGAAAACAAATGAACCAGCTCATGAAAAGTTGGAATTTATCACAAAGATAAACAATGAAGGTCTTGATGAGACTGTGTATCTGTGTATGCTCATCAGTGTCATTGAGTCTTGTACATGAAGAATATGAATCCAATAGTACGCATACACTAAGGCCTGCTAAACCATTTCAAAGCAACCTGTCCAAGAACACTGGTGTATTATGATTGACCATAGATATATGACTAAAAATGTTGATAGTGATATTAAGCAGATACAACAACAAAAGAAATGGAAAGTAAAGCAATGAATAAAAAAAAAATATAAAAATATTATTTTCTTTTTTTCCTTTTCACAGGATTCGAACCTGCACCATCAGGGTATTCTAGCACTCCATATGCATTAGGCTGGCTCACTAAACCCCTCAGCTATTTGGGCTCATTAGACCATATGTATACGATACAATTAGGAGCAAATTGTTAAAGTGTTAAGGGGCATTACTCGTGTGTGGTTTTCAAATCAACTCAAAATAGTTACAGGCAAACAAATCTTTCTAATGAAACATGATTTTAACAAATGCACTTGGTCTTATTTTCCTATTGAAGAATACATAAAAATTAAGCTGATATCTGATTGATCTAAAACAGCATATTATTTTACCAAAATAAACTAATAAGTTCTCTGCATTTAACTCAAGTGAAACACAGCTTGTTAAATTAATGTGTTTACCTAGACTGTCCAAAACTCATTTGGACGGTTTAATGATGAGACCTGATGCTAGGTCTTGTCATCAAACGAATTTCTCTGATGGAGGATTCGTTAAGGAAAGGCCCTTTTTTAATTTCCATTTTTTTCAAAGTATTTTCTATTTTCCTGTGTCCTTTTTTTCAAGATGTCCCTAGCCAGCCTGAGGTCCATTTTAAGGGCTCTCTCGCCAGCCAGACGTTCACCTAATAATAAATGGGATAGGCGATGGGATGTTAGGTTAATCAAATGCAGAAAATGATATTATTGTTATTTGTTAGGTGCAAACTTTGATAGTTAAACTTTTTATTGAGTGCACTACTGTTCGTTATGCGCACTAAAAAAAGACACAATGACTGTCTATTCTGAGCCCAGCGGTGAAATTATGCCATGTTAATGTTGCATGCAATCTAGTGACTTGGACAAAGTGCCCACTCACCTAATGAGTGATGTGTACAACTGTGTTATTGATTTCATATTGGTGAAAATAAATCACTGTCCAAAGAACGTGGATTCAACACTGTCGTTTAATTAATGATTAGACATACACCTACGGATAATATTTGAGCCAGCACATGAGATTTGGCTACATATCGCATATGCGTTGTTGTTCCATATTCATGCATGTACAGCTACCTAGTGGAGCTAGAGGCCTTGATTTGTTTACATAAGCCTTCATCTACGTCCACATCTGTGAGTGTGAGCAATGAAGGCTCAAGCGAGTCTGAACTGATGCACAGACGAGATTGAGCCTTCCATTGCCCAAAACTGCAGTAAAAAATATCACAATCTCATGTGCTGGCTCAGCATGTTATACATAGCTAATTATGCACTTGGTCGCACAGGTTCGAATTTGGGAGTGGACGAATTTTAGGTTATTCTTGTACATGGGTCAAAAATGTTATATTTGGCCTTTAAAAGTTTGACATATGAACAAATTTTGAACCAAATGACTTGTAGGGTGACAGCTGTTTCTACAAGAAGAAATTAAATGCGAAACTAGCGGTTACTTCATAAGTCATTCGGATCTCCTTGGCCAATTATAACTCTGCATGAGGTGAAGGGCATTTATGCAGCAATACATTATGGGTGTCACGTATTGCAGCTTCACAACCAAATTATGGTTGAAATGCACACTAAGTAACACATGTTATATCTTGGGCATTCGTCTCATATCCGAGATGGCCAGTTAATCATCACTGAAATAGCGTGTATTCAATGTTGTTGTTGTACCTGTGATTGGACGTTAACATACCCTTAGACATGTACTATATTTGAGCCATCGCACACCATTTTGGTATTTATTGCATATGTTTAAATTCGATCTGTAAACATACATTATAGACAGCTACCAAGTGGGTTTAGAGATTTTAATTTTAGCCTGATTATTTGTCTACATACATTTGTCAATGTACGAGCAGCAAAGGCTCTGATGAGGCAACGCCCATGCTCAGACGCATCTGAGCATTCACTGAAAGAATATGCCATATGTACGCCCATTTTGTGCAAGGGCGAGGAGCAGTGACTGCTCTGGCGAGACTGAACACATACTAAGTCTTGTCTGAGCATTGACAGATAGAATATGCCATATACACACCCGTTTTGTGCATGTGCGAGAGCAGTGAAGGCTCTGACAAGAATGGATGCATACTAAGGCTTGTCTGAGAATTCACTGAAAGAAAATGCCATATGTTCGCCCATTTTGTGCAAGGGCGAGAGCAGTGAATGCACTGTCGAGATTGAACGCATCTTAAGGCTTGTCTGAGCAATGAGTGATAGAATATGCCATATATAGACTCGTTTTGTGCATGTGCGAGAGCAGTGAATGCTCTGGCGAGACTGAACGCATGCTTAGGCTTGTCAAAGCATTGCCTGATAGGATATGCCATATCATGCGTATTGTACAGGTTTGAGAGCAGTGAATGCCCTGGCGAGACTGCAAGCATGCTAAGACTCGTCTGAGAATTCACTGAAAGAATATGCCATATGTATGCTAATTTTGTGCACATGCGAGAGCAATGAAGGCTCTGGTGGGAATGCACACATGAACAGGCGCTTCTGAGCATTGACTGATAGAATATGCCATATGTACGCCCATTTTGTTCATGTGCGAGAGCAGTGAAGTCCTTAACAAGACTGCATGCATGCTACTTCTATTCTGAGCATTGAATGAAAGAATATGCCATATGTATGCCCATTTATGTGCATGTGCAAGAGCAGTGAAGGCTCTGGTGAGACTGCAAGCATGCTCAGGTGCGTCTGAGCATTGACTGATATCATACGCTGTTTGCATTCTATTTGAGCATGCGCGTGCGATGTTTTGCTTAATGTGTTTGCTTGCAATCATAAGCAGCCACCAGCTACCTAGTAGTTTAAGAGGGCTCTAATTTGGTCTGAGGTTTTATCTACACCCATTTAGAGCTAGTGCCAATAGCAATGGCTTTGGCGAGACTGCGTGTATGCTCAGATACGTCTGAGCATTCACTGATAGAATATGCCAACTAAAACACAGGTCAATCTGGATACCTGTCTTATCATAGGCTTTTGTTTCAATTATGAATCTGCTTCGTGGCAAGTTGACATATTATGCATATGAAAAGAAAACAAATGAACCAGCTCATGAAAAGTTGGAATTTATCACAAAGATAAACAATGAAGGTCTTGACGAGACTGTGTATCTGTGTATGCTCATCAGTGTCATTGAGTCTTGTACATGAAAAATATGAATCCAATAGTACGCATACACTAAGGCCTGCTAAACCATTTCAAAGCAACCTGTCCAAGAACACTGGTGTATTATGATTGACCATAGATATATGACTAAAAAGGTTGATAATGATATTAAGCAGATACAACAAGAAAAGAAATGGAAAGTAAAGCAATGAATAAAAAAAATACAAAAATATTATTTTCTTTTTTTTCCTTTTCACAGGATTCGAACCTGTACAATCAGGGTATTCTAGCACTCCATATGCATTAGGCTGGCTCACTAAACCCCTCGGCTATTTGGGCTCATTAGACCATATGTATACAATACAATTAGGAGCAAATTGTTAAAGTGTTAAGGGGCATTACTCGTGTGTGGTTTTCAAACTCAACTCAAAATAGTTACAGGCAAACAAATATTTCTAATGAAACATGATTTTAACAAATGCACTTGGTCTTATTTTCCTATTGAAGAATACATAAAAATTAAGCTGATATCTGATTGATCTAAAACAGCATATTATTTTACCAAAATAAACTAATAAGTTCTCTGCATTTAACTCAGGTGAAACACAGCTTGTTAAATTAATGTGTTTACCTAGACTGTCCAAAACTCATTTGGACGGTTTAATGATGAGACCTGATGCTAGGTCTTGTCATCAAACGAATTTCTCTGATGGAGGATTCGTTAAGGAAATGCCCTTTTTTTAATTTCCATTTTTTCAAAGTTTTTTTTACTATTTTCCTGTGTCCTTTTTTTTCAAGATATCCCTAGCCAGCCTGAGGTCCATTTTAAGGGCTCTCTCGCCAGCCGGACGTTCACCTAATAATAAATGGGATAGGCGATGGGATGTTAGGTTAATCAAATGCAGAAAATGATATAATTGTTATTTGTTAGGTGCAAACTTTGATAGTTAAACATTTTATTGAGTGCACTACTGTTCGTTATGCGCACTAAAAAGACACAATGACTGTCTATTCTGAGCCCAGCGGTGAAATAATGCCATGTTAATGTTGCATGCAATCTAGTGACTTGGACAAAGTGCCCACTCACCTAATGAATGATGTGTACAACTGTGTTATTGATTTCATATTGGTGAAAAAAAATCATTGTCCAAAGAACGTGGATTCAACACTGTCGTTCTTTTAATTAATGATTAGACATACACCTATGTACAATATTTGAGCCAGCACATGAGATTTGGCTACATATCGCATATGCGTTGTTGTTCCATTTTATGCATGTACAGCTACCTAGTGGAGCTAGAGGCCTTGATTTGTTTACATAAGCCTTCATCTACGTCCACTTTTGTGAGTGTGAGCAATGAAGGCTCAAGCGAGTCTGAACTGATGCACAGACGAGATTGAGCCTTCCATTGCCCAAAACTGCAGTAAAAAATATCACAATCTCATGTGCTGGCTCAGCATGTTACACATAGCTAATTATGCATTTGGTCGCACAGGTTCGAATTTGGGAGTAGACGAATTTTAGGTTATTCTTGTACATGGGTCAAAAATGTTATATTTGGCCTTTAAAAGTTTGACATATGAACAAATTTTGAACCAAATGACTTATAGGGTGACAGCTGTTTCTACAAGAAGAAATTAAATGCGAAACTAGCGGTTACTTCATAAGTCATTCGGATCTCCTTGGCCAATTATAACTCTGCATGAGGTGAAGGGCATTTATGCAGCAATACATTATGGGTGTCACGTATTGCAGCTTCACAACCAAATTATGGTTGAAATGCACACTAAGTAACACATGTTATATCTTGGGCATTCGTCTCATATCCGAGATGGCCAGTTAATCATCACTGAAATAGCGTGTATTCAATGTTGTTGTTGTACCTGTGATTGGACGTTAACATACCCTTAGACGTGTACTATATTTGAGCCATCGCACACCATTTTGGTATTTATTGCATATGTTTTAATTCGATCTGTAGACATACATTATAGACAGCTACCAAGTGGGTTTAGAGATTTTAATTTTAGCCTGATTATTTGTATACATACATTTGTCAATGTACGAGCAGCAAAGGCTCTGATGAGGCAACGCCCATGCTCAGACGCATCTGAGCATTCACTGAAAGAATATGCCATATGTACGCCCATTTTGTGCAAGGGCGAGGAGCAGTGACTGCTCTGGCGAGACTGAACACATACTAAGTCTTGTCTGAGCATTGACAGATAGAATATGCCATATACACACCCGTTTTGTGCATGTGCGAGAGCAGTGAAGGCTCTGACAAGAATGGATGCATACTAAGGCTTGTCTGAGAATTCACTGAAAGAAAATGTCATATGTTCGCCCATTTTGTGCAAGGGCGAGAGCAGTGAATGCACTGTCGAGACTGAAACGCATCTTAAGGCTTGTCTGAGCAATGAGTGATAGAATATGCCATATATACACTCGTTTTGTGCATGTGCGAGAGCAGTGAATGCTCTGGCGAGACTAAACGCATGCTTAGGCTTGTCAAAGCATTGCCTGATAGGATATGCCATATCATGCGTATTGTACATGTTTGAGAGCAGTGAATGCTCTGGCGAGACTGCAAGCATGCTAAGACTCGTCTGAGAATTCACTGAAAGAATATGCCATATGTATGCTAATTTTGTGCACATGCGAGAGCAATGAAGGCTCTGGTGGGACTGCACACATGAACAGGCGCTTCTGAGCATTGACTGATAGAATATGCCATATGTACGCCCATTTTGTTCATGTGCGAGAGCAGTGAAGTCCTTAACAAGACTGCATGCATGCTACTTCTAGTCTGAGCATTGAATGAAAGAATATGCCATATGTACGCCCATTTATGTGCATGTGCAAGAGCAGTGAAGGCTCTGGTGAGGCTGCACGCATGCTCAGGTGCGTCTGAGCATTGACTGATATCAAACGCTATTTGCATTCTATTTGAGCCAGCGCGTGCGATGTTTTGCTTAATGTGTTTGCTTGCAATCATATGCAGCCACCAGCTACCTAGTAGTTTAAGAGGGCTCAAATTTGGTCTGAGGTTTTATCTACACCCATTTAGAGCTAGTACCAATAGCAATGGCTTTGGCGAGACTGCGTGTATGCTCAGATACGTCTGAGCATTCACTGATAGAATATGCCAACTAAAACACATGTCAATCTGGATACCTGTCTTATCATAGGCTTTTGTTTCAATTATGAATCTGCTTCGTGGCAAGTTGACATATAATGCATATGAAAAGAAAACAAATGAACCAGCTCATGAAAAGTTGGAATTTATCACAAAGATAAACAATGAAGGTCTTGATGAGACTGTGTATCTGTGTATGCTCATCAGTATCATTGAGTCTTGTACATGAAGAATATGAATCCGATAGTACGCATACACTAAGGCCTGCTAAACCATTTCAAAGCAACCTATCCAAGAACACTGGTGTATTATGATTGACCATAGATATATGACTAAAAATGTTGATAGTGATATTAAGCAGATACAACAACAAAAGAAATGGAAAGTAAAGCAATGAATAAAAAAAATATAAAAATATTATTTTCTTTTTTTTCCTTTTCACAGGATTCGAACCTGTACCATCAGGGTATTCTAGCACTCCATATGCATAAGGCTGGCTCACTAAACCCCTAAGCTATTTGGACTCATTAGACCATATGTATACAATACAATTAGGAGCAAATGGTTAAAGTGTTAAGGGGCATTACTCGTGTGTGGTTTTCAAACTCAACTCAAAATAGTTACAGGCAAACAAATCTTTCTAATGAAACATGATTTTAACAAATGCACTTGTTCTTATTTTCCTATTGAAGAATACATAATAATTAAGCTGATATCTGATTGATCTAAAACAGCATATTATGTTACCAAAATAAACTAATAAGTTCTCTGCATTTAACTCAAGTGAAACACAGCTTGTTAAATTAATGTGTTTACCTAGACTGTCCAAAACTCATTTGGACGGTTTAATGACGAGACCTGATGCTAGGTCTTGTCATCAAACGAATTTCTCTGATGGAGGATTCGTTAAGGAAAGGCCCTTTTTTTAATTTCCATTTTTCAAAGTTTTTTTCTATTTTCCTGTGTCCTTTTTTTCAAGATGTCCCTAGCCAGCCTGAGGTCCATTTTAAGGGCTCTCTCGCCAGCCGGACGTCCACCTAATGATAAATGGGAGAGGCGATGGAGTGTTAGGTTAATCAAATGCAGAAAATGATTCTATTGTCAGTATAAGGTGCAGACTATGACAGTTAAACTTTTTATTGAGTGCACTACTGTTCGTTATGCGCACTAAAAAGACACAATGACTGTCTATTCTGAGCCCAGCGGTGAAATAATGCCATGTTAATGTTGCATGCAATCTATTGACTTGGACAAAGTGCCCACTCACCTAATGAGTGATGTGTACAACTGTGTTATTGATTTCATATTGGTGAAAAAAATCACTGTCCAAAGAACGTGGATTCAACACTGTCGTTTAATTAATGATTAGACATACACCTACGTAAAATATTTGAGCCAGCACATGAGATTTGAGCCTTCCATTGCCCAAAACTGCAGTAAAAAATATCACAATCTCATGTGCTGGCTCAGCATGTTACACATAGCTAATTATGCATTTGGTCGCACAGGTTCGAATTGGGGAGTGGACGAATTTTAGGTTATTCTTGTACATGGGTCAAAAATGTTATATTTGGCCTTTAAAAGTTTGACATATGAACAAATTTTGAACCAAATGACTTGTAGGGTGACAGCTGTTTCTACAAGAAGAAATTAAATGCGAAACTAGCGGTTACTTCATAAGTCATTCGGATCTCCTTGGCCAATTATAGCTCTGCATGAGGTGAAGGGCATTTATGCAGCAATACATTATGGGTGTCACGTATTGCAGCTTCACAACCAAATTATGGTTGAAATGCACACTAAGTAACACATGTTATATCTTGGGCATTCGTCTCATATCCGAGATGGCCAGTTAATCATCACTGAAATAGCGTGTATTCAACGATGTTGTTGTACCTGTGATTGGACGTTAACATACCCTTAAACATGTACTATATTTGAGCCATCGCACACCATTTTGGTATTTATTGCATATGTTTAAATTCGATCTGTAAACATACATTATAGACAGCTACCAAGTGGGTTTAGAGATTTTAATTTTAGCCTGATTATTTGTCTACATACATTTGTCAATGTACGAGCAGCAAAGGCTCTGATGAGGCAACGCCCATGCTCAGACGCATCTGAGCATTCACTGAAAGAATATGCCATATGTACGCCCATTTTGTGCAAGGGCGAGGAGCAGTGACTGCTCTGGCGAGACTGAACACATACTAAGTCTTGTCTGAGCATTGACAGATAGAATATGCCATATACACACCCGTTTTGTGCATGTGCGAGAGCAGTGAAGGCTCTGACAAGAATGGATGCATACTAAGGCTTGTCTGAGAATTCACTGAAAGAAAATGTCATATGTTCGCCCATTTTGTGCAAGGGCGAGAGCAGTGAATGCACTGTCGAGACTGAACGCATCTTAAGGCTTGTCTGAGCAATGAGTGATAGAATATGCCATATATACACTCGTTTTGTGCATGTGCGAGAGCAGTGAATGCTCTGGCGAGACTAAACGCATGCTTAGGCTTGTCAAAGCATTGCCTGATAGGATATGCCATATCATGCGTATTGTACATGTTTGAGAGCAGTGAATGCTCTGGCGAGACTGCAAGCATGCTAAGACTCGTCTGAGAATTCACTGAAAGAATATGCCATATGTATGCTAATTTTGTGCACATGCGAGAGCAATGAAGGCTCTGGTGGGACTGCACACATGAACAGGCGCTTCTGAGCATTGACTGATAGAATATGCCATATGTACGCCCATTTTGTTCATGTGCGAGAGCAGTGAAGTCCTTAACAAGACTGCATGCATGCTACTTCTAGTCTGAGCATTGAATGAAAGAATATGCCATATGTACGCCCATTTATGTGCATGTGCAAGAGCAGTGAAGGCTCTGGTGAGGCTGCACGCATTCTCAGGTGCGTCTGAGCATTGACTGATATCAAACGCTATTTGCATTCTATTTGAGCCAGCGCGTGCGATGTTTTGCTTAATGTGTTTGCTTGCAATCATATGCAGCCACCAGCTACCTAGTAGTTTAAGAGGGCTCAAATTTGGTCTGAGGTTTTATCTACACCCATTTAGAGCTAGTACCAATAGCAATGGCTTTGGCGAGACTGCGTGCATGCTCAGATACGTCTGAGCATTCACTGATAGAATATGCCAACTAAAACACATGTCAATCTGGATACCTGTCTTATCATAGGCTTTTGTTTCAATTATGAATCTGCTTCGTGGCAAGTTGACATATAATGCATATGAAAAGAAAACAAATGAACCAGCTCATGAAAAGTTGGAATTTATCACAAAGATAAACAATGAAGGTCTTGATGAGACTGTGTATCTGTGTATGCTCATCAGTATCATTGAGTCTTGTACATGAAGAATATGAATCCGATAGTACGCATACACTAAGGCCTGCTAAACCATTTCAAAGCAACCTGTCCAAGAACACTGGTGTATTATGATTGACCATAGATATATGACTAAAAATGTTGATAGTGATATTAAGCAGATACAACAACAAAAGAAATGGAAAGTAAAGCAATGAATAAAAAAAATATAAAAATGTTATTTTCTTTTTTTTCCTTTTCACAGGATTCGAACCTGTACCATCAGGGTATTCTAGCACTCCATATGCATAAGGCTGGCTCACTAAACCCCTAAGCTATTTGGACTCATTAGACCATATGTATACAATACAATTAGGAGCAAATGGTTAAAGTGTTAAGGGGCATTACTCGTGTGTGGTTTTCAAACTCAACTCAAAATAGTTACAGGCAAACAAATCTTTCTAATGAAACATGATTTTAACAAATGCACTTGTTCTTATTTTCCTATTGAAGAATACATAATAATTAAGCTGATATCTGATTGATCTAAAACAGCATATTATGTTACCAAAATAAACTAATAAGTTCTCTGCATTTAACTCAAGTGAAACACAGCTTGTTAAATTAATGTGTTTACCTAGACTGTCCAAAACTCATTTGGACGGTTTAATGACGAGACCTGATGCTAGGTCTTGTCATCAAACGAATTTCTCTGATGGAGGATTCGTTAAGGAAAGGCCCTTTTTTTAATTTCCATTTTTCAAAGTTTTTTTCTATTTTCCTGTGTCCTTTTTTTCAAGATGTCCCTGGCCAGCCTGAGGTCCATTTTAAGGGCTCTCTCGCCAGCCGGACGTCCACCTAATGATAAATGGGAGAGGCGATGGGATGTTAGGTTAATCAAATGCAGAAAATGATTCTATTGTCAGTATAAGGTGCAGACTATGACAGTTAAACTTTTTATTGAGTGCACTACTGTTCGTTATGCGCACTAAAAAGACACAATGACTGTCTATTCTGAGCCCAGCGGTGAAATAATGCCATGTTAATGTTGCATGCAATCTATTGACTTGGACAAAGTGCCCACTCACCTAATGAGTGATGTGTACAACTGTGTTATTGATTTCATATTGGTGAAAAAAATCACTGTCCAAAGAACGTGGATTCAACACTGTCGTTTAATTAATGATTAGACATACACCTACGTAAAATATTTGAGCCAGCACATGAGATTTGAGCCTTCCATTGCCCAAAACTGCAGTAAAAAATATCACAATCTCATGTGCTGGCTCAGCATGTTACACATAGCTAATTATGCATTTGGTCGCACAGGTTCGAATTGGGGAGTGGACGAATTTTAGGTTATTCTTGTACATGGGTCAAAAATGTTATATTTGGCCTTTAAAAGTTTGACATATGAACAAATTTTGAACCAAATGACTTGTAGGGTGACAGCTGTTTCTACAAGAAGAAATTAAATGCGAAACTAGCGGTTACTTCATAAGTCATTCGGATCTCCTTTGCCAATTATAGCTCTGCATGAGGTGAAGGGCATTTATGCAGCAATACATTATGGGTGTCACGTATTGCAGCTTCACAACCAAATTATGGTTGAAATGCACACTAAGTAACACATGTTATATCTTGGGCATTCGTCTCATATCCGAGATGGCCAGTTAATCATCACTGAAATAGCGTGTATTCAACGTTGTTGTTGTACCTGTGATTGGACGTTAACATACCCTTAAACATGTACTATATTTGAGCCATCGCACACCATTTTGGTATTTATTGCATATGTTTAAATTCGATCTGTAGACATACATTATAGACAGCTACCAAGTGGGTTTAGAGATTTTAATTTTAGCCTGATTATTTGTCTACATACATTTGTCAATGTACGAGCAGCAAAGGCTCTGATGAGGCAACGCCCATGCTCAGACGCATCTGAGCATTCACTGAAAGAATATGCCATATGTACGCCCATTTTGTGCAAGGGCGAGGAGCAGTGACTGCTCTGGCGAGACTGAACACATACTAAGTCTTGTCTGAGCATTGACAGATAGAATATGCCATATACACACCCGTTTTGTGCATGTGCGAGAGCAGTAAAGGCTCTGACAAGAATGGATGCATACTAAGGCTTGTCTGAGAATTCACTGAAAGAAAATGTCATATGTTCGCCCATTTTGTGCAAGGGCGAGAGCAGTGAATGCACTGTCGAGACTGAACGCATCTTAAGGCTTGTCTTAGCAATGAGTGATAGAATATGCCATATATACACTCGTTTTGTGCATGTGCGAGAGCAGTGAATGCTCTGGCGAGACTAAACGCATGCTTAGGCTTGTCAAAGCATTGCCTGATAGGATATGCCATATCATGCGTATTGTACATGTTTGAGAGCAGTGAATGCTCTGGCGAGACTGCAAGCATGCTAAGACTCGTCTGAGAATTCACTGAAAGAATATGCCATATGTATGCTAATTTTGTGCACATGCGAGAGCAATGAAGGCTCTGGTGGGACTGCACACATGAACAGGCGCATCTGAGCATTGACTGATAGAATATGCCATATGTACGCCCATTTTGTTCATGTGCGAGAGCAGTGAAGTCCTTAACAAGACTGCATGCATGCTACTTCTAGTCTGAGCATTGAATGAAAGAATATGCCATATGTACGCCCATTTATGTGCATGTGCAAGAGCAGTGAAGGCTCTGGTGAGGCTGCACGCATGCTCAGGTGCGTCTGAGCATTGACTGATATCAAACGCTATTTGCATTCTATTTGAGCCAGCGCGTGCGATGTTTTGCTTAATGTGTTTGCTTGCAATCATATGCAGCCACCAGCTACCTAGTAGTTTAAGAGGGCTCAAATTTGGTCTGAGGTTTTATCTACACCCATTTAGAGCTAGTACCAATAGCAATGGCTTTGGCGAGACTGCGTGTATGCTCAGATACGTCTGAGCATTCACTGATAGAATATGCCAACTAAAACACATGTCAATCTGGATACCTGTCTTATCATAGGCTTTTGTTTCAATTATGAATCTGCTTCGTGGCAAGTTGACATATAATGCATATGAAAAGAAAACAAATGAACCAGCTCATGAAAAGTTGGAATTTATCACAAAGATAAACAATGAAGGTCTTGATGAGACTGTGTATCTGTGTATGCTCATCAGTATCATTGAGTCTTGTACATGAAGAATATGAATCCGATAGTACGCATACACTAAGGCCTGCTAAACCATTTCAAAGCAACCTGTCCAAGAACACTGGTGTATTATGATTGACCATAGATATATGACTAAAAATGTTGATAGTGATATTAAGCAGATACAACAACAAAAGAAATGGAAAGTAAAGCAATGAATAAAAAAAATATAAAAATGTTATTTTCTTTTTTTTCCTTTTCACAGGATTCGAACCTGTACCATCAGGGTATTCTAGCACTCCATATGCATAAGGCTGGCTCACTAAACCCCTAAGCTATTTGGACTCATTAGACCATATGTATACAATACAATTAGGAGCAAATGGTTAAAGTGTTAAGGGGCATTACTCGTGTGTGGTTTTCAAACTCAACTCAAAATAGTTACAGGCAAACAAATCTTTCTAATGAAACATGATTTTAACAAATGCACTTGTTCTTATTTTCCTATTGAAGAATACATAATAATTAAGCTGATATCTGATTGATCTAAAACAGCATATTATGTTACCAAAATAAACTAATAAGTTCTCTGCATTTAACTCAAGTGAAACACAGCTTGTTAAATTAATGTGTTTACCTAGACTGTCCAAAACTCATTTGGACGGTTTAATGACGAGACCTGATGCTAGGTCTTGTCATCAAACGAATTTCTCTGATGGAGGATTCGTTAAGGAAAGGCCCTTTTTTTAATTTCCATTTTTCAAAGTTTTTTTCTATTTTCCTGTGTCCTTTTTTTCAAGATGTCCCTAGCCAGCCTGAGGTCCATTTTAAGGGCTCTCTCGCCAGCCGGACGTCCACCTAATGATAAATGGGAGAGGCGATGGGATGTTAGGTTAATCAAATGCAGAAGATGATTCTATTGTCAGTATAAGGTGCAGACTATGACAGTTAAACTTTTTATTGAGTGCACTACTGTTCGTTATGCGCACTAAAAAGACACAATGACTGTCTATTCTGAGCCCAGCGGTGAAATAATGCCATGTTAATGTTGCATGCAATCTATTGACTTGGACAAAGTGCCCACTCACCTAATGAGTGATGTGTACAACTGTGTTATTGATTTCATATTGGTGAAAAAAATCACTGTCCAAAGAACGTGGATTCAACACTGTCGTTTAATTAATGATTAGACATACACCTACGTAAAATATTTGAGCCAGCACATGAGATTTGAGCCTTCCATTGCCCAAAACTGCAGTAAAAAATATCACAATCTCATGTGCTGGCTCAGCATGTTACACATAGCTAATTATGCATTTGGTCGCACAGGTTCGAATTTGGGAGTGGACGAATTTTAGGTTATTCTTGTACATGGGTCAAAAATGTTATATTTGGCCTTTAAAAGTTTGACATATGAACAAATTTTGAACCAAATGACTTGTAGGGTGACAGCTGTTTCTACAAGAAGAAATTAAATGCGAAACTAGCGGTTACTTCATAAGTCATTCGGATCTCCTTGGCCAATTATAGCTCTGCATGAGGTGAAGGGCATTTATGCAGCAATACATTATGGGTGTCACGTATTGCAGCTTCACAACCAAATTATGGTTGAAATGCACACTAAGTAACACATGTTATAACTTGGGCATTCGTCTCATATCCGAGATGGCCAGTAAATCATCACTGAAATAGCGTGTATTCAATGTTGTTGTTGTACCTGTGATTGGACGTTAACATACCCTTAAACATGTACTATATTTGAGCCATCGCACACCATTTTGGTATTTATTGCATATGTTTTAATTCGATCTGTAGACATACATTATAGACAGCTACCAAGTGGGTTTAGAGATTTTAATTTTAGCCTGATTATTTGTCTACATACATTTGTCAATGTACGAGCAGCAAAGGCTCTGATGAGGCAACGCCCATGCTCAGACGCATCTGAGCATTCACTGAAAGAATATGCCATATGTACGCCCATTTTGTGCAAGGGCGAGGAGCAGTGACTGCTCTGGCGAGACTGAACACATACTAAGTCTTGTCTGAGCATTGACAGATAGAATATGCCATATACACACCCGTTTTTGTGCATGTGCGAGAGCAGTGAAGGCTCTGACAAGAATGGATGCATACTAAGGCTTGTCTGAGAATTCACTGAAAGAAAATGCCATTTGTTCGCCCATTTTGTGCAAGGGCGAGAGCAGTGAATGCACTGTTGAAACTGAACGCATCTTAAGGCTTGTCTGAGCAATGAGTGATAGAATATGCCATATATAGACTCGTTTTGTGCATGTGCGAGAGCAGTGAATGCTCTGGCGAGACTGAACGCATGCTTAGGCTTGTCAAAGCATTGCCTGATAGGATATGCCATATCATGCGTATTGTACATGTTTGAGAGCAGTGAATGCTCTGGCAAGACTGCAAGCATGCTAAGACAAGTCTGAGAATTCACTGAAAGAATATGCCATATGTATGCTAATTTTGTGCACATGCGAGAACAATGAAAGCTCTGGTGGGAATGCACACATGAACAGGCGCTTCTGAGCACTGACTGATAGAATATGCCATATGTACGCCCATTTTGTTCATGTGCGAGAGCAGTGAAGTCCTTAACAAGACTTTATGCATGCTACTTCTAGTCTGAGCATTGAATGAAAGAATACGCCATATGTACGCCCATTTATGTGCATGTGCAAGAGCAGTGAAGGCTCTGGTGAGACTGAACGCATGCTAAGGTGCGTCTGAACATTGACTGATATCATACTCTGTTTGCATTCTATTTGAGCCTGTGCGTGCGATGTTTTGCTTAATGTGTTTGCTTGCAATCATATGCAGCCACCAGCTACCTAGTAGTTTAAGAGGGCTCAAATTTGGTCTGAGGTTTTATCTACACCCATTTAGAGCTAGTGCCAATAGCAATGGCTTTGGCGAGACTGCGTGCATGCTCAGATACGTCTGAGCATTCACAGATAGAATATGCCAACTAAAACACACGTCAATCTGGAAACCTGTCTTATCATAGGCTTTTGTTTCAATTATGAATCTGCTTCGTGGCAAGTTGACATATTATGCATATGAAAAGAAAACAAATGAACCAGCTCATGAAAAGTTGGAATTTATCACAAAGATAAACAATGAAGGTCTTGATGAGACTGTGTATCTGTGTATGCTCATCAGTGTCATTGAGTCTTGTACATGAAGAATATGAATCCGATAATACGCATACACTAAGGCCTGCTAAACCGTTTCAAAGCAACCTGTCCAAGAGCACTGGTGTCTTATGATTGACCATAGATATATGACTAAAAATGTTGATAGTGATATTAAGCAGATACAACAACAAAAGAAATGGAAAGTAAAGCAATGAATAAAAAAAGATATAAAAATATTATTTTCTTTTTTTCCTTTTCACAGGATTCGAACCTGCACCATCAGGGTATTCTAGCACTCCATATGCATTAGGCTGGCTCATTAAACCCCTCAGCTATTTGGGCTCATTAGACCATATGTATACAATACAATTAGGAGCAAATTGTTAAAGTGTTAAGGGGCATTACTCGTGTGTGGTTTTCAAACTCAACTCAAAATAGTTACAGGCAAACAAATCTTTCTAATGAAACATGATTTTAACAAATGCACTTGTTCTTATTTTCCTATTGAAGAATACATAAAAATTAAGCTGATATCTGATTGATCTAAAACAGCATATTATTTTACCAAAATAAATAATAAGTTCTCTGCATTTAACTCAAGTGAAACACAGCTTGTTAAATTAATGTGTTTACCTAGACTGTCCAAAACTCATTTGGACGGTTTAATGATGAGACCTGATGCTAGGTCTTGTCATCAAACGAATTTCTCTGATGGAGGATTCGTTAAGGAAAGGCCCTTTTTTTAATTTCCATTTTTTCAATTTTTTTTTTCTATTTTCCTGTGTCCTTTTTTCAAGATGTCCCTAGCCAGCCTGAGGTCCATTTTAAGGGCTCTCTCGCCAGCCGGACGTTCACCTAATAATAAATGGGATATGCGATGGGATGTTAGGTTAATCAAATGCAGAAAATGATATAATTGTTATTTGTTAGGTGCAAACTTTGATAGTTAAACTTTTTATTGAGTGCACTACTGTTCGTTATGCGCACTAAAAAAAAACACAATGACTGTCTATTCTGAGCCCAGCGGTGAAATAATGCCACGTTAATGTTGCATGCAATCTATTGACTTGGACAAAGTGCCCACTCACCTAATGAGTGATGTGTACAACTGTGTTATTGATTTCATATTGGTGAAAAAAATCACTGTCCAAAGAACGTGGATTCAACACTGTCGTTCTTTTAATTAATGATTAGACATACACCTACGTACAATATTTGAGCCAGCACATGAGATTTGGCTACATATCGCATATGCGTTGTTGTTCCATATTTATGCATGTACAGCTACCTAGTGGAGCTAGAGGCCTTGATTTGTTTACATAAGCCTTCATCTACGTCCACATTTGTGAGTGTGAGCAATGAAGGCTCAAGCGAGTCTGAACTGATGCACAGACGAGATTGAGCCTTCCATTGCCCAAAACTGCAGTAAAAAATATCACAATCTCATGTGCTGGCTCAGCATGTTATACATAGCTAATTATGCATTTGGTCGCACAGGTTCGAATTTGGGAGTGGACGAATTTTAGGTTATTCTTGTACATGGGTCAAAAATGTTATATTTGGCCTTTAAAAGTTTGACATATGAACACATTTTGAACCAAATGACTTGTAGGGTGACAGCTGTTTCTACAAGAAGAAATTAAATGCGAAACTAGCGGTTACTTCATAAGTCATTCGGATCTCCTTTGCCAATTATAGCTCTGCATGAGGTGAAGGGCATTTATGCAGCAATACATTATGGGTGTCACGTATTGCAGCTTCACAACCAAATTATGGTTGAAATGCACACTAAGTAACACATGTTATATCTTGGGCATTCGTCTCATATCCGAGATGGCCAGTTAATCATCACTGAAATAGCGTGTATTCAACGTTGTTGTTGTACCTGTGATTGGACGTTAACATACCCTTAGACATGTACTATATTTGAGCCATCGCACACCATTTTGGTATTTATTGCATATGTTTTAATTCGATCTGTAGACATACATTATAGACAGCTACCAAGTGGGTTTAGAGATTTTAATTTTAGCCTGATTATTTGTCTACATACATTTGTCAATGTACGAGCAGCAAAGGCTCTGATGAGGCAACGCCCATGCTCAGACGCATCTGAGCATTCACTGAAAGAATATGCCATATGTACGCCCATTTTGTGCAAGGGCGAGGAGCAGTGACTGCTCTGGCGAGACTGAACACATACTAAGTCTTGTCTGAGCATTGACAGATAGAATATGCCATATACACACCCGTTTTTGTGCATGTGCGAGAGCAGTGAAGGCTCTGACAAGAATGGATGCATACTAAGGCTTGTCTGAGAATTCACTGAAAGAAAATGCCATTTGTTCGCCCATTTTGTGCAAGGGCGAGAGCAGTGAATGCACTGTTGAAACTGAACGCATCTTAAGGCTTGTCTGAGCAATGAGTGATAGAATATGCCATATATAGACTCGTTTTGTGCATGTGCGAGAGCAGTGAATGCTCTGGCGAGACTGAACGCATGCTTAGGCTTGTCAAAGCATTGCCTGATAGGATATGCCATATCATGCGTATTGTACATGTTTGAGAGCAGTGAATGCTCTGGCAAGACTGCAAGCATGCTAAGACAAGTCTGAGAATTCACTGAAAGAATATGCCATATGTATGCTAATTTTGTGCACATGCGAGAACAATGAAAGCTCTGGTGGGAATGCACACATGAACAGGCGCTTCTGAGCACTGACTGATAGAATATGCCATATGTACGCCCATTTTGTTCATGTGCGAGAGCAGTGAAGTCCTTAACAAGACTTTATGCATGCTACTTCTAGTCTGAGCATTGAATGAAAGAATACGCCATATGTACGCCCATTTATGTGCATGTGCAAGAGCAGTGAAGGCTCTGGTGAGACTGAACGCATGCTAAGGTGCGTCTGAACATTGACTGATATCATACTCTGTTTGCATTCTATTTGAGCCTGTGCGTGCGATGTTTTGCTTAATGTGTTTGCTTGCAATCATATGCAGCCACCAGCTACCTAGTAGTTTAAGAGGGCTCAAATTTGGTCTGAGGTTTTATCTACACCCATTTAGAGCTAGTGCCAATAGCAATGGCTTTGGCGAGACTGCGTGCATGCTCAGATACGTCTGAGCATTCACAGATAGAATATGCCAACTAAAACACACGTCAATCTGGAAACCTGTCTTATCATAGGCTTTTGTTTCAATTATGAATCTGCTTCGTGGCAAGTTGACATATTATGCATATGAAAAGAAAACAAATGAACCAGCTCATGAAAAGTTGGAATTTATCACAAAGATAAACAATGAAGGTCTTGATGAGACTGTGTATCTGTGTATGCTCATCAGTGTCATTGAGTCTTGTACATGAAGAATATGAATCCGATAATACGCATACACTAAGGCCTGCTAAACCGTTTCAAAGCAACCTGTCCAAGAGCACTGGTGTCTTATGATTGACCATAGATATATGACTAAAAATGTTGATAGTGATATTAAGCAGATACAACAACAAAAGAAATGGAAAGTAAAGCAATGAATAAAAAAATATAAAAATATTATTTTCTTTTTTTTCCTTTTCACAGGATTCAAACCTGTACCATCAGGATATTCTAGCACTCCATATGCATTAGGCTGGCTCATTAAACCCCTCAGCTATTTGGGCTCATTAGACCATATGTATACAATACAATTAGGAGCAAATTGTTAAAGTGTTAAGGGGCATTACTCGTGTGTGGTTTTCAAACTCAACTCAAAATAGTTACAGGCAAACAAATCTTTCTAATGAAACATGATTTTAACAAATGCACTTGTTCTTATTTTCCTATTGAAGAATACATAAAAATTAAGCTGATATCTGATTGATCTAAAACAGCATATTATTTTACCAAAATAAATAATAAGTTCTCTGCATTTAACTCAAGTGAAACACAGCTTGTTAAATTAATGTGTTTACCTAGACTGTCCAAAACTCATTTGGACGGTTTAATGATGAGACCTGATGCTAGGTCTTGTCATCAAACGAATTTCTCTGATGGAGGATTCGTTAAGGAAAGGCCCTTTTTTTAATTTCCATTTTTTCAATTTTTTTTTCTATTTTCCTGTGTCCTTTTTTCAAGATGTCCCTAGCCAGCCTGAGGTCCATTTTAAGGGCTCTCTCGCCAGCCGGACGTTCACCTAATAATAAATGGGATATGCGATGGGATGTTAGGTTAATCAAATGCAGAAAATGATATAATTGTTATTTGTTAGGTGCAAACTTTGATAGTTAAACTTTTTATTGAGTGCACTACTGTTCGTTATGCGCACTAAAAAAAAACACAATGACTGTCTATTCTGAGCCCAGCGGTGAAATAATGCCACGTTAATGTTGCATGCAATCTATTGACTTGGACAAAGTGCCCACTCACCTAATGAGTGATGTGTACAACTGTGTTATTGATTTCATATTGGTGAAAAAAATCACTGTCCAAAGAACGTGGATTCAACACTGTCGTTCTTTTAATTAATGATTAGACATACACCTACGTACAATATTTGAGCCAGCACATGAGATTTGGCTACATATCGCATATGCGTTGTTGTTCCATATTTATGCATGTACAGCTACCTAGTGGAGCTAGAGGCCTTGATTTGTTTACATAAGCCTTCATCTACGTCCACATTTGTGAGTGTGAGCAATGAAGGCTCAAGCGAGTCTGAACTGATGCACAGACGAGATTGAGCCTTCCATTGCCCAAAACTGCAGTAAAAAATATCACAATCTCATGTGCTGGCTCAGCATGTTATACATAGCTAATTATGCATTTGGTCGCACAGGTTCGAATTTGGGAGTGGACGAATTTTAGGTTATTCTTGTACATGGGTCAAAAATGTTATATTTGGCCTTTAAAAGTTTGACATATGAACACATTTTGAACCAAATGACTTGTAGGGTGACAGCTGTTTCTACAAGAAGAAATTAAATGCGAAACTAGCGGTTACTTCATAAGTCATTCGGATCTCCTTGGCCAGTTATAGCTCTGCATGAGGTGAAGGGCATTTATGCAGCAATACATTATGGGTGTCACGTATTGCAGCTTCACAACCAAATTATGGTTGAAATGCACACTAAGTAACACATGTTATATCTTGGGCATTCGTCTCATATCCGAGATGGCCAGTTAATCATCACTGAAATAGCGTGTATTCAACGTTGTTGTTGTACCTGTGATTGGACGTTAACATACCCTTAAACATGTACTATATTTGAGCCATCGCACACCATTTTGGTATTTATTGCATATTGTTTAAATTCGATCTGTAGACATACATTATAGACAGCTACCAAGTGGGTTTAGAGATTTTAATTTTGGCCTGATTATTTGTCTACATACATTTGTCAATGTACGAGCAGCAAAGGCTCTGATGAGGCAACGCCCATGCTCAGACGCATCTGAGCATTCACTGAAAGAATATGCCATATGTACGCCCATTTTGTGCAAGGGCGAGGAGCAGTGACTGCTCTGGCGAGACTGAACACATACTAAGTCTTGTCTGAGCATTGACAGATAGAATATGCCATATACACACCCGTTTTTGTGCATGTGCGAGAGCAGTGAAGGCTCTGACAAGAATGGATGCATACTAAGGCTTGTCTGAGAATTCACTGAAAGAAAATGCCATTTGTTCGCCCATTTTGTGCAAGGGCGAGAGCAGTGAATGCACTGTTGAAACTGAACGCATCTTAAGGCTTGTCTGAGCAATGAGTGATAGAATATGCCATATATAGACTCGTTTTGTGCATGTGCGAGAGCAGTGAATGCTCTGGCGAGACTGAACGCATGCTTAGGCTTGTCAAAGCATTGCCTGATAGGATATGCCATATCATGCGTATTGTACATGTTTGAGAGCAGTGAATGCTCTGGCAAGACTGCAAGCATGCTAAGACAAGTCTGAGAATTCACTGAAAGAATATGTCATATGTATGCTAATTTTGTGCACATGCGAGAACAATGAAAGCTCTGGTGGGAATGCACACATGAACAGGCGCTTCTGAGCATTGACTGATAGAATATGCCATATGTACGCCCATTTTGTTCATGTGCGAGAGCAGTGAAGTCCTTAACAAGACTTTATGCATGCTACTTCTAGTCTGAGCATTGCATGAAAGAATACGCCATATGTACGCCCATTTATGTGCATGTGCAAGAGCAGTGAAGGCTCTGGTGAGACTGAACGCATGCTAAGGTGCGTCTGAACATTGACTGATATCATACTCTGTTTGCATTCTATTTGAGCCTGTGCGTGCGATGTTTTGCTTAATGTGTTTGCTTGCAATCATATGCAGCCACCAGCTACCTAGTAGTTTAAGAGGGCTCAAATTTGGTCTGAGGTTTTATCTACACCCATTTAGAGCTAGTGCCAATAGCAATGGCTTTGGCGAGACTGCGTGCATGCTCAGATACGTCTGAGCATTCACAGATAGAATATGCCAACTAAAACACACGTCAATCTGGATACCTGTCTTATCATAGGCTTTTGTTTCAATTATGAATCTGCTTCGTGGCAAGTTGACATATTATGCACATAAAAAGAAAACAAATGAACCAGCTCATGAAAAGTTGGAATTTATCACAAAGATAAACAATGAAGGTCTTGATGAGACTGTGTATCTGTGTATGCTCATCAGTGTCATTGAGTCTTGTACATGAAGAATATGAATCCGATAATACGCATACACTAAGGCCTGCTAAACCATTTCAAAGCAACCTGTCCAAGAGCACTGGTGTCTTATGATTGACCATAGATATATGACTAAAAATGTTGATAGTGGTATTAAGCAGATACAACAACAAAAGAAATGGAAAGTAAAGCAATGAATAAAAAAAGATATAAAAATATTATTTTCTTTTTTTCATTTTCACAGGATTCGAACCTGTACCATCAGGGTATTCTAGCACTCCATATGCATTAGGCTGGCTCACTAAACCCCTCAGCTATTTGGGCTCATTAGACCATATGTATACAATACAATTAGGAGCAAATTGTTAAAGTGTTAAGGGGCATTACTCGTGTGTGGTTTTCAAACTCAACTCAAAATAGTTACAGGCAAACAAATCTTTCTAATGAAACATGATTTTAACAAATGCACTTGTTCTTATTTTCCTATTGAAGAATACATAAAAAATTAAGCTGATATCTGATTGATCTAAAACAGCATATTATTTTACCAAAATAAATAATAAGTTCTCTGCATTTAACTCAAGTGAAACACAGCTTGTTAAATTAATGTGTTTACCTAGACTGTCCAAAACTCATTTGGACGGTTTAATGATGAGACCTGATGCTAGGTCTTGTCATCAAACGAATTTCTCTGATGGAGGATTCGTTAAGGAAAGGCCCTTTTTTTAATTTCCATTTTTTCAATTTTTTTTTTCTATTTTCCTGTGTCCTTTTTTCAAGATGTCCCTAGCCAGCCTGAGGTCCATTTTAAGGGCTCTCTCGCCAGCCGGACGTTCACCTTATAATAAATGGGATATGCGATGGGATGTTAGGTTAATCAAATGCAGAAAATGATATAATTGTTATTTGTTAGGTGCAAACTTTGATAGTTAAACTTTTTATTGAGTGCACTACTGTTCGTTATGCGCACTAAAAAAAAACACAATGACTGTCTATTCTGAGCCCAGCGGTGAAATAATGCCACGTTAATGTTGCATGCAATCTATTGACTTGGACAAAGTGCCCACTCACCTAATGAGTGATGTGTACAACTGTGTTATTGATTTCATATTGGTGAAAAAAAATCATTGTCCAAAGAACGTGGATTCAACACTGTCGTTCTTTTAATTAATGATTAGACATACACCTATGTACAATATTTGAGCCAGCACATGAGATTTGGCTACATATCGCATATGCGTTGTTTTTCCATTTTATGCATGTACAGCTACCTAGTGGAGCTAGAGGCCTTGATTTGTTTACATAAGCCTTCATCTACGTCCACATTTGTGAGTGTGAGCAATGAAGGCTCAAGCGAGTCTGAACTGATGCACAGACGAGATTGAGCCTTCCATTGCCCAAAACTGCAGTAAGAAATATCACAATCTCATGTGCTGGCTCAGCATGTAATACATAGCTAATTATGCATTTGGTCGCACAGGTTCGAATTTGGGAGTGGACGAATTTTAGGTTATTCTTGTACATGGGTCAAAAATGTTATATTTGGCCTTTAAAAGTTTGACATATGAACAAATTTTGAACCAAATGACTTATAGGGTGACAGCTGTTTCTACAAGAAGAAATTAAATGCGAAACTAGCAGTTACTTCATAAGTCATTCGGATCTCCTTGGCCAGTTATAGCTCTGCATGAGGTGAAGGGCATTTATGCAGCAATACATTATGGGTGTCACGTATTGCAGCTTCACAACCAAATTATGGTTGAAATGCACACTAAGTAACACATGTTATATCTTGGGCATTCGTCTCATATCCGAGATGGCCAGTTAATCATCACTGAAATAGCGTGTATTCAACGTTGTTGTTGTACCTGTGATTGGACGTTAACATACCCTTAGACATGTACTATATTTGAGCCATCGCACACCATTTTGGTATTTATTGCATATGTTTTAATTCGATCTGTAGACATACATTATAGACAGCTACCAAGTGGGTTTAGAGATTTTAATTTTAGCCTGATTATTTGTCTACATACATTTGTCAATGTACGAGCAGCAAAGGCTCTGATGAGGCAACGCCCATGCTCAGACGCATCTGAGCATTCACTGAAAGAATATGCCATATGTACGCCCATTTTGTGCAAGGGCGAGGAGCAGTGACTGCTTTGGCGAGACTGAACACATACTAAGTCCTGTCTGAGCATTGAAAGATAGAATATGCCATATACACACCCGTTTTGTGCATGTGCGAGAGCAGTGAAGGCTCTGACAAGAATGGATGCATACTAAGGCTTGTCTGAGAATTCACTGAAAGAAAATGCCATATGTTCGCCCATTTTGTGCAAGGGCGAGAGCAGTGAATGCTCTGTCGAGACTGAACGCATCTTAATGCTTGTCTGAGCAATGAGTGATAGAATATGCCATATATAGACTCGTTTTGTGCATGTGCGAGAGCAGTGAATGCTCTGGCGAGACTGAACGCATGCTTAGGCTTGTCAAAGCATTGCCTGATAGGATATGCCATATCATGCGTATTGTACATGTTTGAGAGCAGTGAATGCTCTGGCGAGACTGCAAGCATGCTAAGACTCGTCTGAGAATTCACTGAAAGAATATGCCATATGTATGATCATTTTGTGCACAAGCGAGAGCAATGAAGGCTTTGGTGGGACTGCACACATGAACAGGCGCTTCTGAGCATTGACTGATAGAATATGCCATATGTACGCCCATTTTGTTCATGTGCGATAGCAGTGAAGTCCTAAACAAGACTGCATGCATGCTACTTCTAGTCTGAGCATTGAATGAAAGAATATGCCATATGTACGCCCATTTATGTGCATGTGCAAGAGCAGTGAAGGCTCTGGTGAGACTGCACGCATGCACAGGTGCGTCTGAGCATTGACTAATATCATACGCTATTTGCATTCTATTTGAGCCAGCGCGCGCGATGTTTTGCTTAATGTGTTTGCTTGCAATCATATGCAGCTACCAGCTACCTAGTAGTTTAAGAGGGCTCAAATTTGGTCTGAGGTTTTATCTACACCCATTTAGAGCTAGTACCAATAGCAATGGCTTTGGCGAGACTGCGTGCATGCTCAGATACGTCTGAGCATTCACTGATAGAATATGCCAACTAAAACACATGTCAATTTGGATACCTGTCTTATCATAGGCTTTTGTTTCAATTATGAATCTGCTTCGTGGCAAGTTGACATATTATGCATATGAAAAGAAAACAAATGAACCAGCTCATGAAAAGTTGGAATTTATCACAAAGATAAACAATGAAGGTCTTGATGAGACTGTGTATCTGTGTATGCTCATCAGTGTCATTGAGTCTTGTACATGAAGAATATGAATCCGATAGTACGCATACACTAAGGCCTGCTAAACCATTTCAAAGCAACCTGTCCAAGAACACTGGTGTATTATGATTGACCATAGATATATGACTAAAAATGTTGATAGTGATATTAAGCAGATACAACAACAAAAGAAATGGAAAGTAAAGCAATGAATAAAAAAATATAAAAATATTATTTTCTTTTTTTTCCTTTTCACAGGATTCAAACCTGTACCATCAGGATATTCTAGCACTCCATATGCATTAGGCTGGCTCACTAAACCCCTCAGCTATTTGGGCTCATTAGACCATATGTATACAATACAATTAGGAGCAAATTGTTAAAGTGTTAAGGGGCATTACTCGTGTGTGGTTTTCAAACTCAACTCAAAATAGTTACAGGCAAACAAATCTTTCTAATGAAACATGATTTTAACAAATGCACTTGTTCTTATTTTCCTATTGAAGAATACATAAAAATTAAGCTGATATCTGATTGATCTAAGACAGCATATTATTTTACCAAAATAAACTAATAAGTTCTCTGCATTTAACTCAAGTGAAACACAGCTTGTTAAATTAATGTGTTTACCTAGACTGTCCAAAACTCATTTGGACGGTTTAATGACGAGACCTGATGCTAGGTCTTGTCATCAAATGAAGGACCTCGGACAGTCTAAATGAAGGATTGCCCATAAAAATGACCAGAGAAAAGTTTCAAAGAAAATGATATTTTTTCTATGAAAAAGAAAGTAGGTTCAATTCTCGACTTATCCACAAAAGCCGTTTTCTCGTTGGACATGTACCTATTGAAAAATATGGGCTGAAAACTCTGTTTTTGCTATTCAACATATAGAAAATAGAAAAAGTTTTACTGAAGTGCTTTCCCCCCCCCCCCCCCCCCCCCGTGACCAAACTAATCCTTTTGCATACAGTTGTAGTTTTACATTTCACACATCATATATAAACGGAATGATTGGTCACGGGGGGGGGGGGGGGAACGATGTCAAAATGCTCAAATACACTTTATAACAAAACCTTATTAGAAACTTATTTTGTTAAATACCTGTAGGTAAATGGCATGTATCAGGGCTTTAGTTATGAGTGCTTACAAAGTAATTAATTGTCTCATTTCTCAACCAAAACATATGTTGTGGGTGCTCAAAAGAACCGTCGCAATGAGACGGTTCTTTTAAGCACCAAATTATAGATTAAATCTGATGTGTAAGAAAAATATTAACGATTTTACGCTCAACATCTGTGTTTATCTAGACTATGATTTATACAGTATGCAGATACGATACACCTCAGTGCACAAGTCAACTGGATGAACTTGAAACATTACAGGTAATAGTCAAAAGTCATTGACAGCACACTTCTTTAGATGAAACAATGTAATGTTCTCAACCGGAATTTTATGCAAACACATCGCTTTTGTCTCAAGTTTTATGCCGCAAACATAATATTTACATGTATTTAGGTGAATATTCGAGGAATCTTTGACTTTCTGTGAAATCAAATTTGGTCACAAAAAATACCCCCACCCCCTAAACCCTAAATTCCTGGCATAATTATGCAATATTTTCAAAGTATTTTTATTTTGCTAGGTGCACTAAATGTAAGGGTTTGATTTAAGCACAAAACTATAGTTGTCAGTTACGCATTATCCTAGCCACAGGCTGTCAAAATTTGGGCAGATTGAATAGGAGACTGTCCGAGGTCCTTTCTCTGATGGAGGATTCGTTAAGGAAAGGCCCTTTTTTTAATTTCCATTTTTTCAAAGTTTTTTTATCTATTTTCCTGTGTCCTTTTTTTCAAGATGTCCCTAGCCAGCCTGAGGTCCATTTTAAGGGCTCTCTGGCCAGCCGGACGTTCACCTAATAATAAATGGGATAGGCGATGGGATGTTAGGTTAATCAAATGCAGAAAATGATATTATTGTTATTTGTTAGGTGCAAACTTTGATAGTTAAACTTTTTATTGAGTGCACTACTGTTCGTTATGCGCACTAAAAAAGACACGATGACTGTCTATTCTGAGCCCAGCGGTGAAATAATGCCATGTTAATGTTGCATGCAATCTAATGACTTGGACAAAGTGCCCACTCACCTAATGAGTGATGTGTACAACTGTGTTATTGATTTCATATTGGTGAAAAAAAAATCAATGTCCAAAGAACGTGGATTCAACACTGTCGTTTAATTAATGATTAGACATACACCTACGGATAATATTTGAGCCAGCACATGAGATTTGGCTACATATCGCATATGCGTTGTTGTTCCATATTTATGCATGTACAGCTACCTAGTGGAGCTAGAGGCCTTGATTTGTTTACATAAGCCTTCATCTACGTCCACATCTGTGAGTGTGAGCAATGAAGGCTCAAGCGAGTCTGAACTGATGCACTGACGAGATTGAGCCTTCCATTGCCCAAAACTGCAGTAAAAAATATCACAATCTCATGTGCTGGCTCAGCATGTTATACATAGCTAATTATGCATTTGGTCGCACAGGTTCGAATTTGGGAGTGGACGAATTTTAGGTTATTCTTGTACATGGGTCAAAAATGTTATATTTGGCCTTTAAAAGTTTGACATATGAACAAATTTTGAACCAAATGACTTGTAGGGTGACAGCTGTTTCTACAAGAAGAAATTAAATGCGAAACTAGCGGTTACTTCATAAGTCATTCGGATCTCCTTGGCCAATTATAGCTCTGCATGAGGTGAAGGGCATTTATGCAGCAATACATTATGGGTGTCACGTATTGCAGCTTCACAACCAAATTATGGTTGAAATGCACACTAAGTAACACATGTTATAACTTGGGCATTCGTCTCATATCCGAGATGGCCAGTAAATCATCACTGAAATAGCGTGTATTCAATGTTGTTGTTGTACCTGTGATTGGACGTTAACATACCCTTAAACATGTACTATATTTGAGCCATCGCACACCATTTTGGTATTTATTGCATATGTTTTAATTCGATCTGTAGACATACATTATAGACAGCTACCAAGTGGGTTTAGAGATTTTAATTTTAGCCTGATTATTTGTCTACATACATTTGTCAATGTACGAGCAGCAAAGGCTCTGATGAGGCAACGCCCATGCTCAGACGCATCTGAGCATTCACTGAAAGAATATGCCATATGTACGCCCATTTTGTGCAAGGGCGAGGAGCAGTGACTGCTCTGGCGAGACTGAACACATACTAAGTCTTGTCTGAGCATTGACAGATAGAATATGCCATATACACACCCGTTTTGTGCATGTGCGAGAGCAGTGAAGGCTCTGACAAGAATGGATGCATACTAAGGCTTGTCTGAGAATTCACTGAAAGAAAATGCCATATGTTCGCCCATTTTGTGCAAGGGCGAGAGCAGTGAATGCACTGTCGAGACTGAACGCATCTTAAGGCTTGTCTGAGCAATGAGTGATAGAATATGCCATATATAGACTCGTTTTGTGCATGTGCGAGAGCAGTGAATGCTCTGGCGAGACTGAACGCATGCTTAGGCTTGTCAAATCATTGCCTGATAGGATATGCCATATCATGCGTATTGTACAGGTTTGAGAGCAGTGAATGCTCTGGCGAGACTGCAAGCATGCTAAGACTCGTCTGAGAATTCACTGAAAGAATATGCCATATGTATGCTAATTTTGTGCACATGCGAGAGCAATGAAGGCTCTGGTGGGACTGCACACATGAACAGGCGCTTCTGAGCATTGACTGATAGAATATGCCATATGTACGCCCATTTTGTTCATGTGCGAGAGCAGTGAAGTCCTTAACAAGACTGCATGCATGCTACTTCTATTCTGAGCATTGAATGAAAGAATATGCCATATGTACGCCCATTTATGTGCATGTGCAAGAGCAGTGAAGGCTCTGGTGAGACTGCACGCATGCTCAGGTACGTCTGAGCATTGACTGATATCATACGCTGTTTGCATTCTATTTGAGCCTGCGCGTGCGATGTTTTGCTTAATGTGTTTGCTTGCAATCATATGCAGCCACCAGCTACCTAGTAGTTTAAGAGGGCTCAAATTTGGTCTGAGGTTTTATCTACACCCAATTAGAGCTAGTGCCAATAGCAATGGCTTTGGCGAGACTGCGTGTATGCTCAGATACGTCTGAGCATTCACTGATAGAATATGCCAACTAAAACACATGTCAATCTGGATACCTGTCTTATCATAGGCTTTTGTTTCAATTATGAATCTGCTTCGTGGCAAGTTGACATATTATGCATATGAAAAGAAAACAAATGAACCAGCTCATGAAAAGTTGGAATTTATCACGAAAATAATCAATGAAGGTCTTGATGAGACTGTGTATCTGTGTATGCTCATCAGTGTCATTGAGTCTTGTACATGAAGAATATGAATCCAATAGTACGCATACACTAAGGCCTGCTAAACCATTTCAAAGCAACCTGTCCAAGAACACTGGTGTATTATGATTGACCATAGATATATGACTAAAAATGTTGATAGTGATATTAAGCAGATACAACAACAAAAGAAATGGAAAGTAAAGCAATGAATAAAAAAAATATAAAAATATTATTTTCTTTTTTTCCTTTTCACAGGATTCGAACCTGCACCATCAGGGTATTCTAGCACTCCATATGCATTAGGCTGGCTCACTAAACCCCTCAGCTATTTGGGCTCATTAGACCATATGTATACAATACAATTAGGAGCAAATTGTTAAAGTGTTAAGGGGCATTACTCGTGTGTGGTTTTCAAACTCAACTCAAAATAGTTACAGGCAAACAAATCTTTCTAATGAAACATGATTTTAACAAATGCACTTGGTCTTATTTTCCTATTGAAGAATACATAAAAATTAAGCTGATATCTGATTGATCTAAAACAGCATATTATTTTACCAAAATAAACTAATAAGTTCTCTGCATTTAACTCAAGTGAAACACAGCTTGTTAAATTAATGTGTTTACCTAGACTGTCCAAAACTCATTTGGACGGTTTAATGATGAGACCTGATGCTAGGTCTTGTCATCAAACGAATTTCTCTGATGGAGGATTCGTTAAGGAAAGGCCCTTTTTTAATTTCCATTTTTTTCAAAGTATTTTCTATTTTCCTGTGTCCTTTTTTTCAAGATGTCCCTAGCCAGCCTGAGGTCCATTTTAAGGGCTCTCTCGCCAGCCAGACGTTCACCTAATAATAAATGGGATAGGCGATGGGATGTTAGGTTAATCAAATGCAGAAAATGATATTATTGTTATTTGTTAGGTGCAAACTTTGATAGTTAAACTTTTTATTGAGTGCACTACTGTTCGTTATGCGCAATAAAAAAAGACACAATGACTGTCTATTCTGAGCCCAGCGGTGAAATAATGCCATGTTAATGTTGCATGCAGTCTAGTGACTTGGACAAAGTGCCCACTCACCTAATGAGTGATGTGTACAACTGTGTTATTGATTTCATATTGGTGAAAAAAAATCACTGTCCAAAGAACGTGGATTCAACACTGTCGTTTAATTAATGATTAGACATACACCTATGTACAATATTTGAGCCAGCACATGAGATTTGGCTACATATCGCATATGCGTTGTTGTTCCATTTTATGCATGTACAGCTACCTAGTGGAGCTAGAGGCCTTGATTTGTTTACATAAGCCTTCATCTACGTCCACATTTGTGAGTGTGAGCAATGAAGGCTCAAGCGAGTCTGAACTGATGCACAGACGAGATTGAGCCTTCCATTGCCCAAAACTGCAGTAAGAAATATCACAATCTCATGTGCTGGCTCAGCATGTAATACATAGCTAATTATGCATTTGGTCGCACAGGTTCGAATTTGGGAGTGGACGAATTTTAGGTTATTCTTGTACATGGGTCAAAAATGTTATATTTGGCCTTTAAAAGTTTGACATATGAACAAATTTTGAACCAAATGACTTATAGGGTGACAGCTGTTTCTACAAGAAGAAATTAAATGCGAAACTAGCAGTTACTTCATAAGTCATTCGGATCTCCTTGGCCAATTATAACTCTGCATGAGGTGAAGGGCATTTATGCAGCAATACATTATGGGTGTCACGTATTGCAGCTTCACAACCAAATTATGGTTGAAATGCACACTAAGTAACACATGTTATATCTTGGGCATTCGTCTCATATCCGAGATGGCCAGTTAATCATCACTGAAATAGCGTGTATTCAATGTTGTTGTTGTACCTGTGATTTGACGTTAACATACCCTTAGACATGTACTTTATTTGAGCCATCGCACACCATTTTGGTATTTATTGCATATGTTTAAATTCGATCTGTAGACATACATTATAGACAGCTACCAAGTGGGTTTAGAGATTTTAATTTTAGCCTGATTATTTGTATACATACATTTGTCAATGTACGAGCAGCAAAGGCTCTGATGAGGCAACGCCCATGCTCAGACACATCTGAGCATTCACTGAAAGAATATGCCATATGTACGCCCATTTTGTGCAAGGGCGAGGAGCAGTGACTGCTCTGGCGAGACTGAACACATACTAAGTCTTGTCTGAGCATTGACAGATAGAATATGCCATATACACACCCGTTTTGTGCATGTGCGAGAGCAGTGAAGGCTCTGACAAGAATGGATGCATACTAAGGCTTGTCTGAGAATTCACTGAAAGAAAATGCCATATGTTCGCCCATTTTGTGCAAGGGCGAGAGCAGTGAATGCACTGTCGAGATTGAACGCATCTTAAGGCTTGTCTGAGCAATGAGTGATAGAATATGCCATATATAGACTCGTTTTGTGCATGTGCGAGAGCAGTGAATGCTCTGGCGAGACTGAACGCATGCTTAGGCTTGTCAAAGCATTGCCTGATAGGATATGCCATATCATGCGTATTGTACAGGTTTGAGAGCAGTGAATGCCCTGGCGAGACTGCAAGCATGCTAAGACTCGTCTGAGAATTCACTGAAAGAATATGCCATATGTATGCTAATTTTGTGCACATGCGAGAGCAATGAAGGCTCTGGTGGGAATGCACACATGAACAGGCGCTTCTGAGCATTGACTGATAGAATATGCCATATGTACGCCCATTTTGTTCATGTGCGAGAGCAGTGAAGTCCTTAACAAGACTGCATGCATGCTACTTCTATTCTGAGCATTGAATGAAAGAATATGCCATATGTATGCCCATTTATGTGCATGTGCAAGAGCAGTGAAGGCTCTGGTGAGACTGCAAGCATGCTCAGGTGCGTCTGAGCATTGACTGATATCATACGCTGTTTGCATTCTATTTGAGCATGCGCGTGCGATGTTTTGCTTAATGTGTTTGCTTGCAATCATATGCAGCCACCAGCTACCTAGTAGTTTAAGAGGGCTCAAATTTGGTCTGAGGTTTTATCTACACCCATTTAGAGCTAGTGCCAATAGCAATGGCTTTGGCGAGACTGCGTGTATGCTCTGATACGTCTGAGCATTCACTGATAGAATATGCCAACTAAAACACAGGTCAATCTGGATACCTGTCTTATCATAGGCTTTTGTTTCAATTATGAATCTGCTTCGTGGCAAGTTGACATATTATGCATATGAAAAGAAAACAAATGAACCAGCTCATGAAAAGTTGGAATTTATCACAAAGATAAACAATGAAGGTCTTGATGAGACTGTGTATCTGTGTATGCTCATCAGTGTCATTGAGTCTTGTACATGAAGAATATGAATCCAATAGTACGCATACACTAAGGCCTGCTAAACCATTTCAAAGCAACCTGTCCAAGAACACTGGTGTATTATGATTGACCATAGATATATGACTAAAAATGTTGATAATGATATTAAGCAGATACAACAAGAAAAGAAATGGAAAGTAAAGCAATGAATAAAAAAAATATAAAAATATTATTTTCTTTTTTTTCCTTTTCACAGGATTCGAACCTGTACAATCAGGGTATTCTAGCACTCCATATGCATTAGGCTGGCTCACTAAACCCCTCGGCTATTTGGGCTCATTAGACCATATGTATACAATACAATTAGGAGCAAATTGTTAAAGTGTTAAGGGGCATTACTCGTGTGTGGTTTTCAAACTCAACTCAAAATAGTTACAGGCAAACAAATATTTCTAATGAAACATGATTTTAACAAATGCACTTGGTCTTATTTTCCTATTGAAGAATACATAAAAATTAAGCTGATATCTGATTGATCTAAAACAGCATATTATTTTACCAAAATAAACTAATAAGTTCTCTGCATTTAACTCAGGTGAAACACAGCTTGTTAAATTAATGTGTTTACCTAGACTGTCCAAAACTCATTTGGACGGTTTAATGATGAGACCTGATGCTAGGTCTTGTCATCAAACGAATTTCTCTGATGGAGGATTCGTTAAGGAAATGCCCTTTTTTTAATTTCCATTTTTTCAAAGTTTTTTTATCTATTTTCCTGTGTCCTTTTTTTTCAAGATATCCCTAGCCAGCCTGAGGTCCATTTTAAGGGCTCTCTCGCCAGCCGGACGTTCACCTAATAATAAATGGGATAGGCGATGGGATGTTAGGTTAATCAAATGCAGAAAATGATATAATTGTTATTTGTTAGGTGCAAACTTTGATAGTTAAACATTTTATTGAGTGCACTACTGTTCGTTATGCGCACTAAAAAGACACAATGACTGTCTATTCTGAGCCCAGCGGTGAAATAATGCCATGTTAATGTTGCATGCAATCTAGTGACTTGGACAAAGTGCCCACTCACCTAATGAATGATGTGTACAACTGTGTTATTGATTTCATATTGGTGAAAAAAAATCATTGTCCAAAGAACGTGGATTCAACACTGTCGTTCTTTTAATTAATGATTAGACATACACCTATGTACAATATTTGAGCCAGCACATGAGATTTGGCTACATATCGCATATGCGTTGTTGTTCCATTTTATGCATGTACAGCTACCTAGTGGAGCTAAAGGCCTTGATTTGTTTACATAAGCCTTCATCTACGTCCACATTTGTGAGCGTGAGCAATGAAGGCTCAAGCGAGTCTGAACTGGTGCACAGACGAGATTGAGCCTTCCATTGCCCAAAACTGCAGTAAGAAATATCACAATATCATGTGCTGGCTCAGCATGTAATACATAGCTAATTATGCATTTGGTCGCACAGGTTCGAATTTGGGAGTGGACGAATCTTAGGTTATTCTTGTACATGGGTCAAAAATGTTATATTTGGCCTTTAAAAGTTTGACATATGAACACATTTTGAACCAAATGACTTGTAGGGTGACAGCTGTTTCTACAAGAAGAAATTTAATGCTAAACTAGCAGTTACTTCATAAGTCATTCGGATCTCCTTGGCCAATTATAACTCTGCATGAGGTGAAGGGCATTTATGCAGCAATACATTATGCGTGTCACGTATTGCAGCTTCACAACCAAATTATGGTTGAAATGCACACTAAGTAACACATGTTATATCTTGGGCATTCGTCTCATATCCGAGATGGCCAGTTAATCATTACTGAAATAGCGTGTATTCAATGTTGTTGTTGTACCTGTGATTGGACGTTAACATACCCTTAGACGTGTACTATATTTGAGCCATCGCACACCATTTTGGTATTTATTGCATATGTTTAAATTCGATCTGTAGACATACATTATAGACAGCTACCAAGTGGGTTTAGAGATTTTAATTTTAGCCTGATTATTTGTCTACATACATTTGTCAATGTACGAGCAGCAAAGGCTCTGATGAGGCAACGCCCATGCTCAGACGCATCTGAGCATTCACTGAAAGAATATGCCATATGTACGCCCATTTTGTGCAAGGGCGAGGAGCAGTGACTGCTCTGGCGAGACTGAACACATACTAAGTCTTGTCTGAGCATTGACAGATAGAATATGCCATATACACACCCGTTTTGTGCATGTGCGAGAGCAGTGAAGGCTCTGACAAGAATGGATGCATACTAAGGCTTGTCTGAGAATTCACTGAAAGAAAATGCCATATGTTCGCCCATTTTGTGCAAGGGCGAGAGCAGTGAATGCACTGTCGAGACTGAACGCATCTTAAGGCTTGTCTGAGCAATGAGTGATAGAATATGCCATATATAGACTCGTTTTGTGCATGTGCGAGAGCAGTGAATGCTCTGGCGAGACTGAACGCATGCTTAGGCTTGTCAAATCATTGCCTGATAGGATATGCCATATCATGCGTATTGTACAGGTTTGAGAGCAGTGAATGCTCTGGCGAGACTGCAAGCATGCTAAGACTCGTCTGAGAATTCACTGAAAGAATATGCCATATGTATGCTAATTTTGTGCACATGCGAGAGCAATGAAGGCTCTGGTGGGACTGCACACATGAACAGGCGCTTCTGAGCATTGACTGATAGAATATGCCATATGTACGCCCATTTTGTTCATGTGCGAGAGCAGTGAAGTCCTTAACAAGACTGCATGCATGCTACTTCTATTCTGAGCATTGAATGAAAGAATATGCCATATGTACGCCCATTTATGTGCATGTGCAAGAGCAGTGAAGGCTCTGGTGAGACTGCACGCATGCTCAGGTACGTCTGAGCATTGACTGATATCATACGCTGTTTGCATTCTATTTGAGCCTGCGCGTGCGATGTTTTGCTTAATGTGTTTGCTTGCAATCATATGCAGCCACCAGCTACCTAGTAGTTTAAGAGGGCTCTAATTTGGTCTGAGGTTTTATCTACACCAATTTAGAGCTAGTGCCAATAGCAATGGCTTTGGCGAGACTGCGTGTATGCTCAGATACGTCTGATAGAATATGCCAACTAAAACACAGGTCAATCTGGATACCTGTCTTATCATAGGCTTTTGTTTCAATTATGAATCTGCTTCGTGGCAAGTTGACATATTATGCATATGAAAAGAAAACAAATGAACCAGCTCATGAAAAGTTGGAATTTATCACAAAGATAAACAATGAAGGTCTTGATGAGACTGTGTATCTGTGTATGCTCATCAGTGTCATTGAGTCTTGTACATGAAGAATATGAATCCAATAGTACGCATACACTAAGGCCTGCTAAACCATTTCAAAGCAACCTGTCCAAGAACACTGGTGTATTATGATTGACCATAGATATATGACTAAAAATGTTGATAGTGATATTAAGCAGATACAACAACAAAAGAAATGGAAAGTAAAGCAATGAATAAAAAAAAATATAAAAATATTATTTTCTTTTTTTCCTTTTCACAGGATTCGAACCTGCACCATCAGGGTATTCTAGCACTCCATATGCATTAGGCTGGCTCACTTAACCCCTCAGCTATTTGGGCTCATTAGACCATATGTATACGATACAATTAGGAGCAAATTGTTAAAGTGTTAAGGGGCATTACTCGTGTGTGGTTTTCAAATCAACTCAAAATAGTTACAGGCAAACAAATCTTTCTAATGAAACATGATTTTAACAAATGCACTTGGTCTTATTTTCCTATTGAAGAATACATAAAAATTAAGCTGATATCTGATTGATCTAAAACAGCATATTATTTTACCAAAATAAACTAATAAGTTCTCTGCATTTAACTCAAGTGAAACACAGCTTGTTAAATTAATGTGTTTACCTAGACTGTCCAAAACTCATTTGGACGATTTAATGATGAGACCTGATGCTAGGTCTTGTCATCAAACGAATTTCTCTGATGGAGGATTCGTTAAGGAAAGGCCCTTTTTTAATTTCCATTTTTTCAAAGTTTTTTCTATTTTCCTGTGTCCTTTTTTTCAAGATGTCCCTAGCCAGCCTGAGGTCCATTTTAAGGGCTCTCTTGCCAGCCAGACGTTCACCTAATAATAAATGGGATAGGCGATGGGATGTTAGGTTAATCAAATGCAGAAAATGATATTATTGTTATTTGTAAGGTGCAAACTTTGATAGTTAAACTTTTTATTGAGTGCACTACTGTTCGTTATGCGCACTAAAAAAAAGACACAATGACTGTCTATTCTGAGCCCAGCGGTGAAATAATGCCATGTTAATGTTGCATGCAATCTAGTGACTTGGACAAAGTGCCCACTCACCTAATGAGTGATGTGTACAACTGTGTTATTGATTTCATATTGGTGAAAAAAAATCACTGTCCAATGAACGTGGATTCAACACTGTCGTTTAATTAATGATTAGACATACACCTACGGATAATATTTGAGCCAGCACATGAGATTTGGCTACATATCGCATATGCCTTGTTGTTCCATATTTATGCATGTACAGCTACCTAGTGGAGCTAGAGGCCTTGATTTGTTTACATAAGCCTTCATCTACGTCCACATCTGTGAGTGTGAGCAATGAAGGCTCAAGCGAGTCTGAACTGATGCACAGACGAGATTGAGCCTTCCATTGCCCAAAACTGCAGTAAAAAATATCACAATCTCATGTGCTGGCTCAGCATGTTATACATAGCTAATTATGCACTTGGTCGCACAGGTTCGAATTTGGGAGTGGACGAATTTTAGGTTATTCTTGTACATGGGTCAAAAATGTTATATTTGGCCTTTAAAAGTTTGACATATGAACAAATTTTGAACCAAATGACTTGTAGGGTGACAGCTGTTTCTACAAGAAGAAATTAAATGCGAAACTAGCGGTTACTTCATAAGTCATTCGGATCTCCTTGGCCAATTATAGCTCTGCATGAGGTGAAGGGCATTTATGCAGCAATACATTATGGGTGTCACGTATTGCAGCTTCACAACCAAATTATGGTTGAAATGCACACTAAGTAACACATGTTATATCTTGGGCATTCGTCTCATATCCGAGATGGCCAGTTAATCATCACTGAAATAGCGTGTATTCAATGTTGTTGTTGTACCTGTGATTGGACGTTAACATACCCTTAGACATGTACTATATTTGAGCCATCGCACACCATTTTGGTATTTATTGCATATGTTTAAATTCGATCTGTAGACATACATTATAGACAGCTACCAAGTGGGTTTAGAGATTTTAATTTTAGCCTGATTATTTGTCTACATACATTTGTCAATGTACGAGCAGCAAAGGCTCTGATGAGGCAACGCCCATGCTCAGACGCATCTGAGCATTCACTGAAAGAATATGCCATATGTACGCCCATTTTGTGCAAGGGCGAGGAGCAGTGACTGCTCTGGCGAGACTGAACACATACTAAGTCTTGTCTGAGCATTGACAGATAGAATATGCCATATACACACCCGTTTTGTGCATGTGCGAGAGCAGTGAAGTCTCTGACAAGAATGGATGCATACTAAGGCTTATCTGAGAATTCACTGAAAGAAAATGTCATATGTTCGCCCATTTTGTGCAAGGGCGAGAGCAGTGAATGCACTGTCGAGACTGAACGCATCTTAAGGCTTGTCTGAGCAATGAGTGATAGAATATGCCATATATAGACTCGTTTTGTGCATGTGCGAGAGCAGTGAATGCTCTGGCGAGACTGAACGCATGCTTAGGCTTGTCAAATCATTGCCTGATAGGATATGCCATATCATGCGTATTGTACAGGTTTGAGAGCAGTGAATGCTCTGGCGAGACTGCAAGCATGCTAAGACTCGTCTGAGAATTCACTGAAAGAATATGCCATATGTATGCTAATTTTGTGCACATGCGAGAGCAATGAAGGCTCTGGTGGGACTGCACACATGAACAGGCGCTTCTGAGCATTGACTGATAGAATATGCCATATGTACGCCCATTTTGTTCATGTGCGAGAGCAGTGAAGTCCTTAACAAGACTGCATGCATGCTACTTCTATTCTGAGCATTGAATGAAAGAATATGCCATATGTACGCCCATTTATGTGCATGTGCAAGAGCAGTGAAGGCTCTGGTGAGACTGCACGCATGCTCAGGTACGTCTGAGCATTGACTGATATCATACGCTGTTTGCATTCTATTTGAGCCTGCGCGTGCGATGTTTTGCTTAATGTGTTTGCTTGCAATCATATGCAGCCACCAGCTACCTAGTAGTTTAAGAGGGCTCAAATTTGGTCTGAGGTTTTATCTACACCCATTTAGAGCTAGTGCCAATAGCAATGGCTTTGGCGAGACTGCGTGTATGCTCAGATACGTCTGAGCATTCACTGATAGAATATGCCAACTAAAACACAGGTCAATCTGGATACCTGTCTTATCATAGGCTTTTGTTTCAATTATGAATCTGCTTCATGGCAAGTTGACATATTATGCATATGAAAAGAAAACAAATGAACCAGCTCATGAAAAGTTGGAATTTATCACAAAGATAAACAATGAAGGTGTTGATGAGACTGTGTATCTGTGTATGCTCATCAGTGTCATTGAGTCTTGTACATGAAGAATATGAATCCAATAGTACGCATACACTAAGGCCTGCTAAACCATTTCAAAGCAACCTGTCCAAGAACACTGGTGTATTATGATTGACCATAGATATATGACTAAAAATGTTGATAGTGATATTAAGCAGATACAACAACAAAAGAAATGGAAAGTAAAGCAATGAATAAAAAAAATATAAAAATATTACTTTCTTTTTTTCCTTTTCACAGGATTCGAACCTGCACCATCAGGGTATTCTAGCACTCCATATGCATTAGGCTGGCTCACTAAACCCCTCAGCTATTTGGGCTCATTAGACCATATGTATACAATACAATTAGGAGCAAATTGTTAAAGTGTTAAGGGGCATTACTCGTGTGTGGTTTTCAAACTCAACTCAAAATAGTTGCAGGCAAACAAATCTTTCTAATGAAACATGATTTTAACAAATGCACTTGGTCTTATTTTCCTATTGAAGAATACATAAAAATTAAGCTGATATCTGATTGATCTAAAACAGCATATTATTTTACCAAAATAAACTAATAAGTTCTCTGCATTTAACTCAAGTGAAACACAGCTTGTTAAATTAATGTGTTTACCTAGACTGTCCAAAACTCATTTGGACGGTTTAATGATGAGACCTGATGCTAGGTCTTGTCATCAAACGAATTTCTCTGATGGAGGATTCGTTAAGGAAAGGCCCTTTTTTAATTTCCATTTTTTTCAAAGTATTTTCTATTTTCCTGTGTCCTTTTTTTCAAGATGTCCCTAGCCAGCCTGAGGTCCATTTTAAGGGCTCTCTCGCCAGCCAGACGTTCACCTAATAATAAATGGGATAGGCGATGGGATGTTAGGTTAATCAAATGCAGAAAATGATATTATTGTTATTTGTTAGGTGCAAACTTTGATAGTTAAACTTTTTATTGAGTGCACTACTGTTCGTTATGCGCACTAAAAAAAGACACAATGACTGTCTATTCTGAGCCCAGCGGTGAAATTATGCCATGTTAATGTTGCATGCAGTCTAGTGACTTGGACAAAGTGCCCACTCACCTAATGAGTGATGTGTACAACTGTGTTATTGATTTCATATTGGTGAAAATAAATCACTGTCCAAAGAACGTGGATTCAACACTGTCGTTTAATTAATGATTAGACATACACCTACGGATAATATTTGAGCCAGCACATGAGATTTGGCTACATATCGCATATGCGTTGTTGTTCCATATTCATGCATGTACAGCTACCTAGTGGAGCTAGAGGCCTTGATTTGTTTACATAAGCCTTCATCTACGTCCACATCTGTGAGTGTGAGCAATGAAGGCTCAAGCGAGTCTGAACTGATGCACAGACGAGATTGAGCCTTCCATTGCCCAAAACTGCAGTAAAAAATATCACAATCTCATGTGTTGGCTCAGCATGTTATACATAGCTAATTATGCACTTGGTCGCACAGGTTCGAATTTGGGAGTGGACGAATTTTAGGTTATTCTTGTACATGGGTCAAAAATGTTATATTTGGCCTTTAAAAGTTTGACATATGAACAAATTTTGAACCAAATGACTTGTAGGGTGACAGCTGTTTCTACAAGAAGAAATTAAATGCGAAACTAGCGGTTACTTCATAAGTCATTCGGATCTCCTTGGCCAATTATAACTCTGCATGAGGTGAAGGGCATTTATGCAGCAATACATTATGGGTGTCACGTATTGCAGCTTCACAACCAAATTATGGTTGAAATGCACACTAAGTAACACATGTTATATCTTGGGCATTCGTCTCATATCCGAGATGGCCAGTTAATCATCACTGAAATAGCGTGTATTCAACGTTGTTGTTGTACCTGTGATTGGACGTTAACATACCCTTAAACATGTACTATATTTGAGCCATCGCACACCATTTTGGTATTTATTGCATATGTTTAAATTCGATCTGTAGACATACATTATAGACAGCTACCAAGTGGGTTTAGAGATTTTAATTTTAGCCTGATTATTTGTCTACATACATTTGTCAATGTACGAGCAGCAAAGGCTCTGATGAGGCAACGCCCATGCTCAGACGCATCTGAGCATTCACTGAAAGAATATGCCATATGTACGCCCATTTTGTGCAAGGGCGAGGAGCAGTGACTGCTCTGGCGAGACTGAACACATACTAAGTCTTGTCTGAGCATTGACAGATAGAATATGCCATATACACACCCGTTTTGTGCATGTGCGAGAGCAGTGAAGGCTCTGACAAGAATGGATGCATACTAAGGCTTGTCTGAGAATTCACTGAAAGAAAATGCCATATGTTCGCCCATTTTGTGCAAGGGCGAGAGCAGTGAATGCACTGTCGAGATTGAACGCATCTTAAGGCTTGTCTGAGCAATGAGTGATAGAATATGCCATATATAGACTCGTTTTGTGCATGTGCGAGAGCAGTGAATGCTCTGGCGAGACTGAACGCATGCTTAGGCTTGTCAAAGCATTGCCTGATAGGATATGCCATATCATGCGTATTGTACAGGTTTGAGAGCAGTGAATGCCCTGGCGAGACTGCAAGCATGCTAAGACTCGTCTGAGAATTCACTGAAAGAATATGCCATATGTATGCTAATTTTGTGCACATGCGAGAGCAATGAAGGCTCTGGTGGGAATGCACACATGAACAGGCGCTTCTGAGCATTGACTGATAGAATATGCCATATGTACGCCCATTTTGTTCATGTGCGAGAGCAGTGAAGTCCTTAACAAGACTGCATGCATGCTACTTCTATTCTGAGCATTGAATGAAAGAATATGCCATATGTATGCCCATTTATGTGCATGTGCAAGAGCAGTGAAGGCTATGGTGAGACTGCAAGCATGCTCAGGTGCGTCTGAGCATTGACTGATATCATACGCTGTTTGCATTCTATTTGAGCATGCGCGTGCGATGTTTTGCTTAATGTGTTTGCTTGCAATCATAAGCAGCCACCAGCTACCTAGTAGTTTAAGAGGGCTCAAATTTGGTCTGAGGTTTTATCTACACCCATTTAGAGCTAGGGCCAATAGCAATGGCTTTGGCGAGACTGCGTGTATGCTCAGATACGTCTGAGCATTCACTGATAGAATATGCCAACTAAAACACAGGTCAATCTGGATACCTGTCTTATCATAGGCTTTTGTTTCAATTATGAATCTGCTTCGTGGCAAGTTGACATATTATGCATATGAAAAGAAAACAAATGAACCAGCTCATGAAAAGTTGGAATTTATCACAAAGATAAACAATGAAGGTCTTGATGAGACTGTGTATCTGTGTATGCTCATCAGTGTCATTGAGTCTTGTACATGAAGAATATGAATCCAATAGTACGCATACACTAAGGCCTGCTAAACCATTTCAAAGCAACCTGTCCAAGAACACTGGTGTATTATGATTGACCATAGATATATGACTAAAAATGTTGATAATGATATTAAGCAGATACAACAAGAAAAGAAATGGAAAGTAAAGCAATGAATAAAAAAAATATAAAAATATTATTTTCTTTTTTTTCCTTTTCACAGGATTCGAACCTGTACAATCAGGGTATTCTAGCACTCCATATGCATTAGGCTGGCTCACTAAACCCCTCGGCTATTTGGGCTCATTAGACCATATGTATACAATACAATTAGGAGCAAATTGTTAAAGTGTTAAGGGGCATTACTCGTGTGTGGTTTTCAAACTCAACTCAAAATAGTTACAGGCAAACAAATATTTCTAATGAAACATGATTTTAACAAATGCACTTGGTCTTATTTTCCTATTGAAGAATACATAAAAATTAAGCTGATATCTGATTGATCTAAAACAGCATATTATTTTACCAAAATAAACTAATAAGTTCTCTGCATTTAACTCAGGTGAAACACAGCTTGTTAAATTAATGTGTTTACCTAGACTGTCCAAAACTCATTTGGACGGTTTAATGATGAGACCTGATGCTAGGTCTTGTCATCAAACGAATTTCTCTGATGGAGGATTCGTTAAGGAAATGCCCTTTTTTTAATTTCCATTTTTTCAAAGTTTTTTTTACTATTTTCCTGTGTCCTTTTTTTTCAAGATATCCCTAGCCAGCCTGAGGTCCATTTTAAGGGCTCTCTCGCCAGCCGGACGTTCACCTAATAATAAATGGGATAGGCGATGGGATGTTAGGTTAATCAAATGCAGAAAATGATATAATTGTTATTTGTTAGGTGCAAACTTTGATAGTTAAACTTTTTATTGAGTGCTCTACTGTTCGTTATGCGCACTAAAAAGACACAATGACTGTCTAATCTGAGCCCAGCGGTGAAATAATGCCATGTTTATGTTGCATGCAATCTAGTGACTTGGACAAAGTGCCCACTCACCTAATGAATGATGTGTACAACTGTGTTATTGATTTCATATTGGTGAAAAAAAATCATTGTCCAAAGAACGTGGATTCAACACTGTCGTTCTTTTAATTAATGATTAGACATACACCTATGTACAATATTTGAGCCAGCACATGAGATTTGGCTACATATCGCATATGCGTTGTTGTTCCATTTTATGCATGTACAGCTACCTAGTGGAGCTAGAGGCCTTGATTTGTTTACATAAGCCTTCATCTACGTCCACATTTGTGAGTGTGAGCAATGAAGGCTCAAGCGAGTCTGAACTGATGCACAGACGAGATTGAGCCTTCCATTGCCCAAAACTGCAGTAAGAAATATCACAATCTCATGTGTTGGCTCAGCATGTAATACATAGCTAATTATGCACTTGGTCGCACAGGTTCGAATTTGGGAGTGGACGAATTTTAGGTTATTCTTGTACATGGGTCAAAAATGTTATATTTGGCCTTTAAAAGTTTGACATATGAACAAATTTTGAACCAAATGACTTATAGGGTGACAGCTGTTTCTACAAGAAGAAATTAAATGCGAAACTAGCGGTTACTTCATAAGTCATTCGGATCTCCTTGGCCAATTATAACTCTGCATGAGGTGAAGGGCATTTATGCAGCAATACATTATGGGTGTCACGTATTGCAGCTTCACAACCAAATTATGGTTGAAATGCACACTAAGTAACACATGTTATATCTTGGGCATTCGTCTCATATCCGAGATGGCCAGTTAATCATCACTGAAATAGCGTGTATTCAATGTTGTTGTTGTACCTGTGATTGGACGTTAACATACCCTTAGACATGTACTATATTTGAGCCATCGCACACCATTTTGGTATTTATTGCATATGTTTAAATTCGATCTGTAAACATACATTATAGACAGCTACCAAGTGGGTTTAGAGATTTTAATTTTAGCCTGATTATTTGTATACATACATTTGTCAATGTACGAGCAGCAAAGGCTCTGATGAGGCAACGCCCATGCTCAGACGCATCTGAGCATTCACTGAAAGAATATGCCATATGTACGCCCATTTTGTGCAAGGGCGAGGAGCAGTGACTGCTCTGGCGAGACTGAACACATACTAAGTCTTGTCTGAGCATTGACAGATAGAATATGCCATATACACACCCGTTTTGTGCATGTGCGAGAGCAGTGAAGGCTCTGACAAGAATGGATGCATACTAAGGCTTGTCTGAGAATTCACTGAAAGAAAATGCCATATGTTCGCCCATTTTGTGCAAGGGCGAGAGCAGTGAATGCACTGTCGGGATTGAACGCATCTTAAGGCTTGTCTGAGCAATGAGTGATAGAATATGCCATACATAGACTCGTTTTGTGCATGTGCGAGAGCAGTGAATGCTCTGGCGAGACTGAACGCATGCTTAGGCTTGTCAAAGCATTGCCTGATAGGATATGCCATATCATGCGTATTGTACAGGTTTGAGAGCAGTGAATGCCCTGGCGAGACTGCAAGCATGCTAAGACTCGTCTGAGAATTCACTGAAAGAATATGCCATATGTATGCTAATTTTGTGCACATGCGAGAGCAATGAAGGCTCTGTAGGGAATGCACACATGAACAGGCGCTTCTGAGCATTGACTGATAGAATATGCCATATGTACGCCCATTTTGTTCATGTGCGAGAGCAGTGAAGTCCTTAACAAGACTGCATGCATGCTACTTCTATTCTGAGCATTGAATGAAAGAATATGCCATATGTATGCCCATTTATGTGCATGTGCAAGAGCAGTGAAGGCTCTGGTGAGACTGCAAGCATGCTCAGGTGCGTCTGAGCATTGACTGATATCATACGCTGTTTGCATTCTATTTGAGCATGCGCGTGCGATGTTTTGCTTAATGTGTTTGCTTGCAATCATATGCAGCCACCAGCTACCTAGTAGTTTAAGAGGGCTCAAATTTGGTCTGAGGTTTTATCTACACCCATTTAGAGCTAGTGCCAATAGCAATGGCTTTGGAGAGACTGCGTGTATGCTCAGATACGTCTGAGCATTCACTGATAGAATATGCCAACTAAAACACAGGTCAATCTGGATACCTGTCTTATCATAGGCTTTTGTTTCAATTATGAATCTGCTTCGTGGCAAGTTGACATATTATGCATATGAAAAGAAAACAAATGAACCAGCTCATGAAAAGTTGGAATTTATCACAAAGATAAACAATGAAGGTCTTGATGAGACTGTGTATCTGTGTATGCTCATCAGTGTCATTGAGTCTTGTACATGAAGAATATGAATCCAATAGTACGCATACACTAAGGCCTGCTAAACCATTTCAAAGCAACCTGTCCAAGAACACTGGTGTATTATGATTGACCATAGATATATGACTAAAAATGTTGATAATTATATTAAGCAGATACAACAAGAAAAGAAATGGAAAGTAAAGCAATGAATAAAAAAAATATAAAAATATTATTTTCTTTTTTTTCCTTTTCACAGGATTCGAACCTGTACAATCAGGGTATTCTAGCACTCCATATGCATTAGGCTGGCTCACTAAACCCCTCGGCTATTTGGGCTCATTAGACCATATGTATACAATACAATTAGGAGCAAATTGTTAAAGTGTTAAGGGGCATTACTCGTGTGTGGTTTTCAAACTCAACTCAAAATAGTTACAGGCAAACAAATATTTCTAATGAAACATGATTTTAACAAATGCACTTGGTCTTATTTTCCTATTGAAGAATACATAAAAATTAAGCTGATATCTGATTGATCTAAAACAGCATATTATTTTACCAAAATAAACTAATAAGTTCTCTGCATTTAACTCAGGTGAAACACAGCTTGTTAAATTAATGTGTTTACCTAGACTGTCCAAAACTCATTTGGACGGTTTAATGATGAGACCTGATGCTAGGTCTTGTCATCAAACGAATTTCTCTGATGGAGGATTCGTTAAGGAAAGGCCCTTTTTTAATTTCCATTTTTTCAAAGTATTTTCTATTTTCCTGTGTCCTTTTTTTCAAGATGTCCCTAGCCAGCCTGAGGTCCATTTTAAGGGCTCTCTCGCCAGCCGGACGTTCACCTAATAATAAATGGGATAGGCGATGGGATGTTAGGTTAATCAAATGCAGAAAATGATATTATTGTTATTTGTTAGGTGCAAACTTTGATAGTTAAACTTTTTATTGAGTGCACTACTGTTCGGTATGCGCACTAAAAAAAGACACAATGACTGTCTATTCTGAGCCCAGCGGTGAAATAATGCCATGTTAATGTTGCATGCAGTCTAGTGACTTGGACAAAGTGCCCACTCACCTAATGAGTGATGTGTACAACTGTGTTATTGATTTCATATTGGTGAAAAAAAATCACTGTCCAAAGAACGTGGATTCAACACTGTCGTTTAATTAATGATTAGACATACACCTACGGATAATATTTGAGCCAGCACATGAGATTTGGCTACATATCGCATATGCGTTGTTGTTCCATATTTATGCATGTACAGCTACCTAGTGGAGCTAGAGGCCTTGATTTGTTTACATAAGCCTTCATCTACGTCCACATCTGTGAGTGTGAGCAATGAAGGCTCAATCGAGTCTGAACTGATGCACAGACGAGATTGAGCCTTCCATTGCCCAAAACTGCAGTAAAAAATATCACAATCTCATGTGCTGGCTCAGCATGTTATACATAGCTAATTATGCACTTGGTCGCACAGGTTCGAATTTGGGAGTGGACGAATTTTAGGTTATTCTTGTACATGGGTCAAAAATGTTATATTTGGCCTTTAAAAGTTTGACATATGAACAAATTTTGAACCAAATGACTTGTAGGGTGACAGCTGTTTCTACAAGAAGAAATTAAATGCGAAACTAGCGGTTACTTCATAAGTCATTCGGATCTCCTTGGCCAATTATAGCTCTGCATGAGGTGAAGGGCATTTATGCAGCAATACATTATGGGTGTCACGTATTGCAGCTTCACAACCAAATTATGGTTGAAATGCACACTAAGTAACACATGTTATATCTTGGGCATTCGTCTCATATCCGAGATGGCCAGTTAATCATCACTGAAATAGCGTGTATTCAATGTTGTTGTTGTACCTGTGATTGGACGTTAACATACCCTTAGACATGTACTATATTTGAGCCATCGCACACCATTTTGGTATTTATTGCATATGTTTAAATTCGATCTGTAGACATACATTATAGACAGCTACCAAGTGGGTTTAGAGATTTTAATTTTAGCCTGATTATTTGTCTACATACATTTGTCAATGTACGAGCAGCAAAGGCTCTGATGAGGCAACGCCCATGCTCAGACGCATCTGAGCATTCACTGAAAGAATATGCCATATGTACGCCCATTTTGTGCAAGGGCGAGGAGCAGTGACTGCTCTGGTGAGACTGAACACATACTAAGTCTTGTCTGAGCATTGACAGATAGAATATGCCATATACACACCCGTTTTGTGCATGTGCGAGAGCAGTGAAGGCTCTGACAAGAATGGATGCATACTAAGGCTTGTCTGAGAATTCACTGAAAGAAAATGCCATATGTTCGCCCATTGTGTGCAAGGGCGAGAGCAGTGAATGCACTGTCGAGACTGAACGCATCTTAAGGCTTGTCTGAGCAATGAGTGATAGAATATGCCATATATAGACTCGTTTTGTGCATGTGCGAGAGCAGTGAATGCTCTGGCGAGACTGAACGCATGCTTAGGCTTGTCAAAGCATTGCCTGATAGGATATGCCATATCATGCGTAGTGTACAGGTTTGAGAGCAGTGAATGCTCTGGCGAGACTGCAAGCATGCTAAGACTCGTCTGAGAATTCACTGAAAGAATATGCCATATGTATGCTAATTTTGTGCACATGCGAGAGCAATGAAGGCTCTGGTGGGACTGCACACATGAACAGGCGCTTCTGAGCATTGACTGATAGAATATGCCATATGTACGCCCATTTTGTTCATGTGCGAGGGCAGTGAAGTCCTTAACAAGACTGCATGCATGCTACTTCCATTCTGAGCATTGAATGAAAGAATATGCCATATATACGCCCATTTATGTGCATGTGCAAGAGCAGTGAAGGCTCTGGTGAGACTGCACGCATGCTCAGGTACGTCTGAGCATTGACTGATATCATACGCTGTTTGCATTCTATTTGAGCCTGCGCGTGCGATGTTTTGCTTAATGTGTTTGCTTGCAATCATATGCAGCCACCAGCTACCTAGTAGTTTAAGAGGGCTCAAATTTGGTCTGAGGTTTTATCTACACCCATTTAGAGCTAGTGCCAATAGCAATGGCTTTGGCGAGACTGCGTGTATGCTCAGATACGTCTGAGCATTCACTGATAGAATATGCCAACTAAAACACAGGTCAATCTGGATACCTGTCTTATCATAGGCTTTTGTTTCAATTATGAACCTGCTTCGTGGCAAGTTGACATATTATGCATATGAAAAGAAAACAAATGAACCAGCTCATGAAAAGTTGGAATTTATCACAAAGATAAACAATGAAGGTCTTGATGAGACTGTGTATCTGTGTATGCTCATCAGTGTCATTGAGTCTTGTACATGAAGAATATGAATCCAATAGTACGCATACACTAAGGCCTGCTAAGCCATTTCAAAGCAACCTGTCCAAGAACACTGGTGTATTATGATTGACCATAGATATATGACTAAAAATGTTGATAGTGATATTGAGCAGATACAACAACAAAAGAAATGGAAAGTAAAGCAATGAATAAAAAAAAATATAAAAATATTATTTTCTTTTTTTCCTTTTCACAGGAATTGAACCTGCACCATCAGGGTATTCTAGCACTCCATATGCATTAGGCTGGCTCACTAAACCCCTCAGCTATTTGGGCTCATTAGACCATATGTATACAATACAATTAGGAGCAAATTGTTAAAGTGTTAAGGGGCATTACTCGTGTGTGGTTTTCAAACTCAACTCAAAATAGTTACAGGCAAACAAATCTTTCTAATGAAACATGATTTTAACAAATGCACTTGGTCTTATTTTCCTATTGAAGAATACATAAAAATTAAGCTGATATCTGATTGATCTAAAACAGCATATTATTTTACCAAAATAAACTAATAAGTTCTCTGCATTTAACTCAAGTGAAACACAGCTTGTTAAATTAATGTGTTTACCTAGACTGTCCAAAACTCATTTGGACGGTTTAATGATGAGACCTGATGCTAGGTCTTGTCATCAAACGAATTTCTCTGATGGAGGATTCGTTAAGGAAAGGCCCTTTTTTAATTTCCATTTTTTCAAAGTTTTTTCTATTTTCCTGTGTCCTTTTTTTCAAGATGTCCCTAGCCAGCCTGAGGTCCATTTTAAGGGCTCTCTCGCCAGCCAGACGTTCACCTAATGATAAATGGGATAGGCGATGGGATGTTAGGTTAATCAAATGCAGAAAATGATATTATTGTTATTTGTTAGGTGCAAACTTTGATAGTTAAACTTTTTATTGAGTGCACTACTGTTCGTTATGCGCACTAAAAAAAGACACAATGACTGTCTATTCTGAGCCCAGCGGTGAAATTATGCCATGTTAATGTTGCATGCAATCTAGTGACTTGGACAAAGTGCCCACTCACCTAATGAGTGATGTGTACAACTGTGTTATTGATTTCATATTGGTGAAAATAAATCACTGTCCAAAGAACGTGGATTCAACACTGTCGTTTAATTAATGATTAGACATACACCTACGGATAATATTTGAGCCAGCACATGAGATTTGGCTACATATCGCATATGCGTTGTTGTTCCATATTCATGCATGTACAGCTACCTAGTGGAGCTAGAGGCCTTGATTTGTTTACATAAGCCTTCATCTACGTCCACATCTGTGAGTGTGAGCAATGAAGGCTCAAGCGAGTCTGAACTGATGCACAGACGAGATTGAGCCTTCCATTGCCCAAAACTGCAGTAAAAAATATCACAATCTCATGTGCTGGCTCAGCATGTTATACATAGCTAATTATGCACTTGGTCGCACAGGTTCGAATTTGGGAGTGGACGAATTTTAGGTTATTCTTGTACATGGGTCAAAAATGTTATGTTTGGCCTTTAAAAGTTTGACATATGAACAAATTTTGAACCAAATGACTTGTAGGGTGACAGCTGTTTCTACAAGAAGAAATTAAATGCGAAACTAGCGGTTACTTCATAAGTCATTCGGATCTCCTTGGCCAATTATAACTCTGCATGAGGTGAAGGGCATGTATGCAGCAATACATTATGGGTGTCACGTATTGCAGCTTCACAACCAAATTATGGTTGAAATGCACACTAAGTAACACATGTTATATCTTGGGCATTCGTCTCATATCCGAGATGGCCAGTTAATCATCACTGAAATAGCGTGTATTCAATGTTGTTGTTGTACCTGTGATTGGACGTTAACATACCCTTAGACATGTACTATATTTGAGCCATCGCACACCATTTTGGTATTTATTGCATATGTTTAAATTCGATCTGTAAACATACATTATAGACAGCTACCAAGTGGGTTTAGAGATTTTAATTTTAGCCTGATTATTTGTATACATACATTTGTCAATGTACGAGCAGCAAAGGCTCTGATGAGGCAACGCCCATGCTCAGACGCATCTGAGCATTCACTGAAAGAATATGCCATATGTACGCCCATTTTGTGCAAGGGCGAGGAGCAGTGACTGCTCTGGCGAGACTGAACACATACTAAGTCTTGTCTGAGCATTGACAGATAGAATATGCCATATACACACCCGTTTTGTGCATGTGCGAGAGCAGTGAAGGCTCTGACAAGAATGGATGCATACTAAGGCTTGTCTGAGAATTCACTGAAAGAAAATGCCATATGTTCGCCCATTTTGTGCAAGGGCGAGAGCAGTGAATGCACTGTCGAGATTGAACGCATCTTAAGGCTTGTCTGAGCAATGAGTGATAGAATATGCCATATATAGACTCGTTTTGTGCATGTGCGAGAGCAGTGAATGCTCTGGCGAGACTGAACGCATGCTTAGGCTTGTCAAAGCATTGCCTGATAGGATATGCCATATCATGCGTATTGTACAGGTTTGAGAGCAGTGAATGCCCTGGCGAGACTGCAAGCATGCTAAGACTCGTCTGAGAATTCACTGAAAGAATATGCCATATGTATGCTAATTTTGTGCACATGCGAGAGCAATGAAGGCTCTGGTGGGAATGCACACATGAACAGGCGCTTCTGAGCATTGACTGATAGAATATGCCATATGTACGCCCATTTTGTTCATGTGCGAGAGCAGTGAAGTCCTTAACAAGACTGCATGCATGCTACTTCTATTCTGAGCATTGAATGAAAGAATATGCCATATGTATGCCCATTTATGTGCATGTGCAAGAGCAGTGAAGGCTCTGGTGAGACTGCAAGCATGCTCAGGTGCGTCTGAGCATTGACTGATATCATACGCTGTTTGCATTCTATTTGAGCATGCGCGTGCGATGTTTTGCTTAATGTGTTTGCTTGCAATCATATGCAGCCACCAGCTACCTAGTAGTTTAAGAGGGCTCAAATTTGGTCTGAGGTTTTATCTACACCCATTTAGAGCTAGTGCCAATAGCAATGGCTTTGGCGAGACTGCGTGTATGCTCAGATACGTCTGAGCATTCACTGATAGAATATGCCAACTAAAACACAGGTCAATCTGGATACCTGTCTTATCATAGGCTTTTGTTTCAATTATGAATCTGCTTCGTGGCAAGTTGACATATTATGCATATGAAAAGAAAACAAATGAACCAGCTCATGAAAAGTTGGAATTTATCACAAAGATAAACAATGAAGGTCTTGATGAGACTGTGTATCTGTGTATGCTCATCAGTGTCATTGAGTCTTGTACATGAAGAATATGAATCCAATAGTACGCATACACTAAGGCCTGCTAAACCATTTCAAAGCAACCTGTCCAAGAACACTGGTGTATTATGATTGACCATAGATATATGACTAAAAATGTTGATAATGATATTAAGCAGATACAACAAGAAAAGAAATGGAAAGTAAAGCAATGAATAAAAAAAATATAAAAATATTATTTTCTTTTTTTTCCTTTTCACAGGATTCGAACCTGTACAATCAGGGTATTCTAGCACTCCATATGCATTAGGCTGGCTCACTAAACCCCTCGGCTATTTGGGCTCATTAGACCATATGTATACAATACAATTAGGAGCAAATTGTTAAAGTGTTAAGGGGCATTACTCGTGTGTGGTTTTCAAACTCAACTCAAAATAGTTACAGGCAAACAAATATTTCTAATGAAACATGATTTTAACAAATGCACTTGGTCTTATTTTCCTATTGAAGAATACATAAAAATTAAGCTGATATCTGATTGATCTAAAACAGCATATTATTTTACCAAAATAAACTAATAAGTTCTCTGCATTTAACTCAGGTGAAACACAGCTTGTTAAATTAATGTGTTTACCTAGACTGTCCAAAACTCATTTGGACGGTTTAATGATGAGACCTGATGCTAGGTCTTGTCATCAAACGAATTTCTCTGATGGAGGATTCGTTAAGGAAAGGCCCTTTTTTAATTTCCATTTTTTTCAAAGTATTTTCTATTTTCCTGTGTCCTTTTTTTCAAGATGTCCCTAGCCAGCCTGAGGTCCATTTTAAGGGCTCTCTCGCCAGCCGGACGTTCACCTAATAATAAATGGGATAGGCGATGGGATGTTAGGTTAATCAAATGCAGAAAATGATATTATTGTTATTTGTTAGGTGCAAACTTTGATAGTTAAACTTTTTATTGAGTGCACTACTGTTCGTTATGCGCACTAAAAAAAGACACAATGACTGTCTATTCTGAGCCCAGCGGTGAAATAATGCCATGTTAATGTTGCATGCAGTCTAGTGACTTGGACAAAGTGCCCACTCACCTAATGAGTGATGTGTACAACTGTGTTATTGATTTCATATTGGTGAAAAAAAATCACTGTCCAAAGAACGTGGATTCAACACTGTCGTTTAATTAATGATTAGACATACACCTACGGATAATATTTGAGCCAGCACATGAGATTTGGCTACATATCGCATATGGGTTGTTGTTCCATATTTATGCATGTACAGCTACCTAGTGGAGCTAGAGGCCTTGATTTGTTTACATAAGCCTTCATCTACGTCCACATCTGTGAGTGTGAGCAATGAAGGCTCAATCGAGTCTGAACTGATGCACAGACGAGATTGAGCCTTCCATTGCCCAAAACTGCAGTAAAAAATATCACAATCTCATGTGCTGGCTCAGCATGTTATACATAGCTAATTATGCACTTGGTCGCACAGGTTCGAATTTGGGAGTGGACGAATTTTAGGTTATTCTTGTACATGGGTCAAAAATGTTATATTTGGCCTTTAAAAGTTTGACATATGAACAAATTTTGAACCAAATGACTTGTAGGGTGACAGCTGTTTCTACAAGAAGAAATTAAATGCGAAACTAGCGGTTACTTCATAAGTCATTCGGATCTCCTTGGCCAATTATAGCTCTGCATGAGGTGAAGGGCATTTATGCAGCAATACATTATGGGTGTCACGTATTGCAGCTTCACAACCAAATTATGGTTGAAATGCACACTAAGTAACACATGTTATATCTTGGGCATTCGTCTCATATCCGAGATGGCCAGTTAATCATCACTGAAATAGCGTGTATTCAATGTTGTTGTTGTACCTGTGATTGGACGTTAACATACCCTTAGACATGTACTATATTTGAGCCATCGCACACCATTTTGGTATTTATTGCATATGTTTTAATTCGATCTGTAGACATACATTATAGACAGCTACCAAGTGGGTTTAGAGATTTTAATTTTAGCCTGATTGTTTGTCTACATACATTTGTCAATGTACGAGCAGCAAAGGCTCTGATGAGGCAACGCCCATGCTCAGACGCATCTGAGCATTCACTGAAAGAATATGCCATATGTACGCCCATTTTGTGCAAGGGCGAGGAGCAGTGACTGCTCTGGCGAGACTGAACACATACTAAGTCTTGTCTGAGCATTGACAGATAGAATATGCCATATACACACCCGTTTTGTGCATGTGCGAGAGCAGTGAAGGCTCTGACAAGAATGGATGCATACTAAGGCTTGTCTGAGAATTCACTGAAAGAAAATGCCATATGTTCGCCCATTTTGTGCAAGGGCGAGAGCAGTGAATGCACTGTCGAGATTGAACGCATCTTAAGGCTTGTCTGAGCAATGAGTGATAGAATATGCCATATATAGACTCGTTTTGTGCATGTGCGAGAGCAGTGAATGCTCTGGCGAGACTGAACGCATGCTTAGGCTTGTCAAAGCATTGCCTGATAGGATATGCCATATCATGCGTATTGTACAGGTTTGAGAGCAGTGAATGCCCTGGCGAGACTGCAAGCATGCTAAGACTCGTCTGAGAATTCACTGAAAGAATATGCCATATGTATGCTAATTTTGTGCACATGCGAGAGCAATGAAGGCTCTGGTGGGAATGCACACATGAACAGGCGCTTCTGAGCATTGACTGATAGAATATGCCATATGTACGCCCATTTTGTTCATGTGCGAGAGCAGTGAAGTCCTTAACAAGACTGCATGCATGCTACTTCTATTCTGAGCATTGAATGAAAGAATATGCCATATGTATGCCCATTTATGTGCATGTGCAAGAGCAGTGAAGGCTCTGGTGAGACTGCAAGCATGCTCAGGTGCGTCTGAGCATTGACTGATATCATACGCTGTTTGCATTCTATTTGAGCATGCGCGTGCGATGTTTTGCTTAATGTGTTTGCTTGCAATCATATGCAGCCACCAGCTACCTAGTAGTTTAAGAGGGCTCAAATTTGGTCTGAGGTTTTATCTACACCCATTTAGAGCTAGTGCCAATAGCAATGGCTTTGGCGAGAATGCGTGTATGCTCAGATACGTCTGAGCATTCACTGATAGAATATGCCAACTAAAACACAGGTCAATCTGGATACCTGTCTTATCATAGGCTTTTGTTTCAATTATGAATCTGCTTCGTGGCAAGTTGACATATTATGCATATGAAAAGAAAACAAATGAACCAGCTCATGAAAAGTTGGAATTTATCACAAAGATAAACAATGAAGGTCTTGATGAGACTGTGTATCTGTGTATGCTCATCAGTGTCATTGAGTCTTGTACATGAAGAATATGAATCCAATAGTACGCATACACTAAGGCCTGCTAAACCATTTCAAAGCAACCTGTCCAAGAACACTGGTGTATTATGATTGACCATAGATATATGACTAAAAATGTTGATAGTGATATTAAGCAGATACAACAACAAAAGAAATGGAAAGTAAAGCAATGAATAAAAAAAAAATATAAAAATATTATTTTCTTTTTTTCCTTTTCACAGGATTCGAACCTGCACCATCAGGGTATTCTAGCACTCCATATGCATTAGGCTGGCTCACTAAACCCCTCAGCTATTTGGGCTCATTAGACCATATGTATACGATACAATTAGGAGCAAATTGTTAAAGTGTTAAGGGGCATTACTCGTGTGTGGTTTTCAAATCAACTCAAAATAGTTACAGGCAAACAAATCTTTCTAATGAAACATGATTTTAACAAATGCACTTGGTCTTATTTTCCTATTGAAGAATACATAAAAATTAAGCTGATATCTGATTGATCTAAAACAGCATATTATTTTACCAAAATAAACTAATAAGTTCTCTGCATTTAACTCAAGTGAAACACAGCTTGTTAAATTAATGTGTTTACCTAGACTGTCCAAAACTCATTTGGACGGTTTAATGATGAGACCTGATGCTAGGTCTTGTCATCAAACGAATTTCTCTGATGGAGGATTCGTTAAGGAAAGGCCCTTTTTTAATTTCCATTTTTTTCAAAGTATTTTCTATTTTCCTGTGTCCTTTTTTTCAAGATGTCCCTAGCCAGCCTGAGGTCCATTTTAAGGGCTCTCTCGCCAGCCAGACGTTCACCTAATAATAAATGGGATAGGCGATGGGATGTTAGGTTAATCAAATGCAGAAAATGATATTATTGTTATTTGTTAGGTGCAAACTTTGATAGTTAAACTTTTTATTGAGTGCACTACTGTTCGTTATGCGCACTAAAAAAAGACACAATGACTGTCTATTCTGAGCCCAGCGGTGAAATAATGCCATGTTAATGTTGCATGCAGTCTAGTGACTTGGACAAAGTGCCCACTCACCTAATGAGTGATGTGTACAACTGTGTTATTGATTTCATATTGGTGAAAAAAAATCACTGTCCAAAGAACGTGGATTCAACACTGTCGTTTAATTAATGATTAGACATACACCTACGGATAATATTTGAGCCAGCACATGAGATTTGGCTACATATCGCATATGCGTTGTTGTTCCATATTTATGCATGTACAGCTACCTAGTGGAGCTAGAGGCCTTGATTTGTTTACATAAGCCTTCATCTACGTCCACATCTGTGAGTGTAAGCAATGAAGGCTCAATCGAGTCTGAACTGATGCACAGACGAGATTGAGCCTTCCATTGCCCAAAACTGCAGTAAAAAATATCACAATCTCATGTGCTGGCTCAGCATGTTATACATAGCTAATTATGCACTTGGTCGCACAGGTTCGAATTTGGGAGTGGACGAATTTTAGGTTATTCTTGTACATGGGTCAAAAATGTTATATTTGGCCTTTAAAAGTTTGACATATGAACAAATTTTGAACCAAATGACTTGTAGGGTGACAGCTGTTTCTACAAGAAGAAATTAAATGCGAAACTAGCGGTTACTTCATAAGTCATTCGGATCTCCTTGGCCAATTATAGCTCTGCATGAGGTGAAGGGCATTTATGCAGCAATACATTATGGGTGTCACGTATTGCAGCTTCACAACCAAATTATGGTTGAAATGCACACTAAGTAACACATGTTATATCTTGGGCATTCGTCTCATATCCGAGATGGCCAGTTAATCATCACTGAAATAGCGTGTATTCAATGTTGTTGTTGTACCTGTGATTGGACGTTAACATACCCTTAGACATGTACTATATTTGAGCCATCGCACACCATTTTGGTATTTATTGCATATGTTTTAATTCGATCTGTAGACATACATTATAGACAGCTACCAAGTGGGTTTAGAGATTTTAATTTTAGCCTGATTGTTTGTCTACATACATTTGTCAATGTACGAGCAGCAAAGGCTCTGATGAGGCAACGCCCATGCTCAGACGCATCTGAGCATTCACTGAAAGAATATGCCATATGTACGCCCATTTTGTGCAAGGGCGAGGAGCAGTGACTGCTCTGGCGAGACTGAACACATACTAAGTCTTGTCTGAGCATTGACAGATAGAATATGCCATATACACACCCGTTTTGTGCATGTGCGAGAGCAGTGAAGGCTCTGACAAGAATGGATGCATACTAAGGCTTGTCTGAGAATTCACTGAAAGAAAATGCCATATGTTCGCCCATTTTGTGCAAGGGCGAGAGCAGTGAATGCACTGTCGAGATTGAACGCATCTTAAGGCTTGTCTGAGCAATGAGTGATAGAATATGCCATATATAGACTCGTTTTGTGCATGTGCGAGAGCAGTGAATGCTCTGGCGAGACTGAACGCATGCTTAGGCTTGTCAAAGCATTGCCTGATAGGATATGCCATATCATGCGTATTGTACAGGTTTGAGAGCAGTGAATGCCCTGGCGAGACTGCAAGCATGCTAAGACTCGTCTGAGAATTCACTGAAAGAATATGCCATATGTATGCTAATTTTGTGCACATGCGAGAGCAATGAAGGCTCTGGTGGGAATGCACACATGAACAGGCGCTTCTGAGCATTGACTGATAGAATATGCCATATGTACGCCCATTTTGTTCATGTGCGAGAGCAGTGAAGTCCTTAACAAGACTGCATGCATGCTACTTCTATTCTGAGCATTGAATGAAAGAATATGCCATATGTATGCCCATTTATGTGCATGTGCAAGAGCAGTGAAGGCTCTGGTGAGACTGCAAGCATGCTCAGGTGCGTCTGAGCATTGACTGATATCATACGCTGTTTGCATTCTATTTGAGCATGCGCGTGCGATGTTTTGCTTAATGTGTTTGCTTGCAATCATATGCAGCCACCAGCTACCTAGTAGTTTAAGAGGGCTCAAATTTGGTCTGAGGTTTTATCTACACCCATTTAGAGCTAGTGCCAATAGCAATGGCTTTGGCGAGACTGCGTGTATGCTCAGATACGTCTGAGCATTCACTGATAGAATATGCCAACTAAAACACAGGTCAATCTGGATACCTGTCTTATCATAGGCTTTTGTTTCAATTATGAATCTGCTTCGTGGCAAGTTGACATATTATGCATATGAAAAGAAAACAAATGAACCAGCTCATGAAAAGTTGGAATTTATCACAAAGATAAACAATGAAGGTCTTGATGAGACTGTGTATCTGTGTATGCTCATCAGTGTCATTGAGTCTTGTACATGAAGAATATGAATCCAATAGTACGCATACACTAAGGCCTGCTAAACCATTTCAAAGCAACCTGTCCAAGAACACTGGTGTATTATGATTGACCATAGATATATGACTAAAAATGTTGATAGTGATATTAAGCAGATACAACAACAAAAGAAATGGAAAGTAAAGCAATGAATAAAAAAAAAATATAAAAATATTATTTTCTTTTTTTCCTTTTCACAGGATTCGAACCTGCACCATCAGGGTATTCTAGCACTCCATATGCATTAGGCTGGCTCACTAAACCCCTCAGCTATTTGGGCTCATTAGACCATATGTATACGATACAATTAGGAGCAAATTGTTAAAGTGTTAAGGGGCATTACTCGTGTGTGGTTTTCAAATCAACTCAAAATAGTTACAGGCAAACAAATCTTTCTAATGAAACATGATTTTAACAAATGCACTTGGTCTTATTTTCCTATTGAAGAATACATAAAAATTAAGCTGATATCTGATTGATCTAAAACAGCATATTATTTTACCAAAATAAACTAATAAGTTCTCTGCATTTAACTCAAGTGAAACACAGCTTGTTAAATTAATGTGTTTACCTAGACTGTCCAAAACTCATTTGGACGGTTTAATGATGAGACCTGATGCTAGGTCTTGTCATCAAACGAATTTCTCTGATGGAGGATTCGTTAAGGAAAGGCCCTTTTTTAATTTCCATTTTTTTCAAAGTATTTTCTATTTTCCTGTGTCCTTTTTTTCAAGATGTCCCTAGCCAGCCTGAGGTCCATTTTAAGGGCTCTCTCGCCAGCCAGACGTTCACCTAATAATAAATGGGATAGGCGATGGGATGTTAGGTTAATCAAATGCAGAAAATGATATTATTGTTATTTGTTAGGTGCAAACTTTGATAGTTAAACTTTTTATTGAGTGCACTACTGTTCGTTATGCGCACTAAAAAAAGACACAATGACTGTCTATTCTGAGCCCAGCGGTGAAATTATGCCATGTTAATGTTGCATGCAATCTAGTGACTTGGACAAAGTGCCCACTCACCTAATGAGTGATGTGTACAACTGTGTTATTGATTTCATATTGGTGAAAATAAATCACTGTCCAAAGAACGTGGATTCAACACTGTCGTTTAATTAATGATTAGACATACACCTACGGATAATATTTGAGCCAGCACATGAGATTTGGCTACATATCGCATATGCGTTGTTGTTCCATATTCATGCATGTACAGCTACCTAGTGGAGCTAGAGGCCTTGATTTGTTTACATAAGCCTTCATCTACGTCCACATCTGTGAGTGTGAGCAATGAAGGCTCAAGCGAGTCTGAACTGATGCACAGACGAGATTGAGCCTTCCATTGCCCAAAACTGCAGTAAAAAATATCACAATCTCATGTGCTGGCTCAGCATGTTATACATAGCTAATTATGCACTTGGTCGCACAGGTTCGAATTTGGGAGTGGACGAATTTTAGGTTATTCTTGTACATGGGTCAAAAATGTTATATTTGGCCTTTAAAAGTTTGACATATGAACAAATTTTGAACCAAATGACTTGTAGGGTGACAGCTGTTTCTACAAGAAGAAATTAAATGCGAAACTAGCGGTTACTTCATAAGTCATTCGGATCTCCTTGGCCAATTATAACTCTGCATGAGGTGAAGGGCATTTATGCAGCAATACATTATGGGTGTCACGTATTGCAGCTTCACAACCAAATTATGGTTGAAATGCACACTAAGTAACACATGTTATATCTTGGGCATTCGTCTCATATCCGAGATGGCCAGTTAATCATCACTGAAATAGCGTGTATTCAATGTTGTTGTTGTACCTGTGATTGGACGTTAACATACCCTTAGACATGTACTATATTTGAGCCATCGCACACCATTTTGGTATTTATTGCATATGTTTAAATTCGATCTGTAAACATACATTATAGACAGCTACCAAGTGGGTTTAGAGATTTTAATTTTAGCCTGATTATTTGTCTACATACATTTGTCAATGTACGAGCAGCAAAGGCTCTGATGAGGCAACGCCCATGCTCAGACGCATCTGAGCATTCACTGAAAGAATATGCCATATGTACGCCCATTTTGTGCAAGGGCGAGGAGCAGTGACTGCTCTGGCGAGACTGAACACATACTAAGTCTTGTCTGAGCATTGACAGATAGAATATGCCATATACACACCCGTTTTGTGCATGTGCGAGAGCAGTGAAGGCTCTGACAAGAATGGATGCATACTAAGGCTTGTCTGAGAATTCACTGAAAGAAAATGCCATATGTTCGCCCATTTTGTGCAAGGGCGAGAGCAGTGAATGCACTGTCGAGATTGAACGCATCTTAAGGCTTGTCTGAGCAATGAGTGATAGAATATGCCATATATAGACTCGTTTTGTGCATGTGCGAGAGCAGTGAATGCTCTGGCGAGACTGAACGCATGCTTAGGCTTGTCAAAGCATTGCCTGATAGGATATGCCATATCATGCGTATTGTACAGGTTTGAGAGCAGTGAATGCCCTGGCGAGACTGCAAGCATGCTAAGACTCGTCTGAGAATTCACTGAAAGAATATGCCATATGTATGCTAATTTTGTGCACATGCGAGAGCAATGAAGGCTCTGGTGGGAATGCACACATGAACAGGCGCTTCTGAGCATTGACTGATAGAATATGCCATATGTACGCCCATTTTGTTCATGTGCGAGAGCAGTGAAGTCCTTAACAAGACTGCATGCATGCTACTTCTATTCTGAGCATTGAATGAAAGAATATGCCATATGTATGCCCATTTATGTGCATGTGCAAGAGCAGTGAAGGCTCTGGTGAGACTGCAAGCATGCTCAGGTGCGTCTGAGCATTGACTGATATCATACGCTGTTTGCATTCTATTTGAGCATGCGCGTGCGATGTTTTGCTTAATGTGTTTGCTTGCAATCATAAGCAGCCACCAGCTACCTAGTAGTTTAAGAGGGCTCTAATTTGGTCTGAGGTTTTATCTACACCCATTTAGAGCTAGTGCCAATAGCAATGGCTTTGGCGAGACTGCGTGTATGCTCAGATACGTCTGAGCATTCACTGATAGAATATGCCAACTAAAACACAGGTCAATCTGGATACCTGTCTTATCATAGGCTTTTGTTTCAATTATGAATCTGCTTCGTGGCAAGTTGACATATTATGCATATGAAAAGAAAACAAATGAACCAGCTCATGAAAAGTTGGAATTTATCACAAAGATAAACAATGAAGGTCTTGACGAGACTGTGTATCTGTGTATGCTCATCAGTGTCATTGAGTCTTGTACATGAAAAATATGAATCCAATAGTACGCATACACTAAGGCCTGCTAAACCATTTCAAAGCAACCTGTCCAAGAACACTGGTGTATTATGATTGACCATAGATATATGACTAAAAAGGTTGATAATGATATTAAGCAGATACAACAAGAAAAGAAATGGAAAGTAAAGCAATGAATAAAAAAAATACAAAAATATTATTTTCTTTTTTTTCCTTTTCACAGGATTCGAACCTGTACAATCAGGGTATTCTAGCACTCCATATGCATTAGGCTGGCTCACTAAACCCCTCGGCTATTTGGGCTCATTAGACCATATGTATACAATACAATTAGGAGCAAATTGTTAAAGTGTTAAGGGGCATTACTCGTGTGTGGTTTTCAAACTCAACTCAAAATAGTTACAGGCAAACAAATATTTCTAATGAAACATGATTTTAACAAATGCACTTGGTCTTATTTTCCTATTGAAGAATACATAAAAATTAAGCTGATATCTGATTGATCTAAAACAGCATATTATTTTACCAAAATAAACTAATAAGTTCTCTGCATTTAACTCAGGTGAAACACAGCTTGTTAAATTAATGTGTTTACCTAGACTGTCCAAAACTCATTTGGACGGTTTAATGATGAGACCTGATGCTAGGTCTTGTCATCAAACGAATTTCTCTGATGGAGGATTCGTTAAGGAAATGCCCTTTTTTTAATTTCCATTTTTTCAAAGTTTTTTTTACTATTTTCCTGTGTCCTTTTTTTTCAAGATATCCCTAGCCAGCCTGAGGTCCATTTTAAGGGCTCTCTCGCCAGCCGGACGTTCACCTAATAATAAATGGGATAGGCGATGGGATGTTAGGTTAATCAAATGCAGAAAATGATATAATTGTTATTTGTTAGGTGCAAACTTTGATAGTTAAACATTTTATTGAGTGCACTACTGTTCGTTATGCGCACTAAAAAGACACAATGACTGTCTATTCTGAGCCCAGCGGTGAAATAATGCCATGTTAATGTTGCATGCAATCTAGTGACTTGGACAAAGTGCCCACTCACCTAATGAATGATGTGTACAACTGTGTTATTGATTTCATATTGGTGAAAAAAAATCATTGTCCAAAGAACGTGGATTCAACACTGTCGTTCTTTTAATTAATGATTAGACATACACCTATGTACAATATTTGAGCCAGCACATGAGATTTGGCTACATATCGCATATGCGTTGTTGTTCCATTTTATGCATGTACAGCTACCTAGTGGAGCTAGAGGCCTTGATTTGTTTACATAAGCCTTCATCTACGTCCACTTTTGTGAGTGTGAGCAATGAAGGCTCAAGCGAGTCTGAACTGATGCACAGACGAGATTGAGCCTTCCATTGCCCAAAACTGCAGTAAAAAATATCACAATCTCATGTGCTGGCTCAGCATGTTACACATAGCTAATTATGCATTTGGTCGCACAGGTTCGAATTTGGGAGTAGACGAATTTTAGGTTATTCTTGTACATGGGTCAAAAATGTTATATTTGGCCTTTAAAAGTTTGACATATGAACAAATTTTGAACCAAATGACTTATAGGGTGACAGCTGTTTCTACAAGAAGAAATTAAATGCGAAACTAGCGGTTACTTCATAAGTCATTCGGATCTCCTTGGCCAATTATAACTCTGCATGAGGTGAAGGGCATTTATGCAGCAATACATTATGGGTGTCACGTATTGCAGCTTCACAACCAAATTATGGTTGAAATGCACACTAAGTAACACATGTTATATCTTGGGCATTCGTCTCATATCCGAGATGGCCAGTTAATCATCACTGAAATAGCGTGTATTCAATGCTGTTGTTGTACCTGTGATTGGACGTTAACATACCCTTAGACGTGTACTATATTTGAGCCATCGCACACCATTTTGGTATTTATTGCATATGTTTAAATTCGATCTGTAGACATACATTATAGACAGCTACCAAGTGGGTTTAGAGATTTTAATTTTAGCCTGATTATTTGTCTACATACATTTGTCAATGTACGAGCAGCAAAGGCTCTGATGAGGCAACGCCCATGCTCAGACGCATCTGAGCATTCACTGAAACATATGCCATATGTACGCCCATTTTGTGCAAGGGCGAGGAGCAGTGACTGCTCTGGCGAGACTGAACACATACTAAGTCTTGTCTGAGCATTGACAGATAGAATATGCCATATACACACCCGTTTTGTGCATGTGCGAGAGCAGTGAAGGCTCTGACAAGAATGGATGCATACTAAGGCTTGTCTGAGAATTCACTGAAAGAAAATGCCATATGTTCGCCCATTTTGTGCAAGGGCGAGAGCAGTGAATGCACTGTCGAGACTGAACGCATCTTAAGGCTTGTCTGAGCAATGAGTGATAGAATATGCCATATATAGACTCGTTTTGTGCATGTGCGAGAGCAGTGAATGCTCTGGCGAGACTGAACGCTTGCTTAGGCTTGTCAAAGCATTGCCTGCTGGGATATGCCATATCATGCGTATTGTACATGTTTGAGAGCAGTGGATGCTCTGGCGAGACTGCAAGCATGCTAAGACTCGTCTGAGAATTCACTGAAAGAATATGCCATATGTATGCTAATTTTGTGCACATGCGAGAGCAATGAAGGCTCTGGTGGGAATACACTCATGAACAGGCGCTTCTGAGCATTGACTGATAGAATATGCCATATGTACGCCCATTTTGTTCATGTGCGAGAGCAGTGAAGTCCTTAACAAGACTGCATGCATGCTACTTCTATTCTGAGCATTGAATGAAAGAATATGCCATATGTACGCCCATTTATGTGCATGTGCAAGAGCAGTGAAGGCTCTGCTGAGACTGCACGCATGCTCAGGTGCGTCTGAGCATTGACTGATATCATACGCTGTTTGCATTCTATTTGAGCCTGCGCGTGCGATGTTTTGCTTAATGTGTTTGCTTGCAATCATATGCAGCCACCAGCTACCTAGTAGTTTAAGAGGGCTCAAATTTGGTCTGAGGTTTTATCTACACCCATTTAGAGCTAGTGCCAATGGCAATGGCTTTGGCGAGACTGCGTGTATGCTCAGATACGTCTGAGCATTCACTGATAGAATATGCCAACTAAAACACATGTCAATCTGGATACCTGTCTTATCATAGGCTTTTGTTTCAATTATGAATCTGCTTCGTGGCAAGTTGACATAGTATGCATATGAAAAGAAAACAAATGAACCAGCTCATGAAAAGTTGGAATTTATCACAAAGATAAACGATGAAGGTATTGATGAGACTGTGTATCTGTGTATGCTCATCAGTGTCATTGAGTCTTGTACATGAAGAATATGAATCCAATAGTACGCATACACTAAGGCCTGCTAAACCATTTCAAAGCAACCTGTCCAAGAACACTGGTGTATTATGTTTAACCATAGATATATGACTAAAAATGTTGATAGTTATATTAAGCAGATACAACAACAAAAGAAATGGAAAGTAAAGCAATGAATAAAAAAATATATAAAAATATTATTTTCTTTTTTTTCCTTTTCACAGGATTCGAACCTGCACCATCAGGGTATTCTAGCACTCCATATGCATTAGGCTGGCTCACTAAACCCCTCAGCTATTTGGGCTCATTAGACCATATGTATACAATACAATTAGGAGCAAATTGTTAAAGTGTTAAGGGGCATTACTCGTGTGTGGTTTTCAAACTCAACTCAAAATAGTTACAGGCAAACACATCTTTCTAATGAAACATGATTTTAACAAATGCACTTGGTCTTATTTTCCTATTGAAGAATACATAAAAATTAAGCTGATATCTGATTGATCTAAAACAGCATATTATTTTACCAAAATAAACTAATAAGTTCTCTGCATTTAACTCAAGTGAAACACAGCTTGTTAAATTAATGTGTTTACCTAGACTGTCCAAAACTCATTTGGACAGTTTAATGATGAGACCTGATGCTAGGTCTTGTCATCAAACGAATTTCTCTGATGGAGGATTCGTTAAGGAAAGGCCCTTTTTTTTAATTTCCATTTTTTCAAAGTTTTTTTTCTATTTTCCTGTGTCCTTTTTTTCAAGATGTCCCTAACCAGCCTGAGGTCCATTTTAAGGGCTCTCTCGCCAGCCGGATGTTCACCTAATAATAAATGGGATAGGCGATGGGATGTTAGGTTAATCAAATGCAGAAGATGATATTATTGTTATTTGTTAGGTGCAAACTTTGATAGTTAAACTTTTAAATTTAGTGCACTACTGTTCGTTATGCGCACTAAAAAAAGACACGATGACTGTCTATTCTGAGCCCAACGGCAAAATAATGCCATGTTAATGTTGCATGCAATCTATTGACTTGGACAAAGTGCCCACTCACCTAATGAGTGATGTGTACAACTGTGTTATTGATTTCATATTGGTGAAAAAAATCACTGTCCAAAGAACGTGGATTCAACACTATCGTTTAATTAATGATTAGACATACACCTATGTACAATATTTGAGCCAGCACATGAGATTTGGCTACATATCGCATATGCGTTGTTGTTCCATATTTATGCATGTACAGCTACCTAGTGGAGCTAGAGGCCTTGATTTGTTTACATAAGCCTTCATCTACGTCCACTTTTGTGAGTGTGAGCAATGAAGGCTCAAGCGAGTCTGAACTGATGCACAGACGAGATTGAGCCTTCCATTGCCCAAAACTGCAGTAAAAAATATCACAATCTCATGTGCTGGCTCAGCATGTTACACATAGCTAATTATGCATTTGGTCGCACAGGTTCGAATTTGGGAGTAGACGAATTTTAGGTTATTCTTGTACATGGGTCAAAAATGTTATATTTGGCCTTTAAAAGTTTGACATATGAACAAATTTTGAACCAAATGACTTGTAGGGTGACAGCTGTTTCTACAAGAAGAAATTAAATGCGAAATTAGCGGTTACTTCATAAGTAATTCGGATCTCCTTGGCCAATTATAGCTCTGCATGAGGTGAAGGGCATTTATGCAGCAATACATTATGGGTGTCACGTATTGCAGCTTCACAACCAAATAATGGTTGAAATGCACACTAAGTAACACATGTTATATCTTGGGCATTCGTCTCATATCCGAGATGGCCAGTTAATCATCACTGAAATAGCGTGTATTCAACGTTGTTGTTGTACCTGTGATTGGACGTCAACATACCCTTAAACATGTACTATATTTGAGCCATCTCACACCATTTTGGTATTTATTGCATATGTTTTAATTCGATCTGTAGACATACATTATAGACAGCTACCAAGTGGGTTTAGAGATTTTAATTTTAGCCTGATTATTTGTCTACATACATTTGTCAATGTACGAGCAGCAAAGGCTCTGATGAGGCAACGCCCATGCTCAGACACATCTGAGCATTCACTGAAAGAATATGCCATATGTACGCCCATTTTGTGCAAGGGCGAGGAGCAGTGACTGCTCTGGCGAGACTGAACACATACTAAGTCTTGTCTGAGCATTGACAGATAGAATATGTCATATACACACCCGTTTTTGTGCATGTGCGAGAGCAGTGAAGGCTCTGACAAGAATGGATGCATACTAAGGCTTGTCTGAGAATTCACTGAAAGAAAATGCCATATGTTCGCCCATTTTGTGCAAGGGCGAGAGCAGTGAATGCTCTGTCGAGACTAAACGCATCTTAAGGCTTGTCTGAGCAATGAGTGATAGAATATGCCATATATAGACTCGTTTTATGCATTTGCCAGAGCAGTGAATGCTCTGGCGAGACTGAACGCATGCTTAGGCTTGTCGAAGCATTGCCTGATAGGATATGCCATATCATGCGTATTGTACATGTTTGAGAGCAGTGAATGCTCTGGCGAGACTGCAAGCATGCTAAGACTCGTCTGAGAATTCACTGAAAGAATATGCCATATGTATGCTCATTTTGTGCACATGCGAGAGCAATGAAGGCTCTGGTGGGACTGCACACATGAACAGGCGCTTCTGAGCATTGACTGATAGAATATGCCATATGTACGCCCATTTTGTTCATGTGCGAGAGCAGTGAAGTCCTTATCAAGACTGCATGCATGCTACTTCTATTCTGAGCATTAAATGAAAGAATATGCCATATGTACGCCCATTTATGTGCATGTGCAAGAGCAGTGAAGGCTCTGGTAAGACTGCACGCATGCTCAGGTGCGTCTGAGCATTGACTAATATCATACGCTATTTGCATTCTTTTTGAGCCAGCGCGCGCGATGTTTTGCTTGATGTGTTTGCTTGCAATCATATGCAGCCACCAGCTACCTAGTAGTTTAAGAGGGCTCAAATTTGGTCTGAGGTTTTATCTACACCCATTTAGAGCTAGTGCCAATAGCAATGGCCTTGGCGAGACTGCGTGCATGCTCAGATACGTCTGAGCATTCACTGATAGAATATGCCAACTAAAACACATGTCAATCTGGATACCTGTCTTATCATAGGCTTTTGTTTCAATTATGAATCTGCTTCGTGGCAAGTTGACATATTATGCATATGAAAAGAAAACAAATGAACCAGCTCATGAAAAGTTGGAATTTATCACAAAGATAAACAATGAAGGTCTTGATGAGACTGTGTATCTGTGTATGCTCATCAGTGTCATTGAGTCTTGTACATGAAGAATATGAATCCGATAGTACGCATACACTAAGGCCTTCTAAACCATTTCAAAGCAACCTGTCCAAGAACACTAGTGTATTATGATTGACCATAGATATATGACTTAAAGTGTTGATAGTTATATTAAGCAGATACAACAACAAAAGAAATGGAAAGTAAAGCAATGAATAAAAAAAATATAAAAATATTATTTTCTTTTTTTTCCTTTTCACAGGATTCGAACCTGTACCATCAGGGTATTCTAGCACTCCATATGCATTAGGCTGGCTCACTAAACCCCTCGGCTATTTGGGCTCATTAGACCATATGTATACAATACAATTAGGAGCAAATTGTTAAAGTGTTAAGGGGCATTACTCGTGTGTGGTTTTCAAACTCAACTCAAAATAGTTACAGGCAAACACATCTTTCTAATGAAACATGATTTTAACAAATGCACTTGGTCTTATTTTCCTATTGAAGAATACATAAAAATTAAGCTGATATCTGATTGATCTAAAACAGCATATTATTTTACCAAAATACACTAATAAGTTCTCTGCATTTAACTCAAGTGAAACACAGCTTGTTAAATTAATGTGTTTACCTAGACTGTCCAAAACTCATTTGGACGGTTTAATGACGAGACCTGATGCTAGGTCTTGTCATCAAACGAATTTCTCTGATGGAGGATTCGTTAAGGAAAGGCCCTTTTTTAATTTCCATTTTTTCAAAGTTTTTTTTCTATTTTCCTGTGTCCTTTTTTTTCAAGATGTCCCTAGCCAGTCTGGGGTCCATTTTAAGGGCTCTCTCGCCAGTCGGACGTTCACCTAATAATAAATGGGCGATGGGATGTTAGGTTAATCAAATGCAGAAAATGATATTATTGTTATTTGTTAGGTGCAAACTTTGATAGTTAAACTTTTTATTGAGTGCACTACTGTTCGTTATGCGCACTAAAAAAGACACAATGACTGTCTATTCTGAGCCCAGCGGTGAAATAATGCCATGTTAATGTTGCATGCAATCTAGTGACTTGGACAAAGTGCCCACTCACCTAATGAGTGATGTGTACAACTGTGTTATTGATTTCATATTGGTGAAAAAAATCACTGTCCAAAGAACGTGGATTCAACACTGTCGTTTAATTAATGATTAGACATACACCTACGTACAATATTTGAGCCAGCACATGAGATTTGGCTACATATCGCATATGCGTTGTTGTTCCATATTTATGCTTGTACAGCTACCTAGTGGAGCTAGAGGCCTTGATTTGTTTACATAAGCCTTCATCTACGTCCACATTTGTGAGTGTGAGCAATGAAGGCTCAAGCGAGTCTGAACTGATGCACAGACGAGATTGAGCCTTCCATTGCCCAAAACTGCAGTAAAAGATATCACAATCTCATGTGCTGGCTCAGCATGTTACACATAGCTAATTATGCATTTGGTCGCACAGGTTCGAATTTGGGAGTGGACGAATTTTAGGTTATTCTTGTACATGGGTCAAAAATGTTATATTTGGCCTTTAAAAGTTTGACATATGAACAAATTTTGAACCAAATGACTTGTAGGGTGACAGCTGTTTCTACAAGAAGAAATTAAATGCGAAACTAGCGGTTACTTCATAAGTCATTCGGATCTCCTTGGCCAATTATAGCTCTGCATGAGGTGAAGGGCATTTATGCAGCAATACATTATGGGTGTCACGTATTGCAGCTTCACAACCAAATTATGGTTGAAATGCACACTAAGTAACACATGTTATATCTTGGGCATTCGTCTCATATCCGAGATGGCCAGTTAATCATCACTGAAATAGCGTGTATTCAATGTTGTTGTTGTACCTGTGATTGGACGTTAACATACCCTTAGACATGTACTATATTTGAGCCATCGCACACCATTTTGGTATTTATTGCATATGTTTAAATTCGATCTGTAGACATACATTATAGACAGCTACCAAGTGGGTTTAGAGATTTTAATTTTAGCCTGATTATTTGTCTACATACATTTGTCAATGTACGAGCAGCAAAGGCTCTGATGAGGCAACGCCCATGCTCAGACGCATCTGAGCATTCACTGAAAGAATATGCCATATGTACGCCCATTTTGTGCAAGGGCGAGGAGCAGTGACTGCTCTGGTGAGACTGAACACATACTAAGTCTTGTCTGAGCATTGACAGATAGAATATGCCATATACACACCCGTTTTGTGCATGTGCGAGAGCAGTGAAGGCTCTGACAAGAATGGATGCATACTAAGGCTTGTCTGAGAATTCACTGAAAGAAAATGCCATATGTTCGCCCATTGTGTGCAAGGGCGAGAGCAGTGAATGCACTGTCGAGACTGAACGCATCTTAAGGCTTGTCTGAGCAATGAGTGATAGAATATGCCATATATAGACTCGTTTTGTGCATGTGCGAGAGCAGTGAATGCTCTGGCGAGACTGAACGCATGCTTAGGCTTGTCAAAGCATTGCCTGATAGGATATGCCATATCATGCGTAGTGTACAGGTTTGAGAGCAGTGAATGCTCTGGCGAGACTGCAAGCATGCTAAGACTCGTCTGAGAATTCACTGAAAGAATATGCCATATGTATGCTAATTTTGTGCACATGCGAGAGCAATGAAGGCTCTGGTGGGACTGCACACATGAACAGGCGCTTCTGAGCATTGACTGATAGAATATGCCATATGTACGCCCATTTTGTTCATGTGCGAGGGCAGTGAAGTCCTTAACAAGACTGCATGCATGCTACTTCCATTCTGAGCATTGAATGAAAGAATATGCCATATATACGCCCATTTATGTGCATGTGCAAGAGCAGTGAAGGCTCTGGTGAGACTGCACGCATGCTCAGGTACGTCTGAGCATTGACTGATATCATACGCTGTTTGCATTCTATTTGAGCCTGCGCGTGCGATGTTTTGCTTAATGTGTTTGCTTGCAATCATATGCAGCCACCAGCTACCTAGTAGTTTAAGAGGGCTCAAATTTGGTCTGAGGTTTTATCTACACCCATTTAGAGCTAGTGCCAATAGCAATGGCCTTGGCGAGACTGCGTGCATGCTCAGATACGTCTGAGCATTCACTGATAGAATATGCCAACTAAAACACAGGTCAATCTGGATACCTGTCTTATCATAGGCTTTTGTTTCAATTATGAACCTGCTTCGTGGCAAGTTGACATATTATGCATATGAAAAGAAAACAAATGAACCAGCTCATGAAAAGTTGGAATTTATCACAAAGATAAACAATGAAGGTCTTGATGAGACTGTGTATCTGTGTATGCTCATCAGTGTCATTGAGTCTTGTACATGAAGAATATGAATCCAATAGTACGCATACACTAAGGCCTGCTAAGCCATTTCAAAGCAACCTGTCCAAGAACACTGGTGTATTATGATTGACCATAGATATATGACTAAAAATGTTGATAGTGATATTGAGCAGATACAACAACAAAAGAAATGGAAAGTAAAGCAATGAATAAAAAAAAATATAAAAATATTATTTTCTTTTTTTCCTTTTCACAGGAATTGAACCTGCACCATCAGGGTATTCTAGCACTCCATATGCATTAGGCTGGCTCACTAAACCCCTCAGCTATTTGGGCTCATTAGACCATATGTATACAATACAATTAGGAGCAAATTGTTAAAGTGTTAAGGGGCATTACTCGTGTGTGGTTTTCAAACTCAACTCAAAATAGTTACAGGCAAACAAATCTTTCTAATGAAACATGATTTTAACAAATGCACTTGGTCTTATTTTCCTATTGAAGAATACATAAAAATTAAGCTGATATCTGATTGATCTAAAACAGCATATTATTTTACCAAAATAAACTAATAAGTTCTCTGCATTTAACTCAAGTGAAACACAGCTTGTTAAATTAATGTGTTTACCTAGACTGTCCAAAACTCATTTGGACGGTTTAATGATGAGACCTGATGCTAGGTCTTGTCATCAAACGAATTTCTCTGATGGAGGATTCGTTAAGGAAAGGCCCTTTTTTAATTTCCATTTTTTCAAAGTTTTTTCTATTTTCCTGTGTCCTTTTTTTCAAGATGTCCCTAGCCAGCCTGAGGTCCATTTTAAGGGCTCTCTCGCCAGCCAGACGTTCACCTAATGATAAATGGGATAGGCGATGGGATGTTAGGTTAATCAAATGCAGAAAATGATATTATTGTTATTTGTTAGGTGCAAACTTTGATAGTTAAACTTTTTATTGAGTGCACTACTGTTCGTTATGCGCACTAAAAAAAGACACAATGACTGTCTATTCTGAGCCCAGCGGTGAAATTATGCCATGTTAATGTTGCATGCAATCTAGTGACTTGGACAAAGTGCCCACTCACCTAATGAGTGATGTGTACAACTGTGTTATTGATTTCATATTGGTGAAAATAAATCACTGTCCAAAGAACGTGGATTCAACACTGTCGTTTAATTAATGATTAGACATACACCTACGGATAATATTTGAGCCAGCACATGAGATTTGGCTACATATCGCATATGCGTTGTTGTTCCATATTCATGCATGTACAGCTACCTAGTGGAGCTAGAGGCCTTGATTTGTTTACATAAGCCTTCATCTACGTCCACATCTGTGAGTGTGAGCAATGAAGGCTCAAGCGAGTCTGAACTGATGCACAGACGAGATTGAGCCTTCCATTGCCCAAAACTGCAGTAAAAAATATCACAATCTCATGTGCTGGCTCAGCATGTTATACATAGCTAATTATGCACTTGGTCGCACAGGTTCGAATTTGGGAGTGGACGAATTTTAGGTTATTCTTGTACATGGGTCAAAAATGTTATGTTTGGCCTTTAAAAGTTTGACATATGAACAAATTTTGAACCAAATGACTTGTAGGGTGACAGCTGTTTCTACAAGAAGAAATTAAATGCGAAACTAGCGGTTACTTCATAAGTCATTCGGATCTCCTTGGCCAATTATAACTCTGCATGAGGTGAAGGGCATGTATGCAGCAATACATTATGGGTGTCACGTATTGCAGCTTCACAACCAAATTATGGTTGAAATGCACACTAAGTAACACATGTTATATCTTGGGCATTCGTCTCATATCCGAGATGGCCAGTTAATCATCACTGAAATAGCGTGTATTCAATGTTGTTGTTGTACCTGTGATTGGACGTTAACATACCCTTAGACATGTACTATATTTGAGCCATCGCACACCATTTTGGTATTTATTGCATATGTTTAAATTCGATCTGTAAACATACATTATAGACAGCTACCAAGTGGGTTTAGAGATTTTAATTTTAGCCTGATTATTTGTATACATACATTTGTCAATGTACGAGCAGCAAAGGCTCTGATGAGGCAACGCCCATGCTCAGACGCATCTGAGCATTCACTGAAAGAATATGCCATATGTACGCCCATTTTGTGCAAGGGCGAGGAGCAGTGACTGCTCTGGCGAGACTGAACACATACTAAGTCTTGTCTGAGCATTGACAGATAGAATATGCCATATACACACCCGTTTTGTGCATGTGCGAGAGCAGTGAAGGCTCTGACAAGAATGGATGCATACTAAGGCTTGTCTGAGAATTCACTGAAAGAAAATGCCATATGTTCGCCCATTTTGTGCAAGGGCGAGAGCAGTGAATGCACTGTCGAGATTGAACGCATCTTAAGGCTTGTCTGAGCAATGAGTGATAGAATATGCCATATATAGACTCGTTTTGTGCATGTGCGAGAGCAGTGAATGCTCTGGCGAGACTGAACGCATGCTTAGGCTTGTCAAAGCATTGCCTGATAGGATATGCCATATCATGCGTATTGTACAGGTTTGAGAGCAGTGAATGCCCTGGCGAGACTGCAAGCATGCTAAGACTCGTCTGAGAATTCACTGAAAGAATATGCCATATGTATGCTAATTTTGTGCACATGCGAGAGCAATGAAGGCTCTGGTGGGAATGCACACATGAACAGGCGCTTCTGAGCATTGACTGATAGAATATGCCATATGTACGCCCATTTTGTTCATGTGCGAGAGCAGTGAAGTCCTTAACAAGACTGCATGCATGCTACTTCTATTCTGAGCATTGAATGAAAGAATATGCCATATGTATGCCCATTTATGTGCATGTGCAAGAGCAGTGAAGGCTCTGGTGAGACTGCAAGCATGCTCAGGTGCGTCTGAGCATTGACTGATATCATACGCTGTTTGCATTCTATTTGAGCATGCGCGTGCGATGTTTTGCTTAATGTGTTTGCTTGCAATCATATGCAGCCACCAGCTACCTAGTAGTTTAAGAGGGCTCAAATTTGGTCTGAGGTTTTATCTACACCCATTTAGAGCTAGTGCCAATAGCAATGGCTTTGGCGAGACTGCGTGTATGCTCAGATACGTCTGAGCATTCACTGATAGAATATGCCAACTAAAACACAGGTCAATCTGGATACCTGTCTTATCATAGGCTTTTGTTTCAATTATGAATCTGCTTCGTGGCAAGTTGACATATTATGCATATGAAAAGAAAACAAATGAACCAGCTCATGAAAAGTTGGAATTTATCACAAAGATAAACAATGAAGGTCTTGATGAGACTGTGTATCTGTGTATGCTCATCAGTGTCATTGAGTCTTGTACATGAAGAATATGAATCCAATAGTACGCATACACTAAGGCCTGCTAAACCATTTCAAAGCAACCTGTCCAAGAACACTGGTGTATTATGATTGACCATAGATATATGACTAAAAATGTTGATAATGATATTAAGCAGATACAACAAGAAAAGAAATGGAAAGTAAAGCAATGAATAAAAAAAATATAAAAATATTATTTTCTTTTTTTTCCTTTTCACAGGATTCGAACCTGTACAATCACGGTATTCTAGCACTCCATATGCATTAGGCTGGCTCACTAAACCCCTCGGCTATTTGGGCTCATTAGACCATATGTATACAATACAATTAGGAGCAAATTGTTAAAGTGTTAAGGGGCATTACTCGTGTGTGGTTTTCAAACTCAACTCAAAATAGTTACAGGCAAACAAATATTTCTAATGAAACATGATTTTAACAAATGCACTTGGTCTTATTTTCCTATTGAAGAATACATAAAAATTAAGCTGATATCTGATTGATCTAAAACAGCATATTATTTTACCAAAATAAACTAATAAGTTCTCTGCATTTAACTCAGGTGAAACACAGCTTGTTAAATTAATGTGTTTACCTAGACTGTCCAAAACTCATTTGGACGGTTTAATGATGAGACCTGATGCTAGGTCTTGTCATCAAACGAATTTCTCTGATGGAGGATTCGTTAAGGAAAGGCCCTTTTTTAATTTCCATTTTTTTCAAAGTATTTTCTATTTTCCTGTGTCCTTTTTTTCAAGATGTCCCTAGCCAGCCTGAGGTCCATTTTAAGGGCTCTCTCGCCAGCCGGACGTTCACCTAATAATAAATGGGATAGGCGATGGGATGTTAGGTTAATCAAATGCAGAAAATGATATTATTGTTATTTGTTAGGTGCAAACTTTGATAGTTAAACTTTTTATTGAGTGCACTACTGTTCGTTATGCGCACTAAAAAAAGACACAATGACTGTCTATTCTGAGCCCAGCGGTGAAATAATGCCATGTTAATGTTGCATGCAGTCTAGTGACTTGGACAAAGTGCCCACTCACCTAATGAGTGATGTGTACAACTGTGTTATTGATTTCATATTGGTGAAAAAAAATCACTGTCCAAAGAACGTGGATTCAACACTGTCGTTTAATTAATGATTAGACATACACCTACGGATAATATTTGAGCCAGCACATGAGATTTGGCTACATATCGCATATGCGTTGTTGTTCCATATTTATGCATGTACAGCTACCTAGTGGAGCTAGAGGCCTTGATTTGTTTACATAAGCCTTCATCTACGTCCACATCTGTGAGTGTGAGCAATGAAGGCTCAATCGAGTCTGAACTGATGCACAGACGAGATTGAGCCTTCCATTGCCCAAAACTGCAGTAAAAAATATCACAATCTCATGTGCTGGCTCAGCATGTTATACATAGCTAATTATGCACTTGGTCGCACAGGTTCGAATTTGGGAGTGGACGAATTTTAGGTTATTCTTGTACATGGGTCAAAAATGTTATATTTGGCCTTTAAAAGTTTGACATATGAACAAATTTTGAACCAAATGACTTGTAGGGTGACAGCTGTTTCTACAAGAAGAAATTAAATGCGAAACTAGCGGTTACTTCATAAGTCATTCGGATCTCCTTGGCCAATTATAGCTCTGCATGAGGTGAAGGGCATTTATGCAGCAATACATTATGGGTGTCACGTATTGCAGCTTCACAACCAAATTATGGTTGAAATGCACACTAAGTAACACATGTTATATCTTGGGCATTCGTCTCATATCCGAGATGGCCAGTTAATCATCACTGAAATAGCGTGTATTCAATGTTGTTGTTGTACCTGTGATTGGACGTTAACATACCCTTAGACATGTACTATATTTGAGCCATCGCACACCATTTTGGTATTTATTGCATATGTTTTAATTCGATCTGTAGACATACATTATAGACAGCTACCAAGTGGGTTTAGAGATTTTAATTTTAGCCTGATTGTTTGTCTACATACATTTGTCAATGTACGAGCAGCAAAGGCTCTGATGAGGCAACGCCCATGCTCAGACGCATCTGAGCATTCACTGAAAGAATATGCCATATGTACGCCCATTTTGTGCAAGGGCGAGGAGCAGTGACTGCTCTGGCGAGACTGAACACATACTAAGTCTTGTCTGAGCATTGACAGATAGAATATGCCATATACACACCCGTTTTGTGCATGTGCGAGAGCAGTGAAGGCTCTGACAAGAATGGATGCATACTAAGGCTTGTCTGAGAATTCACTGAAAGAAAATGCCATATGTTCGCCCATTTTGTGCAAGGGCGAGAGCAGTGAATGCACTGTCGAGATTGAACGCATCTTAAGGCTTGTCTGAGCAATGAGTGATAGAATATGCCATATATAGACTCGTTTTGTGCATGTGCGAGAGCAGTGAATGCTCTGGCGAGACTGAACGCATGCTTAGGCTTGTCAAAGCATTGCCTGATAGGATATGCCATATCATGCGTATTGTACAGGTTTGAGAGCAGTGAATGCCCTGGCGAGACTGCAAGCATGCTAAGACTCGTCTGAGAATTCACTGAAAGAATATGCCATATGTATGCTAATTTTGTGCACATGCGAGAGCAATGAAGGCTCTGGTGGGAATGCACACATGAACAGGCGCTTCTGAGCATTGACTGATAGAATATGCCATATGTACGCCCATTTTGTTCATGTGCGAGAGCAGTGAAGTCCTTAACAAGACTGCATGCATGCTACTTCTATTCTGAGCATTGAATGAAAGAATATGCCATATGTATGCCCATTTATGTGCATGTGCAAGAGCAGTGAAGGCTCTGGTGAGACTGCAAGCATGCTCAGGTGCGTCTGAGCATTGACTGATATCATACGCTGTTTGCATTCTATTTGAGCATGCGCGTGCGATGTTTTGCTTAATGTGTTTGCTTGCAATCATATGCAGCCACCAGCTACCTAGTAGTTTAAGAGGGCTCAAATTTGGTCTGAGGTTTTATCTACACCCATTTAGAGCTAGTGCCAATAGCAATGGCTTTGGCGAGAATGCGTGTATGCTCAGATACGTCTGAGCATTCACTGATAGAATATGCCAACTAAAACACAGGTCAATCTGGATACCTGTCTTATCATAGGCTTTTGTTTCAATTATGAATCTGCTTCGTGGCAAGTTGACATATTATGCATATGAAAAGAAAACAAATGAACCAGCTCATGAAAAGTTGGAATTTATCACAAAGATAAACAATGAAGGTCTTGATGAGACTGTGTATCTGTGTATGCTCATCAGTGTCATTGAGTCTTGTACATGAAGAATATGAATCCAATAGTACGCATACACTAAGGCCTGCTAAACCATTTCAAAGCAACCTGTCCAAGAACACTGGTGTATTATGATTGACCATAGATATATGACTAAAAATGTTGATAGTGATATTAAGCAGATACAACAACAAAAGAAATGGAAAGTAAAGCAATGAATAAAAAAAAAATATAAAAATATTATTTTCTTTTTTTCCTTTTCACAGGATTCGAACCTGCACCATCAGGGTATTCTAGCACTCCATATGCATTAGGCTGGCTCACTAAACCCCTCAGCTATTTGGGCTCATTAGACCATATGTATACGATACAATTAGGAGCAAATTGTTAAAGTGTTAAGGGGCATTACTCGTGTGTGGTTTTCAAATCAACTCAAAATAGTTACAGGCAAACAAATCTTTCTAATGAAACATGATTTTAACAAATGCACTTGGTCTTATTTTCCTATTGAAGAATACATAAAAATTAAGCTGATATCTGATTGATCTAAAACAGCATATTATTTTACCAAAATAAACTAATAAGTTCTCTGCATTTAACTCAAGTGAAACACAGCTTGTTAAATTAATGTGTTTACCTAGACTGTCCAAAACTCATTTGGACGGTTTAATGATGAGACCTGATGCTAGGTCTTGTCATCAAACGAATTTCTCTGATGGAGGATTCGTTAAGGAAAGGCCCTTTTTTAATTTCCATTTTTTTCAAAGTATTTTCTATTTTCCTGTGTCCTTTTTTTCAAGATGTCCCTAGCCAGCCTGAGGTCCATTTTAAGGGCTCTCTCGCCAGCCAGACGTTCACCTAATAATAAATGGGATAGGCGATGGGATGTTAGGTTAATCAAATGCAGAAAATGATATTATTGTTATTTGTTAGGTGCAAACTTTGATAGTTAAACTTTTTATTGAGTGCACTACTGTTCGTTATGCGCACTAAAAAAAGACACAATGACTGTCTATTCTGAGCCCAGCGGTGAAATAATGCCATGTTAATGTTGCATGCAGTCTAGTGACTTGGACAAAGTGCCCACTCACCTAATGAGTGATGTGTACAACTGTGTTATTGATTTCATATTGGTGAAAAAAAATCACTGTCCAAAGAACGTGGATTCAACACTGTCGTTTAATTAATGATTAGACATACACCTACGGATAATATTTGAGCCAGCACATGAGATTTGGCTACATATCGCATATGCGTTGTTGTTCCATATTTATGCATGTACAGCTACCTAGTGGAGCTAGAGGCCTTGATTTGTTTACATAAGCCTTCATCTACGTCCACATCTGTGAGTGTAAGCAATGAAGGCTCAATCGAGTCTGAACTGATGCACAGACGAGATTGAGCCTTCCATTGCCCAAAACTGCAGTAAAAAATATCACAATCTCATGTGCTGGCTCAGCATGTTATACATAGCTAATTATGCACTTGGTCGCACAGGTTCGAATTTGGGAGTGGACGAATTTTAGGTTATTCTTGTACATGGGTCAAAAATGTTATATTTGGCCTTTAAAAGTTTGACATATGAACAAATTTTGAACCAAATGACTTGTAGGGTGACAGCTGTTTCTACAAGAAGAAATTAAATGCGAAACTAGCGGTTACTTCATAAGTCATTCGGATCTCCTTGGCCAATTATAGCTCTGCATGAGGTGAAGGGCATTTATGCAGCAATACATTATGGGTGTCACGTATTGCAGCTTCACAACCAAATTATGGTTGAAATGCACACTAAGTAACACATGTTATATCTTGGGCATTCGTCTCATATCCGAGATGGCCAGTTAATCATCACTGAAATAGCGTGTATTCAATGTTGTTGTTGTACCTGTGATTGGACGTTAACATACCCTTAGACATGTACTATATTTGAGCCATCGCACACCATTTTGGTATTTATTGCATATGTTTTAATTCGATCTGTAGACATACATTATAGACAGCTACCAAGTGGGTTTAGAGATTTTAATTTTAGCCTGATTGTTTGTCTACATACATTTGTCAATGTACGAGCAGCAAAGGCTCTGATGAGGCAACGCCCATGCTCAGACGCATCTGAGCATTCACTGAAAGAATATGCCATATGTACGCCCATTTTGTGCAAGGGCGAGGAGCAGTGACTGCTCTGGCGAGACTGAACACATACTAAGTCTTGTCTGAGCATTGACAGATAGAATATGCCATATACACACCCGTTTTGTGCATGTGCGAGAGCAGTGAAGGCTCTGACAAGAATGGATGCATACTAAGGCTTGTCTGAGAATTCACTGAAAGAAAATGCCATATGTTCGCCCATTTTGTGCAAGGGCGAGAGCAGTGAATGCACTGTCGAGATTGAACGCATCTTAAGGCTTGTCTGAGCAATGAGTGATAGAATATGCCATATATAGACTCGTTTTGTGCATGTGCGAGAGCAGTGAATGCTCTGGCGAGACTGAACGCATGCTTAGGCTTGTCAAAGCATTGCCTGATAGGATATGCCATATCATGCGTATTGTACAGGTTTGAGAGCAGTGAATGCCCTGGCGAGACTGCAAGCATGCTAAGACTCGTCTGAGAATTCACTGAAAGAATATGCCATATGTATGCTAATTTTGTGCACATGCGAGAGCAATGAAGGCTCTGGTGGGAATGCACACATGAACAGGCGCTTCTGAGCATTGACTGATAGAATATGCCATATGTACGCCCATTTTGTTCATGTGCGAGAGCAGTGAAGTCCTTAACAAGACTGCATGCATGCTACTTCTATTCTGAGCATTGAATGAAAGAATATGCCATATGTATGCCCATTTATGTGCATGTGCAAGAGCAGTGAAGGCTCTGGTGAGACTGCAAGCATGCTCAGGTGCGTCTGAGCATTGACTGATATCATACGCTGTTTGCATTCTATTTGAGCATGCGCGTGCGATGTTTTGCTTAATGTGTTTGCTTGCAATCATATGCAGCCACCAGCTACCTAGTAGTTTAAGAGGGCTCAAATTTGGTCTGAGGTTTTATCTACACCCATTTAGAGCTAGTGCCAATAGCAATGGCTTTGGCGAGACTGCGTGTATGCTCAGATACGTCTGAGCATTCACTGATAGAATATGCCAACTAAAACACAGGTCAATCTGGATACCTGTCTTATCATAGGCTTTTGTTTCAATTATGAATCTGCTTCGTGGCAAGTTGACATATTATGCATATGAAAAGAAAACAAATGAACCAGCTCATGAAAAGTTGGAATTTATCACAAAGATAAACAATGAAGGTCTTGATGAGACTGTGTATCTGTGTATGCTCATCAGTGTCATTGAGTCTTGTACATGAAGAATATGAATCCAATAGTACGCATACACTAAGGCCTGCTAAACCATTTCAAAGCAACCTGTCCAAGAACACTGGTGTATTATGATTGACCATAGATATATGACTAAAAATGTTGATAGTGATATTAAGCAGATACAACAACAAAAGAAATGGAAAGTAAAGCAATGAATAAAAAAAAAATATAAAAATATTATTTTCTTTTTTTCCTTTTCACAGGATTCGAACCTGCACCATCAGGGTATTCTAGCACTCCATATGCATTAGGCTGGCTCACTAAACCCCTCAGCTATTTGGGCTCATTAGACCATATGTATACGATACAATTAGGAGCAAATTGTTAAAGTGTTAAGGGGCATTACTCGTGTGTGGTTTTCAAATCAACTCAAAATAGTTACAGGCAAACAAATCTTTCTAATGAAACATGATTTTAACAAATGCACTTGGTCTTATTTTCCTATTGAAGAATACATAAAAATTAAGCTGATATCTGATTGATCTAAAACAGCATATTATTTTACCAAAATAAACTAATAAGTTCTCTGCATTTAACTCAAGTGAAACACAGCTTGTTAAATTAATGTGTTTACCTAGACTGTCCAAAACTCATTTGGACGGTTTAATGATGAGACCTGATGCTAGGTCTTGTCATCAAACGAATTTCTCTGATGGAGGATTCGTTAAGGAAAGGCCCTTTTTTAATTTCCATTTTTTTCAAAGTATTTTCTATTTTCCTGTGTCCTTTTTTTCAAGATGTCCCTAGCCAGCCTGAGGTCCATTTTAAGGGCTCTCTCGCCAGCCAGACGTTCACCTAATAATAAATGGGATAGGCGATGGGATGTTAGGTTAATCAAATGCAGAAAATGATATTATTGTTATTTGTTAGGTGCAAACTTTGATAGTTAAACTTTTTATTGAGTGCACTACTGTTCGTTATGCGCACTAAAAAAAGACACAATGACTGTCTATTCTGAGCCCAGCGGTGAAATTATGCCATGTTAATGTTGCATGCAATCTAGTGACTTGGACAAAGTGCCCACTCACCTAATGAGTGATGTGTACAACTGTGTTATTGATTTCATATTGGTGAAAATAAATCACTGTCCAAAGAACGTGGATTCAACACTGTCGTTTAATTAATGATTAGACATACACCTACGGATAATATTTGAGCCAGCACATGAGATTTGGCTACATATCGCATATGCGTTGTTGTTCCATATTCATGCATGTACAGCTACCTAGTGGAGCTAGAGGCCTTGATTTGTTTACATAAGCCTTCATCTACGTCCACATCTGTGAGTGTGAGCAATGAAGGCTCAAGCGAGTCTGAACTGATGCACAGACGAGATTGAGCCTTCCATTGCCCAAAACTGCAGTAAAAAATATCACAATCTCATGTGCTGGCTCAGCATGTTATACATAGCTAATTATGCACTTGGTCGCACAGGTTCGAATTTGGGAGTGGACGAATTTTAGGTTATTCTTGTACATGGGTCAAAAATGTTATATTTGGCCTTTAAAAGTTTGACATATGAACAAATTTTGAACCAAATGACTTGTAGGGTGACAGCTGTTTCTACAAGAAGAAATTAAATGCGAAACTAGCGGTTACTTCATAAGTCATTCGGATCTCCTTGGCCAATTATAACTCTGCATGAGGTGAAGGGCATTTATGCAGCAATACATTATGGGTGTCACGTATTGCAGCTTCACAACCAAATTATGGTTGAAATGCACACTAAGTAACACATGTTATATCTTGGGCATTCGTCTCATATCCGAGATGGCCAGTTAATCATCACTGAAATAGCGTGTATTCAATGTTGTTGTTGTACCTGTGATTGGACGTTAACATACCCTTAGACATGTACTATATTTGAGCCATCGCACACCATTTTGGTATTTATTGCATATGTTTAAATTCGATCTGTAAACATACATTATAGACAGCTACCAAGTGGGTTTAGAGATTTTAATTTTAGCCTGATTATTTGTCTACATACATTTGTCAATGTACGAGCAGCAAAGGCTCTGATGAGGCAACGCCCATGCTCAGACGCATCTGAGCATTCACTGAAAGAATATGCCATATGTACGCCCATTTTGTGCAAGGGCGAGGAGCAGTGACTGCTCTGGCGAGACTGAACACATACTAAGTCTTGTCTGAGCATTGACAGATAGAATATGCCATATACACACCCGTTTTGTGCATGTGCGAGAGCAGTGAAGGCTCTGACAAGAATGGATGCATACTAAGGCTTGTCTGAGAATTCACTGAAAGAAAATGCCATATGTTCGCCCATTTTGTGCAAGGGCGAGAGCAGTGAATGCACTGTCGAGATTGAACGCATCTTAAGGCTTGTCTGAGCAATGAGTGATAGAATATGCCATATATAGACTCGTTTTGTGCATGTGCGAGAGCAGTGAATGCTCTGGCGAGACTGAACGCATGCTTAGGCTTGTCAAAGCATTGCCTGATAGGATATGCCATATCATGCGTATTGTACAGGTTTGAGAGCAGTGAATGCCCTGGCGAGACTGCAAGCATGCTAAGACTCGTCTGAGAATTCACTGAAAGAATATGCCATATGTATGCTAATTTTGTGCACATGCGAGAGCAATGAAGGCTCTGGTGGGAATGCACACATGAACAGGCGCTTCTGAGCATTGACTGATAGAATATGCCATATGTACGCCCATTTTGTTCATGTGCGAGAGCAGTGAAGTCCTTAACAAGACTGCATGCATGCTACTTCTATTCTGAGCATTGAATGAAAGAATATGCCATATGTATGCCCATTTATGTGCATGTGCAAGAGCAGTGAAGGCTCTGGTGAGACTGCAAGCATGCTCAGGTGCGTCTGAGCATTGACTGATATCATACGCTGTTTGCATTCTATTTGAGCATGCGCGTGCGATGTTTTGCTTAATGTGTTTGCTTGCAATCATAAGCAGCCACCAGCTACCTAGTAGTTTAAGAGGGCTCTAATTTGGTCTGAGGTTTTATCTACACCCATTTAGAGCTAGTGCCAATAGCAATGGCTTTGGCGAGACTGCGTGTATGCTCAGATACGTCTGAGCATTCACTGATAGAATATGCCAACTAAAACACAGGTCAATCTGGATACCTGTCTTATCATAGGCTTTTGTTTCAATTATGAATCTGCTTCGTGGCAAGTTGACATATTATGCATATGAAAAGAAAACAAATGAACCAGCTCATGAAAAGTTGGAATTTATCACAAAGATAAACAATGAAGGTCTTGACGAGACTGTGTATCTGTGTATGCTCATCAGTGTCATTGAGTCTTGTACATGAAAAATATGAATCCAATAGTACGCATACACTAAGGCCTGCTAAACCATTTCAAAGCAACCTGTCCAAGAACACTGGTGTATTATGATTGACCATAGATATATGACTAAAAAGGTTGATAATGATATTAAGCAGATACAACAAGAAAAGAAATGGAAAGTAAAGCAATGAATAAAAAAAATACAAAAATATTATTTTCTTTTTTTTCCTTTTCACAGGATTCGAACCTGTACAATCAGGGTATTCTAGCACTCCATATGCATTAGGCTGGCTCACTAAACCCCTCGGCTATTTGGGCTCATTAGACCATATGTATACAATACAATTAGGAGCAAATTGTTAAAGTGTTAAGGGGCATTACTCGTGTGTGGTTTTCAAACTCAACTCAAAATAGTTACAGGCAAACAAATATTTCTAATGAAACATGATTTTAACAAATGCACTTGGTCTTATTTTCCTATTGAAGAATACATAAAAATTAAGCTGATATCTGATTGATCTAAAACAGCATATTATTTTACCAAAATAAACTAATAAGTTCTCTGCATTTAACTCAGGTGAAACACAGCTTGTTAAATTAATGTGTTTACCTAGACTGTCCAAAACTCATTTGGACGGTTTAATGATGAGACCTGATGCTAGGTCTTGTCATCAAACGAATTTCTCTGATGGAGGATTCGTTAAGGAAATGCCCTTTTTTTAATTTCCATTTTTTCAAAGTTTTTTTTACTATTTTCCTGTGTCCTTTTTTTTTCAAGATATCCCTAGCCAGCCTGAGGTCCATTTTAAGGGCTCTCTCGCCAGCCGGACGTTCACCTAATAATAAATGGGATAGGCGATGGGATGTTAGGTTAATCAAATGCAGAAAATGATATAATTGTTATTTGTTAGGTGCAAACTTTGATAGTTAAACATTTTATTGAGTGCACTACTGTTCGTTATGCGCACTAAAAAGACACAATGACTGTCTATTCTGAGCCCAGCGGTGAAATAATGCCATGTTAATGTTGCATGCAATCTAGTGACTTGGACAAAGTGCCCACTCACCTAATGAATGATGTGTACAACTGTGTTATTGATTTCATATTGGTGAAAAAAAATCATTGTCCAAAGAACGTGGATTCAACACTGTCGTTCTTTTAATTAATGATTAGACATACACCTATGTACAATATTTGAGCCAGCACATGAGATTTGGCTACATATCGCATATGCGTTGTTGTTCCATTTTATGCATGTACAGCTACCTAGTGGAGCTAGAGGCCTTGATTTGTTTACATAAGCCTTCATCTACGTCCACTTTTGTGAGTGTGAGCAATGAAGGCTCAAGCGAGTCTGAACTGATGCACAGACGAGATTGAGCCTTCCATTGCCCAAAACTGCAGTAAAAAATATCACAATCTCATGTGCTGGCTCAGCATGTTACACATAGCTAATTATGCATTTGGTCGCACAGGTTCGAATTTGGGAGTAGACGAATTTTAGGTTATTCTTGTACATGGGTCAAAAATGTTATATTTGGCCTTTAAAAGTTTGACATATGAACAAATTTTGAACCAAATGACTTATAGGGTGACAGCTGTTTCTACAAGAAGAAATTAAATGCGAAACTAGCGGTTACTTCATAAGTCATTCGGATCTCCTTGGCCAATTATAACTCTGCATGAGGTGAAGGGCATTTATGCAGCAATACATTATGGGTGTCACGTATTGCAGCTTCACAACCAAATTATGGTTGAAATGCACACTAAGTAACACATGTTATATCTTGGGCATTCGTCTCATATCCGAGATGGCCAGTTAATCATCACTGAAATAGCGTGTATTCAATGTTGTTGTTGTACCTGTGATTGGACGTTAACATACCCTTAGACGTGTACTATATTTGAGCCATCGCACACCATTTTGGTATTTATTGCATATGTTTAAATTCGATCTGTAGACATACATTATAGACAGCTACCAAGTGGGTTTAGAGATTTTAATTTTAGCCTGATTATTTGTCTACATACATTTGTCAATGTACGAGCAGCAAAGGCTCTGATGAGGCAACGCCCATGCTCAGACGCATCTGAGCATTCACTGAAACATATGCCATATGTACGCCCATTTTGTGCAAGGGCGAGGAGCAGTGACTGCTCTGGCGAGACTGAACACATACTAAGTCTTGTCTGAGCATTGACAGATAGAATATGCCATATACACACCCGTTTTGTGCATGTGCGAGAGCAGTGAAGGCTCTGACAAGAATGGATGCATACTAAGGCTTGTCTGAGAATTCACTGAAAGAAAATGCCATATGTTCGCCCATTTTGTGCAAGGGCGAGAGCAGTGAATGCACTGTCGAGACTGAACGCATCTTAAGGCTTGTCTGAGCAATGAGTGATAGAATATGCCATATATAGACTCGTTTTGTGCATGTGCGAGAGCAGTGAATGCTCTGGCGAGACTGAACGCTTGCTTAGGCTTGTCAAAGCATTGCCTGCTGGGATATGCCATATCATGCGTATTGTACATGTTTGAGAGCAGTGGATGCTCTGGCGAGACTGCAAGCATGCTAAGACTCGTCTGAGAATTCACTGAAAGAATATGCCATATGTATGCTAATTTTGTGCACATGCGAGAGCAATGAAGGCTCTGGTGGGAATACACTCATGAACAGGCGCTTCTGAGCATTGACTGATAGAATATGCCATATGTACGCCCATTTTGTTCATGTGCGAGAGCAGTGAAGTCCTTAACAAGACTGCATGCATGCTACTTCTATTCTGAGCATTGAATGAAAGAATATGCCATATGTACGCCCATTTATGTGCATGTGCAAGAGCAGTGAAGGCTCTGGTGAGACTGCACGCATGCTCAGGTGCGTCTGAGCATTGACTGATATCATACGCTGTTTGCATTCTATTTGAGCCTGCGCGTGCGATGTTTTGCTTAATGTGTTTGCTTGCAATCATATGCAGCCACCAGCTACCTAGTAGTTTAAGAGGGCTCAAATTTGGTCTGAGGTTTTATCTACACCCATTTAGAGCTAGTGCCAATGGCAATGGCTTTGGCGAGACTGCGTGTATGCTCAGATACGTCTGAGCATTCACTGATAGAATATGCCAACTAAAACACATGTCAATCTGGATACCTGTCTTATCATAGGCTTTTGTTTCAATTATGAATCTGCTTCGTGGCAAGTTGACATAGTATGCATATGAAAAGAAAACAAATGAACCAGCTCATGAAAAGTTGGAATTTATCACAAAGATAAACAATGAAGGTATTGATGAGACTGTGTATCTGTGTATGCTCATCAGTGTCATTGAGTCTTGTACATGAAGAATATGAATCCAATAGTACGCATACACTAAGGCCTGCTAAACCATTTCAAAGCAACCTGTCCAAGAACACTGGTGTATTATGTTTAACCATAGATATATGACTAAAAATGTTGATAGTTATATTAAGCAGATACAACAACAAAAGAAATGGAAAGTAAAGCAATGAATAAAAAAAAATATAAAAATATTATTTTCTTTTTTTTCCTTTTCACAGGATTCGAACCTGCACCATCAGGGTATTCTAGCACTCCATATGCATTAGGCTGGCTCACTAAACCCCTCAGCTATTTGGGCTCATTAGACCATATGTATACAATACAATTAGGAGCAAATTGTTAAAGTGTTAAGGGGCATTACTCGTGTGTGGTTTTCAAACTCAACTCAAAATAGTTACAGGCAAACAAATCTTTCTAATGAAACATGATTTTAACAAATGCACTTGGTCTTATTTTCCTATTGAAGAATACATAAAAATTAAGCTGATATCTGATTGATCTAAAACAGCATATTATTTTACCAAAATAAACTAATAAGTTCTCTGCATTTAACTCAAGTGAAACACAGCTTGTTAAATTAATGTGTTTACCTAGACTGTCCAAAACTCATTTGGACAGTTTAATGATGAGACCTGATGCTAGGTCTTGTCATCAAACGAATTTCTCTGATGGAGGATTCGTTAAGGAAAGGCCCTTTTTTTTAATTTCCATTTTTTCAAAGTTTTTTTTCTATTTTCCTGTGTCCTTTTTTTCAAGATGTCCCTAACCAGCCTGAGGTCCATTTTAAGGGCTCTCTCGCCAGCCGGATGTTCACCTAATAATAAATGGGATAGGCGATGGGATGTTAGGTTAATCAAATGCAGAAGATGATATTATTGTTATTTGTTAGGTGCAAACTTTGATAGTTAAACTTTTAAATTTAGTGCACTACTGTTCGTTATGCGCACTAAAAAAAGACACGATGACTGTCTATTCTGAGCCCAACGGCAAAATAATGCCATGTTAATGTTGCATGCAATCTATTGACTTGGACAAAGTGCCCACTCACCTAATGAGTGATGTGTACAACTGTGTTATTGATTTCATATTGGTGAAAAAAATCACTGTCCAAAGAACGTGGATTCAACACTATCGTTTAATTAATGATTAGACATACACCTATGTACAATATTTGAGCCAGCACATGAGATTTGGCTACATATCGCATATGCGTTGTTGTTCCATATTTATGCATGTACAGCTACCTAGTGGAGCTAGAGGCCTTGATTTGTTTACATAAGCCTTCATCTACGTCCACTTTTGTGAGTGTGAGCAATGAAGGCTCAAGCGAGTCTGAACTGATGCACAGACGAGATTGAGCCTTCCATTGCCCAAAACTGCAGTAAAAAATATCACAATCTCATGTGCTGGCTCAGCATGTTACACATAGCTAATTATGCATTTGGTCGCACAGGTTCGAATTTGGGAGTAGACGAATTTTAGGTTATTCTTGTACATGGGTCAAAAATGTTATATTTGGCCTTTAAAAGTTTGACATATGAACAAATTTTGAACCAAATGACTTGTAGGGTGACAGCTGTTTCTACAAGAAGAAATTAAATGCGAAATTAGCGGTTACTTCATAAGTAATTCGGATCTCCTTGGCCAATTATAGCTCTGCATGAGGTGAAGGGCATTTATGCAGCAATACATTATGGGTGTCACGTATTGCAGCTTCACAACCAAATAATGGTTGAAATGCACACTAAGTAACACATGTTATATCTTGGGCATTCGTCTCATATCCGAGATGGCCAGTTAATCATCACTGAAATAGCGTGTATTCAATGTTGTTGTTGTACCTGTGATTGGACGTTAACATACCCTTAGACATGTACTATATTTGAGCCATCGCACACCATTTTGGTATTTATTGCATATGTTTAAATTCGATCTGTAGACATACATTATAGACAGCTACCAAGTGGGTTTAGAGATTTTAATTTTAGCCTGATTATTTGTCTACATACATTTGTCAATGTACGAGCAGCAAAGGCTCTGATGAGGCAACGCCCATGCTCAGACACATCTGAGCATTCACTGAAAGAATATGCCATATGTACGCCCATTTTGTGCAAGGGCGAGGAGCAGTGACTGCTCTGGCGAGACTGAACACATACTAAGTCTTGTCTGAGCATTGACAGATAGAATATGTCATATACACACCCGTTTTTGTGCATGTGCGAGAGCAGTGAAGGCTCTGACAAGAATGGATGCATACTAAGGCTTGTCTGAGAATTCACTGAAAGAAAATGCCATATGTTCGCCCATTTTGTGCAAGGGCGAGAGCAGTGAATGCTCTGTCGAGACTAAACGCATCTTAAGGCTTGTCTGAGCAATGAGTGATAGAATATGCCATATATAGACTCGTTTTATGCATTTGCCAGAGCAGTGAATGCTCTGGCGAGACTGAACGCATGCTTAGGCTTGTCGAAGCATTGCCTGATAGGATATGCCATATCATGCGTATTGTACATGTTTGAGAGCAGTGAATGCTCTGGCGAGACTGCAAGCATGCTAAGACTCGTCTGAGAATTCACTGAAAGAATATGCCATATGTATGCTCATTTTGTGCACATGCGAGAGCAATGAAGGCTCTGGTGGGACTGCACACATGAACAGGCGCTTCTGAGCATTGACTGATAGAATATGCCATATGTACGCCCATTTTGTTCATGTGCGAGAGCAGTGAAGTCCTTATCAAGACTGCATGCATGCTACTTCTATTCTGAGCATTAAATGAAAGAATATGCCATATGTACGCCCATTTATGTGCATGTGCAAGAGCAGTGAAGGCTCTGGTGAGACTGCACGCATGCTCAGGTGCGTCTGAGCATTGACTAATATCATACGCTATTTGCATTCTTTTTGAGCCAGCGCGCGCGATGTTTTGCTTGATGTGTTTGCTTGCAATCATATGCAGCCACCAGCTACCTAGTAGTTTAAGAGGGCTCAAATTTGGTCTGAGGTTTTATCTACACCCATTTAGAGCTAGTGCCAATAGCAATGGCCTTGGCGAGACTGCGTGCATGCTCAGATACGTCTGAGCATTCACTGATAGAATATGCCAACTAAAACACATGTCAATCTGGATACCTGTCTTATCATAGGCTTTTGTTTCAATTATGAATCTGCTTCGTGGCAAGTTGACATATTATGCATATGAAAAGAAAACAAATGAACCAGCTCATGAAAAGTTGGAATTTATCACAAAGATAAACAATGAAGGTCTTGATGAGACTGTGTATCTGTGTATGCTCATCAGTGTCATTGAGTCTTGTACATGAAGAATATGAATCCGATAGTACGCATACACTAAGGCCTTCTAAACCATTTCAAAGCAACCTGTCCAAGAACACTAGTGTATTATGATTGACCATAGATATATGACTTAAAGTGTTGATAGTTATATTAAGCAGATACAACAACAAAAGAAATGGAAAGTAAAGCAATGAATAAAAAAAATATAAAAATATTATTTTCTTTTTTTTCCTTTTCACAGGATTCGAACCTGTACCATCAGGGTATTCTAGCACTCCATATGCATTAGGCTGGCTCACTAAACCCCTCGGCTATTTGGGCTCATTAGACCATATGTATACAATACAATTAGGAGCAAATTGTTAAAGTGTTAAGGGGCATTACTCGTGTGTGGTTTTCAAACTCAACTCAAAATAGTTACAGGCAAACACATCTTTCTAATGAAACATGATTTTAACAAATGCACTTGGTCTTATTTTCCTATTGAAGAATACATAAAAATTAAGCTGATATCTGATTGATCTAAAACAGCATATTATTTTACCAAAATACACTAATAAGTTCTCTGCATTTAACTCAAGTGAAACACAGCTTGTTAAATTAATGTGTTTACCTAGACTGTCCAAAACTCATTTGGACGGTTTAATGACGAGACCTGATGCTAGGTCTTGTCATCAAACGAATTTCTCTGATGGAGGATTCGTTAAGGAAAGGCCCTTTTTTAATTTCCATTTTTTCAAAGTTTTTTTTCTATTTTCCTGTGTCCTTTTTTTTCAAGATGTCCCTAGCCAGTCTGGGGTCCATTTTAAGGGCTCTCTCGCCAGTCGGACGTTCACCTAATAATAAATGGGCGATGGGATGTTAGGTTAATCAAATGCAGAAAATGATATTATTGTTATTTGTTAGGTGCAAACTTTGATAGTTAAACTTTTTATTGAGTGCACTACTGTTCGTTATGCGCACTAAAAAAAGACACAATGACTGTCTATTCTGAGCCCAGCGGTGAAATAATGCCATGTTAATGTTGCATGCAATCTAGTGACTTGGACAAAGTGCCCACTCACCTAATGAGTGATGTGTACAACTGTGTTATTGATTTCATATTGGTGAAAAAAATCACTGTCCAAAGAACGTGGATTCAACACTGTCGTTTAATTAATGATTAGACATACACCTACGTACAATATTTGAGCCAGCACATGAGATTTGGCTACATATCGCATATGCGTTGTTGTTCCATATTTATGCTTGTACAGCTACCTAGTGGAGCTAGAGGCCTTGATTTGTTTACATAAGCCTTCATCTACGTCCACATTTGTGAGTGTGAGCAATGAAGGCTCAAGCGAGTCTGAACTGATGCACAGACGAGATTGAGCCTTCCATTGCCCAAAACTGCAGTAAAAGATATCACAATCTCATGTGCTGGCTCAGCATGTTACACATAGCTAATTATGCATTTGGTCGCACAGGTTCGAATTTGGGAGTGGACGAATTTTAGGTTATTCTTGTACATGGGTCAAAAATGTTATATTTGGCCTTTAAAAGTTTGACATATGAACAAATTTTGAACCAAATGACTTGTAGGGTGACAGCTGTTTCTACAAGAAGAAATTAAATGCGAAACTAGCGGTTACTTCATAAGTCATTCGGATCTCCTTGGCCAATTATAGCTCTGCATGAGGTGAAGGGCATTTATGCAGCAATACATTATGGGTGTCACGTATTGCAGCTTCACAACCAAATTATGGTTGAAATGCACACTAAGTAACACATGTTATATCTTGGGCATTCGTCTCATATCCGAGATGGCCAGTTAATCATCACTGAAATAGCGTGTATTCAATGTTGTTGTTGTACCTGTGATTGGACGTTAACATACCCTTAGACATGTACTATATTTGAGCCATCGCACACCATTTTGGTATTTATTGCATATGTTTAAATTCGATCTGTAGACATACATTATAGACAGCTACCAAGTGGGTTTAGAGATTTTAATTTTAGCCTGATTATTTGTCTACATACATTTGTCAATGTACGAGCAGCAAAGGCTCTGATGAGGCAACTGCCATGCTCAGACGCATCTGAGCATTTACTGAAAGAATATGCCATATGTACGCCCATTTTGTGCAAGGGCGAGGAGTTGTGACTGCTCTGGCGAGACTGAACACATACTAAGTCTTGTCAGAGCATTGACAGATAGAATATGCCATATACACACCCGTTTTGTGCATGTGCGAGAGCAGTGAAGGCTCTGACAAGAATGGATGCATAATTAGGCTTGTCTGAGAATTCACTGAAAGAAAATGCCATGTGTTCGCCCATTTTGTGCAAGGGCGAGAGCAGTGAATGCACTGTCGAGACTGAACGCATCTTAAGGCTTGTCTGAGCAATGAGTGATAGAATATGCCATATATAGACTCGTTTTGTGCATGTGCGAGAGCAGTGAATGCTCTGGCGAGACTGAACGCATGCTTAGGCTTGTCGAAGCATTGCCTGATAGGATATGCCATATCATGCGTATTGTACATGTTTGAGAGCAGTGAATGCTCTGGCGAGACTGCAAGCATGCTAAGACTCGTCTGAGAATTCACTGAAAGAATATGCCATATGTATGCTCATTTTGTGCACATGCGAGAGCAATGAAGGCTCTGGTGGGACTGCACACATGAACAGGCGCTTCTGAGCATTGACTGATAGAATATGCCATATGTACGCCCATTTTGTTCATGTGCGAGAGCAGTGAAGTCCTTAACAAGACTGCATGCATGTTACTTCTAGTCTGAGCATTGAATGAAAGAATATGCCATATGTACGCCCAGTCTGAGCAAGAGCAGTGAAGGCTCTGGTGAGACTGCACGCATGCTCAGGTGCGTCTGAGCATTGACTGATATCATACGCTATTTGCATTTTATTTGAGCCAGCGCTCGCGATGTTTTGCTTAATGTGTTTACTTGCAATGATATGCAGCCAACAGCTACCTAGTAGTTTAAGAGGGCTCAAATTTGGTCTGAGGTTTTATCTACACCCATTTAGAGCTAGTGCCAATAGCAATGGCTTTGGCGAGACTGCGTGCATGCTCAGATACGTCTGAGCATTCACTGATAGAAAATGCCAACTCAAACACATGTCAGTCTGGATACCTGTCTTATCATAGGCTTTTGTTTCAATTATGAATCTGCTTCGCGGCAAGTTGACATATTATGCATATGAAAAGAAAACAAATGAACCAGCTCATGAAAAGTTGGAATTTATCACAAAGATAAACAATGAAGGTCTTGATGAGACTGTGTATCTGTGTATGCTCATCAGTGTCATTGAGTCTTGTACATGAAGAATATGAATCCGATAGTACGCATACACTAAGGCCTTCTAAACCATTTCAAAGCAACCTGTCCAAGAACACTGGTGTATTATGATTGACCATAGATATATGGCTAAAAATGTTGATAGTTATATTAAGCAGATACAACAACAAAAGAAATGGAAAGTAAAGCAATGAATAAAAAAAAATATAAAAATATTATTTTCTTTTTTTCCTTTTCACAGGATTCGAACCTGTACCATCAGGGTATTCTAGCACTCCATATGCATTAGGCTGGCTCATTAAACCCCTCAGCTATTTGGGCTCATTAGACCATATGTATACAATACAATTAGGAGCAAATTGTTAAAGTGTTAAGGGGTATTACTCGTGTGTGGTTTTCAAACTCAACTCAAAATAGTTACAGGCAAACAAATCTTTCTAATGAAACATGATTTTAACAAATGCACTTGGTCTTATTTTCCTACTGAAGAATACATAAAAATTAAGCTGATATCTGATTGATCTAAAACAGCATATTATTTTACCAAAATAAACTAATAAGTTCTCTGCATATAACTCAAGTGAAACACAGCTTGTTAAATTAATGTGTTTACCTAGACTGTCCAAAACTCATTTGGACGGTTTAATGACGAGACCTGATGCTAGGTCTTGTCATCAAACGAATTTCTCTGATGGAGGATTCGTTAAGGAAAGGCCCTTTTTTTAATTTCCATTTTTTCAAAGTTTTTTTTTTCTATTTTCCTGTGTCCTTTTTTTCAAGATGTCCCTAGCCAGCCTGAGGTCCATTTTAAGGGCTCTCTCGCCAGCCGGACGTTCACCTAATAATAAATGGGATAGGCGATGGGATGTTAGGTTAATCAAATGCAAAAAATGATATTATTGTTATTTGTTAGGTGCAAACTTTGATAGTTAAACTTTTTATTGAGTGCACTACTGTTCGTTATGCGCACTAAAAAGACACAATGACTGTCTATTCTGAGCCCAGCGGTGAAATAATGCCATGTTAATGTTGCATGCAATCTAGTGACTTGGACAAAGTGCCCACTCACCTAATGAGTGATGTGTACAACTGTGTTATTGATTTCATATTGGTGAAAAAAAATCACTGTCCAAAGAACGTGGATTCAACACTGTCGTTCTTTTAATTAATGATTAGACATACACCTATGTACAATATTTGAGCCAGCACATGAGATTTGGCTACATATCGCATATGCGTTGTTGTTCCATATTTATGCATGTACAGCTACCTAGTGGAGCTAGAGGCCTTGATTTGTTTACATAAGCCTTCATCTACGTCCACATCTGTGAGTGTGAGCAATGAAGGCTCAAGCGAGTCTGAACTGATGCACAGACGAGATTGAGCCTTCCATTGCCCAAAACTGCAGTAAAAAATATCACAATCTCATGTGCTGGCTCAGCATGTTACACATAGCTAATTATGCATTTGGTCGCACAGGTTCGAATTTGGGAGTGGACGAATTTTAGGTTATTCTTGTACATGGGTCAAGAATGTTATATTTGGCCTTTAAAAGTTTGACATATGAACAAATTTTGAACCAAATGACTTGTAGGGTGACAGCTGTTTCTACAAGAAGAAATTAAATGCGAAACTAGCGGTTACTTCTTAAGTCATTCGGATCTCCTTGGCCAATTATAGCTCTGCATGAGGTGAAGGGCATTTATGCAGCAATGCATTATGGGTGTCACGTATTGCAGCTTCACAACCAAATTATGGTTGAAATGCACACTAAGTAACACATGTTATATCTTGGGCATTCGTCTCATATCCTTGATGGCCAGTTAATCATCACTGAAATAGCGTGTATTCAACGTTGTTGTTGTACCTGTGATTGGACGTTAACATACCCTTAAACATGTACTATATTTGAGCCATCTCACACCATTTTGGTATTTATTGCATATGTTTAAATTCGATCTGTAGACATACATTATAGACAGCTACCAAGTGGGTTTAGAGATTTTAATTTTAGCCTGATTATTTGTCTACATACATTTGTCAATGTACGAGCAGCAAAGGCTCTGATGAGGCAACGCCCATGCTCAGACGCATCTGAGCATTCACTGAAAGTATATGCCATATGTACGCCCATTTTGTGCAAGGGCGAGGAGCAGTGACTGCTCTGGCGAGACTGAACACATACTAAGTCTTGTCTGAACATAGACTGATAGAATATGCCATATACACACCCGTTTTTGTGCATGTGCGAGAGCAGTGAAGGCTCTGACAAGAATGGATGCATACTAAGGCTTGTCTGAGAATTCACTGAAAGAAAATGTCATATGTTCGCCCATTTTGTGCAAGGGCGAGAGCAGTGAATGCACTGTCGAGACTGAACGCATCTTAAGGCTTGTCTGAGCAATGAGTGATAGAATATGCCATATATACACTCGTTTTGTGCATGTGCGAGAGCAGTGAATGCTCTGGCGAGACTAAACGCATGCTTAGGCTTGTCAAAGCATTGCCTGATAGGATATGCCATATACACACTTTTTTGTACATGTGCGAGACAGTGAAGGCTCTGACAAGAATGCATGCATTCTAAGGCTTGTCTGAGAATTCACTAAAAGAAAATGCCATGTGTTCGCCCGTTTTTGTGCAAGGGCGAGAGCAACGAATGCTCTGGCGAGACTGGACGCATTCTAAGGCTTGTCTGAGCAATGAGTGATAGAATATGCCATATATAGGCCCATATTGTACATGTTTGAGAGCAGTGAATGCTCTGGCGAGACTGCAAGCATGCTAAGACTGGTCTGAAAATTCACGGAAAGAATATGTCATATGTACGCCCTTTATTTGCATATGCGAGAGCAGTGAAAGCTCTGATGGGACTGCACACATGCACAGGGCGCGTCTGAGCATTGACTGATAGAATATGTCATGTATGTACGCCAATTTTGCGCATGTGCGAGAGCAGTGAAGGCTCTGACAAGACTGCATGCATGCTACTTCTAGTCTGAGCATTGGCTGAAAGAATATGCTATATGTACGCCCATTTATGTGCATGTGCGAGAGCAGTGAAGGCTCTGGCGAGACTGAACGCATGCTAAGGCTAGTTTGAGCCTTGACTAATAAAATATGCCATATATATATACACCCATTTGTGCATTTACGAGAGCAGTGAAGGCTATGACAGGACTGCATGCATGTTACTTCTAGTCTGAGTATTGACTGATAGAATATGCAATATGAAGGCCCCGTTCTGTGCATGTGCGAGAGCAGTGAAGGCTCTGGTGAGTCTGCACGCATGCTCAGGTGCGCCTGAGCATTGACTGACACCATATGCTATTTGCATTCTATTTGAGCCAGCGCATGTGATGTTTTACCTAATGGGTTTGCTTGCAATCATATGCAGCCACCAGCTACCTAGTAGTTTAAGAGGGCTCAAATTTGGCCTGAAGTTTTATCTACACCCATTTAGTGCGTGTGGCAATGGAAAATGCTCTGGTGAGACTGTGTGTATGCTCAGATACATCTGAGGCTTCACTGATAGAGTATGCCAACTAAAACACATGTCAATCTGGGGACCCGTCTTATCATGGGCTTTTGTTTCAATTATAAATCTGCTTTGTGGCAAGAATGCCTGCTTAACCATTTCAAAGCAACCTGTCCAAGAACACTGTTGTAAGATGATTGACCATAGATATATGGCTAAAAATGTTGATAGTGATATTAAGCACATATTAATTAACAAAGAAATGGAAAGTAAAGCAATGAATAAAAAAATATATTAAAAATAATCTTTTCTTTTTTTCTTTTTCACAGGATTCGAACCTGTACCATCAGGGTATTCTAGCAGTCTGTATGCATTAGGCTGGCTCACTAAACCCCTCAGCTATTTGGGCCCATTGAACCATATGTATACAATACATCTATGAACAAATTGTTAAAGCGTTAAGGGGCATAACTCGTGTGTGATTTTCATACTCAACTCAAAATAGTTACAAGCAAACAAATCTTTCTAATGAAACATGATTTTAAAAATGCACTTGGTCTTATTTTTCTATTGAAGAATACATAAAGATTTAAGCCGATATCTGATTGATTTAAAACAGCATATTATTTTACCAAAATAAACTAATAATTTCTCTGCATTTAAATCAAGTGTAACAAAATTTTTGGCAAATTTATGTGTTTACCTAGACTGTCCATACCGAAGCCGCATTTTTAGACTTGCATTTGTCAATTTCTAATGATATTGTTTCTACCAAAATTTATGACAAACGTGGCGACTTTGATTTTGAAATTGTCAATTTCCCATTTTTAGATGATGATGTTCCTCGTTCTACATCCTATGGAGTCTATATCTCTCAACTCATTCGTTTTGCTAGAGCATCTAGCTATGTTGCTGACTTCAACACTCGCAATAAATTGTTAACTCAGAAACTTCTTAAACAAGGCTATCAGTATCATAAACTTCACAAAACATTTTCAAAATTTTATAGACGATACTATGATTTGATTTCTAAATTCCAAGTTGGACTTAAATCTCTCTTGCGCCAAGGACTTTCGGAACCTGATTTCTATGGTGACTAGGTGTATAAGTTGAAGAAGATTGTTGGCTCTGATAATTTTTCAGCGCAGTTCATTAAAATAATTTCCCATTATAAAAAGATTGGCTATAACATTAATGTATTGCAACAGACTGCATGCTTGGTAGTCAACCCAATCACGGTTGGCAACTTTGCTTTCCTCTTTAATTGCACGCCGGTGGGTCGGACTTCAGACTCTATGATGGTTCCGACTTAAAGACTTATCTATTGATGAGATGGTAGGGGCCTGATGCTTTGGCTGTTTGTCGGGCCCACCGGGGTTTACCTGTTGGATTTCTTTTGCTCCGGTATTCAGTTTAATTTACTGTTGAGTCCTTATCCTTGCTTTATCTCCTTGTTATATCTTGATTTATATGTTTTAGGAGATGATGCATTGATAAGTTAGGGGTCTTTCATGCAAACCAAATATCTATGTGTCTTGATCCACATCTGAATTAAAAGTGAGGTTGGCGCCGTTAAACCGGTTTAAGCCCTCCAGTAAAATATTTTACTGACCGTTCCAAGGCGGTACTTCTTTTGTGGATCTTTTATGTTTTTGTTCTGTCTTGTGTTTGCTGTGTTTTGTGCGCGTCTGTTTATATGTGCTTTGTGGTCACCTGCTGGGAAAGGGCTGACCTCTTGGCTCTCGTTTGTGGTGTCTTCTGTGAGTTTGTCACTTTCCCATTGGTATCCTGGGTCAGGTGTGGAACTTGATTGTATCGATTCCTGATCTTTGCACCATTACTTACTTTTAATGACGAGACCTGATGCTAGGTCTTGTCATCAAACGAATCTCTCTGATAGAGGATTCGTAAAGAAATGATTTTTTTTTAATTTCCCTTTTTCAAAGTTTTTCCTTTCCCCTTTGTCTTTTTTTTTATAAGATGTCCATAACCAGCCTGAAGTCCATTGTTAAGGGCTCTCTCACCAGCTGAATGTTCACCTAATTATAAATGGGAGAGGCGATGGGATGTTAGGTTAATCAAATGCAGAAAATGATTCTATGGTTATGTATTAGGTGCGAACTATGACAGTTAAACTATTTATTGAGTGTACTACTGTTCGTTATGCGCACAAAACAGACACACTGACTGTCTATTATGAGCCCAATGGCGAAATAATGCCATGTCAATGTTGCTTGCAATCTTGTGACTTGGACAAGGTGCACACTCACCTAATGAGTGATATGTTCACCTCTGTTATTGATCTCATATTGATGAGAAAATAAATCACTGTCCAAACAATGTGGTTTCAACACTGCGTTAAATTAATGATTGGACATACACCTACGTACAATATTTGAGCCAGCACATGAGATTTGGCTACATATCACATATGCCTTGTTGTTCCATAACTATGCATGTACAGCTACCTAGTGGAGCTAGAGGCCTTGATTTATTTACATAAGCCTTCATCGACGTCCACTTTTGTGAGTGTGAGCAATGAAGGCTCAAGCGAGTCTGAACTGATGCAGAGACGAGATTGAGCCTTGCATTGCCCAAAACTGCAGTAAAAATATCACAGTGTCATGTGATGGCTTAGCTAATTATGCATTTGGTCGCACAGGTTCGAATTTGGGAGTGGACGAATTTTAGGTTATTCTTGTACATGGGTCAAAAATTTTATATTTGGCCCTTAAAAGTTTGACATATGAACAAATTTTGAACCAAATGACTTGTAGGGTGACAGCTGTTTCTACAAGAAGAAATTAAATGCGAAACTAGCGGTTACTTCATAAGTCATTCGGATCTCCTTGGCCAATTATAGCTCTGCATGAGGTGAAGGGCATTTATGCAGCAATACATTATGGGTGTCACGTATTGCAGCTTCACAACCAAATTTAGGGTTGAAATGCACACTAAGTAACACATGTTATATCTTGGGCATTCGTCTCATATCCGAGATGGCCAGTTAATCATTACTGAAATAGCGTGTATTCAACGTTGTTGTTGTACGTGTGATTGGACGTTAACATACCCTTAAACATGTACTATATTTGAGCCATCGCACACCATTTTGGTATTTATTGCATATGATTAAATTTGATCTGTAGACATACATTATAGACAGCTACCAAGACAGCTACCAAGTGGGTTTAGAGATTTTAATTTTAGCCTGATTATTTGTTTACATACATTTAGTCAATGTACTAGTAGCAAAGGCTCTGATGAGGCTGCGCCGAGGCCTAGACGCATCTGAGCATTCACTGAAAGAATATGCCATATGCACGCCCATTTTGTGCAAGGTCGAGGAGCAGTGACTGCTCTGGCGAGACTGAACGCATACTAAGTCTTGTCTGAGCATAGGCTGATAGAATATGCCATATACACACTTTTTGTACATGTGCGAGAGCAGTGAAAGGCTCTGACAAGAACGCATGCATTCTAAGGCTTGTCTGAGAATTCACTGAAAGAAAATGCCATGTGTTCGCCCATTTTTGTGCAAGGGCGAGAGCAGTGAATGCTCTGGCGAGACTGAACGCATTCTAAGGCTTGTCTGAGCAATGAGTGATAGAATATGCCATATATAGGCCCATATTGTACATGTCTGAGAGCAGTGAATGCTCGGGCGAGACTGCAAGCATGCTAAAACTCGTCTGAAAATTCACTGAAAGAATATGTCATATGTACGCCCTTTATTTGCATATGCGAGAGCAGTGAAAGCTCTGATGGGACTGCACACATGCACAGGGCGCGTCTGAGCATTGACTGATAGAAAATGCCATGTGTACGCCCATTTTGTGCATGTGCGTGAGCAGTGAAGGCTCTGACAGGACTGCGTGCATGCTACTTCTAGTCTGACCATTGACTGATAGAATATGCCATGTGTACGCCCATTTCAGTACTTGTGCGAGAGCAGTAAAGGCTCTGACAAGAATGCATGCATGCTACTTCTAGTCTGAGCATTGGCTTAAAGAATATGCCATATGTACGCCCATTAATGTGCATGTGCGAGAGCAGTTAAAGCTCTGGTGAGACTGCATGTATGCTGAGGCCAGGCCCCCTAGCAGACTCTCATGAAATTAAAGGTTTTTTATAAAGGCTATTTTAGGCAAAATAAAGGTTATTTCATTGAAAATTCTAACAAAAATAAAGAGCAAATCAAGCTCAAATATTCGAGTAATTTCATCGGACCCTGATCTTTAAATCCCTGCTATGATAGATGATGGCATGTTTCTGGTACAGGAAATCCTTAGGCAACAAATATATAGCCATCTCATCACAAATCAATAGGAAATCCCCCCTCTTGTGTCAACCCTTGAGTTGAAAACCTTACTTCTAACCTAATGCTTGCATTGCAGTGTTGGATTGAAAAATTAATCACATTTCCTGGTCTAGAAGGGGGGTGCGGGGGTCCTCCCCCGGAAAATTTTGAAAACCAAGAAAGCAGGAGAGGCCACCTCTGGTCATTTTGTAGGGGCAATTTTACCTTCATTAAATGAAGAATTTCAGAGGATGTTGCTCCCATTTATATTGTATGCTCTTTTTAAATAAAGATTTAGAAAACTATGCATATACCTGCATTAGGCTCGTTTCTTGTGCAGATATCTCTGTTCAGATTTGACAACCTAAGACATTAACATTTGAAAATCAGCACATTTCGCAAGTTAACCCTGTTCATCTGAGACCAAAATGAATTGAGCCCAGATTTTAACGGATGAGCCTAGCCCAACTTTAACAGACTACCATTGCAGTTGGTAGTGCATCCAGCCTAATGTTCAGGAGTTTTGCAGGTTCTATTTCTATGTCTGACACATTCTTTCACTAGTTGTCAGTTACTGGTGTAAGATTAGCACTGAGTACATTTGTACATATGAAATGATTTGGGTTCAGGCAGCCTAGGAAAAGTGTAGTCATTCTGACATGACCTCTGCTGCTTAGCATGGATGTATATTTAACCTACCTCATTTTTTTTTTATTGCTGCCTTATCTGAAGTCTCAGGAAAACTGACCATCAGACCACTATAGAGTCACCCTGGTGCAAGAGTTAGGTAGACACAACGGTCTGAGGATGAATACAAATTTCTGAAAAACTAAAGCTGTCACAGACATGTTTTGTCAACATACTTATGGTCTATTTCTTATGTTCAAACTGATCTTGCAAAAGTAAAGGTTTATTAATTAAAATAAAGGTTATTAAAGGTTTTTCAGCCAAATAAAAGGTTTTAAAGGATTCCAACCAAAATAAAGGTTTCTAAAGGTTTTAAAGGTTCCACTAGGGGGCCTGTGAGGCGCGTCTGAGCATTCACTGATAAAATATGCCATATGTACGCCCATTTTGTGCATATGCGAGAGCAGTGAAGGTTCTGGCGAGACTGAACTCATGTTAAGGCTAGTCTGAGCATTGGCTGATAGAATATTCCATATGTACGCCCATTTATGTGCATGTGCGCGAGCAGTTAAAGCTCTGGTGAGACTGCATGTATGCTCAAGCGCGTCTGAGCATTCACTGATAAAATATGCCATATATATACCCATTTTGTGCATTTGCGAGAGCAGTGAAGGCTCTGACAGGATTGCGCGCATGCTACTTCTAGTCTGAGTATTGACTGATAGAATATGCCATATATACACCCATTTTGTGCATGTGCGAGAACAGTGAAGGCTATGACAGGACTGCATGCATGCTACTTCTAGTCTGAGCATTGGCTGAAAGAATATGCCATATGTACGCCCTTTCTGTGCACGTGCGAGAGCAGTGAAGGCTCTGGTGAGTCTGCACGCATGTTAGGTGAGTCTGAGCATTGACTGATACCATATGCTATTTGTATCTATTTGAGCCAGCGCATGCGATGTTTTACCTAATGTGTTTGCTTGCAACCATATGCTAGTAGTTTAAGAGGGCTCAAATTTGGCCTGAGATTTTATCTACACCCATTTAGTGCGTATGGCAATTGCAAATGCTCTGGCGAGACTGTGTGTATGCTCAGATACGTCTGAGGCTTCACTGATAGAGTATGCCACCTAAAACACATGTCAATCTGGGGACCCGTCTTATCATGGGTTTTTGTTTCAATTATGAATCGGCTTCATGGCAAGTTGACATATTATGAAAATGAAAAGAAAACAAATGAACCAGCTCATGGAAAGTTGGTATTTATCACATAGATAAACAATGAAGAACTTGACGAGACTGTGTATCTGTGTATGCTCATCAGTGTCATTAAGTCTTGTACACAAAGAATATGAACGTGATAGTACGCATACACTAAGGCCTGCTTAGCCATTTCAAAGTAAGTAAGGTTGCAAAGATCAGGAATCGATACAATCAAGTACCACACCTGACCCAGGATACCAATGGGAAAGTGACAAACTCACAGAAGACACCACAAACGAGAGCCAAGAGGTCAGCCCTTTCCCAGCAGGTGACCACGAAGCACATATAAACAGACGCGCACAAAACATAGCAAACACAAGACAGAACAAAAACATAAAAGATCCACAAAGCAACCTGTCCAAGAACACTGTTGGATGATGATTGACCATAGATATATGGCTAAAAATGTTGATAGTGATATTAAGCACATATACAACAACAAAAGAAATGGAATAAAGCACTGAATAAAAAATATTATTTTCTTTCTTTTTCACAGGATTGGAACCTGTACCATCGGGGTATTCGGGCACTCCACTCTTAATTCCAGACTTTCACACTTCAGGTATTGTTCTAATGAACTAATAAGAATTTGGTGGAATACTTTTATTTATAGCTCTCTTGAATTTGAACCTTAAACAATATAAGAGATTAGCTTAAAGGCGGTGCTTCTTTTGTGGGTCATTTATTATATTTCTATCTTGTTTTCGTTATGCTTGCACGCACGTCTGTTTATTGATGCCTTGTGGTCACCTGCTGGGAAAGGGCTGACCTCTTGGCTCTCATTTGTGATGTCAAATTGTGAAGTTGTCACTTTCCCGTTGGTATCCTGAGTCAGGTGTGGTGCTTGATTGTATTGATTCCTGATCTTTGCCCATTTCTTACTTTTCCTAACTAATGCAATGTATCATCACAGAGAAACAATCAAATCAAATTCAACTTCAAAGTCAACTTTGGGGGCATAAAAAATAAGCCATATATAAAAGATAGAGCTTTAATAAAATATCACAGTGTTTGTAACGAATGCTGTAAACAGGCAAGAAACACAACAACTCAATACAATACTAGCTAACATAACTAAGAGAGATTCAGAAAATATAACAGTCAGAGAAAAGATTCTGCTTAAAGCGTCAATCACAACTTCTGTTTTGGTCCAATCTTTGGTAAATGCTCAGTTGTGGTAAGTTAGGCATTTAGATCTAATAATGAAAACATACAGTAAAACCTGTCTTAAGCGGCCACTCAAAAATAGACAAAACAAAGGTTTGAAGACAAATGGTAGCTTCTGGTGGTAGCTTAATGAAGGTCAAAAGTATCGCAGAATGCTCTCTTGGAGCATTCTGCAATACTTTTGACCTGCATAAAGCGATAATCAATATTGAAAATCAATTTTGGTCTTCTTTTTTGAGTGGCCGCTTTAGACAGGTTTTACTGTAGCATTTTTATAAGGTGTGAGAACTATAAACTATTTTATGATTACAAAATCATGACAAACACAACTGGATGTAAACTGGATGATGATGATGATGATGATGATGATGATGATGATGATGATGATGATGATTTAAAATTTAACAACTCTGCAACCATTTTTGGTTATAAGCGTTGAATGTAAAAAAGATAGAATTTTGATCATTTATGATCTGCTTATGAAAGTAAAAAAATGTATACAAAAAGATATGAGCCATGTTACGAGATTTCCAACAATGTGGTGTGTGCGACCAGCAAAGCCTCAGATCAGCCTGCGCATACGTTCAGAGCCTTTGCTAGTCACTTGAATATTCTATGACTGTTAAGCTACTGAGAGAACAAATTTTGTAGTTTCTAAGCTTAACAGGAGGCTGCACCGGCTGTTCTGAGTCTACAATTGTCAAAATGCCACATTGTTGGAAATCACATGTCATGGAGCCATGCACAAACTAATGGCCTTAGCAATACATAAATTGCAGGATCAGGAATGAAACGATAAATGGGCCTCGCTGTGAGAAAACCTGTCATCGGGGTTACTGATAGAACAGGTTTCAAACCAGTCTCCTCAGCTACAGAGACTACCTAGAGAATTGAAATTTCACCTGTAGCAAGTTTACATATGGTACTTTCCAAAAAGCGAATAACAAAGGGGCTGATCAGACTGCGAGGATGTGCAGGCTGGTCTACACCTGTGTTGTTTGCAAATACCAAAGACAGGTTTTCTCGCGACAAGGCCAAAATATCATGCATATAATGGTAAGTTGGGTGATGTTGCAAACCTTTCACAGTTGGGCATCCTACCACTTTAGTTTATTGTAAGTGTGCTTTCAGTTGGTCCAAAAGCACAAAGACGGCAGGGAATCACAGTGGCCCAGTGGTAGAGTGCTTGAGTAGAGTGTTCCAGCCTCACTGGCGTCACTGCGTTGTGGTCCTTGAGAAAGACACATTTATCCTAGCTTAGTACTGGTTCAACCCAGGAAGAACCGTCCCTGTTTAACTGAAAAATTGTTGATGTAAAGAATCAAATCAAACAAAAACAAACAAAGAGAGCAGCTGTACTTGCAGCAGAATTTAAGTTACAGTAAATGTTCTAAAATTTCTAACACTTGACTCTTTCAGTTCTCAAAAGAAATTTTGGTTATCAGGGCTGGAATCAATAAAATATTTGTCGGAATAGCAAACAGTGAAGACCCTGATCACACTGCTTCCTCATAAGCAGTCTGATCTCAGTCTGGTCTGTTTGTCTAGGCCTTTTGGCAGGCTGTTGCAGTGTTTGAAAGTTTAGAACATTTACTATAAGCTTCAGTCTCCTGATTAAAATACTACTAACTGGGCCTTTAAACCTCAACATAAAAGTAGTCTCACATGATGATCACACAATTCATAAATAAAAGAACAAATATGTACAAATACATGAAAACTCTTTTTCAACAATTGTGAATCTTGTTCTAATAAAACACAATCCAAAAAAATAATACTGATATGTGTTGAAAAACAAAGTATTGCGAAACGGCTTTTAATTCTTACCTCCCTAATCCCAGCTTTAATACTTGTACTGCTGATTAATGTGCATTTTTTACAGACAGTCTGATTGTTAGATGGTACTTATCTGTGTGTTTATCTGTGTGATGTTTGCATATGGGCCTCAAAGCGAGAAAATCTGACTGTTGCATGCCAATAACAATAGTGCAATCTAGCAGGCACATCTTCAAAGTCTGGTCAGCACCTTTGTTATTTGCTATTGATGTATAGTAGCCAAACTTGCTTCACACAAAATTTCAATATTTAACTAGTCTCCGTAGTGGAGTACACTGGTTTGAGTCTTACATGGTCAGAAACCCTGTGGAATGGTTTTCCCGCAACAAGGCACATATGGAATAAACCTTTTTCTCATTACAATGCATATTTGACTGTTGTTATAGTATTGCATGTGGAATTTGCAGATACAGTGCAGTCTCTTTGTAATGCTATATAGGGTTCATAAGATTGGACCATGTTATCAGCAAATTATGTTATAAAGGGACAATTTTTCAAAGAAATCATATGATTCCTTTGTAAAATTCCATGGTAGAAAAATTTGAAGCCACAACTTGACCGTGTTGTAACCAAATCCAGGTTATTTGTTTGTTTAATTTAATTCTTTACGTCCCATCAACAATCTTTCAGTTATAAAGGGACCGGTCTTCCTGGGTAGAACCAGTACTAAGCTAGGATTAATAATCTTGCTCAAGGACACAACGCAGTGATGCCGGTGAGGCTCGTACCCGCGGCCCTTCGGTCTTGAGTCAAGCACTCTACCATTAAGCCACTGCGCTCCCATAAATCCAGGTTATAAAGGGACTGCACTACAACAGGGCTCATACAGGGAAGTTTGAGTAAAATTCAAGGACTTTTCAAGGACTTCTCAAGACTATTTTCCAGTTTTCAAGGACTATAAGTTTAGGAAAAATACTGATTGGAGAGTTAAAATTCTTCTTCAAAAATGCTAGACTGAGATAATGGAGAAATTAGTACTAGAAAATGAGTATGAAATTGTTATGTCTTTATTTGGTGCAGCATTTGCTGCACCAAATCGAGGCACAACAATTTTATACTGATTTAGATCTCCATCAACAGTGTAAAGTTCTACAGAAAATAGAAGAATTCAAGGACTTTTCAAGGCCTTTGAGTGATTTTCCAATACTTTTCAAGGCAGATTTAATTTTCAAGGACATTTCAAGAAAGCCCTCTAAATTCAAGTACTTTTCAAGCCTGTGCGAACCCTGTGCAATAGAAAAGTTCTCATAATGAGTGTTTTGTAACATGTCATCAAAATTTGTATCCATTTAAGAATAGTTTGCTTCAGCAAGTCTTGAAAAATTTGAGACAATGTGAGCACTTTTCCAAAGTTGATTTGTTCTGACCATGAATGGTATTGTGTTTTTACTCTTGATTGTTATAAATAAATGTTGAATTCAGTTTCATTCAGCAATTTTTCAAAGATGAAGGTTTGTAACCATGCCAAAAGCAGCCATGTAATTGTAAAACAATGCTATGCTCTTCAGCACATCTATCACCATTCATGTGCTTTATTGTAATAACTGTTCATGCAGTGAATGACTGAGTCATTCTTTTTGCAAGAGCCTTCACTCCTTGCATTTCTTGTTTTCAAATTACTCCGCAAGACAAGTATTAAAACCCCTTAAAGCGCCAATCACAACGAAAATCTTCTGTTTTTGTCTTCTGCTGAACTGTTTTAAAAGCCTTTCTGACAAACAGTGTAGCCCCAGATCAGACTGCTCTGGAGCAGTCTGATCTGGGTCTATACTGTTTGTCTCTATATTTAAATTTATCAATAATGCTAGAAAATATATGCAGCAGATGACTTAAGCAGAAAACATTTTTCAGATGCATTTTGTTGGTGCTTTAAGGCTTAAAGTGGGTGTTTTGACTAGCATATATATATTGGCCAGTATATGAGACTTTGTTACTTACTGCATTTACTCATTCATGCTAAGGACCTCGGACAGTTTCCTGTTCAATCTGTCCAAATTTTGACAGCCTTTGGCTAGGATAATGCACAACTAACAACTATAGTGTTGTGCTTAAATCAAACCCTTACGATTAGTGCACCTAACAAAATAAAAATATTTTGAAAATATTGCATAATTATGCCAGGACTCTAGGGTTAAGGGGGAGGGGGTATTTTTTGTGACCAAATTTTATTTCACAGAAAGTCAAAGTTTCGTCGAGTATTCACCTAAATACATGTAAATATTATGTTTGTGGCATAAAACTTGAGACGAAAGTGATGCATTTGCATAAAATTCGGGTTGAGAAGATTTCATTGTTTCTTCTAAAGAAATGTGCAGTCAAGTACTTTTGACTATTACCTGTAATGTTCCAAGTCAACCAGCTTGACTTGTGCACTGAGGTGTATCATATCTGCATAGATAAACACAGTTTTTGAGCGTAAAATCGTTAATATTTTCTTACACATCAGATTTAACCTATAATTTGTTGCTTAAAAGAACCGAAAACATATGTTTTGGTTGAGAAATGAGACAATTATTTACTTTATAAGCACACTACAGCCCCCCCCCCCCCCCCCCCCCTGGGTCCCATTTAGTACGAAGTTTTGGCCCCTAGGGCAACTATTTCACCCTAGTCACTGCTAGCTTATTCCCTGCCTTCATACTATACTTTGTGTATGTGAGCAATGAGGCTCTGGCGAGTCTGCACATTTGGCATTTGCGCAGGCTTGCCTGACCCTTCATTACTCAAAATGTGATAAGTATCAAAATCTCATAAGCTTGCTCATATAATGTAAATGACAACCAGTGTCCTAAACAGAAAAAAATACTGTAACACAAACCACAAACTCTATATATAAAAGCAATGTAAATACAGAAATAGTGTTTTTAAATATAAAAGTGTACAATATACACATCACAAAAAGTAATAAATATAGAAATGGTTCATGACCATATATCATGAACAGTCAGTGATCATAGTTTGCCAAAGGTATCACATGCTGGGACAATGGCTTGGATTTTTTTCCATAAAAGTTGAATATCTTCTAACTTACGGATGTTGTAAACCTTCCACTATTCTGAATGTAGTGCATTTTATTTACTTTTATTTTTCATATTCTATGAACGAGGGTTGATCTTTAGTAAATAAAGAGAATTCATAAGTTGGCCAACAGGAGACATTAGTATATTTACTCTATATGTTTAGGCTGATCAAACAGTGAAATCCCAGATCAGTCTACTCCTAGAGATAAGGGTTTACGCTGTTGGCAAACCATCCCTACTGTAACAATGGTAGGCAAGGCAATCAAATGGACTTCTTCAAAATCTAAAAAAATAATGGTAAGACATAATGTGTCCATGGTAACTGATTCAAATACACAGCCTCTGAGCTGTTAGTGATTTCATTTCAAACTTTGTCTTTAAAGGACTTAAAGCGATATATTGGCTCTTGTTTTGTTATGTATTACCTATTAGTGTCCTTTCTAGTTTTGCTATCATCTTGACCAGGAAGAGAGAGCTTGTTGCTTTACTTTAATTGTCTTCCTGATGTCTTGTGACTGTTAGAGTTCTGTGTCTCTTCCTCACAGTGCCGTGGGTTGCTCTACAGTGTGTGGTTTTGAGATATTTCCTGATCATACTCAACTTACTTTTCGGGCAATATGATGCTTTGGTAAAGCTATCTGACCCCTGCTTCTTTCAAACATACTACTGTGGATATATAAAAACACAACAAAATCTTCACAAGATATGTATAAATATCTCCGAACCAGTATAAACAGACTGGTCACTGACGGAAATACAAACCTATGTTGTCAAGGCTTTGTTTTAGTGCTATTCAAAGTACTACAGCCTATAAAATTGATTCTGAACATACACAAGATTATAAGAAGATCGGTATGCAAAGTTATAGTAAATAAAATTGAAGTTTTATGATCTTTTTAGGTTGATTTCTGACGATTTTCAGCTAAAAGTGCCTAAAATAGATAAAAAGGCTACCTTGGTTTGTTGTTGATGTTCATAAAGACGGATAAATTTTCAATAAATATAATAATACAGTCTTAAAGATAGTTTTTTATATAACTAAGTTAAAAGACCGATTTTCATTGACTTAGAGTGCTCGCGTGGCCAGTCTATATATTGTCATATTCACTGGCTGGCGCGCGCTTGCCGGTGAATATTAGTTACTAAAATTAGACTCCTTGTGTTTTTTCCGTTCTGGTTCTGATTTTCTAAAGCGTCGCTAATTATCCTATCGTAGTTGCCGAGAAGGCAACAAATCATGCACTAGAGCTGATCTATTTTGATTTTATTGCACAATAAACGACGAAAACAAATTTGAAGTCTTCAGCTTCTTCCAACTTTCCGCCCTTGCACTGAAGAACTCCCGCCAATACTTAGACCACGTCGCATACGTTTACATGTATTTGTCACATCTTCTAAGCGTAAAACGACGTTACACCGTCTAACGCCATTAATGACGTCATTTTCCAGTAACAAATGATGTCAGCTATCACGCATTTTCCTGCGCTTTCAAAGCTGTGAATTATCACACTATTTTAACATTGGTTCTACAGGCGAGGCGTATTAGTAAATGTTGAATGATGACACTCATGCACAACATATATACAATAGTAAACGAGCGGTCTTATCTAGGTCTGCATTGTTTCTGCTAAATGCTTGACTGTCCCAAAACTTGTAAATAAGTTCAGTATTTATCCAGATGCAATGATACCTGTACACCTTTCTCGGTCAATATTGGTATTCTCTGGTCGATATCACATCATATCCAATGCCTCATTAGTCAATAATTGTATAATAATGAACCATTGCTTTTTGAAGAAAAATCACCGATATGCAGAGAAGTAATGGAGATATGATTATTTAATGGTTATTTAATCTTCAGTTTTGAAAGCTCAGCCTCAACAATGTATTTCCAATACATACATTTACCTGTATGTCAATTACCAATCCATGTATACTGTGTCCGAGTAAATACGTAAATGAATGACTTAAATACTGCAAATTTCAAGAGATTGTCTGAATACTAATACAGCTCAAATTTACAATCATTTGTAAAAAAAATATGAATATTTAAGAAATAAATGAATATAAAATACTATATTAATGCTGTTTGAATTTATTAATGCTTGAAAATGTATGAATGTTTATGAGTGAATCAAAAGAATAAGCTACCAGCAGCTACACATTTTAGTAATTATTTACAGTACACATAAAAAGAGAGTGGAAATCCCACCAAATTTAGTTTTACTTAACAGAAAATCGTGAAATCTAAATCCAGAGAATTATGGTCGGTGTAGCGGATAAGCCATTGGCCTTGTACCCAGGGGTCTTCCCAGTTTGATCTCCGGCTTCTTCAACTCTCAGCCATGGCCCTGTCTCCATATGACCTTAGCTGTTGGCGGGATGATAAACAAATCTCAGCATGAACTAATCACCTTTACTGTGAATCACACACCATATCAGGACTTTAGTTTAGAGTGTGTACCAGAAAAATAATTTTCTTACTTCTCAACCAAAACATATGTTGTGAGTACTCAAAAGAACCGTCTCAATGAGACGGTTCTTTTGAGCACCCAAAACATATATTAAAACTGACGGGTATGAAAATATTTACGATTTTACACTAAAAAATTTTGTTTATCTAAACCTATACCGTATCATATCATTTATATGGGCCAGTGCACGAGATTTGGGTACTCATCACGTGCAAATGCCTCGAATAAACTCCCATGCTGATGTAACTGGTGTCTTATATTTGGTCTGAGCCTTCATCTACATCCATACTTCTTATATATATATGAGCAGTGAAGACTCAGGCAAGTTGTTATCTGATGCGGTAAGTGCCAAAGTATGTGCGCTAGCCCATATATGTGTATCAAATACATCATCTACCTTGACTAAGGTGTTGGTGATATAGAGACACAGGCCAAGCATTGCCAAAATTAGTCTGTATGATAAAACAGTCTGTAGAATCGAGATACCATAAGCAAAACAGAGAGACCAGAACATGATTATATGCATGATCTTTGTTTTTAGCAAGTTTCTGTATCTAAGCAGACTGGTTTGAGTCTGGCTCTGTTAGAAACAGCGAAGACATGGTTTCTTGTGCCAAAGCCCAAATATACATGCCTACCTATCCAGTGGGGCTAGATGTTTAGATTTTGCTCTGAAACGTCATCTTCTTACACACTTTGTTTTCATATGTACAAACATTGATGGCTCTGACAAGACTGTGCGACAAGTACCAAAATCTCATGCGCTGGTTGATGGCTCAATCTATTATGCTAAAATCGCTATTTATGGTAAATGTTCTAAAATTTCAAGCAATTTTCTCTTTCTGTTCTCAATAAAGGCTGGAATTCACCAAATGCTTGTCAGAATAGCAAACAGGGAAGACCCTGATCAGACTGCTCTGATCTGTGTCTGCTCTGTTTGTCTAGGCCTTTTTCGCAGGCAACTAGTGTTCAAAATTTCAGAACATTTATGATATGCTATAATGGCTATGTATGCACACATCTCATCCTAATCTGTGGCACTTGCTTGGGGCACTTGTCTAAGAAATCCTCAAAATGGTGATCTTCAAAGTTATTTATGACCAAACTTGTCCTTCAAATATAGGGAAAAGCACCATTCCAGTCAATGTTAGCACCATACCATCTGAAAAGAGATGACGCATATACTGTATCCATCATCATAACCTCACACATTCATAATATGTAAGTACACATCAAGTTATCCTATAACATTTTAAATAGAGGATCTTATATTAGTGCTCCTGTATTATTGCGTTTATTAATAAATGAGTTGGGGGGAAAGAGAGGGTAGTCTCTGGTTTACCTGGCGCATTTTATTCTATTTGTTGTTCAGGGGTTTTTACCATATAGGAATCTGAAAAGATCGTAACAATGTGACCTACAAATGATTTAATAGCCCTTACACAAAAAAGAAGCAGGGGTGTGGGGGCACAGCCCCCATTATTTAACAAACAAAACTTTAAGATTTAGTCTTACGTCATTAACTGCACCCCATTAACCAGAGGTGCACCGAAAGAGATAAATTGGTGTGATCAATTTCTATGGAAAGTCAACCTCAAAATCCTGAATTCAGGAATAATCCTGAAAATTTTCACCCATGCATTAACTTACTGAAAAGAATTAACCATAGGTCAAGATATGGAATAATTTTGTAGTGTAAAATATTTTATTTATTTTCTTGTCGATCAGTTTAAACATGTGTTTTGAGTTCTTAAAGGAACTGTCTTTGGAGTACCCACAACATATGTTTTTGGTTGAGAAAAAAGAAAATTTATTTATGATAACCGCCTTTTATCTGGATGTTTGGTTATAACTCGGGAAAAACTAAAGCGCTGTAACCTTACTTTGTCATAATACATTGCTCTAATGCTGGTAAACTAAAGCGCTGTAAACTTACTTTGTCATAATACATTGCTCTAATGCTGGTAAACTAAAGCGCTGTAAACTTACTTTGTCATAATACATTGCTCTAATGCTGGTAAACTAAAGCGCTGTAAACTTACTTTGTCATAATACATTGCTCTAATGCTGGTATTCTTTCTTCCTCTAACCTCCGCAGTAGCCCAGTTTTAGGCCGCATCATTTTACGTAAGTAGCGTGTATCTAGAAGAAAAATGTAGATGTATTTATGGTTTGTAATGCTAAGATAGTATTCTGTTTTATCAATATAAACTGCCTCAAAGTTATAACATGGCTGTGTTATATTTCGATGATCATACTTCTCCCATAGGGCATGATTATTTAAAACAATTATAACTCAAAAACAAAAGTTCAACAAGTCAAACAGCTTACTGTACAATGGTTAAACAATCTGTTTTATCCACTAAAATCAATCATTGGGGCCTCGACGTTAGAAAACCTGTCTTTGGAAGTTTGCGAACAACAAAGGCACAGACTGTGCAGTCTGATCAGCCCTTTTGTTATTTGCTTATTGGAAAGTATCATATCAAAACTTGCCATAAGCGACATTTCACTATTCTAGCTAGTCTCTGTACCTGAGCAGGCTGGTTTGAATCTCACTTCATCGGAAACCCCAAAGACAGGCTTTGTCGCATTGCAGCCCGGCTGCTGCTGAAGACAGCATTTTTATGAAAGCATAGATTGATACACCATTTGTGCAGAAATTTTCATACAAAAGCAATAAATCATGACATGTTTTATACTCTTTTGAATATTTTCCCCTCATCAGAAATACTCATGATATTGGTTATGGATTGAAATAAATAGAGGGTATGGCCAAAATAACACACTCAAATTCCAATGTCCTTATGATATGTGATTTTAAAATTTTGTCAGGCCCCCAGATAAGAGTGTGTAACTGAAAAATATTTTCTTATTTCTCAACCAAACCATATGTTGTGGGTACTCAAAAGAACCATCTTGATGAGATGGTTCTTTTGAGCACCCAAAACACATGTTTAACTGATGGATAAGAAAATAATCCCAATTTCAAGCTAAAAAAATTTGCTTAACTGGCCCTATGATTATGTGAGACTGAAACAGAGAATATTCAAGCAACTTTATACTTATCTTATTGGCTGATCCTTGGAGTGTGGAATTTTATAACGTTTCAAATCTCTACCCTTTTACAAGTGTATAAACCATTACAAGTTTACATCTGTGATCAAAACTTCTTTTTGACAACATTTAGTTTTTTCAAACATGTACTATTACTTACAACAATTTTCATGTAATACATGTCAAGTAGTCTTATCACAAGAAGAACTGTTATGCTCTTATATATTTTCATAATATAAGAATCTACCATGAGTGTGAAGGTGAGATAGAAAAATCTGTCCCTAGGATCACCATTTGGCATCACAAGGCTTGCCGAGTGATGACATCTGGTGATCATGAGGGCGGATTTTTCTATCTCATTTTCACAAAAATAATGGATTCTTTTTCTTGCTAACCATTAAATACCACATATTTATTTATCATTTGACGTTACTGTTATTCAATGGATAATGTCATGTCAAAAATAATGTTATGACCACACGTTACATACGGTAAATGTTCTAAAATTACGAACACTCTAAAATTACGAACACCTAAAATTATCGACGAAAATAATTTTTAATACATCCTAAAAAATCGAACACTGCCTTTTTTTGGAAAAGTGCATTTCTAAAATTATGAACACATGTTATTTTCGGCGGAAAATCGATGTCCGTTTATCTGTTTGTCCCATCTGTGTTCGGTTTACTTTTACCGATCAGCGCGTGGGCGGTAGCGACATTTGGAAGGTTCCATTCTACTTAGATGGGTAATCTGGCACGTGCCGTTCTTTTTCGCATGCAGAGCGCAAGACTATATTTTTGTCTGCTAATTATGTGGTACATGCTTTCAGATAAGATCAAAGACAAGAGCGCATTTAAAGCACGGACTTTCCTCAATGTACGTGACAAAGTTCATGTATGTTATTGGTATTGGCTGTCACGGAAAACAGTGCAGGCTACCTGCATGTTCAAATATTAAAAACCCTTCATTGGCGAATTTTTACCTATAAGAAGCATCCGATCCATCGAAATTGGGTCATAACATGGATTTCTTTTGTCACAGACATAAAACAGACATGCCTCGGGCAAGGATTATGAGTTACAATTACCGCGAGAAAACGCCCATCTAAGCTTATGCATGCTCACCATGAAGGACTAAGGTCATACGCTGCCTGGTCGTCAAAATTGAACATTGCTAATATTACTTTAAAAAAGCCATACAAACCACAGCGTTAAACAACTGAGTAAATTTGCTAATTAAGTTTGCTTACACAAACTTATATACAAAAGGGCCTTTTTCCAAGTTGTGGTTTGAGTCGTGAGACACAAAGTTAATCGCGGTCAGATGCTTGACATACCTGAGCCATCAATGCTGTATTGAGAATGCACACTTGCGCAGGCTCGTCTGAGTCTTTGTCGCATGTTTTATTGAAGTACCAAAATATCATGACATTATGTCCGTCGACAGTTTAATTTCAATCGAGCCGGTTCACACGCACTGCATGGATGCGCGGATCCAGAATATTTTGTCAGAGGGGATAGTGAGAGTGGACCGAAATGCCACTAAAAATTGACCACCATCGGCCCATCAGCGAAACGCCTTTGAAATGGCGTTTTGCTGGCGTGTCAATGGCCCACCATTGAATGCTGGCTTGGTAGCTTTGTGAGTTTTAGGGGATCCGGATCAATATTGCTAGGAAACCCTATATTTTTGTGATTTTTCAGGGGGGGGGGGGGGGGGGGTCCGGACCCCCTGTACCCCCTCTGGATCCGCCCATGGCATGCATCTGAATGGAGGTACTTGTCTGAAATGTTCCGTGATCATCGGACGCAAAGATTATAACTCTTGGTATGCTTATTTGCCCCTGATCAGGCACGTCGGACGATCTTCTGATAGCAGGTCGTAAAAGTAGAGAGAGAGAGAGACTGCACGGTGTTTGCACTTGAATCTTTTGTTTTGGCTTGGTTTCTTAGAATATCGAAATACAATGTTTGGGTCAGTCAATCAATCTTGTTACAACTGCTTGCGATGAGGACCCAAAACCCAAACTTATCGTGCGCATCGGCTTTTGTACGGCAAAGTCGGACATTCCACAGTATTAACGTTTTGTGTACTTTTTATCGCATGCACACATTTTTAAATTGACGAAACAGTCTATCCTGAATACCATTCGGGTCTGATCTGGATCCAAACCGTGTTTGCAAATGGAGAGAGAGAGAGAGAGAGAGAGACTGGTGCAGGCACGTCAAAGTAAACCTTGCATCGGCGGATCGACAAGTAGAGAGAGAGGTGTGTGTGTGTGTGTGTGTGTGTGTGTGTGTGTTCTTTTTGAATTTCGTCAGTTTGGTTTTTTTTACTCTGGGAACTCGTCTACGTATTTCAAAGTTTTGTGTCGACCTTTGCAAAAAAAATAATCTGATCGTACGAGATGTCTAGCGGTTTCAATTCTTGAGTACAATCTCGGAGCCGAAATTAATGGGTCCGAGGTAGGCCTACAATATTAACTGGAATTCGAAGTCGGCAGAGCGAGCGAAAGCGTTTTGGCTTTCTGAAGGAAGAACGAAATAGTGTAGTGATTCATCGGTAGTCCGAGACGAGTGAACATAGGAGACCCGGCTTATCGAATAGTTTAAATCAGTGGACTTTTATGACTTGTAAGTAAATTGAGTGACATAATATGCACGTGCCTGGCTCTCGACTTGGTGAATACCGCACGCGCTGGACATTTTACTGACTCAGTCCGCATGAGTTTAGCGGCGGTTTTAAGGAAAAAAAGAAGAGACAGCACAGAATCATATCGCCATGTTTTCAACACGTTTCTACCACATTTTGACATGCATATATACCGTTTTTTCTCATGGTAAAGTCCACATTCTAAATTTTCGAACACTAGCATTTTTTCACAAACGTAATTTCTAAAATTACGAACAGTGGGAAAAATAATTATTTTTTAGTGTTCGTAATTTTAGAACATTTACCGTAACTCTTTTGGCTGGAATAAGTAACATCATGATGACTTCAGTGATAACAATGCAATTTTTCATTGGAAATAAACAAATTTTGAAGGCGATAAAACCGCATTTAAAAAGTTATATGATAAACAGAATTTTACACTCGTGATCATTTCATATTAAATTTATTAAACTCGCCACAGGCTCGAGGGGGGTTCAGTATGTAATGAAAACCCATTCATAACTCCATCCACAAACACGTTGTGATGTTATGCCATATGCCAAACGAAAGATCAAAGCATCGCCGTTATAATGGTGCAAGAAACATATTCTATCTTTCCAAATTTAATAAGTTTCAGACTTTTTAAAAAGCACACTAATATACACTGCATATATTTTCCTCCGAATTGTAAAGACTCATTTTAACAAAGGTAGAAAGACATGCTGTATTTTCTAAAACAGACATTTAACATGCATGAATCACACATCCATAGTTTTCTGACTCATTTCCCCTTTATCTGGTATAACGATGCAAACTTTTGGCTGGTACCGATTTCTCGTGCAAACTGTATTATTACGTTACCCCCTCTTACGTTGACGTCGTTTAAAGCAATGGACGTAACACTAAAATATGCACGGTTCTTGAAAATCGGAAATTTGGCTTTGTACCAGGAAAAGTCAATTTTGATTGTATCGAAGTTTCAATACACACAGTGCATAGGCAGCAGACCAGATGTTAGAAACTCAAATTCCTGAAAAAGTTATTTAAATATTTCAATAAACTTAAATGTATGTAGATACATGTAGAGGACCTATTTTGATTGATTGAAATAAAACCACAGAATAGTGCTTATAACTTTCAGCTGTGAAATTTTTAAGAAATCCAAATTTAAACATTTATAAGATGGCAGAGAATCAGCATCAAAGTTCTATAGACTTTACCTTTGACACAAGTACACAGTCAGAGTTAGAAAAGTCAGAGTCTCTTCTACCGCAGGAGGAGCCAAGAAATGATAGTCAGACGGCCTCCACACCATATGAAAGTTCATTTGAACTCTCAGGATTTTCTTGTGTAGTGTCTTCAGTTGAAGACTATAACTCAGAAGTTAATGATCCGTTTAACAATGTTTTTTATCGAACCATTCCGTCACAGAAATCTACACACATACACTTCTATGCGCGACCACTATTTAATATGGTTTTATCTATGCTGGAGAAGGAATTCAGCACCCCAGGGGAAGATGTTAATAAATTCCTATTGAAGACTCATATTAAAGGGAAAAAATGTCACATTAATGTAGACAGGAATGACTGCACAATCCTAGCCACTGGACCAGGTCATGTAAATTGGAAAGAGAATAACTTCAAGAGAATGGCAAAACACATGTTCAAGAACTTTGTAGACAAAACAAATTCTGAGAATGTAGCAGAAACCATATCTATGGATAATACACCTTCAGCAAACCCAATAATGAAGAATATATCAGCCCTCATGGACATGATTCATTCGCTACAAGGAGAAGTTGACAAACTTACAAAAGAAGTGAATAAGCTTGTTCAACAAGCTACAACATCATTTGCCCAGTCTAATGACACTACTACGCTAAGCCGCCCAGGTGATAATTCCAAATGTGAAAATGCGCAAAATGAGAGTGGAACAGGGAATGAAATAGCAATTATAAATAGCTTTGTGCATGTACAGGATCCAAATCAACGGGGAAATTTCACATCAGATGATATAAGACTAACATCCACACCAGGACCCATGCCTGTCAGACTTCAAGAATCATGTGTTGTACAAAGCAGTCCAAGAAGCAGCACTTCACATCCAAGATCTCATCCAGTGCCCAAACCATCAGTGCCTGCACAAACAGCCAAGAAGAGCTTGTTAATAGGAGACTCAATCATATGTGGAATAAACAAAGAGGGCCTAAAGGAGCATGTTTATCAACACGGGATCTCGGGTGCAAAAGTCAAGACAATATTAAATGAAATCAAAATGTATGATCTACAGCAGTTTTCCAATGTAGTGATCTATGTTGGGGGAAATAATGCATCCAACAAAACGGATATTGAGACTTTTGAGGACCTGTATGGACAACTCCTGGAACACATCAAAGAAAAGAGTGAATGCAGGATAATTTTGGTTAACTCATGCCCAAGAGGGGATACAGACACAAGTACAGTGAATAGTGTTATTCGAAGGTTGTCTGAATATCATAATACAGAACTAGTAGATTCTTACAAAGCCTTTTATGATAAGAGTGCCAAGTTGATCGAAAGATTTTATTCTTCAGACTACATACATCTGTCTGACTCAGGAACTAGGAGACTATTAGGGTCAATTAACGAAAAGCTTGAAATAGTTGAAGATTTTACCAAGATTACATATAGGAGGCCAGCCTTTAGGAGGGGACACAAACGCTCACCAGCTCGGTCGGCAACCCAACATGTCAGAAGGTCAAATTTGATATACCCAAACCAAAACAATGGACAGAACTCATCAGCAAGTTCAGCAGCGCGACATGTCAGGTCAAATTTAGTACACCCAAACCAAGAAAATGGACAGATTTCATGTGCCAAATGTGGTGAGAGTAATCATGAAACTAGAAACTGTAGGCACGCTGAGCAAATAAAGTGTTACGAATGTGGATACTATGGACATAAGTCAAGACGTTGTGGTAACCAATAGGGACTCGGCAATGATGCCAAACACACCAAAGAGGATTGTAACAAATTTGGATTATTGAATAAGTTGTGTTCAGAATGTAATTTATTAAAATGCAATTGTTTAATTTCAAACAATCATCATGATTATAATGACACACTAAATGATGAGTCAGGTCTTAAATCAGTCAATCATTCTCAAACCTCTTTGGATGCTTTTAACATTGAAAATTCCACTATTATGGAAGTGCAAGCCATAAGTGGTATTTCAACTGTTTATTCTAATATTTCTCATGGTATGAATGATTCTGCTGATATGAGAGACTCTATGAGGCCCTCTACTGTATGTTCAAATATTTTAATGCATGATTCAACATTAGAAGGTAAGAGTCCATATTCTAATACATCTTCTTTGGAACTGCAAAATGATGAAAATATTAATATCAGCAGTAACTCATCATCAGCTACAAGTAACGATTCCTCCAATCATGTCCCTATGACTCCAAATGATCAGTCCAATTCAAGCAATCAGATAAACTTAGGTTTCAAATGCAAAGGCTTCAGGATAGGACATATTAATATACAGGGTATAAATAATAAAATTGACCAGGTCAGGCTTCTGTTATCTTCTGAACTAAATCAGATTCAGATTTTAGGTTTAAGTGAAACAAAGCTTCAGAATTATCACCCTGATACAATCTATGAAATTGATGGATATCAAACCCCATTCAGAAGGGATCGCAAAGAAAAAGAAGGGGGTGGCATTTTAGTTTATGTTAAAAATGGTGTTCAGTGTAAGAGAAGACCTGACCTTGAAAATGAACAATTGGAATGTATATGGTTAGAAGTAAAACCAATAAAAAGTAAACCATTTTTGGTTGGCCAGATATATAGACCTCCCTCCTCAGGAATTATCTGGAACGAAATATTTGAAGAGGGTATTGAAAATGTTTTAAAAGAAGAAAAAGAAATGTACTTGATTGGAGATATCAACAGAGATCTACTGAACTGCCAAATAAAAAAGTCATGGTCTGACTATATTGAACCCTTTGGCTTAACTCAGTTAGTATCTGAGGCTACAAGAGTTACATCTGTCTCAAAAACACTTATTGACCATATATATTCCAACTGCCCAGAAAATGTTACTTCCATTGATGTACCTAAAATTGGGCTGAGTGATCATTTTCCAATATTTTTCACACGTAAAATGCATGTACAACCACCTAAGGGTAAACATTACACTATCTCTTATAGATCTTTTAAGAATTTTGATGAAGCTAAATTTGTAAATGACCTTAAAAATGTCCCTTGGGATATTATGCACATTTTTGATGATACCAATGATATTCTAGCTACATGGTCAGATTTATTTTTAGATGTTGTTGATGCTAATGTGCCAATCAAGCAACATAGGGTTAAACGTAAGAATCAGCCCCAGTGGATAACGCCTGAATTAGTGGAATCTATTAAGACTAGAGACAGGCACAAATCATTAGGCAATGAACATGAATATAAATATTGGAGAAATAAGGTAACTAATATGATAAGAAAAGCTAAGCAAGAAAAATATCAAACATATATTGACATGCACAAAGGTAAACCAGGAAGTATTTACAAGCTATTTCAAGAAGTGGGAGCAGGAAAAGGCTGTCAAAGACGGTCAGGAATAGCATCTGTCAATATTGATGAAAATAAGGCCACTGAAGATCCAGCTATGATTACTAATGCATTTAATGACTTTTTCGTTAATGTAGCTTCTAAAATCAAAGAACCTATTACCCCTTCAAATCATGATAAACTTAAAGAATTCTGTTCAAGCAAAATTTCTAAGGATACATCATTTGTAATCCCAACTATCAACAAAGAAAAGGTTTTGAAATACTTGTCCAATGTAGATGTAAGTAAAGCTACTGGTACTGATAATATTGGTGCGAGACTTTTGAAACTAGCTGCAACACACATAGCTGAGGACATAACATTCATCTGTAATAGCAGTATCGATTCCAACTGTTTTCCTGATAAGTGGAAAGAGGCAAAAGTTTCTCCGCTACATAAAAATGGTCCTATTGAAGAAATTAACAACTACCGTCCAATCTCAATATTGCCTGTTCTGTCCAAGGTTCTAGAAAAACATGTTTCAGATAGCCTTACTTTGTACCTTAATGAAAATAATCTACTGCATAAAACACAATCAGGCTTTAGACCACATCATTCATGTGAGACAGCACTTAATTTTATGACCGACTCCTGGCTAAATGCGATTGATGATGGAAAAATGATAGGGGTAGTCTTAGTTGACTTTAAAAAGGCATTTGATCTTGTTGATCACGACATTCTGATGTCTAAACTCGAATTTTATGGCATAAAGGAAAATGCACTCTCTTGGTTCAAGTCTTATCTATCACAGAGACAGCAGCAGGTCTCGATAGACAATACCAAATCAAGATTCAGACCCATAACGTGTGGTGTTCCTCAAGGCTCAATTTTGGGACCGCTTTTATTCTTACTCTTCATTAATGACTTGCCACTGTATACCAGCAATGTTTCTACAGATATGTATGCTGACGATACAACATTGTATGATGTCCAAACTTCACAAGATACCATTGAAAAGAATCTTCAGATAGCCTTGAATGAACTGCACAAATGGTGCAAAAATAACGGTATGGTTTTAAACTCAACTAAGACTAAAGTAATGCTCATAACCACTAATCAAAAGCGGCATGGTTTAGATAGAGATGGCCTCAATCTCGATTTTAATATGGAGCCTCTGCAAGTGATAACTAATGACAAGATTCTTGGTGTTTTTGTGGACAATAATTTAACTTGGAATGAACATATTAAGCACATATCAAAGAAAATTGCTTCAAATATATGGTTATTGTCTAAAATGAAAATTTACTTATCACAAGAGCATCGAATTCAGTTTTACAAGTCTTACATACAACCTCACATTGATTTCTGCAACATTATCTGGGGAAGTACATCTGAAAGTAACAAACAAAAGATTGTGCGGATGCAAAAGAGGGCAGTTAGAGTAATACTTGATTATAATGTGGAAAACTCACATGAGGCTATGAAATCATTAAATATACAGTCTATTTATGATCGCCTGTTTCTAAGAAAGGCCAAATTTATGTTCAAAGTGTATCACAATCTTACTCCCACATATATAGGTGAAAACTATAACTTGCGCAGTAACTTAAACATATCGGTAAACCTCAGATCTGCATCAACAAGGTGTTTTGTGCCTCCAAAACCAAGAACAGAATGTTTTAAGCAGAGCATGAGATATTCTGGATGCTTGATTTGGAACAGCTTGCCTGAAGTAGTAAAAAATGCCCAAACTCAAGAAACATTCCATAAAAGATGTTTAAACTGGCTCTTGAATTAAGTTTGGCGGATAAGAAAATGATCACTCAGCAAAAAAAAAAAAAAAAAAAAAAAAAAAAAAAAAAATCCTTTTAAAATGCTAAACTATTCATTTTAAGTACATGTTTGTAGTTTGTATATATATTTTTAGTGAATATTTTGTTCATTTCACTTCTATCCATTTATTATTTTATGTTATTTCTTGTACCTTACAGTGTGGATCCTGATAAGCTGGCCTCTCAGAAGCTAGCTGATCTTGATCCACACTCATAGGGAGTAGTCATAATTAGGCAGTATCCTAAATTTCTTCTGATGTGTTTTACAAAAAATATGACCTGTAAATAATGTAAAATGGCCCATACCATACTGTACCTGGTTATAACCTGTTTTGAAAACAGTATAGATCCCAATCAGCTGGGTCCTGAAACCAGTTGATCATGATACATATTGTTTTCTACTCTGCTTGTAAATGCAAACTATTAAGTTAAACCCTGCAAGTTGGTTTAGATATACACTGCTGAAGTTTCTCTTTGCCTACAATTGTTGTCTGCTGATAACCGTTGCAAACAGTTTTAGAACCAGATCAGGACCGACAAAATGTCAGACCTGATCTGAATCCATACTGTTTGACTCTCTGATGGTGATAATGAAGGAACTATATAGTAAATTAATTTAGAGAAAAGACAGCAGATGACAAAATACCTAAAAAAATTTCCGGCAAGCAGAGTAAAATAGAAATGGATGCTTGACAAGATAAATACGGTTACTATGTTATAATAAATGCACTTGTGTAAATATCAAATTAACCCTTGTCCTGCTGAAACTAGATATATCCCGTTTTTGGAAACAACTGATCAGCTGATCAGGATCCACAGTTTTGCATTCAGTTTACGGTCTTGCCAAAATTTAGCTTTATTTGCTCAGCAGCACAGGGTTAAACAATTTAAATTTGATAGTTTGTGTAGAATTGTTGCTGTTGTTGTTTGTGTGTGTACATATTATTTATTTTGAGGGCCTCATGGAAGATTAGTTGTACTACTAAATGTTGTCACCCTCTTTAAATAAAGACTTTACTTACTTACTTACTTACTTACTTACCAGTTAAACTGTAACCAATATATATGGATATCTCATCTGAGTGGCATACCATTTTCGTTTCCTATAATTTTATTGTCTGAAATTAGCCAGCCAGAGTACGTACATGTAAATACGTGTAACAATGTCCAAATAATGCATCCGAATGCAAACATTGATGAAACGCGGTACTTTGTCAGATCCATTTCAGTGCAAGCCAAAGATGACATTCTTTTAAGTGATTTTCTTATTTCAAATGACGTATTTAGAGTACTTTATTTGTGAGATTAAATATGGAAATTTCAACAGGGTGCCTACTCTTAGTCTGAAATGAAATTCCCTGACTTTTCACTGACCAAAATTTGGTTTTCCCTGACCATTTTACCGCGCTTTCGCGCACGCCTCCTCCCCTTCAAGCTGTCTGATACGCCCGCATTTTATAAATACTGACATAAATCAAACTAAATCCTTAAAATGTATGAGTTTTACATCAGAAATATGTGTTTAAATCAAAAAGACATACATAAGGAAGCAAGCGTGTAAAAAAAGAACATTACATAACTTTGTGTTGTGTAAGATATTTTGTTAATATGTTATACAGCTTACTTGAGCTGTTTGGGGAATTTCGCCAGGTGTAAATGGGAGCAAAATCCCCAGGACATGGCCAATTTGGACCCAAGGGACATGGTTGGCAAAATTTATGTAGGGGATCACTAAACATTGCTACATAAGCTTAATATATAAGCTGTGGGCCTCATGGTTTAAGAGGGGTTTTTTTTAATTATAGTCAACATAAGATAATGGCCCCCAGGTAGTCTAAGGGGTTTGATTGGCAGAAGACAACTAGATATTGCTACAAATTAAATCGACAAGCTGTGGGGCTTATGGCTTCAGCCACTTCAGAGAAGATTTTTAAAGTTTTTCCCATTATAAGTCTATGGGAACTTTGTGTTACCCATGACAGCCTTTCCCCTAGCTACCACATGTATGTGCTTTACATTACATTTGATCAGAACTGATATATACTCCTTTGAAAATTGAAGCAGACAACGACAACAGACCATCCATATACTCATTATCATATCTAACTTGAGCCTTTAACTCAGGTGAGTTAAAACAATTTGACCAAAAATTAGGTTTTAGATTATAATAACAGTTCCTCGCCAAAAGATATATATATATATATATATCAGAACAACTGGATTGCATATTATATTCACCCTAACACTATTAAAGTCATCATCTCATATTTGTTTGTTTAATTTTTGAGGGGCTAACCAAGCATGATCTTAAAATTCCCTGACTTTTCCCTGACTTTTGAAGATTTTCTAATTTCCCTGACCATTTTACAGAATTCCCTGACTTTTCCCTGACCTTGAAGAAAAACCAAATATCCCTGACTTTTCCCTGACGGGTGGGCACCCTGTTCAAAATCGGCTGTATTACATGTAAATGAACATCAAAGCGACCAAAAAAACTTGACAATAAATTTTTGTATAAATTTTTCGCTATATATTCGTTCACGCAAAAACGACGCTGTGAAGGGAATGCCAGAAAATGTTGCATCAGGGAGGATTTTAACCAAAATGGCAGCCTCAGTAATTCATAGAATATAAAGCAATACCAAAAATTTTTGCAGGTATAAATCACCAATATATGGGTATTTACCACACAAAGAAGCAGACTGAAAACATCCCTCGTTCATGTAGTTATCTGCTTTTGAAAACATTGTTTCATTTCATATTGCAGTGTACTTCAGCACCCTATTTTGAAAGTGGCTTGTGTAAATTAGATAAGGAACTCGACAACTGCAATTTTACATTTATTTAGCCAGGAAACAGACCTGTTAATGAAAGTAATTATGAAGTGTGTAAATATAAAACTTTGGGATATACTGGGCTGTTTTCATTACATATTGAACTCCCCTCGTACATCTAAAAAGCTGAGGGCTGCCAGAAGTTTCTGAATACGCTAATAAGCGATATAACATGATGAATGTCACTTTAACATAACATGGACATCACTTGTCTTCCAACGTGTGGGTGTTTGTTTTTATCCTCCCCATGGGGTGGTACGGGGTATGTGAGATAGAATTCTCTTAAATGAGTAAAAACAGCAAAACCCCCAATCTGATGTGCAAGAAAATAACTTTGACATGGACTACTTCTTATTTTGTTTGTCACAGTACTCTTTTCATTGCAGCTAGACAGTTATAATGGACAGGAACTTTCATTGGAACAAAGATCATGTTACTCTTTGCCCCCTGGGAAATTTTTCATGTTTTTTTGTCGTCTTCTGATTTTTTTTCAAAATCATTTTTTTTCGAAAAATTCTTACAGGAATACCATCAGAGTGTCAAATAGTTTGGATCCAGATCAGGCCCGACATTTCGTCGGGCCTGATCTGGGTCCAAACTGTTTGCATAAGTTATCAGCAGACGACACTTGTAGGCAAAGAGTTAACATGAGTTAATATAAACAGTCTGGCATCTTTTTTTGTGAATAAGAAATTGAAAGTGTCCCATCAGATTGCAATTTATCATATTTCTGTCGCAACAAATAAAATCGGGAGCACAGAGGCTCAGTGGTATAGTGGTTTACTCAAGATCGAGATGTCGCAGGTGCGAGTCTCACCAGCATCACTGTGTTGTGTCCTTGAGCAAGGCACATGTATCCTTGCTTAGTACTGGTTCAGCCCAGGAAGGCCTGTCCCGACATAACTGAAAAATTGTTGACTGGGACATAAAGAATCAAATCAAACTAAAATTGTTTTTCTACAAAAAAACAGATGTCTCCCCCCTTATGATGTCAAAAGCATGAGTCATTAAATACAATTTCAAACATAAACATTAAATACAATTGCTAACGGAAATTCTAGTCATTTCATGCAGACAATCAGCTCGTATCTAGTAAAGATATCTGTCAATGTAGTTAACTATTGCACAATCATAACCTGGTATAAAATAGTCATAGATAATTGTTTTTGTGATTGACAAAGTTCCAAGGGAAATAACTCAAAGAGTATAAATGACACAGTTACTATTCTTGCATTCTATAGTCGACTCATGTTGGTTGATACTTGTATAAAGTTTCGCGAATATAGCTTAAGCGGTTTTCAATTTATAGAGGGGACATGGTTTTTGTGATGGACAAAGTTCCAAGGAAAATAACTCAAAAAGTATGGAAGGCAGATTTACTATTCTTGCACTCTGCATGTCATCTCATGCTGATTGATATTTGTATAAAGTTTCGCGAATATAGCTTAAGCGGTTTTCAAGTTATAAGGCGGACACGATTTTTGTGAAGCACAAAGTTCAAAGGGAAATAACTGAAAAAGTAAAAAAGGCAGAGTTACCATTCTTGCACTCTGCATATCATCTCATGCTGATTGATATTTGTATACAGTTTCGTGAATATAGCTTAAGTGGTTTTCAAGTTATAAGGCGGACACGATTTTTGTGAAGCACAAAGTTCAAAGGGAAATAACTCCAAAAGTATAAAAGGCAGAGTTACCATACTTGCACTCTGCATGTCATCTCATGCTGATTGATATTTGTATAAAGTTTCGTGAATAGAGCTTAAGTGGTTTTCAAGTTATAGAGCGGACACAATTTTTGTGATGCACAAAGTTCAAAGGGAAATAACTCCAAAAGTATAAAGGGCAGAGTTACCATTCTTGCACTCTGCACGTCATCTCATGCTGATTGATATTTGTATAAAGTTTCGTGAATAGAGCTTAAGTGGTTTTCAAGTTATAGAGCAGACACGATTTGTGACAGACAGACAGGCGGACAGACAGACGCCCGGGGAAAAACAATATGTCTCCCGACCCTAAAGGGGGAGACATAATCACACAAAACAGCAAATAAAATACAATGATATTACATGTTACCACTTCATAATCTGTTTTGACTGTGATTTATAAGAAAACAGAAACAAAATATTATTTTGTTATTTGTATCCTATTAAAACTCTCTGTCACCCTCTTGAAATATTGTATAAATAAAATAAATAAATAAATAAATAAAACAATCTCATAGGTACCATATTTACCAAACATATTTGGACAGACGGGCTAGAGCATATAGTGTAAACCCAGATCAGACTGCTCCTTCAGGAGCAGTCTGATCAAATGTTTCACTATTGACCAATCCATCACTACTTTAAAGACACCACATAAGGATGTAAAATGGACTCATTCAAATTTTATAATAATTTGGTGGGGAGATAAGGTTTCTGAATATTAAGGTTATATATGGCAGTTTCCTTTACTCTTTGCATGCTGTGAAATTTTGCATGTCTTTTTTGTCATCTGCTGATTTTTTCAAAATTAATTTTCACAAAATCTCTTTCAAGAATACCATCAGAGTGTCAAACAGTTTGGATCCAGACCAGGCTAACATTTTGTCAGGTTTGGTCTAGGTCCAAACATTTTGTAAATATTATCAGCAGACGATTCTTGCACGCAAAGAGTTAAATAAGCATAAGCATAACAGAGGTTACTAGTTAAACTCAGTTAACTGCACTCATAGAAAAATCAAACATGTAAATAAAGCCTTTTCCAATCACATCTCATAAACACGCAATACCCTGAAACCAAACACATGTTGATAGCACAAAAGCATGCAAATAAATGCTGAATTACATTGACTAAATAAAGAAGTACAATTAAAAAAAAGAATGTGCTTTAATTTCAGTTATTTAGGGAGTTCCTAAAATAGTCATGTAAGGTATATAATGATTTGTATAATATGCAAAGTATCATAGGTATTGCAGAACGAAGGGTTTCTGGTTCCAGCCTCACTGGAAGCATTGTGTTGTGTCCTTGAACAAGACACTTTATCCTATACTTATTACTAGCTCAGACCCAGTATAAACGGACTGGTCACTGACGGAAATACAAAGTTATGTTGTTGTGGCTTTATTTTGAGCTATTTCAAAGTGCTACAGCCAATTAAATTTATTCTAGACATACCCAAGATTAGAAGAAGTTATTCACTGTATGCAAAGTTGAAATATTACAAGTTACAGTAAATAAAATTGAAGTTCTATCATCCTTTTAGGTTGATTTCTGAAGGTTTTTGGCTAAAAGTGCCGAAAATAGCTAAAGTTCTTGCTGATGTTCATAAAGACGGATAAATTTTCAATAAATATAACAATATAGTCTAAAAATAGTTAATTGAACCATTGCTTTTTGAAGAAAATTCACATATATGCAGAGAAATAATGGAAATATGATTATTTAATCTTCAACATACGTCAGTTTTGAAAGCTCAGCCTCGACAACGTATTTCCAATATATGCATTTACCTGTATGTCAGTGACCAGTCCGGGTATACTGGGTGCGAGGTACTAGTTCAACCCATAATGACATCCTGACATGACTGAAAACTTTGATGACTAGGACATAAAGCATCAACTCAAAAAATTGCATACTTGAAACCTACAAAAAGTTTATAAACAGTGAAGATCCAGATGAAGACAGTAGTGCCACAAAATAAGCCAACTCTGTTTGCTTAAGCACAGGTTTAGATAAACAAAATTTTTGAGCGTAAAATTTAAAAATTTTCTTACCCATCAGTTTTAACCGGCGCTTTTCATTTGCGCACTTCAGTATATCTTTTGCTCACTTTGATTCCTTCATTTGCGCACAATTCTGCATATCATTTGCGACTTTTTTCACACATCATTAAAAATTGATTACGGGTTATTAAGCTAGTTCAAAGGCGTTATAGCTAGTTATAACTCATTTTTAAAGGTACATTGAGCATTCTTAAGCACGGCATGCATAGCTACTTCAAAGAGGTAGGTTCAAGAGATAAATTTTTCACATTAAGGTTTTATGTCACTTCAATGGTATGGTAAATGCTCTCTGACTTTCTCGGCAACAACATGAACACTAAAGGAGCAAAATGTCCATTGCATAATTCATGTATATTGTACATTTGAAGAAAGAAGTAAAGGTACCATCAATGAAAGTGAATTGACTTCATTTCACAGACGGTTACCTGACTGTACAAGTTATTGTTTCACTGTCACTAATCACTAATTGCTCTTGATTGGGGTGCGAAAACAGTGCGCAATTGAAATCCCAAAAAGTGCACAAAAGATATCATCGCTAATTGCAAAAAGTGCACAAATGCAAGGCGCCCGTTTTAACATATGTTTTGAGTGCTCAAAAGAACCGTATCATTGAGACGGTTTTTTTGAGTACCCACAACATATGTTTGGGTTGAGAAATAAGAAAATTATTTTATTTTTTGGTACGCACTCTTAACTAAAGTCATGCTTAAGTGAAAAAGCTCTTCAGAAACAGAGGTACAATTTAATGACGAAATTCTAACCTGTGATATGGTCTGATGGATCAATCAGATATTATTGTATCAAATGGGATGGAATATTCTATCCAATTGAAAAAAATGGGTTAAAGTTATCAGAAAGCCATATCTCAGATGCAATCATAGGTTTAGATAAACAAAATTATTTTTGAGCGTAAAATTGTAAATATTTCTTTATCCTTCAGTTTTAATATATGTTTTGGGTTCTCAAAAGAACCATCTCATTGAGACGGTTCTTTTGAGTACCCACAACATATGTTTTGGTTGAGAATTTAGAAAATTATTTTTCTGTTACGCACTCTTAACTTAAGTCCTGGATGCAATGTCATATGTCGAAAAAAGCTTATTCCAACATATGCTTAGATAAAAGTGCAGCAAAATCATGCTTTTGATTAAACATATTTAAAAAAAACAAAAACAATCCCAATTCCCTTTTGACACACACATACACTATATTCCTGAGAAAATCCCTTCAACCTTAAATTGTTATCAGCAGTAACATATGATCTTTATAAAAAAATACATAAGTCAAATAAGTCAAGACATGAGCGGATCCAAAAAAAATTTGGGGGGGGGAGGGGGGTAGTCATCAACGTATTTCACAGAGGGCCATACGAACCTTCATCACGAAGCAATTGGAGCCAGGGGGTCCAATTGTTTCTCAAGGGGGTCTGTACCAGTATTTCTAAGGAATTCTATAACGACTTGTGATTTTCCAGGGGGGGATTTGGGCCTACTGTCCCCCCTCTGGATCCGCCCATGCAAGATAACAAGATAAGGACAAATAAAAAAAAATACATGTGTTTCGGGTAACAGGTCTGAAAATTTTAGGTAGGGTAGGCACACAGTGAAGCGCCTGTGTAACTTAAATAGCAATCAGGAAACCAGGCTATGGTATAGTCCCAGTCAATATACCTAGACAATAATTCAGTGACTCATGAGATAGCAAAAACAGACAATTACTCCGTATATAGACGATTTGGTAATGATATTTTTTACATTTAGGGTTGATAAGGATAATCTCCAACTTACTCCTCAGGTATTTTGATACAATCGGTGTTTCCTGCTCAGGTACACCCAGGTTCTCTAAAATTCACAATGCAGGTCAAAATAAAACTAGTAAAATGACAATTTATATTTGCCAATATCATATTCAACTTAGAAGCAGACACAAAGCTCTTTATGGTTTGTTTACACAATATGAACTTCTGGCCTTGAGGTTACAAAAAAAAATCATGCTCAACTCAACTGTGCAAGAAATTTTTCCAGCTCAAAAATGTTAAAATTTCAACAAATGTTGGCATTTTAACATTTATTAGCAGGATAAATACAACATCTGAGTTTTAAAACAAGAAAAAGCTTTATTTATTAACATTTTAGTTTTTATGGGCAATTGAAATTTCATGCTCAGTTGAGTTTTTTACCTCTGGGCTTCATTTCCAACCAATCCATTTGCAAGATTGTAAGTTATACAATCACATTAAGAGTTTTGTGAGTTATACCAGCTCAAAAGCTCTACTATTTTCCTATTGTGAGTTATACCAGCTCATTGAGAGCTCAAACCAATACTATTATACTCAGTGAAAACACCAAAAATACTGATAATGCTCTTGCATGTTAACCATAGTGTCAATGTCATCTCCTGCAGATTCTTCTGATGCTTTAAGCCACACCCTGTTATCTTGGTTCTAATTATGTATTTATAAGGTATAACGTGCAAATTTACCCATATGATAAATTATAAAGCTATATTTTAGAAAAATTGTTTAAAAACAAATAATAAGAAAAAAATATAGCTTGGTGCTTTTGAAATAATATTCTCAGTAACTTACTTATTGTTAGTGGTGTAGGCATCTGGTGTGCTATGCCTGTGTAGTAATACAGTGTGAAGTAATGTTCCACTCTCCAATCACTGACAAGATCATGGTGTAAACTAAAAAGAAGTCCAAACTGCCCATTCACCAAGGTCAGCCATATTGGATACTTTGGTGTCTTTAGCATGCTCCCAGTCTGCAAAAAAATAAGACTAGGGTAGATAACTAGTTGCCTGCCAAAAAGGCATAGACAAATAGTGCAGGCCCAGATCAGACTGCTTCTGAAGAAGCAGTCTGATCAGGGTCTTCCCTATATGCTTGTTTGATTATTGTTTGATTTGATTTTTTTACGTCCCATCAACAATCTTTCAGTTATGAAGGGACAGGTCTTCCTGGGTTGAACCAGTACTAAGCTAGGATTAATGTTCTTGCTCAAGGACACAACGTAGTGACGCCGGTGAGGCTCGAACCTGCGGCCCATCGGTCTCGAGTCAAGCACTCAGCCACTGAGCCACTGCGCTCCATTACGAGAATTTTGAGACTTCTAGTGCTGATAACCAACATTTTATTTGAGAGCCCAAAAAGAAAAGTGTTTAACATTTTAGAACATTTACCATAGCTCAAGAGAAATTATCTGATCCATATAGTGCATTTGATAGCAACCTGGCACCTATGGACTGCTAAAGAGGGGTTGTTTCTGTTTGTTTGATTTGATTCTTTACATACCAGTCAACAGTTTTTCAGTTATGTCGAGACGGGTCTTCCTGGGTTGAACCAGTACTAAGCAAGGATAAATGTTTCTTGCCCACTGACACAACATAGTGACACTGATGTGGCACAAACCTGCAGCTCCTTGGTCTCGAGTCAAGTACTCAACCACTGGATACCCATAAATAGGTACTTCCGCAAACATTTGAAGTGCCTCTTAAGGATAAAAATAATCTTTAGATGCATCATTTCATACATGTACATCATTTTATAGAAATTTTGACCAGCAATCCCTTAGATAACAAAATGGACTAGTCCATACTTATTGTATCAATATGTATGGGATAATCCATCAAAATGAAGTGTTAATATAACCATATATTTATTAGAATATTGATGGTACAAAAAAAAATAAAAAATCAGGGTTTACCCTGAAGCACTAATCCTGCATCATAGACACAATTTTATTACAAATGACCCCTTACTATTTATGGGTCCATGAGGATGCAATTTCAAGAAAAATGTTTCAACTGATGAAATCATACGATTTATTTATAAATCACAAAATGTTCTTACAAAAAACAAAAATTTATCGTGGCTAATTATAGCTATTTTCTATTAAAAATGTCCCAATCATAACACATGTATTGGATCAAACTCCCCAATAGTGGTGTCTCATCGAATATCTTTGGGAAGAAAAGACCACTATGCAGCTAGGGAATGCAACATTCTGCATCCATAGCAACCGCATATCCCATTAGGCATATATGTCTTTATTGTCTGAAATTTGAAATCATGGTGCAACAGACGGCGTTAAGATCGTTTGTAAAAGACTGGCGAATCTAACTCACAGAAGAGTCAGTCATCATGTGGGACTGATAAAGCAATTATATGTGGCACTTGAACCCTTTTGCAATCCTTTTGGCCACTCTGAGTGTAATAGTGTTACATTACCTCTGTTCTGTCATTTGGATCTTCTTCTTTATCCCAGAACAACAGTCCAACATTTGTTCTCTCTTTGATCCCCCTCAGTGGTGTTGGCTAAAGAAAGACAAAATATAACATATTTTACTTTATCACATGACGTCACATCCATACATACCATAAACTGTGGACTGAAATCTGAGAGATAAACCAAAATTTTAAGGGAGATTTGATCAAATTCTTTGTGATTTTCATAAAAATCACTTTGGAGCTGCCCCAAAATAAACAAAAAGCTTTTATCTTACTGGAGTATATCCCTTCAAATGGAACACTGTTTTTTGGCAATAATATTAAATCTAAAATGGGAATTTTAAATTTAATTCGAAAAATATATTTTAACCAAAAACCCTAACCAAAAATATTTTTTTTGAAGTTAGTATATGTTTTCATAAATGCTGGGATAGGATGGAATTTTAACATTCTTAATGTTTTATGCCAAACAACTTTCCCTTCTTGTACCTTGAGCGATATGGATCAATGACTATCAGTTGAATATAAAACCATGTATATACTAATATAAGACAATTTACAATGCATCAGTGGGTTTTAAATGTAGCTGTATATTGGCTTGCATTGCTGTTTATCAGCATAGTCAACAGCATTTCAGTCATCTAACCATGTCACAAATTTGTTTGTTTGTTTTGTTGCTTTACGTCCCAAGTCAACAGCTATGGTCATTGCGGGACGGTCAGTTCACCTAACCACACTTTTTCCTGGCAGGCTTGAACAAGCGGTTAACCAGTAATTCGTGCACATACTTTCACTTGTAACTGACAACATGTCAAAAAGACGGTGACACAAACAAAAGGCTACATCTATAGATGTCTATAACCCAAAATGCCCTCTTAGTTGGAAGCGCCCATTTGCCTAGCTATTCCATGAATGAGTCTGCTTATTGATCTCACCACTCTCATATGAAAACATGCATATTTTCCATCATATAAAGAAGCAGTAAAAGTTAAATATAAAATGAAATGTAGTACATGTAAGAGCCCGTACATCTGTGATCTTATTCGTATTTTCAGGCCTGTGCATTTCTAGTTGTACGCCCGCACATACAGACACATGAACAAAACATGCAATTAGGTAGCAAGACGGAAATGATGGTACGTGGTAGGCATGAAACGCGTTAAAACCCCATTATCCCTAGAACTATATAAGCAGCTTGGATTGCATCGTAAACCAAATCATTTGAAGTTACAAAATAATCATCTGCTGCAATCTCTAATGGACATTTTATAGCTGAGCAAATACTACGATATCTATCCAAGGTGTATTGCACTGACAGTACAAAAATGGGCACTAAACGGGGTTTTTTATTTCCAACAAAAACTAGGTTATTTATTTTTACAAGATATCAGAGCTGTAACATTAATATCAATCTCGGCCAAAATTTAAATCTAGTTAGGGTTTTGCTATATCTATGAGCATGCAAATTTTCAGGGTGAAGAAACCTTCATGTAAAATTTTAAAAACGAAAAACTGTGTTCCATTAGAGGTGCAATATACCAGTAATGTCAGAAACTTGTGATAAACACAATAAAGTGTGATTTATGATTATTTCTTTATAAAATGTGTTTAAGATGGTCTGAAAATTCTGTGAGATTTAATATCTTATGGGAATCGGCTTTCAGAGTGGCCAAATTCTGTGAGATTTTATCTCACAGTGTGAGGTATGGCATGTATGAAGTGATATCAGGCCATGTATTACAATTGACAAACTACGAGTGGTTTACATACTTGATTGATTGATTGATTCGATTCTTTACGTCCCATCAACTATCTTTCAGTTAATCAGGGACGTGTCTTCCTGGGTTGAACCAGTACTAAGCTAGGATAAATGTGCATTTACATACTTTATTTTGAAATGTAATGACAGCCATATCATCATAAATAACAATATTATCTGAGCGGAGATATGAGATATCAAAAATGTGGTATGTGCGACCAGCAAAGATTCAGATCAGCCTGTCCATATGCGCAGTCTGATCAGAGCCTCTGCTAGTCGCTTGAAGATTCTATGAGTGTTAAGCTACTGACCAAACATTATTTGGAGCTTGTAAGCTTAAAAGGAGACTGCACAGGATCGTCTGAGTCTACACTTATCAAAATACCACATTATTGGAAATCGCATATTGTAGCACATATGACAAAATCTTAGCGTTTTTTACACCGAATAATGCCATTTTGAAGTAGTTTTAGTGTTATATGATAAATAGAGTCGACCATTCATGCTCCTGTATTATTGAATTTATTTAACTTGTTGCAAAAGGGCAATCAAATACTTGGCAAACCTCACATTTGATCTCTATTTCTCAACATGTTTTAATAAATTCAATAATGCATGAGTACTTATGTAAGATCCTCTGTTTTCACCTACAAGGTAGGCCCAAGAAAATAGGTCTCTTGATACATGCCAGACTCGAAGCCAGGCAGAGGCCAGGCTACAACATCATATGGGCCTTGATGAGAGAAACCCTGACTTTGCTGCTTGCAAATAACAATGGTGCAGTCTGATCAGTGCCTTTGTTATTCACTATCTGAAAAGTAAAGTAATTAGGTCAGATATCTCTTAATTCGCTATTCTTTTGTGGGCTTCAACATGGTAAAGCCTCTGGCTATGCCCCTCCACACACTCACAATAAGAGCACAATGAGCGAGTACTGATTTAGTGATAGAGGTTTTGTGTCATTTTTGGCTTGACAAACATCTTGTAGAGAAAGAGAGCTAGTTTCTTTGCTTCTTCCTCCTTTTGTATGTGTCTTACATGTCGAACAATTGAGGACATCTGCTTATCCAAGCTGACCAGTTGCCAAAGGCATTACTGTGTGTTCGTATCTCAATCCGCTAGGAGGTTACCTGTAAATTTTAATCCCTAAGCCGACGACAGAGTAACCATAGTAACGCTAAAGGCGCTTTATCCACTGAAATGTATTTCACAGTTTATTGAAATTATCATATAAGAATAGTATGCCAAGAGTTTCTGCTCGTGTGCATCGGATACTGATCAGAGTGTGCATCAACAGCGTATGCTGAACTTTTTAAATGAAACAAAGATAATTTTTAACATTTTAATATTAATACATTTCATAATAAATTTAATTAACGTCGTAAGATAAAATCTTTGTCTTGCATGCTGACGCGTAGATTAGTCTACACAACTTGTGCAATCTGATCATGGCTCGGGATATTCAGTTTATTTAAATTGTTTGTGCAAACAGTGAAGACTCTGATTAAACCCCACGTTCTGTGGCCTCTGATCTGGGTCTGTGATGGTTGGCAAGTTAAGAGATAGCGAAAAATAAAGGCGATGATCAGACTGCGCAGATGTGTATTCTGTCCTGCACCTTTGCTTTTCGGAGGTATTAACAAAGTCAGGTTTTCTCGCGACATGTACAAAAAAACATAATCTAGATAAACTGATCGCAATAGGAGTGGTAATCAAAACAGTTTAACAGTCCATATCACAGTGGAGACACTGATCAAAATGTACAAAGGGTTACAGTGAGTCCAATCAGACGAGTAATCCTCATCATTGCAGCTTTTTCATTTTGAAATAAAATGCGCTGGCGTGTCAAGAAATCGTTTAGACGCGCATATTGTAGCGTTTTGTTCAGATCAATTTGAAGTAAACGGGGACTATGACAAACAGTGAAGACACAGATGAAATACTGCGTAAACAACTTTTCATCAGCATCTACACTGTATTCTAGGACAAACTCATTATTCAGAGAAAGAAATGTTATATCTTTATGAAATCCCTCAATATATAAAATGCCTGACTTAACTGTTTCAAACTTTGTGGACAATTCAATTGATCTTAAAAGGGTTAAAGATACAATGTTCACATGCTTTAGTTATGCATGTATAAGCTGGTACTTATCGCACATGCACAAATGCCCCTCATAAACGCCCATGCTAGCGTATATAAAGTGAGATATTCAATGTGATACTTTGACAGGGAAAACGCAGGCGGCATTTCATCTGTTCTGCTCTGTTTTCTCTTCAGAGAAAGAAGTGTAGAATATTGAATTTAGTTTTAAATGGATTAAAGATCCAAGGTAGTTAATATTTGTAGATCTATGTTGGTGCTTATCGCACATGCGCAAATACCACTGATAAAAGCTCATGTTGGATCTAAAGGCACATGCGCAAATGCCCACGCTAGTGTAGCAAAAAACCAGATTATCAATGCAAAATTGTACAAAAACAGATAAACAGTACACTCTAGTGAAAACATTGTAGATCCAAATCAATTCATCTCATTATGCGAAAATATGTTAACATACGAGAGCATTAGCCTGCATATGCATGCACACGCAGCATTGACATTATTATATAAGCGTCTTATTTTTTTTTTTTTCATTTTACTTTTTTTTTTAGAAAATATTTTCAGATATACGATATACATTCATTTTGGAACCCATTAAAAATTCTGTATTTTATCGTGCCTGATCTGGGTCCATTTTGCTCGAGGGAAAAATCACCAGAAGACACAAATCACCTCACGCAACCACACAGAATGGGGTCCAATACGGCTTGTTGGTTTATTGGAAAAGACGGCTTATCTACTTTAAACATATGCAATCAGTGAAGACCCGAATGAGGTGCCTGAGTTCTGTGGCGTTTCATTAAGGTCTGCAATGTAAATAATATTGCCAGCCGAATTATTATTAGTTATATTACAAAATTAATGCAGTAATTTCATAATTTATGATATAAGAAAAAGAAATATTACCCATTTAAGCAGTATGGAATTTCCCACTCTTATAAGTTGGACCAGTCCATTTCTGAACCAAAGGTTGTATGGTGATATCTATATTTTTTATTCAGATTTTAATAGAACATTTTATAAGAAATCGTGGAGACCCTGACCAGACGCCGAAGAACAAAGTTTAAATGTGCTAATGAGTAGTAGATACTGACAAGTTGGCTCTTCTTTAGATCATCTTTTCGCAGTTTTTACACCGAATAGACTCCGCCAAGCGTCACCAATATTCACATTATATAATTGGCAATAAATTGAAGCCATACAATTAGAACAATGTGTCAATTACCACTTTGCATGCTGGGTAATTTTACAGGCTATCTAGTTTAAATGAGCCTTTGAAACAATATTTCAAAATCTTTTTTCCCTTTTATTACAGAAATACCAACACAGTGTCAAACAGTTTGAAACCAGATCAGCTCGACGCTTTTTCCGGCCTGATTTGGACCCTCACTATTTGTACCAACATTATCGCCACTAGAAAGTGAAAATCTTAACAAATTCAGGTCAACAGAATTTCCCACTCTTGTCATTTGGGCAAGTCCACTCTCTATTAAGTTGGGTGGTATTTTTCATTTTTATTTAAATTTTAATAGAATATTCTTGATGCAAACAGTGCATACCCTGATCAAACGCAACTTTAATAAATAAATAAACTAGAGGACCTGATGGTCCTGAAGCGCTCACCTGATCTCCTTAATAATGTTAAAATAGGTCAAGATCAACTACAGCTTATAATGAAACATATTTTGTTTTATGGGCGTTGCAGCCATTTTTGTCAAGTGACTTAAAACAATCTAATGAATACTTCATCAAACAGCCCAGTGATTTCTGAAGAAAAGATGTTTAGATAGGTATGTGGCAGTCCAAATGAGTGGCCTTGGATAAAAGGTCACAGGTCAGCTTGACATTTGGTACTTATATAAAACCTTTGTCTCATTAGTTTAAACATTTCTTGCAAGTATTATGATTTCGGCCTAAAAAATTATAGAAAAATGAACAAATTTAAGATTTTTCCCATATAAATGCATTAGAAATCAAATTTGACCTTGCCTTAAAGTAAGTCAACCTAGATTCATCAGTTGTGCAAATCTGGTAGGGTCCACATCCCCAATGCTACATACCAAGTCCCAAGGCCATTTGCCTTTTGGTTCCAGAGAAGAAGATATTTAAGGGTTTTTACCATATATGGGTGTGGTGGCCATCTTGGTCATGTGACCAGTACAATTGGTATAAATTTTGGCTAACCTATCATAAGGAGTCTTCATATGAAATTTTAGTTCAATTGGCCTAGTGGTTTCTGAGGAAACTATGTTTTAATGTGTTGATGGGACTCCAATATGAGCGACCTTGGCTGAAAAGTTCAACCTTGGCCTTTGAAACTTATTTATAGCCATTGTCTCATTAGATTTAACATATCAAGTGAGAATAATGACTTTGGCTTCAACAGTATTCAAAAAATCAACTTTTCAAAAAAAATCCCATTTAAATGCATTAGAAAGCAAATTTGACCTTGACGTTAAGTAGGTCAAGGTCAACCTAGGATCATCATTTGAACAAACCTGGTAGGCCCCACATCCCTAATGCTACATACCAAGTCCCGAGGTCATCGGCCTTCTGGTTCTGGAGAAGAAGATTTTTAAGGGGTTTTTACCATATATGGGTGTGGCGGCCATCTTGGTCATGTGACCAGGACCATTTGAACAAACTTTCGTTCCCGCATCCTAAGGAGTCTCCATATGAAATTTGAGTTTGATTGACCCAGTGGTTTCAGAGAAGAAGATGTTTGAAATTGTGGACGGACGGACGACGGATTGACTGGTATACTATTAGCTCACCCATGAGCCTTTGGCTCAGGTGAGCTAATAAATAAATAAATAAATAAATTAATAAATTAATAAATAAATAAATAGTCTTCACTTTCAAAAAAGCTAAGTTACAGACATGCGATTACTAAAGTGTATGTGTGGTCAATGCCTGTTGTTACCTTGGATACAGTTGCTAAAAAGAGATTATACCTCCGTAATGCGTGGAAAGCTTGTGAAAAAGTCAAAGGATTGTATCAGGAAAAATTCAAAAGGCTACATCAAATTTCATTTTAATTGTATGAAAAATATACCTATTTGTTCGAAATTGAACTGAGCACAGTGTCCCGTTTGCACAGGGAAAATGTATTGAATGCTTTAATAACTATGAATGAATATCTACCAATGAGCAGATCTTAAAAAGCCTGTTTTACTATATAATTTTATCATTCTTAGGGTTCTTTCAAAAAAAAGGATGAAGAGTTTGCAGAGGGAAATTCATAAAAAATATATCAGATTAATCGTGAGATATTTAGGTAAAACATTTGTTTGCACAGGAATTCTGCTTTTATAATTTCAAAAGATATAGTATAAAAACTAACACCTTCCATTATAATTCCCTATTACCGCTTCAGCACATCGCAGCTACCTGGATGTTCGTTAAAGTCCCGTATGACCCTTTACTCCTAGGCTATTTTTAGATTATGACATCATTTCTATTTTTAGATAACATTGAAAAAAAAATCAAGAAAAGTTGAAGTAAAGTTTTGAATACTTTTGAAAATATTATGGAAAAATGGAGCATTTGCTCCAAAAGAGCAAATGCTCCATTTTCCATAATATTTTTCAAACACATAGTATATTTCAAAGGCGTCAAATCACGCTATTATGGAGTAAAGGGTTAATATTATGCTTGTTTCCTCTTGGTGACAAAGTTTGGTTTGTGATTGTGATATTTTCTTGTCAAATTCAAAGGTATGCAAAAAAATCTAAATTTGAGCCGCGACATGTGATTTCAAACAATGTGGCATTTTGACAAGTGTAGACTCAAAGGATCCTGTGCGGCCCCCTTTTAAGTTTAGAAACTCCAAATGGTGTTCAGTAAGTAGCTATACAGTCATAGAATTTTCAAGAGGGTCTGGATGGGGTATAATGATTAGTGAATAATGGCCCTTTTTTATAATGAATAGTGAATAATGAGTCGAAAAAATAACGAATAGTGAATAATGAGTGCCTAAAAATATGAATAATCCTATTTTTTTAATGAATAGAAGAAAATAATAATGAATAGTGAATAATCAGATTTAATGAACTATGGGTCTTATTTTAATCAATAACCCAAAATTTTAATGAGATGAATAATTGGCTAAATTTTCAAAGAATAGTGAATACCAGACCCCCCATCCAGACCCTCATTCAAGGGACTAGCAAAGGCTCTGATCAGACTGCACGTATGTGCAGGCTGATCCGAGGCTTTGCTGGTCGCACATACCATATTGTTGGAAATCTCATGTCACGGCTCAAACAGCTTACCAGTAGTTTGCCTTCGTTTGGTTTGTGATTGTGGTATTTTCTTGTCAAATTCACAGATATGCAAAAATCAAATCTAAATAGCTTACCAATAGTTTGCCATCGCCATCAAATATAATATTTCCATTGTGAAGATTTTTAGTTGCTCTCCCAGTGAGTAGAAGATTGATAAGATTCATGGTACACTCTTCATTGTTAGTTAGAAGCTTGTCTTTAACATCATCTCCCATCACGACATCCATGTCGTCATATACCCTAGTAATAAACAGATACAATAATTATAGCTAGAAGATTGATGAGATTCATGGTACACTCTTCATTGTTAGTTAGAAGCTTGTCTTCAACATCATCTCCCATCACAACATCCATATCGTCATATACCCTAGTAATATACAGATACGATAATTATAGCTAGAAGATTGATGAGATTCATGGTACACTCTTCATTGTTAGTGAGAAGCTTGTCTTTAACATCATCTCCCATCACGACATCCATGTCGTCATATACCCTAGTAATATACAGATACGATAATTATAGCTAGAAGATTGATGAGATTCATGGTACACTCTTCATTGTTAGTTAGAAGCTTGTCTTTAACATCATCTCCCATCACAACATCCATATCTTCATATACCCTAGTAATATACAGATACAATAATTATAGCTAGAAGATTGATAAGATTCATGGTACACTCTTCATTGTGAGTTAGAAGCTTGTCTTTAACATCATCTCCCATCACGACATCCATGTCATCATATACCCTAGTAATATACAGATACAATAATTATAGCTAGAAGATTGATGAGATTCATGGTACACTCTTCATTGTTAGTTAGAAGCTTGTCAACAACATCATCTCCCATCACAACATCCATATCTTCATATACCCTAGTAATATACAGATACGATAATTATAGCTAGAAGATTGATAAGATTCATGGTACACTCTTCATTGTGAGTTAGAAGCTTGTCTTTAACATCATCTCCCATCACGACATCCATATCATCATATACTCTAGTAATATACAGATACGATAATTATAGCTAGAAGATTGATGAGATTCACGGTACACTCTTCATTGTTAGTGAGAAGCTTGTCTTCAACATCATCTCCCATCACAACATCCATGTCATCATATACCCTAGTAATATACAGATACGATAATTATAGCTAGAAGATTGATGAGATTCACGGTACACTCTTCATTGTTAGTGAGAAGCTTGTCTTTAACATCATCTCCCATCACCCTGTGTATAAGAAAAATCTCCCTGACATGTTTCATTTGCGCAACCGAACATATGTTCGATATGGAAAAAATTGATTATAAACAACTTTAGGGGTTATATATTTTTATCTCTCTCTCTAGTCCTGAGGACTTCGAATTTCTGAGATTCGACTGTACAGACGCAATACATTTCTTTTAGTGATAAAACCTGATTTTGCTGCATAGTGACAAAAAAGGGCCAGGCCAGCCTAGCCATATGCCCAGTCTGATATGTTATAAGTATGATGTCTAAATTTGCTACAAGTAAAATTTCTATATTCTATCTACCCACTGTAACTGAGCAGGCTTGTTTTAGACTCACCTGGTCGAAAATCCCAAAGACAGGTTTTTTTGCAATGAGGTCAATATCATTTATGCATTAGTTACTTAAGCTTAGGGCATTAAAAAGGTTTATGCTCAGCCTATGGCTAGGGCCTGGAGACCATGGGAGATGGTCATATCAACCCAGTATTCCAGGATGAAAATTCTTATCCTTTAGTTTAAACTCTTGTTTTGGGTGCCCAAAAGAACCGACTCATTGAGACGTTCTTTTGAGTACCCACAACATGTGTTTTGATTGATAAATAAGAAAACTAATTTTTGTTACACACTTGTATCCAGAGGCCTGCTTTGTTCTTATGAGGACAAAATGTTTACTTACAATTGAATGGTCCGAGACAAAACAAGACTGTACAGTAACAATATACAACCATTGGAATTCTCATGTTCAAACTGAAATAAACAGTACAGATCTTCATAACAGTATGGTAACAAGAAATACAAAGACATACATGTAGGGAAATGTGAATATGTGAATACGGGGTTTTAGAAGCAGACATTATTATACCCGCCTTTTTTAAGAAAAAAAGGTAATTAATTTTGTACCAAATTCGGTCTGGTGTCCATCCATCAGTCTGTGTGTTTGTCCATCAGTCACGTTTCTTGTACCGGTAATTTTTTGTATCTCTTCCTAAACCTTTGGACGTAGCAACTTTGCATGTGAATAGATTACAAGATGTAGAGGGTACTGGATGGGGTAGGGGTACAGCGAAATGTCCAAGATCAAGGTGAAAGGTGTCTCTAATCAGGAGATGCATTTACACGAAAATACAGTATTTGACCTTTCACCTTGACCATGGACATTGCCCTGTACCCCATCCAGTACCCTCTACATCATGAAATCTTTTCACAAAGTATTTGTGATGGTGTACCATTGACTGCAGACTGCAGCCTAATGTAAACATTTTGTTATCAGACTGTCTGTAAAGAACTTGTAATGGTCCAAGTAGCAGATTAGACATTGATCGGCGCCAAACCATTCTAGTGCATTAACCCCTTGCATGCTGGTTTATTTGGCATGTGTTCTATCATCTTTTAATTTTTGGAAAAATCTTTCAGAAACATTGTCAGAATGTCAAACATTTTTTTCCTGACCAGTTTCAACATTTCATTTCATCAGACCTGGCACTGAAAGAACTACTTTTTTTAATGCTCAACTCAACTGAGAATGAAATACATCATGTTCATAATTGTTAATACGCAAACAATTGTTGGCATTTTAACATTTATTAGCATGATAAATGCAACATCTGAGAGTTTGAAAGCAAGAAAGTCTTTATTTTATTAGCATTATAGTTTTTATGAGCAGTTGAAATTTCTTGTTCAGTTGAGTTTTATAACCATGAGCCTGATCTTGGTCCATACTGTTGGTAGACAAAAGTTGCTACTAGTATGTCCCAGTCAACAGCTATGGTCATGTCGAGACAGTCAGTCCATCTAACCACAATTTTTCCTGGGCAAGCTTGACAAAGCAGTTAACCAGTACTTTGGGCACATACTTTCACTTGTAACTGACAACAACACTTCTTTAATCAGCGGAAGGAGGAGAATAACCCTAGAAATTATTTCATGATCAATCTCCACGAAAGTATGGGACCAGGCTGCAATCGAACTCGAGACCCCTGGATCTGCAGTTGGACTCCCTACTGACTGCCCTACTGGACCCTGTGTCTAGTTATACTTACATGACTAACATGGCGCTTCATAAACAATTCTAAATCATTGAAATTCTTGAACTCATACAGATTAATCTGAAAAATATAAATAATGGATTAAAAATATATGGGCTTACACACAAGATTATGATACTTATGGTATTTGGGGGCAAATGAGGTTCAGATGAGCCTGCGCATCTGGACAGTCTCCCCACAGCCCCAAAAAGAAGATATTTTTCTTTCTATTTTGCTAGAACCATGTTTCGGAATAAAAATTTATCATCACCACTCATAAATGCTATATCAAATATTTGACTAATTTATCATGATATCTGACCACTATAATGTATATTCTTGCATAAATATCAAAATGCATGGAATGAATGAAAATCTGTTTTCAAATTATGAGATTCACATGCTATTTGAACACGAGTTTTAACTTAACAATACTTAAAATGAGCCCTACTTTGTTTGCACGACGTTACACCAGAAAGAGTTGCGGCTCAGACTGATCATTTGGTGGATAATTTTGTTCACAAAATTGTTGCCCATGACTATGAATTTTTGAGTATGTTGTGATTTTGGCAAGTTTACAAGCGACACCAAAACTAGATTATTAGCCCTGACTAGATGGCAGCATATGTGCCATTTACTTAAAGAGTAAATTTACGCAAATGCTATTAGTCATCTCATGGGCTGGCCTATTTATTGTTCAGCATAGGCCTCGATAAACCAAAAATTTCAGCATAAATTGTGATTATTTTCTTATCCATGAATTTTAACATTTGTTTTGGTTGCTCAAATGAACCATCTCATTGAGAAGGTTCTTTTGAGTACCCACAACATATGTTTTGGTCGAGAAATAAGAATTTTCTAAAATTATGCTCTCTTATCAAGAGGCCTAGTTCAGGAAATTGTGTGTTTTTTACCCTCTCAGTAATTCCATCAACTCTGTACTGCCAGTTGGTGTCAAAAACTGGTTCCTCTTGTAAGAGGCAAACACAACATCGGTTCCCACTTCCTGCTCGCCATACAATCTCACAGATAGCACCACATAGAGCCTTCCGACGTTCAAACTCTGATGGCTGCAGGGCACTGAGAAGAAAGAGAGAGAAAAGAGAATGATTATAGTGCAGTCCCTTTATAACACACCTTGTTATAACATGGATTTGGAAAGAACATGATCATATTGTGGTTCCCAATGATGGGTAAGGAAATAAATGCAATTTTAGGTGCACAAATGATCCTTATCTGGACCTATGATGGTGGCCAAGTTTTGACTTCCGCCTTGGACAGTAACTGTTGTGATTTTTCCTACACCCTGTGACATTTGGTGGCTCAATGTGGGGCTTTTGTTTCAGGCATCAGTAATTTCCAAGATTACAATGTGGTTTCGAGCCGATTTGCCGACAAATCTATTTCATGCATATGAATATGTAGTAGGTATATATCACACTTCTCCTTGCTGTAGAAGCCTGCTTTTACAGCTACAGTAAAACCTGTCTTAAGCGGCTACTCAAAAAGAAGACCAAAATTGGTTTTCATGACCGATTATCACTTAATGCAGTTAAAAAGTATTGCAGAATGCTCCAATGGAAGCATTCTGCAATACTTTCGACCTTCATTAAGCCACCATTTGTCATTAACATCTTTGTTGTGTCTATTTTGGAGTGGCCGCTTAAGGGGGTTTACTGTTCAGGTAAGAGTGGTTTGCCCTTGGATCCAACAACCCAGGTTCTTTTTCCCCCTCATGTGGTTAGGATTTTTCTGCACCCTGTGACATTTCCATCCTTTGTTATAGAAACTTCTGTGAGAAAACTTACTTTGCTGATACTATAGATGACGCATATTCTCTTGCAAAGAGTAAGTGTTTGAGCAGAAAACCCTGTACACATAGAACCATAGACTTGGAGCCACACTGAAAGAGAGAAAATCATTTTTATAGATTTTCTGTGATGACAAACTGATATTTTATGAACATGGAATGTTCTTTTAAATACTACTATGTCTTTTAACAGAAATATGCCCTTTGATCTCCTGATCTTCAATACTGGGATGTTACAGGCTGATCAATCTCACCTAAATTATCTACACATACACTCTAAGGCACAGCCTCGATTTATAGGTAAGATTGCCACAAAAAGATGAGTTCATATAAGATAATCAAAGGCCACTTAGATGGTGACCTAATGATACAAACTTTATACAATTGACTATATATCATATACAACTTACCTTAACTTACGCAAATGGAGCTTTGCGACATTTGTGGTAGATATCACATGACTAATCGTAGGTATCATGAGGACTGTGGTAGTATTGTATGGGCCTCGACGCGAGAAAACCTGTCTCCGGTGGTTTGTGAATAACACAGGCGCAGACCAGCCTGCGCATCCGCGCAGTCTGATCAGCGCCTTTGTTATTCGCTTTTTGGAAAGTATCATATCTAGGCTTGCTACAAGCGAAATTTCAAAATTCTAGCTAGTCTCTGTAGCTGAGGAGACTGTTTTGAAACTCGCTTTGTCAGAAACCCCGAAGACAGGTTTTCTCGCGACGAGGCCCGTATATTAGCTACAATCCTGCCTCATGCCACAGACTAAGGCTGAACATGTCAATGACATCAACTGGGGTCCTTTTCAACCCAATCTTTCATTTCCTGTTTAAAACACATAGTGCAAAAACAAACCTACTATTCATTAGTGTAAAACATGACCCGAATCGCCTTTCATCGTACACTCATAGTAGATTTCTGAAAGATTCCAGTTTATATTCAATCTCTGACAACTGCGTCAGTGAGTCAACTCTTTGGCTCAGTGGTAAAGATCATTGGTCTTGTACTGGTACAACAAAGGTTTGTTTCCCAGCCAGGGCATGAGAATTTTTATTTTTTTTCAGCTAGTTACAAATTAACCCTTAAAGCCCCAATCACGACTGCAGCAGACGACATATTTTGGGACATCTTTCCCAATTTTCGACAAAAAAAAAGGTATGATATTACATGAGAATTGCCAGCAGACGATTCTCATGAAATATCATGCCTTATTTCTTATTTTGAAAAAGCGGAAAAATTTGCAATATGCTTCCCCTTGGAGTATTCTCCCCTTTGAGCATTCTGCAATACTTTTGACCTGCATTAGGCGATAAGTGGTCTTGAAAACCGATTTCAGGTCTTTTTAGAGTGGCCCTTTTAGACAGATTTTACTATATGTTTAAATTCTTACTTTTAATGTTTGCAGTCCATAAGCCATTTTACTTGAGATGTCATGAAAAAGAAGACCCGACTTCCTCCATTCCGTTGAGAAAGAATGAACCACAGTACCAATGGTGATATTGCGTAATGCCTGAAAATATTGTAAAATACAAACTAAAAAGTATAAATTATAAAACATCGACTTTTTGTAAGTAAAAGTGTAATTATTTTCTTACCAAACAATTAAAACATGCAGTTTGGGTGCTCAATAGAGATGGTTCTCTTGAGTACCCTATATATATGTTTTGGTTCAGAAATAAGAAAATTGTGCACTTTTATCTGGAGACCTATAAAAGATAACAGCTAAGAGCATAGTAAATAAGCAGCTTACATGCAAAAACAAAGGTTCTGCTCCATGTCTATGTGCAGCATGGAGTTGGTAGAATTTCTCCTGTATTGATATAGTGTTTTATCAGATACCATTCATATATGGGCCACGATGCGAGAATACCTGTCTCCCGTGGTTTGCGAACAACAAAGGCACAGACCAGCCTGCACATCCGCCCAGTCTGATCAGCTTCTTTGTTATTCGCTTTATAGAGAGTATCATATGTAAACTTACTACAGGTGGAATTTGAATTTTCTAGCTAGTCTCTGTAGCTGAGGAGACTGGTTTGAAGAAACCCCGAAAACAGGTTTTGTCGCGTCGAGGTCCATATTATTAACTGCAGCATTGCATGTTGCCTGATAAACTTAGTCTATCTCACAGCATGTGCCATTATGAGGTCATGATGACATTGCAATTTTTGAATGACATCACCAATGATGCTGAATTGACACAAAAAATCGATCATTACCTCATATTTGCTAGTTTGAAGAGTGAATCAACTTGGTAAGCAGATAAATAGAATACCAGGTTCGAGTCTTTTGATATTAAGTTTACCAGGCTCGGCTTCGAAAACGCATGTTGAATCACTCGGCAAGCCTCGTGATGTCAACAAGCGTTATCGAAGCCTTGCCTTGTAAACTTGATATCAAAAGACACTCACCTAGTATTCTCTATATCTCCGCAAGCCTCGCGATGTCAACAAGGTTTCTCAAAGCCTTGCCTGGTAAACTTGATATCAAAAGACGCTCACCTAGTATTCTCTATGTACAGTGCAGTCCCTTTATAACACTATTATTTAAGGTACATAGAAATGAACCATAATATAACAGGACTTTAGTTAAGAGTGCGTACCAAAAAATAATTTTCTTATTTCTCAACCAAAACATATGTTGTGGGTACTCAAAAGAACCGTCTCAATGAGACGGTTCTTCAGAGCACCCAAAAAATATGTTAAAACTAATGGGTAAGAAAATATTTACTATTTTACGCTCAACAATTGTGTTTATCTAAACCTGCAAGAATAAAAGGACAATTTTACAAAGATTTTATAGTGCAGTCCCTTTATAATGCTATATTGGGGTCCATTGAAATGAACTATGTTATAAATAAATCATGTTATAAAGGGTAAATTTTACAAAGGAATTATAGAGAAATGACCATGAAAATCGTTGTTTTCCTATAATTCCTCTGTAATATTTCCCTATAATTCCTCTGTAATATTTCATGGTAAAAAAGTTGGTAGCCACAATATGACTATGTTATATTCAAAGCTGTGTTATAATGAGGTGTGTTATAAAGTTTCTCATATTCTTGTTCTTTGGAAATATTAGATTCATGCAAAAAGCAGAATACCCCTTAATCTGGTGCTAGGGCATCTTGTCATACCTTCCCTGGAGAAGATGGTGCTAGAGGGCGCAAGAGCTGTTGCACTTTCCATTAATTCTCATGAACAGACTCAATAAAACAGCTAGAGCCTGCTGTTTTCAAATGCTGTAGGTTCTCTATATCAGGCTATATCAGGAGGATCAGTTTTTCAGATTATTTGGGCCCAAATAATAATGTAGATGAAGAATCAGACCCAAATTTAGATCTCTAGCCCCGCTGAATATGTCCGAGTCTTCATCAACAATTATACTTTGTGTATGCAAGCAGTGAAGAACCTGGCTAGTCTGCACATATGCACAGGCTCATCTGAGTCTTCATTGCTCAAATAATTCGATAGGTAACAAAATCTCATGTGCTGGTTCATACAGAGATCACACAAGCTTTCATTGTGCACCATAGATAGATTAACATGTAGAAGAACTTCTACCATACAGTAAGACCTGTCTTAAGCGGCCACTCAAAAAAAAGACATAAAACAATTTTAAGACCAATTATCGCTTAATGCAGGTCAAAAGTATTGCAGAATGCTCCAAGGGGAGCATTCTATACTTTCAACCTTCATTAGGCTACCATTTGTCATTTAGATCTTTGTTTTGTCGATTTTTGTGTGGCCTCTTAAGACAGGTTTTACTGTACATTGGTATAATGTCGTAATATTGGGCTTAAGCCAGTGCTCATGATACTTACTATTGCTGTATCTCTGGAAATAGGTGTTCCACCAATCATATTCCGAGCTCTAGCAGACTTGGTTGGTAAATTAGGGATAATAATTGTATCTGTAAAGAAAGTTTAAAAATTGACTATATCACCTAACCCAAGTTGGCATCCAAGACCTAAAAGTACTTCATTTAAAAGGTGTATTAAATTTGGGATGTATTGGATTCACATTATGTGGCTTATCTCGTAATTGTTTCGTATTTTCTATCAAATATACCATAGGCATAGCTTAAGGTACCACAGGCCTCCAGAAATGAGTGTGAAACTGAAAATTATTTTTCTTATTTCTCAACCCAAACATAAGTTGTGGGTACCCAAAAGAACTGTCTCGATGAGACGGTTCTTTTGAGCACACAAAGCACATGTTTAAACTGATGGATATGAAAAAAGTGGCAATTTTACGCTGATTTTTTTTTTTTGCTTAACTGGCCCTAGGGTACCAGTGGTGCAACATTGCCAAACCAGTGTTTCCTTGAGGTGTGACGCCTTACTCCAACATTTTGGCTGCACAAATATATAGATTATCAGGAAAACATCTTCCATACTTTGCCAATCCTTTCCTTAATAGGCTCCATCCACTACGAATAATTATATAAATACATTTTTGATGGTACATAGAACAAAGAAATTATTTGTCGGGTCTAGTTGTGTAGGATCAGATATATCATATTTCAATAGCAAACGGGGTAGACCCCAATAAGGCAGCTCTTACAAGAGCTGCCTGATCTGGGTCTGCTCTGTTTACAAAAGTCTTAGGTGTCTCCATGAGATAAAGGGTTAATCTAAAGTTCAAATTTTTCCATGAAAAATTGTTTTTCCACAAAAAATTGTTTGTGTTCTCATTGGAAGGGTCTTGAAAGATTTTTCGAATGCGCACACAAACAACTGTATTCTAAAAAATCAGAAGTAACGTGTTGTATCATGATTTTATGTAGTATTACTGATTTTGCAAGACAAAGTATCTATAATGGTGATTTTGATGCATGCTTTCATTTAATGTTCCACAGATGCTCAAAATTCAAATATATCGTAAAATCAAAGTTCACAGTTTTCTTTGTTTTAGAATTTATGTTTCTATAAAATTTCATTGATGTATATCATTTTATAGTTTAGAATTTTTGAATAAAATGGTGATGGTTCTATTATGGTGTGGGTAGGTGTGTCCTAACATCATAAAACTAACATTGTCTTCATAAATGGGAACTTAACTGCATCTCACTATCAACATGAAGTGCTGGATACGGAGGTTATTCTATTGTTGAAAAACCACAGAGGAATGCAGTTGCTGCAAGATGGTGCCCAAGCCCATCGTGCAACGGCCACCACTGCATATCTGAATGTAAACAACGTAAATGCCGTCGACTTTCTATCCAAATCACCAGACTTAAACATATTTGAAAACATTTGGGATAAACTAAACGGCCGTGTAAGGAGAACAGGGGCTATTCCGACCACACTGAATCAACTGACAGCAAACATTCTCTACGAGTGAAATCACCTCCCTCAGAATGATGTTAAGCGTTATGTAACGTCAATGAGACGCCGTTGTCTTGCTGTAGTGACGGTGCGTAGGGACATACCCGCTACCAAGTTTACATGGACATGGACGCCGCTGCAGGATTTGACTTAAGAATGTTGTGATATTTACTTTGTTTTGTGATTTGTTGGATCGAGATTGGTCTCTTTTAAAGTATTGGAGAAAATGTGAACTTTGATTTAACCATAAATTTGAATTTTGCGTTCGCATTTTTAACTTATTATTTAATTCGAGATAAAATAAATGCAATTTTATAACACAGATGTCGTTTATATTTGTTGAAAATTTTGAAAATGGTCTGACCAGTATTAACGGAGATATGAGCCCATTTATATGTGCACACTTATAAGTGTTGTTAAGAACCATCTCAGATAGGGAAATATCATTCTTGCAATTGCAAATCATCGGAATGGGGCTCATATTTGATCCAAGATATTGACTTAGAAAGCCTCTTCATCCATCGACTTACCTCGCCCTGCCTTCACTTCTTTGATTTCTGGCCATTTATCCACGTAAAAAGTTTTGACTCGCTGTGTCAGGCGAATTTCTGTTGGACCTTTGTCAGGGTCATTGAGTGTCACTCTTTTCTATAAATAAATTTTGTAGAAGAAGATTCATTCATGCAGAGAAGATACATTCACCAGGCTCTTAGATAAGAATGTGTAATTGAAAACTAATATTCTTATTTCTCAACCAAAATATATGTTGTTGGTACTCAAAAGAACTGTCTCAATGAGACTGTTCTTTTGAGCACCAAAAACAACTGTTATAACTGATTGATAAGAAAATGTACACAAATTTACGCTAAAATTTTTCGTTTATCTTGACCCATGAGATACAATTTGAAAAAAGTTTTAAAAATAGAAACTTTGAAAATAGATGGCACCTTCAAATTTTAAAACAGCAGACTGCTTCAATGAGTCTGTTCATGAGGGTTAAGTGGGGAAAAATTGGGTCATGAAAAAAATTTGGGTCACTTTCCCACCAAAACAGACTTACAAAAAAATTATCAGGGAACTTTTTTTTACAAATAAAGATAAATAATATTTTGGAAATCTTGAAACATGATGCAAAAAGCATATTTTAAGAATGTAAGGCATTAGCAAAAGCATTTATAAATTCAAACAACAACTCTGTAAATATCATAAATGACAATTTTCATAATGTATCTCCTTAAAGAGTTAATGTGTGAAACTTGCATTGCCATATTTCAAATGTTATAGAAATATCAATATCTTCTAAAAATATACACTTTGTTGGGGACATCTTTTACATAGCTTGAGTATCAACTAAAGTGCTTAGTTATTTATAAAAAAAAATCATAGTCCTTCATGACACATTAGTCAACCAAACTTAGGCAATTTTTCTTCTATGAAAAAACTACTTTGTGCTACAAACAGTTCCCACAACATAAACCAGTTCATGAGATTTTGGTACTTATCTATAAAATCACATATGCGTACATCCACTCTTTAAATGTGCATGCACAGCTATTTACACATGTACTAGTCTAGAGGCCTAAAATTGAGACCATCCCATCTTTGTGTGTGCAAGCCTTGAAGCTTGGGAGCTCTAATTACCAAAACCTCATGAACTGGCTCATAATAATGAACAATAATAAGAAAACTTTCAATAGCATTCTGAAATTCCCTGCAATTAGGTGCTATACAAATTGCAATAGATGTGAGTGTGATGAAACATATGCCAGTAGATACCAAACCCATTGCTAAAGTGACTTTCTGACTAAAACAGGAGTAAATATAAAGAGGATCTTACATGGGTGCTCGTGTCTTATTGAAAAAAGGAGTAAGCAACATTTAAGTTAGCGTATTTTGGAAAAAGGGAGTAAGCTACATGTAAGGTGGAGTATTTTAGGAAAAGGGGAGTAAGCTACATGTAATGTGGAGTATTTTAGGAAAAGGGGAGTAAGCTACCTGTACGGTGGAGTATTTTAGGAAAAGGGGAGTAAGCTACATGCAAGGTGGAGTTTTGTAACAACAAAGGAGTAAGCTACATGTAAGGTGGAGTATTTTAGGAAAAGAGGAGTAAGCTACATGTAATGTGGAGTATTTTAGGAAAAGGGGAGTAAGCTACCTTACGGTGGAGTATTTTAGGAAAAGGGGAGTAAGCTACATGTAAGGTGGAGTATTTTAGGAAAAGGGGAGTAAGCTACATGTAAGGTGGAGCATTTTAGGAAAAGGGGAGTAAGCTACATGTAATGTGGAGTATTTTAGGAAAAGGGGAGTAAGCTACCTGTACGGTGGAGTATTTTAGGAAAAGAGGAGTAAGCTACATGCAAGGTGGAGTTTTGTAACAACAAAGGAGTAAGCTACATGTAAGGTGGAGTTTTTTAGGAAAAGAGGAGTAAGCTGCATATAATGTGGAGTATTTTAGGAAAAGGGGAGTAAGCTAAACGTAATGTGGAGTATTTTAGGAAAAGGGGGGGGGGGTAAGCTACAATAGGTGGAGTATTTTAGGAAAATAGGAGTAAGCTACATGCAAGGTGGAGTTTTGTAATAACAAAGGAGTAAGCTACATGTAAGGTGGAGTATTTTAGGAAAAGGGAAGTAAGCTACATGTAACGTGGAGCATTTTAGGAAAAGGGGAGTAAGCTACAATAGGTGGAGTATTTTAGGTAAAGAGGAGTAAGCTACATGTAAGGTGGAGTATTTAAGGAAAAGGGGAGTAAGCTACCTGTAAGGTGGAGTATTTAAGGAAAAGGGGAGTAAGCTACATGTAAGGTGGAGTATTTTAGGAAAATGAGAGTAAGATACCTGTAAGGTGGAGTATTTTAGGAAAAGGGGAGTAATTAAGCTACATGTAAGGTGGAGTATTTTAGGAATAGGGGAGTAAGCTACATGTAAGGTGGAGTATTTTAGGAAAAGGGGAGTAAGCTACATGTAAGGTGGAGTATTTTAGGAAAAGGGGAGTAAGCTACATGTAAGGTGGAGTATTTTAGGAAAAGGGGAGTAATTAAGCTACATGTAAGGTGGAGTATTTTAGGAAAGGGTAGAGATTAAGCTACATGTAAGGTGGAGTATTTTAGGAAAATGGGGAATAATTAAGCTACATGTAAGATGGAATCTTTTTGTTTGTTTGTTTGTTTGATTTGATTCTTTACGTCCACTCAACAATCTTTCAGTTATGCGGGACGTTCTTCCTGGGTTGAACCAGTACTAAGCTAGGATAAATGTGTCTTGCTCAAGGACCACAACGCAGTGACGTCGGTGAGGCTCGAACCCGCGGCCCTTCGGTCTCGAGTTAAGCACTCTACCACTGAGCCACTGCGCTCCCGGAATCTTTTTGAAAAGGGGTGAGGGGGGGAGGGGAATTAAGCTACATTAAAGGTGTAGTATTTTAGGAAAATGGGAATAATTAAGCTACATGAAAGGTGGAATATGTTAGGAAAAGGGTAGTAATTAAGCTACATGTAAGGTGGAGTATTTTAGAAAAAGGGGAGTGATTAAGCCTCATGTAAGGTGGAGTATTTTAGAAAAAGGGGAGTAAGCTACATGTAAGGTGGAGTATTTTAGGAAAAGGGGAGTTATTAAGCCACAGGTAAGGTGGGGTATTTTAGGAAAAGAGAAATAAGCTACATGTGAGGTGGAGTGTTTTAGGAAAAGGGGAGTAAGCTAAATGTTAAGTGGAGTATTTTAGGAAAAGGGGAGTAAGCTAAATGTTAAGTGGGTTTTTTTAGGAAAAGGGGAGTAAGCTACATGTAATGTGGAGTATTTTAAGAAAAATGGAGTGTTTTAGGTGATGAGGAGTACTTTGTGGTAATATTAAGAATAATTTCTTCAATTCTCAGCAGCATGTTTTCTAAGTATAAAAAACAATAATGACACTAATGCTAAAAGAACTAATGCTTTTTGAGTAGTATATTGGAACTCTTCTTACAGTGCTAATTACAGGTATTTCTTAATTTTGAAACAATAATCTCCAAGCAAAGATGCCTTGGCAAACCATGTGGATTCTGACCAGTTTGCATCTGGATGAGCAAACTGATCAGAATCTTCACTGGTCACTAGTAAGATGAGCATTTGTAAACAAAAGAGCTGATAACCATATTTAGGCTATGAATATATGGTAAAAGAGAGGCATTCAAAATTTAGAACATTTGCCATCTCCCCTACCATTCTAAACTTTGAACTATCATGTTTTCAAAACAGTGTAGATCCAGATCAGCTGATCAGGTTCCACACTGTTTATAAATTGTATTAATGACTGGAATCTTGCAATTGGATAAAATATTTGGGAGGAATGTAGTACGTAAATATATCGATCATGATATCATTATAAATAGCTAAGAAATATGGCCACCATAGCTACCTTATCAGAAAATACTCCTCATTCAAGCCTGATAAGTTCTCTGTATGATCATACAATCATACAATAAAAGCTAGGTTACAATTTAACCAAACTTACTCTCACTCGTGCAACCTTCTTTTCTTCCTGAAATTTGTCATTAAAGCCAAATGAAATACAAATGTAACAATAAGAAAAATGGAATTTATCTTAGTTGTTAAGGTGTGCAACTTTATTCTCCAATTCCATCACCCAAACAAAACTGGAGACCAGAGTGCATGGCACATCCTTAATGTTTGTCCAATAGTGTAAATCACATATTCTTAAAGTCCATAAATTGGACCTAAGAACGCAAGACACAACCATAATATCCTTCTCAGCTGCAATGCTTATATTCCTTGGTTCTTAGATTCTACCACACAACAAACTACAGTGCAGTCCCTTTACAACACTAGATTTGGTGTCCATAGGAATGTATTGCGTTATAAGAGATTGTGTTATAAACTTAAAAGGGACATTTTTACAAAGCAATTATAAGGAAAATGACCATTTGTTTTGGCCATTTTCCAGTAATGACTATTTTATGGTCATGACTATTTTATGGTCATTTTCCAATAATTCCTTTGTGAAATTCCATGGTAAAAAAATTTGGGAGCCACAAAATGACAATTTTATATCCAAATCCATTTTATAACCAAGTGGGTTATTAAGGGGCTGCACTGTAGGTGCAAGAGTGTATAACACAACCATAATTTAATTTCTCTCTTAGCTGTAATGACATTTAAATTTTTTCACTCTAAAGTTCCATCACCCAAACAAACTGGACTCAAGTTGTGTGAGACCCAACCTTTATGTCTTTCTTAGCTTCCTTCAGTTTTGTCCGCTGTCTGGTAAAAAATCCTGCAATACTTGCTTGCAGAATATCAACAGCTTTAGATGCCTCATCAGTATTAGGGGCAGTAACTGGCTCACTCTGTGCCTTTATAGCACTCACTAAAGTAAACTGCTCAAAAGAAATATCCCAAAAATGAGTTGGTCTGATTTTAAAAATAAATTTACATGTATTTGAATCTGAAAAATGCCATAAGTTACCATTCTGTTGAGTTTGAAATATGGGCTTTGTGCATAAAATGAATGACATCAAAAGTAAGAAACCTTAATTGGACCCAATGATACACTGGACTAGATACTCGTACTATAATTGCAAAATCTTAAAAATTTGTATGCTGAAGTTTATATATATGCTCCTACTGAAATTTCGATTATTTCATAAAATATCTGAGATTTTTCTGCAGGGCTGAAGTTTATTATATTACCAGGTGATCTGGATCTTCACTATTTTTTAAAAAGTTATGCACATTGCCTTTTAAGAGGGTCTGGATGGGGTATAATGATTAGTGAATAATGGCCCTTTTTTATAATAAATAGTGAATAATAAGCAAAAAAAATAATGAATAGTGAATATTGAGGGCCTAAAAAATAATGAATAATCCTATCTTTTTTAATGAATTGAAGAAAAAATTAATGAATAGTGAATAATCAGATTTCTTTACCACCCTTTTTACTGCTAATGAATAATTGGTCTTATTTTAATGAATAACCCAAAATTTTAATGTGATGAATAATGGGCTAAATTTTTAACGAATAGTGAATACCAGACCCCCCATCCAGACCCTCTTTTAAATGTTACACTCTAAAATTTTGAACATTTTTCTTTTTTACCATTCTCAAAGAAATTATTGGTTATCAGGATTGGAATTCACAAAATACTTGTCAAAATAGCAAACATGATAGACCCTGATAAATCTGCACTATTTGTCTATTCCTTTTTTGGCAGGACCTTTTGATATCGATATAATACAATGGTGCTACATTTTGCGACAGCTGATATGTTACTCACTCATATATGGGCCTCGTCGCAACAAAACCTGTCTTCGGGTTTCTGACAAAGTGAGACTCAAACCAGTGTCCTCAGCTACAGAGACTAGCTAGAAAAATTAAATTTCACCTGTATCAAGTTTAGATACTTTTCCAAAAGCGAATAACAAATGGGCTGATCAGTCTGTGCGGATGCACAGGCTGGTCTGCGCCTTTGTTGTTCGCAAAACCCGAAGACAGGTTTTCTCGCGTAGAGGCCTATATTATGATTGGCACTAGAAGATGGATATTGACTGAACGTGTTGCCACGTGTTGACTGTGAAAGGGTGACAAAATATAGTCCCATATTTTTGGCAAATTTTGATGAATATTTCGTTAATTTATGCAATAAAAGCGATCAAACATGATTTTTCAATACATTAACATTTGCAACCCGGTTTGCAAGTCCCTCATTCACCCTTGGTTTTTAACATTTCTCTTGGAACCTGGCAGGAGACAAAATATTTCAATATTGCACTTGTCCTGCAGGACAAGTGACTTACCATTTTCACTCGTCTTGCAAACACATGCACTTGTCCTTTAAAAACATATGCAATAAAGAACATTAGGAAGTTATATGTAATATGACTTATAAAGTTCGTCATATCACTGCTTAAATGATATTTACCCAGTCAATTTCATAACTTACAACAAGATTTCACAGTCAATACTCAGAAAATGCTGGTTTCACCCTCAGATTTTTCACCATCACCCTCGAGTAATTCTTCCCAATGCACTCGTCCTACAGGACTAGTGCTTCCTACAGGACAACTGCTTTGGGAAGAATTACTCGTTCTTTCTAGATTTCACTCGTAATTATGAGCGGACGAGTGAATTTTTGTCCCCTGCCTGGCAAATGTTAATGTATGAAAAACCATGGTTTAACTCTATAATGTACATGAATATCTTACCCCAAGATCCAGTCCATGACCCCCATTGAAAATATTTAGCAGTCTTTCTAGATTCTCTTTCTCCTTTTGTGAGGAATCTTCCCCGCTGGCTGAAGCTGTGTCTAGCCCAATGGTGGATCTGGGTCTACTAGAAGCTTTGCTGTTAGATCTTGACACTTCAGATTCCAAGTCAATAGGTCCATTGGTTAAAGAGGCCAATCCAGCCTGTGCCAGACCAGGTGTCGACATTGTGATAACTAAAGAATAAAACAAAAACAATGAGGCTAACTCGGTTGGGATGGCCTGTCATTAATTATTAAATTTGGCAACACAATCACTATATCAATTTGATTTAAGGGGGGGGGGGGGGGGGGGGGGGGGTGGTCCAGGTCAGTCTGACAAAAAAAAGCTCTGACGTTGTTTATTTTGTTTTTTGTTTAGTCCTCTGCAGCTTATTTTACAGAAGTCAAATGGTTTCCGGGGGGGTGGGGGGGGGGGAGTGGGGGGGCTTATTTTACAGAAGTCAAATGGTTTCCGGGGGGGGGGGGAATGTGGACTGTGAAAGTATTTGTTTTTTTCAATTATCAATAGACGCAGCACCACAATGAACCTTATATATGGAAGCGAAGCAAAGAGGTTTGATCGCTACCCATCACCCGGCCTCAAGAGATGGCAACTCAAGCTCATCAAGCTATACGTTGACACTACTTATCTTTCGATTTGCCATCTCCTGCAGGTCCAGCGGGCCTGCTATCCTCTGAACTTTCTCAATTTGGTTGATCTGAGTTTTAGAATAAGAATTCTTAGTCAGTGCCGCATACTCTAGTTTAGACCTAACCTTTGGAAGAAATTTCAGAGATGTGTTGTCCCCAATCCATGTTATCAGTGATGGTTATTCAGGACTTTAGTTAAGAGTGCGTAACAAAAATTTAATTTTCTTATTTCTCAACCAAAACAAATGTTGTGGGTACTCAAAAGAACCGTCTCAATGAGACGGTTCTTTTGAGCACCCAAAACATATGTTAAAACTGATGGGTAAGAAAATATTTACAATTTTATGCTTAAAAATTTTGTTTATCTAAACCTGTGGCTATTTCAAGGTAATTTGCTGACTGAACATTTACCAAGGTTTGGTTGTGTACAAGGAAGTCAAAATGGATTTGTTCGTGATGCTGAAGACAGGTCACTCTCATAGAACTTCGTTTACCAATCAGTTTCTTACCGTCTTAAGATAGTACAGGGAATAAGCCAGAGGGCAACTAGGGCGAAATAGTCGCACTAGGGGGAGGGGGGGGGAGGGGGGATCCACACTTGCTATGTGATAACCTGGTAACTGTTGGACTGTGAAAGTATTTGTTTTTTTCAATTATCAATAGACGCAGCACCATGATGAACCTTATATATGGAAACGAAGCAAAGAGGTTTGATCGCTACCCATCACCCGGCCTCAAGAGATGGCAACTCAAGCTCATCAAGCTATACGTTGACACTACTTATCTTTCGATTTGCCATCTCCTGCAGGTCCAGCGGGCCTGCTATCCTCTGAACTTTCTCAATTTGGTTGATCTGAGTTTTAGAATAAGAATTCTTAGTCAGTGCCGCATACTCTAGTTTAGACCTAACCTTTGGAAGAAATTTCAGAGATGTGTTGTCCCCAATCCATGTTATCAGTGATGGTTATTCAGGACTTTAGTTAAGAGTGCGTAACAAAAATTTAATTTTCTTATTTCTCAACCAAAACAAATGTTGTGGGTACTCAAAAGAACCGTCTCAATGAGACGGTTCTTTTGAGCACCCAAAACATATGTTAAAACTGATGGGTAAGAAAATATTTACAATTTTATGCTTAAAAATTTTGTTTATCTAAACCTGTGGCTATTTCAAGGTAATTTGCTGACTGAACATTTACCAAGGTTTGGTTGTGTACAAGGAAGTCAAAATGGATTTGTTCGTGATGCTGAAGACAGGTCACTCTCATAGAACTTCGTTTACCAATCAGTTTCTCACCGTCTTAAGATAGTACAGGGAATAAGCCAGAGGGCAACTAGGGCGAAATAGTCACACTAGGGGCCAAAATTTATTTCACCCTAAATTGGACCCAGGGAGAAGTGGGAGTCTCCCTAAATTTTTTTTTATCATTTTCATTCTATCACCACACGAATGCAAGCTGTGGTGACAATTATATACTACCACTGCATCATAATTCTCCTTCCATTTAATGGCAGTAGTGAGTAGTATGTGTAATGGCTCATTTGCTTCTAAACTGGCAGAAAATACCATAATTTTGCACTATAACTTCTTCCTATTTGACTGTCACTTCTCCGTAATTTTCCTGGATGGAGAAGTGACTTCTCCCTAATTTTCCTGGAGGGAGAAGTCACTTCTTCATACTGTCAGGGCCCAGCTTGAACCCTGCTAGTGAGGTCTTCTTGCAGGGTAAGGCAGCCCTGAAATGAATATATGTACTTATGCAGAACACAGTCATTCGCAAACAGGCGAACAGAAGACCTGATGTTGTTCGGTAAATCATTTATAAAAATCAGGAAGAAGATCGGACATAAGCCCAACCCTGGGGCACACCGGATGCCACTGGAGCTGGATCTGAGGCGTAGTCAAATAAGACTACTTACTTGTTCATAGGTTTAGATGAACACAATTTTTTAGTGTAAAATAGTAAATATTTTCTTACCCATCAGTTTTGAACATAGTTCAACATATGCTTTGGGTGAGACGGTTCTTTTGAGTACCCACAACATATGTTTTGGTTGAGAAATAAGAAAATAATTTTTTGGTACGCACTCTTAACTAAAGTCCTGCTTGTTGAATGCATGCAGAGAACCATGAGTTGATCCACTTACAGTAAACCGGTGGACCTTAATCATTATCTCATTAAAGATCATAATAAAGTTTGTCACTTTAGCCTCCTGTGTGGAGCCTTGACAAAGGCCAATGCAAAATCCATGATGATCAATGTGTCTGCTTGTATTCATCATTCATAGCGCCATCAAGTTTGCTGATGATATTGTGCACAAACTGAACCAACTGGGCTTCGCCTAAGACCTCTGACTCTGGACACCATGCAGACAGTCAGCAAGTATGTTATCAAACGCTAAATGTTTGTTGATGTTGCTTATGAGAATATATGCTCTTGGGTTTTGCAACAGATGCATGTGAGTAACACTATTCAATAATTAGCAGCATCATATTTATCATCTTTTTTTTGAAGACCAGGGGAATCATTTGCTTGTCGCCAGTCATTTGGTACATCACCCAGAGCTAAATGACTTACTGAAGATAATCGAATCGGAGTGCCAGTATTGGAGAGATCTCATTGCTACACTCTTTCAGCACTCTGGCATTCAGTCCATCTGGGCCAGGTGCTATATGTACATTTCTCAAGGTACATTTAATCTGTACAACAGCTCGGTGACCTATTTCGGGTCAACTGTTAAGTCTGTTATGACCTCCATGGAGGAGAACGGACTAGCCCCTTTTGAGGGCAGGTCAGAATCTATGTTTGAAGGCTGATTGGAACTGCCTATTATAAATGGTGGCTTTATCCTTAAAGTATCCATTCTAAAAATTCTGTTTTCTCTGAGTAAGGTGATCCTAAACCTGTCTTTCTGAAGTAATTTGACAAATAACCAAAACTTTTCATGCTTATGAGAATCGGGATCAGAACTACCGTTCTAGATTAGAAATGACATCACTACCTTAGCCCCCGCCTTAGCCTCCTATTGTCCGGCACGTCAAAAGGGCAATTTTTATTGGTGGCCTGTTTTCGTAACGATATCGTTTGAGTTCTAGATCTGATCAGCTTATACTCCGGCAATCATGTTCAATCCTTATCACTTGCACTACCTACCCCTATTTTCAACTTTTTCACAGGTTTTAGTGACGTAACAAGTCTACGTGTTCATGTGATTGAAAAAGGGACCCTAATGTGGCTGGTCTACCCCACCCAGCCAATTACTGAGTATTAACAGTTTCAATATAATTTGACTTTATACCGAGTGATCTAGATCACTTTGTTCTAACACAGTTGCAGCTGTAAGCAGTCGTCCTTCATCAAGATACTCGGTTTGCCCTATGCATAATATGCTTCTACGTGAGTAAAAGAAGTTTGAAAGAATGTTTTAATTGCTTCTGACAGGTTCAGGTAACTAAGGACGCCAAATATTTGAAACAATCCGAAACGCCCGAAATGTATCCGTACTGGACAGTTGGAGCGGGTGGGTGTGTGCGTGAATGAGCGAGAGGGTTGATGAGTGAGTGAGTTGGTGAGTGAACGAGTTGGTGAGTTAGTGTGGATGAATGAGTCAGTGAGTGAGTAGATAAGTGAGTGTGTGAGAGAGTTGGCGAGTGGGTGGGTGAGTGAATGTCACTTTGTGTGACTCAGTGAGTGTATGAGTGAGTGGGTAGGTTAATTGGTGGCTGAGTTGATGAGTGGGCAAGTGCATGGGTGAATGAGTCAGTGAGCGACTGAGTGAGTGTATATATGAGTGAGCGGGATGGTTAATTGGTGGGTGAGTAAGCAAGCGGATGTGTGTGTGTGTGTGTGTGTGTGTGTGTGTGTGTGTGTGTGTGTGTGTGTGTGTGTGTGTGTGTGTGTGTGTGTGTGTGTGTGTGTGTGTGTGTGTGTGTGTGTGTGTGTGTGTGTGTGTGTGTGTGTGTGTGTGTGTGTGTGTGTGTGTGTGTGTGTGTGTGTGTGTGTGTGTGTGTGTGTGTGTGTGTGTGTGTGTGTGTGTGTGTGTGTGTGTGTGTGTGTGTGTGTGTGTGTGTGTGTGTGTGTGTCAATGAGCGAGTGTGAGAGAGTGAGTCAGTAAATCAGTGAGTGAATTGTTGTTGAAATAGTGGATCGGTTAGTGGGTGAGTGACTAGGTTGTTGGGTAAGTTGTGAGATGGGTGGAGGGGTTAGTGAGTCAGTAAGTATATGAGTGGTTGAGTTTGTGAATGAGTGGATGTGTGAGTGAGTGGGTAGTTTGGTTGGTGGGTGAGTTGGTGAGTGAGCAAGTGGATGGGTGAGTTGGTTGAGTGACTCAGTGAATCAGTAAGTGTGTGAGAGAGAGTGAGCCAGTCAGTAAGTTTAGTTAGTGAATGTGTGAATTGGTTGGTGCATTGGTAAGTGAGTGGTTGGGTTGGTGAGTGAGTGAGCAAGTGGATGGGTGAGTGGATTAGTCACTTACTGAGTGAGTGTATTGGTGATTTTGTTAGTGAGTGGATTGGTGCGTCTGTGAGTGAGTGGGTGGGTTGGAGGGTGAGTTGGTGAGTGAGCAAGTGGATGAGTGAGTGGGTGAGTGACTCATTGAGTGAGTTTGTGTGTGAGTGGGTTGGTGAGTTGGAAAGGTAGATTGTACGTACTACAAACATGCTTTCTCAATAAAGCGGTGCCAATGGCAGTTTTAAGACATCAAATTTGCAACATCGCTGTAAAGCATTGAAAATATCATTCTCCTTCAGGACAAAGTTTCAAATCATAGCCAGAGTATTTTCAACAAGAATTCTACCATTTTATTGCAATGACAACTTTACTAAACCCACATAAAACCGTTTAAATGGACCCGATAAGGTTTGTTATTTTACTACTATCATACTTTAAAAACCTAACAGCTCGACACGTTATCATTTAGGATAGAAAAACACTTAGTAATTCCATCTATATATGATACCTAATGTAACGAACCTTACTTCATTGCAATGTGTTACAAATTCTTTATAGAAAGAGACAAAATTCCATTGAAAACCATTTATTGAATAAATTTCTGCCTCTTAATTGATAAATAAAATATTTCCTAAACAAAACATCACATAAATAACTTTTTGTGAAATAAATTCATCATTTGTAACAGCAAAAAATACTGGAACATTGGTCATTCAAACACTTTCACAAAAAGTTGTTGTTTTGATATGTAATGGTAAAATACTCTAACATAGCATTGCCAGATAAGGTTAATTTGTATTTCAAAAAACTTGAGTGTTTCCAATTTTAATGGAATATACTCTTACCTTATTGATGTAAGGTTCGTTATTGAAAGCAGTGTGTCGAAATTGACGACTTTATTTTTCAAAATCTAATAATTTTAGGAAAGCTTTATTAACTTACAGTATTTGCCCATTTTGTAAGTGAAATTTCCAAATATAATTAGATGCATTTTAATGGCCTCTATTTAAGATTATTCGTTTTACTGTAAGGTTCGTTACTTATACAGTCCATGAAATTACACAGAAATTAATAAACGTAAGGTGAATACAATTATAACGAATGAGTAATTTTGATTTGCTTCAAAGTAAGTAAGGTTGCAAAGATCAGGAATCGATACAATCAAGTACCACACCTGACCCAGGATACCAATGGGAAAGTGACAAACTCACAGAAGACACCACAAACGAGAGCCAAGAGGTCAGCCATTTCCCAGCAGGTGACCACGAAGCACATATAAACAGACGCGCACAAAACATAGCAAACACAAGACAGAACAAAAACATAAAAGATCCACAAAAGAAGTACCGCCTTGGAACGGTCAGTAAAATATTTTACTGGAGGGCTTAAACCAGTTTTATGGCGCCAACCTCACCCTTGATTCTGATGTGGACCAGGACACTTTTGGGAAAGTGACAAAACACAACACACACGACAGCCAAGAGGTCAGTCTTTTCCCAGCAGGTGACCACAAGGCTACAAAAGAACAGACAAGACAATACAACATCATGAAGCATAACTAACAAAAATGATCCACAAAAAAAGCACCGCCTTGGAACGGTCAGTAAAAATACTTTTACTGGAGGGCTTAAACCGGTTTAACGGCGCCAACCTCACCCTTAATTCAGATGTGGATCAAGACACATAGATATTTGGTTTGCATGAAAGACCCCTAACTTATCAATGCATCATCTCCTAAAACATATAAATCAAGATATAACAAGGAGAAAGAGCAAGGATAAGGACTCAACAGTAAATTAAACTGAATACCGGAGCAAAAGAGATTTCACATGTTTCTCTTGCTTTTACTTTCCTTTGAAGTAACATGCGACAATACATTGATGCCTATCTTAACACTCTATACTCTCGCAGGAGATGGTATTTACTATTTGACAAACGAATGCACGTACACCAGATGATTGCTACTGCATCAGAGGAAATGAAATGGTGAATCAGGTTTAAATATATACAGTAACAGACAGACGGACATGCAAACGGACAGACAACTGACAGAAACTTCGTTCCAGGTTGAGAAAATATAAACTACACAAGAATAATATTTTATGATTATGTGGTGTATCAAAACGGAAAACAAACATTGTATGGATGTAAAACCATTTCATCTAACTAAGCTACAAGCTGCAGTACATATCTTAAGTATGTTTTGAAGTAATACATCATAAATTTCATATCTGGGGGTAGAGAAAGAAAAAGCGAGCACTACCAGGAAATGATAGAGACATATTCTGCAGACCAAACCATGGCACCGAGAGGATAAGGCACAAACCACTTCAGTGTAACATTAAGAAAAAACTAAAGTAAAGCAACCAACTCCCTACCCCAGAGAGATGATTGCAAAAATAGAAAAGACATCTAGTACTGTATATAAACAAGGACCAAATACAACCCCCACACAAACAATGGGAGTAACAATAGCTGGTGCATCATCAACAGCAGAACCACCGCCAGCAGCAACCAATGTGAGCTTAGATTGATTTTACTGGTCAACTCTTTGCCCTAGATTCTTTTGTTGTAAAAGCACAGAATATGTTTAGCTCGCATACATGTTCCTAACCTTTGCAATGTATCATCATAGGGAAGCGTTGATTGATTTGATTTGATTTTATTGATTGTATCATCATAGGGAAGCTACTAGATCGATTAACACACTGTACTGAAATAAAGAAGCTAACTCAATTCATACCATTGTTGAGATGGGTATAATTTTTAGTGACGATAATCAAAACTTAATCTAGTGGTTAATTGCCAGCGACAATAATCAACACTTGATTGAAAATATCAGATATTAACATAAGTCAAGGAGAAAACTGAAATATTGCATATATTAGTGAAAATAAACGATGCCAGACTTTCTCCACGCAGCACATGATAGGAGCATTATCTCATAAAATACAGCATGATTAAAAGTACTGTATTCTTTAAGAACGGACCTGCCTGTTCTACACATCAGACAAAAAAAAAAAAAAAAAAAAAAAAGCATAGATAATTGAACAGTTTGTGATTATGAATAACGAGTTTGATTTTTTCAAAGTTTTAGGAAAGTAAATTCCAAAAATTGTTCTTGTAAGGTTCGTTTCTAAGTTATAAACGAACCTTACTCAGGCATCTACTACATATTTTAACGAGAAAGTAGTTATCATTGATATACATTTGGTTTAAATATTGAGAGAAATGAGATTTTTGTTCAGAAAACATGAATTTGCATGCTGCTAGGAATATTTTCACTTCCGCATACTGCATTACAAAACAACTACGAGACTTTGAGCGTGCGAGCAAATTATTTTAAATGTAAACTCGTGCAAAGCAACTATATTGACGGTTGTTTTATTCGAAGAACAGACGTCTATTAAATAAAAAAAATACTGATGTATGTCAATTAAGTCATTGTCACTATAGTCACATGAACTGGCAATGACTTGAAAGGTTCGTTACAACTTTAAGTACTGTCATGCCAACCATTAGCTACCATGCCCATCAAAGAGGCAAATATCGACTAAATTTCAAATGTACAACATTTGAAGTAACATATATGATAAAATATTCATATCAAATCGTGAGAATCTTTTATTTGAAGTTTTGACTAATATGTATACAGTAATTTTCAATTTGACACCGCAATAACAACAGGGCAGCTGCTGAAATGCCAAATAAAACTGCACTACAATTTCTGTGAGGTCTTATACTTTCAAAACTGACGTAGGTTCTTGGCGCTTATGTGTGTGAAATAAATTTATGTCATTCCTATACTTTATGGTAACGATTCTTACAGTAACGAACCTTAAATCTCACGCCTCTAAATAGAATTTCAAAGCTTCCAGCCAAACGTGTATACTTTCTCTAATCTCAACTTTGTTCTAGATATATGTGGGATTATTTGACAGCTTCTATATTAGTTACTAGTCATAACTCTGGAGAAGATTGGGGTAACAAACCATACACTCTTAAATCTACGCACAAGGGGTGGATAATAACAAATCACCAACATCAATGGGTTATGTCCTGCTCTACTTTTGATGTTTCTAATGAATATATTAGAAACAACCAAGCGATTTTGGCTAATATTTTGATTTTGAGCGTCTCAGAAAAGTGTTTGCTTGCTTGTTTAGTGCAGGTACTGTTCTTTATAGAACATTTAGCGACAATTAAAACGAGATCAACTGTGCTTTATGAGAGCGACAATGGAGTAGAATTAGATTCTTTTCTGAAACCAACATATATGTGGCTATTTATTAGGCATATGCTGGCAGCTGGTAAGCCATGACAGTCTGGATAAAAACGGTTTTAAGTAGCAAATCTGTCTAGCGACAGTCACGAACCTTACTAGATTGAACATTGTGTGTCTGGTAAAACATGCCTAAGATATTGGATAGAACTTTTATACACCCAACTTACATCGAACCTTATCCCTCTTGTAATACATATTTGGCCTTATTTAGAGCTCCTGTTTATACAACGACATACAAAAATACGAATGGCACCGCTTTATTGAGAAAGCATGAGAGCTCGGTTGATCTACTTTTTGCTACGAGGCTGCTATGGTGTGGTACAGTTTCCCCAATTGAGCTGCGAAAGGTTGAATAATTGAATAAATAAGGAGAACTTGTCCACGTGTAATATTGTTCGATGTGCAAGTTAATTTGATTTTCATTTGCTTTCAGTATGCTCTATCAAGTATGTGTTAGCCTTATTTAAAAGCTTATGCAACCTTCAAATTAGACCAACTTTCTGTTTTTGTTTTGTTCGGTTGCTTCCTGTTTGTTCTTTTGACATGACCAATAAAATGTTAAAGGTTTGTCATTCTGCTCTTAATTGTTACTTCATACGTACATTCAACATGGTCAACAAAACGTTGGAAGTTTGTAATTTTGTACACGAGTGTTACTACATGCCTACATTGCAATATGATAATAAAACATTGGGAGTTTGTCATTTATTCCTGAGTGTTGCTACATGCCTATATATTGCAATATGATCAATAAAACATTGGAATTATGTCATTCTGTTCTTGAGTGTTACTACATGCCTACATTGCAACATGATCACTAAAACGTTGGAAGTTTGTCGTTCTGTCTTTGAGTGTTACTACATGCCTATATTGCAATATGATCAATAAAACGTTGGAAGTTTGTCATTCTGTTCTTGGATGTAACTACAGGCCTACATTGCAACACGATCAATAAAACGTTGGAAGTTCGTCATTCTATTCTTGAGGGTAACTACATTCCTACATTGCAATGCAGTATGATCAATAAGATGTTGGAAATTTGTCATTCTATTCCTGAGTGTAACTACATACATACATTGCAACATGATGAATAAAACGTTGGACGTCTGTCATTCTATTCTTGAGTGAAACTTCATGCCTACATTGCAACATGATTAATAAAACGTTGGAAGTTTGTCATTCTCTTCCTGGGTGTTGCTACATGCCAACATAGCAACATGATCAATAAAACGTTGGAAGTTTGTCATTCTATTCTTGAGTGTAACTTCATGCCTACATTGCAATATTGTCAATAAAACGGTGGAAGTTTGTCATTCTGTTCTTGGGTGTTACTACATGACTACATTGCAAAATGATCAATAAAACGCTGGAAGTTTCTTTCCTACATTGCAATGTGTCTAATGAAAGGTTGGACTTTTGTCCTACTGTTCTAGAATTTAATTACATTTCTGCATTGTAATGTGTCCTATAAAGAGCGTGATGTTTGTGCTTCTTTTCTAGAGTTTTATTACATTCCTGTTTTGCAATATGTCCAATAAAGAACTTAAAGTTTGCCCTTCTGGTCTAGAGTTTTATTACATTCCTGTTTTGCAATATGTCCAATAAAGAGCTTAAAGCGTGTCTCTCATTTCTAGAGTTTTATTACATTCCTGTGTAGCAATATGCTTAGAATCTTTTCTAGAGTTTTATTACATTCCTGTTTTGCAATATATCCAATAAAAAGCTTAAAAAATAGTAAGTGAGTATGGTCAGGAAATATACCCGACAAAAAAAGAAACGCACCACTTAGAACTGTTCAACTCTCAGGTAGATCACAAGTGATAGGCCAGTTTAGTTTATATCAGTGCAAAGGTATGTCAGGTACTGCTGCGTCACACGTCTTTTGCAATCTGGCGTCGAAATGGTGTTAAAGAAAATTGGTCATGAACAAAGTGGGGGTCAAATTGTAAAGTCACAGGAAATAAGCGTTTTATAATACTCTCTTGCTGGATAAGTTCAGGCAATTAGAATCTTTTCAGTAGACCAAATGGTACCCAAAGACTTATTCTTTCCAAATTCTATCTTTAAATTCCTCATACTCGATAATTGAACGCTAGGTAGCCCATGTATTGTGATTACCCTTTGAATAATGATTCCACACTGGAGATAAACCTTACAAAACATTTAAAGATTTCAACATTGTTCTAATCAATTTAAACTGTCCTAACTGATTAAAATGAATTGTGAAATTACAAAAAGCACCAACAGACACATTGGTTGTCTAACATAACGATAAAATGTCGTTTTTCATACTTTGCAAATGTAAAACATACTTGGAATTCCATGCAGACAGTAGCGTTGAATTAACGCTTCCAAAACTCGTTTACCATTCGCTTTGATGTGTTTTGTGCCTACACAGGGAAAGTACAGATATTCATCTACGTTACACTTAAGTTTTAGTAAGATTTGATCAGAAATGAATATTTCATGACAATTAACATTTTCGTATTAAAAGGAGGTGTTAATGGGAAAATTGTAGTGGTGCGTTTCTTTTTTTGTCGGGTATACCACAATCACAAACTGCAGACAAACCCATGCCACCGCGAGGAAGAGCCACACAACAATCACGAGACACCAGGAAGACAAACTAAGCAAAGCAACCAGCTCTCTCTCTTCCCCATCAAGATGATTGCAAAACTAGAATGGACATAAAGTAACGTAAAACAAAACATAGAACAATTACAGACTCCCACAATGGGAGAAACAATAAACAACAAGTCAACAACAACAGAACCACCGCCTTAGAACGGACAGAAGCCTAAGACCTTCTAGTCTAGAGTTTTATTGCATTCCTGTTTTGCAATGTGTCCAATAAAGAGCTTAAAGTTTGCCCTTCTTTTCTAAAGTTTGATTACATTCCTGGTTTGCAATATGTCCAATAAAGAACTTAAAGTTTTCCCTTCTTTATAAGTTTGATTACATTCCTTTTTTTGCAATATGTCTAATAAAGAGCTTAAAATTTGCCTTTCTTTTCTAGAGTTTGATATCGTTCTTGTTTTGCAATATGTCCAATTAAGAGCTTAAAGTTTGCCCTTCTTGTCTAGAGTTTGATCTCATTCCTGTATTGCAATATGTTCAATAAAGAGCTTAAAGTTTGCCCCTCATTCCTAGAGTTTGATTACATTCCTGTTTTGCAATATGTCTAATAAAGAGCTTAAATTTGCCTTTCTTTTATAGAGTTTGATTTTATTCCTGTTTTGCAATATGTCCAAATTTGCCCTTCTGGTCTACAGTTTGATCTCATTCCTGTATTGCAATATGTTAAATAAAGAGCTTAAAGTTTGCCCTTCTCTGCTAGAGTTTGATTACATTCCTGTATTACAATATGTTCAATAAAGAGCTTAAAGTTTGCCCTTCTTTCTAGAGTTTGATTACATTCTCGTTTGCAATTTGCCCAATAAAGAGCTTAGTTTGCCTTTCTGGTCTAGAATTTGATTACATTCCTGTTTTGTAATATGTCCAATAAAGAGTTAAAGTTTGCCGTTCTTTTCTGGAGTTTGATTACATTCCTGTTTTGCAATATGTCCAAAAAGAGCTTAAAGTTTGCCCTTCTTTTCTAGAGTTTTATTACATTCCTGTTTTGCAAGATGTCAAATAAAGAGCTTAAAGGTTGCCCTTCTTTTCTAGAGTTTGATTATATTTATGTTTTGCAATATGTCCAATAAAGAGCTAAAAAAAATCGCCCTTCTGGTCTAGAGTCTTATTACATTTTTCTATTGCAATATGTCCAATAAAAAACTTTAAGTTTGCCTATTAAAGCTAGAATTTCGTTATATTGTTTAAATACATTACTACATTACAATATCTTTGAAACTTTGCTCTTCAGGTCTAGAGTTTTATTACATTCCCACACTGAATATTTCCAATAAAGAGCGTAACGTTTGTCCTTCTGGTCTAGAGTTTTATTACATTCTTGTTCTGCAACATGTCCAATAAAGAGCTTAAAGTTTGCCCCTCATTTCTAGAGTTTAATTACATTCCTGTTTTTGCAATACGTCCAATAAAGAGCTTAAATTTTGCCCTTCTGGTCTAGAGTCTTATTACATTCCTGTTTTGCAATATGTCCAATAAGGAGCTTAAAGTTTGCCCTTCTTTTCTAGAGTTTGATTACATTCTTGTTTTGCAATATGTCCAATAAAGAGCTTAAGTTTGCCCTTCTGGTCAAGAGTTTGATTGCATTCCTGTTTTGTAATGTGTCCAATAAAAAGCTTAATGTTTGCCCTTCATTTCTAGAGTTTTTAAACATTCCTGTTTTGCAAATTGTCTAATAAAGAGATTTTTAGAAAGTGTGTCCTTCTTTTCGAAGGTTTTATAACAATCCTGTTTCGCAATATGTCCAATAAAGAGCTTAAAGTTTGCCCTTCTTTTCTAGAGTTTGATTACATTCCTGTTTTGCAATATGTCCAATAAAGAGCTTAAGTTTGCCCTTCTGGTCAAGAGTTTGATTACATTCCTGTTTTGTAATGTGTCCAATAAAAAGATTTCATTCATGTATTGCAATATGTCCAATAAAGAGCTTATAGTTTGCCCTTCTTTTCTAGAGTTTTATTACATTCCTGTATTGCAATATGTCCAATAAAGAGCTTAAAGTTTGCACTTCTCTGCTACAGTTTTATTTCATTCCTGTATTGATATATGTCCAATGAAGAGCTTAAAGTTGCCCTTCTGCTCTAGAGTTTCATTACATTCCTGCTTGCAATATGCACAATAAAGAGCTTAAAGTTTGCCCTTCTCTGCTAGAGTTTTATTACATTCCTGTTTTGCAATATGTCCAATTAAGAGCTTAAAGTTTGCCCTTTTTTCTAGAGTTTTATTACATTAGTAAGTGAGTGTGATCAGGAAATACCACAATCACAAACAGCAGACAATCCCATAGCACCGCAAGGAAGAGCCGCTCAACCATCATGAGACACCAGGAAGACAAATTAAGCAAAGCAACCAGCTATCTCTTCCCCATCAAGATGATTGCAATACTAGAATGGACATAAAGTAACGTACAACAAAACATAGAACAGTTACAGACTTCCACAATGGGAGTAACAATAAACAAAAAGTCAACAACAACAGAACCACCGCCTTAGAACGGACAGCAGCCTTAGCCACCGGGAGGGGGGGGGGGCTTAAATGCATTTTACTGGTACCAAATCTTTGCCCTAGATTCTGCTGTTGTTGAAGTACAAGAAATGTTCAGCTCGCATGGAGGCAATCTAACTTATGCAATGTATCATCATGGAGAAACACTCTAATCAAATCATCATACTATGATGAAACAAAGAAAAGGGCTCATGACTCACGGATAGTCAGAGCTAAAAAAAACCTCAAGTTGAGCCATGGTGGGTCCAGCTACAGATAAGCATCAGGCCCAAACCCACCGATTAAAGCTTTACGTCAGAGTCGTCATAGAGTCTGAGTCCTGACCCACCGTCGTGCAATTAAAGAGGAAACCAAAGCTATAAACCATGATTGGGTTTAAAACTAGGCATGCGGATTGTCGCATGATATCCAAGCTATATTCAACCCTTATATATAGTTTTACTATCTTTTGAATTGATCACTAAAATTAGGTTTTCCAACAATTTGAATTTATAAACTAAATCACCATAAAATATAGGTTCTGATATGCCTTGTTGCAGAAGAGTTTTTAACCCAATGTTGTATTTAACAATTAACTCTGAGTGTCTGTGGTAGAATTTAGAAAATGCTTTTCGAATTTTATGATATCTATAACCTTGTTTTAATAACTTAGCAGTTAAAAATTAGTTTCTGTTGTTGAAGTCATCAACATTAGAACACACTCTAGCAAAACGAATAAGCTGAGAAATATATACACTGTAGGAAGGAGAGCGAGGAACATCTCCATCAAGAAATGGGAAATTTACTATTTCAAAATTAAAATCATCCGTTTATCATAAATTTTAGAAGAAACTATGCCATTTGTTATTGACAAGTTCAAGTCCAAAAACGGAGCTTCAGTATCAGAAGAATTCGCCTTATTTAACTGAAGTTCAGTGGGAAAAATCTGACCTACCATTTGTTCAAAATAAGGATTATCAATATTAAGTAAGTCATCTAAATATCTGGAGGTTGAGTTAAAAGCTTCAATAATATCAATTTGATTATTGTCTGACAGAGACAACATAAAGTCTCCCTCATAACAAAACAAAAACAAATCTGCAACAAGAGGAGCACAATTAGTACCTATAGGAATACCTACAATTTGTCTGTATAATTTCGAGCCAAATCTTATAAATATATTGTCCAAAAGATAATGGAGCGCATCACACATTTTCTGACACGACCACAATTTATATCGTTTAGGTTGTTCAGAAGTAAAAAAGGCATTTTTATCATTACAAGCCAAATAAAGTGAGCCCTCGCTGTTAAATGTTTTGCAAGATGCCAAATAAAGAGCTTAAAGGTTGCCCTTCTTTTCTAGAGTTTGATTATATTCATGTTTTGCAATATGTATATGTCCAATAAAGAGCTAAAAAATGCCCTTTTGGTCTAGAGTCTTATTGCATTCCTCTTTGCAATATGTCCAATAAAAAACTTTAAGTTTGCCTATTAAAGCTAGGCTTTCGTTATTTTGTTTTATTACATTACTACATTACAATATCTTTGAAACTTTGCCCTTCAGGTCTAGAGTTTTGTTACATTCCCATATTGAAATATTTCCAATAAAGAGCGTAACGTTTGTCCTTCTGGTCTAGAGTTTTATTACATTCTTGTTCTGCAACATGTCCGATAAAGAGCTTAAAGTTTGCCCCTCATTTCTAGAGTTTAATTACATTCCTGTTTTTTTGCAATAAGTCCAATAAAGAGCTTAAAGTTTGCCCTTCTGGTCTAGAGTCATAATACATTCCTGTTTTGCAATATGTCCAATAAAAAACTTAAAGTTTCCCCTTCTGGTCTAGAGTTTGATTACATTCCTGTTTGCAATATGTCCAATAAAGAGCTTAAAGTTTGCCAAATTAAGCTAGGCTTTCGTCATTTTGTTTTATTACATTACTACATTACAATATCTTTGGAACTTTGTCCTTCTATTCTAGAGTATATTCCATTCCTACAAATGCAACATTTCTAATGAAATGTTCGACTTATGTCCTTATGTTTTATCCCTAAACTATATATACATGTGCATTGCAATGTGTTTTATGAAACTTGGGCATTTGTCCTTCTGTTCTAGAGTTTTATTACATACCTATATTGAAATGTGTCCAATAGAGAGCTAGAATTAGTCTTTCTGTTCTAGAGGTTTATTGCACTCGCACACTGTATCGTGTCCAATTAAAAGCGTGAAGTTTGTCCTTCTGTTCCAGAGTTTAACGAAGGTCATCCAATATTACATTCCTATATTGTAATATGTCCAATAAAGAGTTAGAAGTTTGTTCTTCTGTTCTAAATTTTTTATTACATTCCTATATTGCAATATGTCCTATAATAGGTTGACCTTTTGTCCTACTGTTTTAGAGTAAGAGCTTGCAATTTGTCCTTCTCTTCTGCAGGTTTATTACACTCCAACATTGCAATATGTCCAATAAAGAGCTTGAAGTCTGTCCTTCTGTTCTAGAGTTTCATTCTATTCCTACATTGCAATATGTCCAAATTTCATCCTTCTGTTCTAGATTAAGAGCTTGAGGTTTGTCCTTCTGCTCTACAATTTATTCATTTCCTAAATAACAATGTGCCTAAAGAAATGTTGTATTTGTCTTTCTGTTCAAGTTTTATTCAATTCCTACAGTGCAACATGTCCAATAAAAGGTTGGACTTTTGTCCTTCTGTACTAGAGTTTTATTTCTTTCCTGCATTTCATTATGTGCGGTAAAGAGCTTGAAGTTTGTCCTTCTGTACTAGTGTTTTATTCCTTTCCTACATTGCAATGTGTCCAATAAAAGGTTGGGCTTTTGTTCTATGTTGTAGTGTTTTATTCCTTTCTGGATTGCAATGTGTCCAAAATAAGGCTGGGCATTTGTCCTGTGTTCTAACGATTTATTCTTTTCCTGCATTGCAATGTGTCCAATAAAAGGTTGGACTTTAGGCCTTCTGTTCTAGAGTTTTAATCCTTTCCTACATTCAATGTGTCCAATAAAAGGTTTGACTTTAGTCCTTCTGTTCTAGAGTTTTAATCCTTTCCTACATTTCAACGTGTCCAATAAAAGGTTGGGCATTCCATCTATGTTCTAGAGTGTTTCTCTATGATGAAACATTGCAATAGTTAGAAGGCATTATGCAAGCTGAACATTTCTTGTACTTCAACAACAGTAGAATCTAGGGCAAATATTTGGTACCAGTAAAATGCATTTAAGCCCTCCGGTGGCTTAGGCTGCTGTCTGTTCTAAGGCGGTGGTTCTGTTGTTTTTGACTTGTTGTTTATTGTTACTCCCATTGTTGGAGTCTGTAATTGTTCTATGTTTTGTTGTACATTACTTTATGTTCCTTCTAGTTTTGCAATCATCTTGATGGGAAAGAGAGAGCTGGTTGCTTTGCTTAGTTTGTCTTCCTGGTGTCTCTGTTATTGTTGTGTGGCTCTTCCACGCGGTGCCATGGGTTTGTCTGCAGTTTGTGATTGTGGTATTTCCTGACCATACTCACTTACAATTTGTTTTATTTTTTTCCTGCATTGCAATGTGTCCAATAAAAGGTTGGACTTTAGTCCTTCTGTTCTAGAGTTTTATTCTTTTCCTTCATTTCAATGTGTCCAATAAAAGGTTGGGCAATTGTCCTATGTTCTTGAGTTTTATTCTTTTCCTACATTGCAATGTGTCCAATAAGAGGTTGGAATTTTGTCCTATGTTCTAGAGTTTTATTACATTCCTATATTGCAATGTGTCCAATAAAAGGTTGGACTTAAAGACATAGAAATTTGAGCAATAATACTGGTACCACTCATTATGACTCTCACCAGGGGTCATACTTGGCAGATCAAAAGGACAGTCATAATGAGGTGATTATGACTTCCCTAGAGGGACAATAAAGTGGTCCCATGAAGGGATTAGGTAATTTATGATAGAATATTGATCTTTATCCTAGTGAAAGAAATTGTGTTGTATACAGGTAATTCCCCACTTGAGCCCCTTTAATTTTGTGAGATATTGAAACTGTCCCTTATCAGTTAATCCTTTAATGATCTCTATTAGACAGCAATATATGCCTTTAAGTCCTTCTGTTCTAGAGTATAATTCTATTCCTATTTTAATTTTAATATCTCCAGAACAAACAGTAAAACTTGTAAAGTAAACCAATAGTCTGTATTAAATCTTTTAAATATTTCATAATTTTCCTAAAAATCTGCATAGGCCAATCACTTTTAACAGTGTCAGTCTCAAAAATACACAGACAGAACCTCAAAAATAAAAAAATAAATATTTAGAGTCAGCTGATAAAATAGCAAAATAATTTTATATTTTTTTTTCTACTTTCCAGAAAATTACAGTAGGAGGGCAATAAAAAAAAATTCTGGCCTTAAAAGTGACTGGTTACAGTCCTTTGACTGGACTTTATACCAATAAATTTAATTTTTACTTTTTTAATTTTTACTGTATAAACAACTCATGAAGTACTGATATAATAAGTGTCTGCTTACAAGAGCATGTGCCTTTACAAGGTCAATTTATCTACCATCTGCCATCCTCACATCTTAATATGGATCATCTTTCTCACAAATACTTGTTTGATAAATTAAATGTCCACCTGAATGAGATTAATGTTGATTTAAAATGACTGCTTCCCTGATAGTAATCTTCACAGGGTTTAGCCATTTCAACTGGTAGCTTTTGCCAATTGTAACATGCTTGGTGACTGCGATAATTTGTTTTTCAAAATAACATGTTATATTCTACTAATAGATTCTGCATTCCACTATATTGATGTTTTTGAACATCAATTTGTGGTGTATTGTAATTTGACGGAACGAAATGTGATTTATCATAATACTAATAGCTATGTGTCCATCGAGAAAAGTGGTTTGACCTATAAAACACACACCTTAATTGTTTAATCAGTATAATTAAATTTAGTCAGGTATGGTCAGCATTGAACAGATGGATATTTACGATTTAAAAACCCATTAACAAGTTTTCGTGTGGTTGAAAGGTTATGCATTGGAACACTGAAGCAATATAATAGAAAAATATCGGCTGTTGTTCACAAAGATTTGATGATATTGTCCCCAAAACTCGCAGTCTTAACCTTAAACATGCTGAAGCAGATATATCCTGTTATGAAAACAGTTTAGCCAGCTGATCAGGATACAAACTTTTTACCCTTTGCTTGTAAATACATATGCTATATAATAAATGGAAATTAATCAGGACTTTAGTTAAAGAGACTAGGTCTGTAACTATGAACATTTTTCTATAAATTTTCTTTTCTTTTAAAGTTATTTGTAAAAATAGAATTAAGTTATGTTTTCACAATAAACATGTTCAGTACAGCTGAAAACTGCATGGAAAAGTGAATTATCTGAAAAACAGGTGTTTTTTCTTGTTTGTAATTATTTACGTCCCTCCAATAATTCTAGACAGTTGATTTTTAACATAAATGCTGTTGTTTTGAAAGTGATAATTTGTTAAGATTTACGAAAATGGTAAAATGTTTACCTGGATTTAAGTATTTTTACTGTATTCTTGAAAAATAGAAACTTTATTTCTAAAATTAGAAGATCAAAAGTTACAGATTATGCATTATGTTAAACACTAATCTGTAAACCACTGAGTGGTTTATCGATTTTATTGCATGGCGTTATTTCACTCCCAGATGCTATGTCATGTGATAAGTACTATTATCTCATGGCCCAAATAATTATTGTACCTGAGTACACCAACCCTTTTGTGTACTGATGGGTGCTTCTGGCTGGTTTGATACAAAAGATTCAGGATGGCTTAGTGGGGGATCCAGGATTTCTGGAAAGGGGGTTCATATGTATAAAGGTGTGGGGGTTCTCTTGGCTGACTTTCTCTCATTTTTATTAAATATCCCATGAAAATGAAATAATTTGGTCTCACTGAGACCAAATTATTTCATTTACATGGGATATTTAAAAATGGGGGACGGGGAGGGGGGTTCGAACTAACCCCCTGAACCCCTCTGGATCCGCCACTGATGGTTTATTGTACATTTACATACCAAGGGGTCACATTTGAATTTGAATTTCTGTCCCTGAAAATATTTTTCATCTTAGCAAATGGTGTAAACCCTGATGAAATGCCGCTTTCTGTGGCATTTATCTGGGTTTTCACTATTTGCCAAAGTACCTGTTGCCGTTTTCTGGTACAAAAAAGGTTTTTGGTTTGGTTTGATTCTTTATTCCAGTCAACAATTTTTCAGTCATGTTGGGACGGGTCTTCCTGGGTTGAACCCATACTAAGCAGCGGATAAAGTGTTTTGCCCAACATAGCTACTCAGCTGGCGTTGAGGCTCGAACAAGCAGCCCTTCGATCCCCAGTCTAACATTGTTCCAACTGAGCCACTGCACTTCGCTGGTACATAAAGTGATAAAGCTGTTGGAAATATAATGAAAAGCAAGACTATCTATATATTATAAATCTTTATTCAATTAAAATAGTTCTTAATGTTGCTCAGTCTATATTGGACAAAACTCACAAGAATTAACAACTAAACACAGGAGTGCCTCAGAAAAGGTCACATGACATTTGCATGGGTAAAAGTTCAAAATTACCAAAATTCTGAACGTTAGAAATTAAAATGTTAAAACTTGCTGTATGCCTACAAAATATTAACAATTTCAAGTTTAAACGGAAGATTGTCTTTATATAAATTAATCAGGGAAGCTCTTATTATTTGCTGAATTCAGTATTTTGAGGCTGACTTCTCAGCCTCAAAATCCTTAATTCAGGAATAATCCTGAAAACTTTCACCCTTAAAGTGAGCACAGTGATCTAGCCCAGCAAAAGGTTCGAGTTGGCATGTGTGCCCAATGAAGACTCCGATCAGCCAGCACATCCATGCAGTCTAATCAGAGCCTTCAATGGGTGCTTAATGGGTAGCCAAGGGTTCAACTTTTCTTCTGGTGGAAAACTAAGACTGATCAGACTGTGCACATGGGTGAAAGTTCTGAATTTCAAAAATCCTGAACTTTAGAAATTAAAGTCTCAAAATTTGCATTATGCTTACCAAATATCAATGTCTTTAGAGAAACTGAAAATTAAAGATGCTATGGAAAGTCAGCCTCAATGGAAAGTCAGCCTAAAATCCTGAGTTCAGGAATAATCCTGAAAACTTTCACCAATGTGCATAGACAGATGTAGTATATCCTAGATTTAATCAAAATACATGTAAAAAGAAAATGATATGCATTTTCAAACTGTTTATAACGCAATGTGACCAAATCTGGTGACTCCTTGAAACTAAATTAACCCAGGGCTACTGACCACATTTATGATGTTGAAAATTTTGACGTGTTAGCATGCAAAACATGGGAAGAAAAAAATTAATGGAAATACATGTATTTTCTATGAAACCGATTATCATTATCAAAAAAAAAAAGACACAAAAAATGATTTTGAATGATGATGCTGACAAATTTTGTGAGCTTCATGTAAACAGTGAAAACTCAGATAAACCATATAAGGGTACTCGGACCCAGTATAAACGGACTGGTCACTAACGGAAATAAAAAGTTATGTGTCGATGCTTTGTTTTAGTGCTATTTCGTGCTACAGCTTATAAAACAGATTCCGAACATACCCTTAAGGAGCAGTCTGATCTAGGTCTGGACTGTTTGTCTAGGAACTAGGGTTCAAAATTTTAGATAATTTATACTGTAGGTTATAAAACTTGAGGTAAAAAAATGCAAGTTTTAAAAAATTTGTGATACACATGTACTATGATAAAAATTTGACCTAGAATTTGCAGCAGACGACATTTAAAAATTCTGTTGCTTTTTTTTTAGGAAATAAACAAGGCTTGGTATTGCATGTGAATTCACAAATAGTCTGAAATGACAAGTCTTATTTTCCCGAATTTCATTAACTCTTTGCCCTCTGGGAACTTTTACATGCTTTTTTTTGTCGTCTGCTGATTTTTTTCAAAATCAACTTTTTCGAAAAATTCTTTTAGGAATACCATCAGAGTCAAATAGTTTGGATCCAGATCAGCCCTGACGACAAAATTCCCCACTGGCAAGCAGAGTTAAAGCTATGCATCTGAAAGAATTTACACCTTAAAACATGAAATGTACGTAAGCAGAATTTATATTTTATTTATTTTTTGGAATTTTTTTACTTTTCAATGGGCTTCTGATTGAATTTGTAAGCCAGATTTACAAGTTGATAATAATTAGGGTATTTCTGAAATATTTTTCCTACAAGAAATTTCAAGTCGCAGATACTCAGAAAAGTATGTAAAAATACCTAATTTGTCTTCTGCTAATTTTATGATATGCATTTATCGTGATCATGATATGTAAATGATAAAAATACTCTACTAAATTCTAGAAAATTCCAAAATGTATAACATGTCATTGTGATGAAGAAACACTTATGGATAACAGCCATTAAAATAACTTTATACCAAGGGAGGCAATCAGCTCTTATCTGCATGCTGGGTAAATTTTGCATGTATTTTTGTCGTCAGCCGATTTAAAAAAAAAAATATTAAAAAAAAGGACATTTTTTTTTTTTCTCTAGCTTATTTTCAGACAAGCCAAGCAAATAGTGTAACACAGATCAGACTGCTCCTAAAGGAGCATAGGAGCAGCCTGATCAGGGCTTACACTATTTGCTGTTCACTTTCTACTTTATACACACAGTATCAAGTTGTAAAATGAACCTACTCTTATTTTAGACAAGTATTGTGATAACAAGTCACATGACTTGACCATAACAAGTCACATGATTTGACCATAACAAGTCACATGATTTGACCATAACAAGTCACATGATTATCCTGCTTGTTTAGAGTCCATGACACTGCATCCATGATCAAAAAGTCTGAGATTGATGTGTATTAGTCATGATGTGGTTTCTGTACAGAGAAATAACTATGATAACTACAATGAGAATAAATGCAACTTTATTATTACTCGTATATCAAAAGTAAAACAGGTGTAAATAAAATGACTGTCAAAAATCTGACGTTAAAGCAAAATCTCAGCGAAAAACTTGCTTTAAATTTTGATAGATTAGCTAAAAAACATTTATACAGTAAATCACTAACACCGAGAACCTTTTCTCATTGTTTCTGAAGACCTAAACACTGCATGTGAAGGCCTAGTGGTAAAAAATATTTATAAGCCGATATAACCCTAAACATTTGGACGCATTAACTCCTCACCATATGCATCTTGATTTGATGCTTTATGTTCCAGTCAACAATTATTCACTCATGTTTGGGACATCTTCCTGGTTTTGAACCAGTACTAACCAGTCATGATAAGTTTCTTACGGTAAATGTTCTATTACTTCAAGCTCTAGTTACCTGCCAAAAAAGCCCTTGACAAACTGGGAAAATCCTGATCAGACTGCTTCTAAAGAAGCAGTCTGATCAGGGTCTTCCCGGTTTGCTATTCTGAAAAGCATTTTGTAAATTCCAAACCGGAAAACCAACTTTTTCATATGAGAACAGAAAGAGAAAAGTGTTCAAAATTTTAGAACATTTACCATACTCAAGGATAAAACATAGTGTCTCCGGTGAAGATTCCATACTTTTCTACTATTAGAGTGAGTACATTTTACCACGTGCTGAGATGGTTATATGGTAGTAATGGATTAACAAATAGAGTAAAACCTGATCAGACTGCTCCTTTCAGGAGCAGTCTGATCAGGATTTACACTATTTGCTTTGGATCACTTGCCTGAATATTTAGGGTAAAAACGGTATGTTTATTAAAAACAATATTTTGATAATGAAAGCTAAAAACATTTGGGTATTTCCCCAAATCAGTCAACATTCACTTCTTGATAAAAAAAAATATTTAAAAAAACTCTAGAAAGTATTAAAAATGTTAAAATGTTAAAACTAAAAATATCTTAGAAAAATTCGCAATCCATGTGCTTTTTAAAAATAAACTATAAAAAAATTAAATGTGGATATAAGTTTGAGTTGTGATAGTGAAGGGGTGAGGGTTTCGGGTTGAATAAGCTCAATTCAATATCAACTGATTACCATCACCAGTTAAGGTTCTTGATAAGTCACCATCCTGAGTTACAGTTCTTGATAGTTTTATTACATTTTATCATAACCACAGATAAAAGGCATGTTTTTTTTCTTTAAAAAATGGCATTTTCTTACTTCTCCCAGATAGCATAAGCTGTGGGGACTCATTGGAAAAGTTTCATCTCACTTCCAGTGCATATAGAGACCATACCGGATTGGCAGCAATTGAAAATGTTAATACTATTGACGAATGTAGATATTAAAAAATTGTTAGAATCAAAGGTCTTGATTGCCATTTGCCCCCGACTGGTGACAAATGGCGATCAAAAACTTTGTTTCTAGAGATTTTTGATCCGCGTTCGTCGATTGTTAATATCGTTTTCGCTTGCCGCCTATCCTGTGTGGAGACATTCCCAATGAGGACCCTAACTGCTTTAACTTTTTGCCTACTGGGTAATTTTTCATGCTTTTTTGTTGTCTACTGATTTTTTCAAAATCAACCTTTTTCGAAAAATTCTTTGAGGAATATCATCAGAGTGTCAAACAGGTTGGATTCAGATCTGGCCTGACATTTTGTTGGGCCTGATCTGGGTCTAAACTGTTTGCAAAGGTTACAAGCAGAGGACACTAGTAGGCAGAGTTAATGGGGAAATGAAAAAAAAAATGGCATTTTTTTCCACTGAAAAAAGCATTCTAACAGGGGCTATGAATTAACTTTATTGCTTAAAACTGGAAGGTTTGTGTTGTATGAGGCAGTATGATAATAAGATAGGGCATAAACTGTGATTAGAATGCGTAGGCACCATTGCTCGTCTATGTTTTGTCACCCACATTCTATCAAATTAATTGTCATGCCCACGGAACAAAAAAAAACACAAAAATAAAAACAGAGCTACATATGACATAAGTACACAACAACAGAATGAATATTTATTCCTATATTACACTGTACAGTAGTTTCTCATTATTTACAAAATTACGAAATAACAACACAAATATTTAACCCATAAAGCGCCACCTATAATTTTCAGCAGACGACAATTTCAAATTTTGCTGCCTTTTCAAAACTAACAAATAAGGCATGATATTTCATGAGATTCTCATGATGTATCATACCTCATTTTTTTTCAAAAATTTTGAAAGATGTCGCAAAATAAGTCGTCTGCTGCTGTCGTGGTTGGTGCTTTAAGGGTTGAAATCATACCAAGCCAAAGGAAAATGCAATGCCAGACCATTTGTAGCAAGTAGAAATTTCCAAAATCCTGAACTTTGGAAACTCCAATCTTAAAACTTGCAGTATGCCCAATAAATATTCACCATTTTAAGTTTAAATGGTCAAATGTCCTTTAATAGACAGACTGAAAATAACTCAGAGAAGCTATTATAATCTCCCAAATTCAGCATTTTGACTCTGACTTTCCACAGAAAGTCAGCCTCAAAATCCTCAAATCAGGAATAATCCTGAAAACTTTCACCCATGAAGTAGACAGTTTGACCTATATAAAATGCTGTGAATCATTTTGATTTTCAGCCAATCAGAACAAGCAACTTCTGATTTTGAGCCAATCAGAAAAGTCACTTCTGATTTTCAGCCAATCAGAACAAGCAACTAATGATTTTCAGCCAATCAGAAATGGTTTGTCAATTTTCCAGTGCCTTGGCTCACACACAAAGCACCTGCTGACTTTCTTGTCATTCACTTCTCAGTGAATTTGGCATAAGGGGCTAGGAATCTCAATCTGGGTCCATGCTGCTTGCAAAGGTTATCAGCAGACGACAGAAGTTGCCGCTAGCATTGAAAGAGTAAAATGACTAATCGTGCATCACTGTCTCTAATGAGTTGATTTGTTTGATTTGATTCTTTACATTACAGTCAACATTTTTTTAGTTATGTCAGTCAGGTTTTCCTGGGTTGAACCAGTTCTAAGCAAGGATAAATGTGTCTTGCTCAAGGACACAACACAGTGACGCTGGTGAGGCTCAAACCTGCTGCCCTTCGGTCTCGAGTCAAGCACTCTACCATTGAGCCACTGTGCTCCCTATTTAATGAGTTGAGGAAAAGGGCTAAAATGCGAGGCTATGCAGAATTTAAAAAGTTCAATAATATAGGAATATGGAATTACTTTGACATAGTGTTTTTGGTGTAAAATTTGTCAGGAATTAGCCAAATATATGTGACCTTGTTACGGGGTCATTACATAACACTACCAAATATGTAATACAAGTGTGTATTATTGACTTAAATACATGGCATTAGCACACTTCCAGGCGTGACATCATATGATAATTTAATCCTAGTGATGTTTCCTACGAATTCAGTACAGGCCTTTAGTTAAGAGTGTGTAACAGAAAAATAATTTTCTTATTTCTCAATCAAAATATATGTTGTGGGTACTCAAAAGAACCGTCTCTATGAAACTGTTCTTTTGAGCACCCAAAACAGATGCTAAATTTTATGGATAAGAAAATATTTACAATTTTACGCTGACTTTTTTCGTTTATCTAAACCTGTGAGTCCAGTAGGCTTCAGATGAGTTTTTTGTTCAAACCAGAAATGCTGTGGCTAATCTTCAGTCGAAGTTACACAAGTGCAATGGTGTTCTTTTATTGAAACAGAAATTTGAATAAAAGCAAAAATCACAATGAATTAAATCAGGATATTAACACAATAGTACATTTCTGGGCATAACAAGTACATGTATAAATAGATGACAACATATGGGTCGCGATGTGACAAAACCTGTCTTAGGGGTTTCCGACAAAGCAAAACTCAAACCAGGCTCCTCAGCTACAGAGACTAGCTAGAAAAATGAAATTTCACTTGTTTCAAGTTTAGATGTGATACTTTCCAAAAAGCAAATAACCACGAAGACAGGTCTTCTCACGTCGAGGCCTATATAAAATGCAAGTGACGACTCAAATCTCAACCTTTTCTGTACTATTCTCCTAACCCTTATTTTGTTAATATTTTTTGCCAAGAAAATGTCGTCTGCTTATTACGTCTACTCAGTATTGCATACAGAAAACACTGTGTAAAACAGCCATTCTCAAAAAGACAAAAAATTGGTTTCAAGACAAATCATCGCCAAATGCAGGTCAAAAGTATTGCAGAATGCTCCGGGAGCATTCTGCAATACTTTTGACCTCCATTAAGCTACCATATCTCATTAAGATGATTATTTCGCCTATTTTTAAGTGGCGGTTTTACTGTATATTGATGTGCATTCCAATTTTATGATGGAAACAAACACTATGAACCCTGATCAGACTGCTCCAAAAGGAGCAGTCTGATCAGGGTTGTAAGTGTTTGCAATATAGGCAAACAAAGTACGTATAAGCAGAAGAAATTGGACGACAATTGCCGTGAATGTCGAGAAATGGGTGAACATTTTTCCAAGGATGTTTGTTTGGAGTTGCTTTACCTCCCACATTTACCCTACATATTTTGACAGAAAGGCCTCAGCAAACAGTGAAAATCTAGATCATACCACTTCTAACAGGGCAATCTGATCAGAGTTTATACTACCTGTCATTCCAGCAAACCATCTTACACACCTAGTCAGCCTAGGAAATGTTTGGATTTTTGCGTCACTATATATGAATTTTTTTTGTTATTAAAGATAAACAATTTGTAAAAAATCATGCCCTTTATTAGAAAAAAATACAACAGTTACGTCACACACAATGTACTTGTAGACAATGTTATTAAGAAGAAAGCTTATATGGAATGTCTTGGGATTTTTTTCCCAATATGTGTCAAGAACGTTCCAAGTTGTACTGACAATTTATAAGCCATGTCCAAAGAAAATCCGCCATAATGTTTTGTCTACAGGTATGATGTACAGTGCAGTCTTTATAACAAACATGGTTATAACACAGATTTGGATATAACACGGTTATGTGGCTTCCAAATCTTTTTACCATGAAATTTTACAAAGCTTTGTTAAATTGTCCCTTTATAACATGATTCGCTTGTAACACAATCCATTCCTATGCACCCCAAATATAGCATTACAAAGGGACTGCACTGTGCTTTGAATTACCGGGATTTCTTTTCTCTTTTTACATTCTAAATGACCATTCTGAGTGTAATAACTTTAACCATGAGTGCTTAGTTCCATATATAACTTTCTTCAAAATACCAGTCAAACAAACAGTTTATGCTTTTGAAGCATTTTCGTTACACAAGAATAACAAGACAAAATAATTAAATGGTTACAAGTAACATTTGTACATTTTTCAATGAATCGATGATGCTGACAGTGACTGACGTTCAGCCATGATACTACAGAGATAATACAATGGGTGATGACTCTTTGAGAAAGAGCTAGATGAAGTGTACAGTAGGTTGTCAAAAGTTATTCCCCAAAACTGTGCTTCAGAACTGACCCTATTAGATTGCACTCAAAATGACCAAAAATCTGGATTTTTGGACTTTCTCAAAAATCTGGATTTTTCGTCATTCTCAGTGAAATTGGGTCAAGAATTCTTTCAACAAAAAGGAAAATATCATCTAGTTTCATATTGTACAAACTATATATCCTTACCCACTCTTTAGAATCAAATCACTATTAAAGTGGCTTAGGACAAGGTTAGCAAACTTTTTGAGCACAAAATTGCTATTATTTCCTTATCCATCAGTCAAAACATATGTTGTGGGTACTCAAAAGAACCGTCTCACCGAGACGGTTCTTTTGAGTACATACAACATATGTTTTGAACAACTCAACCGTGGTTTTAAATTCTTTGGTTTGTATGCTTACAATAGCAGCACATTTATTTGTAATAATAATAAACTGCTCCATATGTTTGTACTGTCCTGTACAGATAAATCTAAATAAAAAGCTAAATCAGGTGCTATTTTTATATAAAAGACTGTAGCCCAGAGCATACAATTTTTTTTTGCTCTTCAAGTGAAACATCAAAAATTTTATGCAAGCTGAACTTGTGCGCGTACATGTACATTTAGGCCAGTTGCCAGAGTTTTTATGGCAGAAACACTGAGGTTTTATGTAAAGATATGTTCTTTAGAAGTATTTTAATAACACCATCTCAACCAGAATGACCCACACCCTGGAGCTTTGGCCACTCTGTGTGTAATAGGGTTAACTCTTTGCATGTTGGGAAATTTTTGCATGCTTTTTTTGTTGTCTCTGATATTTTTCAAAATTAAGATTTTCAAAAAATTCTCTCTGGATTACCATAAGAGTGTCAAACAGTTTGGATCCAGATCAGACCCAACATTTACCATTAGAGTGTCAAACAGTTTGGATCCAGATCAGACTCAACATTTAGTTGGGCCTGATCTGTGTCCAATCTGTTTGCTAAGCTTATCAGCAGACGATACCAGCAGGTAAAAAGTTAACAATGATTACCTGACTAATGGTATAAGTGGAAACCTAGCATGTATACTGCTATATTATTTTCCTTCTGTTCACTACATCACCAGGCTCATGTGAATTGTCTCAAAATGCAATTCATTCAAAATGTGAAGTCCATTAAAAGGAAATATTTATAATTTTCTCTTTCAGTACACATATTTCTACTGGACAATTCTTATGTTTTTGGATATAAAGCACACTTCTTTTTCAATATATACAGAGTATCACAAAGTTGTTTCAATATCCAGTTTGTGTCTGAGCATGACACTTTCCCACACATCAAACCATTACTCATCAACCTTCTCCTACCATTGACTCTGTTTGGTTAACTCATAACTTAACCCATTTAAGCCAAATGAACTTTCCTATATCTATTAGTAGGACGAGCCCATTTCTAATTTTATGGGTGTTGGGTGGTATTTTTCATTTTTAATCAGATTCTAATAGAACATTCTGTGAGCAAACAGTGGGGACCCTGATCAGACGGCGCGTTCTGCAGCGTCTGCGCTGTTTTCTAACAAAAAGGATGCTAGGCTTATATGGGTTAACCCTTTGCATTCTGGGCAATTTTCATGTTTTTGTTGCCGTCTGCTGACTTTGTTCAAAATCAACTTTTTTGATTTTTTTTTAAAGAATACCATTAGTGTCAAACAGCTTGAATCCAGATCAGGACCGACATTCTGTGGGTCCTGATCTGAATCCAAACCATTTGCAAAGGTTATCAGCAGACGACAAAGTCGCCGCTAGCAAGGAAAGAGTTAAGACACTTTTTTTCGAAAAAACAAAACATCATGTGGTATTGTGATTTGTCCAGATTATCAAACTCAAGTTTTGGAGAGTAAAATGGTTTTCTTTCCATTATTAGGACTCAAAAAGATTTTTGACGTAAATATTCCTAAAACAAAATCAAAATCCTAAAAAAAATCAAAGGCAAAAATTAAAAAAAAAAAATCATCTGCTGCATTGTGTGTTAGCAACAGCAGTTTTTTGATTGTTTATTCTGGCAGGATTTTCCACTTTCTGTTTTTCATACAAAAATAGATCAGCATATCTTCCACAGATGAGGAGCGGATTACTGACAGATGCATCTTTAACATTTTTCAAGATTTTCAGATATGTATAGAATGCTGATTTAACCCTTAAAGCGCCACCTATAATTTGCAGCAGACGACAATTTCAAATTTTACTGTTTTTTTTTCAAAAATAACAAATAAGGCATGACATTTCATTCCATGAAATATCATACCTTATTTTTTTCATAAATTAGGAAAGATGTCGCAAAATTTGTCGTCTGCTGCAGTCGTGATTGGCGCTTTAAGGGTTAATGCAGCTTTATGAGAATGGGACAAGCTTGTAGCAGAGGTGTGAACACCCGTATGCTTTTTTAAAACTGTTTTCACACTGGGATTTATTTCTGCTTTTTTGTCGTCTGCTGATTTTTTTTCAAAATCAACTTTTTAAAAAAATACTTTCTTGATGACCATCAAAGTGTTAAACAGTTTGGATCCAGATCATATCTGGATACAAACTGTTTGCAAAGATTATCAGCAGACGACACTATAAGGCAAAATGTCTGTGTTTTGTGTTTAACATCCTACCAACAGATATGGTAATTCAATGATGTATGTATGAAAAAATGATATGTTTATCATAGGCCAAAACTTTACTTGGGCACAATTTCCATTTACATTTACACCAATCATATCTTGTGGGATCTCACTGGATTGATCTCACCAGCACAATTCCAGTGAGTATCCACACATGGGTGAAAGTTCAAAATTTCCAAAATCCTGAACTTTTGAAAATCAAATCTTAAAACTTGCAGTATGCCTATAAATATCAACAATTTCAAGTTTAAATGGTCAATTGTCTTTAGATAAACTGAAATTAAATCAAAGAAGCCATAATAATCTGCCTAATTCAGGATTTTGAGGCTGAAAGTCAGGCTCACTTTCTATGGAAAGTCAGCCTAAAAATCCTGAATTCAGGAATAATCCTGAAAACTTTCACCCATGCCCACAAAACACTGCTTTGGAGAAGAAATATCCAAAATTATCCACACATGTTGCCTCACTTATCTCCTAAATATCTTAACCTATGTTGATTTGTCGAGTCCACGTTTTTACAGCACAATGTACAATTTGAAAAATGATACGCTACACAGCACAATGCAATCTGGCTTACATCATTATTTGATCAATAATGTCATGAGCACACGTTAACACACACATATGTATTTATACAATGCCATTTTAACACGTTATCTTTGATATTTTGTTTAACTTGAGCAATCTCACACAAAAATGCTTAAGACGTTGCCGTAAAAGACTCCACAATTTAGGCTGCCTTTTCCCTGTCCAGATATTTTAACGCCACATAACTTTGGATAAGTCTTTCGTTGACAAAAACATTTTTTTTCTGATTTCCTACAGGCCTCCAGATAAGGCTGCATAATCAATAACTTATTTTCTTATGTCTCAACCAAAACATATGTTGTGGATATTTGAGACGGTTCTTTCGAGCACCCAAAACATTTGTTCAAACTCCTGGATAAGAAAATATTTAAAGTTTTACGTCCAATTTTTTGTTTATCTGGAGGCCTGTAAATTCTTAATGTAAATATTTGTTGTGGGTACTCATTGGAAGCACCTCAATGAGATACTTCGAATGAGTTCCCACAACAAATGTTTTGACTGATAAAAAAAAAAAAGAGAAATTTCAGAAAAGAGCCAACATCCTGTGTCCCGGATTTCAATTTTTTCTTAATTTCTCCACAAAATAAACATGATGTTATGTATTCAGCAGAGGAAGATGAGCTTTTACAGAGAAATATTAAAAAATTGAAAGCTTTGTTCATCAAGAGCTGATATGGAGTTCTGAGGCAAACACTTTGATGCATTGTTTTTGCGAGATTGCTTTTTTTATGAATTTACCCAATGAAGTTTTGTACACTGAGATGTGCTTATGTGAAAGTACCATAATATGCACAGACTATTATATATATATAGAATCAAGTATGTATATATCGTATGAGGTTTGGTGTAAAAAAGTGTACCTTACTTTCAGGTCCAGAAAGGCAAACTTTTGGATTATTTTCTTACTCCTTAGCCACGGCATATGTTTTTGGGTCCTCAAAAGAGCCGTCTCACCAAGACAGTTCTTTTGAGTGGCAACAACATACGTTTTTGATGAGAAATTGGAAGAAAATTTAACCAGAATTAGCCCTTCCTGATTAGTCGTCAAAGTCAAATGAAAGTTTTCAAGTTACCTGGTCTGGAGGTTATAAAACACTTATCATTCTCATTTCAACTGAGCATGATATTTCAACTGCTCATAAAAACTAAAATACTGACAAATGAATAAGTTTCTTGCTTTTAGTCTCTCAGATGTTGTATTTATCATGCTGATAAATGTTTAAATGCCAACGATTGTTGGCATTTTAACATCTACGAGTAGGATACATTTTGTGCTCATTTGAGTTGAGCATGAAATAACTTTGTAACCTCAGGGTCTGATTAGATGACGCAGATGATCTGAGATAAAGCTCTTTCTGGATAAACTGTACATTTCATACAATACGCATTTCATAAGTCCACTTTTATAAACTTATCTTTTCATACGGTGCACTTTTATAACTTATCATTTCATAAAGTGCACATTTATAAACTTATCATTTCGTACAATGTACTTTTTAAATTCTCATTTCATACAGGGCACTTTTTTAACTTCTCAATCGATACAGTACACTTTTTCACATAGAAACCTACTTGTCTTTATTCATTGTACCAACAGTTATTGTCATAAAAACCTTCAGATTACAATAATTCTAACAATTAACAGACATTTGATATGTCTTTTTCTTCCAGGAAAAATGAATATGCAATCATTCAAGTAAATTCCATTAGGATTGTTAACACTTTTGCCCTCAGAAGGGCCAGTTTTAGGAGTGGATCCAGGATTTCAGGAAAGGGGGTTCATATGTTTAGAGGTGTGGGGGGTTCCCTTTGCTAATTTTATCTCATTTTTCTTAAATATCCTATGAAAATGAAATAATTTGGTCTTACCGAGACCAAATTATTTCATTTTCATAGGATATTTAAAAACAGGGGGCAGGGATGGGGTTCAAGTGAACCCCCTCTGGATCCGCCACTGGTTTTGGGTAAAGTTTTGAAAGCGTAAGTATTAGGGAAGCATACTAGGTGTTTGTTGAAAACTGTGGAGTAGATTTCCCTTTTAAAAAAATAGTAGTACAGTAAAACCTGTGTAAAACGGTCACTCAAAATAGACAAAACAAAGGTCTGGTAGCTTAATGAAGGTTGAAAGTATTGCAGAATGCTCCCCTTTGGAGCATTCTGCAATACTTTTGACCTGTATTAGGCGATACTCAGTCTTGAAAACCATTTTTGTCTTTTTGAAACTGGCCATTTTACACAGGTTTTACTGTACCGTATATTGTGGTACCCCATGGAACCACCTAAGGCGGTATCCACAACTTACATGTAATATTCTGAAGAAAAAATTGAAAAAAAAAACCACACACTTTTTCCTCAATTATCAACAACACTTCCTCTAATTTCCTTCGAGATGACCTAAATGAGATATCCATTTTTCTTGGCAGTCTGTTTATTGTTCTCAAAGTATGCTGAAGGTCAAACTAATGTACAGGCAAAACAAATGCGTCCATATTCACATATAAAATGTTTTGCCCGTTATTTTTATAGCCACTATAATGCTGCCGGCAACATAAATGTCCACCATTTCACGGATTACAGCTTTCATTCTTTTTTCCCTGAGAACAAGGGAGACGTTATTAGCCGCAGCTACTACTCAAATGTCACGTCCCTATTTGGGGAAATTTCTTAATATAAACCCTTTCATATAAACTCAACAATATGGATAAATATAGAAACATGATAGGTTTGGATATCACATTGCTAATATGCTTTAAAAAATTCAAAAAAGCTTCAATATTTCTTGACGTAAATATATGGGATGGTGCTCATTCGAAGTGTCTCAATGAATACCAACTGCATATATTTTGAGAAATAAGAAAGGTCTATCGATGGGATGGTTTATCATCATCAAGATCACTTTTCTAGTTCCTTCACGCATTTTCAACCTTCAATATTTACAACAATGTATTCCTTCCATTTCAAAGATGGAAGAATCTATATTGGTTATTGGGGATGAAAGGGTTTTGCCTCTTAACTTGTTTGGAAGAGTCTATTGTGGACACTAGGGATGAAAGGGTATTGTCTCTTTGTTGTCTGCAGCACTTTACCAGCTATTTATATCACTGTTTCATATTTGGCTTTCTCTTCCTAACATATCCTTCTCTCACAACCACCGCCGAACAACGAACTGTAAAAATACCGCCACTAAGAGCACGAAAGACAGTGACACTGTTGCACCACTGCCACTAGGATCCTTTCTATCTTTTGGTGTGTTGTATTTCGGGCCTCTCGTATTCACAAACTCAAATTCGTTGCGTGGGGGTCGTTTCGTGGTGCGTGGTTCAACTTCGTCTTCAGGTACCATTCCCGATCCGGAGCCACTCGCCACATCTTCGTCGTCAACGCCACCAGTGGCACCACCACCACCACCGCTACCTTCTGTTAATTTGTCTCCAGAGGATTCTAGATCATTTCCGCTACCATCTATTTCTAGAAAAGAAAGTCCAACCACAGGTTTAGATAAACAAAATATTTTTGCGTAAAATTGTAAATATTTTCTTACCCATAATTTTTAGCATATCTTTTTGGGTGCTCAAAAGAACCGTCTCATATGTTTTGGTTGAGAAATAAGAAAATTATTTTCCTGTTAGACACTCTTAACTAAAGGCCTGTGTACAACAATAGGAAATATGGTTTTTGTTGTTTTGATTCTTTACGTCCCATCAACAATTTTTCAGTCATGTCAGAACAGGTCATTGTGGGTTGAACCAGTACTTAGTTGTGATTTGCTTAGGGACACAATACAGTGACTCTGCAGGCAATGAGACTCAAACTAGCAACCCTTCGGTCCCCTATCTAACGCTTTACCAAGCCGATGATATAGTCTTGTTTTATAAACAGCATTTTGAGTTTCATAGGTACAGGAACATTCATGTATTTTTTAATCCATCAGTTTTTAACATTTGTTGTGGGTGCTCAAAAGAATCATCTCACTGAGACAATTCTATTGAGTACCCACAAGGGCCACAACATGTTTTGTTTGAGCGATAAGTAAATTATTTTTGATTACACTCTCTTATCTAGAGGCATGTAGACTATAATGAAACTCATTCAAATGTCTGTCAGAAAACTTTTGACGGTTATACCATGATTTACATGCTGTCCACATGATAGTGTTTTACTTTTAACCATGATTGCAGCAGGCAACAACTTTGTCATTTTATATCCTTGTTTAAGACAAATAAAGTGATGTAAATCAGGTGTGCTACTGTAGCATTTGATTTTCAACTTTTAAAGCGTCAAGTATAGTTGCAGCAGCAGCAGCAGCAGCAGCAGCAGCAGCAGCAGCAGCAGCAGCAGCAACATCATGTCATTTTACACTCTCTTTCAGTACAAATAAGGCAGATGATAAACATGAAATATCAAGTCTTATTTGGCCAAGATGATTTTTTTTCCTACTGCAAGTTAGGAGTGATTCTCTTTCAAGTACCCACAACACATACATGTATTTGTTTTGTTTGACCAGTGATTTAAGTCCAAGTCAACAGTTTTTCAGTCATGTCGAGACATTTCCTGGGTTGAACCAGTACTAAGCAGAGGATAAAGTGTCTTTCTCGAGGATAAAATGTCTTGCTAGAGGACACAACACAGTACCTCCAGTGAGTCTCAAACCAGCGGCACCTCAGTGTCTCAAGTCAAACACTCTACCATTGAGCCTCTGTGCACCTACAACACATGTTAATAAAGGGCTCTTATCTGTTTTTGTTAGTTTGATTTGATTCTTTACATCCCATCAACAATCTTTCAGTTAAACAGGGACGGGTCTTCCTGGGTTGAACCAGTACTAAGCTAGGATAAATGTGTCTTGCTAAAGGACCACAACGCAGAGACGCCAGTGAGGACTCTTTAATATCTGTATTTCAAAGCAAAATAGAAAGTGTGGAAAAATGATGATACCTATATTAACTTGTTGTGACTTGCCCCATTCTACTTCAAGGCCGTTATAAGCATTCTGCAGTTTTGATGTGATTAATTTCAAGTTGAAAATCTGGACGGAGATGATGCCGTTGTCTTCCTGTACATCTACGGTGACCTCGGGATTATTCACTTGGTAGATTCTGCCATCTTTCTGTACCTCAGGGATGTACCTGAAATGAATGGATGCTTGTAAACCCTCTTTAGAAACAATGGTATGTCCCATCCAGTCCGATAACATAAAGTTTGGATGTTTCATAGTGTATAGTGAGGGGTCACAGATTATATTTTCCAAATTCTATCATATTTCTGTGACTTTTGTTTGTTTGTCTGTTTTGATTCTTAATGCCCCAGTCAACATTTTTTCAGTCATGTCCAGATGGACCTTCCCGGGCTGAACCAGTTCTAAGCAGCGGATAGTGTCTTGCTCAAGGACACAACACACTGACCCTGCCAGCGGTGAGACTCTATCTAGCAACCCTTCGATCCCCAGTCTAACACTCTACCAACTGAGCCACTTTTGTTTTTTTGTTTGATTTGATTCTTTACGTCCACTCAACAATCTTTCAGTTATGCGGGACGGATATTCCTGGGTTGAACCAGTACTAAGCTAGGATAAATGTGTCTGGCTCAAGGACCACAACGCAGTGACGCCGGTGAAGCTCGAACCCGCGGCCCTTCGGTCTCGAGTCAAGCACTCTACCACTGAGCCACTGCGCTCCCAACTACTGAGCCACTGGGCTCATACAAATATGAGCCGCGGCATGAGATTCCCAAAAATGTGGTATGTGCAACCAGCAAAGACTCAGATCAGCCTGCGCATACACACAGTCTGATCAGAGCCTTTGCTAGCCGCTTGAATATTCTATGAGTGTTAGGCTAGACTGAACATCATTTGAAGTTTCTAAGCTTAAAAGGAGGCTGCACAGGCTCATCTGAGTCTACACTTGTCAAAATGTGCCACATTGTTGGAAATCACATGTCACGGCTCATATATAAATGATATCAAATAACTTATTTGATTATTTGTGCCCGATGAAAAATGCTCATTTTTAAAAAAAAAAAATAAAGTGCCATTAAAGAATTCCGCCATACCTTGCTCTGTCTTGTCCGTTCCAGCAGTCTTCATCCTGACCAGGCTGTGCGGCTATTTCACTGTTACAGATTGAGTAAGGGAGCTGTACCCAGAAGTCCTTGGCTTCCTGTACCTTCTCCTTGATATCTCGTACCAGTCGGTCGAGGTTCGTACCGGCAGCCGTCACCTGCCGCTCACCACTGTTTTTATTGCTCTTTTTCATGAAGTCACGACCGAAGGCGTAATCTTCGTAAGTTGTAGAGTCGTCTTGTCTCTTATGTCGCTTTCTTGAGGGATCTGGATTCATTCGGGGCTGTCCACACCCTTTGAAAATCTGAAATGAACCAATCATATTAGACAGTAAATCTTTAAGCGCCATTTACAAATGCAGCAGACAACAAATTTTGTGACATCTATCACTGTTTTTGTTAGGCCAAGAAAGTAGTGAATTGGATATGCACTTTCTTTTCAATTTTTGGGGGGTTAGATATTGTTACAAAACTGTCAGTTTAAATCAGTCACTTTCATTCAGTCAAATTAGGCAAGGTCAACTTCTTTAAGCATCCATGGGTGAGACTGGGTACAAATGTCCATAATTTTTGTACACAGAGTACCTGGACCAGTATATATGAGCCGTGACATGTGATTTCCAACAATGTGGTATTTTGACAAGTGTAGACTCAGATGAGCCTGTGCAGCCACCTTTTAAGCTTAGAAACTCCAAAAGATGTTCAGTCAGTAGCTTAACACTCATAGAATATTCAAGCGACTAGCAAAGGCTCTGATCAGACTGCGCGTATGCGCAGGCTGGTCTGAGGCTTTGCTGGTCGCATATACCACATTGTGGGAGATCCCATGTTGCGGCTCATATTCAGTTCATACTTTATACTGCATACTAAGCCCAAGATAAAATTATTTTTTTTTCAACTTAAAATATATGTGATACTTTTCTGATATCTCCATGAAAACTCACTGGAAGCATCTCATTGTGACAAAGGAAAATAGTGATCTAAATCTAGAACACTTCATCTAACTAAAAGGCCTGAGCAAACAGTGCAGACTCAGATCAGACTGCTCGTTATAAAGCAGTCTGATCAGGGCCTGCACTATTTGCGATTCAAAGAAGCAGGACATGCTAACCAAAATTTTAGTTGGAAAACAGTGACAGAACCATAAAAGTGTACCTTGAAGTTTTATAATTTTTCAAGCAATAGCTGTAAGTAAAATGTACGAGTCTAAGGGTACTCTTACTATACATCACTCTTTATGCGGGTTAACAAACTTTAAAAGTTAGGAGTGTCATTTTATTTTCCGTGCATAACAATATATTTCTTACATAAACGCATGCAGCCCTCATCTTTTATATGTAATCATAAACCGCCAACAAGATACAATCTCGCTCCAGTTCACCCCGGCTCATCCATCAAACTTTCATTATACCGCACATAACGTGAGAAAATGACACTTTGAGTATATGCAAGCTTGCATGGCCCAGATTATATTTCATTTGTACTTATAACTTCAGGGGCTGGTCAGCCATAGCCTAAATAGGAGTACATGTATCTCCATGATATTTTTTTCCTTCTATTTTACAACAACAACAACAACAACAACAACATAAATCAATATAATTTGTGAGCATAGAAACTTTGGACATTATGTTGGGTGGCAAATCTCACCAAGTTTTGCAGTCACATTGCGCTATAATAAAGTTCAGGTACTATAACGTTGTACACTAGTTAAAAGACATTGACTGTGCATGGAGAGAGAGACTGACACAGAGAGAGAGACAGACAGACAGACAGACAGAGAGAGAGGGACAGAGACAGACAGACACTATAACATACCACCTATAAATTTGTAACCGTTCATGGGATAAAGGCTTGATATTTCAAGTGAATTGTCTGCTAGTAGACAATTCACATGAAAAATCAAGACTCATTTGCAATAGACAATCAAGAAAGACTTTATTTTTTTTTTGTCTATTTCAGTCATAATTGTCACTCTTCGGGTTAAATGCCATGTCCTCAGTCAACCGAGGTTCGGTATCACGCAGCTCACCGCAGACGCCCCCATTATCATCTCAGTAGTCGGAATAATTTTCGAATTCTTAAACAGTTTCAAATCCATTCATACCCAACCACCTTTCGTAAACCAATACGAAGACTATAAATTATCTTCAGGATTTCTTTGTACTCAAATTTTGCAATTTACTTATTCATAAACAGCTTTATTACCTAAATATTCTGTGCTTTTAGATAAGACCCAGGTTTGTGCTGATTTCTGAATCAATAAAGTCAACAAGCATAATACTACGTCCAATTTTACGCACCAGAAACCCTGACAATCGAAAATGAAATTGTAGCTAGGAAAATGCAACAAATATTAGACAGTAAAATAGGATCACAATCAATTAAATTGTAACCATTCAATAACCATAGCTTAGTTGATAAAAGAGTAGTTGCCTCTAGAGAATCATCAAAAGATCATCAAAAGATATTAAAACCTAAACAATCTTAAATATTGAAAGTTTACAATTAGGGGGTTTTCAAAATTTTCATTTGGGGCGGTATATCATCGGATATACTGTCGGAAATTTAGTTTAATGGCGATGCGAGCAGAGCCGTAAAATGTAATTTCCGAACGTATATTCAATGATATACCTTCCCAAATGAAAATTTTTAATATGGTTATCCCTATTCTAATGCACTCCTGCAGTTTCCTCTCAAAATGAAGCGTAGGAATCCCATAAAGCCACACGTTATCCAACAAAACACGACATAATTAATGACGTCAAACTATTTCCGACAGTATATCGCAGGATATACTGTAGCAAATTTTTTACGTTATCCAATTAGATGTCATGTTACAAGAATGATAGGTTTGAGCAATTTTTCATTAACCCATGCAGAGCCCAGTGGCTCAGTTGGTAGAGTGTTAGGGTTGCTGGTTCGAGCCTCACCGCCTGCAGATTCACTGTGCTGTGTCCTTGAGCAAGACACTTTATCCCCTGCCTGCTTCTGCTGCCTGATACTGGTTCAACCCAGGAAATCATCTCATCAAAGCATCGAAACAAACTCATAAATTCCTCAGTGATATTATGATGATCTCTGTTTGTCGGTCGTTTTATTAGATTGGGATTTTTTTCATCCCCACACCTTTTAAAGCACCGGGGTTATTGTGATTGCCTCCGTCCGTCTGTCCATTATGCTATCTCTTAAACCGCTGAAGCGTTTTTTTTTGTAAATGTCAGGTGCTACAAATTATAGGTGATACATTTTGGGCAAAATTTTCTCTACAAATTCAAGTGTGAAACTACAAATTATCCTGACCTATTTAAACATGAGTAAGATCTTTTTAAATCTTTATTTGTTGAAAAAAATATGCATACATAATAGATACCAGCATGTGATCAAGTCCGCCTTCTCAATATTCAAGTCATCAATTATATATGTTAACCTCTCAGAGCAGAAACCTAATTACTCAAACGAGAAAAATCAGTACAGACAAACTAGTTCCAAACCAGACAAGTTTAACCCATATAAGCCTAGCGTCCTTTCTACGGAGTACGGAACATGGCCAAACAGTGTAGACCCAGATCAGACATCTGATCAGCTTCTTCACTGTTCGCTTATTTTATTTGATTTGATTCTTTACGTCCCATCAACAATCTTTCAGTTATGTTGGGATGGGTCTTCCTGGGTTGAACCAGTACTAAGCTAGGATTAATGTGCCTTGCCCATGGACACAACGCAGTGACGCCGGTGATGCTCGAACCCGCGGTCCCTCGGTCTCAGGTCAAGCACTCTACCACTGAGCCACTGTGCTCCCTACTTTTGTTAAGGTAATTAGCTGTACTTTTTCACTGGTTGCAAATAAAATATTAAATATTTATTTTGTAACTCAAGATTCTTCGCCGTCTGTATGGGCCTCATTATGCAGCATTGCTTTGAAAAGAGACACGCATATAAAGTTTGGGTCATGACTATTTGGGTTTCGAGTCGTATAACAGAAAGATATTAAATGCAGTGTTGACCCATTAAAATTGCGTATTCTTTCATATTAATACTTTGCATGCTGGGTAATTTTCATATTTTTTTTTGTTTTTTGTCGTTTGCTGACTTTTTTCAAAATTATTTTTTTCAAAAAATTCTTTCAGGAATGCTATTGGGGTGTCGAATACTTTGGACCCAGATCAGGACTGAAGTTTTGTCGGTCTGGATCTGGGTTCAAACTATTTGCGAAGATTATCAGCAGATGACAAAAGTCGCCGCTAGCATTGAAAGAGTTAAATACCTTTCCGAAAGAAGTGACATGTCTTCAATTTCACAGACATCTTGAGATTTAATGTTTTGTATGCTAAAATATTTATGTACAATCATTAAAACTTAAAAAAATTCCACTATTGATTTCAACTTGATATCAAATTTATGAATTCAAAATTTGCTGTAGTTAAAAAAATTGTGCTCAAGGACACAACACAGAGACGCCAGTGAGGCTCAAACACGTGGCCCCTCGGTCTTGAGTCAAAGCACTCTACCACTGAGCCACTTTGCTCCCTACTTGTGGGACGTAATAAGAACTTAAGCAAAGGGAGAGTTTTATTGTGAATCAGCTCATTCTGTTTCTGTTTTTGACCATATATTGCAACAAGAGATCAAAATATCCAACAATGTCCCAGCCCTATTAAATCCAATCCAAGACATTGGTGGGATGTCAAACAAGAACTAAAAGCCAATGGGGAGTTTTCCTGCAAATCAACTCATTCCGTCCTTGGCCATCGCAACAAGAGACTGAAAATATTGATTAAATCATTGAGGATGCAATCAGGTTGAAAACAAGCAAATCACAGTCTAAAACACTTGGGGCAGATTTGTCGGAAATCTAAACTATCAACCCTACTGAATATAGCCATAACTTCAGTGACGTCTGCAGAAATAATTGATTCATAGATCCGCAGATCTCTGGATATATAGAGCACTTTATTTCTCAATGAAAATATATGTTTTAGGTGTTCAAAAGAACCGTCTCAGCGAGACGGTTCTTTTGAGCACCCGAAACTTATGATTAAACTTATATGTAAACAGCTAAGAAGTCGAGATAATCAAATTTTATACTAAAAAATAAAATAAAGTATTGTTTAGACATTTATACTACTCAACGGGACAGGACTGGTGACAGTTAGGAAATTTTTCTAGTTGAGAAGTTCCATTTTTTGCCAAAATTGATTGGATAATCTCCAGCCATTGACCATCTTAACAGTAAAATATTTTTTCATTTTTTTTCAAAGAAAAATTACAAATGTGAAGGTTTAATATGGATATTCGTTTTTTTTGTTTGAGTTTACATACCAGTCAATAATGTTTCAGTCATGTCGAGATGTTTCCTGGGTTTAAACCAGTACTAAGCATTATAAAGTGTCTTGGTCAAGGATACAATAGAGTGCTTCCAGTGAGGCTCCAACAAAGAAACCCGGATATATTCAAAAGTTTTCCTTCGATTCGGCTTATCCAAAGCGCTGAGTTTTTTAGCGCCACTAAATGACAAATCGTTGCCCATTAAAGCTAGACTTGGAAGAAAATTGATTTCAAGTTCATTAAGTCAAGATAATAATTGAGCAGTGACAGCTTATAATGGACCTAATCACAGCATTTTAGATGTTGGCAATTCCACGCTCAAAATAGATCCTAACTCGGGATATTTGAAATACGGTAATTTTTGAAATGCATCTTAAAACTGCAGGATTCAAAGCCAAATTTGAACAAAATTGAAACAGAAAATTACATTAATTAAAACAATATTTTCAGACAGAAATCCTTCATCAACAGACATGGTTAAAACTCTTTTAAGAGCTCAAAGTGAACAAAACCATCTTTAAACTCACATGCCATGTCATGTCAAGCCTATTTCCTTCCCCCACCCCCGCCCAAATCAAGATACATTTACAGGACTTCAGTTAAGAGTGCGTAACGAAATTTAATTTTCTTATTTCTCAACCAAAAACATATGTTGTGGGTACTCAAAAGAACCGTGTCAGTGAGACGGTTCTTTTGGGCACCCAAAACATATGTTAAAACTGATGGGTAAGAAAATATTTACAATTTTACGCTGAAAACTTTTGTTATCTAAACCTATGCATTAGGAGAAAAATGGCATCATCTGCACTTTATTAGAAAGTGGACCCCGCTGCAGTTAGGGTGAAATTTTTTGTGGGATGCGCTTTCTCATGGCACATATGGTAGGAAACATTTAGACACAGGTCAAGTTCAGCGAATTATTTTAAGCATAAAAATGTGATTATTTTCTTAGCCATCAGCTACAACATGTGTTTTGGGTGCTCAAAAGAACCGTCTCATCCACAACATATATTTTGGTTAAGAAATAAGACAATTAATTTTCAATTAGCACACTCTTATCTGGAGGCCTGTTCAAGATTGTGTTTTGTGAGTGACAGCACATATGTGCTTCCATCAACATGGGTTACAGATTGTTGCATTACAGAGCAGATAAACCTATTTCTTGATAGGAAATATGTTGATAAGAAATACCACAATATGTTTTAGAGAAAACTGTTAAACATGTGCAGATTTTTGCATCTTTAAACATTTAAAAAGTAGATCCAACGTTTAATGTTATCCTTTAACTCTTAACATGCTAGTGTTGTCTGCTGATAATCTTTGCAAAACAGTTTGGGCCCAAGCGGCCAGATGCTCTGGCCTCAGTCTGCCATGATCTAGATTCAAAATGTTTGGAACGATGGATAAGACTAATTGTATTACCGAAAGAATGTTTTTTGATACAAACATTTAGAAAGTTGTTCCAATGCTATCCCTTAAAATGCTTAATTAAGGAGTACAGCGTATGATTTTGTGTTATAGGTAGATAGGGTAGGGGGTTGATTTGTTGCTTTCAATCTTTCAGTCATATCATATTTCAGACAGACAGACAGACAGACATTAGTGTCTCAGTTACAAGGCTACACAGGGTCCTCAGGAACAATGAAGTGTCTTGTTTAGAATTCCATAGTATCTTGTTTTAGGATGTTTGGGTGAGATGATGTTTACCTAGCAAGAAATGTAATTACCCAGCAGGATCATGGCTCTAAACTTATCCTTTATTCCCTTGAATTCAGACACGCAGTCCACTTCCAAACAGTGTAGATTCAGATCAGCCGGCTTCTCAGCCGGCTGATCTGGATCTACACTGTTTGCAATCCAGCTTGTAAATATATCTTGGTTAATTGTTTTAGCTTTCCCAATTGGCTCCAATTCAGAACTCGGCATGTCTTTCATTCAACAGAACAATCGGCACAAAAATTGCCTTCTACTAGGTTACAGCTGAGATAGCTAGAATGTGCAGAATTTCTGAAGAAACCATCAAAACAACCAAACTGAATGGTTATCTAAACTCACAGTTGTGAATCTCTGGTTAAAAAACTAATTTGTATATACACCTTAGAACATTTTAAACTGAAAGTGGCTCCATCGGAGCCCTCAATTACAAACTATGAAACTAGAATAAATTAGGTTTATTTTACAGCTTGTATCAGTTGGGGAAGCAGAATGACAATTATCCCATTTTAATGACTTCCAGCTGGGCTTTCTGTTTACTGATTTTCTGGAGAAACTTTACCATACAGTGGCAAACAGTGCAGAACCAGATCAGCTGCTGATATCTTATTGTTAACCCAAAATTTATATTAACCCATTTAAGCCGATTGGGATTTCCCACTATCATCAATTGGACCAGTACATTTCTGTTTTAGGGTTGTTGGGTGTTTATTTTCATATATTTTCCAAATTTTAATGGAACATTTTGTAATGAGACTGTGGAGACCCTGATCAGACACCACATTATGACCCTGATCAGACATCACATTATGTGCATCTGATCTGGGTCTGCACTGTTTTGCCTATGTCCCACAAAAAGGACGCTAGGCTTATATGGATTAACTCTTTCCATACAAGTGCCTTCTGCTGATAATCTTTTTACACAGTTTCGTACCTAGATCAGACTTCGACTTAACTCCGCCTGGTCTGGCTCTAAACTGTTTGGTACTCTGGTGGTATTTCTCTAAGACTATCTTAAGACTATATTAAAACTGGAAAAAGGTGACTTTGAAAATAAAATGCGACAGACGCCAAAAACGTATGCAAAAATTACCATTCAGGCAGAGTTACCCTTAAGGAAGTAGTCTGCTTTTAACAATTGTGTGGGGAAAAAGCTTTTAAGACTAATAGTGTGGATCCAGATCAGATTGCCCCTGTAGGAGAAGTCTGATCTGGGTTCGCCTCCATTCTTATATAGAGTTAAAATATCTAAGGTAGCGGAAAACTACAAAGTGTCTGACCAGCCTTTATATACATGATGTATACGTATAACATGGACAAACCCATACCTGTACTGCAAAAATCTGAAACAATCTTCTTTGGCTTTACAGCCCGAGCAGTATAGTATCGGACCTAGTTTGAAACATTTGTCGTATAGTATGCAGTTATTTCATGCATGTTTGTAATATAGTCAAAACTATTAACCTTCGGTGCAGTGGACGACCTGGTGCACTATTGCACGAGGCTGAAGGCCGAGTGCAATAGTGCATCAGGTTGTCCACGGTACCATGGGGTAATAGTTTGACTATACTACAAACAGGTATGAAATAACTGTTTTATTACCCTACCAATTTTATGAAATACTTAGCAGCGTTCCTTGAATGGAGTGGCTATAGACGATGTGGTTTTATTGCAAAACAGATAATTTCACCAAATCTGCTCAATTTTGGTCTCAAAATGTTCCGCTCGTTCTAACTAAGAAAACGAGAACCCACACTTTATGTTTCTGACCATAGACAACGGAGTTATTGTAGTTCAAAGTTGCCAAACCATTTCACATTTTCACCATTGTTGCATAACGTCTCCTTTCATAAACGAGCCGTACGCGCATCGTCGTGGCGCATGCTGATAAGCGCCTGTGTGTTTTTAACAGGGAAGCGGGAAACCTGGCCATGGTAAAGTCCCAGTCAATAGTCGAAAATATTGACTGGTCAATAGCTCAGTGACTCATGACATAGCAAAAAATAGACAATTACTCCGTATATAGACGGTTGGGTAATAATGGCTCATATGACATACAGTTCCTATGGTAAAATGTTCAAAGTACCAATGGAGCCTTGTCATATGAAAATTTCAAAATACCCCAAACCGGTCCTTGTAGCTACACAGCTGGTTTGTGAATAAACGAATGGTCCAAAAATCCCTGAAGGTATGTTGTGTTTTTAAGTGGGCTCCTCCCCCCCCCCCCCTACACCCACTCCTTTTAATCTTTATATTTAATGACTAAACAAACCTGACACATACTAAACGTCTAAATGCTAGATACCAAGTTCAAATTTAAGGCTCTCGAGAAGAAGATTTTAAAAAGGGTTATTACCATTATTATATAAGTGACTGCCACCTTTGTCTTGTGACTAAGACCATTTGAACAAATTTCTTTTCCCCATCCTAAGGAGACTCCCTATAAAATTTGAGGTCAATTTGCCTAGTGGTTTCAGAGTATCGTAAGACGGGTCGGAGTCATTAGTATGAGGGTGTCAATGGGGTAACTGATTAGCGAATTATGGCCCTAAAATTTAGCGATTAGTGAATTATGGCCCTAAATATAATGTTGCGATTTTTAAGGATAATTTTGTTGAATAGCGGATTTAGAATTGCTATTGATTAGCGTTTTTTAGGGAAAAATATAATGATTAGCGAATTTTGCGCGAAAATATGATACCGAAATGCGGAATGACGCATTTTAAGGGTTAGCGAATTCGACCAAAATTTCCATTTTACAGAAGGTTGTCTTAAAAGATATGAAAATGCAGGTTTCTACCCCTCTACCCCAAAAGAATAGATTTTCAATATATTTCAATTTTTTATTGTAAACTAATTTTTGGCCTAAATTTTACTTGGGCATAGTTTTTACTGAATACTGATTTTTGAGAATAACGTTTGTTTGGGCCTAAAATTTTCTGATTAGCGAGTTTTGGGCCTATTTTTTGAATGATTGCCTATTTTTATGCCTTTATTTTACTGATTATCGAATTTTGGACTTAAATTTTACTGATTACCAAATTTCCGGGGCTTCCATTTTACTGATAACTGATTTCAGAGGTACTCCATTGAGACCCTCTAGTATAACATTGGCTCATACTTGAACCTTTGGCTCAGATGCCTTGCACTAAGAATGATGATACCAGTTGCTGAAAATCAAGATCATAATTAATTAACCCTTAACTTAGTTTGTTTGACATGGGGTTTTATGTCCCTGTCAACAGCTATCTGGGCTATGGCCATGTTGATTTTGTTTGATCTGATTCTTTACGTCCCAGTCAACAATCTTTCAGTTACGTCGGGACGGGTCTTCCTGGGTTGAACCAATACTAAGATAGGATTAAGAAACAACACAGTGACGCCTGTGAGTCTCGAACCCGTGGCCCTTCGGTCTCGAGACAAGCACTCTACCACTGAGTCACTGCACTCCCTATGGCCATGTTGAGACGGTCAGTTAACATAACCACACTTTTTCCTGAGTTGTCTTGACTTAGCGTTAACAAGTGCAGGAACAGTCTGATCTAGTTACTGCAAGAGGCTTCGACAACATTTCAGCAGATGACAAAAACAGACAAATTGTGCTGTGATTGTCATTTTAAGGTTTATAAGAATTTATTTGAATATAACATGTTATTCTCTCTGTCTACTACTAGTGCCGTCTGCTATTAACCTTTTGCAAACAGTTTGTCCCAGATCAGACCTTACAAAATGTTGGGCCTGATCTGTATCAAAACTGTTTGTCACTCTGATAATATTCCTGATGGAACTTTTGAAGAAAAAAATGATTAAAAAACAAACAGAACAGACTACAAAAAACATTCAAAATTACCCAGAAGACCAAGAGTTATTACCAAACAACAATATTTCTATTTTTTTGTCTTGTCATGCAGATTTCGGTAGATGAACTAAGTTAGAATTTGTCTTGAAACACATCTGGATGCCAGCAATCATATGTAAACATACCCAGTGGAATATGCTGTTATAATGACCTGCTAAACCTTGGGGTTAATGATGCATGTGGCAGAATCACAGCTTCTTATCAGATTACTAGAAATTGCTGAAATGGGTTTTTTGTTCAATATGCGTAGAGGTGTATATGGTATGTAGATGCTAAAGATGGTGGGTAAAGAGGCCATTTTGGTCATGTGACCAGGACCATTTGAAGTTCAGAACAAGCATCGGTTGGATTTCCATCCTAAGGAGTCTATATATAAAATTGAGTTGAATTGGTCCATTGGTTTCAAAGAGCATGATTGCTAGAAGTCAGAGCCTTTGGTATACTTATAGCTCACCCATGAGCCTTTGGCTCACATCTTTGGATGATGTGCGGCATTATGCGGCTTGCAACACTCAATTTGAGCCGAAACTACAGAAGTGCACTCGAATGGGGATAACTATATTCAAAATTTTCATTTCGGGAGGTATATCGTCGGATATATGTTCGGAAATCACGTTTTACGGCTCCGCTCGTGCGTCGCCGTAAAACTAAATTTCCGACCTAATATCGGCCGGTAAACCTCCCCAAATGAAAAGTTTGAATACAGTTATCCCCCTAACCCTTATAGCGCCAATCACAACTGCAGCAGATGACAAATTTTGCTACATCTTTCCTAATTTTCGAAATGAATATGATATTTCAAGAAAATCACGATTCTCATGAATTTCATGCCTTATTTTTGGAAAAGCAACAAAATTTGAAATTGTCGTCTGCTGCAAATTGTAGGTGGCGCTTTAAGGGTTAGTTACCTTCTCTTGGACAATCTCGCTACCCTCCTGAAAGTTCATGATAGCCTCGGAGATCTTCACATCGATGGGATCAACCACGGTCTCTATGTTGAATGGACCCTCCAGTCTCATTGCAACCAACTTCAGTGCCTCTGAAAACAGAGAAAAATACAACAAAAATGTTAGTTGCTTTTAGTTGCAACAATCTCGCATAAGAGCCATCAGGCCCATCACTGCTCAAACTCATTAAGTATAGAAGTAAATGAAGATTCAGTCCAAAAAGTAGACCCACTGGAAAGCTGGCAAAATTTGTTGTCTGCTGCAGTCGTAATTGGCGCCTTAAGGGTTAAATTGCGAACACAAACATCTTTCCAAATTTTTGGAAAAAATAAGGTATGAGATTTCATGAGCAAGCGGACGATTCTCATGAAATATCATGCCTTATTTGTTATTTTAGAAAAAGCAGCTAAATTTTAAATTGTCGTCTGCTGCAAATTATAGGTGGCCCTTTATAGTTAAAGTAAGTTTTTATCTCTTTGCATCATGCCATGCTGGGTAATTTTGCATGCTTTTGTAGTCTGCTGACTTTTTTCAAAAATTATTTTTTTCAAAAAATTCTTTCAGGAACACTATCAGAGTGTCAAACGGTTTGGATCCAGCTCAGGACCTACATTCTGTCGGTCCTGATCTGGGTCCAAACTGTTTGCAAAGGTTAACAGCAGACGACAAAAAGAAAGAAGTACCATTGTCTCAAGGTCTGGACCGACTGCGTCTACTTGAATAATAAACTGGAAAATTGTCCCGCAATTTCATCTAAAAATGTCAATTTCGTCCTTATCAATCCAACTGATGTTTCCTACAAGGAGCGTTCATGTTCGTGCTAAGCTCAATCTGATTCGGGATTAAATTAATATGTTTAGTTACATTATCTCTTTATTCTTATATTCTTAAAACAAAACATATTATAGGGTTTACCATTGGAATTGAGACGTTTCAAATGAATATCCGCTATAAATGTGTATCTTATGAACAGAATTTTTGTCCGATTTAGCTATCTAGTTGTCAACTTGTCTATAAGCTGTAAAAAGAGCCAGATAAGACTCGATCTGGATAGCTACTTTTCTAACCATTTCATAAAAACATATACTGTGGGTACTCATTGGAATCATCTCATCAAGTATCTTATCATGGTCACCACAACAAACGTATTCATGAAGAAATAAGAAAAAACACACACTATTTTTTGTTGAAAATCAGCGTCTTATCTCGTGTAATGAGCTGTATCCGATCTTGAATCAGAGCACTGGGATTTGGTCTGTTCTCTAATTAACTAATCTTATTCTTTCAAGCAAAATCAATTTTATACATTGTTTCATCTGAATCGGCAATATCAATAAATTCAACCCTTATATAAGGCGCCATCTAGAATTTGCAGCAGACGACATTTTCATATTTTGTCATTTTTTTTAACGCTTGATAATTCATGTGATTTGTCTGCTCCAGCAGACGATTCACATGAAATTTCAAGTTTTATTTCGGATCCCAGTAAAAACCAAGATAGATAACAAAATATGTCGTTTGCTGCTGTCATGATTGGTGCATAATGGGTTACATTCAGGAGAAAATGTTTTACATGAGAGCCTTTGTTCTGATTTTTTCATGGAGAGTGCATGTTGCATCTGAGAACTATTTCTAACAAAACTGCTTTTAAATCATCCTCTGTCACCGGCAGGCGTAACCCATTCTGTTACACTGCATTCATCACGTGTAATCCAGGCGTAACTCATTATGTTATGTAACCCAGGGGTAACCCATTCTGTTACACTACATTCATCATGTGTAACCCAGACATAACCCATTCTGTTACACTGCATTCACAACGTGTAACCCAGACATAACATATTCTGTTACACTGCATTCATCATGTGTAACCCAGACATAACCCATTCTGTTACACTGCATTCACAACGTGTAACCCAGACATAACATATTCTGTTACACTGCATTCATCATGTGTAACCCAGACATAACCCATTCTGTTACACTGCATTCACAACGTGTAACCCAGGCAAAATTACAATGCATTCATAAAGTGCAACCCAGGTATAACAAATTCTGTTACACTGCATTCATCATGTGTAACCCAGGCATAACCCATTCTGTTACACTGCATTCATCACGTGTAACCCAGGCATAATTACACTGCATTCATCAAGTGTAACCCAGGCATAACAAATTCTGTTACACTGCATTCATCACATGTAACCCAGGTGTAACCCATTCTGTTATGTAACCCAGGTGTAACCCATTCTGTGATGCTACATTTATCATGTGTAACCCAGGCATAACCCATTCTGCTACACTGCATTCATCACATATAACCCAGGCATAATAACACTGCATTCATCAGGCGTAGCCCAGGCATAACCAATACTGTTACACTGCATTCATCGCATGTAACCTAGATGCAACCCATGTTGTTTCACTGAATTCATCACGTGTAACCTAGATGTTACCCACTTCATTACACTGCATTCATCATGTGTAACCCATGCGTAACCGATTCTGTTACACTGCATTCCTCACGTGTAACCCAGGCATAACCCATTCTGTTACACTGCATTCCTCACGTGTAACCCAGGCATAACACATTCTGTTACACTGCATTCATCATGTGTAACCCAGGCATTACCCATTCTGTAACAATGCATCCTTCATGTGTAACCCAGGCTCAACCAATTCTGTTACACTGCATTCATCATGTGTAACCCATGCATAACCGATTCTGTTACACTGCATTCCTCACGTGTAACCCAGGCATAACCCATTCTGTTACACTGCATTCCTCACGTGTAACCAAGGCATAACCCATTCTGTTACACTGCATTCCTCATGTGTAACCCAGGCATAACCTTTTCTGTTACACTGCATTCATCACAACGGAATGGGCTACGCCTGGGTTACCGAGGACTTCTTTTAATAAAAGCAAAAATTTTATTATCTTTGTTGAGAAGTCCTCAAAAGCCTTACCAGGCTAAATCTGTTAATATATTGTTTCTAAAACAGTGTAGATCTGGATCAGCTGGCTTCTAGAAGCTACCTGATCAGGATCCACACTATGTTCTGGCACATAACTAAATTTGATAAAAATTGGGGAGGAGTGTTAGTACAGTAAATAAAAATATTGAGCGTGATAAGGGTTAATCTGTCTCTTTCCGATCACTCAGGCTACAGGTATTATCATAAGGGCTACAGATTTCTGAATAAGCCATTAGGACAGCGATCAAATATTATTCCAACAATTTGCGCTAAAATTATTAAACGTTCAGCTTTGATGAAATTTTATAGGGCTTTCACTGCCAGCTACTATTGAAAAATTGATAAATAGCTAAGATTTGAGAGAAAACGTTATCATTCAGTTCTTGATAGGATTTAGCTGTACAATCATATCGCTATTTGTCGCAAGGGCTTGGACAATCGTGATCAATGAAATACCTTGCAGAGGCATTAGGTGAATGAAAAAGCCATTTTTTAACAATCAAAACAAACCTCTCGACTTTAACTCTCGATACGTATCTCACAACTGAAGTAGACGACAAATTTTGTGTGACTTTTCTTCCATTTTCAAAAAAAAAATCAGGTCTAACATTTCATGTGAATCTGCGGCCCGCAGACAATTGGCAGACAGACGACTCACATGACGCGTCAAATCTTGTTTGATTTCCGAGCCAGCGAAAATATGTGAAAATGGTGTCTGCTGCAAATTCTAGGTGGTGCCTTTTTAAAGGATTGAACTGGGCCCAAGAATGCAATAAACTCGACACTTGAAAATCAAACTGTTTAACCCATTTAAGCCTATTGACCTTTTAATGGGACATCGGCTAACAGTGAAAAACCAGATCAGACGCCGCAAAATGCGGCATCTGGTCAGGTTTTGCACTGTTTGCTTACATAATGTACTTTTAAAATTTGAATGAAATTGAAATTTACCACCCAACATCCCTTAAATTCGAAATGGATTCGTCCAAATGATAAGGATGAGAAATTCCATTCGGCTTATATGGGTTAATCAAATTGGCCTAAAATGTATGCAGTGTAGTCAAACTCATGCATTCTGGATTATTTTTCATACCTTTGCTGTCATCTAGATGTCAAACTTTTTTCAAAATTAACTTTTTCAAAAAAATATTTTATGCAGTGTAGTCAAACTCATGCATGCTGGGTAATTTTTCATACTTTTGCTCTGACTTTTTTCAAAATAAACTTTTTCAAAAAATTATTTCCGAAACACTATCAGAGTGTCCTGATCAAGACCAACATTCTCAGGACCGACGATGTTCTGTCTGTCCTGATCTGGGTCAAAACTGTTAGCAAAGGTTATCAGCCGACGACAAAAGTCACTGCTAGCAAGGAAATAGTTAAATCAGCTCATGGTGTGTAAGTTGGTTCTGGTTACTAAGAGCAACTGTAAAACCCATCATTGTTCTGAAACTGGAATAGTAGCCAACACACCAGGAAAATGTGATCTATTAGCTATGCTTCATAAAAACATATGATCATGAAGCTACTTGCTGTACCCCATCAATAAAGATATTGGCAGCCAGGGGCATAGCCAGAGACTTTATCATGTTGAAGCCCACCAAAACCAAATGGAGAATTAAGAGATATCTGATTACTTTTCAGATTGACGAATAACAAAGGCGCTGATCAGACTGCACAGATGTGCAGGCTGGTCTGCGCCTTTGTTGTTCCCAAGCAACAAAGTTAGGGTGTCTTGCTTCAATGCCCATATGATGTTGAAGCCCAGGCTTTCTGGCCTCCGCCTGGCTAAGCGACTGGCAACTGTGAGTTTTGGCCTTTCTGAGGCTGAAAGGGTTAAAGATGCTGGTGGTGTAGGGGGAGGAGAGGGAAGGGGGAGGGGAGCTCCTAATTATCATTCATATAATAAGAATATGGTTTTTATTATCGTAATGTGTCAATGCATTATTTAAAAGCTATTCAATGGAGATAGTTAACTTTAGTTTTGAGTATCTTGTCGAAGATTTGTGCACATATGATGGTTCCTTTTTTGTGGTGAAAAGGGGGATAACCAGGAATGTAGGAAAGACTCTTTATTGCTAAAGGATCCCTTTTTCCAGTTTATTTCAAGAGTTATCATATTGTGAGCGAGACAACAAGAATCAACCTATTTTTGAAATGAGTTTTCCTTCGAATATGCTAAAAAAATGAATGCTTCTAAACCACAAACAGCAATTCTAAGAATCACATAAAATGCCAAACCACAATTTCTTAGAACATGAGGAAATTAAAACATCTTATAATGTCATCCTCGTGACAAGACCTATCCTACCTGCTAAACATTTCCTTGCAAAAGCAGCATTTTTTTCGTCTGCTGATAACCTTTGCAAACAGTTTGGACCCAGATCAGGACCTGACCTTGACCCAATCTGTTTGACACCCTGATGGTATTCCTGAAATAATTTTTTGAAAAAGTTGCTCTTAAAAAAAAGTCAGTAGACCACTGAAAAGCATGAAAAAATTAACCAGCATGTAGAGTTTTCAAGACATGAAAATGCCGCAAAACCCAAATATCTCGAGTAATTGTCAGGCTTCTATGACCTATTATAGAATGTTCTACAAGGTAAGCTGCCCAACTCAAGACAAATTTATGACATTTTTTGCAGTTTGTCTGGGTAATTTTGCATGCTATTTATTTTGTTTTATCACATGACATCTCGTCTGGGAGTGATAGAATGCCATGCAATCAAAATGATAAACCACTAGTGGATTACAGATTTAGTAACGTAACGTAATTCTAACGTTGCATAAAATATGGCAAAATTTTGATGTTTTTTATGCTGAAAATTCAACTTTTAAGCAATTTTAATGTTATGTGAATCTAACATTCATGCTCCTGTGTCATTGAATTGATTTAACTCGTTGCGAAAAAAGTGATAAAATGCTCAGCAAGCCTCGCATTTTATCACTATTCTCCAACTCGTTTAATAAATTCAATAAAACATGAGCACTCATGTAAGATCTTCTATGTCTGCAGATCATATTTTCAAATCAAACTTTTTTTCAAAATTTATTTTCAGGACTACCATCATCGTCAAACAATTTGGATCCAGATCTGGCCCGACATTTTCAACCAATCAGGCTACAAGTATGTGGATATGCAGGCGGGCCTGCATCTTTGATGTTCATGCATATTGACAGATTTTCGCAAAACTTCACTCAAAAAATGATAATGTTAGCTCTTCTCCTGCTAGTGTTGTCTGCTGATAACCTTTGCAAACAGTCGGATCCAGAGCAGGCCCGACCATTGTTGGGCCAAGCTACTACGAACCAAAACTGAATGACGCTCAGATGGTATTCATGAAATACATTTTTTAAAACATTAATTCTGAATGAAAATCGGCAGACAACAAAAAAAGCAAGAAATATTACCCAGCGTGCAAAGGGTTAACCATGATACCGATAAAGACTGTCTGAAGACCAACAGAAACCAAAAAATGTTATCTCAACATTCCAGCGAACAAAGGCAGGTGTTTGAAAAGACACACTCCAAGCGCTTCGTCCGATACCGTATTGACATATCAAACATTAGAAAGTGTTCCCTATTTACCCTATCGTCAAAACGATCACTCTCAACAGGATGAGAGCCTTCAACTCGACATTGATTTTCAGGTCAAGTTCTCCGATAAAAACTTATTTTTTTATCATATGTTAAAATCTTAATCCTCATGAATTATTTTCAGGTCGGCAATCTTTGATGAATTTTGCTAATCTTTCTTTCGTTTTGACGGCCTCAGATTATAGATATGTTTGCATAAAGCACACATTTAGATAAAAAAAAGAGAATTCCGTGTAAAATTGTAAATATTTTCTTACCCATCAGTTTTAACATATGTTTTGGGTGCTTAAAAGAACCAACTCATTAAGGCGGTTCTCTTTTGAGTGCCTACAACATATGTTTTAGTTGAGAAATAAGAAAATTAATTTTTTGGTACACACTCTTAACTTTCGTCCTGAGATATGTTTGCATAAAGTTTAAATATTTTCACAAGGTTTACATATTTCCTTCAATTCTAATGATGTCATAACTGTCAGGTGAGGTCCCTGAAAGCTTAGTATAATCTAGCCTCGAAACGTTCATTAAACACATTTTTTTCACCTTGACTCTTTCTTTGCCAGCGGTGAATTTATATCGTCTGCCGATAACCTTCGGAAACAGTTTGGATCCAGATCAGGACTGACAGAATGTCAGTCCTGATCTGGATCCAAACTGTTTGACGCTCTGATAGTGTTCTTGAAAGAAATTTTTGAAAAAAGCAATTTTGAGAAAAGGTCAGCAGACAAAAGAAATAGCATGAAAAATTACCCTATGAAAAATTACCAAGCATGACATGACTCTTCTGAAAGCATTGGTTGTGCTGCTCAATATACAGAGGATCTCACACGAGTGATCATTTCATATGAAATTAAATCAAATATTAAATGAGCCTTCCGCGAGTTTAATAAATTTAATATGAAATGATCACTTGTGCATGATTCTGTTTATCATATGACCTTTACAACCTGATTTTATCGCCTTCAAAGTTTGTTTATTTCAATGAAAATTTGCATTGTTGTCTCAGATGTCGTCATGACGATACTTGTTCCTGTCGAAAGTGTTATATAATGTGTTTATGACATGACGTTATCCACTGAATAACAGTAACATCATATATCTTATGTGAAATATGAAATATATTTTAACTGACTAAAATGAGCCAAAACCTATGCTGCTTTATTGTTAGCTATTAATTTTGTGATAATTAAGAAACAGCTGATTTTTCAATTTGTCCCTGTTTATCTTTAATTAAACAGCAACAACAGATCTATTTACCAATACACCATTATCACACCAAAAGAGAAGGGCAATGTAGACACATGGACAGGTACTAATCATTTCTCATCTTGGTCTACACTGTTTGCCAGTGTTCATGTTCATGGGAGCGCAGTGGCTCAGTGGTAGAGTACTTGACTCGAGACCGAAGGGCTGCAGGTTCGAGCCTCACCGGCGTCACTGCCTTGTTTCCTTGAGCAAGAACATAAATCCTAGCTTAATACTGGTTCAACCCAGGAAGACCCGTCCCTTTATAACTGAAAGAATGTTGATGGGACGTAAAAAATCAAATCAAACAAACCATGGGTTTCCTTTAAAAAGATTTAATTCTTGACTGCTGAAATTTTCAGATAACCTTTATATCATCATATGACGTCGCGTCTGGGAGTGAAATAACGCCATGCAATAAAATCGGTAATTAAACCACTAGTGTTTTACAGATTTTCGGGAAACGTTATGACGTCCATAACAACGTTACGTACATAATGACAAAAATATAAGGTTTTTACTGCAGAAATGAGATTTCAAAGTAATCTTAATGTCATATGATAATTTGTGCTCTTGTATTATTGAACTTGTTGCGAAAAAGAGATAAAATGCTCAGCAAGCCTCGCATCTTATCTCTTTTCCCCAACTTGTTTAATAAATTCAATAAAACATGAGCTCCCACAGCATATGTTATCCTCTAATTATTCCAAATAAAAATAAATTATTTATGCAAAGAAAGCTGATCAGACTGCTCCTGGAAGCTGATCAGGAGCAGTCTAATTCGGGACTATTTTGTTTGCAGAATACTTTTACCTGTCTGAGTAATTTTAGTTCTTTTGTTTGAATTGGGGCCTCTTAAAAGCATTAATTAATATTTATTATTTTTCCAAAAATATATTTTATTATGGCAAATGGTATAATGGCTCATTCTTTTTATTTCATCATTTTTCACCTATTTTGTTCTCAGTTAAATAACCTGGAAAAACACCTCACCCTGCTGAGCATATTAATGTGCCGCATGATCTTTTGATCCTTAGCCAATCCAATTACCTGACCTCTTTAATTGCTATGCAGGTGCAAACGGAATATGCATTGTCAGTTCTCTTGCACTGAATCTGCAGTAATTGTACAAAGTGAAGTTTTAAATTCAGCCCGACAAGGGATAATGCTAAACCATACCATTAGCAACCCATCATTAGCAACTCATTACACAGCAGCTAAAAAAAGAAGGGTTATCAAGAAATTAAATGTCGATTTTTTCTCTCGAAACATTCTTGTCTTGACTGGAAATCTGCAAGGAATACTCAACAAAAAAAGTTATGGAAATCTCAGAAAACCATGTAACATAAGAACACCAAAGCAAACAATTATTCAAATTTTATTTATTTGTTTAGATACATGCCATCGGTTAAGAAAAATGTTTACTTTAGTTTGCTAGCACCAATACCTTTGTTGTGGCACAGTGTCAAGTAACCCAGGGGTCAAAGTCATTTTTCGCAAAGATGACTACAGAGTATTCCCTAATAAACACATGAAAAACATGTAAGTTTTCAAAACCTGAAATGCAATTTCTTTTGAATGGCACGTGAAATTAACTTGATAGCCTTAAACATCACATTTCGAAGATGAGAATGCCTTAATCAGTAACAAGTGTATCCCCAGTCAGCGGCAAATTAGGACTAGCACCGGTTTCATATACATTGAATACTGGTGATTTGGTGCTGAGGGATCAGTATCAATATCTCCTGCAACACAGCATCGAGAGGCTGTTTTTTTTTATGCCATTATTATGTGTTGGACCCTCTATCCAAAATGTCATAGATCGATTAAAATTGTAGACATGTCTGATGAGCGAACTGACCAGTCAATGCGCACATTATTGTCTTTGCGGATTTTAGTGTGGTATGTTCTGATAGGGTCAACCAAGACCTGGTATTGTCGCTGGTTTTCGCAAAAAAAAGGCAGGACAACAGACATCAACACCGCATCCATGTACACTTGACTGATCAGGTGTCCCTCTATAACCACAAGATCTGTCGTCCTAGGTTTTAAACATCTGCATCTCCTGAGGGACCTGGCGAACGTTAATGTATGAAAACCTATGTTTGCTCCGTAAATTGAAATTTTGCGAAAAATGGAGTGAAGACCAGTCATCTTTGACATGGATTTACTAAGCTTATATGGGCGCTACAGACCCAGATAAAAAGTCATTATAAAGACTCATGGTCACATTATACTATTGTGAAATTCAAAAGTCTTTAAATGTTTTAGATCTTTTGTTATAACCCCTAAAACACAATTTCCTTAACTTTTTTTGTTGAGTATATGAATGTGGCACCTCACCAGGGTCTGAAATGTATACTATATACATGTATATAAAAAGAATCATCAGGGACAGAAATGAAATATTTAATATTTCTTTTGAGCACCCATAACATGCGTTTAAACTGATAGATAAGAATATAATCACAATTTTACGCTAAAGTTTTTCACTTATCTGGACCAACAATTAGGAAGCATGCGCTTATCTGAAGTAATGTTTGATCTCCCGGATAATTAGCAGAAAATTGCATTTGAAGAAATGACTTTTTTCATCTGACTAACATGCAGAACAAATGTCTGACTCACTCAGTAAATGCCAATTTATGTAGAAACTGACCTTTCCAATGGTCCACAATAATTTCTAGTTTGAAGCTAATCACTGCATGTATGTATCTCTAGTTTTGAGTAGGTAGGAGAAAAACTGAGAATGCATGTTTATATATATTATAGGTGTAACCACCCCCTATTTTCTATGTGTGCTTGTTTTTTTTCTTCTAAAATTGTTATTTCTTTTTTTCATAAAAATATCTGCAGGCAACAAAAAGCATGCAAAACTCCTCAAGAGCTAAGTTAAATAGTTATACTGTAGTTTGTTCGTCTGTACATGGAGCCTATTCCACAAGCTTTAGGGACCTACATCAGTGTAGACCTTGCACATAAGAAGATAGTTCATGTTAAAATTGGTAAGGGTGGTATAAGTACCATTATTTCAAGTGTGCCCTTCTTGTGCAGGTGACCTTAGATTACCCTTTATTGTAGTATTATGACCTCTCTAAACACCCTCCCCCACTTGTTTTTTATCATCTCACTTCCTTTTCTACTTAATATGTTACAGACCCTGCCATACAGAAAAGGCTGTAACTATGTATACATGATACCAAACACATTTTTGGTCGCAACTATATACTTTACAATTTGTTACTTTTTATTTATTTTGTACCTATCATACATACACTTTTTGTGGCAACAATATTATACATTTACGGGTATCATAATTAATTTTTAAATTGCATTGTGTACAGAAATAAATGCATTTAATATATAGATATGCATGAGAAGACCTTTGATTTTTGCTAAACAGGATATGCGGATACCTGCGGTAACCCCTATGTCAGTTTTATAAAGTACTTTTCACAAGACATGCTTTTTTAATAATCCTGTCACACTTAGTGGCCATAAATATCACTTGTCCGACTGATGTCTGAAACATATTTATAGGCATATGGACAATGATAGGCCATGGGCCCTGATATAACCTTAAGTTGACAGACCTCATGTGCGCTTTTTATAGTATAAATATCACACCGGGTAAGCGGCAATCGAAAATGTTAATACTATCTATGAAATCGTTAGAAACAGAGTTTTCGATTATCATTTGTCGCCGGACTGTTTTTAGCGTTTTTGTCCTGCATTCGTCGATTGTTAAGAGCGTTTTCGATTGCCGCCTACCCGGTGTGAATATGATGAATACAGGGAAATTGTGAATGCTTTTTTTGTCTGCTGATTATTTTCAAAATCAACTATTCAGGAACACTATTAGAGTGTCAAATGGTTTGACATTCTGTCTGTCCTGATTTGGGTCCAAACTGTTTGATAAGGTTATCAGCAGTAGGGCTGTCACCATATGGAGTAAAATGAAAAGAAAATTAACTTTAGTTTTAATTTTTAAATCCATAGTGTTTACCATGTCGATTGGGATGCAACCTTTAAATTTGTTGTTTCGCCACTTTTCATTACTGCCCGAGATCGCTATACCTTCGATCGCTTCTTTGCTTCTTTATCGAATCTCCCAAACATCACTTTTTTGCCTTTTTATTTAGCGCAAAGTCATAGCCACTACCGTTTTTGGCCATTTCGGTTAGTGTTGTTTAATACGATCTCGTGAGAAGACGGAACCGCAATTTACCAGTATACCGGTTTATCATGGCAGCCCTAATCAGCATACGACAAAAATTGCCTCTAGCAAGGGAAGAGTTAAAGAATGAGTGCTTGCCTTATGTACATGATAGGTACCATTTTCTCAAAGATTGCTCCATTTATTCTTTACAATGCTGAGCTGGGCTCAGACAAGGAGCAATGGCCTGATCTTTTTGTTGGAAAGAATTCTGTTCTAATTGTATTGAATGAATGATGGATTGCCCTTTGTTCAAGAATTTGATTTTTTTTCTTTTTCTCAATAAGAATATTTTCAGGAAATGAGATCAAGTGTATCAATTTCAGAGTTTCAGTGTCAATCCAAATCCACTGCTGAAATATGCAGCAACAACATTTTCAAATTTTGCCTGTGCAGTGTGCATTAGGTACTAGTTATACCTTGGCTTGTCTGCCTGTATGAGAAGATAATCTACGAGCCTTAGCTTGTGGATTATCTTATGTACAGGCGGACAACCCATGGTATAACTATTTTATACCAACTACATCAGTGTAGACCTTACACAGCATCGGCTATTTTGTGCTAAAGTTGGTAAGGGTGGTAGAAGAAAACTTAAGCGTCTTGATATTTTATTGTTTTGTTTGTTTGTTTGATTTGATTCTTTACGTCAACTCAACAATCTTTCAGTTATGCGGGACGGTTCTTCCTGGGTTGAACCAGTACTAAGCTAGGATAGATGTGTATTGCTCAAGGACCACAACGCAGTGACGCCGGTGAGGCTCGAACCCGCGGCCCTTCGGTCTCGAGTCAAGCACTCTACCACTGAGCCACTGCGCTCCCTCTTGATATTTTATACAAAATGTCTTAGTGAATTCATAAAATCAATCTAAATGTTTGTTTTTTCTTAAGATTGCCAAAAGTTTCATTTAGATAAAGGTCTAAAAAATTATCCCAACAGAGTCATCCGTACTTGTATTTGATTCCTAGGCTATTACTTCATTTTTTCATTGTCCGATTTGATTGTTGTGCGATTTGATTGCTCTCTAAAATTTTCAAAGAAATTTATCAGAACTTGAGTGCTTTATCATAACTCAAGCATTTCTGCCATATGTCCTCTTTCCATTTCTATGGTAATATTTAACCTTTAATGTGCCAATCAGACTGCAGTAGTTGACAAACATCGCGAGAAAACCTGTCTTTGGGGTTTCCGACAAAGCGAGTTTCAAACTAGTCTCCTCAGCTGCAGAGACTAGCTAGAAAATTGAAATTTCACATATAGCAGGTTTACATATGATACTTTCCAAAAAGCGAATAACAAAGGTGCTGATCAGAATGCGCAGGCTGGTTTACCCCTGTGTGGTTCGCAAACCCCCAAAGACAGGTTTTCTCATGTCGAGGTCCATTTGATATCAGTGTCTTCAATATCATGGAAAATAAGGCTAAAATTTCATGTGAATCATCTGATGACAGAAGATTCCCATGAAATATCAAGCCTTATTTAATTTTTTTCAACTTGCGACAAAACTGCTGCGAATTCTTAGTGACGTTTCAATCATGGCTCTTGATTAGCATAGCAGTCTGATGTAAAGCTTTAATCGGTGGGTTGGTGCCTGATGCTTATCTGTAGCTGGAACCACCGTGGCTCAACTTGAGGTTTTCTTTAGCTCTGACTATCTGTGAGTCATGAGCCCTTTTCTTTGTTTCATCATGGTGTAGTAATTTGATTAGAGTGTTTTTCCATGATGATACATTGCATTAGTTAGATGGCCTCCATGGGAGCTGAACATTTTTTGTACTTCAACAACAGCAGAATCTAGGGCGAAGATTTGGTACCAGTTAAATGCATTTAAGCCCCCCGGTGGCTTAGGCTGCTGTCCGTTCTAAGGCGGTGGTTCTGTTGTTGTTGACTTTTTGTTTATTGTTACTCCCATTGTGGGAGTCTGTAATTGTTCTAATTTTGTTGTACATTACTTTATGTCCATTTTAGTATTGCAATCATCTTGATGGGGAAGAGAGAGCTGATTGCTTTGCTTAATTTGTCTTCTTGGTGTCTTGTGATGGCTGAGCGGCTCTTCCTTGCGGTGCCACGGGGTTGTCTGCAGTTTGTGATTGTGGTAGTTCCTGATCATACTCATTTACTATTCTTGTGAGTGGTGGAACAGGACTTTAGTTAAGAGTGGTAACGGAAAAATAATTTTCTTATTTTTCAACTAAAACATATGTTGTGGGTACTCAAAAGAACCGTCTCAATGAGATGGTTCATTTGAGCACCCAAAACATACGCTAAAAAGTATGTGTAAAAAAATATTTACAATTTTACACTGAAATTTTTTGTTTATCGGAATATCCCTTTTCATACAGGAACCCAGAAACGGATATTATCACAAACAGTGTAGACCAAGATCAGATGCCACAGAACAATATTATATACATCTGTATAACTTTGTATCATGTCTCTCGACAAAATAGCCTATGACTAATGTTGATCCATTATAATTCCCTGCATTTCGCCAGGATTTCAGAAAATAACCAAAACTTTATAACAGTAAACCTCTCTGGTAGTGTTGATTTATTCTGACAGCTCCTAATGATTAAAACAACAAACTGAACATAGATCTTATTATTTTTATCATAGTCTGCCCTCACAATATTGATAATACATGCTTGCAGAACAACCCTTACTAGCACCTTTCTGAGTAGAATATTGAAATCAAGGTGCTATGCCATGGCTTGCAGAGAATTATTTTATCATTTGACCTAACAATGCACAGTGCACAATTTGTTCTCAAAATTGCATACTCTTTTAAAATAGTGTGGAACCTGATCAGCTGGCTTTATTAGAAGTCAGAGTATTAGAATCCACACCGTGGCATCCACAAGATGAGTCCACATTAATTTTAATTTATGAAATTGGCTATAAAGTATAAAAAAACTTATTGCCGGTTGCAGCAAGAATTTTTAATAGTAATGATTTATAAGGAATGTAAACAGCTATAATGACCATTAGCATGCGTGAATGCATACTCCTATCCCTTTGCTTGCTAGCAGTGAGTGATGCTGTCTGCTGATAACCTCTTCTAACAATTTAGACCTTAATTAGGAATATAGGTCCTGATCTGGATCCAAACAGTTTGAAACTGATAAAAGATAAACAGTCCTGATTGACATTCATATGTACTGACAGTTCTGATCTGGGTCCAAACAGTTTGACACTGATACAGACCAATGGTCCTGACCTAGATCCAAACAGTTTGACACTGATATGGACCAATGGTCCTGATCTAGATCCGAACAGTTTGACACTGATATGGACCAATGTTCCTGGCCTAGATCAAACAGTTTGACACTGATATGCATCAAAGGTCATGATCTGGATCCAAACAGTTTGACAGTGATTCAGGCCAATGGTCCCAGTTTGGCACTTATACAGACCAACAGTCCTGATTGACATTCATATGTACTGACAGTTCTGATCTGGGTCCAAACAGACTGACACTGATACCGACCAATGACCCTTATCAGGATCTGTACAGTCAAAGACTGATACATGTATGGACCAATGGTCCTGATCTGGATTCAAACAGTTCGACACTGAAACGGACCAATGGTCCTGATCTGGATCCAAACAGTTTGAAACTGATACCCTCCGATGGTCCTGATCAGGATTAAAAAGTCTGACACTGGTATGGAGCAATGATACTGATCTGGATCCAAACAGTTCGAAACTGATACAGACCAATGGTCATGGCCTATATCAAAACAGTTTGACACTGATATGCACCAAAGGTCCTGATCTAGATCCAAACAGTTTGACAGTGATACAGACCAATAGTCCTGATCTTGATTCAAACAGTAGGACACCTGAATGGAGCAATGTTAATGATCTGGATACAAACAGTTTGACACTGATTCGGACCAATGGTCTTGACTAGATCCTAGTAGTTTGACAATGAAATGGAGCTGATCTGGATACAAACAGTTTCACAATGACACGGACCAATGGTCCTGATCTAGACTGAATAGTTTGATAATGATAACGGACCAATGGTCCTGGTCTTGATCCGAACAGTTTGACACTGATATGGACTAATGGTCCTGATCTGGATCCGAACAGTTTTACACTCATACAGATCAATGGTCCTGATCTGGAAGCAAACATTGTGACACTGATAGGGACCTATCTGAATACAATCAGTTTGACACTGATATGGATCAATGGTCTTGATCAAGATCCAAACAGTTTGACACTGATATGGACCTGATCTGGATATAAACAGCTTAACACTGGTACGGACCAATGGCCCTGATCTAGATCTGAACAGTTTGACACTGATACAGACCAATGGTCCTGATCTAGATCTGAACAGTTTGACACTGATATGGACCAATGGTCCTGATCTAGATCCAAACAGTTTAACACTGATACGAACCAATGGTCCTGATCTAGATGCAAACAGTTTGGCAATGATATGGACCAATGGTCCCAATCTAGATCCAAACAGTTTGACACTGATATGGACCAATGGTACTGATCTAAGTCCAAACAGTTTGGCACTGATACGGACAAATGGTCCTGATCTGGATACAATCAGTTTGGCACTGATATCGATCAATGGTCCTGATCTAGATCCAAACAGTTTGACACTGATGTAGACCTGATCTGGATCCAAACAGTTTAGCACTGGTACGGACCAATGACCCTGATCTAGTTTGACACTGATACAGACCAATGGTCCTGATCTAAATCTGAAAAGTTTGACACTGATATGGACCAATGGTCCTGATCTAGATTCAAACAGTTTGATATTGATATGGACCAATGGTCCTGACCTAGATGCGAACAGTTTGGCACTGATATGGACCAATGGTCCTGATCTAGATCCAAACAGTTTGACACTGATACGGACCAATGGTCCTGATCTAGATCTGAACAGTTTGGCACTGATATGGACCAATGGTCCTGATCTAGATCCAAACAGTTTGACATTGATATGGACCAATGGTCCAAACAGTTTGGCACTGAAATGGACCAATGGTTCTGATCTAGATCTAGAACTTGTTGTCTGCTTTTATGTCTGCTGTATATATTTATACAAGATCTTATAAATGTATAGATCTTATTCTAATATTAAACTTTTGTTTCATGGAAGAAAAACACTATGGACCCTGATCAGACTACGACGATTACGGATTATAAAGTTTGAAAAATTATTATCAGATGCACATGCAGACGACAAATGTTCTGAAATTTATTGAGCTGTTACATAGAGATTTTTCTCTATATCAAATTAGTTAAAGCCAACTTTCTTATGTGTAAAGTGGTACAAGTACAGATAAACTTGATTTCTATGAGGTTGTAAAAACAATGAATGCTCAGAGCTGTCAGATTATATTAAGATTAGTGCTCCTACTTTCTAGCAGAATTTTAGGCGAGATGCAGGGGACTAATTAGTTATTTCTTAAAGTCCACTATAAAAAAGGATTTAAAAAATAATTTTAGGGACAGAAATATAATTGTAATTTGGACATTTTAGTCCGAGATCCGACCCAAACTCAAATTGTAACAAACTGGATGGAAGATTCAAGCAGTCTAAGGGATGATAGAATCACCAATAAATAACTCTGGTATGGGTAATATTTCAAAAGATTTGTCATCTGCTGATTTTTTTTTTCAAAACTAACTTTCTGCACTATTTAGATTCAGAACAAGGTCTGAAACTCAATCTTTGTCGTCACCTCATGAATGTTTTGCTACCCTTTCATTAGCCCCTACCATCCATTTGTGGCCTTCAATATGTGACATTGTTACAAAGGGTTGTTGACCTCAGAGTAATACAAATTTTGAAAAACGCTCCATTGGTTCCTAAATAAGAGTGTAAGATGTCTTTTTTTTTGTTTAGTAAAAAAATTGCTCCCTTAATTAGGCTTTTGTCAACCGAAAAATTTAATACTTCCAAAGCTAAGCTTGAAAACCTGTCTTTGGGAGTTTGCGAACAACAAAGGTGCCGACCAGCCTGCACATCCGTGCAGACTGATCAGCTCCTTTGTTATTCGCTTATTGGAAAGTTTTATATCTAAACTTGCTACAAGCAAAATTTCAATTTTCTAGCTAGTTACTGTAGCTGAGGAGACTGGTTTGAGTCTCGCTTTGTCAGAAACCCCAAAGACAGGTTTTGTCGCGACAAGGCCCATATTATAGTTAGGTCAGATAACCTCAGCCTAACACAGATTGAAGAATCCGATCCTTGATTGCTTGCAATTTCAGAAAATCAGCATAGGTTTATTCTGCGCAAAATTGTAAATATTTTCTTACCCATAAATTTTAGCATATGTTTTGGAAACTCAAAAGAACAGTCTCTTTAGAGACGCTTCTTTAAAGAGACGGTTCTTTTGAGTACCCACAACATATGTTTTAATTCAGAAATAAGAAAATTATTTTTCTGTTACGCACCCTAAACTAAAGGCCTAAATCAGCATTAAAAAGTTTAAGGAGAACATTTATCATGGGTAGTCTTGATATTCTCAAAATTTCAAGAAAATATACAAGATTTAATCTACTCCTGTTGATAAAATATCTTAAAATATAAACTGGCTTTTTAACTCATTGTTCATTCACAAGTCTTACTGCCATTACATTACAATATTGTAATAATTTATAGTTTATACTTGACCAGATTATAATGAAATTTACGTGAATGGAATGCGGTTCTTTAAATTTGACTAGTTTAATTGAATCATTCTTAAGACTGGTTGTCTGCGTTAACAGTTTTATCGTCTCGAACAAAAATAATATTTGTGAATATGTAAGCTTTCCATTCATGGACGGGACGGCCCGTCAGACATGTGACAATCGTAATTCAATTTAATATCACTTAGTGAAAACTACAAAGCCGAATATGGTAATATCCGTCATAGATCCAGTTGCGCGAATTTTTCTGCAAAAATTTGATATTATTTTCTTACCCATCAATTTAAACATGTGTTTTGTGTGCTCAAAAGAACCGTCTTATTGAGACGGTTCTTTTGAGTACCCATAACATATGTTTTGGTTGAGAAATAAGAAAAATAAATTTTCTGATATGCACTCTTATCTGGGGGCCTGTGACAAAAGGGACTGTATTGTATGTTTCAAGATGAAGTGGACTGGAATTTTTTCTATTGATATTACATCTGATATTTTTTGTTCGCAGTCCGGAAGAGTCCATTGTCCCAGATAAGAGGGGTATCAAGATTGCTCATAGGCTCAGGACGGTGGAACTTTCTACTCGTCTTACATGCCCAAATGTTTGTAATTCAATGACAGTCAAAATTCTACTCGTCCTGCAGCATTAAGTTCTTGCCATGACGAGTTTTCCAGCCCTGATAAGAGTGAGCAATTAAAAAATATTTTTCTTATTTCCCAACCAAAACATATGTTGTGGGTACTCAAAAGAACCGTCTCTACTCAAAAGAACCATCTCAGAGCACCCAAAACAAATGATTTAACTGACGGAGAAGAAAATATGCACGATTTATGCTTAAAAAATGTTTTAATATTTGGACCTATAAGACTCTCATCTGTCTGAAATAACATATGGGGGTGGGGTAAGTACTATTTGAGCTCGGTTGACTGATTTACAGATCCCGGGACACCTACCAATATATTCATTCCACGCCTTGTTGAGCTCAGAGTGATGTGCCAGACATCCCTTCATTGTGTTTAGGCAGTAGTTATTACACGGCTTCGTTCTCGTTAATCCACGACACTGCGGACAATACATCATTCGGGTAATTCCTCTGGTGCACGCTTCGGTTGGACTTATCTGTAAGAAGAGAAAAATCAGCCAAAAATTATATTTATTGCTTGTACAGTATGTAACCTTTTTATGAAACTGACAAATCATAGCCATTACAAGTACATCCTGGTATTTTAGGAAGTGGTTTGGAACAGAAGCAAAATTGGGAACAAAAGCCCTGTTTTGACCTATTTTTAGGCTATCAGTGAAAGAGAAATAAATAAAGGATCTTACATGAGTGCTCATAATTTATTGAGTTTATTAAACAAGTTGAGGAAAAGAGATAAAATGCGAGGCTTGCCGAGCAATTTATCCCTTTTTCACTACCAGTTTAATAAATTCAATAATATAGGAACATGAATCATACAAATAGATTCTATTTATCATATGAGATTTAAAAAAATTTTGAAATCATATTTTGGCATGAAAACATTAGGGTTTTGCCATATACGTGACGTTAAAAGCGTCATTTCATAACAATTCCCAAAAATCTGTAAACCGCCAGTGGTTTATCGATTTTAATGCATGGCGTTACTTCACTCTCAGACACGACCTCATATGATAAAGCAATATGAACACCCATCAATAGAAATTTGGAATCAACTGACAGCCCAGAGAATTCGAGCATCCAATTATTCTGCACCTCTAGTGGCTCACCCACAGTGCTTATGAACACAGTTTTTTCTCCACCTTTACTTGCATATCATAACACAGTGCCCCACCTTAAATTTTCTTGAAAGCTGATAGACAACCACAGCCCACATAAATCATTTTTCCAGGTGCAAATGTAGGTATGGTACAAGGCTCAAGATAACAAGGTATGCAGATTAGTAGTTAACTTATTCTCCTAGAAAGCATATGCTGTGGGCACTCATTCGAAGTGTCTCACTGGAGATGCTTCCATTGAGCACCTTAACAAATTCATGGAAAAAATAGAAAAAATTTGTTTGGCAAAAAAGTATCTTAACTAGGGCTTTGTGTAATCGAAGGTATTGTAGCCTTTGACTTGCTGAATTTAAGGGGGAAAAGGAAGTTTAGTCTATGAACAGTGTAGATTGAGCTTAGCTGATCTGGATCAACAATGTTTGTTGTTCAGTATGTGTTATTTGACAATATCTGAAAACACCGAGCTTATTAGATATCCTTATAAATTCAATAATTTCTTCAAATTTTTTTACGATTGAGAACAAATGCGTGTACTTATGATCATTTATTAATTTTTTGGCCACACAAGCTTAAGATTCCCCCAAAACAAATTATTCGGATCTTTGATCTTTCTGCAAAACACTGCATTAATATTACCAGATTTACCTAAAATATTTGGACAGACAGACGGACACCAGACTGATCGCTTTATCCACCGATCCTTCTCGGTGGGGGGATAATGAACTACGTGCTGTCTGATCAGGACGAAACCAAAACCATATCCCTCTGGCTTCCTTAAGGTATTATTCTTGGGACATAAGTTCCACCTATTCTGAAGTGCTCTTTTTTGCTAAATAAACCGTAAATATTCATTACATTGTATTACAAAGTCAGCTAAAATTTTAGAGTTAAAAAGGCTAGCAATGCTAGTAAACAGTGAAGACCTGGAGTTAAGTCTAATCTTGAGTAGTCAAATCTGGGATTGCTCTGTTCACCAAGGCTTAGTGCTGGAAATTTTAGAACATTCAAACCATAAGGTCCCTTTTCTAAGTGTTGAACTAAGGATCAATGAATTTTTGTTGAAAAATTGATTTTTCTTGTTTGAAAAGATAATTTTGTCAATAACAATTACAGCTCAGCCATGCCTTCCGAATTTAGGCCAAGATAAGATATGACTAAAAAGTGTTTGTTAAGAATAATTTTGAATGTTTCTTTTTTGTCCAGCAGTTTTTTGCGACAATCAGCAAGTAAACCAATCCACTGAGTACTGAGAAGATTTGATTGGGTAAAAATCCATGTATTTATTTTGAAAATTCCTCCAATTATCTGGATGTACAGTTTCAGTCAAAACCTGTCACAGATAAACTGTTCTGCTAATTAATTTATTTATAAATTGCATAACACTTAATGCTGTATTATTGGCATTTAATTGATCCAGCTTCCTTAGGAATGCTGGTGGTGAAAACATATACATTGCCCTCAAGTTTAGAGAGGTATCACTATTTTCCTTATTTCTCCATACAAACATAATCACGCCAGATAGGCGGCAATCGAAAACACTCTTAACAACTGACGAACGCGATTAAAAATCACTAGAAACAGTGTTTTTGATTGCCATTTGTCGTCAGTTGGGCAACAAATGGCAATCAAAAACTCTGTTTCTAACGATTTTTGATCTAAATTATGTTCCTCAAAAGTATAAACGTTTTCAATTGCTGCCTATTCGGCATGATAATGATCTACTGATGAACCAAACACATGTTTGCATCAAAGGATAAGAAAAATATTACAACAATGAAAAGCCATTTTTCTTTAACATGCGTGCACATCTATCCAGTGGGGCTATAGGCCTACATTTTGCCCTGAATGTTCATCTACATCCCTATACTTTGTGTATCCTGATCTGAAAACAGTGCAGGCCCTGATCAGCTGGCTCCTCCTCAGAAGCCAGCGCTGATTTAAAAGGATCCACACTTTTAAAATTCCTCAATATTAAATTTGAATCTTGTAGGTTTGTTTTGTTTTATTTGATTCTTTACGTCCCATCAACAGTCTTTCAGTTATATAGGGACGGGTCTTCCTGGGTTGAACCAGTACTTTTTCTTTAACATGCGTGCACATCTATCCAGTGGGGCTATAGGCCTACATTTTGCCCTGAATGTTCATCTACATCCCTATACTTTGTGTATCCTGATCTGAAAACAGTGCAGGCCCTGATCAGCTGGCTCCTCCTCAGAAGCCAGCGCTGATTTAAAAGGATCCACACTTTTAAAATTCCTCAATATTAAATTTGAATCTTGTAGGTTTGTTTTGTTTTATTTGATTCTTTACGTCCCATCAACAGTCTTTCAGTTATATAGGGACGGGTCTTCCTGGGTTGAACCAGTACTATATATATATATATATAAGCTAGGATTAATGTGTCTTGCTCAAAGACACAACACAGTGACGCCGGTGAGGCTCGGACCAGAATCCTGTAGGCTAATAGGATAAAAATTGAGGAGTGTAGTTTAGAAAAGGGTTATCCCTTATTCTGCAGAACTGTGATTTATCCTTTTTGAGAACAGTGTCTATCCAGATCAGATGGCTTCGTCATCTGACTAAGCCATCTGATCAGGATCCACACTGTTTTTTACTCTGATCGAAAAAAAAAAATTGGGGGCTAGTGTAGTACATAAAAATATTGAGCATGATTATACCCGGCCTGAAATACTTACACCTTCCATGGCTAAAATCACATCTCGTCCAATAGCAAGACCCTGTACAAATGTTCTTGCCGCAATGAATGCTCGTTTCACTTGTAACTTTAACTTCTGCGGGATATCACCAAAAGGCTTCAGCGCGTCCATATGTCGCGTAACACAGCTTAAATAATCCTCATCGAAATGATATTCTGCATTTAATAACTCAAACATTTTTTGTAGTAAATTAATAAAAAACTTATTTAATATATCCACTAAACTAGAATCTTTTCCCTTATAATACGATTTTAAATCCTGAAAAAGGTTTGAAAACACTTCTGAATTGCTCACGTAAAATAATCCATAAGTCCGGGTGAACATTTCATGTAAGTCTTTTTTGGCATTTTCCAAAAGTTCTGTGAAAAATTCTGAAAAAGAAAGAAAAAAGACAATTAGCCATTTGGTTGTTTATTATTTACCATTTGTAGACCATTGGACTATTCCATGTAGGTCAGTGGATGGCCCACTGTATATTTTGAAAGGTCTCGGGTCATATAATAAATCTCCCAAAAATAGGGTATTTGCAATACAATACAATTCAAAATTTATTTATATAGTCGGAAATAAATAATGTTTCTTTCTCGGAAGATTGATTTTGTCTTATGCAGACCCTGATAAAATGTCACATACTCTGGCATTTCATTTGAGTCTTCACTGTTTCCAAAGGTACCTGTTTAGGGGTTTATGGTCTACAAAGGGTTAACTTATGAGGCCAGATATTGATACATAATGTGTGTTAAATAAATGCACAGCTATCCTGTGGGATAATAATATGCCTACAATTTGGCCTGAACATTCATCTACATCCCTACTTTGTGAGTGCTCAGGTGATGCCCCGAGGCTTGTCAGTACCTTCGCTGGTCACATGCCAGAAGTACAGAAATCTCTCATACTGGACCATATAGCTTTGTTCTGAGTGTTCGTGTACTAATGAATTTATTTTATGAGATGAGGATAAGCCATAAAATGTGAGGCTTGCTGAGGATTACATCACTTTTTTGCAACAAGTTTAATAAATTCAATAATACATACAGGAGAATGTATGTTTTTGTTGGGAACCATCTCGGCCCAAACGATCCTTGCTGTTGATGAGAAGTTAAACAGCTGCATAATGCATCAAAATTATACGAATGCCATGAAATCAAATCATTAACTATATATGACCTACTTCTTGGCTATAAAAACGGAAATAATAAAATTATAGTGTGCTAGTACCCTCAGACAGCATACAAAGCTTTAACCCCATGTTTATCGGAGCCCGCAGATCTTTGCATCAGTCACCCAAAAACGTAATTCACGACTGCACTTCTCAAATTTCACATTTCTTCAACGAATAATGTACCTTTAAAATTACCAGCAAAAAAATTAACAGGCTGAGACATGAGCCACTGATCACCCCAAAAATGTCGGCCTAATCTGGATCCAAACTGTTTGACACTCTGATGGTATTCCCGAAAGAATTTTTCGAAAGAAAAAAATCAGCAGACGACAACAAAAGCATGCAAAATTACCGAGCATGCAAAGAGTTTAGTATAATACCGACCAATTCATCATGTTTTGAAACTACACCATGGGTGTAAGAATACAATTTTTTTCAAATTTTTGTAACTGGAAATATTAAGTTATTAAAACTTCTACTTTGATCGATGAAGCCTGATATTGGGTTCATAAGCTTGAATCACTTCTCTGCATGCATCGTTGTGCCACTTATCAACACATTTAAACAAGTCGGGACGAAATATGTTTTCAACTTTTTAAAAAAGCAATACCGGGGCATTAAGTATAAGGGCTGTTTCACATACACACCGAATCCGAACCGAAACCGAACCGAAACCGTAACGGCCACCGCATTGCATCGTTTCGTTTTCGGCAGACCTTTCACATATGAACCGAATCCGTGGACGAAATGTAAGAAAATGCCTGTATATTTTGGACTAATTTCCCTCTCAGATAGCAGAAATACCTTTACAATACAAATTGTTTCATGCCACTGCATTAAGTTCGTGGTCTTTATAGTCGCTCTGGGTATTGTCCCACAAACTTCTGTAGTCAATAGTATTGTGCTTGTAAAATAATCGCACAATTGTCTCGCTGGACAATCCATCAATGGCTTTTATGATTATTAAGTTATATACAACGCACGTGGTTATGTATGTGCAGATTTTATCAAAATTACCTGTCGTATTTGCTGAAAATCGGCCGCCGAAACCGAAAAAAATAAAATCAAATTCGTGCACGTTTTCGGTTCGGCGTTCGGTTTCGGTTCGGTTTCGGTTTCGGCGCATATGTGAAAGCGCTCATAGGGTTTAAGGCATTTTAATTTTTCGGTTCGGTTTCGGTTCGGTTTCGGTGTGTATGTGAAATGGCCTTAAACCATTTATTACACGCATGCCATGTTTAAACCTAACATACCTAGATCATTTTAAAGACGACATTTTCAACCGAATGATTGTGATATTTTTTGTAATTTCTGATTGAATCATTGTTTGGTTTGTTTGTTTGTTTACATTCCAGTCAACAATTTTTCAGTCATGTCGAAACATTTCCTGGATTGAACCAATACTAAGCAGAGTAAGAGTGTCTTGCTCAACGATACAATGCAATATGTCTTCGGTGAGGCTCGAACTCGTGGCCCCTTGATCTCAGATCAAACGCTCTTCCATTGAGCCACTGCATTCCCAGAAAGAATCATTGATTAGTTGTGGTGCTCAGATGGAAATGCTTCCAGTCAATAATCACAAAATACTATTATAAATGTATATATGTTCATTCTTTCTAAGAATTAAGAGAAACAGCAATCATCACACTGGATAGGCGGCAATCGAAAGCGCTCTTAACGATCGACGGACACAGATAAAAAATTGCTAAAAACCAGTGTTTTTGATTGCCATTTGACAAATGGCGATCAAAAACTATGCATCTAACGATTTTTTATCTACGTTCATCAATAACATTAATGTTTTTGATTGCCGCTTATCCGGTGTGATCGTGCTCAAGTATGCTTTAGACTAGATTTTATCATGGAAGCAAACACTATGAACCCTGATCAGACTGCTCCCAGTGGGTCCATCAGCTACATAAGAACAGAAGCAGATGAGACGAGCAGACAATGAGAGATGCAGACGACAGAAGTCGTGATTGGCTGAGAAAAGTGTTAAACTACATACTGTCTGTACTGTCACAAAATAATAATGGCTATAATTACATCAGGCATAAAGATAGGACTGTCATCGTTATACGCCATCATTGTTGCCGCAACATAAAAATATCTGACCTTATACTGCTGTTGTCATTGTGTTTGTGATTCTTATAACAATAAATATTTTAATGAAGAAAGTAAACAAATAGTCCCTGAACTGGGACATATTCATTTGCACCTGAGTAATTTGGTCTCGACAGGCCTTCAAACATTAATTAATACAGGTGCTTGATTAATCCAGTAGTCTACTGGACTTTCATTGATAATCCACAAAAGGAATACAAGTTTGAACAGTAATTAAAAGTTAAAGCAGCAACAGAATTTGAAAATGTCGCGTTCATTCCCAGTCCTGTGATCACGTTATAAGACTGATCTTCTGTTGTTTGGAATTCATAGTTCACGGCTCAGTGAACCAAGAATTTGCAACAAGCAATCTTATGTCATCATAAAATACATACCGTTATTTACTACCATATTAAAATTCTGCAACGAAATTTATAGGTGTCAAAAACGAAATGGCTGACAGAGCCAAAGATCTTGTCAACATAATTGTTATCAGGTTGCACACGCACTTAAAGATGAAAAGCTTAATAACCTTTGCCAATGCTGGTAATCATGCATAAGGACACTCAGCCAGACTCTTACCAACTCTTCTGTGATATTATGAAAAATATACTTTGTTGGGTCTTGTGTGTTTATGTCTATATTTTTTGGTGTAAAGCAGGTAATCTCCTAATGAAAATCTCACTTGTATTCAAGATTTGTTATTCTGTTTATTATAACCTTGCTTATTTTGGCAGCTGTTTATGGGTATGAGTACTATGTATGCAAGCAAGCCTGAATTAGTATCTAAAGCTGAAATCATTTTGTACCCAGTGGTGTAAACAAATCCTATCCCACAACTATTGTCCTGCCAGTCAAGAGAGACAGTGGCGTCATGTTTTGTTTACAAAGTTATCAATAGATCACTTGTACACTTAATACACAAGTGATCTATTGATTCACGTTAGCTCAAGTGGTGTACAAGTTAATGTTTTACTTAACAAATGTAAATAAAACATGACGTCACTGTCACTCTTGGCAGGCAGGACAGTATCTGCTTTGACTCTGCACTGCCAGTATCCTTACCAGAAGTTCCTTTGCTCTAGTGAACATTTCATAATTTGCAAAACAACAGTTTTCTTTTTTGCCGCTAGCGATAATAACAACATCAATGAAGATGTTTTTGTAATAATTATGCAGAGCTTGCTCTGATTAATGGGCTAATAATATTCGCCCAGCTCTGAGCACCTGTATCTTACCTGTTCTCACAGACATATCAAACTATGCAACAATTAATTCCTGCCCTACTTCTAACATATGTCCAGACAAGTCAGGTGAATAAGAAGTTACATGAGACAAACTTTCGCAAAACTTGTGTACAATACCTATCATGTTGATTCACATTGGAATTGCTTCTGTGAAGCAATTCCAATGTGTATTAACATAGAAAGGCTCTATGATAATAGCAATATAAATCAATGGTAAAGATCTGGAGCGGCGTATTAATTTGTCTGTGAAAGAAGTGCCAAATCATACTCATACCTACAGATATCACAATATTCTGAGATATAAGTGTGTTTTGCAATCAAGTTTGTTTATCAGGTGAATTCAGAAAACGTGGAATGGCCATGCTCGAGGAGATTTAAAGGGGGCAGCAACCTTATAGGCATGTGAGTCTGACATACAAGCCCTCATTAAACCATGCAATCTGCCACAAACCCGATCAAAATCGGATATAAAAAAAGAAAGTTATAGCAATTCGAAAATCAAAATTCTGACATCTATATTAAGCCAATGTTGGCCGCCATTTTGAATATTTAATTAACGTCATGTTAATTTTGAAAAGCCAATAAAATCCCCATTTTCAATGCAAACTGTACAGATTTTTTTTCAAAATCAACTATTTTCAACAGAAGAATCAATAAAACTGCAATAGAAGATGAAATGAATAGCAGGAAACTAGTTATGTGTTTATGCATATTTAATTAGGACTGACACTGTGACGTTACCTAGCCTAAAAATGGCTAAATTGGCAGACGATTCACATGAAATATCAAACCTTACTTAGTTCCTAAGATAATTAAGACAACAAAATTAGAAAATGTAGTAATCTGCCGCAAATCTTAGGAGGGGCTTAAAGGGTAAGATTCTCAAAATGTCTGTTGAACAGGAAACCCCCTTGGAAGGAGCATTATTCTAGTATGATACAAAACAGACACAATGCCAGACTCAACATCTGTCTAAACTTTCCAAACAAAGCTTTGAAAATAGAAACAAAATAAACCATCAGTCAAAAATACATCCTGGCCAGGAACACACAGCACTAAATCTTCAATTAATACTTTCTTTCATATCCCAGAAGGTCAGTATAGTAAGGACATGAGACATGTAAACTCTGGTTTTGAAGAAATGCTGATTGGAACATAGGACATGCAAGTTATTGGTGCCACTGATTACTATGCATGGGTGAAAGTTCTAAATTTCCAAAATCCTGAACGTTAGAATTTAAATTTTAAAACTTGCAGGATGTCTACAAAAATGGATAATTTAAAGTTAAAATGATTAATTGTGTACAGATAATCTGAAAACTAGTCAAAGAAGCTATCATAATCTCCTTAATTCAGCATTTTGAGGCTTACTTTCTATGGAAAGCCAGCCTCAAAATCCTGAATTCAGGGTTAATCCTGAAAACTTTGACTCATGATTATGTTGTGTGTTTGGGAGGGAACTTGGTATAAACGAGATTTTGACTGAGGACCTGAGTTAATATGTATTGAGGAGTGAGGAAATGTTGATTTGTTATCAATGAAATATATGCTAATTGGTATTATGGACATGTTAATTGGTGCTGAGGACCTATTGACTTTCAGTATAATAGTACTATATACATGGACAGGTTACTAATGAAATGTAGACTGGTATTGAGGACACATTAACTGGCTACAGATAAAATATTAACTGGTACAGAAGACATGTTAATTGGTGCTGAGGACATGTTGACTTTCAGTAAAATAGTAATATGCATATGGACTGGTTACTGATTAAATGGTTAATGGTACTGGGAGGACATGTTAACTGGCTACAGATAAAATGTTAACTGGTACAGAAGGCATGTTAATTGGTGCAGAGGACATGTTGACTTAAAGTAAAATAATACTATGTACATGGACTGGTTACTTTTGAAATGTTGACTGGTACTGAGGACACATTAACTGGCTACAGATCAAATGTAAACTGGGACAGAAGACATGTTAATTGGTGCTGAGGACATGTTGACTTAAAGTAAAATAATACTATGTACATGGACTGGTTACTGATTAAATGTTGACTGGTACGGAGGACATGTTAACTCAGATAAAAGGTTAACTGGGACATGGTGCTGATGATATGTTGCAGAGTAAATGGGAACATGTTAACTGATACTGAGGGTATGTTAAATCATTACTGATATAAAATGTTGAATGGTACTACAGGCATGTTAATTAACAAAAAATACTCAAAAGTATTTCAACTTTAATATGTTGACAACTAGGATCTATGGTGGTACCAAAATATCACCAATGCCAACTAGAAGTAGTACTGAAGTATTTATCAAGATAGCCCTTCAAACTTTTACAGACAGGTTCACCATTATCGAAATGACCTAGTTTAAAATCCAGTCATTAAAAATACTTGGCTCAAAACATGTTCATTACACTGATAATACAGCATTCCTTACAGCCATTATGACTGATAAACACTATTATGAGTTTATATACAGGTTAAATACTTTTATCGGCTGGATTGATCTGGATTCAAAAGATTTTGTCTCGCCTTAATGTTTGTTCTGTTCCTTCGCTTGTTGTTCATTGTTTGTTTGTTTGAGTTAAGCTGTATCTGCAAGTTAAACACCGAAGATCAAGCCTTAAGATCATTATTGATTTTTTTTTTTTAAATCTGCAGACACAAAAAATTGCATGCCAAATTACCAGTATACAATTTAGAGAGTTTGTGAGCAGTACCATTTTCATCTACGCTGGCTAAATCAGGCCTTTAGTTAAGAGTGCGTACAGATTTTTTTCTCTCTTATTTCTCAACCAAAACATATGTTGTAGGTACTCAAAAGAACCGTCTCAATGAGACTGTTCTTTTGAGCACCCAAAACATATGTCAAAACCGATGGGTAAGAAAATATTTACAATTATATGCTAAAAAATTTTGTTTATCTAAACCTGTGCTAAATGTAGAAGAGCTCAGGACCATTCATATTTTCTGGATTTTCACTTTGGATATACCCTATAGTACTCTTACTGGCTCTCAGCCCAATATTATCTAGCATGCATCAAATCAACTCAGTTCATGCATATCAATTATTATGAATCTCTGGTGTTCCAAAATCTCTAGTTCAACCAGTTTCATTCCTGACAAGCCCAGGACATTAAACTGTGTTATAAACTCAAAATTCTTTTGCACTCAAAACGGTTTTACTCTCAAATTTGTTTACTACAAAAAATGTTTTTAAAGAACATTTCTCTTATGCTCTCAGAGAAAAAGACAACATGTTGTTGTAATGTAAAAGACAACAATGGAGCGGATCAGCTGCAAATCTGTGTAGTCTGATCATAGTTATACTGCCAATACTATAATACAGCTGCTTTTGCAACATTTAATTTTCAAGATTTTAGCTGGTCTCTGTAGCTGAGCAGACAGGTTTGAGTGTTAACATACATCCAGATAAAATTGGAAAGTGTTCAGAATTTTAGAACATTTACTGTAGCAGTTCAGCACAGCATTTATGAGAGCAACATGTTATTTCCTACACTGTGCTATGTGCGACCAGCAAAGGCTCAGACCAGCCTGCGCATGGGCACAGTCTGATCAGAGCCTTTGCTAGTCACTTGAATATTCTATGAATATTAAGCTACTGACTGAACATCATTAATTTTGGAGTTTCTAACCTAAATTGGAGGCTGCACCATGAGGCTCCTCTGAGACTATTCTAAAATGCCACATTGTTGAAATCACATGGGCCTTGACGCTAGAAAACCTGTCTTCGGGGGTTTGAGAACAACACAAGCGCAGACCAGCCTGTGCATCCGCGCAGACTGATCAGTGCCTTTGTTATTCGCTTATCGAAAAGTATCATATCTAGACTTGCTATGAGCGAAATTTCAATTTTCTAGCTAGTCTCTGTAGCTGAAGAGACTGGTTTGAAACTCGCTTTGTCGGAAACCCCCGAAGACAGATTTTCTCGCTCAGAGGCCCACATGTTGCGGCTCAATATTATGGTGAAAACAAAATATTTTTTTAGTATTTAATATGAGCTCAGGTGTGCCATTGATAACTGATAGATGAGTGGTAAGGAAGAGATGACACTTATGTGGGTTAATCTAAATTAGCACATGAATTATAGCAACTGTCCAAACTGTCCTGAAATTGACCTCATCACCCAGAAATAACCAAAACTCATCCACATGGTCAAAAGACCCCCCATTACTACATTTCCCTATTTGAAAGCAGCCAAAGGCATCGAGAGCATCCTATGCATGTGGAAATTCTACATATCATTCATGAACTCATGGAATTGTAACAAAAAGCGACTCTTAGACTTGGCATAATTGCAAAATTGACAAATTTGAGCCAAAAGTCGGTCCATCACTTGTTGCGTAAGTGAGATTTTCTCCATAAACTAACTTTATTTTATAATCCATAAGTTATTATTGTGGAGATGGTACAAACTGCTAAAGTTTAATTGCTTATAACTCTTAGCATGCTGGGTAATTTTGCATCCTTTTTTGCTATCAGTTGATTTTTTCAAAATTAATTTTTATATTGTTTTTTACCTTCTTGCGAACCCAGAAGACAGGTTTTCTTGTGTTTTTATGTTGTTTATCTACTTAAATTGAAGGAACAAATTTTCTGTCAATAAATCTTGCTTCTGTAATTCTGTGAAGTGCTCTACACTTAGCAAACACAGACGAAGCAACATAATCTGCACATATTCTGTTATATTGTTCATTTTTATCTTTTTATTTTTTGTAACTTATGACAGCTGGTAACATAAATAACAGACTAGACTTTTTATGAGCTTGAAGTGTTAGGTGAACCATGTCTAAGAATAAATGCCCTTACATAAGAAACGTGCAAGCATGATATAACGCATGGGTGAAAGTTTAAAATTTCAAAATATCCTGAAAACTTTAGAAATTCAAATCTTGAAATATTAACAATTTCAACTTAGATTTGATAAAATCAAAGTCAAAATTAATGTCTTTTGTATAATCGGCCAAATTCAGTATTTTGAAGTCAGCCTCAAAATCCTGAATTCAGTAATAATTCTGAAAATTTTCACCAACATGTCATATAATATTATGCTTTGTGAGTTAGACAGCCTATGTAAGGTTGCAAAGGTCGGTAAACAAATGCATACATTTCACTGATTGTGAAAAAAGACAAATGACGACAGCTGCGGATGAGGTGGTTCAGCATTCTTGAAAACCAACAAAGAGGACATGAAGGGAAATGTCTGCAAATTATCATCTAAAATACATGTACGATAGGAGCTCTACTTCATTCACTAAAGTTGATAGTGTTGGATTGGTGCCTGATGCTTGTCGTTGGCTGGGCCCGCTGTAGCTGAACTTGAGGTTTTCTTTAGCTCTATCTGTGAGTCATGAGCCATTTTATTTGTTTCATCATAGTGTGTTAATTTGATTCGATTGTTTCTCTGTTTCTCTGTGTTAGTTAGGAAGCCTCCATGCGAGCTAAATTATATTGTGTTTTACCACCAACAGAAGATATGGCATCAGTAAAATGCATTTAAGCCCCGAAGGGTCCGAAGTTTTTTCAGGAAGAAAAATTAAAACTCAGATCAGTGGATCCACAGACAGCACATGCCAACTGGCTCATTTGAATGCAACCTGATTTGCACCCTAGATGTATTAAAGTCAGAACAGATTATTCTTTCAGGCATGTCTAGTATGCATTCATCAACCAATTTTCATGCTTAAAGCCTTTTTTTCATCATGTCTCTGTAATTATATTTTATTTGAGTCATAACAATGTAACCGAAGGAACTGGTAAATTCATTGAGAATGCCAGACAGAATTATCCAAAGAAATCTGGTAAGTTTCTTATATATAATTAAAGTGCATGCTACTCCTCAGCTAACGCTATGATTAATTTGTTGTGGTAAACCAACTTTCTTCATGCATGATGTGCAAATGCCGAAAATGACATCGGTGACGAATTTCATTATCTTTTTGTATGTGATCACTTCATATATGATACGGTCAATATATTTTCACTAAAGCCAATTTTAAAGAAATGTTTTAAGAATGGGTCTAAGGTGATTTTTGCAGCAAAGGGGTCTATAATCGAGCATATAACCAAGACGACAAGCAAAGGCATCAAAGCAGTCATGTGAAATCATAATGCTCACACAAAAAGTATGAACTTAATTAGGCAAATCCATGATTCTGATTAAAATCATATGCTGCCCAGTTGCTAGAAATTAAACAAGTTAAGAAGGTATTAAAAGCTTTTGACTTGACTTGATCCTGAGTTTACTGTAAATTCGGATTTTTTTGCGAGGCTTTTATTTTCGCGTATTCGTGAAAATAAAATCCTCAAGAATTGGCAAAACCACTCTGTCGTTTACTGATATAGGTAAATCATGCCCTTGTCGCAAATTTTCAACATCACAAATATGTGTTTTAACGCTATTCGCAAAAATAAAAACTGCTGCGGGTGTCCCTGAGTTTCCAACACCAATTTACCACCAGGCTACTCTGTTCTGTGGATCAATGCCACTAAGGCTGAATGCCCTCATGTCAGCCCAGATGCATTCAGACCATGTCTTGCCCTCTGGTTCTTTGAATGCCCATACTTATGACTGAGTTGATATATGAGGTCTCACTGACTGAAATTGGTTAGCTAGAGCAAATAAATAAGGTGCCGATCAGAATGACAGTTGATGTGCAGGATGGTTTGCTCCTTTGTTGCTTGCATGCAACAAAATCTGGTTTCTCACAACAATTAAGGTGCTTATTACGATTTTCTCATTAATTTTGCTTCACTGACTAGCATGTTCAACTCCATGAATCTGCATATTAAATGGGTATTACCTATTCTTTCAAAGACACAGTCATAAATTGCATAAAGCTAGCACCTATATGCCAAAACATTTAAATTATGCATTAAACAGCAATTACACTTGCACTATCTTTTTAGACATGCATGCTGTGGGAGAGGTTTAGAAGTAAGATATCAGCTACATGAACATTTTTTGCCCATTAGCAGGAAGCCATAAACATCCACATTTTTCAATTCCCACTGCAAACACATGCAACTGATAAACAGCATGCATTTTCAGAATTTCAGTAGACTTGATGCAAGACCAAAATACATAAGCAGATAAGGGCCGATGCCAAATTGTCATGAATGGTGAAAAAAAACGTTTAAGTCCCAAAGAAAAAAAAATTCAAGGGTTTTTCAACATCAATAGAACATATTCATCTTAACACAAAAACGTTGTTAAATGCACCTATAATCTTGAACCACACCCTCCTCTGATTTGAATCCAGTATTTCCCATATTCGATTGACAGGTTAATTGTCTAGCATATTTCCCCTATTCGATTGACGAGTTAATTGTCCAGCATTTCCCCTATTCAGTTGACCAGTTAATTGTCGAGCATATTTCCCCTGTTCAATTGACCAGATTATTGTCCAGCATTTCCCCTATTCAATTGACCAGTTTATTTTCCAGCATTCCCCATATTCAATTGACCAGTTAATTGACCAGCATTTCCCATATTCAACTGACCAGCATTTCCCCTATTCTACTGACCAGTTATTTGTCCAGCATTTCCCCTATTCTATTGACCAGTTAATTGACCAGCATTTCCCCAATTCAAATGACCAGTTAATTGTCCAGCATTGACCAGTTAATTGTCCAGCATTTCCCATATTCAACTGACCAGCATTTCCCCAATTCAAATGACCAGTTATTTGTCCAGCATTTCCCCTATTCTATTGACCAGTTAATTGTCCAGCATTTCCCCAATTCAAATGACCAGTTAATTGTCCAGCATTTCCCCAATTCAAATGACCAGTTATTTGTCCAGCATTTCCCCTATTCTATTGACCAGTTAATTGTCCAGCATTTCCCCAATTCAAATGACCAGTTAATTGTCCAGCATTTCCCCAATTCAAATGACCAGTTAATTGTCCAGCATTTCCCCAATTCAAATGACCAGTTATTTGTCCAGCATTTCCCCAATTCAAATGACCAGTTAATTGTCCAGCATTTCCCCAATTCAAATTGTTATACTTATATATCAATCATATATTATCTCACATGTAATTCTATTCCACAGGTAGCTGGAGTCTTCAATAAATACTTACCAGTTAACAGTGTTCAACTCATTTAACATGGCAGCAGAGCGTGGATCCCAAACAGTGAAAGTGTACAGCAGATGTTTGTAATTGATGTATGCAGTGTTCAGCGGAAAGTGTAGCAGTGAATTTGAAGCGTAGCGTTATAGACAGTGAAGCATAATTATTGACAGTGTAGTGAATGTGAAGCGTTGCCTATAGAGACAGTGAAGCGTAATTAGTGACAGTGTAGTGAATGTGAAGCGGTGCCTATAGAGACAGTGAAGCGTATATGTTGATGGTGCAGTGTGGTGCAATAAACAGTGTCAGTACATACTTGAAGAAGTATATGTTAGCGTTAAAATTTAACACATTCACTAAATAAATAATAAGTGAAAATGGCAACAGCAGTCAGCTATAAAGTTCCACCAGTGTTTACGACAAACAAACCTTATAGTCGATGGGTTGATGAAATTAAAGCGTGGCAAGCTCTGACTGATTTAGATGCGAAGAAAAGAGGTATAGCAATAGCGTTGTCCCTTCCTGAAGAAGGAAAGAACTCAATAAGAGATAAAGTGTTCAGTGAACTTACTGTAGATGTGTTAAATGCAGATGATGGTGTTGAGAAACTTATTTTGTTCATGGACAAGATATTTAAGAAGGATGAGTTGAGTGAAGCTTATGAAGCATATACAGATTTTGATAGATTCAGACGTAGTAAAGTTACATCAATGGAGGACTATGTCACTGAGTTTGAGAAACTGTACAATAAAACTAAGAAGTTTAAAATGGACTTGCCTCAACCTGTATTAGCGTTCAAACTTTTAGAATATTCTGAACTAGAAATGAAAGACAGACAATTGATACTAACAGGTGTTGACTATACAAAGGTAGATACATTATTTACACAAATGTGTACCTCATTAAAGAAATTCTTTGGACAACAGGCTGCCTCAGGAAATGAAATGGTTGATACTAGCGGAATTAAAGTTGAATCAGCTTGCCTTACTTCTGAAGACGTTAATTATGCGAGAAATCGTTGGGGAAGAAATACAGGTTACAGAGGAAATCGTGGAGGCTACAATGGACGCGATAATGGTGGACGTGGAAATTTCACTAGTAGAACAGGAAGTGGAAGCAACTACAAAGGAAATGATAACTGGGAACGTGGAAATTTTGGTACCAAAGGCCGTGGTAGCTTTACTGGTAAAACGACAGCAACAAGCTCAGTAAATAAGCCAATTAATCCAGATGGACCTGATGGTCAACCTCTCCGTTGTCTAAGTTGTGATTCAGTAAGACATTTAATGAAACAGTGCCCACATTCATATGAAAACCTTACCAAGCGAAATGTTGAAAATGGAGTGTTATTCACGGGTAATAAACCACAAGAGACTCTTATACTTTTGGCTGAATCTGCCAATTCCGCAGTATTAGATAGTGCTTGCACTTCAACTGTAGCAGGAGAGGCATGGATAAACTGTTATATGGACTCTCTTGATCCTTCCATCAGAGATAAAGTAGTTGAGCAATCAAGTGATACACTGTTTAAGTTTGGAGGAGGAACAGTTCTTCAGTCAACAAAGAAGGTCATATTTCCATGTATGATTGCTGGAACTGAATGTGAAATACAAGCAGATGTGGTATCCAGTGATATACCGTTACTGTTGAGTAAGGATTCAATGAAGAGAGCTAAAATGAAGCTTGATTTAGAGAATGATAGTGCTTCCATATTTGGGAAAGATGTTCAATTGCAGTGTACCTCTTCGGGACATTATTGTGTACCGATAGATCAGATAAATGTCAGTGTTGATGCTACCGCTTCTGCATTAATTGCAACTTGTCAGCAGAAAGAAAAAGCTGAGATCATTGAAAAATTACACAAACAATTTGCTCATCCTACAGCTAAGCGCCTGAAATCTCTTCTTAAAGATGCTGGTGGATATACAAAAGACCATCTAGATTATGTAGATAGAGTAACTGATAACTGTGAAGTATGCAAGCGATTCAAGAAGACTCCAGCTCGACCAGTAGTATCTCTTCCATTAGCGACTGAATTTAATGAAGTTGTGGCAATTGATCTTAAAGAATGGAAACCCAATGTGTATTTTCTGCATTTAGTTGATGTTGCAACAAGATTTAGTCTTGCAGCTGTAGTCAGAAAGAAAACTCCTGAAGTTATTACAGAAAAGATAATGACTCTTTGGATTGGCAGTGGTATGGGACCTCCTAAAAAGTTTTTGGCTGACAATGGTGGGGAATTTGCCAATGAAATCTTTCGGGACATGTGTGCTAATCTGAATATTGAAGTAATGAATACTGCTGCATATAGTCCTTGGCAAAATGGAATATGTGAACGCAACCATGCTGTTGTTGATAATTGTGTAGCTAAGATATTAGAAGACCAACCTAATCTGAATCTGGAAGTAGCCTTAGTATGGGCAGTGAATGCAAAAAATAGCTTATCAATGGTTTATGGGTGGAGTCCATATCAGCTTGTGTTTGGGTCAAATCCAAATATGCCTAATGTTATTAATGACAAACCTCCTGCTTTAGAGAACACTACTGTCAGTAAGAACTTTGCAAAACATCTTAATGCATTACATTCTAGTAGGCGCGCATTCATACAAGCAGAATCGTCAGAAAGGGTAAGAAGAGCACTGCGTCATAAGATAAGAGCATCTGGTGAATGTTATCAACAAGGTGACCATGTGTACTATAAGAGAAATGATGAAAATAAATGGAAAGGTCCTGGAACTGTCATTGGTCAAGATGGCAAAATAGTGTTTGTTAGGCATGGAAGCATTTATGTTCGTGTACCTCCCTGTAGACTTATAAGGTGTGGTACTGAGTTCAGTGTTGAAGGGAACAAAGGGACAAGTAATAAAGAACAAAATGAAAGGGATAGACTGTCTAAAACAAGCTTAGTAGCAAATGAAAGTGATTCGGAATCAGAAAATGAAACTGAAAAGGAACATGAACCATTAAATCTAGAGGAGGAACCAGAAATAGATCCTGTTCCTATCTTACCTGAAGTACAAATTCAACAGAATGCTGAAATAGTTAGACCCAAAGAAAAACCAAAGATACCAAGCATTGGTGAGAACATAAAATATCGTGCTAAAGATAGTGACACATGGGTTAAGGCAAAAGTTCTTAGTAAAGGTGGTAAAGCTTCAGGGAAGAACTGGGCATATCTAAATATTCAGGATGAAAACAAGGATACACCTTCAGGTATAGATTTCGCGAAAAATATTGAAGAGTGGCAAAAGTTTGAGCCGGTTAATGAAGTTAACTCTGTCATTGTTCCTGTTTTGAGACATAATGAAAATAAAGTGAAATATGCCAAGCAATTAGAACTTGAAAACTGGAAACAATTCGGTGTATACGATGAAATTCCTTATTCAGGACAAAAGTTAATGTCTACCAGATGGGTTATTACTGAAAAAGAGACAGAAGGTGTAGGTAATGTTAAAGCCAGATTAGTAGTAAGGGGTTTTGAGGAAGAGTGTGATGTAAAATCTGATTCACCTACGGTTCACAAAGAAAGTCTCAGATTATTTCTTGCAGCTGCCGCTACACAGAATTATGATATTCATTCTATAGACATTAAAGCTGCATTTTTACAAGGACAAAAGATAGATAGAATAATCTATGTACAGCCACCCAAAGAGTGTGCATCTAATAAATCTGTTGTGTGGAAATTGAACAAATGTGTGTATGGACTTGTAGATGCTTCAAGGAACTGGTTTCTGAGCGTAAAGAAAGAACTTGTTCAGTTGAAATGTGAACAATCTAAGCTTGACCCTGCTTTATTTTACTGGCATCGCGAGGGCAAACTAGAAGGAATTTTTCTAATGCATGTGGATGATTTTCTTTGGGCTGGCAGTGTCAATTTCCAAAAGGAGGTGATTGCACCACTAAGATTAAAGTTTCACTTTGGTAAAGAAATGAATAATAAGTTTAGGTACATTGGTCTTGATATAGAACAAGATAATGGTCAGATTTACCTTCAGCAGCATGACTATACTGAGGAACTTAAGCAAGTTGACAAAACTGTAGAGTCTAGAGATGTTAAGAATGATATTTATCCTGAGATTGTAGGACAGTTGCACTGGATAGCTACTCAGAGTAGACCTGATTTGTGTTTTGATGTTCTAGATTTGTCCACTCTATGTGATCTGAGTGAATCAAAACTTCGTTCTAAAATAAACAAAGTGGTCAGAAAAGCAAAGTATAATCAGTATAAGATAATATTTCCTTGTTTAGAAAACATAGAGGGCATGGAATTATTACTCTTCACTGATGCTTCCTATGCAAATTTATCAGATCGTTTCTCAAGTGCTGGAGGATATGTGATATTCTTGAAAGGCAAGAATGGGAGTTTGTGCCCAATATCTTGGGGTGCGAAAAAGATAAAAAGAGTCGTTAAAAGTACATTGGCAGCCGAAGCACTGTCTCTGGTAGAAGGACTTGATGCTTGTTATTTTGTAAGGAGTATTCTTCATGAGATGTACAATGTGAAAGCTGGACAGTATATCATGATCAAATGTTATACTGACAACAAATCACTTTGTCAGAATATACATTCTACTAAACTCATATCTGAGAAACGTTTACGTATGGACTTGGCAAGCATCAAAGAAAGTGTCAGTGCTGGAGATATTTCAGTTACATGGGTACAAACTAGTAACCAGATTTCTGATTGTCTGACTAAAGCGGGAGCTGATTTCCACCGACTTATTGAAGTATTGAAAACTGGAAAGGGACTTGGTTAAGGGACTGTTTCCATGTTTGGCTTTTGTTTGTGAAATGGACCTGCGAAATACTTGAGTGACATGTAGGAGATACAGAAACTTTATATACACTGATATTTTTTTATATTTTTCATTCAATTTTTTTTATTTTTTATTTGGAATACATTGATCTATGTTCCAGTTCATCATTTTTCAGTTTTTTTTTAAATATTTTTTTAAGAAAACCATGGTAAATGCATCACCATATTAGTCTGAATGGTTCGGAACTAAGTAGTTCTTTCTATTCATCTGTCTCTACACTTTAATTTCTTTCTTTACTTAAGAAATACCCAGGAATGTGTTATACTTATATATCAATCATATATTATCTCACATGTAATTCTATTCCACAGGTAGCTGGAGTCTTCAATAAATACTTACCAGTTAACAGTGTTCAACTCATTTAACACAAATGACCAGTTAATTGTCCAGCATTTCCCCAATTCAAATGACCAGTTAATTGTCCAGCATTTCCCCAATTCAAATGACCAGTTAATTGTCCAGCATTTCCCAAATTCAAATGACCAGTTAATTGTCCAGCATTTCCCCAATTCAAATGACCAGTTAATTGTCCAGCATTTCCCCAATTCAAATGACCAGTTAATTGTCCAGCATTGACCAGTTTATTGTCCAGCATTTCCCATATTCAATTGACTAGTTAATTGACCAGCATTTCCCATATTCAATTGACAACCATTTCCCCTATTCTATTTACCAGTTAATTGTCCAGCATTTCCCCTATTCAATTGACCAGATAATTGTCCAAAATTTCCCCTATTCAAATGACCAGTAATTGTCCTGCATTTCCCATATTCAATTATCCAGTTAATTGACCAGCATTTCCCATATTCAATTGACCATTTAAATGACCAGCATTTCCCCTATTCTATTGACCAGTTAACTGTCCAGCATTTCCCCAATTCAAATGACCAGTTAATTGTCCAGCATTGACCAGTTTATTGTCCAGCATTTTCCATATTCAATTGACCAGTTAATTGACCAGCATATCCCATATTCAATTGACCAGTAAATTGTCCAGCATTTCCCCTATTCAAATGGCCAGGTTATTGCCCAGCATTTGACCCAGTTGTTAAGCGTGTGTATAAAAAATTATTTTTCTTAATTCTCAACCAAAACATATGTTGTGGTTACTCAAAAGGACCGTCTCAATGTTAAAATTGATGGGTAAGAAAGTATTTATACTTGTACGCTGAAAATTTTTGTTTATCTAAAGCTATGATTGACCAGTACAAACTGTGGAGTCCTGTTTCTGCATCTGAGACTTTGATTGTCATAATTAAGATGGCAGTATTACATATCTGGGAAAATTATGACACTGTGGATGCGCAATCGCTGGTTGGCCTATTAATAAGTACAGCTTTCATTTGAGGATGCTCAAATTATTGTAACAATCATAAAAGGTGAATGTTTTTGTAGACAAAACAAGACAATTGTTTTGACATTTTTTGGCAACATTTTGCAGAAGATGACATTTTCAAACTATTTCGTTGTTGAAGAAACTGAATAAGACTTGATATATCATGTGAATTGTTGGCTGGCAGACGATTCACATGAAATGTCAATTCTTATTCTACCAGAAAATGAAATTTTCCCAAAACTTGTCATCCACGGAGTTGTGATTTGCACTTGGGGTTAAAATGTTGTATGGTGGCATTTCAAATTTTGGGAGAAATGATATGACAAAGGTCATATGTCATTCATCAAAACTATAATTTAGCTCAAGCAACTAGTTCTGCTTTTTGATCAATTTTTAGTTTCTCTATTGCAAGTACCAACAGCTGATACTTGCGAGTACTCATTATCTAGCATTGACTAAACAATGTGGCACTCTATAGCCAATGTTATAGGTGCAAAGCATACGTTCAATACCATTGTGATACATTCTGACATTCCTGATCTTGCAAATGACAAAAGCGAGTTAAAAGCCTTGTCTTTATAATATTCTACGCAAGCGGAATAATTCGCCGATTCTTAAGGCGGGCTTAATACATGTACTACTCTGTCCAAGAGGCTGAGTGTCATACTATTTGCAGTTCCTGACAGGCCATACAAGCTGAAACATTTCTTAATGATCCCTAGTCACACTTCCTCTGTGTTTAGCGATCAATAAAGGACTGCGGAGTGTCAATCATATGACTGGAAACTGCAGACGGAATTGTATTTTACAAGAGTGATTCATCATACAGACTTGATAGAATTGATCCGATGACACATTTAAACTCTCTTTATTTGTCTGAGAGAGATAATATTGGAACATATTAGAAAATTACAAATCCCATTCTCTGTGTTGCCTATATTTTATATATCAGAAAATCATAAAATCCCATTCTCTCACGGAGCTATGTTCAAAATTTATATTGGCACTGTTTTAGAAGGGAAACTTCCCAAAGACCTGATAGAAAAAGCCAACAAGAGCATATATTCACTCTTTGCATCCTGGGAAATTTTTCATGCTTTTTTGTCGTCTGCTGATTTCTTTCAAAATCTACTTTTTCGAAAAATTCTTTCAGGAATACAATCAGAGTGTCAAACAGATTGGATCCAGATCGGATTTTGTCGGGCCTGATCTGGGTCCAATCTGTTTGCAAAAGTTATCAGCAGCAAAGAGTTAATATTTAACACTGAACAGTAGAAGACAACATTAAAGTTCTATGACATTTGTCTTGATTTTCAGGAAAATAATGCTTGCATGCTGCTTGCAGACAATTTAAATGAGATTTCAAGCTTTATATGGGTTTTCTAAAATAGAAGTAAAGATCAAAATTAATGTTGTCTGCTGCTGATTTTTAGGTTGCACTCCAGGCGCAGAAACTGTGCTGTTATTTATTGCAACTCTTGAACCAATTGGTGTGTATATAATAATACAGTCGGCGCTAGATTTCTTCATCATTTTCCATTTTTTCTCAAAAACGCAAGTTGTTACCGGTAGTTAAAAGAGCTGTCAGCTGCAGGCTGCTATGGTTCTTCAGAATTCTAATAACATACATTTGTACCAATACTCCAATAGGTAAGAAAATGCAAAAAGATTTATGCTTGAAATTTTTTCTTGTCTGCAGCAATGGTTTTATGTGTTTTCCCTGTAGATGGATGGCACATTTTGTTTGATTTCTGGTATTTGCATGTCTGATTGCTTTCCCATCATGCTTTGTGTTAAGGAAGGTATTTAACTCAGTTACTTTATCTCGTTGCGTTGTAATTTACAGCCAACTCAACAGTACATGCATAACTATTAAGCAAGATAATGTAAATCTTGAAATTTTCGCAAGAATTATATTTTCACAAATTCATAGCATTAAAAGACATATTTGCCAGTTAAAATTTCATGACTATGGCACGATTTACCTACACCAGTAAAAGACAGAGTAATTTCACCACTTCACGAGGGTTTTATTTTCAGGAAACTTTGCACCTGCACCTTCAGAAAAAAGAATACAACTATTTTTGAAAATTATATTCTGACACCCCTAGATATGTACAATAGACCATCCCAAGTTTATTGTATCAAACCAGAAGGATGAATCCATTAGTATACAAAGGGTTAATTAACCCTTAAAGCACCAATCACGACTGCAGCAGACGACAAATTTTGTGACATCTTTCCTAAATAACGAATAAAACAATGTATGATATTTCATGAGAATCGTCTGCCAGCAGACGATTCTCATGAAGTAGTATTCCTTATTTGTTATTTTTGAAAAAGCAGCAAAACTTGAAATAGTCGTCTGCTGCAAATTATAGGTGGCTCTTTATGGGTTAAAATTTATTGTCTGCTGCAGTTGTGATTGGCACAGCCAAGATGCCTCTGTATACATTTTCCTCCTTAATCAATTGCATGATGAACCGAATAATAATCTGTCTAAAATTCACAAGATAGAAATTTAGACATTAAAATCATTATCTGCAATTCAATCTTGATTCTTCTCTCTGTAAAATTGGTAAATTATTCCCCATTTGCTTTTTAATGACACAAACCTTTGAGCTAGACATAACTCAAATTCCTGAAAAAGTTATTTAAATATTTCAATAAACTTAAATGTATGTAGATACATGTAGAGGACCTATTTTGATTGATTGAAATAAAACCACAGAATAGTGCTTATAACTTTCAGCTGTGAAATTTTTAAGAAATCCAAATTTAAACATTTATAAGATGGCAGAGAATCAGCATCAAAGTTCTATAGACTTTACCTTTGACACAAGTACACAGTCAGAGTTAGAAAAGTCAGAGTCTCTTCTACCGCAGGAGGAGCCAAGAAATGATAGTCAGACGGCCTCCACACCATATGAAAGTTCATTTGAACTCTCAGGATTTTCTTGTGTAGTGTCTTCAGTTGAAGACTATAACTCAGAAGTTAATGATCCGTTCAACAATGTTTTTTATCGAACCATTCCGTCACAGAAATCTACACACATACACTTCTATGCGCGACCACTATTTAATATGGTTTTATCTATGCTGGAGAAGGAATTCAGCACCCCAGGGGAAGATGTTAATAAATTCCTATTGAAGACTCATATTAAAGGGAAAAAATGTCACATTAATGTAGACAGGAATGACTGCACAATCCTAGCCACTGGACCAGGTCATGTAAATTGGAAAGAGAATAACTTCAAGAGAATGGCAAAACACATGTTCAAGAACTTTGTAGACAAAACAAATTCTGAGAATGTAGCAGAAACCATATCTATGGACAATACACCTTCAGCAAACCCAATAATGAAGAATATATCAGCCCTCATGGACATGATTCATTCGCTACAAGGAGAAGTTGACAAACTTACAAAAGAAGTGAATAAGCTTGTTCAACAAGCTACAACATCATTTGCCCAGTCTAATGACACTACTACGCTAAGCCGCCCAGGTGATAATTCCAAATGTGAAAATGCGCAAAATGAGAGTGGAACAGGGAATGAAATAGCAATTATAAATAGCTTTGTGCATGTACAGGATCCAAATCAACGGGGAAATTTCACATCAGATGATATAAGACTAACATCCACACCAGGACCCATGCCTGTCAGACTTCAAGAATCATGTGTTGTACAAAGCAGTCCAAGAAGCAGCACTTCACATCCAAGATCTCATCCAGTGCCCAAACCATCAGTGCCTGCACAAACAGCCAAGAAGAGCTTGTTAATAGGAGACTCAATCATATGTGGAATAAACAAAGAGGGCCTAAAGGAGCATGTTTATCAACACGGGATCTCGGGTGCAACAGTCAAGACAATATTAAATGAAATCAAAATGTATGATCTACAGCAGTTTTCCAATGTAGTGATCTATGTTGGGGGAAATAATGCATCCAACAAAACGGATATTGAGACTTTTGAGGACCTGTATGGACAACTCCTGGAACACATCAAAGAAAAGAGTGAATGCAGGATAATTTTGGTTAGCTCATGCCCAAGAGGGGATACAGACACAAGTACAGTGAATAGTGTTATTCGAAGGTTGTCTGAATATCATAATACAGAACTAGTAGATTCTTACAAAGCCTTTTATGATAAGAGTGCCAAGTTGATCGAAAGATTTTATTCTTCAGACTACATACATCTGTCTGACTCAGGAACTAGGAGACTATTAGGGTCAATTAACGAAAAGCTTGAAATAGTTGAAGATTTTACCAAGATTACATATAGGAGGCCAGCCTTTAGGAGGGGACACAAACGCTCACCAGCTCGGTCGGCAACCCAACATGTCAGAAGGTCAAATTTGATATACCCAAACCAAAACAATGGACAGAACTCATCAGCAAGTTCAGCAGCGCGACATGTCAGGTCAAATTTAGTACACCCAAACCAAGAAAATGGGCAGATTTCATGTGCCAAATGTGGTGAGAGTAATCATGAAACTAGAAACTGTAGGCACGCTGAGCAAATAAAGTGTTACGAATGTGGATACTATGGACATAAGTCAAGACGTTGTGGTAACCAATAGGGACTCGGCAATGATGCCAAACACACCAAAGAGGATTGTAACAAATTTGGATTATTGAATAAGTTGTGTTCAGAATGTAATTTATTAAAATGCAATTGTTTAATTTCAAACAATCATCATGATTATAATGACACACTAAATGATGAGTCAGGTCTTAAATCAGTCAATCATTCTCAAACCTCTTTGGATGCTTTTAACATTGAAAATTCCACTATTATGGAAGTGCAAGCCATAAGTGGGATTTCAACTGTTTATTCTAATATTTCTCATGGTATGAATGATTCTGCTGATATGAGAGACTCTATGAGGCCCTCTACTGTATGTTCAAATATTTTAATGCATGATTCAACATTAGAAGGTAAGAGTCCATATTCTAATACATCTTCTTTGGAACTGCAAAATGATGAAAATATTAATATCAGCAGTAACTCATCATCAGCTACAAGTAACGATTCCTCCAATCATGTCCCTATGACTCCAAATGATCAGTCCAATTCAAGCAATCAGATAAACTTAGGTTTCAAATGCAAAGGCTTCAGGATAGGACATATTAATATACAGGGTATAAATAATAAAATTGACCAGGTCAGGCTTCTGTTATCTTCTGAACTAAATCAGATTCAGATTTTAGGTTTAAGTGAAACAAAGCTTCAGAATTATCACACTGATACATTCTATGAAATTGATGGATATCAAACCCCATTCAGAAGGGATCGCAAAGAAAAAGAAGGGGGTGGCATTTTAGTTTATGTTAAAAATGGTGTTCAGTGTAAGAGAAGACCTGACCTTGAAAATGAACAATTGGAATGTATATGGTTAGAAGTAAAACCAATAAAAAGTAAACCATTTTTGGTTGGCCAGATATATAGACCTCCCTCCTCAGGAATTATCTGGAACGAAATATTTGAAGAGGGTATTGAAAATGTTTTAAAAGAAGAAAAAGAAATGTACTTGATTGGAGATATCAACAGAGATCTACTGAACTGCCAAATAAAAAAGTCATGGTCTGACTATATTGAACCCTTTGGCTTAACTCAGTTAGTATCTGAGGCTACAAGAGTTACATCTGTCTCAAAAACACTTATTGACCATATATATTCCAACTGCCCAGAAAATGTTACTTCCATTGATGTACCTAAAATTGGGCTGAGTGATCATTTTCCAATATTTTTCACACGTAAAATGCATGTACAACCACCTAAGGGTAAACATTACACTATCTCTTATAGATCTTTTAAGAATTTTGATGAAGCTAAATTTGTAAATGACCTTAAAAATGTTCCTTGGGATATTATGCACATTTTTGATGATACCAATGATATTCTAGCTACATGGTCAGATTTATTTTTAGATGTTGTTGATGCTAATGTGCCAATCAAACAACATAGGGTTAAACGTAAGAATCAGCCCCAGTGGATAACGCCTGAATTACTGGAATCTATTAAGACTAGAGACAGGCACAAATCATTAGGCAATGAACATGAATATAAATATTGGAGAAATAAGGTAACTAATATGATAAGAAAAGCTAAGCAAGAAAAATATCAAACATATATTGACATGCACAAAGGTAAACCAGGAAGTATTTACAAGCTATTTCAAGAAGTGGGAGCAGGAAAAGGCTGTCAAAGACGGTCAGGAATAGCATCTGTCAATATTGATGAAAATAAGGCCACTGAAGATCCAGCTATGATTACTAATGCATTTAATGACTTTTTCGTTAATGTAGCTTCTAAAATCAAAGAACCTATTACCCCTTCAAATCATGATAAACTTAAAGAATTCTGTTCAAGCAAAATTTCTAAGGATACATCATTTGTAATCCCAACTATCAACAAAGAAAAGGTTTTGAAATACTTGTCCAATGTAGATGTAAGTAAAGCTACTGGTACTGATAATATTGGTGCGAGACTTTTGAAACTAGCTGCAACACACATAGCTGAGGACATAACATTCATCTGTAATAGCAGTATCGATTCCAACTGTTTTCCTGATAAGTGGAAAGAGGCAAAAGTTTCTCCGCTACATAAAAATGGTCCTATTGAAGAAATTAACAACTACCGTCCAATCTCAATATTGCCTGTTCTGTCCAAGGTTCTAGAAAAACATGTTTCAGATAGCCTTACTTTGTACCTTAATGAAAATAATCTACTGCATAAAACACAATCAGGCTTTAGACCACATCATTCATGTGAGACAGCACTTAATTTTATGACCGACTCCTGGCTAAATGCGATTGATGATGGAAAAATGATAGGGGTAGTCTTAGTCGACTTTAAAAAGGCATTTGATCTTGTTGATCACGACATTCTGATGTCTAAACTCGAATTTTATGGCATAAAGGAAAATGCACTCTCTTGGTTCAAGTCTTATCTATCACAGAGACAGCAGCAGGTCTCGATAGACAATACCAAATCAAGATTCAGACCCATAACGTGTGGTGTTCCTCAAGGCTCAATTTTGGGACCGCTTTTATTCTTACTCTTCATTAATGACTTGCCACTGTATACCAGCAATGTTTCTACAGATATGTATGCTGACGATACAACATTGTATGATGTCCAAACTTCACAAGATACCATTGAAAAGAATCTTCAGATAGCCTTGAATGAACTGCACAAATGGTGCAAAAATAACGGTATGGTTTTAAACTCAACTAAGACTAAAGTAATGCTCATAACCACTAATCAAAAGCGGCATGGTTTAGATAGAGATGGCCTCAATCTCGATTTTAATATGGAGCCTCTGCAAGTGATAACTAATGACAAGATTCTTGGTGTTTTTGTGGACAATAATTTAACTTGGAATGAACATATTAAGCACATATCAAAGAAAATTGCTTCAAATATATGGTTATTGTCTAAAATGAAAATTTACTTATCACAAGAGCATCGAATTCAGTTTTACAAGTCTTACATACAACCTCACATTGATTTCTGCAACATTATCTGGGGAAGTACAACTGAAAGTAACAAACAAAAGATTGTGCGGATGCAAAAGAGGGCAGTTAGAGTAATACTTGATTATAATGTGGAAAACTCACATGAGGCTATGAAATCATTAAATATACAGTCTATTTATGATCGCCTGTTTCTAAGAAAGGCCAAATTTATGTTCAAAGTGTATCACAATCTTACTCCCACATATATAGGTGAAAACTATAACTTGCGCAGTAACTTAAACATATCGGTAAACCTCAGATCTGCATCAACAAGGTGTTTTGTGCCTCCAAAACCAAGAACAGAATGTTTTAAGCAGAGCATGAGATATTCTGGATGCTTGATTTGGAACAGCTTGCCTGAAGTAGTAAAAAATGCCCAAACTCAAGAAACATTCCATAAAAGATGTTTAAACTGGCTCTTGAATTAAGTTTGGCGGATAAGAAAATGATCACTCAGCAAAAAAAAAAAAAATCCTTTTAAAATGCTAAACTATTCATTTTAAGTACATGTTTGTAGTTTGTATATATATTTTTAGTGAATATTTTGTTCATTTCACTTCTATCCATTTATTATTTTATGTTATTTCTTGTACCTTACAGTGTGGATCCTGATAAGCTGGCCTCTCAGAAGCTAGCTGATCTTGATCCACACTCATAGGGAATAGTCATAATTAGGCAGTATCCTAAATTTCTTCTGATGTGTTTTACAAAAAATATGACCTGTAAATAATGTAAAATGGCCCATACCATACTGTACCTGGTTATAACCTGTTTTGAAAACAGTATAGATCCCAATCAGCTTGGTCCTGAAACCAGTTGATCATGATACATATTGTTTTCTACTCTGCTTGTAAATGCATACTATTAAGTTAAACCCTGCAAGTTGGTTTAGATATACACTGCTGAAGTTTCTCTTTGCCTACAATTGTTGTCTGCTGATAACCGTTGCAAACAGTTTTAGAACCAGATCAGGACCGACAAAATGTCAGACCTGATCTGAATCCATACTGTTTGACTCTCTGATGGTGATAATGAAGGAACTATATAGTAAATTAATTTAGAGAAAAGAAAGCAGATGACAAAATACCTAAAAAAAATTCCGGCAAGCAGAGTAAAATAGAAATGGATGCTTGACAAGATAAATACGGTTACTATGTTATAATAAATGCACTTGTGTAAATATCAAATTAACCCTTGTCCTGCTGAAACTAGATATATCCCGTTTTTGGAAACAACTGATCAGCTGGTCAGGATCCACAGTTTTGCATTCAGTTTACGGTCTTGCCAAAATTTAGCTTTATTTGCTCAGCAGCACAGGGTTAAACAATTTAAATTTGATAGTTTGTGTAGAATTGTTGCTGTTGTTGTTTGTGTGTGTACATATTATTTATTTTGAGGGCCTCATGGAAGATTAGTTGTACTACTAAATGTTGTCACCCTCTTTAAATAAAGACTTTACTTACTTACTTACTTACTTACTTACTTAAACATGATTTGTTGCAGAAACAAATAATCACCCTGCATGCTAGGACTGCAGACACTTTATAGAATGGTTATCAATAGTATGGAACAACGCATAAAGCCTCAGTTACACATTCATGATTCTCACTCAGGCTATATTGCCGGGCCGCGTAGCGCAGTCGGTAACATGTCTGGCTACAGATGTGTGTCTGACTGCAGATCCAGGGGTCGCGAGTTCGATCCCGGTCCGGTCTCATACTTTCATGGAGATTGATCATGAAATGATTTCTATGGTCATTCTCCTCCCTTCCACTGATTCATTCAAGAAGGGTTGTTGTCAGTTACAAGCGAAAGTATGTGCACGAATTACTGGTTAACCGCTTGTTCAAGCCTGCCCAGGAAAAAGTGTGGTTAGGTGAAATGACCGTCCCGCAATGACCATAGCTGTTGACTTGGGACGTAAAGCAACAAAACCAACCAACCAAAATCACTCAGGCTACGATTCACACCGAGTCATCCCGATGTGACCTATACTGTAAAATCGGGATGCATCGGGATGGATTAAACAGAAATTCAGAAATCACTAGGATGTCTCATTATGTTCCTACGAATCCACTATGGTTCATGACAGTCGGTGTTCTACGGCAGCCCCACGGCATAACCATAGGGCAGTCGTACTGTGTTCGTGATGAATTGTGGTGTAAGTTGATACCCCGATTCACCCCGAACACCCACGAATACTACCACGGTGTCACAAGGCATGATCCCGAATCCGCTATGGTAGAGCTACGATTTAGGCCATGCCCACAATCCAACAGGATTCACCCCGACAATTTTAAACAGTTTAAAATTGTCTTAGCGTTGTGGATGTTCCCGAATCACCATGATTCTCCATGAATCATTACGCTTCTACTACGATTCACGCTGATGTCTCTACGATGTTACTAAGAATCATGCCTATGCATCACAATTTGATATATCGGGGTAAATTGTAGCTCTACCATGGCCAAAATCATGAATGTGTAACTGGGGCTTAAGATTTTGATACTTATCAGGCATGTGCAAATGACTAATAAATGCCCATGCTGACACAGGTTATAATTTCAACAAAGAAATATACTAGGCCAAAAAAGAAACGCCGCATATACAGATTTAAGATATTGCGTGTTTAATGAGGGTAACAAAATTTCATTTGCTATCTATATTTCACTACTATTCCTGCCACACATTATTCCCATTGTTTTATTGAGCTCAGTCAACCCAAACCAGTGTACTGGCTGATTTTTATTTTCCAGTTTTTCACTTGCACATTCATTTTACTGAGATTTACAAATGTTATAACTATTGAAATCTCTAGTCGAATATCCAGTTTGCTTGAAAACATTTTAAAACGTAAAATTAAAGAGTAAACATTGCTTATTTACGATACAAAAATGGGCACATGTTGAACGCGAAAGGGCGATAAGAATGTTACAAGCTAATGTTATGCCATCAGTGATAGGCCAAAAATTTCGATGTCATGAAAGGACGATCTAACATCTAAGAAAACGTTTCTGACAAATTGGAATGATGCTAGACCGTGCGCGTTCATGACATCATCGTGTGATGACGCGACGTCAAGATCGATAAAACCGTAGGTGTAGATTGCTCAATCAATTTCGTCCGGTGACAGTGATAGCTAGGACAACCAGAGGGACCTATAACCCAAGAATCAGCATTCAAACTGTGACAAATCGTTTGCGAGAGCTTGGTGAAAGACCCCCATATACAATGTATGGTTTATATGCGGCGTTTCTTTTTTGGCCTAGTATATTGTATTTCTTTCTTTGAAATTCGGTTTTGTCTTATTACCCTTGTTAGACGTGATCGAACCAGGTCCGATATAACCAAATTTGTTTCGCTCCAAAACCTTGGAATGTACCTGGATTGGAACAAATGCTTCGTTTAAACAGGGTATTAGTAAACAGTGCAGACCCTGATGAAATGCCACATTACGCAGCATTTCATTTGGGTGGCTTTACTGTTTGCGGAAGTACCCATTTAGGGGTTTCCCGTCTACAAAGGGTTAAAGTTGGGTGGTCTGTGGGTGATTTTCCTGATCAATTCACTCTGCCTGTTTAAAAAGTTTCGTAATTCAAAGAAATTTCCTGTGCAGCGTTGCAAGTTCATAAGCGTTAATTGGCTTTTACTGTAAGCTTTTAATTAGCATTGCATGCTTTCAAAACACGGGTTTTTCCGACATAATTGAGTTTGAACGTTATAAAATTGTGTAAAAAGTTATTTCAACCCAGAAACTGACATTTACAAACCTTTCATGATGGAGTCACAGGTTAGAATTAACAATCCGTCCCTGAGGTCATTGCTTTTATCTAAGCGAACAGTGCAGACTCTGATGGGATGCCACATGCTGCAGTCGTCATGTTTGTCTATACTGTTTGCCAGTCCCCATGCAAAAATGGTTAAAAGACAAGAGTGCCCTCGAGCCCTGAATCGCTCACCTGAGACTGTTTATAAAGGTATAGGAAAGCATAGCTCCCCCAAAAGTTCAGCTATGAATTTCGATAGATCAACAACTTCACTGAGACTTTACATGGAAAAGCTTTCATTAATTTTGTTGACAAAACTTTTCTTAATATAAGTAAAACATGTGAAATCTGGGACGGGTCCATTTTTTGGCCCACAGGGGCATAATTTGAATAAAGTTGGGAAGTCCACCTAGTGGTTTAGGAGATGTTGTTTAAAGCAAATTGTTGACGGACGACGAACCACTGATGACAGACGACAGACATCATTGGATCACAATAGCTCACCTTTAGCCTATGGCTCAGGTGAGCTAAAAGGGATCAAATTTCGGTTTTTTAATAAAATATTGGGCTTGCAGGGCTGAAATTCACAAAATACTTGTCAGAATAGCAAACAGGGAAGACCTTGATCTGCGTCTGCGATGTTTGTCCAGACCAAACTATTTTCGATGGCAACCAAGTTCTAAATTTTAGAACATTTACCATACTACTACGTAGTGGCTATTGTTTGTTTGTTCGATTGTTTCTTTACATCCCAGTCAACAGTTTTTCCGTCATGTCGGGATGGGTCTTCCTGGGTTGAACCAGTACTAAGCAGAGGATAAAGTGTCTAGCTCAAGGACACTACTACGGCTATAAAAGGAAAATGTAATACTTACCATCAAATTTTTTCGTTCTTGACACAAACGTTGATTTAATAATCCGAAATGCGTCATTAGCTACATTTTGATATTCTTTCTTGCTTAAAGATTTTAACTGTGTTTCCATGTCTGTAGTACAACACGTGCTGCCCTGCGGACATATCTGTAAGTGTTCCCCTGTAACGATACAATAAGATTGCCGTAAATACATAATGTAAAAGAAGACATGAGCCAATTTTGTTACTTGGTCAGACTCAATTCAGTCTGCAGAGCAGCTACAGCGACCGACCAGAATCTTAAAAATCAGAGTTCGTATACAAAGTCAAATTAAAATCTTGGAAATGATCAGAGTCTGCATGATTAGCTGCAGGCCAAGTGTGCTTTTGTAAGCTTCAGTAAGGATATGTTTGATTGTAAAATTGTAAATATTTTCTAATCTATCAGTTTGAACATATGTTTTGGGTGCTCAGAGTACCCACAACATATGTTTTGGTTGAGAAATAAGAAAATTATTTTTTTGGTACGCATTCTTAACTATAAAGGCCTGCTTTACTCAGTAAAAATAAAAGAGGACCACTATCGGTCCACAACTGGTAGGTAGACAATGGCAGTCAATACTAGTACAGCTAAGGTCATATGGAGACCCTGGGCCACGGCTTAAAGTCTCATCGGACAGACAGGTGGAGTCAGGGATCAAACATACAACCTACAATCTCTGGTTTACAAGGTGAACGGTTTACCCACTAGTTTCAAATACACAAAATAATAATAATGGTAAATAGCAGTATGATATCATTTTATTATCTAAAATACAATAAAGCAAAACTATTTTGTCAGATAAAACCTTTAAGTTACAGGTCACTGACACATAAAATATATAATGTTATTTGTTTTATAACAAAGATACAGATGTATATAAATTACAAATGATGTTCTTTCAAGCCTGTATGGCAGAACTCCAAACAAGGGAGGCTATTTTTTTCACAAAATACATGTGTCAGTGGTACTGAACCAGACATTTAACCCCCTTGTCTGAGGACAACCGTATTAACACACTAAAGTTTTTGAGACAGACATGCTATAGGTGTCCCATTGGGTGTGGAGTTGTCAAGAAAAAACCCACAACAATAACTTAAATGAATGAGCATACCATACAACCTATTATAAAACACTCTTATCAGTTACCTCTCATATTAACTGCACTGTTACTCATTGACCGGAGGGGTGTTCAATAATGCGAGCGCTTGGAGTGCTATCTTGCGCTTTCTATCTGAAGGCATGCACTCTGTGCAAACCCCTTGCAAGCACTTGCGATTCAACTCAATGAGTTGCGCTCAAAATTCCATGGGCATTTAAATGAGGCTTTTGCACATATCTAATTAGCAGATGTCTTATTTACATTTGTTTAAGGTTCAAAAATGGTTATAATAATTGTCAGAACAATTACAGTGTGCATGTATGCACATAGCAATGCGGTAAATTCTAAACAACTAAATACCATCTTTTGAAAATGATGAAGACCCAGATCAGCTGGCTTCTGATGCAGCTCCCTTTCAGGGCCCCTGACTCGACCCCCGAGTGTCATCAACCCCAACTCTGACACTATCTCTCAGGTGACGGACTTTATGACTCAAATTCATTGCAAATAAGGCCAGAATTTTTTTATTAGTTGATTTACGGGAAATTTTTTTCAGATTTAGGGTCGGGGGGGGTGAAAAAAAATAAATAAAAAAGCTCTGAAAATGACCAGTTAACTGGTCATTTTCAGAGATTTTTTTTTTTTTTTTTTTTTAAAAATTTGTCCAGAAAAAACAGTACAACTAGTAAGGCAAACCAACAGTCTGTATTAATTTTTTAAATATTTTATCATTTTCCTAAAAATCTGGATAGGACAATTACTTTTTACAGTGTCAGTTTCAAAGATACACAGACAGAACCTCAAAAGAATATCTTTTTTTTTCAACGAAACAAATAATATTTAGAGTCGGCGGATAAAATAATTTTTATTTTTAGAAATTAAATTTTATTTTTTTCCTACTTTCCGGAAAATTACAGTAGGAGGGTTCGTAAATCAACTAATAAAAAAATTCTGGCCTAAATGCCCCCAACACCAACGTGCCTTGTTAATGAACTCAGCAGACGACGGTGTCATCTTTATTTTCGATATAACACATTTCCTTACACCTGGAGGCTTTAATAAGCAATTTCATCTGTCTGCAGTGGACAACACCTCCAGAAATACATTTTATTGGCTAATAATTATCTCTGACCGATGGTGGCACTTGTTCATCTAATTCCTTTGGCAACAGTCACAACTACTGTCGTGCCAACCAAGAGTGACAGTCACGTACTATTTTGTTTACAATTGTTAAGCAAAACATTAACTTGTACACTTCATTTGAGCTACCGCGAATCAATAGATCACTTGTGAATCAATAGATCACTGTGGATAGGATTAATACACAAGTGATCTATCGATTGTAAGTCCCTGATAACTTTGTAAACAAAACATGACGCCACTGTCACTCTTGATTGGCAGGACAGTACAGTATTGTTGCAAAGCAACGGACATGAGCTTAAAAATTTTGCACATCAGAATTTTAGTTCAGCCAAAAATGAGGTCCACCAGACATGAACCGATGCAAAATGGAAAGGTACAGAACAGTAACCAAGTATTTGTAATAAAACTCTTCAGCGCAGTCTAGCTAACATACTTCCAGTGGCATGGTTTGAGGTTTTACGTCCTAGTCAACAGTTATGGTTATGTTCAGATGGTCAGTTCATCTTACCACTCTTATTTCCTGGGCAAGCTTGACAAAGCGGTTAACCCTACAACTGACAACAATCCTTCTTGAATGACCATCAATCTCCACGAAGGTATATGACCAGGCTGAATTGAACTCACAACCCCTAGATCTGCAGTTGGACTCGTTACCGAGCTCGCTACAGGGCCCAGTCTGCCAGTGGCATTAAAGTATGAGCATGGACAAAATTTTCCACCAGAAGTGAACACCAGACTGCATGAACACTGAATGTTAGATGGACAATAATGTGATAAATGCAACCGATTGAAAATTTTGTCCATTAAGTAAAGATGTTTTTTGTTTGCTTGTTTTGATCCTTTACGTTCGCAGTAAACAATTTTTCAGTAATGTTGGGGATGATTTCTCGTCTTCCTGGGACTTGAGCCAGTTACGAGTAAGCAGCAGAAAAGTCACAGTCTTGCTCAACAACGCAACACAGTGTCTTCCAGAAAAGTGAGTCTCAAACTTTTAGCAACCCTTCGATCCCCAGTCTAATTACAGTCTAGCGAAGATGTGATATAAGATGGAATCCTTACTTGTCATTGAGAAAAAATGTTCAAATGGCACTTATTGGATTAATGATTTTCTGTCATAACTGACATTCTGCTTCATTGCATTGCATGCTGGAAATTTAGCATGTTTCTGTCATAAGTTGACAAATGAAACATGGTTGACCCATGAGGATCAATACACATTAAAGTCTCCTTCATTAGAAATAATTTTTTCAGCCATTAATCATGTGAAATAGCTAGCCTCTGTAGCTGAGTTGTAACCAGAACCATCGTCTAGACCTGATATATATGCCTACCAAATAAAATAAATAAATCGCAAAGGTATAAAAGTAATGGAGTGAACAAGCTTTCGTCTACGGATAGACAAACACCAGGCTGATCGCTATATCCCCCAATCCTCGTCAGACAAGGGGATCTACACGAATGGTATGCAATCTTATCAGCTTATTCCATACACCCAAAGCAATTTTATTCAGGAGCAGGCCTCTCTGTCAAGGGTAATACTTGAAAAATGTTAATCCTATGCAAATTTCAACTTCAAATAATCTGTCAACAAGCTTTCTTTTCTTGAAACCTTCTTCACTTCAAAGCATAACCAACATATTTGGAGTCAAAGACCAATGAACAGATAGTAATATTCTTACATAATTTGGGCCTTTGTCACGACAAAACCTGTCTTTGGGGTTTCCAACAAAGTGAGACTGGTGTATGGCTCATCATCAGTTGTGATGTCACACCATTTCAAACCTAATAAAGTGGACATGCACTTCTTATAAGTGGACATGCACTTCATATAAGTGGACATGCACTTCATATATGTGCATTCTAAGTCCCTTTTGAGTCAACCTCTGATGATTTTAAGTGATTGTACCCTTGGACTATATGGGCCTCAAAGCGAAAAAAAACTGTCTTGGGAGTCAGTGAAATTTGTTACTCGCTTATTGGAAAGTATTATATATATCTAAACATGCTACAAGCGAACTTTCAATTTACTAGCTAGTCTCTGTAGCTGAGGAGACTGGTTCAATGCTTGCTTTATCGAAACCCCGAAGACAGGTTTTGTCAAATTGCTGCCCATATAGAATAGCACTTAAATTTGAACCAATGCATGACAGAGCTGTGAGCCTCAACCATGACTCAGATCAATATGGAGGGAGTGCAGTGGCTCAGTGGTAGAGTACTTGAGACCGAGGGGCCGCGGGTTCGAGCCTCACCAGCCTCACTGCGTTGTGTCCTTGAGCAAGACACATTAATCCTAGCTTTAGTACTGGTTCAACCCAAGAAGACCCATCCCTACATAACTGAAAGTTTGTTGATTGGATGTAATGAATCAAATCAAACAAACAAACAAAATCTCATACAATAAGATGGAACAGTTTGGACATGTGCAAACAGAATGGACCAATGGAAACAAGCAGAAACTCTATAACTTCAGCCTTTTTGTCAAGACAGCCCCAAACATAAGGTTTTGAAGAAGTGTATTGACCTGATATGCAGATTATGAACCCTTGACTCAACGAAGTGACACTGGTACTGTCACATTTTAATGTGTATCAAATTATTCTTCAGCTTACCACCCTCCTTCTTCAGTATGTAAATCAAGTTACTCTATACCGTCTGCCCAACTGCGCAATATTTAAAACCTTAACCCTTAAAGTATTACCAGGGTGTCTTTTGTTTGTTTGTTTGTTAAATGTTGTCGTCTTTTGACACATTAAACCTCTCTGAGACAGAAACTTAACAAGGAAATTTATGAAGACAAAAAAATGATTGTATTAATTTTCTGAACAAGGAAAAAAAATCAAATACAATGTACAGTTGTCTGCTTTGGAACAAATACTTTTGTTTAAACCATATGAATATCATGAAAATGTCCGTACAATTTTGTACTTCTCAAAATATACAAAATCATTTTGTCGTTATACCTTTCTATGATATACAGGACACGTAAGGAAAATTTATTTTTTTTATTTCTCAACCAAAACATATGTTGGTTCTTTTGAGCACCCAAAACATGTTAAAACTGATGGGTAAGAAAATATTGAAAAATGTGTTTATCTAAACCTGTGGATATATATATGAGTGCATTATGATAATTTTTTTGATATCATGGGACATGCCAGCAGATGATTCACATAAAATATCAAGCCTTATATGGGCCGCGATGTGAGAAAACCTTTATTCGGAGTCTCCGACATAGCGAGATTCAAACCAGCCTGCTCAGCTACAGAGACTAGCTAGAAAATTCAAATTTCACCTGTAGCAAGGTTACATATATGATACTTTCCAAAAAGGGAATAACAAAGGCGCTGATCAGACGGTGCGGATGCGCAGGCTGGTCTGCGCATGTGTTGTTCGCAAACTCACAAAGACAGGTTTCTTGCGTCGAGGCCCATATGGTTTCTTAAAGAAGCTATAAAATTTCAAATTGATGTCTGCTGCAAATTTAATATGGCTTTTTAAGGGTTAATACTTCGTAACCCAGTGACATCTTCAGGGGAAGTTATTGTGATTTCATGGTAGCAGACGTCAGGAAATTAACATCGGAATGTGGCTAAATGAATAGCCGAAAGGCAAAGTCAACAGGTCTTATTGTAATTTCGAACTACATTTAACATATCATCAGTCAATGATTAATTCTAGTTTTTCTTATCAAAGCTTCAAGCGACCTTTTATTTCTTATGCACTAAGTAAGACCCTGGTAGGTCCAGGCAACCGACCCTGGTAGGTCCAGGCAACGGACCCTGGTAGGTCCAGGCAACGGCCCTGGTAGGTCCAGGCAACGGACCCTGGTAGGTTCGTGTATGATTTTTCTTGAAACTTGGTTATTTTTTGTCAAATTAAGTCCAGCCAGAGTGACTTAATTTGTATGCCAATAGCTATATATCACATGCATACCATAATGCTCCCAAACATAACCCTAACAATCATATTTGAGCCGCGACATGAGATTTCCAACAATGTGGTATGTGCGACCAGCAAAGCCTCATATCAGCCTGCCCACATGCGCAGCCTGATCAGTCTTTCCTAGTCCCTTAAATATTCTATGAGTGTTAAGCTACTGAATGAACATCATTTGAAGTTTCTAAGCTTAAAAGAAGGCTACACAGGCTCATCCAAGTCTAAATTTTTCAAAATGCCACATTGTTGGAAATCACATGTCACGGCTCATTAAGTATCAGCCTTTGACCTCCATAATCACAGTTCATGCATAATGTATATTAAAGCACATTCCACAACCTCCTACAAGCAGTGCATACCAATATCAGGGCCTTCACTGTTTGCAGATATAAGATCAAAGCCCCTAGGACTTAAGTTTCTACAAAAGTATGTCTCTGGGCAGGTGGCTCAAACCTGCATTCCCGATATGGCATCAATCCTGTATCAGACTATGCACCACAGGCTGACAAGAATACAGTCCAAATTCCTACAAATCATTTTTTAAAAGATCATAAGCCCCCATTTAGTAAGATTAGGTTTAACAAAGACATAGCTAGCAACTGTACTCCGTGGGTATTTCAGTTTCGAATTTAATGTCCCCCCACATTAAGACAGACAGGTAGGTATCGATGTTCAACAAAGAAAGCGGCAACAAGGGCTTTTCGAAACAGTCTTTCAATTTCTAATGAAAACCTAGTCATTAAAATGCCAAACTTGTACTGCTAAATGGGGTGTTAGTAACCTTAAATGTAGTTGATGGTTGAAGAAAATGGGTCGAATGACTGTGGTTTACGAGCAATTGTAGTGAAGAACCACCTACTTCCGAGCATTAAATCATCATGTCTCAGTTCATTCATTCATCAGAAATTGTTACACATCATTCAATTGTTCAACTACAGTGTGCAGATCCACATAGGGCAGACCTCTAGATCATAGGAGTGTGTGATTCAAACACAGTCTGTAGGTCCATAATCATATAGTGTAGTCGACAGCATGTCAGTTCTAGAGGGAATGTGACCCTGCCTGGCCACATACAGTAAAACCTGTCTTAGCCGCCACTCATAGTGTAGTCAGCAGCATGTCAGTTCTAGAGGGTTTTCTACAGTTTTGCTTGTTTGTTTGATTTGATTCTTTACATCCCACGCAGTCAACAATCTTTCAGTTACGTCGTGACGAGTCTTCCTGGGTTGAACCAGTACTAAGCTAGGATCAATGTGTCTTGCTCAAGGACAAAACCCAGTGACGGCGGTGAGGCTCGAACCCGCAGCCCTTCGGTCTCGAGTCAAGCACTCTACCACTGAGCCCCCTATAGGAGTGTGTAATGTTTGTAATTAGATCATAGGAGTGTGTATTTGGATCCTCTATCCCCTAAACTAAAAAAATTTTAAAAAATTTGGACCCCGTCTGACAAAACTTTCTGGATACCCGCATGGGGTATCCTTAATCACTTGAAAACTACTGCACCAAAATTGTTTATCTTTTTTCTTGTAGCTTCACATTGGGATAAAAAAATTTCTAATCTCCACAAGTTGAGACATTTAAATGCAAAATAAACCCATTATCATCATTTAATTATTATTTTGCATTGCATTTCAACTGCATCTTCAGTATTAAACTGAAGTACATGAGAGGCAATAATTGTGATAATACGAATTTATCTTTAAAAAACACATTAAGGTAGCATTAAACAAAATTAATTCATTTCAAATTAATTAATGGCTCTCAGCTATATATTTCAAAATAATAATTAAAAGTCAAAGAAAATATCTTATATTTATTTGCACTCACCCCTGAAATCATCAAACCTTGCGTTTCCAAAAATATTGAGAAAAAAAAAACTCTCAGTACCCAAAACTGCTTTGGTTAAGAATTAGAAAAGAGTTATTTCAGACAATGTAAATTCGGAAATTTTCGTGAGGGTTTTATTTTCTGGAACTGAAACTTCGCATGTGTGAAGTTTTGTGAAAATAAAATCCTTGTGTAATGGCGAAATCACTCTATCATATACTGATTGGGATTGATTCATATCAGCTCTTGGGGTAGGAAGCGTCACAAATATAGCATATGCCCTAGTCCTGAATTTTAAACATCACTAATATGTCTTTAATAAAATTCTCGACAGTATACAATTTCATCTGGACTGTGAATATTGAACTCTTTGCATGCTGGGTAATATTTGTTGCCGTCTACATTAATCTTTTTAAAAAATTCTTTCAGGAACGCTATAAGAGTGGAAATGGTTTGGATCCAGATCAGGACCGGATCTGGGTCCAAACTGTTTGCGAAGGTTATCAGCAGATGACAAAAGTCGCCGCTAGCAAGGAAAGAGTTTAGCTACCTGTAAATTGTAGGAACAGCTGTGCTAGCTCAGGTGAACATTGGACCAACCTATGAACCTGTGGTTTACTGACCTCCATCTACCTTTAACATACCTTATTTACCCTATCCATCTACCAAGAAGTATTTGACTCTTTGCATCCTGGGTAATTTTTTTTTTAAATTGTCACCATCAGTGTACGTGTCAAACAGTTTGGATTCAGATCAGGCCCAACAATATCTGGGTCCAATTTAAACTGTTTCCAAATATTATCAGCAGACGACTTTGTGGTCACTACCAATTAAAGTTTCAGCCATTTTGAGTGTGAATGGCTCCACCATATGTTGCTAAAATTTTACATTGCAGAGGACTTCTGGCTATAAATTCTTTAAACCTGATCAACAGATCAAGACAACCACTGTTAATGTATTTAAAGGCCAGGCCACTGTAGGACCTACAGTAAAAAGTGGGCAGTGGCTGGCTCCAAGAATAAATGGGTTTTCTGAACTCTCCCAGGTCATGTCTAGGTCAATTACAGATTGTAGACATGCAGGTTGTTGGAATCAGCTGATCTATTGGAATGTGTGTAAGTGACTGGTGTAAAATTCTTAAAATCTGTACACTCTAAAAACAGTGTGTTTTAATGTACGTGATCACATAAAAAGTGCACATACTCCTATAATCTTAAATTGTGTACTTTGTAGGTCGCTCAAAAAAGATCAGTCGGTGCATCTGTAGATCTGGCTCCACACTGTATTCAAAAGAGGGTATATAATCTTGAAATATTTATGTGATCAGTGCGCTCATTAGGTCAAATGTTGTATACCTAGGGGTCCTTTCAATTGGTTGGAACAGTGAAGATACTGATCTGACTGAGGAGCAACCCAATCTTGGTCTGCATTTTCCCTTCACCAGTCTGTCAGAAACTTATTGGTCACCTAATTAGTGGTTATAATGTAAACTGAAGATTGTAAACTTTGCTGTCAATGAATGCGGACCTTTATATAAGTATACGTAATTAAAAACAAATTTTCTTATTTCTAAACTAAACTAAAATACTAAAAAAAGCAGTCTCAATTTTTTTTATTCTTCTATTTCATTTACCTTGCGTTTCTGTCTGTGAAACAACTTCCTTTCACTTTCTTTTAATTGTGAAATTTTTTCATTATTAGCCATGATTATTATTTACTGTGCCTTTTCAGCGCATGAAGGATTGTGTAATTATGAGCTTCTGTCTAGGAATTTGACCACAGAGTGACCCCTGATATGGTTCTAGAATCTACCTGCTGCCGAAGGGCACAAAAGGGGGCATGAATTTAAAATCAAAGAATTATTTTCGTAATTCAGAGATCGTACTTATCAAATGTTGATATTAACAATACGAAATATGTTGTTTCAGCATTTTGCATTTGCATGTATTTATAGCAGAATAGGAATACGTTATATCCTGTGTAGAACCCCTTTAGCAATCTGTCTCCAGAGTATTGACCTCTCAAGCTTGGTGCCCTAAACCATTGGCATCTCCCGCCATTTAGTTCAATTGTGTTTATTGTTTCTGTTTATCATTGGAGCCAATAATTAATATTGCGAAGAAAAAAATACATTCAAACTGAATAATCTGCAATTTATGGAATGTTATGTTTATGGATATATATGGACACGAGATACATACATATTTACTGGTGAGAGATGCATGGTTTACTTTTTACACGTCTAAATGTCGTCTGCTGGCCCTTTTAAAATGTTTATGTAACATACAGTGATGACCCTGACCAGACTGCTCCTCTTGGAGAAGGCTAATCTGGATCCACACTGTTTGTCTGTATGTTGAAATTAGTAATTGGCATAATCATTCACATCACGGTGGCAGATGTTTCCAGATGACACCATTTTCAGATGCATTATTTCGCAGCAAGCGAAGGGTTAATGTTTTATATAATGACCGAAAATTTCTCTGTTCACTATTTTCAACATTCATCACTGCAGTCACATAATATTAATTAATGCCAAACATTCTGTAGATTAATGTTAAAATCTTCTGATCTAGTCCTCTGCTTGATATTAGCTCTGCATGCAGGTCAGTGTGTAATCAAGCCATGTGCTTCTCTATTTTTATCTTGTTTGCATGTTTATGCATGGGTCAAAGGTGAAATTTCAAATCTAACTGTCAGTTAGCCCCTGAATTTCAAAATATACCTATTTATTTTGAGTAAATCCTAGTTTAATTCTGTGCACTAAACATTGGAATTGACTTAGGCAGTCCTTGAGTTGTTCCATAATTTTTTTCTAAAAAAATTGAATATTGGTTCAGCTATAACTGCTGATTATTACAGGAGAAATTGAAAAATGTTTGAATTTGCCACCATGACATTTTAGGGGCGGAGCCAGTCCTTTTATAGTGGAGCCTGGGGTTTAAACACAAATTCAACAGGGATTGAACAACAACAAAGCAAATTTAACTGTGATACCCCTAATTATCGAAATATTTCAAAGAGATCAGTCAAATCACACAAAAGATCAACACATTACGGAGTATCTATCAAATCCAATCTTGGCAACGATGACAAATACATTGATTATATTTCTGACCAGCGGTACGTAATGCTAAACAAATAAAGATGAACATTGAAGATTCGCTAGACCCTTTTGTTTCTTTGCAATCATGTAGCCAAGTCGTTTTGCTTTGAAGAACAGTGTAGACAGTTTCCTGTACCACTTTGTGCAGATTTCCACAGACCTACAAGAATATTTTAGCAAATAGGTCAAGGTCATCAGTCATGCAGCCTAACTAAATGGAAGTTTGTATAGTATGAACAATTATGCACCAGTCATTTGTATCCACTGTGCTCCCCCACCTACGGAGATGGGCAGGGATAGTGACTTTTTACTTTTCAGAGCACTGGTATAAGCCCCGCCATGTGGGGACAAGCTGATGGTAACAACCCTACTCTTAGTCCCGCCCTACACTACAGAAGTTCGTAGCAGGGCAAGTGTCCCAATGTTATAAACCCTGCACTTCCCCGGCACTGTTGGTACAATAAAAAAAATACTTGCACTGCACCATAGCCCGGCTATTTCACCGTTATCCTATTCTTAGACAACATTGAAAAAATTCAAGAAAAATTTAAGTAAAGTTTTATTTTTGAATACTTTTGAAAATATTATGGAAAATGGAGCATTTGCTCTTTGGAGCAAATGCTCCATTTTCGTAATATTTTCAAATACCTTGTATATTTCAAAGGTGTCAATAGGCGTTATAATAGCGTAAAACGGTAAAGGGTTAAACCTCCCTAATATCCAACCAACAAAAATATTCAGAACTGACAACCAAGTCACTCATAACAAAGCGTAATTAGTGTTCCATGCAAAAATGCAATTTTCACACATTTTCACAATACTCCAGAAGATGTGCTGACGTCAGTTTTCTACACATTATCGTACACCATCTTTCTACGCTAGCCAAACTTTTAACAATTACGGCAGCGGGCCGCAAATTCAGCAGACATATTATAATATAGATATTTTCTATTACTATATTAAAGAATCATCTTGTATGAAATGATTAGGCAGACAAAACGAAACAAAGATGACGAATACAATGCATTTTCTGGGCCTCCCTTGGCCATAAACAAGTTCTTACATACATGGCATTTTCACAGGGCCTGGCTCTAATAATAAATGATTCTGCAATGCTCTAAATGTTTTTTCCACAACTCAGTGGGATAAAGATCCCTGGAGATTCCAGACATGCTTCAATATGAGAAAAGATTTTGCAGATATATGTTTTTTTTTCTCTCTACAAAGTTTTGTTTTGGCACATTTCTTTACCTTTGAAATAAACAACACAGCAACAAAATTGCAAGAGAAAACAAAGTACAGAACATAATTGAGCCACGACATGAGATTTCCAACAATGTGGTATGTGCGACCAGCAAAGGCTCAGACCAGCCTGCGCATACGCACAGTCTGATCAGAGCCTTTGATAGTCACTTGATTATTCTATGGATATTAAGCTACTGACCAAACACCATTTGGAGTTTCTAAGCTTAAAAGGAGGCTGCACCGGCTTGTCTGAGTCTATTCATGTCAAAATGCCACATTGTTGGAAATCTCATGCCGCGGCTCATGTTACATTTGAGCCTAGTCATGAGCATTTAACCTGCTTATACCATATTATTATCTGGAATCAAACTGTTTGACACTCTGATGCAAATTATGTCTGAGTATTCCTGAAAGAATTTTCAAGAAAAAAAATAGACAAAAAAATCATGTAATAATTACCCAAAATTCAAAGAGCTTTCTGGAGTCCTGAAATTACCTACCTAAAATATTTTGAAAGCTTGAAAACCAAACATATTTTGTTTGCTTCCTCCATTTGCTCTGTAGGGGGTAGTTATGTTCTGGCATTATCACAAGTACATTTTATGTAAGAATCATACAGATCATCATCTTTACAAGCCAGGGGTACTAAGTCAACTTCGTTCCATTTTGATGCGTGTATGGAACAACATGGACTTAGCTACGCTTGGCTAGCAATGATGTCATTACATCAACCTTATTCAACTATTTACTTGTTAATCTAGAAGTTAGTAAAGTCTTTATTTAAAGAGGGTGATCAACCAATCTCACACAAGGCCCTCTGGAATATGTACACAGACAAAAACAAAACAATTTTATTTACACAAACTGTTAACCCTTAGAAGAGATGATTCTGTCATACAGTGCATTTTTGTTTGTTTCTTTGTTTTGATGTAGCTTTATGTCCCAGTCATCAATTTTTCAGTCATGTTGGGATGGGTATCCTTTGAATGAACCATGCATTACTATTAAAGCAGCAGATAAAGTATCTTCCCAGTCTGACTCTTGCATTTCATTTTAGTCTGGTTCCATATCTGAATTTAGCAGGGTAAGATTTACTAGGTGCTTTGATAGGGTTAATAGCAGTAATTTCAGGAAGATGGTATTTAGACAGATGCATTTTAAATGTTAAACATGCTAAGAAACATGCTTAAAGAAATGGGTACAGTAAATGTTCTAAAATTATGAACACTCGTTACCTGTCAAACTAGTCTAGACAAACAGCACAGCTCAGACCCAGATCAGACCCCTTCTACAGAAGCATTCTGATCAGGGTCTTTGTTTGTCTGTTTGATTTGATTCTTTACAAACAACAATCTTTCAGTTAAATAGGGACGGGTCTTCCTGGGTTGAACAAGTACTAAGCTAGGATAAGTGTGTCTTGCTCAAAGCGATGCTGGTGAGGCTCGAACCAGTGGGCCCTCGGTCTCAAGTCAAGCCCTCTACCACTGAGCCACTGCACTCCCTGATCAGGGTCTTTCCTGTTTGCTATTATGACAAGCATTTTGTGAAATCTAGTCTTGAAAACCAACATTTTATTTGAGAATAGAAAGAGAAAATTATTCGTAATTTTAGAAGATTTACCGTAATCACAGATATGCAACTTTCTCTTTGCCCATTTCTTCTTGATGTTCACGCTGGGGGAGAGTGGGGGCTTATAGCAACACAGAAAACTTGTAGCAGCTAGAGATTGTCAAGTTCTTCAGCTTACATTACTGCTTGAAGTTACATACCAAATGCACCAGCCATTTGTATCCCCTGCCCCCCACCTATCAGGATGGCCAGGTTAAAGCAATTTTTAAAGCCTCTTCTCCATCAATGAGCAATATGAAAGTCACAAAATTTGCTTCTGCTTCAGTAGTATAGTGATTGCTGATTTAAGGCTTAGAGGCTTATATCAAGGACTACATAGGGTGGTGTTACTACAAAGAGATTGGGTTATGCAGTAAATCCCCAATTATCCCATAATGTATGAAAGAGTTTACAAAATAAATGGCCCATCAACACCAGTTTGATGGCTACAACATTAATGATAACCATCTATAGATATAAACCTGGGAAAATGTCATTTGATCCCAATTTAGCTACCAGATTACTCAAACCACGCCTTCCATTAGATCTAATGCTCAGCCGCTGGTGAATTTTAAACAAAGAACTTGGTAGACATGTGCAAACAGGAAAAGCATGTGAAAATAGACTTTTGGTAGAGTCCCGGCATCATGAGGAACAATCGTGTGATATTAATTATAATTTGGACCAGTGGTTCGGGAGGAGAAGTCGTTTAAAAGATTTCTTATCTAGAGCTCTGGCAGCCCTCGTGTTCAGTGGAGCGGAACCATTTATGCAATTTTGGCAGAGGGCATTTAGGGGAACATTTATGTGAACCTATTTTAAATCTGGACCAGTGGCTCATGAGAAGTTGTCGTTTAAAGAAAAAGTTTACGCAAGATGGACGGACGCACACCCGAGTGTCCGAGGTTATCAAAATCTTATCATTTTATGGTCCTCCCAATGATGTATCTGATGTCAAAGTCTTCCTTCTGGTTCAGAAGATAGAGTGCAGTAATAAGAATGAGCATGGTAGTAATTAAACTTTCCATATGGTTTATATGGTTACCAATGTGGGTGTTTAGCTCACTCAAGCAGGATGCTTAAAATTTCTTTTTATTATTAAATGCATCATACCAGTCCACAATCTACTAAAAGCATATTTTACGTCTAAATTAACCTTCTTCGCTGTGCAGAAACGTCGCCCATTGGAATGAAGTCAGGCAAAAAATACAAAATAAATTTTATTTATATGTATTTACACATCACTAAAGAGCACTGTATAACCCTTAATTCAAATGCTTGACAATCAACATAATATTAGAAGATACACATCTTTAAATTTTATAGCTATCCTGTATCAATTTTTAAGCATAAAATAATTGTATGTTTTGCATAAGATAACCCAAGAGTCAATGAGTGTGCGTGCTACCCAAAATACAAATATAATAAGCCTGCACCTTCTCCATCATGTCAATCTATGTTTAATGCTGTACAAAAAAAAAATTGATAACAATATCAGATCCGTATTTTATGCTCATACAATTCCCAAAGTAGCGGCTAAACAAATTTCAATTACTCTCCAGCAGGGAACCAGTAAAGGAAGCCATTGTAGAGGTCAGCAAAGATCACTGTCATTCAGCGGTGACAAACGGAAGTGTGTCCGACCTCTTATCCATCTGCCCCAGTAAATCCTCAAGTCTATTCTTCAACTGTTTCTTGCTCATTTGTCGCCAACAATAGCCGTCTTTACAGGCGTGATTGGCATTTTAAGGTAAATCTTGGGAAACCACAAGTTCATCTTAAGTACTTGTAGACCGCAGACATTTATTTTACGCTTTAATTTTTATGTTTTATGTCCCTTTATGATTATTTCCCTCATTTGAAACCAAAGTCAATAAACTCTCTTTGCCTTTGAGTGTAATCTGCTAATAATCTTTGTAAACAGTTTTGTTTTTTCGGGTCTACTCTGACCAATTCACATTACACCAGCAGCAGCAAGAAAGACTACAAAAGCTTGCAATCATGCTCTTATTAATTGTTATATATTAAGCCGTTTTAATTCTTACATCATGTCTCAAGGTAAATTTTTATACTTTAACATTTGTTACCATTCTTGTATTATGCGGCATTCCATCGGCATGACTTTATAGATTGGCTTTTCGATAAGTCACAACCACAATTTTTTGGCCTATCACTTACTTAAGACTTTTAGATGGTCTAGTGATAGCACAAACTGTTAGACTGATCGCTATCAAGAGATAGTGAAGTCTTTTCAATGGTTTTGTTAGTTTCACAGTCATCTAATTCTATTACTGACATGCTTTTAACAACACCTGTGTTTTATCTTTTTTCCTTTATGAAAGACTTTTCTGTTCGAACTGTTTTGAAGGTTGTGAAATTATCTTACTGAGAGATACCTCCATGAAAGATTGTACTTTATGTTGCGTGACAATTTGGTTTCTTTTTGACAATATGTTACAAGTAAAACATTAGACAAAAATAAAGAACATGACTCATACAGCTTTGAAAGCATCTGGAACCATCATCCATTCAATTCTTTCAAAACATGGGGTAGACTGGAATTAGTCCAAACAATATAGGCAATCGTACATCTGAAACTTAAACCAAAGTCACGGTAAGATGTTTCTAATGCATGACATAAATGAATTCATACATTAAATGAGAAATATTTTAGAAAAATTTAATAGCTATTATATAGACCTTGGAAATCTGGATGATTTTGTTCACACACAAAATTGTGAGGGAAACAAAAAAGTCTTGTATTTTCGATTGAAATATCTTATTTGTTAGATCTTGATGTTGCAAATTTGAGATCTCATCAAGGTCACATTCCTTTTTCATATAAACCTGGAGATACAGGTATTTCATTATTTAATTTCAGGTATGTAATTAAATTTGCCCAGGACCAGGGTATTCATCAGTTTGTATTCATAATTGTCTTTTTTCTCACTTCTCAATTCTCAACAAAAACATATATGTTGTGCACGTGGGTACTCTCTGGCAGCTTATCAATTGTGAGGAACTACAAGGCAAAACATCACGATAAATCAACCACCTTAACAGCTTGGCCTTTTAGTGCCTCGTTAAACAGAACAATGATTTTATCGTTTCTCAATCTCTCATATGTTGTGAGTACTCAAAAAAAGCGTCTCAATGAGATGATTCTTTTGAGCACCCAAAGCATATGTTTAAACTAACAGATAAGAAAATAATCACAATTTTACGCTGATTTTTTTTGCTTAGCTTAACTGGCCCTATGGTTATGAGTTTATTATGAAGTAAGAGTCCAAAATTATCCCATTCAACATATACCTCCGTTTGTGCAATAATTTGAAAACAGAATACAATGGTTACATTGTGACAAATAAAGAACTTTCATAATTGAAGGGTGTGACAGTTTTGGTTCAATTTCTCCTTTGTAACTGAAGATATGTTCAATCTAAATACAAAAAAAAGGAGCGAAAGAGACAATTCTTACAGAGAGACAGTCATTCTATCAGACAGACAGTTCTTATAATTAGACAGTTCTACAGATAGACAGAAAGTTTTAAAGATACATGTAGACAGACAGTTCTACTGATAGGCAGACAGTTCTGCAGATAGACAGACAGTTCTGCAGATAGACAGACAGATAGACAGACAGTTCTGCAGATAGACAGACAGTTTTTACTGATAGACAGACAGTTTTTACTGATAGACAGACAGTTCTACAGAGACAGACAGTTTTTACTGATAGACAGACAGTTCTACAGATAGACAGACAATTCAGCAGATAGACTGACTGTTTTTACTAATATACAGACAGTTCTATAGATAGACAGATAACAGACAGACAGTTCTGTAGATAGACAGAGTTTTTACTGATAGACAGACAGCTCTGCAGATAGACAGACAGTTCTGCAGATACACAGACAGTTTTACTGATAGACAGACAGTTCTGCAGATAGACAGGCAGTTTTTACTGATAGACAGACAGTTTTACTGATAGACAGACAGTTCTACTGATAGACAGATAGTTCTGCAGATAGACAGACATATCTACAGATAGACAGAGTTCTACAGAGACAGACTGTGTGAGTTCTTCAGATAGACAAACACTTCTGCAGATAGACAGACAGTTTTGCTGAAAGACAGATACTTCTGCAGATAGACAGACAGTTCTAAAGATAGACAGACAGTTTTTACTGATAAACAGTTCCACAGATAGACAGACAGTTTTACTAATTGACAGAAAGTTTTACTGATTGACAGACAGTTTTACTCATAGAAAGACAAATTTACTGATAGACAGACATTAACTGTTGTGCTGATAGGCAGACAGTTTAATGATAGACAGACAGTTGAACTGATTGACAGATAGTTTTCTGATTGACAGACAGTTTTACTGACAGACAGACAGTTTTACTGAGACAGTTATGCAGATACACAGACAATTTTACTGATAGACAGACAGTTCTGCAGATACACAGATAATTTTACTGATAGACAGACAGTTCTGCAGATACACAGACAATTTTACTGATAGACAGACAGTTATGCAGATACACAGACAATTTTACTGATAGAAAGACAGTTCTGCAGATACACAGAGTTTTTACTGACAGACAGACAGCTCTGCAGATACACAGACAGTTCTGCAGATAGACAGACAGCTATGCAGATAGACAGACATAATAAAGATAAACAGACAATTTTTACTGATATACAGTTCAACAGATAGACAGACAGTTTTACTGATAGAAAGACAAATTTACTGATAGACAGACAGTAATTGTTGTGCTGATAGGCAGACAATTTAATGAAAGACAGACAGTTTAACTGATTGACAGATAGTTTTCTGATTGACAGACAGTTTTACTGACAGACAGACTGTTATGTAGATACTCCAATAGTTATGTAGATAGAGAGAGAGAGTTATACAGATAGACAGACAGTTTAACTGATTGACAGACAGAAACTGTTGTGCAGATAGACAATTATACTGATAGAAAGACAATTTTACAGAGAGACAGAAATTATGGGGATACAATGTTTTGGGAAACATTTCTGACTGTTAGTTTCTTGAGTCAATTATGGATTTGTGAACATTAAGGCATCCATGTACATGACAACATTGTATTGACCAGGCAAACTATCATTATTAAGCTTATTACTTGTTCAATGTTTGGATAACGGCAAGTTTAATTAAACGTGTCAACGTGTGCTAGGTCAGTGTTAAATAGAACTGAATCGTAGGCGCTAAATAGCGATTCCTGACAAACAGCAGTAAATATTTGACTTTGAAAGGATTATGGGTTCAATGTTTGCATATAGAATTAGTAAGAAACTTTAATGTAACTAATTGATGGAAAGTTTTCGCAGATTTTTCCTGTATGTTCATTTTGAACTGTAGATGAACTGACTGGCATTTTGTCAAACAAGAGCTAAACTATGCGTAGCCCTAAATGATCCTAAAGAGGACAACGAAAGAGTTAAATACAAAACAACTTGTGGCTACTTATTTTCTGGTTAAGTTTATTTCATTTGGCTCCAGCTTTTTCCATATCAGTATGGCTAAAGTGTTGGCTACAACAAATTCTGAGCCAGGGTACTTAGTCCTGTTGATTCATTGGAATGGTCTTCAGATACTTACATGAGTACCAACTTGTTTGTTTGTTTGATTTGATTCTTTACGTCCCATCAACAATCTTTCAGTTATAAAGGGACAGGTCTTCCTGGATTGAACCAGTACTAAGCTAGGATTAATGTTCTTGCTCAAGGACACAACGCAGTGACGCCGGTGAGGCTTGAACCAGCGGCCCCTCTGTCTCAAGTCAAGCACTCTACCACTGTGCTCCCTAAATAAAAGATTAGGATTGAAGGTACTGCAGGTGCAAATCCAGGATTTCTGGAAAGGGGTTTCATATATATAAAGGTGTGGGGGGTTCGCTTTGCTGATTTTATCTCATTTTTCTTAAATATCCCATGAAAATAAAATAATTTGGTCTCACTGAGACCAAATTATTTCATTTTCATAGGATATTTATATATGTGGTGCGGGGATAGAATGAACTCCCAGAACCCCCTCTGGATCCGCCACTGTACTGGATCTTCTATGAAATCTGTAACAGTCAGTCTGTCAATCATATCAAACAGTCAGTCTGTCAATCATACCAAGATCATTTTGAAAGTTCATTTATCCACTTAATCGAATCTATCAATCAATGTTCCATTTCTATACCAATATAAAGACTGACAATTAATTCCATTAGATCCAGATGAATAACATTTTGAGCCTAAAATTGTGAATATTTTCTTAACCATCCATTTTAACATTTGTTTTGGGTGCTCAAAAGAACCGTCTCATTGAGATGGTTCTTTTGAGTACCCACAACATATGTTTTGGTTGATATATACAGACATGGGGCGAATTAATTGTTAATGCTAATGCATTATTAATGCATTACTTTTTTCAAGTAATTCAAGGTAATGATTAATTCACCAGTTTTTGAATTACTTTAATGCTAATTCAATTCATTACTTTTGTCAAAATTCATTGAATTACTTGCATTACTTTGAATTACTGTCAATCAGAAATTTTGCCATCATTAGTATAGAGACTGCACAATAGAGAAATGAGCTACACATTGAAAGGATGTGTTTCCATAAGTTATTTCCATTCACAGTTTTCTTTTGTTCAACTTGCTTGTAAAGACTGTTATTTGACTAAGGAACATGCAAAATGAACTGTGAAACTTGCAAGCAAATGCTTTGATTTTATATCAATAAAGTGAAACAGCTTACAGTCACTGGCAGTCCCAGAAGAACCTTGAATAGTGGAAATGTAGCTGGGAAGTTTTGAAATGTAAGGTATTTTGTCCCACCTTATTTAAGTCAAATGTGTTTTTATCAATTAAAATCCTTTTAAAGCTAATTAAATGAGCTTTAAAATGGTGTGAATTTTGTTACAATCCAATATCAATTTCAAACAAACAATGTTTTGATCACAATAAGGGTAATTATCACTTGATTGTTCTGTTCATGCATTTTGACACTTGACCACTGGCACTAACAGTGTGTCTATGTGGTCAGTTTGAGCTACAGGGTAAATATATATTTGAGTCAAAATAAAAGATTAGAGATTAAGATACAGCCTGCGCTTTGTTGATTGGATATTCCAGTCAAGAGACTCAAAATGTTTACAATTTTCCTCCCATAAAATATACTTCCAAATAAGAAACTATTTTGGAAAGCTTCCCAGTTGTATGATAATAATATACAATGAAATATGATCACTTGAAAAAAGATCTGGGGTTGCTACATCTGAGTGTTATTTCCTCCAATTTTCAAAAAATATGAAATTCCAACAAATGGTATTGACAAGAATACACAATTCACTAGAAAAAGTGTACATATTGTAACCTGTGGCTCATTTGAAATATTTATATATATATAAACTATCTATATGTGAAATTCACATGTTTACGGTATTCACACATTTTGTTCAATGTATCAAAAACGTTCAGAGTCAACAGTTTTTTAGGATTCGGATTCACGTGAATGAAAGTAATGCTTAATTCAATGCATTTCTTTCTTAAATAATGCTAATTCAATGCATTACTTTTTCAAAATCAAGTAATGGTAATGCTAATTCAATGCACATTTTTGGCAAGTAATGCTAATTCAATGCATTACTTTCCAAAGTAATTCGCCCCATGTCTGGATATATAAGAAAAATAACTTTCATTACACACATTGGTCTAGAGGCCTGTAATTCAAGTTGGAGCTGGTTATTTCCTTTAAAAAATTGTATGCTTCCTGCAGGGATTCTTTGGAAATGGCATATTATATCAGGAAGCATGTTGGTCGCTCTTAATAACCATTAATTGAACATGGCAGAGAAAATTGCGACTATGTGCAACTGCCCATTCAAATCAGATCAATTTCTTATCAAAATCACTTTAGTCAAATGCACACCGGATAGGTGGCAATTGAAAACGCTCTTAACAATCAACGAAAATGTGAATCAAAAGTCGCTAGAAACGGTGTTTTAGATTGCCATTTGTCCCCAATTGGGCGACAAATGGCAATCAAAAACTCTGTTTCTAACGATTTTTGATCTACGTCTGTCAATAGTATTAATGTTTTCCATTGCTGCCTATCCGGTGTGATATGGTGCTAGATAAAAGAGCAGTGTCCAAATACTTAACTGTAGCAACTGCAGGAAAAACTTGACAATGAGGCATTTTGACAAGTGTAAACTCAGACCAGACTGTGCAGCCGCTTTTTAATTTAGAAACTCCAAATGATGTTCGGTCAGTAGCTGACCAGTCATAGAATCATCAGGCGACTTTCAAAGGGTCTGATCAGACTGCACGTATGCCCAGGCTGATCTAAGGCTTTGCTGGTCACTCATACCACATTGTTGGAAATCTCAGGTCACGGCTCAAATGGCTATTTCCATTTGGGCCTCGACGCAAGAAAACCTGTCTTTGAGATTTTCGACAAGGTATGTAAGGCTCAAATTAGTCTGCTCAGCTAAAGAGACTAGCTACAATGTTGAAATTTTAAGAGTAGAAAATGGAGACATAATACTCTCCACAAAGTGACATACAAAGGCACTGAACTGACTGGGAGATTGCGCAGGCTGATCTGCGTCTTCGTTGTTCGCATACAACAATGTCAGGTTTTATCGCATCAATGCTCATTTAAAGTTAGACTATTAAAACTGCCCTGTGAGGCTGTGACTCTCACTCAGTGACCGGAAGAATGCAAGTTAATGTCATACAGATTACAGAATATAAACCAACAATGTTTAAATTTGGTAAATTGGAAAATTATTAAGATTTGATCAACTCGCATTATCACATATATTTCAACCAATCTTTTTGAGGCAAATACTAGTAAAATACTAACAAATGTGTGTACTATATCACCATATCTGGACCACTGCCCGAATAGCCACAATAAAAGCACCATGGGCATTTTTATGGGGTACAAAGGAAAACTAACACCACAACAAATTTGTAAACTAAATGAACATCTAGAGGGCTACTGATGGGTCAATTAATCCTAACACCAACATTAAACCCTCCTTTTATGAGCAAGCAATGCACATATTACCCTTTAATTTGGCTAGTTTTTGCACTTAAGGTTTTTACAGGGTCACCTTACACCATCCACTTTATTGCCCATTGACTGCTGACACAGCTTTTTAATCCTTTAAATTGTTGTGGTAGACGATCCATCGGTTGTGCAAATGCATGATTTTTTTCAAAATTAACAATTTCAATAAGTTCTTTATCCATTATCATTAAAGTGTCACAGTTTAATTGGATCCAGATATCAGATTCAACATTTTGTCCAGCTTGATCCGGGTCCAAACTGTTTTCAAAAGATATCAGCAGATGCCGCCTAAAAGAGTTAAAGGTTTAATTGCTGCAACATATTACCTAGAAACCTAACTCCTCTGACTTCTGTTCTACCTGAGTTTTATGTCAATAAAGATATGTTCTGTTCTGTTCTGTGGCTGATCACATGACTGCTGATCAGTGATCACATGACTACACCCATCATAAGGCATCTGCCAGCTTCATCAAAATATGAGCCATGACATGTGATTTCCAACAATGTGGCATTTAGACGAGTGTAGACTCAGACAAGTCTGTGCAGCCTCCTTTTAAGCTTAGAAACTCCAATTAAATCATGATGTTCAGTCAGCAGCTTTAGTAACACTCAAAGAATATTCAAGTGACTAGCAAAGGCTCTGATCAGACTGCGCATATGTGCAGGCTGATCTGAGCCTTTGCTGGTCTCTTGACACATACAACAATGTGTTGGAAATTTCATGTTGCGGCTCATTTTTCCCAATTTAATGGTTACTGTAAAACTGTTTCAGAGTATGACTTTATAAACAACTTTGATTAACTGCCTAGATTTCATTCATGGCTGTATGTTAATAGTTCAAAATAATCCTTGAAGATTTCAAACACAAGATAATCTATAACACTGACAGACAGTAAAGATACAAAGCATCAAGTAAACATGTAAACAAGATTTATTGAAAAAAAAATTCTTTAGAAAAACCACAGTCAACCTCAGCAGTCACCCAAAACATTGTGTCTTTTTTTTCTTTTTGAGGGGTACTAAGATTGCGTAATTAAAAGGATTTTATGTAATGTACCAAGCATCATAATTTAAAGAAATATTGCCTGTATCTTTCATCAAAAAAAGTATGCTAAACAAAACTTAAATGTCGAAAGTATATCTTATAAAAGAGTAGTACAAGAAGGTTTGAGACTTTAAAACTTTTATTTGTAGCAATACGCTTTATTTTTCTAAAACAACATAGCTCCTGATAAATAATCGGCCATTTCCGATACCAGTTCCATGTTTAGAATGGCATCGGAGCAAAGATAAGTGCAGTCAAACCATCTCTGATCAATTCCAGTTCAATAGGAATCTAAATATTTATGTTGTCAAATGACAACGCTCAGGAATAGTTGTTTTCTCTGAAAGAGAGGTATACGACAAGAGAATATCCTCAAAATTAACATTTTTTCAAGAATTTTCTGTTTCATCCGAACACTTGCGAAGTGTAAATAAGATACAGTCATACACATTTGAAGTAGGCGCCTACGGGGGATTCATATAGATTAAATTTATGAAACCCGTAAGAACAGTTGAACGCTTAACTTCTTCAGCCAAAAAGCATTTATTAATAATAAAATTTGGTGTTTTAGTAATTAATGGAATACAGACACCGAGACTTTCTTGAAATAAGTTAGAATTAAATATCACGCATACTGCGCAAGACCATTAAGTCCCCTTATCGAGCCTTTAGTATTCCTAGCTGTGATAGAGAGATGCACATCCGCGTGGCTGGAAATAGTGACTGACCATTGTTACAGGTTGCATATTTACAGCACATATCAATTGTTGCTACGTTTATATCTTAGTTTTCGCAAGGTGTTTTGTGCTAGTTATAAGGAAATGAGAGATGGATAATAATATTTGCAGTGGTCCAGAAATAACCAGGAAACACTATTGATCAGCTGTTTATATCGGTCATACACGCCAAGCAAAACTTTTCATGTCGGACTTCAGACAGTTATTTGTTTTGAAGGTATTCAATCAATCTATTTCTCGGCCGATACTAATCCTCCATTTATTACACTTCGAATTCATTTCCACTTTCTCCCTGATTTTAGCAGAGTCTGTCAAAATCTGCGTTCCTCGTGGTCGCCCTGCGCGTGTTTTGTTTCCCGACATGTTTTTCTTTGATCAACAAGGTTACTGCGGCTGCGCCGATTTTGGGGTCAAAGAAAAGGTCATATGAATATTACGGAGAGATGCGAGAGTTTTTGTGCGGGACGTTAAAAATTATTTTCCAGATTCTTTCTCGAATTTTTTCCCCTTTCCTTTACATTTTTATGTTAAAAAGATATGAACGTGCACTGGTCGGTTTGGGAACATTCCATGTCACCTGTCAAAACTAAGGATTCCAAAATTCACATAGAACGGCAAAATACGTAGGGCATATTTCTTTAATGCTACCAGGGGACAAAAATTCCATTCGTCCGCTAGTCAATTACAAGTGAAATCTAGAAAAGACGAGTAATTCTTCCCAAAGTACTCACCCTACAGGACGAGTGCTTTGGGAAGAATTACTCGAGGAAGTCATATTGCATATTACTCCCTTATGATCTTTATTACATATACTTTTAAAGGACAAGTGCATGTGTTTGCAGGACGAGTGAAAACTGTAAGTCACTCGTCCTGGCAGTGCAATATTGAAATATTTTTGTCCCCTAATCAGTGTTGATTCAGGGGTTATAAGAATAACCTGTAGCAGAGTCGGCTGTGAAAGAGCCTGGTACATTAGGGAGATGAAGTCTTCAAACCCAGCACAGCCATGCATACTGGAGAGACCTTTCATCTTGTCTATCTAAATGGATCAATCTTTCTCTTTTTACTGTCAGCCAATCCATTCATTATACCAGGTATTTTTCTCCAACAAAATCTAGATTTTGTCATTAAATTGTCAAGTTACACAATCTAAGCCAACTTAATAACCCTTAAACCATAAATAGGAGATCAACAGCTTTTTAACAAGGTGACACATAATTCTTTATATCCCTAATCAGACACCTAATTCTTTATATCCTTAATCAGAAGTGGTTCTTCGGCTTACAATTTAACATATCCATTTAACAACTTTAAATATGTTGTTTGACATCCATTACTTAAGGTGTTAAGATCTTAATTTCAATTTTGAGCAGTCCTAAATGGTATTTATTCCAATTCTTCACAATTGGTCCAATTACTTATCAAATTCCAGATATAACAAATCTGAAAGAGATGGAATTCTCTTCAATGTTTGACAGGATATTCAATATACAAGTTAGTTCGACCTAGAAATGCCACTTGAACAAAGACATAAAGTTGAACATTTTGCTAGTGAATGTATTCATCATGTTGCCTTTCTGGAGGTGGGTGCTTTATAAGGGACAAACTGAACCCTAAAGGTTTGAGTGAGACGACACTTTGGAAAGTGAATGGCTCAATACATGTAGCTGAAACTTCTGACACTCTGTGACAATATCTTGAAAAGGTCATTGTGACATTAAAGGTTTCCATTGTCTGCCAGAAACAAATGGTATCTTGTCATTCCTTATAAGTATGTGAACATTGCTGATATGCACTTGTGAGAAAGTCCTTTACAATGCTTTTACAGATGTTACCCAAATTGGTTTTAAATTCAAAATGATCCATAATTAACGACTCTATTAATAAGTCACTGGGCAACAAATACCTGCATTGGTGATGGAGGGTGGAACAGGGTTTTTGGCTGTATATATACATGTATGTATCGTATTTGTCGCAAAAGGGTCACTGTACAGTATACATGCTACTATGCAAGGTGCAACATGTCAATGTCATCTTATGCAAACCTACTTAGGCTAGCAAGTCTGATAATACCTTAGGTGGCTCTTATTAAGCAGGGAAAATGACAAAGTCATCAGATAATTTTGGATATTTTGCACAGAAAACGTATCAAGAGAGTCGCCTGAATGTAAATTCTATAAAACACACAGAAACCATTAAGCAGGAATATGTTAGCGTATTTGTTTTTCAAAAATGATCCTAAATTTTGGCCTCAATTACAACCTTCTTAACTAGAGTCCAGTGGCACTGAAGAAGATTTATCTAATGTTATCCAAGGGCTTATCACTTCTTTAATAATATTAGTTAATTCCCTGTAAATAGTCAAGTACATGTATATACATATAGTGGCATTTAAAGCTGCATACTCTGTAACTATGAACATTTTTCGAAAAAAATATTTTCTTTTTAAATCATTTGTAAAAGCTGAATTAAGTTATGTTTTCACAATAAATCTGTTCACTAGAGCGGAAAACTGCACGGAAAAGTGTATTATCCTATAAAACAGGTGTGTTTTACTTGTGTCGATAATTATTTGCGTCCCTCCAATAATTATAGACAGTTAATTTTAATATAAATGCTGTTGTTTCGATACTGATAATTTGTTAAGATTTACGAAATTGGTAAAATGTATACCTGAATTTTAGTTTTTTTACTGTGTTCTTGAAAAATAGAAACATTAGTTCTAAAATTAAAAGATCAAAAGTTACAGACTATGCAGCTTTAATAACCTATTTGGGGGACCTTGCTGACAAAACTCTGAAGGGTAAAAATGAGCCAAACCATTTTTGATTATATATGCTTTGTGGTCACCTGCTGGGAAAGGGCTGACCTCTTGCCTCTTGTTTGTGGTGTCTAACTGTGAGTTTGTCATGTTCCCATTGGTATCCTGGGTCAGGTGTGGTACTTGATTGTATCGATTCCTGATCTTTGCATCCTTACTTACATTGGTCAGTTTTTAGTCAAGACCAAAGTCGAGTAATCTAAATGCATTTTGAGTATACACGCCGTGTAAGTTTTTGTTGAGAAGTAGGAAAGAAGAAATAAGATCCCCTATCCCATTTACCAATCTGCTTCACTTATAAACCTGGACACTAACCGACTCGATCAGCCTGAATCAGTATATAGAAATGGTTAATTAGGTACTGCAAACAGAGAACCTTGATCCCCCAACCCCCACCCCCTGATCACCAATCTGACTGACTAGCATAGACTGGCAAAGTCTAATGTGCATGAATTAATCTATACTAATGGCTTAGACACTGCAAACAGGGAAACCTGATTAGATTATTGGCATTTTAATTGTATTAATGAGCCAGTGTATGAGATTTCCAGCAATGTGGTATGTGCGACCAGCAAAGCCTCAGATCAGCCTGCGCATACGCGCAGTCTGATCAGAGCCTTTGCTAGCCGCTTGAGTATTCTATAAGTGTTAAGCTACTGACTGAACACCATTTGGAGTGTCCAAGCTTAAAAGGAGACTGCAGAGGTTCATCTGAGTCTACACATGTCAAAATGCCACATTGTTGGAAGTCTCATGCACTGGCTCAAATTTATATTTTATTTAAAGATCTGAGCTGCTGTGCTATGACCAGACAGGATCAAGTTTTATCAGATCAATTTCAAATCCATGCAAGTTCAAGTGGGGACCAAATAAGATAGTCTAATCAAGGGCGGTATCACTTATACAGACACAAATTGGACTTTTAACCAGTTCAGATTAACTGAATTAGCCCAAAACAGACCCACCCTTGACCTCTGAAATACTGAGACTGGCCAAAACAAGATTTACATGTGGTATGGTAGTTGCTATTTTCCCTCTACTAGACCCTAACATTTGGCCCTTGGTGCAAGAAGACCTGCCTTCGAGGGTTTGCGAACAATAAAGGTGCAGACCAGCCTGTGTTTCCACACAGTCTGATCAGCGCCTTTGTTATTCGCTTATTGGAAAGTATAATATCTAAATTTGCTATTAGCAAAATTTCAATTTTCTATTAAGTCTGTGTAGCTGAGCAGATTGGTTTGGGTATGACCATTTCGTAAACCCCAAAGACAGAATTCCTCGCATCATGGCCAGGACGGGACTTCCTGGGTTGAACCAGTACTATTTCAGACTCTGACACTGTTTGCAAAGGTTTCAGATTTGCAGATTACAAAAGTTGCCATTAGCTGGCAAAGAGTTAATTACAGAACAACTTCTTGATACAATGTGCTACTTTCTGGCTAAAACCTTGGCAAAAGTCAATTTCATTTGGCTCCAACTATTTCCATTTGGCTTAAGTGTTGGCTACAACAAATTCTTAGCTAGGGTAATCCCTGCAGAGGATAGTCATTAGTTTTTGAATACATTATATGTTCTGGGTGCTCAAATGTTTGTTATACACTATCCAAGAGCTGCATATACATAATGTACATCTTTAGCACCCCCAATGCCCGCCCTCCACAAATACCAGAGGATCCGCACTCTGCAAGTACACTCTGAACCAATCAGATATTTTTCTAAATTTGCAGTTCCTTGATATTTAAAAACACGCTTAGGGCTCTGGAGGATATGAGTAAGTGTATTACATATGATGAGAAGGTTCTTCTGATTCAGTAATTGGAAGTTAATTGAATCAAGTCTGGGTAGCTTGTTTTTCTTTCTATCAATAATTAAATCCATCAATATAAGAGAAACTTGAAAGGCAATTGAGTGCTACTGTAGATGTTTGGACTTTACTTGTTTGCTCTGTGGTTTTCTGATAGTCCATTGAGCCTGCCATGTTGGGCGGGATCAGTGACACCACGGTTTGTGGGTTACAGCTTAGACCCTAAACAGTTACTGTTTGTGGGTTACAGCTTAGACCCTGAACAGTTAATCAGTCCTTTTAGAAGCGTATGATACTACCTGGTCCTTTTTAGTTCCAAATTTTATAATGGGGTCCAATCCTTCCAATGACATGTACAATGTACATAGAAGTTGATACCTAGAATCTTATTTTGTATCGAAAACAATAATATTACATTGATCACCGCCACCAATCCAGCTCCTTCATCGCATATACCAGTCGGATTCAACTTTCTAGTTCGTAATTTTGCGAGCAAAATTTAGAAATCGGGCAATGCTATTTGATGAGACACTCATTGAACTTTCTGACACTGATATTGGTTTTAAGAGGATATGTATTCTGCTGGATTGTAATGAAGCAAAATGACATTTTTTAACTTCAACACTGATTCTAGAATCAGATAATGTGCAAGGGCACACTACTTAAGGTATGTTGAAGATAGATGTCGAGGCCATCTAATAGCATTTTCTGATTTCTAAAATTTTGTATTGGTTAGAAAAGTAACGATTTTGCTGAAATTAAGGTTCATCTCATTCATATAATAGGAAACAGATCCCTCTGCTTCATAACACTGTATTGATTTTATGCGATGAAGGAACTGGATTGGTGGCCGTGATAATAGAGTTACATCTTTGTTAAATATTAATGTCACATTTTATTATTATCATCATTATTATTGTTCAATGCAAATGAGCATTTCTGTTGGTCTTTTCATTGCCCTTACAGAAAAGCTGTCTTTGTGCAAATATCTGACGAATATGCTGCCAACTGCATTGTTCACAGTAATTGTTTGCTATATATTCACTTCTTGTCGCGAATACCCAGCGAACAAAGTTGGTCTAACAAAAAAGTGATCACTGAATGTTTGCAGCTTGTCATATAATCCCTGCATATTCGCAGCAAAAACTTTAACTTTTTTCAAGCACAAGGTATTATTCGCCCGGTATTCGCAATAAGTACTTAGTTCTGAATACTGTTCGATGTATATTCGTTACAGTGACTTTAACTTTTTATGTATTCACGGAGTGTTTTTCTAAGGAACTTCAACTTCTATAGCTCTCAGTCTAAAGATCTTATTTTTTTTTACTGGGGAGATAGATTCAAAATTATCTCCCCTTAAAACTCTTCAACTAAATGGCTGTCATAATTGCCATGATGCAAAAAATGACAACATGTTGAGAAGTCTTTTTACGGTATGTAATCTCTTCTCATGTGTTTTTCTGTTCCTATGATGTTTGAGTTGATACCTTTTGATTGTTCTCGAATTGTGTTACTTGCTGAGGTCAGTGCAAAATGGATAATTTTTGACTATTTGAGTTTAACAAGCTTTGACTTTTGTAAATCATTGATTGCTGCTTGTTCGCAGGATATTTGCAATTATTGTTCGCCACATAATTGCAACAGCTATTTTTACTTTTTATTAAAATGTTCGCAAAATATTCGCAGAAAGAGGGCAGTATATTAAAGAGGGCAGTATATTCCCTGCATATTTAATTTACATATTTAAATGCATGTTCATCGCATATTCGCAGAATGTTTGCTGGATATTCACTGCATATTTAATTTGCTGTCTTGAATCATGTTCCCCACATATTCGCTGAATATTCGCAGGCTGTTAACTCAAAGTATTCGCTGCAGACCTAATTTGCATGTGAGAGTATTCGCTAGCTGTAAGCGAAAATTGTTCACGGCAGTGCATTTCTTTCCGTAAGGGTGGTTCAAGCATCAATTGGACTGAGATATGGCAAGTCTGTACATTTCTATTATAGAAGTGTCACAGAAGAATAAGCTAGCCATGTAAGAGCAAATCCTTGTAAATGAATTCCTATCAATTAAGTAGACAATTTCTCCCCAGATAATTGTTCCATTATACACATAGCTTATTTACTGATGGCCAATAATTAGAGCAGAGACAGGACAAAATCAACACAGCGGCATGTTCAAACGACATAGCCTCAGAAAAGCTTGCATATTTTTTTACCTCGTTTTCACTCTGTGTTAAAACATGCAAAATTTCCCAGCATGCAAAGAGTGAAATACTGTGTGTGTTTTTGTTAGCTTCTGTGAGGACATTGTGTAAAACATGGAATGGATTAGGATGCAATGGAATCGATTGGAATGGATTTTTGTTTTTAAATGACTTAGCCCGGCCCGGTTCCATACTTTTGTGGCGATTGATCATGAAATCATTTCTACGGCCATTATCTCCTCCCTTCCGCTGATTTAAGAAGGGCTGTTGTCTGAGTTACAATCGAAAGTATGTGCACGAAGTACTGGTTAACCCCTTAGTCAAGCTTGCCCTGGAAAAAAGTGTGGTAGTGTATTGACCATCCTGACATGACCATAGCTCTTGACTGGGACATTAAGCACAAAACCAAACAAAATTGATGAGAAAAAGACATATATGACCCAATGACTAGGCTCTTTTTATAATATTTTGTTAGTTTATAAATCTTCTATTCTCAATACAAAACTAATTTCCTGTTTATGCTTTGATAATTGCTCAATAATATGGCCACCAGTCCAGAATTAATGTCTATTGAAGAATTAAATTATTACTCTTTAAATAGGTAGTTCAATTATTTATCCAACATTGTTATTAGAAATATGATAAATGACTAATTTTACAATTTTGTATGCCTTTAGAAAGTACATGAGAACACTTTTGCAGCCAATGGCAACCAAATTGTCAACTGCTTTGTCATCTGCTGTTGTGCTTTGGAAGCCTCCATAGCAAACAGTGTGGGCCCATCTGATCAGACACACTGTTTACATCCAAGTTAAAATCCGACCAAAACATTGGACTAAAAAAAAACGGTCCAAACTATATTCAAAGAATAGTGCACTTGTCATTTGTAACCATGCCCCCCCCTCCCCCAGCCCCGGAGAACCGAGGGGACTTTGACTTTACGTCTAGCTGCTCCCCTGCTAGGGAGCTGGTAAAACCATGCAGTCTGTCATGTTTTACATTACACTGCCAGGTTTGCCTATGTATATTAAATCCCTGACATATTTTCACTGCACTATTTGTCCAGGCTATCCACCGCCCTGTCTAGCAGTGGTAACAAATGACTGGTGCATAGCACTGGGAGAGAGTATTAGACATAATAACTGAACTCCATGTTAGGACAAGTAACATGTATGGAGTACAAAGCCGGAGCTACTCTACATTGTACATGTCATTACCGCTCATCAATAAACTATAGTCATAAGTGTGGGTAAGAGTGGTATTATGTCAAAAATATGAGACAGATTATCACAGATAAGAGCGAAATCCAACCCAAAACAAAACTCAAGTTTTAAGGATAAGATAATGAACACATGTATGCATTGAAAGAGGTACCAGCTTATTGAACATTGCAGTGAGCCATGTTGTGGGAAATAACACTGTAATCACATCGGTTCATATATGCATTTTTTTTTTGCGTAAAATTGAAATTATTTTCTTATCCATCATTTCAGTCATATGTTTTGGGTGATCAAAAATCCATCTCATGGAGACGGTTATTTTGAGTACCCACAACATATGTTTTGGCTGAGAAATAAGAAAATCAATTTTAATTATGCACTAGTCATGTATAGTGACTATCACATAGGGCTAGTTTAGCAAAAATTATTTGTGTAAAATTTTGATTATTTTCTTATCCATCATTTCAGTCATATGTTTTGGGTGATCAAAAGAACCATCTCATGGAGACTGTTATTTTGAGTACCCACAACATATGTTTTGGCTGAGAAATAAGAAAATTGATTTTTAATTGTACAGTGACTATCACTGGTGGGTGGTGGAACTTCCATTCTGCAGGTTCATAATTTACTTTCACACCAAAACCTTGAACATATTTTTATATTTTTACAGTTTGCTGTACTGACAGACTGTCAGGCATCATGATGGATAATTAATCACTGACTACAAAGGTTAGCCATGTTATATCAATATATTATTTTTGTCACATTTTGTATAATATATTTACAGGTGTGTGCCATTGAGAGAGCCATGTCTCCGTCAATTACTTTGTAATTAATATTTGCCACACCATCTTGTTTTATGGTAGGGGTTAAATATTGCATACATCCTTGAAGTATTGTGGGACAGTGCTGTATAAATGATGTAACATTCTGAAACAAATACAAATTTCTTGGGAACCCACTGAATCTGAAATTAAGAGTAGAATTTCAAAATTTTACGGGTCAAATGGGGCAAAAACCCAGCCTTGGCAGAATACTGCACCATAGACTATGAGCTAGCCTGGCCCCCAGGCGTTAACATGAATATATCTACAAAAGGGGTAAAATCTGGGATGTACACAATATTACTTGTCTACCCTTTTGTCTCAGTTTTAAATCTTAAAGAGCCAAAACATTTTCTCTTTTTTACAGAAAAATTCAAACTATTATATTCATCAGACTTAGTGGCTAGTCTAATTATGAGCCCAGTACATCCATATTTGTGCAATTGAGATATAATATGTTTATTAATAAAATGTTCTATTTTCCAGTGCAAAAGCATTATCCAATTTCAAGCAATGACTTTGAGAAATTGCACACAAAAAAAGAGAGTAGAGAGCTTGATGTTATGTCACAAATTTCTTCAAGCTTGTAACCTCGCCAGACAACCCTCTGCTTTTGTAATCTAAATCCATCACCATACAGTTTTGCACACACAAAAAATGTATTTTCCCTGAATTATAACAAGAAGTTTTGTAAATATGATTTGGAAGCAGTCTATATGAAAGCAGCATGATGAGAAAGAACAGTGTTGATAGAAACCAGTTCACCTGAATTTTTTTTCCACATTTTTATCATTAATCATTTTTCATCAATGTTTCCAGCTATATTAGCTATGCAGTCTAGAGACAAGCGCTTTTGAGGAACTCGGATCCGAGTTCATAAATTTCGCCAGTAATTGTGTTATCAACACTCTGAGATTAATTGTTTATTTAACTGGGCTCAGTATCTGAATTTAGAAATTACTCTGTTATAAGATAGCCCCATGCATACAGCAAAACATAATATATACATCATTGCCTTGTTTTTGTTGAATCTATTTTATCTATCAAAACCCAGACTAGACTGTTCCAGAAATTAACTTAATTTTAATAAGTTCCTACTGTATAAAAACAGCAAAGTATGCGACAAACAGCCACATACATAAAAGAGGTAAGTCTATTGACCCTTCATGTTCCAATGGAATCTTCCATCTACATGGGATGTTACAGCAAACAATTTTAGACGACATTTGCAGATGTGTTTTGCTGGCCCTTCAATGGTTAACAGTGCAGACGCTGATCAAATGTCGCAAGATGTAGCATTTCATCTGGGTCTTCACTGTTAAATGAAGTTTACTTGTATCCAAAGCTAATCACTGGCCTCAAGTTTTACATGCATGGAGATACGACAAGCTTACGATTCTATCTAGGCTGTTTATTTTGAAAGCAAATCTGACAGCGTGTTGATATATGTAATTTTACTCAGCAGTGATTGTTTTAAAGTACAGGGGCATCTTGTCCCTAGACTGTATGGGCATACATGTACATTATTTCTAGATTTAATTCTCCCTTTTTTTAAGATTTGGTTAACAATTTTCAACTTTACATAGTAATTCAATGTTCTCTTAAACAGCCATGGCATAAGGACCCAGAGGCGTATATGATACTTTACCCTATCACCCAAAATTTTCTCCTTAATTTTTTCTCAGTTCTCCATCTTTTCCTTTAATATTCCTCTACTCTTGGCCTACTGGGTTATATTTAACAACTTTTTCGGAAAAAAAAATATCAAGAAGACCATCAGAGTGTCAAATAGTTTGGATCCAGATCAGAACTGACATTCTGTTGGTCCTGATCTGGGTCCAAACTATTTGCAATGGTTGTATGGCAAAAGTCACCGCTAGCAAGGAAAGAGTTACACGTAATAACTTTGTCAGGGGACAAAAATATTTCAATATTGCACTTGTCCTGCAGGACGAGTGACTTACAACTTTCACTTGTCCTGCAAACACATGCACTTGTCCTTTAAAGGGGTATGCAATAAAGGACATAAGGGAGTAATATGTAATATGACTTCCTTGAGTAATTTTTCCCAAAGCACTCCTCCTATAAGACGGGTACTTTGGGAAGAATTACTCATCCTTTCTAGATTTCACTCGCAATTACTAGCGGACGAGTGGAATATTGTCCCCTATTTGTTCATTGCAGTTTGGGGGACATTTATCCACATTTGCTAAAATCTATGGCTTTTTGTCTCTGATGTTTGGCATTCTCATTAAAAACCAAGAAATATTGCCATTGTTACTGCTTCAGGACAAAGTGCTTCAAACTTTGTGATATTCCAACGTCATCTGCCCATATTGTTGTCGCCCAGGTTAACCCTTAAAACGCCAATCACGACTGCAGCAGACAACAAATTTTGAGACATCTTCCCAATTTTCCACAAAAATAAGGTATGATATTACATGAGAATCGTCTGCCAGCAGACGATTCTCATGAAATATCATGCCTTATTTGTTATTTTTGAAAAAGTGACAAAATTTTTAAGTGTCGTCTGCTGCAAATTATAGGTGGCCCTTTAAGGGTTAAGGAGTTTAAAGATAATACTGACAAGATATTGCAACAAGATAGCGATAAATAGTGCCTGATCATCTTCAGAGATATTGCCTTTGTTTGCTTTGATGTAATCATTAAATAAGCTACCATTGAAATGTGGGGCAGCCTAGATACGATACTTAGCTACACATGAACAGTCACATCTTTTCTCTGGGATATCTTGAAGTTCATCTGGGACAAAATTGGCAAAAACTGATCGGGAGGTTCTTTGGGTGCTGCATTTCACAGAAATCTAAGTCAGTACTGTTGGAAAGGTAACAGTGTCCTGTCTAAAGATTATACACCTCTCAGAGCAGTCTGATCTCGATTTTTTGTTTGCACAAACTTTTCATGTCTGATTAATTTGGTATTGGAATCAACATGTGAATATTATTGCAGGACTTTATTAAGAGTGTGTAACAGACAAATAATTTTCTTATTTCTCAACCCAAACGTATGTTGTGGGTACTCAAAAGAACTGTCTCAACGAGAGGGCTCTTTTGAGCACCCAAAATAATTGCTAAAAACCATGGGTAAGAAAATATTTACAATTTTATGCTGAAAATTTTTGTTTATCTAAACCTGTGTTATTGCGAGGAGATAAGCAAATATGTTTGGGTGTGGAAATGTGACACAGCTAGATCAGGTCCAACAAAATATTTGTTTGACATGCTGATGGTTCTGTTTTGTATTTCTGAACTTTTCGAAAACATTAATTCATGACAAAAAAATCTTGAAAATATCCAGCATGCAAAAAATTAATATTCATTAGGGTTATGAATGTATGGATTAAAATGACATAACTAAGTTATATGACTTTCTGACAACAGAAGGAAACGGATTTACTCTTTTGTTCAGCCTTTGTAATAAAGCAAATAAATTATTGTTTGACCAACAGATTTGAACTAACAGAAAATCTCCTTACAGCTACCTTTGTCCAAAGAATTTATAACATTTTAGAATATAAAAGGCCTTTACGTACCAAAAAATTAACTTTCTTATTTCTCATCCAAAACATATGTTGAAACTGATGATTAAGAAAATATTTACAATTTTACCTCAAAACTTTGGTTTATCAAAATCTATGATATTAATATGTACACAAAAACAATGCAGTAAGACATTGAATTGCTGGCTGCATATGGTAAATGTTCGAAATTTTTGAATACTTTTCTCTTTCTGTTCTCAAATAAAATGTTGGCAATCTGAAATGCTTATCAAAACAGCAAACAAGGATCTGCTTCTGATCTGGGTCTGTCCTATTTGCCTTTTAAGCAGGCAACTTTGATAGTGTTCCAAATTTACTGTAATCTTCCGTCCATATACATACAGGCCTTTTGATACAATTAAAAAATAGCTGTCTTATTTTTCAAACAAAACATATGTTGAGGGTTTTCAAAAGAAAGATGGTTTTGGTTATCTGGACCAATTATGTAATTTACACAGGTTTAGTTTACAAAATTTTTGAGCATAAAATTGTACATATTTTCTTACCCGTCAATTTTAACATATGTTTTAGGTGATCAAAAGAACCGTCTCAATGAGACGGTTCTTTTGAGTAATCACCACATATGTGTTGGTTGAGAAACCAGAAAAATATTTTTGGGTTTAACCAGTTCCAATAAAAGTGGACCACTATTGGGTATATATATATTCACCATATCTACATTAATTGCTGGTTCCCAGTCTACAGGTGGTCAGTAATGTAAATACAGGTAACCAGAACCCCCCCATTTCCAGGTATTGGGGGGGTACTGGTTACCTGTTTATCCATTACTGACCACTAATAAACCGGTAACCAGCAATTAATGTGGATATGGTGAATATTAAGCAAAGATTAGGGTATAAGTTAATCACTTGTACCTAACTCTGCATAACCACCCCAGCTAATTTGCATAATGTCTTATTGCCAGTTAATTGAAAGCAATTATCTTATGAAGTGTCAATCAAGTAGACAGTTTGTATTTCTCTAACAATGAAAAGGTGTCAAATAGGTATTTAAAGTGAAAAATTACATCATTTTTTTCTGTTTGATCATAATAGATAAAAATGTTAGTTTGCATATTTTGCACATTTTTTCTCAGATTGCATATTGTGCAGAGCTCCACACAACCAGGAATTATTTCTGCTTACAATATAGTCTATATACTGACACATTTTACTTAGTATATATTACATCAAAGAAATTTGAGAATCATGAATAGTAGAACATCAAGCTTCTATAATAACAGTTTAAATAGCCCTTATTAATTTACTCTTTGCATGCTGTGAATTTTTCAGAGATTTAATTTTGCAGTTTGGTGTTTTTTTACAAACTGAACTTCTTCAAACACCATCAAAGTGTCTAATGAGCTCTACAACAAACAGTTTCATAAGAAATATTAAAGAAAAGTTTCAACATTTTCCATTGATAATAAGGCATCTTATCTGGAGCTGTATGAGCCTTGCTACAAGAAAAGCTGATTGTTGCATGTGCATACCAGCCTGCATAGCTGCACATTCTGAACAGGTCCTGATCAGGTTCTGATCAGGTCCTAAAAAAGTTGCTATTCACTCTGAATCGCATTAAAAAAATAACTCGACTATCCACATGCAATTTTTTAATGTCCAACCACACTGGTCTCCGTAGCTGAGTTGGCTAGATTAAACCAGAAGACCAGATACCATTGATTCAAAAACAACAACAATAATGTTGTTATAAGGACACCTAGAAACAAAAGAATTTTTGTGATATGACTGTGTGAGATACTTTCCTTTCCCACACTTCAAGCGTCCTCATTGTCCTCTGATGTTCTTAACAGATGAAATCATCCATCCTGTCTTATCACGCCAAAACAACATTCTCCAGCACTCCAGCTTTCCCCTCCACCCAAACAAGCCATGACAGCCTTGCTTGTATATTGTGCCAGCATGCATAGTGCACATTGCCTGTGGGACGTGTCATGAAACTACCCTTCCTGTCTCCTGGCTTTAAGGGGTGCGCCGACAAATCAACAGCGGTATGCTATGACATACACGCAGTGTTCCCATTCACGAGAATTGCGCGTGATTCACTCGGAAATTGTAAAAATCACGCACACTTTCTAGGACCAAAACGTGAATTCACGCACGTTTTTTTTTTTCTCTCAAAATGTATAGAAAATCATCACTTTTCATTCACTTTACTGCGAGTTTGATAAGCTTTATTTTGTTTGGGTATTTAATGTTGTTTTGATCACCATAAATGTCAATATCCATGCCTGTAACATTGCAATGTGATGGAAGATCATACTCGATTCAACAGCCGTACCCCACCTGCCGTAATTAGATACTAAATTCACTCTAAAGTGTTTGGTCATACATACACTCTGACAGCATAAACTACGCTGTAATATACATTGCCTTTCATTAAAATGGGAGTTCTGATGATTAACAGCGTTAAAATCGACAGCACGTTGCAAAAACATCTTTTGTCAGAAAAATGATCTCATTAAAAGTTCTCCCGGACAGTTGCTAAAAATAACCACTTTTAAGAATTAACTCCCTTGTTGCAGTATTTTGGAATGCATGTACATTGTTGTCTTATTCTTATGACATCATTCTCAACCATAGTACAGGATATTTTGTATTTGGTTAAATCAATTTATAAATTACCCAGGATGTTGTTGATTCTACACTCTAGGGACTTGAACTTTCTTAAATATGGACATAAAAAATTATGCATATTAGTAACTTTTATCAATTAAAAATTGCCTACATATATAGTATGTATTTTACTATTATATTTAGATCCCATGTTCAAAAGAGCACAATAGACTTTTCATGAATGTCCTAATAATAGTTCCAGTGGTGTAGTGGATAAGCGCTATGCCTTGTAAACCAGGGGTCGCAGGTTTGATTCCCGGCTTCTCCATAAAACCACTTTTGGTTGAGCCTTCGGGAGTTCCTGTCAAATAATAAACACACAAATCATAAACCCTCCCGGCCCAGTACTGGTTTCTACCCATGGAAAAGCCACAAAAAAAAATAAAAAATAATAATAGTTTAAAATTTATGTTGTCTCAAAAAGTCATACCCACAAATTTCACTTCATACCCTCTAATTTCAAAATGAGGGGGTATGAAAACCCCCAATTTAAATTTTGAGTGGGAACACTGACACGGCACCTACTTTACTTGAAAATTTATAAATAAACCACGCCAGATTATTTTCGTCACAATGGTTCAACGAAACTACCTTTTGACAAAATGCCATCTGGCCATTTGGATGAAAGTAGTTTAGGTGCAGTGTTCTGCCAAGGCTGAGTTTTTGCGCCATTTGACACATAAAATTTCCAAATGTCCCACTTTGTTTGAGTTCAGTGGGCCATTGTCCCATGAAATGTGGATAGGTTTCTCAATTTCTTCATCATTTGTCCCTTGTTTTATCGGCACTGTCCCAAATATTTTGAGGACATGGGACATTTGTCCCCACCTATAAAATTTCTTGGCAGAACACTGTAGGTGAAATGAAGCCACACCATTGTCGCACAGGAAGTCGTTAGCACGAACAAACCTGTCGCCTATCGCTCGGTGCACACTGGGATTGAGCCGCCATTTTTATTAAAAAATATTATGCGATCACTGCTTGCATGACTCGGGGCTTTACATCCAGAAAATCTTGACTAAAAGAGAAATGATAAACTGTCAAAAATTTAAATTTTTGCTATTTTTAACAATAAATTCGGTCACTACAGCAGTGCGAGAATTGAACGAGACTAGCCAAATATCGCTAGTTACCCATGATGCAAAGGGCGAAATGCGAGAGATCTAGATGAGGTATCGTCAGGTCTCGCGAGAATGGAAGCCACACTCTATAAATGTGCTTTCTTTTCTTTCTCTTTATACTGTCAGACCCTCTCTCGAGTATTATCGGCATGTGAATTTTGTACATTCCGGGTTGCAGGATGAAAGCCTACAAGTAACCATATTTTTTTAACCTGCACAGGGCGTGACTTTCCCTGCACAGGGGACATCCAGTTAACGTCCCGATCGGAAGGAGGATGCACTTATCTATTGTCATCCCTGCAAATGAAACTAGAGAAAGCGTGTCCGGACACCGAAATTTTCCTCACTGCGAATGAGGATCGAACCTGGGACCTCTAGCACCAGAGGCAAGTGGCTAACCACTGAGCTACCACGCTGACATGGTATGTAGAGCAGTGGCTTAGATGTAAACATTAGACTGGGGATCGAAGGGTTGCTAGTTCCGGACTCAACCGAGTCGCTGTTCAGGAAGACATCCTGACAAGACTGAAAAATTGTTGACTGGGGCGTAAAGTATCAACAACACAAGCAAAAAGATCTGACCAGGTCGGATTTCAGGTTTTTTTTGGCCATTTGTGGTTAAGCATTTGTTATGGCAATTCTATTGTTTACTGTTTAGCACATCAATCAATTTTAGTCTGCTTTGTGTTTTCCATGATGGTTTTATGACCAGATGTACCGTTATATATCTCAAGTCAGTTAGGGTCATGACCTCCAAAATCTCTGAAAAATTGTCAAAAAAAGATTTTTCCAGTGGACCTACCTGAAATGGGAGTGATGGGAACGCTGTCTTCTTTGAATCCCATTTTTCCATATTCTTTCTTTACTTCAATACACAAGTCTAAAGAATGTGCGAAAACAAACACAGAAGCTAAAACACAGATCCTTACACTGTGTGTAGCGAGTCTAAACCGAACGTCGGCCATTTTTCCTAAAAATCCTAGATAGACGTTCCAAAAAAAGTAAATAACTTTACGGATTCATGAGTGAATACACTTATTATGTGTTATCCATTTACTTTCGAAATCATATAATCATTTATCCATTCGTTTGTCTATATTCCACGTGAATAATTGACACTTCTTTACGCGACACTGAGACGATCGTTTCTACTGCTAATTCACAAAGCAATGTGTATTCGGTAATTGGCCGTTACCTACTCCACCCTCGGTAAGCGATATGAAGCACAACGCAGCATCTTTGCAACAACCGGTAATAAATTCTGTTGAAAATAGCTTGTAATAATAACTAATGCAGACAAAATGAAGTCATAATTTGTGACAGAGTGTGATAAACAATCAAAGCGTGATTCGTTTGATAAGCACCTACTCAGGGCGGAAAAAGCAATAGCTGGAATGTGTGAATTGTGATAACTGAATTTGATTGGGCGATATAATTACTATTTGGGTCATAAACGGTTATTTTCAGAAGCACGTGCAACATTATAACAACAACAACAAGTATAAGCTTTTACAAAATGCTTATAAAAGAAATCTAGACTCCCCAATCCAGCCCTGCTCCCTGTTCAAGATCAGTATAAACTTGGCCCCAGGAAAAGTCCACATTATCTTCATTATAACTCTTTGCCTGCCTATTGTTGTCTGCTGATAACATTTACAGTTTAGACCAAGATCAGGTCCAATAAAATGTTGGGCTTGATCTGGACCCAAACTGTTTGACACTCTGATATATTTTTTAAAATATCGACTTGAATTTTTTTTATCAAAAACATGCTAGATTATTCACCATGCAAAGAGTTAAACAAATCCATTTGACAACCTACCGTGGAGTGTAAACGGAGTGTAAAATGCAAGCAATGGTAGAAGAAACTGTGTAAATACTGATTGGTCAGGCTAATATTATGCCCTTATAATAGAGTTGCTTGACTATAACAAGCCTGTTGGAGTCTTTGCCCTTTGTCACATGTGCTGCATTTTACAAGGGAAACAATAAGCACACATTTCATTACAGTAAGCAATACAGAGTTACATGTTGAGGGTCTGGATGGGGGAGGGGGGGTCCATTAAAAATTTAGCCCATTATTCATCTTATTAAAATTTTGGGTTATTCATTAAAATAAGACCAATTATTCATTAAAGGTAAGAAAGGTGGCAAAGAAATCTGATTATTCACTATTCATCAATTTTTTCTTCAATTCATTAAAAAGTAGGAATATTCATTATGTTTTAGGCCTTCATTATTCACTATTCAGTATTTTTTGGGTTAATTATACACTATTCATTATAAAAAAGGGCCCTTATTCACTAATCATTATGTTATACTTATATATCAATCATATATTATGTCACATGTAATTCTATTCCACAGGTAGCTGGAGTCTTCAATCAATACTTACCAGTTAACAGTGTTCAGCTCATTTAACATGGCAGCAGAGCGTGGATCCCAAACAGTGAAAGTGTACAGCAGATGTTTGTAATTGATGTATGCAGCGTTCAACGGAAAGTGTAGCAGTGAATTTGAAGCGTAGCGTTATAGACAGTGAAGCGTAATTATTGACAGTGTAGTGAATGTGAAGCGTTGCCAATAGAGACAGTGAAGCGTAATTATTGACAGTGTAGTGAATGTGAAGCGTTGCCTATAGAGACAGTGAAGCGTATATGTTGATGGTGCAGTGTGGTGCAATAAACAGTGTCAGTACATCCTTGAAGAAGTATATGTTAGCGTTAAAGTTTAACACATTCACTAAATAAATAATAAGTGAAAATGGCAACAGCAGTCAGCTATAAAGTGTCACCAGTGTTTACGACAAACAAACCGTATAGTCGATGGGTTGATGAAATTAAAGCGTGGCAAGCTCTGACTGATTTAGATGCAAAGAAAAGAGGTATAGCAATAGCGTTGTCCCTTCCTGAAGAAGGAAAGAACTCAATAAGAGATAAAGTGTTCAGTGAACTTACTGTAGATGTGTTAAATGCAGATGATGGTGTTGAGAAACTTATATTGTTCATGGACAAGATATTTAAGAAGGATGAGTTTAGTGAAGCTTACGAGGCATATACAGATTTTGATAGATTCAGACGTAGTAAAGTAACATCAATGGAGGACTATGTAACTGAGTTTGAGAAACTGTACAATAAAACTAAGAAGTTTAAAATGGACTTGCCTCAACCTGTATTAGCGTTCAAACTTTTAGAATATTCTGAACTAGAAATGAAAGACAGACAATTGATACTAACAGGTGTTGACTATACAAAGGTAGATACATTATTTACACAAATGTGTAACTCATTAAAGAAATTCTTTGGACAACAGGCTGCCTCAGGATATGAAATGGTTGATACTAGCGGTATTAAAGTTGAATCAGCTTGCCTTACTTCTGAAGACGTTAATTATGTGAGAAATTGTTGGGGAAGAAATACAGGTTACAGAGGAAATCGTGGAGGCTACAATGGACGCGATAATGGTGTATGTGGAAATTTCACTAGTAGAACGGGAAGTGGAAGCAACTTCAAAGGAAATGATAACTGGGAACGTGGAAATTTTGGTACCAAAGGCCGTGGTAGCTTTACTGGTAAAACGACAGCAACAAGTTCACTTAATAAGCCAATTAATCCTGATGGACCTGATGGTCAACCTCTCCGTTGTCTAAGTTGTGATTCAGTAAGACATTTAATGAAACAGTGCCCACATTCATATGAAAACCTAAGTACCAAGCGAAATGTTGAAAATGGAATGTTGTTCACTAGTAATAAACCACAAGATACACTTATACATTTGGCTGAATCTGCCAATTCCGCAGTATTAGATAGTGCTTGCACTTCAACTGTAGCAGGAGAAGCATGGATAAACTGTTATATGGACTCTCTTGATCCTTCCATCAGAGATAAAGTAGTTGAACAATCAAGTGATACACAGAATAAGTTTGGAGGAGGAACAGTTCTTCAATCAACAAAGAAGGTCATATTTCCATGTATGATTGCTTGAACTGAATGTGAAATACAAGCAGATGTGGTATCCAGTGATATACCGTTACTGTTGAGTAAGGATTCAATGAAGAGAGCTAAAATGAAGCTTGATTTAGAGAATGATAGTGCTTCCATATTTGGAAAAGATGTTCAATTGCAGTGTACCTCTTCGGGACATTATTGTGTACCGATAGATCAGATAAATGTCAGTGTTGATGCTACAGCTTCTGCATTAATTGCAACTTGTCAGCAGAAAGAATAAGCTGAGATCATTGAAAAATTACACAAACAATTTGCTCATCCTACCTGAAATCTCTTCTTAAAGATGCTGGTGGATATACAAAAGACCATCTAGATTATGTAGATAGAGTAACTGGTAACTGTGAAGTATGCAAACGATTCAAGAAGACTCCAGCTCGACCAGTAGTATCTCTTCCATTAGCGACTGAATTTAATGAAGTAATGGCAATTGATCTTAAAGAATGGAAACCCAATATGTATTTTCTGCATTTAGTTGATGTTGCAACAAGATTTAGTCTTGCAGCTGTAGTCAGAAAGAAAACTCCTGAAGTTATTACAGAAAAGATAATGACTTTGGATTGGTAGTGGTATGGGACCTCCTAAAAAGTTTTTGGCTGACAATGGTGGGGAAATTGCCAATGAAATATTTTGGGACATGTGTGCTAATCTGAATATTGAAGTAATGGATACAGCTGCATATAGTCCTTGGCAAAATGGAATATGTGAACGCAACCATGCTGTTGTTGATAATTGTGTAGCTAAGATATTAGAAGACCAACCTTATCTGAATCTGAAAGTAGCCTTAGTATGGGCAGTGAATGCAAAAAATAGCTTATCAATGGTTTATGGGTGGAGTCCATATCAGCTTGTGTTTGGGTCAAATCCAAATATGCCTAATGTTATCAATGACAAACCTCCTGCTTTATAGAACACTACTATCAGTAAGAACTTTGCAAAACATCTTAATGCATTACATTCAAGTAGGCGTGCATTCATACAAGCAGAATCGTCAGAAAGAGTAAGAAGAGCACTGCGTCATGAGATAAGAGCATCTGGTGAATGTTATCAACAAGGTGACCATGTGTACTATAAGATAAATGATGAAAATAAATGGAAAGGGCCTGGAACTGTCATTGGTCAAGATGGCAAAATAGTGTTTGTTTGGCATGGAAGCATTTATGTTCGTGTACCTCCCTGTAGACTTATAAGGTGTGGTACTGAGTTCAGTGTTGAAGGGAACAAAGGGACAAGTAATAAAGAACAAAATGAAATTGATAGACTGTCTAAAACAAGCTTAGTTGCAAATGAAAGTGATTCCGAATCAGAAATGAAACTGAAAAGGAATATGAACCATTAAATCTAGAGGAGGAACCAGAAATTGATCCTGTTCCTATCTTACCTGAAGTACAAATTCAACAGAATGCTGAAATAGTTAGACCCAAAGAAAAACCAAAGATACCAAGCATTGGTGAGAACATAAAATATCGTGCTAAAGATAGTGACACATGGGTTAAGGCAAAAGTTCTTAGTAAAGGTGGTAAAGCTTCAGGGAAGAACTTGGCATATCTGAAAACAAGGATACACCTTCAGGTATAGATTTCGCGAAAAATATTGAAGAGTGGCAAAAGTTTAAGCCAGTTAATGAAGTTAACTCTGTCATTGTTCCTGTTTCGAGACATAATGAAAATAAAGTGAAATGTGCCAAGCAATTAGAACTTGAAAACTGGAAACAATTTGGTGTATACGATGAAATTCCTTATTCAGGACAAAAGTTAATGTCTACCAGATCGGTTATTACTGAAAAAGAGACAGAAGGTGTAGGTAATGTTAAAGCCAGATTAGTAGTAAGGGGTTTTGAGGAAGAGTGTGATGTAAAATCTGATTCACCTACGGTTCACATCGAAGTCTCAGATTATTTCTTGCAGCTGCCGCTACACAGAATTTGTTAATTTCATGCATACTAATTATTATAAGCATCAATAATCAAGTAAGGTAACTTTTTTTACATAATTATATACTCTCCAATAGAAAACCACATTAAGTGACGTTAAGCGACGTCATGACATCACAATAGCTCCTTAGTTACGTTACAGTGTAGTGTTATCATATGTGAAGCAATATGGAGTATAATAAAGTGTACAGTGTAATATTTGAGTGTTGGTGTTTAACAATGGTAGCAGAGCGTGTGTAACAGTCCTCTGAAGTGGGAAAAGAGTTTTAATCTATGTGTATTTAGAGAAAAGAAGGTATCTAGTGTATTTTATTAAAAGAGAAGAATTTGAAGGAGGTCAACATGACTACTAAAATCAATCCTCCAACTATCAACAAGGGAAAACCATATGAACGTTTTAGACAAGAATTGTTGGCATGGAAGGAGATAACAGATCTTAGCAGCAGTAAACAAGGTATTGCCATTGCTTTATCTTTGCCAGAAGATGATGAGACTCATATTCGTGACAAAGCATTTGATCAAATTTCTATTGATGATCTGAAGAGTGATGATGGGCTAACTATTCTCTTAATTTTTTTGGATCAGCATTTGGCCAAGGATGATTTGACAGACAGCTTAGAAAAATTTGAGGATTTCGATGATTTTAGAAGATCAGAGGGACAGTCAATCCATGAGTATGTGGCTATTTTTGATGCCAAATATAGGAAAATAGAGAAAAAGAAAATGACATTGCCACCTGAAATTTTAGCTTTCAAACTACTTCGAAAAGCAAACATCAGCAAGGAGGAAAAATTGTTAGTATTAACAGGAATGAACTATGAAAACAAGTCATCATTATATGAGGAGGCTAAGAAATCCCTTAAGAAGTTCAAAGGTAGTGACACTGATTTGAGTAGCAGCAGTTCAAGTATTAAATTTGAACCAGCTTTCCTTGCTGCAAATCAAGAAGCCCTGCTTGCAGCTGGATATGTCAGAGGAAAAGGAAGTTTTCAAAACAGTGGTTGAGATAGAGGAGGATCATGGAAGCGTGGAAAACCAGGTAAGGGATATATAGGATCAACATGGAATCAGAGACCAGAGTCAGGGAAGAGTGTAAACAAGAATAGCATGAAAAAGAATACTAATCCAACAGGGCTAGATGGCCGTTTATTAACATGTAAATCATGTGGATCATTTAGGCATTTACTGCCCGCATGCCCAGACAGCTGGGAAAATTTGTTGAAAACAAATGTGGTTGAAGATGAAAATGCTGTATTTTTTACTGGCTATAATAAGGAAGAAGTTCGTCGTTTAGAAATTGATGCACGGAACTGTGCAGTGTTAGATAGTGCATGTAGTAGCACCGTTTGCGGTGAAAACTGGTTAAACAGCTATATTCAGTCATTAGATAGGGAAGATAAATTGAAGGTTCAGCACAGTATTGGTGAAAGAGTATTTAAGTTTGGTGGAGGGACACGTTTAAAGACAAAGGGAGAATATAACTTGCCTGCAATCATTGCTGGCAAAGAAGTGATAAGAAGAACAGATGTGGTAGAATCCGACATACCACTGCTTCTTTCAAGAACAGCGATGAAGAAAGCTGCCATAAAGATGGACCTAGAAAATGATACTGCATCAATTATGGGTAAGGGTGTTTCTTTAAATTTGACTACCTCAGGACATTATTGTATCCCAATAGATAAGGCAGAGGAAGTAGCAGTAGAAGCTGTGTGTGCTGTCAGACTTGATGTTTTAAGTAAACAAGGTCAGTACAAAACAGTTTTAAAGTTACATAGACAATTTGCACACCCAACCAAGAAAAGACTAATAGCATTATTAAAAGATGCTGGAGTATGGAAGGAAGAATACTATGAAATTGTATCAGAAATAGAGGAAAAATGTGAATTGTGTAAGGTTTATTCCAAAACACCTTCTCGCCCAGTAGTCGGTATGCCAATGGCAACAAAGTTCAACGAAAAAGTTGCTATGGACCTAAAACAATGGAATGATCGTTGGATATTACATATAATTGACATGTGGTCAAGATATACACTGTCTGTTTTTGTTACTAGAAAGAAGCCAAGCAACATTATAGATGCTTTGATGACTCACTGGGTTGAAAAATTTGGTGTCATGGGGGCTCTCATGACAGATAATGGTGGAGAATTCAACTCAAGTTGTATTGATTTTGAATGTGCAACTATGTACTGCAGCAGGAGAGAGTCCATTTCAAAATTGCTTGTGTGAAAGGGTTTATGCTATAACAGACATGATGCTACTTAAACGTGAAGCAGATTATGGAAAAATGAATTCACAGACATTACTATCATGGGCTAATATGGCTAGGAACTCTCTGCAAATGTGGAATGGCTACAGTAGTCATCAACTTGTTTTCGGCAAAATTCCCAATCTTCCGAATATTATGCAGGATACATTGCCAGCATTAGAGGGAAGAACGCGTAGTGAAGTTTTTTCTCAACATCTAAATGCTTTACATGCTACAAGGAAAGCATTTATCCAATCTGAAGCAGAAGAAATGATAAGAAGGGCTCTTCGGAACAAAGAGCTTCAGAACAGGTTTTTATGAATGGAGATAGAGTATTTTACAAACGTGAAGGCAAAGAACGTTGGCTTGGACCAGGGAAGGTTGCTTTTCCAAGACGGGAAGGTAGTGTTTGTGAGACATGGGGGAGTTTTTGTTAGAGTGTCTCCAAATAGGTTACAAAAAGTGAATTCATATTCTACAGATGATAATGTGGACAATGATACCAGTAGCAAAATAGAGGATAATGTAGATGCCCTAAAAGAAGTGATAGAAAACCGAGATATACACCCAATATCAGAATACATACCGACTAGAGAACTGAATAAAGATAAACAACAGAACAGGAAGATACCAAAGGTGAATGACATTATTCATTACAAACTACAAAATACTGATGAATGGATAAAAGCAACTGTGACTGGAAGAGCAGGAAAAACAACTGGTAAAAATAAATATTGGTACAATATTAAAGAGGATTTAAGTGAAGAAAAGAAAAGCATAAATCTTGAACAAGTGGACTGGGAACTGTTGAATGGTGTTGCAAATGTTAATATAGTGCAAAAGAATGAATGCAGAATCAATGAGATTACTGAAGCAAAACTGACAGAATTAGAGAAACTGTGCCATTTTGATACATATCAAGAAGTGCAGGATTGTGGCCAATATACAGCTGCTTTCCAAAATTTTTATAGGTAGCGATTTTTGTCATAATTATTTACATACCCTATCCTTGTTTGCGTGTTTGTTATAAACATGTGCTTTGTTTGATGTTTGATTTTTTTCTGCCAATACACGAACGATATATCTAGTTATAGTGAGTAACAATATTGATTGTTCTTGGAGATTTTTTGTATCAAGTTGTAACTTCTGAAAAAGTTGTATATATTTTTAGTAAATCAAAGTCACGCTTAGGGATGTCTGTTACAACGCAAGGTGGTTCTGGACGACAGTACGTTACGGGTTCCAGACGAAATATTTCTAAATATAGGTTTGTGCTATTGAATGTGTATCGTTTTCGGGAGACTTAAGACACAATAAACAACAAGTAGCTTAATTTGTCATTGTATATTTGTCCACGACACTTATCTAAACTTAATCAATCCTGTAGAGCATGGCAACTGTATCCAGTTAACGCGTATATGATACATTATTATTCTTGGAACTGCATTTTACTACTACACGTGTCCTCATATCCTTATTTAGTACTTTCACTTTCGTTTTCTTTGAACATTTTATGACTTGATATGATTAGACATTGCATTGTCCATCACAAAGACCAAGAAAGAACTTTCTTATAAATCCGCTTACTTTAGACGAACACGTTTTTAAAACCAAATCAAATTTACTGCAGTCATTTTTCCATGTTACAGATGTGTAACGACTGCAAATATTTTGTTACAGGTTATTGTCGACAGCGTAGCAGGTGGAGACGACAGTGATGGATTTATAAAATATATCTTACACCGAAGAATCATCTGTTTTGACCAAGGGTGAAATGTCATTTACCCTCTATGAGAATATGAATATGGCCAATACTCGGAATATGGACTGTTATTTCGAGATGGGCACAACTTGACATCATGGCCTTGTGCTTAGCGTGTCAGACTTTGGAACCAGAGGGCCAGGGTTGATTCCAGGGTGGGCACTTATAACATTTTTTTTTCTTTTTCTTTTTTCCTCTTGTAATGCAAAACTACTTCATACAAGAAATATGGAATTATATAAATGACAAAAATTACACTCCTTAAATTTTAAATTGAATTATCCTCGAAAATTGTGGGCGTGGGGATAACTTTGGCCCTCCTGCAAGATAATTAGTCTGGTGAACCCATTTTTTTTTCTTTTTCCTTATATGCCAAATTATAGTCCATGAAATAATAACAATAAATATGATTTTTGATGTCAGCTTTATATATAATTTACTCCAAAGATCGAAATCCTTTTATGGGGGAATAGCCAAAATATATCATGCAGTATCTTGACATGGCTTGGGAAAACAAATACATTTTCACATTTTCTAGAAAGCTTGAGGTCATAAGCAATAATTAAAATTAAAATAAAGAAGCTGGATGGAGATTACAAACATTTTAGCTTAATATTAAGGACTTGGATTTTTTCCAGGAATTTTGTAAAATGCTGAAACTTCCATGTGAGATTATGAAAAATTGAATGTGGTGACATATCCTTTTTATTTCATAAATTGACAGTCCATACATAAAAAAAAACTGTATGCAAACAATTAAAAAGATTTTAATGTGGGAAGTATTACCCGCAATTGCCCTTAATAAGCTCCAGGTCTGACAAAATGTAAGTCACATATCATACATGTTCGAATAAAATAACATTTTAAGCGTATCAAAGCTGAAGGCTCTGAGGTGAGCTAATAGTATAGAAATGACTCCAGCCTCAATCCGTCTGTCTGTTGGTCAACATTTTCAAACATCTCCTTTGAAAAACCACAATGTCAATCGGATTTCATATGGAGACTCCTTAGAATGGAGGGACGAAAGTTATTTGAATGATCTTAAAATGCATTTAAGCACCCACCCCCGTTGCTTAGGCTGCTGTCCCTTCTGAGGCGGTGATTCTTTTGTTGTTGATCTATTGTTTAATGTACTTCTCATTATGAGGGGTTCTGTGTTTGTCTTTGTTTTGGTATGCATTACTTTGCGCCCTCCCTAGTTTTGCAATCATCTTGAAGAGGAAGAGAGAGCTGGTAGTTTTTTTTACTGTCTTACGGATATCTTGTTACTGTAAATGTTCAGTGGCTTTTCCTAATGATCTAGTGGGTTGGTCTGGAGTTTATGATTGTTATATTTCCTGATCATACTCAGTAACTTCTTGGTTTTGTGACCAAGATGTCGCCATGCTCAAATAAGGTAAAACCCTTTTTAAATATTCTCTGGAACCTGAAGACTAAAATGCCACCAATCACATATATGGTATTAACCTTTAAATTCTTTTGATTACCTGGGGCTTGGTATGCACATTCGATGGGAGGTCGCACAATGCTGAACAGGCGTTGAATAGGCTTCAGAGCAGTATTTACATTTACTCAAGTGTTCATGAAAGAAAGAAAAATGTCGTCTCACATCTGTTACAGAAAAACTGACGTCGTCTATTGCCTGTTACACAGTCGTCTCTAACCAGTAACATTAGAAAAATGAAACTTTGAGGTTTTCAGTATTTTTTTAAGAAGGACATGTTAAAATTGACTGAAAAATCATGTGAGATCTATTGTCTGACAATTTATGCTTATTTCATGATGAGAACGCAAGTAATTAATCACAAACTACACATTCCTGAAGTTCCTTTTTCAGACCAGAGTTTTACAATTTAACTACAAATATCTATGGTGTTTGTACTTCTAATGTCAAACTTACAAACACTAATATGACAGGAATTATTTAAAATAGCCAAACACACTATATTATCATTTTCTGCGACGTCTGTGTGTGTTGCCTCTTTCCACTGTCGTCCAAAACCCTAAATCTGTCAACTAAAACCCGTTACCTGTCGTCCAGCACAGGTAAGCAGTCGTCATGGGCCCGTAACGAATTGTCGTCCAGAACCGCCTTGCGTTGTAACTGACATCCCTAAGCGTGAAAGTTGCTTATCAAAACTCTATTTCAAATTAAGGGCTAATAAGGAGAGCAGCAAAGAACATTGTGGTGGTCATCTATAATGTCATGTGTACCAAGCATTGTGAATATACTTTGAGAATTTAAGCTATCGAGTGTATCAACAATTAATCACTTGATTGACTTGGGTGTATGTGCACTAGCGGGTAGTACAAATTTTATAACTTAACAAAATGACTTTTAAAAGATATTTTTAAGTGCATTTTTGGATGTTAAAAATTGATGCTTCATAGTAAGCGCCCTTTATTGGGAGAAATGCCAAAAGGAAAGTACTGCCAAACAGTTAGAATGGACCAAGTGGGTTTGAAATTGTATCAAGATTGGGAAATGGCATCTTTTAAGATGATTCCACACTCCAAACCTATTCTCATCGAAAACCCAGAATGGCTGGCATCTGAAACACGAAAATGTTTATCTACATTACATTGATTTGTGTGTAAAAATCTACTGGGAGTCGTAGATAGGGAGCTATCTCATGAAATACTGGTGATTGTTTCATTTACAAGCTTAAGTTGGGGGACCCCTTTAAAAGTCATGAGATAGTCCCCCTATCTACGACTTCCAGTGGATTTTTTACACACCAATCAATGTAATGTGGATAAACATTTTCGTGTTTCAGACGCCAGGCACTATTGGTTTGCGATGAGAATATGTTTTCATATGTGAAATGTTTGCCGAAAACCAAACGATGCAATTCGGTGGCCGTTACGGTTTCGGTTCGGTTTCGGTTCGGATTCGGTGTATATGTGAAACAGCCCTAACTAATATTCACCAGCAAGCGCGCGCCATCCAGTGAATATGACAATATATAGACTGGCCACGTGAGCGTTCTAAGCCAATGAAAATAGGTCTTTTACTTAGTTATATAATAAATCACTTTGTCAGAATATACATTCTACTAAACTCATATCTGAGAAACGTTTACGTATGGACTTGGCAAGCATCAAAGAAAGTGTCAGTGCTGGAGATATTTCAGTTACATGGGTACAAACTAGTAACCAGATTTCTGATTGTCTGACTAAAGCGGGAGCTGATTTCCACCGACTTATTGAAGTATTGAAAACTGGAAAGGGACTTGGTTAAGGGACTGTTTCCATGTTTGGCTTTTGTTTGTGAAATGGACCTGCGAAATACTTGAGTGACAGTGTAGGAGATACAGAAACTTTATATACACTGATATTTTTTTTTATATTTTTCATTCAATTTTTTTTTTTATTTGCAATACATTGATCTATGTTCCAGTTCATCATTTTTCAGTTTTTTTAAAAAAAAAATATTTTTTTTTTAAGAAAACCATGGTAAATGCATCACCATATTAGTCTTAATGGTTTGGAACTAAGTAGTTCTTTCTTTTCATTTGTCTCTACACTTTTATTTCTTTCTTTACTTAAGAAACACCCAGGAATGTGTTATACTTATATGTGACCAGCCATGAGATTGTGGGTCCAAATGAGGTACCTGGTCGAAATTGAGATATTGATATTTTCTGATACCTATATATCCCTGGAGTATACATGTGAAATTTCAGTTCGATATCTTAAGCGATTTTTGAGAAATAGGCAATAGTTCATAGGTCCCTACGTCATGGAATTGTATATAAAGTGTTTGCGACGTCAACGTTAATTTTCTGATATATAACTCGGCGAGCTTATTTCAGGATGTTCGAAATGAATTGATTATTCTTTTGGGAAGTTCATTTCACTTCAGAAATTCTCTATTAGAACATTTTGGGATCATAACGTGAGCGGATAAATCGTCAACATTATTTCTTTAAAAATATAAATGTATTAGATTAAGCATTTTTTCTGGGTTCGAAAATTTTGAAATTAAATTCAGAAAGTATTATTGCTACAGTATGAAATGTTTGAATGCGGTCTTTTTAATGATAAAAATGGGTATTTATGCAAATCAGAAAGTTGATCGTTAGCTCGTTTAAAAAAGGCGATCAGATATGATTCATGCGCGGATCCAGGGATTCTCGTCAGGTGGGGGAGGGGGGTCCAGGTCCATCTGGCATATAAAAAAGCTCTGACAACGTTTTTTTTATTTTATTTTATTTTTTAGTCCTCGACTTATTTTACAGAAGTCCAGTGATTACTTTCAAAGAAAACTATTATTTGCCAAGGTTCCAGTGGGGGTGGAATTTTTTCCAGGGGGGGGGGGGGGGTCCAACTTTTTACAGGGGGATCCAATTGCTTTTTCCCAATAGAAACCCATATAACTTGTGATTTTCCAGGGGGTCAGACCCCGCTCTGGATCCGCCCATGTGATTCCGCGCATCGTGGTTTAATCAATCTACTCGTTTTCAATATAACCTTTGCTAATTCATTTGTAGAAAGAGGAGGAAATGTAGCATCAGCAGCAGTGCTGCCAGAAGTAGTAGTTATAAAATACATAAGTCAGTTTGCGCTCTCAGTGGTGTGTCGCATGCGGTAAGCTGATCCCGGAACCCATCACGCGATATTCAATTCGTAAAAGTCGGGCACCGATAAATTAGTAGTTTAGCCGTGTCTCTTCTGTTCAAAAATTGTGTTAGATCTCTCGTACCAATACAGATGCATTGCTTCACTTCAATGTTCCCTTAGAAAACCAAAGCAAACTACTGAATTTACACTGTCTCGGTCTTAACATGCGCAAATGCTGATCAATATTTTCGCCGATTGTGCATACCTTCCACTGAAACAGAGTTTTGAATTTTAAAGGCTGTCATAATTGAAACGGCGAGACATCTCGTATAATCGGTGTAATCAAATTCTATTATGTACATGTACAATGTATTTTCAAGCATGTAACATGCTGTGCAGCTTAAAACAAAAGCAGAGAAAAGAGTGGATGAGCTCCCACAAAATATATCAAGCCAAATGTCTAGTTGAGAGTTCGATATCAAAACGTGACGAAATCATGTCCTCCTATCGCTAGATGCATCGGATCAAAGTGATTCATGCGGATGTACAAGTCCCCACCACTTCCCTATCTTCATATATCTTTGGCTGTCACTTGCTAATATATCTTTGCAATACAAAAATATTTAGAACCAGGTCAAGAGCAATGGATACCCAAAGCGCTATTTTCTTATTTCTCAAAGAAAATGTTTGCAATGGGTACTCATTAGAAGCGGCTCTTTCTAGTGTGAATGCTGTCCGCTTATATTTGATAGGATCACATGCTAAAATGTTCAAATTACAGTCGCGGAAGTTGTGAACAGTGTAGCCTATGAATAGATCTACTTGCTAGGAATACATGTGTACATGTACCTATCCGAATAATTTTGGTTGCATATTTATCAGCTATAACCATGATTAACTACAATCAGCTTGCCGAAGTTACAATTAATTTAACACAGATCAGATCAAAATGGATCCATCTCTAAACTTCGGAATTATTGAAGTAGATCAGATAAGGCGCGGACAAAAAATGGGGTGTACCTGGCTTAAACGCTACAGAACATGATTTTACACAACTTATAAAATGTCGGTACTTGGCGCGTATGCGTTAAAATCGTTATATGCATACATGCTTCAACCACCACGACCTCTAAGTCATTCAATACATTTACCCGTAACAGTCACACCTCAAAGCGTTTTGTGGATACATAGCTACATAGTTAGGCTACAGTAGAAGTGTAGTGTTTGGCTTGAGCCTTGATCTACATGCTCTGGTTGCGCTGTAGAAAAGGCTCGTCTGAGTATTTGCGGTTGGCAAATGCGATAAATGATAAGCTGGCACAGTTTTCAAGTGGCTCTAATACACGCATGGAACAAAACGGATAGCCCGAAAGTCGAGCCTGAATATACGTAGTAACATGTAATAAGAAAGAATTTCTAAATTTCGTGCAAAAATGCGCTCATGGCAAAAGCTCGTGACTTCATCTTACAGCATATAGTAATACGCACATCACCGATTAAGCAGTCTTGCATTTGTCATGCTGATACATGTAGCATACACGGAACAGTCAGCGTATCAGACTTGTAGCCCTATAAGCACACACGGAACAGTCAGCGCATCAGACTACTAACCCAAATATTGATGTTGATGTTTGTGTTCATACATATTCGCCACTTCGTGCCGTCACAGTTTAAACAGTGCATTTCCAGAATGTTTGTGAACATTACCATGGCAATGCTAATGGGTGCATTTTTTAACAAATTTACGGGGATGGAAGTCAAATATAAAATAGCAATATAAATAAAATATTAAAATAAATTACTTGGTTCTCAAGTAGGTCCCGTTTAAAGCGAACATACATTTTTAGTAAGATTTCACGATTCCCACTGACGCTAAAGTTAACGTCGCCAAAATACCATTTAAATTTGTCATCGTATTTAAATGGCTACAATACGAAAACAACAAACACCAAGAAGCTACAATAAATTGTATATTGCGTAAATCAATTTTCTTTCATTTGGTACTTATTTCGCGGTTGTAGCTTCTATTATTTTGCGACAATAATTTTGCCAAAAAATCTGGAAATACATTGATTTAAACGGCGAAGTTGAAATACGGCGAATAATTACGCTTATCGCATACACTGAAACGAGCATCGTATGCCACATCACCCATAAGTAGGATGGAACTTTCCACTTGAAGTATGTCGCCTCAACACAACAGGCAACAAAACCGCTCACGTGCTGTACGACAACATTGGGGACAAAAGGTACTGAAACGGACACACATTTTTGCGCATACAATTTGCGTTCGAAATGGAATTGATTCCGTTGTTTTATAAAATGCACTATAATATCAGGCCTGGTCTTGGTCTGCCGTGATTGTGGTATTTCCTGGTCATACTCATTTTTTTCTGGTCTTTAATATGCACAGTAGAAACAGAATAAAAATGCACTACGGCCGATACAGAAAGTGTCGGAGAAATTATGTTTTTTGTTTTTTTAATACATGCTTGTAAATAATCATCTCATCTGTAATTCCTCCAACTCCATGATTTAAAAAATCGTATGTTCATGTATAAATCTTCTAATCCATAATTAAATATTTCTTTGCGAAGAAATGCGCCTCTTGGGCTTCAAACGATGTTAACAAATGACGCTTAGAGACGTACAAATTGCGCAACAAAGTGCAGTTGCGTAAATTACGTCACTTTTGCAGCGCGTTTTCCCGACGTCACGTTTTACCGCATTTGGGCACAAAATGTCATGGCGCGTCACATATATCAATCATATAATATGTCACATGTAATTCTATTCCACAGGTAGCTGGAGTCTTCAATGAATACTTACCAGTTAACAGTGTTCAGCTCATTTAACACATTATACCCCATCCAGACCATCTTATAATGGAGGCGTGACTGCTATGGAAATAGTAAAGATTTGTACACAGGTCAATACGGAGAGGTCACAATGGTACTTTAGGTCTAAACCATAAAAGTTCTTGTTATGTCAGAGAAGCAAACCTTGCAGACAATGAACTAAGCATTTTGGTCAGGTAACTGGAGCTCAACACTTCAAACATATACTGCAAATGAAGGGTCTGGCAGCACATGATGGGTGATAGCTAGGGTTGAGTCAGGTAGATGATGGTTGCTAGGGTTGAGCAAGGTAAATGATGGTTTCTAGGGTTGAGTCAGGTAGTTGATGGCTGCTTATGTTGAGTCAGGTAGATGATGGTTGCTAATGTTGAGTCAGGTAGATGATGCCTGCTTATGTTGAGTAAGGTAGATGATGGCTGCTAATGTTGAGTCAGGTAGATGATGGCTGCTAATGTTGAGTAAGGTAGATGATGGTTGCTAGGGTTGAGTCAGGTAGATGATGGCTGCTAATGTTGAGCCAGGTATATGATGGCTGCTAATGTTGAGTAAGGTGGATGATGCCTGCTAATGTTGAGTCAGGTAGATGATGGCTGCTAATGTTGAGACAGGTACAGGATGTTGCTAATGTTGAGTAAGGTAGTTGGTGGCTGCTAATGTTGAGTAAGGTAGATGATGGCTGCTAATGTTGAGTAAGGTAGATGATGGCTGCTAATGTTGAGCCAGGTAGATGAAGGCTGCTAATGTTGAGCCAGGTAGATGATTGCTGCTAATTTTGAGTCAGGTAGATGATTGCTGCTAATGTTGAGTCAGGTAGATGATTGCTGCTTATGTTGAGTCAGGTAGATGATGGCTGCTAATGTTGAGCCAGGTAGATGAAGGCTGCTAATGTTGAGCCAGGTACAGGATGGCTGCTAATGTTGAGTCAGGACGATGAAGGCTGCTAATGTTGAGTCAGGTAGATGATTGCTGCTAATGTTGAGTCAGGTAGATGATTGCTGCTAATGTTGAGCCAGGTAGATGATTGCTGCTTATGTTGAGTCAGGTAGATGATTGCTGCTAATGTTGAGTCAGGTAGATGATTGCTGCTAATGTTGAGCCAGGTAGATGATTGCTGCTAATGTTGAGCCAGGTAGATGATTGCTGCTTATGTTGAGCCAGGTAGATGATGGCTGCTTATGTTGAGTCAGGTAGATGATGGCTGCTTATGTTGAGCCAGGTAGATGATTGCTGCTTATGTTGAGTCAGGTAGATGAAGGCTGCTAATGTTGAGTCAGGTAGATGAAGGCTGCTAATGTTGAGTCAGGTAGATGATTGCTGCTAATGTTGAGCCAGGTAGATGATTGCTGCTTATGTTGAGTCAGGTAGATGATGGCTGCTTATGTTGAGTCAGGTAGATGATGGCTGCTAATGTTGAGCCAGGTAGATGAAGGCTGCTAATGTTGAGCCAGGTACAGGATGGCTGCTAATGTTGAGTCAGGTAGATGATTGCTGCTTATGTTGAGTCAGGTAGATGATGGCTGCTAATGTTGAGTCAGGTAGATGATTGCTGCTTATGTTGAGTCAGGTAGATGATGGCTGCTTATGTTGAGTAAGGTACAGGATGGCTGCTAATGTACTATCACAGCTGCCAGAATGGTGCTTGTTGGTACTGTCACAATGGGCATCAAAAGTACTATCACAGCTGTCACAATGGTGATTGTTGGTACTGTCACAATGGGCATTGTTAGTACTATCACAGCTGCATCAATGGTGATTGTTGGTACTGTCACAATGGGCATTGTTAGTACTATCACAGCAGCAGATATGTTGCTTATTGGTCCTATCACGATGGGCATTGTAAGTACTATCACAGCTACCACAATGGTGCGTTTTGGTACTGTCACAATGGGCATTGTAAGTACATTCACAGCTGCCACAATAATGATTGTTGGTACTGTCACAATGGGCATTGTAAGTACTATCACAGCTGTGGCAATGGTGATTGTTGGTATTGTCATTAAACTACCATTTGCCATAAAGATCTTGGTTTTGTCTATATTTAAGTGGCTGTTTTACACAGGTTTTACTGTACACCTATTTAGGGTATGTATACTGGGTAGATACATAAGATGTACAAATAATCTATCAACATAATTTAGAAAAGGAAGGTTTTCATAAAAGAAAAGTAGGTCCAAAATGTTGTATTTCATAACTAAGAGACTATAGAATGGAAACTTACTATACACAGCGTTAAAAGTTAAGCAATGCCTAAATAGTTTCCGAGAAAAAACAGTGAAGCTTTCTAAATATGAATTTATACTTTATTATATTTATGAAATTAGATAAAGTGGTGACAATTTATAGCAAATTTTGGTTAGATTAGCATTAAGGTTAACGACTAGGTATGACAAATGCACACTTACCCCTAAAAATGTCCTTATACACTGTCCCATTGTGGCATTTTCATACCGCTACGAGATGAAAATTGTTAGTGTCATATTATTACAAAGCCAAACAAGAGGACCTGAAGCGCTCACCTTATCTCTTTAATAATGTTAAATAGGCTAAGGTCAACTACAGCTTATAATAAAACATATTTTGTTTTATCTTATATGGGGGTTGCAGCCATTTTGGTCAAGTGACCTAAAACAATCTAATGAATACTCCATCAAACAGCCCAGTGATTTCGGAGAACCAATGTTAAATTGGGTTCGTGGCAGTCCAAATGAATGTCATTGGATAAAAGGTCACAGGTCAGCTTGACATTTAGTATGAATTATAGCATTATATTGAAGAATTTTTTTTCTCCATAGAACACATAAAAATCCCATTGACTATGTTCTGACGTGCCCAAACTTAACATCTTAGTCCCTCTCTCTCCACCCCAACTTTATTTTTTTAAACCATAGGCAGTGATACATTGTGGCTTCCACTACCCTTGTCTTAGGTCCAACAGGGATAAAACTGAAACTTCAATCCATGTAAATCTGTAAGGTACCGGGGGGGTATATTGATAAATAAAACACACTCAATTAAAATTTGTCTTCCTTTATATTGCATATTATTTAACAACAAACAGCAAATATACAAAAAGCAATATATTTACAATAAGTCTTTACTAATATCTAAATATCTACATATAACATAACTATACAGGTACTAATTTCTACAGCCTATACTAAACCCTTTCCTCCATAATAACGCCTTTCGACACCTTTGAAATATCATATAATTGAAAATATTATGGAAAATGGAGCATTTGCTCCAAAAGAGCAAATGCTCCATTTTCCATAATATTTTCAAAAGTATTCAAAACATAGCTTCATTTTTTCTTGATTTTTTTTTTCAAGGTCTAAAAATAGAAATGATGCCATGTTCTAAAAATAGCCTATGGAGTCAAGGGTTAAACAAAGAACACTATGATAAGACGCATCAGAACACATATTTCAAGCACACAAAGACAAAACAAGCTCTGATCAGCATGTACACATGGGCAGGGTTGATCAGGACCTTCTGTGTCAGTCATAATATAGTAAACATTATAAAATTGGTAATTTTTCTTAAACAAATGAGTAAATTATGGTAATATTTCTAAAAATGAAATTTAATTGAATTTGGGTAATTACAGAAGATTACAGTGGATTAAGGTAATTTTTCTCACACATACATGTACTTGTTCTAAAATGACAAAATTACAGTCATTGTTAAAATGTTATCAATTCACTAAATTACAGTAATTGCTCTAAATTTAGCAAATTATGACAATTCTTCTAAATTTAGTAAACTACAGTACTCTAAATGTAAACTACAGTACTCTAAATTTAGTAAATTATAACAATTGTTCTAAATTTAGTTTACTGTAATAGTTCTAAATTAAGTAAATTACAGTTACTATTCTAAATAAAGTAAATTAAAGGAATCTATCTGAATTTAGTAGATTACTGTAATTGTTCTTAATTTAGTAAATTACAGTTACTATTCTAAATTTAGTAAATTACAGGAACCCTATCTGAATTTAGTAGATTACTGTAATTGTTCTAAATTGTTAGTAAATTACTGTATTTTTTCTTAAGTTAATTACAGTAACTGATCTAAATTTAACTGTTCTGAATCTAGTAAATTATAGGAACTGTTCTGAATTTAGTATATTACTGGAACTGTTTTGAATTTAGTAAATTACTGTAATTGTTCTTAATTTAGTAATTAAATTACATTATATGGATAATGCTCTAAAGTTTCAAACCATTTTTTCTTACTATTCTCATTAAAGGGGGCAGCAACATTGAATACAAGCAAATCTTAAATGCAAACCCTTATCAAACCATGCAATCTGCTGCAAATCTGATCAAATAAGAAAGTTATAGCAATCCAAAAACCTATTCTGTCATTCCTGATCTGATTCCAAACTGTTTGTCATCCCTAGCAAGATAGAGTTAATGGTTTTGTCCTACACTCGATCATTGATACATTTAGGATTTGAAGACCAATACTGTGTCAGGCATAATGCTGTGAAGAGAATACTTTTTGATGTAGGACAGCTGGATTTCTTGAAAGAGGTATCAGTTTAATTATTCGTAGGCATCACTGCAGCGCTCCAAATGCATTATTCTGGATTCTTTTCACATTATTTTTTAAAATTTTAAAATACACAATGTATGACATTTAGACTTTCTGACAGTCCTGGTCTGGGTCTAGACTGTTTGCAAAGGTTATCAGCAGATGACAAAAGTCACCACTAACAAGGAAATAGTTAAAAGTACAGTTATAGTATGGACTCAATGTGTAGCATCTAACAGGACTATAATTGAGCTGCTAAATTAGATTTCCAACAATATGGTATGTGCAACCAGCAAAGGCTCAGACCAGCCTGCGCATATGCAATACATATAGAATTCTAGGTGAGCGACTTTTGATATCAAGTTTACCAGGCAAGGCTTCGAGAACACTTGTTCTTATTGCCGAGCATGGTACACTTGATATCAAAAGATGCGAACCTGGTTATCTTTTTATCAGTTTATCCATTTGTTCACCCTTCAAACTGGGTATAGTAATCCTAATTATCGAATTTCATGTTATTTAACATCATCAACATCATCCATAATTCATAAAGTGCAATGTCATGTTGACCTGATACAGATAACAGCAGTACATTTATCAGGTCAACGTGCAACAGTGCATTTAATAAGAGAGGTAACTGATAAATGTGTTTATTCTATAACAATGAAGGCAAAGAAGTTTCTTATCACAGAGATATATATAAAAGTAGACCTAAAAATGACATAAATGTACAAAGAAGCAGAGTGACCATTTTTGAAGAAGAAAAAACTTGTTAAGGCACACATCAAATGCACAGTTAATGTTCAAAAAATGTTCTTTTATCTTTTCTAATTGTAACCTTTTGTTTGGTCTTTGATTAACCATGTGCAATATGATCTGAGTCTACAATGTTTGTAGGCCTTTTTTGTCAGATTATCAGTGCTCAACGTTTTTGAACATTTATTGTGCATGTTCTTTCCACATTACACCTACGTGGGTGAAAATTCAAAATTTCTAAAATCCTGAATTTTTGAAACTCCAAACTAAAAAATTGCAGTATGCCTACTAAATATTCACAATTTCAATTAGACAGACTGTTTATAAATAATCATAGGAAAACCTATTATAATCTCCTTAATTCAGCATTTTGAGGCTGACTTTCTATGGAAAGTCAGCATCAAAATCCTGAATTCAGGAATAACTCTGAAAACTTTCACCCATCAACTACCTCATGTTTGAATGTGATGTTATTATTTACATAGCCCACAACTAGAAATGTGTCCGTATGACATGGTTGCAGTCTAATCTTAATATCATCAAACCCAAACATCAGCCATTAAGAATACAGACATATAGCATTTATAATCTGGTTTTTGACAAGTACTAGTACTTGTCTCTAAGACACATGTGGGCCAGCCCATGAGAAAATATGTAACTTCTTCAACCCATTTAAGCTGAATGGACTTGCCTACCCTTATCAGTAGGATGAGCCCATTTCCAATTTTGGGGGTGTTGGAAGTATTTTTTTCTTCCAAATTTCAATAGAACATTTTTGCAAGCAAACAGTGAAGATCCTGATCAGACACAGCATTATGCAGTGTCTGGTCTGGTTCTCCATTGTTTGCCTTTGCCCCCAAAAAGGATGATAGGCGTATACGGGTTAAATGTGTGAGTGCGCTATTCAGTGGGACTATATGTTGAGGTTTTATTGAACCCATATAGGCAAACAGTGCAGACCCTGATCAGACATCGCAGAATGCAGCGTCTGATCAGAGTCTCCACTATCTGCTTACAGAATGTTCTATCAAAATTTGAATAAAAATGAAAAATTCCACCCAGCAACCATCAAAACAAAAATGGACCAGTCCAATTGATAAGATTGGGACATTCCATTCGGCTTAAATGGGTTAAGCCTTAATCTTCTTCCATACCATGTGTATGGGACCAGCGGAGGCTCTGGTGAGCCTGGGCTGCTTGTCTACTGTAAATTCGGAAATTTTCACGAGAATTATAGTTTCGCCAATAGCGTTAAAATGCATATTTGCGATGTTAAAATTCCATGACCAGGGCATGATTTACCAATATCAGAAAACGACAGAATGATCTGGCCATAATTCGAGAGTTTTAGTTTCATGAAACTCTGCAAATGCAAAGTTTCACAAAAATTTCCGAATTTACAGTATGTGCTAAATACCAAAATCTCATGTGCTGGCTCATATACTTTTGCATCTGCTTTTCAGACAAGAGATTCTTACCCATGGCTAAAACAGGTCCACATCACACTAACAAGAGGATCTTTGGGCCCTGGATTGCTCACCTGAATCCTTGTGACGAAGAGATGATGTCTACCACAAAATACAAATCCCATTTCTTCAATACCTAAGTCCATCTTGGGTATCACTCAGATCATAACCAAAGTCTATCAAGTCACTTAGTTAAATCAAAAACACTTATCTGCACAATTTCAATGCCTGACCTTTTCACCCAACCCAAAAGGTCAGGGGAGTCCGTAAGGTCATACTTCACTTGCATACTGTGCTACATTTCGAAATGCAACATGGCCTTCTTCAGAAAGAAAATTGTTTCGACCTTTTGACCCCATCCAGGGGTCGAGGGTGTGTAAAAGGGTAGAATATTTGCTTCCATGGTGTTCTATGCTTCATTCCCGTTAATTTGATATGCAACATGACCATATTCTGAATAAGTTGATTTTATATAAGCCTATGTGACCCCTGCAGCTGGGCATAAAAGGCATAATTTGAACAAACTTGGTAGCGGTCCACTGGATGATGCTACATACCAAATATCAAGGTTCTAGGCCTTGTGGTTTCAGACATTGATTTTTTAAAGTTTTCATCTCAAAAATCAATTTTTAGTCTGTGAGACCAAGATATGCAACGGACCAGAACCATTTGAACAATTATTAAAGAAGGCCATATAAGGATCATTCCTGTCAAGATTGGTAACAGTCCATCCAGTAGTTAAGGAGATGTCCTTTGAAGCAATTGTTGATGACACACAATGGACGGCGAGCATCCAATGATCACAATAGCTCAGCTTGAGCCTTTGGCTCAGGTAAGCTAAAAATGGTACATGTACAGTAAAACCTGTGTAAAAAGCCACTCTCAAAAGACCGAAAATTGGTTTTCAATACCAATCATCACTTAATGCAAGTCAAAAGTATTGCAGAATGCTCCAAGGGGAGCATTCTGCAATACTTTTGACCTTCATTAAGCTATAGTTATATACCATTTATCATTAAGATCTTTGTTTTTTCTATTTTTGAGTGGCCATTTTACACAGGTTAATCTGTATGTCCCAAACCTATCCAAGGGGGAGCGAGTACACAACTCTCAATGTGACTTGTAATTGGGTGCTATGAATTGGTCTGTGATCTGCAATTGTGATATTTCCTCATCATACTCATAGGGGATAACTGTATTCAAAATATTCATTTGGGGACGTATATCGTTGGATATACGGTCGGAAAACATGATATCTGACCGTATATCCGACGATATACCTCCCCAAATGAAAATTTTGAATCTGGTTATCCCCATTCTAATACACTTCTGCAGTTTTCTTTCAAATTGGAGCGTTGCAAGCTGCATATCCCTGCACGTCATCCAATGAAACGGGACCTTATTAATGATGTCAAACTATTTGCGACAGTATATCCTGCGATATACTGTCGGAAATAGTTTGAATTATCCAATCAGATGTCGCATTACAAAATCAAATGTATTAGAATCATAGTGACTTGTCCACAGACAGCACAGACACGCTAAACCCAATAACAGAAGAACTACTGCAACAAAACAACATAACAATTCAAAAATTGTATAATTCAGGCAATCATGGTAAATTGATGCATAATAAGAGAACCATACTGGTAAAATAATCCATATCACAGCTTGCTCGTTAACATAAGAACAGAAAACATGCCATTTCTATCACACCTCTACATTCATTCATTCATTCATTCATTTATTCTTATTGCATTATTTGGCTATTCCAAGTTGTTTCTATTTTTAGCTACCATCTAAGATTTAAAAAAAACTATCTAGGCAGGCCTTCAGATTTATGGTGGGCCCGGGTCATTGTCCCATGATTTCAAAATATGGCCCATCACTTTCCATGGCAATAGGCCCAGTGGCCCCATCCTTTTTAGTTGTGAAAAATTTCACTTTAATAAAAATATTCATCTTACAGTGAGTCTACGAACTCCACATAACAGAAAGTACATGTAGGTAGTCAATACGGTAAAACATGTCTTAAGCCGCAACCCAAAAAAGACAAAACAAAGATCTTAATAACAAATGGTAGCTTAATGAAGGTCAAAAGTATTGCAGAATGCTCTCCTTGGAGCATTCTGCAATACTATTGACCTGCATTTAGCGATAATTGGTTTTCTTTTTTGAGTGGCCGCTTAAGACAGGTTTTACTGTATAATCGCCAGTCAATATACACATATGCATACAAGTGTCTGTGTCAGTGTGTATGTAAAGCATACTACCCAAATGTCAACTGTGGATAGTTTGATATGCTTGGGCCCATCATTTCAGAAAATGACCCACCATTTTTTTCTCCATGGGTCACTTTGGCCAACCAATCTTGAAAAAAATCTGAAGCCCTGTCTAGCTTTTTTTTTTTTGTCACATATGAGTATAAATTTCAATGACATTCTAACACCTCAAATAATTATTATTATTTTGCTACAAACATTAGATTTTTTAAAAGCATTTTTGTTTGCTTGTGGGCTATTTAAGTTTTCTCCTTTCTTTTAATATGAAAATAAATTATGTACATGAGGACACTAAACAGGGAAACAACTTGGAATAACATCGCATACATAGTGAAAGCACAACTCAGCCTTAAAAATCTAATGTACTGATCAGAATTTTCAATGTCAGTTAGATGCTTTCATTGTAAATTCTGTAATAAGACAAACCAGGCAAATAAGAAACTGACCAGTTCACATTGAAATACAAGCTGGTCAATGGCTGGCACCTGTAATGTAAATAGAGCTATTTTTATTAATCAGATCATTAATTCCTTTGTCGAGTCAAACATTTATCAATGTAGCATGGCCTTAGAATACAGAAACAAAGATTATTTTCATATCATACCATATTCGAGCATACAAGTGTATATGATCTTGTATGTGAACACTTTTTGAGCAGTGCAATTTCCTTATTAATATAGCTACATCATGTGAATGAAAAGATGTGTAGATCTTAATCAGCTGGCTTTGTTTCTGTGTGGTGTTGGTAAAACTTCTCCCTGTGCATCGATATAGTGTTGATATTTTTTGATATTCTGGTCCTTAAGGAATATTGGGTTATGACGGAAAGCAGACTGTTTATGCCGGTGCTAGGGGGCGTCAGAATTGTTGCACATTCCATTAGTTCTCATAAACAGACTCATTAAAACCGAGCCTGCTGTTTTTTTTTATATTGTATGTTCACTCTTTTTCTGAATGATCTGTTTTTCCAGATTGTTTCAAAGAAGCCAGCTGATCTGGATCTACACCGTTTTTTAATAAATGTTATACATTTGACACAGTATTCTTATAAGGGTATATATGGTATGTTATGGGCACTTAAAAGAACTGCTAAATCATAAACATTTAAAAAAAACCTTAATATACTGAGATGATTCTTGTGAGTTCCCCTAACAATACATTCTTACAATAAGAAAATTAAGTTATTTATACTCCCTCACATCTGGAGGCCTGCTATTCTTATATCTGCATTAAAACCCTATGAGCACATAGGGCCAGTTAAGCGCAAATACTTAGCGTAAAATTGCGATTATTTTCTTATCAATCAGTTTAAACATGTGTTTTGGGTGCTCAAAAGAACCGTCTCATTGAGACGGTTCTTTTGAGTACCCACAACATAAGTTTTGGTTGAGAAATAAGAAAAATAATTTTCTTTTACGCACTCTTATCTGGGGGCCTGGAGCATTATGAAAATAGTAAATAGTTGCATAGACATCATGTCATTCCCTAAAGGTGCACACATGGTTATACAGAATTGACAAACGTCTAGATTTTTGGATGTATCTTTGATTATTTCCCTACTTTGTTGTATACAAGAGCAAAGCCTCTGGTGATAGTGCGCAGACATGCAGGCTTGTCATAGTCTTTGTTGGCTTCTTATACACAAGTTATTCTGTCATTGAGCACACAAATGAACAAGATAAGGATTCTTGTAGTTGTCGGATCACCATGTACTTTAATCGGAAGTTGTTACTTGATTAAACACTTAATGGAACCACGTCGTGCTGTAGCTGTTAGATCACCAAGTACTTGACCCGGAAAACACACTCATGGAACCATGTTTTGATACATGTAGCTGTCAGATCACCAAGTACTTGACCGGGATTAAACACACTCAAAGATCAACACATTGAGTGTCTTGTAGCTTTCAGATCATGCAGTAACTTGACCCAGAAGTTGTAACAAGGTTTAACACACTCATGAAACCATGTTTGTCAGATCACGCAGTACTTGACCCATAACTTGTAACAAGGTTAAACACACTCATGGAACCATGTTTTGATACATGTAGTTGTCAGATCACGCAGTACTTGACCAGGAAGTTGTAACAAGGTTAAACACACTCATGGAACCATGTTTTAACAAGGTTAAACACACTCATGGAACCATGTTTTGATACATGTAGTTGTCAGATCACGTAGTACTTAACCAGGAAGTTGTGACAAGGTTAAACACATTTTGGACCACATTGTATGTAACTGTCAGATCATGCAGTACTTGGCCTGGAAGTTGTAACAAGGTTAAACACACTCATGGAACCATGTTTGTCAGATCACGTAGTACTTGACCTGGAAGATGTAACAAGGTTAAACACACTCATGGAACCATGTTTGTCAGATCACGCAGTACTTGACTCGGAAGTTGTAACAAGGTTAAACACAATCATGGAACCATGTTTGTCAGATCACATAGTACTTGACCTGGAAGATGTAACAAGGTTAAACACACTCAGGGAACCATGTTTGTCAGATCACGCAGTACTTGACTTGGAAGTTGTAACAAGGTTAAACACACTCAGGGAACCATGTTTGTCAGATCACGCAGTACTTGACTTGGAAGTTGTAACAAGGTTAAACACACTCAGGGAACCACATTTTGATACATGTAGTTGTCAGATCACGCAGTACTTGACCCAGAAGTTGTAACAAGGTTAAACACACTCAGGGAACCACGTTGTGCTGCAGCTGAATCAGATGTGAGTATCTGAAACAAACAAAAAAAACGAGAAATCATGTGAAAGTTAATCAAACTCAGTAATGCTTATCAAACACTGCTATAACAGGGTCTATGAGACTGCCCTGAGCTACATTTCAGAACCCGAGGTTATAAAACTCTTTTATGCTCAATTGAAATGGGCATGTGCATTAAGAGGCTATTTTGCCCCCCTCTGAAGCCCAAAACTGAAAGTTGTTTTTTGCCAATTTCTTCTGATTGGTTGTTTAGAAGAATAACTCAAGTATATAAGTCTAGCATTTATTCAACTTTTACCATTGCCAAAGTAACAAAAATGGCTGCCAAAAATAGGCTTAAAATAGAGAAATTGCCATTTTGGACCCAAAAATAAGGCTGATCTTTGCACCCTTACTTACTTTTGGAGACCGATATTTTAAGAATTGATATCAGCATAGCTAAATACCAAAAAATCCTTTTAATATGTTGTGTGCCGTGATAACTCTCATCATCTGTTAAAATATCTTTTTGGTATTTGCTTGTGCTCTATGTTAATTTCTCTGTCAAAAGTCTCAAATTTGCTCCAAAATGGCCAATTTTCTATTTTCAGCCTGTTTTGGAGGCCATTTTTTTTACCATAGCAACAGTAAAAGTCCAATTAATGTCAGACTTTTACACTTGGGCTATTGTTCTAATAAACTGATAAGAAGAAATTGGAGAGAAACGATTTTTATTTTTTAGCCTAATAGGTGGGCCAAAAATAGCCCCTTAATGCACATAACTCTTTGTTCTCATCATAAATTTCACAATGCTAACAATTGTTGAGATTTTAAAATCTAGTACCAGGCCTTGAGGTTATAAAACTTTTTCCATGCGCAACTCAGCTGAGCATTTCTTTATAAACCTTTTTTCTATATAGCATTATTGTATGTACATTTCAGCTGTAGTATTCACCTAGAATTTACATAGCATTTCTTAACCCTTCCTCCCATTTCAGCTGTAGTATTCACCTAGAATTTACATAGCATTTCTTAACCCTTCCTCCCATTTCAGCTGTAGTATTCACCTAGAATTTACATAGCATTTCTTAACCCTTCCTACCCCCCCAAAAAACAACAACAACTTTTGTGGCTTTTCCTGGGCAGTAACCAGTACCAGGCTGGGAGGGTTTATGGTTTGTGTGTGTTTAATATGGCCGGAGAACCCTAAGGCTCAACTGAGAAGCCGGGAATCGAACCTGCTACCCCTGGTTTACAAGGCATAGCACTTATCCACTACACCACGGTGGCAATCTAGCCACGGGAGGACATTTTAAAGTCTAAATTAGTACAACTCTTCTTAGATACGTCTTAAAAATGGAGGAAATATTTAAATGAAGCAGTTTGGGATTAATGCAATAAGTTCAAAAGAATTTTCTTCTATTTGGGTTGTTATATTTTTTCCTTTTTTCCTTCTTTTTCCTTGTACTGAAAAAAATTTCAAGCTGTGTCACTGCAGTATGTATTATTTCTTTCTTAACCCTTTACTCCAAAGGCTATTTTTAGATCATGACATTATTTTCTTTTTTTAGACAACATTGAAAAACTCAAGAAAAAATTAAGTTAAGTTTAATATTATGGAAAATGGAGCATTTGCTCCCATTATCTGTGATATTTTCAAATACTTGATATTTCAAAGGCGTCAAAAGGCGTTATTATGGAGTAAAGGGTTGATAATTAACTGAGTGGGATGTAGCAGAAACACTTTAAATCAAATCAAATATAGGACATAAGGAGAGCCATTCAGTCAGGTTATTTAAAAAAAATAATGTTTAAGCATTAATGGCCTCCATTTGCCGGTTTGTACACTTGATTAGGGATTAAAATTGCTTACAAATTCACCTAACTGAAAAACAATATTACTAATTCAGCTCTGCACAAAACATGTACCAGACTCAGTGTGCTAACCTAACAGTAAAGGTTCTAAAATTTCGAATTTGCCTACCACAAAAGCCTTGACAAACAGGGTAGACCTAGATCAGACTACCCTGCTTCTGAAGAAGCAGTCTGATCAGAGTCTTCCCTGTTTGCTATTCTGACAAGCATTTTGTGAGTTCCAGCCCTGATAACCAACATTTTATTTGAGAACAGAAAGAGAAAAGTGTTTGAAATTTTAGAACATTTATCGTACATACAGTCTGTACATATACTTTTACAGCACAATCTTGTGGAAACCGCTTTACATTCTCCAAGCATGTGCGGGTCCAGAAAGTTTTGTCAGGGTGTTTAACTCTGACAACGCTGTTTTTTAAGTATATAAAGGGAGAGAGGATAAAAAAGCACTAAAAGCGGGCCATCATCTGCCCGCCAGCGAAACACCATTAAAATGGTGTTTCTCTGGCGGGCCGATGATGGCCCAACATTGTATGCTGACATTTTTCTAGGGAATCCGGACCTGTATCGCTAAGAAACCCTGTATTTTTGTGATTTTTCAGGGGAGGTCCGGGCACCCCTGTCCCCCCCTCTGGATCCACGCATGTCAAGATTTGTTTGAGCATGTATGATTTACAGCTATGAAGAACATTTAATAAACTGTGTTATTAACCCTTTTCAGACCAATGGAATTTTCCATAAAGCTACATACAATAGTCAGGATGGTCCATTGTATATATCAAGGGGTCACAGGTTATAATTTCTAAAAATATTGTATTTCTTTCTCTGAAGATCTATTTTGTCTAGAAAACAGTGCAGACTGCAATGAAATACCACATTATGCAGCATTTCACCAGGGTCTTAACTGTTTGTCAAAGTAGCTGTTTAGGGCTTACCGGTATCCAGAATGAAAAACGTTATTATAACGTAATAATTATTTTCAAAGCAAAACAAAATTAAAGAAAGTTGCTAAGTGTACTGGGGTCTTAGCATGGCAGAAGTAGTTAGCTGAATGTATGCATATTTTGTAGAAAACTTATATCTAACCTCGCAAAATTGAATCACAAGCCTAACAAGTATGAAAAGCATAAAGTATCTATTCTTGAACTAGGTACATGTATTTAGATCTACTTCAGGTTTTCTCAGTAGCGAAATTGTTAGCTTAAGCAAATAGCAAGTAGATGCTCATGAAATAATAAGTTTATATGTTTTAAAAGCATTCCACACAATTCTACAATAGTCATTTAATGAATTGATAAAGCAAATGGATTTTCAAGAATTCCACCTTCCATACTATTAACAGTAATATAAACCACTGTCAACCTTCAAATCTGCCAAACAGTTGAGAAATTTTAGGGTGTTTTCAGCATAATGATATGTTAATATATCATTTTATCGCTTGCAATTTTCCTAAAGATTGTAATTTTTCAAAATGTGAAGTTTGCTGTGTGACTCGATTTGATTATTTCTCTGTGATGGTACCCTGAATACAATAACTTTTTACATACTTTTGTAGTCACAAACATGGATCCAAACTGTTTGACACGCCGATGGTATTCCTGATTTTTCCCCAAAAAAAGTTGATATGACTTAGTATGCATCGTTCAATTGATACCTTTACCAAGCACTGCAATCAGAGACCCCCCACAAACAAAACTGAAAGCTTAGTATTCTTCATCCCAAACAATAATTATTACTGATACAAACAAAGTTTGGCCACTCCCATCTTCTAAATATGCTTGAATACTTTCCTACCCTTATTTTGAGTTCAACCCATTTTACTATTAAAGCAAAGAATCACTTATTAATATTTACTAAATTAAAAAAAAAACTGGACTGCAGTCCATGGTATAGTAAAACCTGTGTTTTTGTTTTCTTTACATCCCATCACGCAATCTTTCAGTTTAATAGGGACAGGTCTTCCTGGGTTGAACCAGTGCTAAGCTAGGCTCAAGGACACAACACAGTGATGCTGGTGAGGCTTGAGCCTGTGGCCCCTGGGTCTTGAGTTTAGCACTCTACCACTAGACCACTGCGCGTGTAAAACAGCTGCTCAAAAATAGACAAAACAAAGATCTTTATGACAAATGGTAGCTTAATGAAGGTCAAAAGTATTGCAGAATGGGAGCATTCTGCAATTCTTTTGACCTGCATTAAGCGATAATTAGTCTTGAAATCCAATTTCTATAAGAGTGGCCATTTGGTACGGGTATGTGAGATAGAGTTATCTCAAATGGTCAAAAACAAGGAAAATACCAATTTGGTATGTGAGAAATAAAGTTATATATTTGTTTCTTGACAAAGGCCAAGTGGCTGAACATTCGAAACATACAGAGGAAGAAATATTATTTGCAAATAAATGTAGTTTAATGTTTAGGGGTTTAAGATTTAAATTCCTAAAAGATCTACATGTTAAAGGTCTTGTGAACCTTCAAAAAAACTTTTTTTTTTAAACTCATATTGATTGGAAAGCCAGTAATGAGAGAAACAGAATGTCGAAAGTCCCATTAAAAAATTCAAAATAGTTACCAATTTATGAAGGTTTCAAAATTTAATTAGATGAAAATATGCGAGAGGCTCATATGACGTCATTTGAGTTTTTTTAAATTCTAAATTTATTATATTTCATTTATTTTAACATTATTTACTATTTTATTTGCTGAAAATGATTCAATATGATAAAATACAACATTTGCATATAAAAGCTAATTGTACTGTTTTTAATTGCTCAGAAATCACACTACATAAAATATGACATTTTGAAAAAATCATCTCTGAACAATAATGTGGGCGGGGCTTATATGCTAATTTGCATAATTTTAAAACTTGCATAACTTTTGACTCGGTAGGAATTTTAAGATGGGGTTTTAAGCATTTTGGTTTTCTCATCACTGTCATTTAAATCATGAAGAGTTCCAAAAATGTGTTTGAAGGTTCACAAGACCTTTAAGGCTCCTAACTAAAAAAAGAGTTTTAGGTGGATGTACAGGTAAAAGAAAACTTATAAGGTTCACTAGATCTCTAAAGGAAGCAAGCTCTAAATGATTAAAGAATAAAGTTTCTTGTATTAATCTAAAACTAAGGAATGAGTGAGCATGATCAAGTCAAGTTTCCTAAGAAATAAAGTCACTTGTATTAATCTAAAACTCGGGGATGAGTGAACATGATCAAGTCAAATTTCCTAGATTAACACGCCAGCATTTTTGTCCTGAAAATGTTGCTTGCTTTGTACTTCTGATGCAAATATTCAAGTGCACTTCAGACTGGATTTTATCATGGTATCAAACACTATGAACCCAGATCAGACTGCTCCTAAGGGAGCAGTCTGATCTGGGTCCATACTGTTTGCAATATAGACTATCTACCATTATGCAGGTGAGAGAGCAGAAGATACAAGTTTATTTTTGTTTGTTTGATTTGATTCTTTCAATTATGTAGGGATGGGTCTTCCTGGGTTGTTTGTTTGTTTGATTTGATTCTTTACGTCCCATCAACAATCTTTCAGTTAAACAGGGACGGGTCTTCCTGGGTTGAACCAGTACTAAGCTAGGATAAATGTGTCTTGCTTAAGGACCACAATGCAGTGACACCAGTGAGGCTCGAACCCTCAGCCCCTCAGTCTCAAGTCAAGCACTCTCCCACTGAGCCACTGTTCTCCCTCTGAGATGCAAGTTGTGACTGGCAGGAAAGTAGTTAAAAGAAATTAAATATCCTATAAGATTCTTTTATGGAACACTTGCTTTCTGATCAACATTATTTGTCTGTATTAACTTGTCTTAAATGATATTTGGACCAGCCCATATGAAAATGGTTTTTATCACACATTCTTTTAGTCATTCCTATAATGTGCATGTATATAGTAGATGTGCTAAATTTCAAACACTAGTTACCTGCCAAAAAGGCCTAGACAAACAGGGCAGACAGAGATCAGACTGCTTCTGATGAAGCAGTCTGATCAGGGTCATCCCTGTTTGATATGCTGACAAGCATTTAGTGAATTCCAGCCCAATAGTTTTAAGAACAGAAAGAGAAAAGTGTTTAAAATTTTAGAACATTTACTGTAGCTATTAAGTGGGGCCAGATGTTTAGGGAGTTTTGTCTGAGCCTTTCCAATAATTCCATACTTAGTGTGTGTAACCAGAGACAGCTCCGACATGACTGTGCATAGACACAAACTCCTCAGTCGGTAGCGTGTTAAGCTTTGACTAGCTAGATACCTCTGCCACGCAGGTTCGATTCTCGCTAGCATCGCTAGCAAAAATATCAATTAGTGAAACAATTATCAAACTAGTTCCTGCAGTGGTATGTATCAATGGTTTGACTGTCACCTTCCGGGTTGGGGTGGTTTCACAGGGTATTTCCCGGCCGGATTCCAAGAACTGCACTGGCTTTCCCCCACCACTAGACAGTTGGCGTCTTAGAAGCAGAATTGCTTAAGTCTGACGTCTATTTCCAGTACGAAATTATGTGACAAAAACCAAAGTCAAATGGACTGATTTTAAAGAACATACCAAAAATGATACAGAGTATGTGATACAAACTTAAGTACGATTTGTGCATAAGTTGATGTACTAAAACAGTAAACAGTAAAACCTCGAAAATTCAAACTCTTGACTGTTCGAAATACTCGATTATTTGAAATATTCGCTAATTCAAATTAAATTTCGGACACAATGGATTCAGAAAAGAGGGCCTATTTATGAACTAATTTAAAAGCGTCTATAAAAACATGTTTCGGGTGCGCAAAAGAAACGTCTCTGAGACGTTTCTTTTGCACACCCAAAACATATGTTTGATTTGAGCAAAAATTGATAATAATCCTTTTTTTTTTGGGGGGGGGGGGGTATATACCTCCCTATAATTTGAACTACTGATAATTCAAAATAAATCCTCTATTCCTTAGAAAATACATGCCATACCTCACTCTGTGAGATTTTAGTCCTTCTGCAAGCTGATTCCCATAAGAATTTCAAATCTCACAGAATTTTCAGACCAAAAACACATTTATAAAGAAATAATCATAAATCACACTTTATTGTGTTTATCACAAGTTTGGGGGAGTTCCAAGGTGATTTTTGTGAAAATCTCACAGAATTTTATCAAATCTCCCTTAAAGTTTTGGTTTATCTCACAGATTTCAAATCTCACAGAATTTTTGAATTTACGAGGTTCTACAGTACAAAAGATAATAGAAGCACTCCACTAGTTAATCTCAGCACACAGGATCTGTTAAATCATATACAAACCTATAATCTTGATGATGAATTCTGTATTAATGACACAGAACATAAATTATCATTATATTGTACAAAGTTTTAAAGATAAAATATAGAAGGAAGAATCAGATAAGCTGTTTTGGGGTGTGTGTTTTTTCTAATGATTGTAAAATTGGTCCACATACAGTATAGCAAGTCCTTTTCATGTTAATGAAGCATATTCTTGTTTGTTAAAGCTTTTAAACAGTGAACAGAACATTCAAATTTAAGTAAATGGCATCTTACATAACAGTTTCAATGCATTTCTGGTGTGCACCCCCCAAAACTATTTGTACAGTAAAACCTGTATGAAACGGCCACTCAAAAATAGACAAAACAAAGATATTAATGACAAATGGTAGCTTAATGAAGGTCGAAAGTATTGCAGAATGCTCCCCTTGGAGCATTCTGCAATACTTTTGACCAGCATTAAGGGATAATTGGACTTGAAAATCAATTTGTGGTCTTTTTGAGAGTGGCAATTTTACACAGGTTTTATTGTATATCTTTCTGTGCCTGAAGGTCATTTACATGAATATGCCAATAAGTCGCTATACTGTATTGGAAATAAACCCAAACAATAACAATAAAAATATTATGATTTTTGTTTGTTGGTTTGATTTGATTCTTTACATCCCATCAACAATCTTTCAGTTAAGTAGGGAAGGGTCTTCCTGGGTTAAACCATTACTAAGCTAGGATAAATGTGTCTTGCTAAAGGACCACAATGCAGTGACTCTGGTGAGGCTCGAACCCGCAGCCCTTTGGTCTCGAGTCAAGCACTCTACAACTGAGCCACTGCGCTCCCTATATCAATTTTAGAATGTAGCCCTTAATTGTGCCTGCTTAAAGTTGTTAGAGAAAAACATTGACTACAAAAATACTTGCACCTGTGTGTGATACTCTCCTGTAATGAATGTGGTGCATATAATGATGATAATCAAGAATAAAACAACAACAACAACAACAACCAAAACGAAAAATTGATTAACAAATGTAAGAAAACTAAAGGGCGCTTTTTAGGTAAAAGTAAACAAAGCTGGGGGCATTATCAGGGTTTATCAGCTATCTCTCATATGAACTGCATTGTTGCACGTTGCCTGATAAACTCTGTCTACCTCACTGCATGTGCCTTTATCAGGTCATGATGACGTTGCACTTTTTGAATGACGTCACTCATGACAATGAACCAACTCAAAAATCGAAATTACGTCATAATTGCTAGATTGCAGAGTGAAACAAAGGGTAAACTGATAAATAGAATACCAGGTTTGCGTCATTTGACATCAAGTTTACCAGGCTTCGCTTCGAGAATGCTTGTTGAATGTCAACAAGCGTTCTCAAAGCCTTGCCTGGTAAACTTCATATCAAAAGACACTCACCCAGTATTCTCTATTTATGAACTACCTGAGGGTCAGGGCTCAGATCACTGGGTTGATATTGTCCAAGTCGCAGGTGAGAGACAAATAAGCCAAGTGATCCAGGCCCTGGCCCAGAAGGCAGTCCATGAACCTTGATAGCACTCCAAACTTAAGTTTCTTTTGCTTTTAGTGTATTGAAATATAACTTTACGTACTCCACTTTCAAAATTGACACCAAAGTGTTACACTGTGTGTTCCTTTATGATGTCACATACTATATTTTTCTTACTGACATCATTTAAAAGCATTTGGTAATGTTGAAATACAGAGAAACATCCAAAATAAAGCTAAATTAAACTAGATTCTGTTTATTGGAGATGAAATACCATAAAATTGCTCACTCAGCACAATGTGTGGACTCAAAATGATTCTTTTCCACAGCAAACACTATTGTGTTATAGTGACCAGTCTTCTAAAGGGTGTTAAGAAAGTTTGTTCCGCTCTTCATCATTGAATTTTGAATCATTTAAAAAGGAAATCATGCTGAAAAACTGCATTTTTATTGGGCCTGTTATTCCTTGTGATGCTCTATAGTGTTTGGCATCATGTCTGACATCGAATGTCTTCTCATAATTATGTTTAATTTGGGTACTGTCTTTCAGTCGGTCTAGAAAAATCTGATATTACCAAAAAAATGAGACATTTATTATTTTGAATGGTTGTTTACAGCCTTGCAGTTTAGTAAACGTACTAAAGGCTTATATAAGATGAATAACAACTCCAATTAGGGTTTCTTAACCAATTAGAAAATATTCTTATCACTATGGCCAGGACATGGCAAGGGTTCTTTGTCATATACCCCCAATTAGCTCATTTAAACATCCAGTTGTTTATTTCTTGTCATATGTGTCCACTTTAAAGAATTCCAGTTACATTAATGTCATCAGACACATAATGACTATAATAATAAGAACATAATTTTATCGTGGAACGAACTTTCTTGACACCCTTTATAACATGATAGTGCCCACTTGCCCAGCCAGCCCAGAATAGGGACAAGCATATTAAAGCTGCATACTCTGTAACTATGAACATTTTTCAGAAAATTTTATTTTCTTTTTAAATCATTTGTAAAAGTAGAATTAAGCTATGTTTTCACAATAAAAATGTTCAGTACAGCTGAAAACTGCATGGAAAAGTGAATTATCTTACCAAATAGGTGTATTTTTCTCTTGTTGGTAATTATTTGCGTCCCTCCAATAATTCTAGACCGTTTAATTTTACATAAATGTTGTTGTTTTGATAGTGATAACTTGTTAAGATTTACGAAAATGGTAAACTGTTTACCTGAATTTGAGTATTTTTACTGTGTTCTTGAAAAATAAAAACATTACTTTTAAAATTAGAAGATCAAAAGTTACAGACTATGCAGCTTTAACTGTTTAAAGTCATATAATAAATAGATTCTTACATTCATGCCAGAGCCTCTATATAATTTTTGAAAACAAATTGAATATATTCAGTAGCTGACTCAGCCTTGCTGTGATCCAAATGCTATATAAAATATAAATAGACTATGGTATATATAAATATGCTAAATACTATTGGATTTATTTTCATGCAACAATATTCAATCAGGTTATGACCATGCAACAACAACTAATCTCGTGATATCTGGCGAGGGTAATAGCAATGAGCGCCCATAAGAATTACAGTGCATTATAACACTGTTATGTTGTGGCTGCCAAGTTTTTTACCAAGGAATTTTACAAAAGGAATTATAGAAAAATGGAATTTTAAAAAAGGAATTATAGAAAAATGACCATGAAATGGTCATTTTCCTATAATTCCTTTGAGAAATTGTCCCTTCATAACACAGTCATTTCCTATGGACGCCAAATATAGCATTATAAAGGGACTGAACTGTATGAATGAACAATACTTACTGTTTCGCCAAACATTTTGGACAATCTGTTGACGATGTCGGTAAAACCGGACTTGAGAGATTCATGGTATTCCTTCTGTTCTGTTGTAATCAGCTTGGCATTCAGATCTAACGCATCATTGCAGACATTGATGAAATCCCTGCAATCAGAAAGGTTGACTATATTTTTGTTTGATTTGATTCTTTATGTCTTAGTCAACAGCTATGGTCATGTCAAGATGGTCAGTTCATCTAACCACACTTTTCCTGGGCAAGCTTGACTAAGTGGTTAACCAGTACTTCATGCACATACTTTGTTTATAACTGACAACATCCCTTCTTGAATCAGCAGAAGGAGGAGAATGGCGGTACAATTATTTCATGATCAATCTCCACAAAATTATGGGACCGGGCCGGGATCGAACTCGCGACCCCTGGAACTGCAGTTCAGACATGCACCTGTAGCCAGACACGGCACCGACTGCGCCTTGTGACCGGGTATGATTGGTTTGTGATTTCTGATTATGGCATATCTATCCTGGTCAATTTTGCTTGTCTTTTGGTGTATGTATTTTTCAGAGTAAAAATGAGAAAGTGTCAGTTTCAAGGAGCAAAGATGCCAGAATAGTATTATTTCTATTAAAACATACAAGTTTAACCCTTTGTAGTCCAGAAACCCCTAAACAGGTAATTTGGCAAGCAGTTTTGTTTGTTTGATTTGATTCTTTACGTCCCATCAACAATCATCTTTCAGTTATAAAGGGACGGATCTTCCTGGGTTGAACCAGTACTAAGCTAGGATTACTGTTCTTGCTCTAGGACACAACGCAGTGACGCCGGTGAGGCTCAAACCCTCGGCCCCTCGGTCTCGAGTCAAGCACTCTACAAATGAGCCACTGCAATCCCATTTTGCCAAACAGTGAAGACCCAGATGAAATGCTGCATAATGCCACATTTCTTCAGAGTCTGCACTGTTGGCTAAGATAAAATCCGATCTTCAGAGAAAGAAATACAATATATTTTGAAAATTAAAACCTGTGGCCCCTCAATATATACAATAGACCATCCTGAATTTATTGCATGTAGTTTTATGGAAATTTCCATAGGTTTGAAGAACCATCCTTGATAAAAACAAACCAATCAGAACGCACCTGAAGACATTTTTCAAGGACTCAACCCTATCAGCTGGGTATTTGCTAACCTTCTCCTCGGACAGGAATGTTTCGGCATATGCCATAGGACCTGCATTCACCTGAAATGTAAAATATATAGGGATAGGATCAGGATTTTTTTTAGCATAAAATTGTAATTATTTTTACCCATCAAATTAGACATATGTTTTGGGTGCTCAAAAGAACCGTCTCATTGAGATGGTTCTTTTGAGTACCCAAGATGGTTCTTTTGAGTACCCACAACATATGTTTTGGTTGATAAATAAGAAAAGTAATTTTCCATTACACACTCTTAATTGGAGGCCTGTATAGGGACATGAGTAAAATTTGATATACATAATACCTGAGCTGAGGCCATACAAAATATAAATTGTGTTTTCAGAAAAAAAAAATCTCCACACCATCCAGACATGTGTCCAATGGTTCAGGAGATATCATCAAGCAAGCAAGTTCTGACTTTGATTTGGCAGATTATGCTTTAGCTTCTTCATGTCTGGCATTACCAGATCTACCACCTCTCTGATATCAATGACCTTGGCTGTCATTTCATCTATGGCAACTTCTATTACCTACCTGGGCAATGACAACTCCTTGTAGTCTGAGCTGTAATTTCTTCATGTCTGGCATTACCAGATCTATCATCTCTCTGATATCAATGACCTTGGCTGTCATTTCATCTATGGCAACTTCTATTACCTACCTGGGCAATGACAACTCCTTGTAGTCTGAGCTGTAATTTCTTCATGTCTGGCATTACCAGATCTACCACCCCTCTGATATCAATGACCTTGGCTGTCATTTCATCTATGGCAACTTCTATTACCTACCTGGGCACTGACATCCCCTTGTAGTCTGAGCTGTAATTTCTTCATTTTTGGCATTACCAGATCTACCACCTCTCTGATACCAATGACCTTGGCTGTCATTCCATCTATGGCAACTTCTATAACCTACCCGGGCAATGACAACTCCTTGTAGTCTGAGCTGTAATTTCTTCATGTCTGGCATTACCAGATCTATCATCTCTCTGATATCAATGACCTTGGCTGTCATTTCATCTATGGTAACTTCTATTACCTACCTGGGCACTGACACCTCCTTGTAGTCTGAGCTGTAATTTCCTCATGTCTGGCATTACCAGATCTATCACCTCTCTACCATCTTCCAGGTTTACCTGTTGGATTTCTTTTGCTCCCATATTCAGTTTTATTTACTGTTGAGTCCTTATCCTTGCTTTATCTCCTTGTTATATTTTGATTTATATGTTCTAAGAGATGATGCATTGATAAGGTAGGGGTCTTTCATGCAAACCAAAAATATCTCTGTGTCTTGATCCACACCTGAATTAAGGGTGGGGTTGGCGCTGTGAAACCGGTTTAAGCCCTCAAATAAAATATTTTACGGACCGTTCCAAGGATGGTACTTCTTTTGTGGTTCTTTTATGTTTTTTTCTGTCTTGTGTTTGCTATGCCTTTGTGTGGGTCTGTTAATATATGCCATGTGGTCGCCTGCTGGGAAAGGGCTAACCTCTTGGCTCTCATTTGTGGTGTCTTACTGTGAGTTTGTCACTTTCCCATTGGTATCCTGGGTCAGGTGTGGTACTTGATTGTGTTGATTCCTCATCTTTGCACCCTTACTTATGCCTCAGTTACATTTGCCTTACGACAAGTATACGATGCCCGTACGATGTCCAAATCACCGTTTCTATGCGATCATCGTATGGATTTACGGGCATCGTGGCCTCTAGGATTTTGTTTAACTCCGCACAATGACAGATTTGAAAAAATCGTAAGCCCGTAGCCCCGTAGACACATCGCAGTGACCGTACAGGCACCGCACGGTGATCGTGAGGACAACGCAGGGTTTTAGATAGTCATCTTGGCTCAAAAATGATCATAGACTCTTGCCATAGTCGTAAGGAGCCTGCAAGGTCGCCGCACGATGCCTTTGCAGGGCCCATAAAATCGAACGGACATCGGACTGTCATCCTGCGTTAACCCCAAGGCGATGGCACGATGATCGTGCGGTCAACTTGCGACATGTCAACAATTTCCCAGAAACTCATCATTTTTCAATATTTGTCTTCAGGCGATGTCTCTGATACCACCACTCAGTGTGTCTCAATATGAACACAGTTCAGTTTGCTGATGGAAGCAGTCTAATCATGGGCGGATCCAGAGGGGGGGGCAGGGGGTCCCGATTCCCCCTAGAAAATCACAAAAATAAGTTTTTTTTAGTAATACTGGTCCAGATCCCGTAGAAAATCTCAAAGCTACACATGTACCAAGCCAGCATTACATGATGGGCCATCATCGGTCCGCCAGCGAAACGCCATTTTAATTGACGTTTCGCTAGCGGGCCAATAATGAGTGGTATTTGGATCCTCTCTCCCCCTTATCAACTAAAAAAAGTTGAGTTGGACCCCCTCTGACATAACTTTCTGGATCCGCGCATACTAAACAGGGTCCATAGAGAATGCTTCCATGATTAAATTGTCTGAAGTGCAATTCAAAATATGCACCTAACGTGAAATGCATATGCATTTTCAGTATATAAAATGCTGGTTGGATAAGGGGTTTAATAAATTAGATAAGATTAATAAAAAGTCCAGATATTTTTGTGATTTATCACTCTGGGATTTGAATTTGAGTATAACTTCAAGGAATAAAATATATGGGTCTCGTAGTGAGAACATGTGACTAGTTCTAACATTGAACTTTAAATGAATGAATGTTCTACAAAATGTATTTTACTGAAAACGAATGTGCTGACCAGGCCGGGTGGAAGAAAGTGCATTTTGGTCAGTACCTTTGTTGTTGTTATGCAACGACTTCATTTTTGCTTATGACGAAGATTTTATGTGTTGCTGGTCGTAGAATGTCTTTGGATGATTAAACTGAATAAAACCATAATAAGCGTTTTAGTCTATGCTGATTAAATTAAAGCATCTTTATTTTCAATTAATGTGATACGTTTTGAATTATAAAAGTGTACGATAAAAAGGGGTTGCAATATTCTGTGATTTAAACTTTGTGAAAACTGCAGAACTTAGAAATTGAAATTAAAATATACATAAACGTATCACGCTGTCCTATACCTTGGGACCATGTTCAACTAAAAACACTAGCCTCTTCAAAGCACAATTTGTGATCACATGATTTTGAAACATAGTTCAAATGGAATGCAAAAGATGGATAGCCGTTTAAATCCATGCACATAATAGGCACGACAATTGCACAGTCAGCGTACCGACTCCTTGCGACTTCCGCAAGGTCATCGTACGGGCATCGTGCGATTTATATATGGAGGTCGTGAAGATAACACGATGATTGTACGATAACCTTGCGGTTGTCGTACGATATCCGCAAGGTCGCTGTAAAGTTTTGTTCTAGTTTGTCGACGAAAGAAATCGTAAGGTGATCGTAAGCAATGTAAACACATACGTCGTAGCTTAAAGCCGCCTACGATGCCGAAAAAATTGTAGAAAAAAAACATAGACAAATAAATCGTACGACGACCGTGGCAAATGTAACCGAGGCATTACTTCTGTTACCTACCTGGGCACTGACACCTCCTTGTAGTCTGAGCTGTAATTTCTTCATGTCTGGCATTACAAGATCCACAACCTCTCTGATATCAATGACCTTGGCTGTCATTTCATCTATGGCAACTTCTATTGGACTAAGAACAACTTCTTTCTTCTCTGTCACCTCAACTCGCTTCTTTACAAATGGGAAGGAATGACTAGCTGTAAGGCAGAGTTTGAAAATGAATACATCATGTTTACAGGTTTAGATAAACAAAAATTGTCAGCGTGAAATTGTAAATATTTTTTTACCCATGGGTTTTAAAATATGTTTGGGTGCTCAAAAGAACCTTCCCAACAAGACAGTTCTTTTGAGTACACACAACATAAGTTTTGGTTGAGAAATAGGAAAATGAATTTTTTCTTACACACTCTTAACTAAAGTCCTGCATGTTACATAAAAGCAGGTCAGGATTTTTCTTTTTCTTATTTCTCCTTGAAATATATTAAGTTTTGATGTCTCACTCATGAATTCAAAGCAAAACAGCTTAATTATCTCCCTTGTTCAAGTAAAAACTCAAAAATGTTAATAAGACAAAATTATAACTCTATAACATGCTTAAGATTTCAAAATTATTAAATAGACGAATTCTCATTATTATGGCAAACAAGGTATTTAAACAGTGTTGTTTATGATGCTACAGTGTAATTAAGACCACTTAGTGAATTGGGTGCCTTATGAAATTGGTGGGTGGAGAACAGCAGTACAGAAAAGAGGAAATAAGACACCACAGTGTATCTGTCTGAACAATCATGATGTGGATTGCTGACAGTGGATTCCAATTATATTGACATTCCAGTGTTCAATATATACAATGGACCATCCTGACTGAACTGTATCAAACTTTATGAAAATTTCATCGGTCTTAAAATGGTTAAGGTCCAATTATTACAAATAAAATAGGGTTTTCAACCCTTGCTTACTTAATAACACAGTTCTTCTCTTGAATTGTTCATGTATCTCTCCATGTGGTTTGCCATTCTTGGTGAACGGTGTCTCGTACATAAACTGACACACATTGTTGTTCCTTTCAAAGTCTGTCAATCTCTTCTGTAGGTCCTTCTCCTTGAAGAATGGTGTGACATGTGTCACCTGGATGTAGGCATATTTACTCTCTAGAGAATTGGGATTTACCTAGAAAAGAGGATAGAATATTAATTGTCAAGATTTCAAAGTCTTTCAATCTCTTCTGTAAGTCCTTCTCCTTGAAGAATGGTGTGACATGCGTCACCTGGATGTAGGCATATTTACTCTCTAGAGAATTGGGATTTACCTAGAAAAGAGGATAGAATATTAATTGTCAAGATTTCAAAGTCTGTCAATTTCTTCTGTAGATCTCTCTCCTTGAAGAATGGTGCGACATGCGTCACCTGGATGTATGCATACTTGCTCTCTAGAGAATTAGGACTTACCTGGAAAAAATGATACAATATTAATTGTCAAGATTTCAAAGTCTGTCAATTTCTTCTGTAGATCCTTCATCTTGAAGAATGGTGTGACATGTGCCACCTGGATGTATGCATATTTACTCTCTAGAGAAGAAGATATTGATTGTCAAGATTTACCAGGAATATCTGGAAAATCATGCAATTTGCATGATAAATTTGGGAGAAATTGGGTGACAAATGACTTAGTTATAGTCACAACAAAAGCTAATGGATGGGCATTATGTGTGCTGTTCTGCACAAAAACAATTTGTTAACCTTATATACTAATGGTGCTGGTGTGTTCAACAAAGTGGGCTCTTGTCAAGTGCTTGCCTGTTTGTTTGTTTGTTTGCTTTACGTCCCAAGTCAACAGCTATAGTCATGGCAGGACAGTCACTTCACCTAACCACACTTTTTCCTGGGCAAGCTTGAACAAGCAGTTAACCAGTACTTTGTGCACATACTTTCACTTGTAACTGACAACAATCCTTCTTGAATGCTTCAGCGGAAGGGAGGAGAATGACCGTATAAATTGTTTCATGATCAATTTCCATGAAAGAATGGGACCGGGCCGGGATCGGAGATCAAACTCTCGACCCCTGGGTCTGCAGTCAGGCTCGCATCTGTTGCCAGACAAGTTACCGACTTCACTACGAGGCCCGGTAGTGCTCGCCTGTTTGCTTTCTGATCGCGACCACTCACCCAAGTGCCTGCTAGTACCTGCAATACAAGCTAAAATGTGCCTCGCTTTGCTGTCCTTAAAATGGACGCATTTGATTGGTTTATTACAGAGTGCAGCCACTTTTAATGAGTGAGTGCTCACTGTTGTTCAACAATGTATTTTTCACACTATCAAGCACATTAATGAAGGCCAGATTCATTGAAAATACCACTGTTTTTTTATGAACATAAGAACAGAGCCAATATTATAGAGCTCTGCAGACAGGCCCTAATAGACATTTCCTAAACATGCCCAGAATGTCACTCAAAAGCCACCTGAAAGTGTGTAACTGATCAATGCATATGCTCATGATTGTTCGTTTGATTTAATTCTTAAGGTCCCAGTCAACATTTTTTCAGTTATGTTGGGACGGGTCTTCCTCGTACTAAGCAAGGATTAAATGTGTCTTGCTCGAGGACACAATGCCTGTGAGGCTGGAACCCGCAACCCTTGGTCTCGAGTCAAGCACTTTACTACTGAGCCACTGCGCTCATGATTTAGTCCAGCACGGTTTTGGAAGAATAGGTGAAGACAATTTGCTACCAATAATTGCTCTCAGAGGCTCCACTGAAAAGACAATCATGAATGAATGAATTAACTTACGGTGTTTGAGTCCATAATGAGTTTGACATTATCCATACCAAACTAGGTACTATACAGTTGCTTCAGTCTATCATAGATTTCAACTAAACTTGTCATTTAAAGTAAACAGATATTTATGGGTATGTATAAACTTACTGGGTTTGAGTCCATAATGAGTTTGACATTATCCATACCAAACTTGCTACCATATAATTGCTTCAGTCTATCACAGATTTCTGCTAAACTTGTCACTTTGGGTTCCTTATAAATATATTGCTTCTGGTCTTCATACTCAAAGAACGTCTGAAATACAAAAAAAAAAACCACATAGGGCCAGTTAAGCAAAAATAATTTGCGAAAAAGTGCGAATATTTTCTTATCCATCAGTTCAAACATGTGTTTTGGGTGCTCAAAAGAACCGTCTCATCGAGACGATTCTTTTGAGTACCCACAACACATGTTTTGGTTGAGGAATGAGAAAAATAATTTTCAGTTACGTACCCTTATCTGGAGGCCTGAAAACTGGTGTACAGAATCTGTCCGGATTGATAAGCATGATGACTGATAAGGTTCCGGAAGCAGCCATTTTTAATATAGTATATAATAGTTAAACTAACTTTCTATAAGTTTTGAAAAGCCAATAAAATCCCCAATTTCATTGCTAACTACATTTTTTTCAAAATTTAATAATGTTAAAATAAGTCAAGGCCAACTTAGGCTTATTATTCAAACATATTTTGTTTTACCATATTTTTGATCAAGTGACCAAAAAATAATATCATATTTATAGTTTTATCTACTGAATACTCCATATGAAATTTGAGTTCAAATAGCCCAGTGAATTCTGAGAAAAAGAGGCTTAGATATGTATAAGGCAGTCCAATATGAGTGGCCTTGGATGAAAGGTCAAAGGTCAGCTTGACCTTTGGTGCTTATATAAAACCAGTGTCTCAATAGGTTTAACATTTTTCACAAGTATTATGATTTCCACTTAAACAGTTATATACAAAAATGAACATTTCAAGATTTTCCAATATATTAAAATGCATTAGGAATCGAATTTGGCCTTGCTGTAAAAAAGATCAAGGTCAACCCAGATTCATCATTTGTGCAAACCTGGTAAGGCCCACATCCCAAATGCTATATACCAAGTCCCAAGGCCATTGGCCTTTGGTTCAAGAGTAGAAGGTATTTAAATCGTTTTTACCTTATATGGGCATGGCCGCCATCTTGATGATTTGAATTGGCCAAGTGGTTTCTGAGAAAATTGTGTTTTAATATATTGATGGGCCTCCAATATGAGTGACCTTGGCTGAAAGGTCAAAGGTCAACCTTGACCTTTGGAATTGCCTCTTAACACATCAAGTGAGAAAAATGACTTTTGCTTCAACAGTATAAAAAGAAATCAACTTTTCCAAAAAAATTCAATTTAAATGCATTAGGAAGCAAATTTGACCTTCATGTTAAGTAGGTCAAGGTCAACATAAGGAGTCTCCATATGAAATTTGAGTTCAATTGGCCCAGTGGTTTCAGAGGAGATGTTTGAAAATGTTGACGGACAGACGGACGACGGGCGCCGGAGTCATTGGTATACTAATAGCTCACCTCGGAGCCTTCGGCTCAGGTGAGCTAAAAAATTCAAACAAAGACAAAATGAATAGCAGGAAACTAGTAATTGTGTTTATGCATACCTAATTAGGACACACAGCATAAGAATGACTGTCCTCCATAGCTATTAATTCTCTACTATACAGTCATCTGTAATTTTCTTAATTTTGATTAAATTTTGATCAGGTTTGCAGCAGTTTGCATGGTTCAATAACAGCTTGCATTTCATAGTAACTTGCTTATAGTGTTGCTGTCCCATTTAAGTCATTCTTTGAACATGCATGCACAGCCATCCAGTGGCGCCACGGTATAAATTTTGGTCTAAGTCTTCAAATACTTCCATAGCTTGCTACTGGCTTTCAACTGACAAAGGACACTTTTACTAGAAATTAAGTATTTAAAATGCTGTGCCCCCAACCTTATGCTTGTCTATATGGGTAATGGTCTTCGCTGAAGAGCCAAAACTCCAGCAATAATTTTCTGATTACACTTTTGCATTGTCAAAATGTAATTAGCCAATCCACTATTAATTTCCTGTAAGATGACCAATTTTTAAGGTCATTGCTCTCATAGTTTATAATATGGGCCTGTCACGAGAAAACCTGTCTTCGGGTTTTCCGACAGAGTGAGTTTCAAACTAGTCTCCTCGCTAGAAAATTGAAATTTCACCGGTAGCATGTTTACATATGATTCTTTCCAAAAAGCGAAGAACAAAGGCGCTGATCAGACTGCGTGGATGCGCAGGCTGGTCTGTGCCTGAATTGTTCGCGAACCCCCGAAGACAGGTTTTCTCGCGTCGAGGCCCATATATCTTACTGACAAAGGCAGTTGGGACAAATGGATGAAAGGACTGATATACCAGTACACACAGGTCCATGGAACAAGATGAAAGCAATACGGCTCAACAATAATAAACAAGTACAGTAAAAGTGAAAAACAGTTTATGAAGCAAGTCTAACCTGACCAAAGAATGCTACTCAGAAATATTTTCCCAGCAATCTTTTCCCTGAATGCATCAATAGGTACAGTTATAGTGAAAAACTTTACGGAGGAAGTCTTACCTGACCAAAAAACGCTACTCGGAAATATTTTCCCAGTAATCTTTTCCCTGAATGCATCACATCAACAACTTTGGTATAAGCTTCTGATAATACCTGGTAACTTTGAGCAAGTTTCTGAAATTAAACAAACGCTTAACCTCTGTATACTGGTGACTCCTAAACAAGTTCTTTGGCAAACAGTGAAGATCCAGATGCAATTCTGTAAATCCGGAAATTTTCGCGAGATTTATATTTTCACGATTAGCGCTAAAAGACACATTTGCGACGCTAAAAGTTTGCGACTAGGGCATGATTTACCTATATCAGTAAACGATAGAGTGCTTTCGCCATTTCGCGAGGATTTTATTTTCGCGAAACTTCGCATGTGCGAAGTTTCGTGAAAATCAAACTCTCACGAAAATTTCCAAATCTACAGTATCACATTCTGCAGCACTTTACCTTGTTCTTCACGGTTTGCAAACATTCTATTTCCAGTATACAAAAGTGTTCAACTTAATACTCAATACAATAATCATTTTCAAACTTAATTGAGCTGTGACATGTGATTTCATCTATTGTGGCATTTTGATGTGTGTAGACTCATACTAGCCTGTGCAGCCTCCTACTAGGCTTAGAGACCTCAAATGGTGTTTGGTCAGTAGCTTAACACTCATAGGATATTCAAGCAACAAGCAAAGGCTCTGATCAGACTGGGCGTATGCGCAGGCTGATCTGAGACTTTGGTGGTCGCACATACTACAATGTTGGAAATCTCATGCACTGGCTCATTTCTATTTGTTAAACTTAATACTTAATACAATAATTATTTTCAAACTTAATTTGAAATTTCTAGACAAATTTGTTGTTTATAAAGGTGAATACAATTAATGGCTACCAATACTTTAGTCAAAAGTCTAATACAGAATGCAATACAAAATAATATAATAAAAGTTCAGGGATTTGTTTACTAAAGTACAAGACAAACATTATTCTCACCTCAAATTCTCTGGCACCTTCATATATTGGAATGATCAGTTTATAGACATCTCCTAACACTTCATATCTCTCCCCCTTCTCTAAACAGTCAGCAGCTTGTTCTAGGATGTTCACTAAAGTTTCCTGTAAACATAACAAAACCTTCTTAATTATGAGTTTATAGACAGCTCCTTACACTTCAAATCTCTCTCCCTTCTCCAGACAGTCAGCAGCTTGTTCTAGGATGTTCACTAAAGTTTCCTGTAAACATAACAAAACCTTCTTAATTATGAGTTTATAGACATCTCCTTACACTTCATATCTCTCCCCCTTCTCCAGACAGTCAGCAGCTTGTTCTAGGATGTTCACTAAAGTTTCCTGTAAACATAACAAAACCTTCTTAATTATGAGTTTATAGACATCTCCTAACACTTCATATCTCTCCCCCTTCTCCAGACAGTCAGCAGCTTGTTCTAGGATGTTCACTAAAGTTTCCTGTAAACATAACAAAACCTTCTTAATTATGAGTTTATAGACAGCTCCTAACACTTCATATCTCTCTCCCTTCTCCAGACAGTCAGCAGCTTGTTCTAGGATGTTCACTAAAGTTTCCTGTAAACATAACAAAACCTTCTTAATGATGAGTTTATAGACATCTCCTAACACTTCATATCTCTCTCCCTTCTCCAGACAGTCAGCAGCTTGTTCAAGGATGTTCACTAAAGTTTCCTGTAAACATACAAATAAAACCTTTTTAGTCAGCTTTATGAAGTAACTGTAACTCATCTTAATTTTCTTATCAATGAAGGTCTATTGTTAGACTGAAACCTTGATAATAATAAAATGAGTTTAATATATCGCTGCAATCCTTTTTCTTCAATCCATCTTAATTGTTTAGTGGTTTGTCAGGCTCCATCATATGGGTTTTGTTCAAAGTAAATGTGGGTTATTCTTTTTGAATGCAAACAACAAAATTGTAGACAGTGCATCCGGTGGGCTGGTTCTAATTTGCATGGCTTTTTATGACAACATGCCATGGAAGAGGGACAATTTGGAACAAACCAAGTTTTGGTTTTTATAAAATCTTATTCATTTTGGTTGTCTTTAACCTTCCAAGCAAAGTGGTCTCATAGTATCCTAAGGTAATGTTTTGAAGTTCTATGTTTTGTTGTATGTTACTTTGTCTCCATTTTAGTTTTGCAATCATCTCAATGGGGAAGAGAGAGCCGGTTGCTTTGCTTTGTTTGTCTCCCTGGTGTCTCGTGATTGTTGTGTGGCTCTTCTCATGATGCCACGAATTTGTCTGCAGTTTGTGATTGTGGTATTTCCTGATCATACACACTATTTTTGAGGGTATTTGCTGAGAATAATGTTGTTCTATGACGCAATGCTGAGGCTCCTGTTACATCAGTGGAGCTTATGATGCAGTGTACCCCTCTAACTCCCTGAAGGCCGCTTGTTTGTCTGGGCTTGCGAAAGATAGTTCTTGACAGCAGACCTATGGCATGTGCTATATCTGTTTCGGTTTGTCTGTTCCGAGCAAGCCAGCTGTGGTTCTGTTCACTAGACACTCAGGCTTTTTTCCATGTTTTAAAAACAGACTCCAACCCTTGGCTCTGACCGTTGTGCTGACATGAAATTTCGTGTCCAGTGTGCGGTTCAGAAACTCACATAAAAACCCACCAGTTTTTTTTGGGGGAGTTTTTTGACCGTACAGTGGTCTTGGGGTGTCAGTTGCCAGGCCAGGCATATATTATCCCCCTGCCTTGTGGCTTGTGGGAGTGAGCCAAATATGGCTGGATATACTGATACAATACAGTATGCTACTATTGAACTGCACTTAACCCTTTACTCCATAGATTATTTTTAGATCATGACATCATTTTCTATTTTTAGACAACATTGAAAAAAATTCAGGAAAAATTTAAGTAAAGTTTTGAATACTTTTTAAAATATTATGGCTCCATTGGCGCAAATGCTTGATTTTCCATGATAATTTCAAATATATAGTATTTCAAAGGTGTCAAAAGGCGCTATCATAGAGGAAAGGTTAAAATTTCTTTTCATATTATTTTTATATAGAGATAATAAACTTACTTCTGTGTATTGTACATCTTGCATACCGGAATCATCCTTGATACCCGATTCCTCCCTCTCTATATTGTGAGAGATAGTCTTGAAGGCTGAACAACCCTGAGGAAATGACCCTGAAACATAAAAATCATACAATTATTACTAGTGCTCTCCAAGCTTCACTTGACTATAAGAGTCAACCCATAACAGGTAAATCCCCTGAAGAGTCTTCATATAGACAAAATCATGGTTGGGTTATGGTTAGCGTTATTGCCAAGAGCAAGACCAAAGAGCAAGACCACAGCCTTGTTTAAACTGTCTGTGTCTACCCAGTAATTTAATTTATCATCATACAATTATAATACAACTTCTAAAATTATGCAGACAAAACTGAAAGAGATACAAAAGATCATCAAGATAATCCAACTATAAAGAGAAGATAACTTGTTTCGAAGTATGAACTCTATACATTTTATTTTCTTAATGAAAGGATATACAGTAAAACCTGTGTAAAACTGTCATTCTAAAAAGCCCGAAAATAGGTTTTGGTGGTTCCTGATCTTTGCCCTCTTTCTTACTTTTGAAGATCAATTACCACTTAATACAGGTCAAATGTACTGCAAAATGCTCCTCGCATTCTGCAATACTTTCGATCTTCATTAAGCTACCATTTGTCATTGACATCTTTGTTTAGTCTATTTTTGAATGGCCGTTTTACACAGGTTGTACTGTAGCCTAAACAGGTACACATGACACTGCCAAAGTTGTCTTCCTGGTCATTTCATTCAGCTCACATAGCATATCATAAAACATTTTTCAAAAAATTAACTTTATTCAAAAAATTACCTTACCACATTGCAAAATATGTGACTCTGCAGATATATTATGTTCCCTTTCACATTTCTGAGTAATACATTAATGAATTTCCCCTTTTCGCAAGGAGTGTTTTAATTTTAGTGAACATGAGAAAAGAAATACCCAAAACGTCACAACATCAACATAAAGGTTCATTTAAAAAACATGACAGAATAACAAACAAAATAACTTGAAAATTCAACATATGGTAGATGTTCTAAAATTTCAAACACTAGTTGCCTGCCAAAAGGGCATAGACAAACAGAGCAGACCCAGATCAGACTGCTTCTGATTAGGACCTTCCCTGTTTGCTATTTTTACAAGCATTTTGTGATGTCCAGTGCAGATAACCAACATTTTATTTGCGAACAGAAAAAGAAGTGTTCGAAATTTTAGAGCATTTACCATAAACAAAAGGACTTGAAGGAAAGAAATGAAAGAAAAGCAAACACAACAAGACATGTCACTTGACAGGATAGGTACCCTTTCAGGAGCGGATACAGGATTTCTGGAAAGAGGGTTCATATGTATAAAGCTGTGGGGGGTTCGCTTTGCTGATTTATCTCATTTTTCTTAAATATCCCATGAACATGAAATAATTTCATTTTCATAGGATATTTAAAAATGGGGGTGGAGTGGGGTCGAGATCCATACTCTAGATCCGCCACTGGCTATTACTGCACTGTGTTCATATATTCATACAGCTTTAATGAAAACAAGAAAACCCATTTTATCTGGGTCTTCACTGTTTGCTAAAGTACCTGTTTCTAGTATACAAAAGGTTAAAAAGTAAATTATACATGCCTTAACAAGCTTGTGCACATGTGAAAGCTGATTCAAACATGCATACTTTACATATACAGCAAATCCTGTCTTAAGCCGCCACTCAAAAAGAACACCAAAATTGGTTTTCAAGACCAATTATCGCTTAATGCAGGTCAAAAGAATTGCAGAATGCTTCATTAAGCTACCATTTTCCATTAAAACCTTTGTTTTGTCTATTTTCAAGTAGCCGCTTAAGACAGGTTTTACTATACCAATGATTTATTTCTAACTTGGTGGGCCAAGCACATTCCTTTTTAGCATTCCTGTATGGATATACAGGCAGAACTGCTACAATAACAATCAGTCTTAATCAAAATTAAAGTTTAAGGCTAACTGTTTTAAGAACTTAATATATTTCACAAAGCCATGTTTTTTTCTCCTGGTGGAGCCTATTGAGTATACGTATCTGTTGACAAACTGATTTAGCATGCACATACTAAATTAGACAAAACAGCTACGCTTGTATCATTGGCTCTCTGACTACCCACATCCATTTATTTAATTTGTAAGAATGTACATAAAACTGTAGTATATAATATAACAATTAGGCTCACCATACAGCCATTTTAATTTCTTGATAACAATGTAGCTTTCATACCAATTAGCTATCATACCAATTAAAACACATTCTAATGCACTGAAACTTGACATCTGATTGGACAACTTTAAACATTTTTCAGAGTACATCTTGTGACAGGATCCATGACATTTGGTCAAAATCCATTTTGGCGAAACAACGTTTGGTCAAATGTGATGATTAGTCGATACGACGTTTGGTTGACTACGACATTTGGTCGACTACGACATTTGCCCTAAATTTACATCAAACATCTGAATTACATTGAAATTTGTTGAATTTTAGTCGAAAACGCTCTTGTAAAAAAGTGAGTATGATCAGGAAAATCCACAATCACACACTGCAGACACCAACCCACAGCACCGTGAGGAAAAGCCACAGAACAAGACATCAGGAAGAAAATCCAAGTAAAGCCACCAGCTCTCTCTTCATCAAGATGATTTGATTCGGAATAAAATAAAGGCTTATTGATTGTTAAGTTATTTCTAATAAAATAATTGAGTTGACCATTTTGACGGAATGTCGTACCCGATTAATTTTTTCAACCAAACATCATACTGGACAGAAAGTCACATCGACCAAAAGTCACATGAGACCAATTCATATTGGGAAAATGGTTTTCAACAAACTGTTGTGCACCCCCTGTGATATACTGTCAAAAAATTGATGTAATTTCATAAAATCATTTTTCATTCATTGGAAAGTGGTTTTACGTTGCTTGTAGCTGCTAGTTGTAGGTGCACCATACAACATTTTCATTGTCTTTTTATAAGAAAAAAAGATGATAGTGCATTTGAATGGGGATAACCATATTCAAAATTTTCATTTGGGGAGGACTATCGTCTGATTTACAGCCAAGAAATCCTGTTCTATGGCTCTGTTGACAAGTCGCCGTAAAATTAAATTTCCTATGGTATCCAACCATATACCTCCCCAAATAATAATTTTGAATTCAGTTATTTAATGAATAAAACAAGCAAACATAGAAAAAAAAAAAAAAAAAGAGCACATGAACAGTCTTATAAAGATATTAAAAGTAAAATAAGTAAAGCACATGAAGTATTCACAGACAGACATCAGAGGCGGATCCAGAATTTCTGAAAAGAGGGTTCATATGTATAAAGGTGGGGGGTTTGCTTTGCTGATTTTATCTCATATTTCTAAAATATCACATGAAATAATTTGAACCCCCTCAACCCCTTCTGGATCGGCCACTGAACATTATCTCAAAATAAACGTCAAAGGAATCATATCAAACATGAAAGATAAAATCAATTTCTTCGCTGCACACATGAGTCATTATTTAATTGAACTTTGAATTTTACAGAAATTTTTATGAAGTTAAAAATTCAAATATTTGTTGTTTTATCTATACATGTATTAATAACAGCTACTGGACAGTGTGCAGTAAAGACAAAATTAAACTTACTGTCTTTTATTTTCCCTGTATAGCCATGAAATAGGTTTAGAACTTAATTATACGGTTGATTGTTTAACATGAAATATACATGTATTTAAAGGTCAAAGAAATTCCAACAAAAAGGCAGCACGTAAGTTTCTCACTATTGGTCTGTTCAGGTGGCCATAAAAGCAATTTAATTAATATTCATGCCGCAAAATTTATTCAGTAAGTTTGAATCTTATGTGTTTTTAACATACATGTATATGCTTCTGTGTAATTGTATTCTTCACGTGTTTGTATCTTGTAGGCTTGATAACATTGTATAATGTCTGATGCCGAATAAAGTATTTGTATTTGTAATTAAGGTTTCATTATTTATAATTATAAAGCACATGCAGAGCCCTGTTAAATTCTGCAACTGTTAAGTGAAACTGTGTGTCCATATATTTATATATACATGTGAGCAACATTATTTTTTTTATTTCTTTTTTATTGATGTTAAAGTTAAATAAATATTCTTTAATTTTGAACATTTCTTCTCAACTAAATGTTTGATTACCAGCTCTTTTCTTTAACCCTTTGTATACTAATGGATTCTTCCTTCTCGTTTGACACAATAAACTTGGGATAGTCTACTGTACATGTCTAGGGGTGTCAGGTTATAATTTTCAAAACATGTATTTTTTTGTCTGAAGATCTTTTTGTACCTTTACAAACAGTGTAGACCCTGATGAAATGCAGCCCTGATGATGCTGCATTTCATCTGGGTCTTCACTGTTTGCAAAAATACTCATTTAGAGGTTTCCCGAATACAAAGGGTCAATTCACAATGCTCCCTCAGGATGCCAACCAGTCAGATTAGGGCCTTTACTGTTTGGCTTGGCCTCTTTTTCAGAGTTAGAACATAACCATTTTTAGTGACTGTTGGGCTGAAGCTGTGCAATTGCGTTGAAAATATGTAAATCCTTAACCTGATATTAAATATGATATATACAGTAGAATCTCATAAATTTGAAGTCCTCTGGACTAGAAGTTTTATTTAGAATCAAAAGTAGTTCGAAATACAGGGAGGTAGACATAAAAATATATAATCCCCCCCCCCCCCCCCCCCCCCCCGCAATTTTTTCTCTCTCTCAAACATAAGTTTTGGATGCGTTATTATAGACAGTTATTAAAATAGGTCATGAATGAATAAGTCCTTCTCTATGAATCCAGTGTGTCCCAAATTATTTCTAATTAGCAAGTATTTCGAAAAATCAAAGTTCAAATTTTTAAGGTTTTACTGTATATGAATAATTATATAAATAGACTTTCATGTTGGTACACAGAATAAAGAAATTACTTGTCAGGTTCACTAGTGTAATGTTTGTTTGTTTGTTGTTTTACGTCCCAAGTCAACAGCTATGGTCATTGCGGGACGGTCAGTTGACCTAATCACACTTTTTCCTGGGCAAGCTTGAACAAGCAGTTAACCAGTATTTCGTGCACATACTTTCGCTTGTTACTGACAACAACCCTTCTTGAATGATTCAGCGGCAGGGAGGAGAATGACCGTAGAAATAATTTCATGATCAATCTCCACGAAAGTATGGGACCGGGCCGGGATCGAACTCGCGACCCCTGGATCTGCAGTCAGATTCGCATCTGTTGCCAGACACGTTACCGACTGCGCTACGCGGCCCGGTTTCACTAGTGTAAGATCAGATATATCATCTTTCTCTAAGCAAACAGAGTAGACCCTGATCAGGCAGCTCTTATAAGAGCTGCCAGATCTGGGTCCGCTCTGTTGGCAAAAGCTTTAAAAGGCCTCTCTATGGGGTAAAGGGTTAACAATTTCCAGCCATTAAAACAATCAATTATACTCCCAAAATGACAACTTTGATGGGAGTCCCAGGGTAACAGCTGAAAATAATGGAAGTAGGATACTAGTTATCTAGCTGTTATATTAATCCAGGTCCAACTTTTTGAAGCATTGTAAGATGGTTTCACAGACACTTTTTTCATCTTAGTTAATGATGTTAACAACATATGCCCGTCTCCAGCATAAGGTACAAGTTGACATGTGTGTACTGCGAAGATTCAAATCAGTCTGCGCATACACGCAGTCTGATCAGAGTCTCAGAACATTTGATCCTTTGCTACCCATAGAGCACCCATGGAAGACTCTTATCAGACTGTACTGATGCACAGACTGATGTAAGTCTTTGATGGGCGTACATGCCAACTTATTCCTTTTGCTGGAAACCAGCTCATTTTAAATAACTGGCTATATTTTTTGCTATAAGTGTTCCCCAAGCAACTGTTGAGCAGCACAGGCCTCCAAATAATAGTGATAATAGTGAGTAATTAAAAAGTTATTTTTTTGTTGTCATTTCTTAACCAATATATATGTTGTGAGTACTGAAAAGAACCATTTCCTTGAAATGGTTCTTTGAGTACCCAAAACAAATGTTTAAAGAAATGGATAAGTAAATATTCGCAACTTTATGCTCAAAAATTTCTTTCTCTCATCCTATGAGACATTCAAAGAAATAAATTACTCTTTCACGTTAGTTCATGATGTTATCAATATTTCAAATTACTGGCTATATTTTTAGCTATTTCCCCAAGCATCCGTTGATCAGTACAGGCCTCCAAATAATAGTGCGTAATTAAAAAATAAAAAAAATATTTTTTTCATTTCTTAACCAAAACATACGTTGTTTTTGTATGTATGTCTCCTTGAGACGTTTTTTTTGAGTACCCAAAACATATGTTTAACCAATGGATAAGGGAATATTCGCAATTTTATGCTCAAAGTTTTTCTTTTTTATTCAACCTATGAGACATTCATAGAAATAAATTATGTTCATGATATTAACAATATGTCAAATAACTGGCTATATTTTTGCTGTAAGTGTTCCCCAAGCATCCGTTGAGCAGCATTTATTTTTTTTACTGTTTTTTTTTTACCTTAGTTCATGATGTTAAGCTTATTTCAAATAACTGGCTATATTTTTGCTATAAGTTTTCCCTAAGCAACTGTTGAGCAGTGCAGGCCTCCAAATAATAGTGCGTAATTAAAATTATAATTTTTTTTTTTTTTTTTTCATTCCTAAACCAAAACATATGTTGTGAGTACTCAAAAGAACCCTCTCAAGGAGACGGTTCTTTTGAGCACCCAAAACATATGTTTAAACAGATCAATAAGAGAATATTCACCATTTTATGCTCAATTTTTCTCTTCATCTCAACCTATGAGACATTCATAGAAATAAATTACTCTTGCACCTTAGTTCATGATGTTAGCAATATTTCAAATAACTGGCTATATTTTTTGCTATAAGTGTTCCCCAAGCATCCGTTGAGCAGCATTTATTTTTTTTACTTTTTTTTTTTTACCTTAGTTCATGATGTTAAGCTTATTTCAAATAACTGGCTATATTTTTGCTATAAGTGTTCCCCAAGCATCCGTTGAGCAGCACTTATCTTTTTTACTGTTTTTTTTACCTTAGTTCATGATGTTAAGCTTATTTCAAATAACTGGCTATATTTTTGCTATAAGTTTTCCCCAAGCAACTGTTGAGCAGCGAGCGGCCAAGCAATACTTACTCTCCTTAATTTTTCCTATATCAGAGTACAACACTTCTTATATGTTAGCAAAGTACATGTTGTTAGTGCTTTTCCATAATAATCCATAATAATTACAGTGCAGTCCCTTTATACCACTATGTTTGGGGTCCATAGGAAAGTACCATTTTATGAGTGAATCCTGTTATAAAGGGACAATTTTACAAAGGAATTATAGGTAAATGACCATTTCATGGTAATTTTCCTTCTCCGTAAAATTCCATGGTAAAATAAATTTGGGAGCCACAACATGACCATGTTACATCGTAGATTACATGCTCTTTATATTATAATTGCGCCCAGTTGGGGCCCACTGAGGAAATAATAAATATTCTATTCTATCTAAATACGTGTTATAATGTGGTGTGTTATAAAGGGACTGCAATGTGTTGTGAGTGAGCCATAGCTCTACCTTCTTTGATTAACAACCCTTTGGATACCAATGAATTCTTTAAACATATATAAGAAATAGATCAGCTCTAGCAGTGAATTGTTGAGTAATCATTCACTGTTTGGAGGTCAGTTGTGAAGAAGATCAAATCAAGAGAGTGTAATGTGAGTGATTTATCTTCGTACAACAGACAGACAAACAATGAATTATTACTCAACAATTCACGCAATACAGCTGATCTATTTCCATTCCAACACACAATAAATGATGAAAACAAATTTGAAGTCTTCAAAGAAGTCTGCAAGAACTCCCGCTAATACTTAGACTACGTTACATTCGTTTACATGTATTTGTAACGTCTATCAAGAGTAAAAATGACGTTACATAGTCTAACGACATGAATGACGTCATTTTCCAGTAACCAATGACGTCAGCTAGCACACACTTTCCTTGCGCTTTCAAAGCTGTGAATTATTGTTTGATACATCACTCTTTTTTTAGCATGTACTCTATAGGCGAGGTGTGTTAGAATATGCTATATAGATTCAGTGGTATTTGAATGATCCAAAGCTTTTGAAAATAGTGCAGAACCTGATGAGAATCTACCAGGACAGCTCATTATTATTGAATTTGCTAAACAAGTTGGAGCAAAAGGATAAGATGCAAGGTTTTGCTGAGCATCTCATCGCTTTTTCCAAAGAGTTTGATTACATATAATTGATTAATTATTTTGCACGGATGTTGAATTCTACTTGTAGGAAACTTAAGTCTCTTTGACATAGTGTTTGCTATGTTTAATATACTTGTGTTTTTAAAATAAGATGTTATCATGCTCTCAGATGCAATGTCATATGATAAAAAGGTTTCCAGTATAGAAGGGGTCAGTGATGCTGAGTGCCTTCTCTGATGGTCCATCATTGCAATTTGTAATGTTCCTTGCTAACGATACTTCACCTGTGAATATGCTGAAATTATATACATTTATCATATGACGTCGCGTCTGGGAGTGAAATAACGCTATGCAATAAAATCTGTAAACCACTAGTGGTTTATCGATAAACGGGAAACGTTATGACGTCCATAACAACGTTGCGTACATAATGACAAAATTATAACGTTTTCACGCCAAAAAATGAGATTTCAAAGTATTTGTCATATGATAAATAGAATCTAACATTCGTGCTCTTGTATTATTGAATTTATTAAACTCGTTGCGAAAAAGAGATAAAATGCTTGGCAAGCCTCGCATTTTATCTCTTTTCCCCAACTCGTTTAATAAATTCAATAAAACATGAGCACTCATGTAAGATTCTCTATGTAACTAATGGATACAGAAACCTAATTTTGATAGTAGCTGCATTGTTCAACAGATTTGAAAATCTAACCACAGCTGTTATCTTTATGTTTATTTTCCACAAAATCATTTGGGAGGAAATCCATTGTGTAAAATCTCAAACAAAATCTTTGAAACAGTTCAGTTCTATTCCCGGTGTGTGTGAAACTGCATGTATGTGCAATTCAACTTTATTGCTACATTTTAAATCTTTTTATCACATCATGTCACGTCTGGGAGTGATATACAGCCATTCAATAGAACCGAAAAACCACTAGTGGTTTACAGATTTAGTAACTTTATGCAATAGCATCCATTATAATGTTGCACAAAAGAGGAAGAATCTTGACATTTTCACACCAAAAATGGATTTTTTTTAGTATTTTTAATGTCATGTGATAAATAGAATCTAACATTCATGCTCCTGTATTCTTGAATTTATTAAACTTGTTGCGAAAAAGAGATAAAATGCCCGGCAAGCCTAACATTTTATCTCTTTTCCTCAACTCATTTACACACACCTGGAACACCTGGAGATCAGATGATAATGCATCTTGTCCTACCAAGGGTTGCGATTGTCTAATCTAACCCTTGGCCTCACAGCTCTGATTTTCTCCGATTGAATACGTCATACGCCGAAAATAGTTACAATTAATATAATCAATCACAAAGCGATGCAAAAAAATCGATAAACAGCAGACCTCCAGATAAGACGGCGTGATTAATTTAGATTCAGTTTTCTTCTTTTACAGCTAAAATGTACGTTTAATGTGCTCAAAAAAACTGTCACATTAAGATGGTTATTTTGAGCACCCAAAACATAATTTTGGTCTTAATTATAGAAGAAAAATAAATAATTTTACGACCAAAATCTTTGCTTATCTGGACTTACGGAGACTTAGCAGGCGGTGCACATTAGATGCCGATAAACTGCTACATTTAATCTGATTGGCAGGAAGGGATTATCGAAACAATCCTTCCTGGCGTTTTCATTGGTCGATTAGTCTGCGCTAATAATAAATTTTGAGGGTCGTGAGGCGAAGGGTTTGTCGAAAGGTAGATACGACGAAACCTTCGCTGGTGAAGATGATGATAATGGTGACGATGATGATGTAAAGAAAGAGAAACCTACCTCTTTTCTTGAGATATTCTGCTACTAAAGCTGCCACATGTATATGACAATGTGCTGCCTGAAGAGAGAAAAAACATATGCCCAGGTAAGCAAGTATTTTGAGAGTAAAATTGAGATTATTTAATTTTGTATCTATCTTTCTTAACATATAATTTGCATGCTCAAATGAACAGTGCCCATACTTGTATATACATACCAAGGATGAACCTGGTAATGTACTTTACCCTTTACTCCATAATAAAGCCTTTTGACACCTTTGAAATATCATGTATATGAAAATATTATGGAAAATGGAGCATTTGCTCTTTTGGAGCAAATGCTCCATTTTCCATAATATTTTCAAAAGTATTCAAAACTTAACTTGATTTTTTCTTGATTTTTTTCAATGTTGTCTAATAATAGAAAATTATGTCAAATAGCCAATGGAGTAAAGGGTTAAACAAACTTCTGTTCTGATGGTTAGGGTTAGGTCTGCTAGCAACGATATCAAAGAAAGTTTATTCTAGCTACTGAATGTATGGGCCATATTAAGTGACGGACATATTATAAAGGTGCTACAATACCTGTATTCAAAATTTCATATGGGTAGGTATAGTTTCCATTTTGTGTTGTGTTTGTGTTTTGTTTTTAAAGTTGCTCCAATGGCTAAGGTCATATAGAGATGGGGCCACAGCTTCAAGTCTCATCCTTAAAGACAGGTAGTCGACCCCTGGTTTACAAGGCGAGTAGTTTATCCATTACACCAATGGGACTCCAATCTGTATTATGGTTACAAATAAAACAATTGTAATCAACTCTCCATCATGCTTCCATACTGAATCCTTGTCAATTCTATTGAAATCCAGCCAGAGTTAATGGGTTCCATATGGTGTACACAAGTAAGCTTTGGCTTAAATGTTGTAGTTCATGTCCAACAGTGACTTTGAAAATTTGCCCAGTGTTAAATTCAGGAAAGTTTGCTTTAAATCGCCCAAATGGTACTTGATATATCACAAATAGTTAGAGTGATGCAAACTCTGACTTAAAATGAAAAAGATTCACACCAAAAACAATATGTCCCCGTTCCCCTTCACTGGCTCACTGATTCAGCTTGCAACCAATATGACCAGGCATTGCTGAAGAGACTTTAGCCTCAGACAGGGTTCATACAGGCAAGATTGTGTAAAGTTCAAGGACTTTTCAAGGACTTCTACAAGATTTTCCTACTGTTTTCAAGGACTGAAAACTTAAGAAAAATACTGATTTACACTTTAAAATTCTACTTTGGAAATGCTAGTCTATTACTAAACTAAAAGATATTAGTTTTAGTAAATCAGTGTAAAATTATGGTGCCTTGATTTACATATGCTGCACCAAATAAAGACACTACAATTTTATACTGATTTAGGCCGCCAAAATCAGTGTTGAATCATCTTGCAAATGGTAAAATTCAAGGACTTTTCAATGCCTTTGTGTGCTTTTCAAGTACTTTTCAAGGCAACTTTTATTTTCAAGGACTTTTCAAGACAGTCTTGTATATTCAAGTACTTTTCAAGCCTGTGTAAACCCTGTCAGATATTTTTATTTTTGCATTTTTTTCAACCGATCATTCTACTACCTCACAAAATCTCACCTCAGAAAAATTAGAGTATTTGATGAGAATCTTTGCCATAGATTCCAGCCAGGCCTTTCTCAGCTCCGGCGTACTGGTGTAGGAGTTAGCAAGGCTATACACTGTACCTCACAAAATCAACCTATCATTCTACTACCTCACAAAATCTCACCTCAGAAAAATTCAAGTATTTGATGTGAATCTTAGCCATAGATTCAAGCCAGGCCTTTCTCAGCTCCGGCGTACTGGCGTAGGAGTTAGCAAGGCTATACACTGTACCTCACAAAATCAACCTATCATTCTACTACCTCACAAAATCTCACCTCAGAAAAATTCGAGTATTTGATGTGAATCTTAGCCATAGATTCAAGCCAGGCCTTTCTCAGCTCCGGCGTACTGGCGTAGGAGTTAGCAAGGCTGTACTGGAGATCTACCAACATCTCCGGATCTCTCTCGTGTTCCTTCATCTGAGCCGTGGCCATCATCACCGTCTTTATCCTCTTTGTTAGGTCTTTCACTTCATTCTGAAACTTCCCTTTCTGTAACAGACAAGTTTTAAGATAAGAATTTGTTTGTTTGTTTGATTTGATTCTTTATGTCCCATCAACAATCTTTCAGTTAAACAGGGACGGGTCTTCCTGAGTTGAACCAGTACTAAGCTAGGATAAATGTGTCTTGTTCAAGGACCACAACGCAGTGACACCGGTAAAATGTAGATAAGAATGTGCTATTATATGTTATTTAAATGAGGTTTTACCATTATTCCATCAGCTATTTTTAGATAATGACCTCATTTTCTATTTTTAGAAACATTGAAAAGTTCAGGAAAAATTTAAGTAAAGTTTTGAATACTTTTGAAAATATTATGGAAAATGGAGCATTAGCTCTTTGGAGCAACTGCTCCATTTTCCATAATATTTTCAAATCAACTGTTTTTCAAATCATGATGGAGTAAACGTTAAAACAAGCTAACAGTTAACCCAGATGTTTTTGTTTTTATTTATTCCAAATAAATTTACTACATTTTACTCATTCTTGGCCAAAAGAACCAACCCAGCTGTGTAAAATCTTTAGACTAGCCTTGTACTGTGTAACTTAGAATATTGATCACAAGACCAATCATGAGCAAACTGAAGGCTGCCATAGTCTCAGCTAGTCTGGTATTTTTAAACTGAAGCCAACCATCTGGGGAGAGCCTATTCTCTGACCAGCAGGCAGTGAGTGTTTTTGTAAGTTAAGCAAATCTACATTGGCATGGCAGGTGGTGGGTACAGATGTGAACCAGTGCCACAAGCCTGGTAGTGAGACTTCTACTCTGCCATATCAGATATCAGTGATCTAGTCACACAATACCATAACAGGATCAGTAGTGATGCGTGACCAAGGACCATCAAAGTCTAGAAGCTGGTGATTCCTGACTGATTGAGACAAGTCAGCCATATTTAAAAGGTAGATGTAGGATCAGTTGTGATGGGTAGTCCAGATGACCAAGGACCATCATGGATCAAGTCAGGTCAGCAATATTTAAAAGTTAGATGAAGAAGCCATCAACTAGTTAGCTGATGACTCATTAAGTGGGGTAAATTACATTTGATTCAAATGAATCCCTAAAAATAAATGCATGGCATTATTTCACTCCCAGACGCGATGTCATGTGATAAAAATAAAATAAAACACGATATAAATATTTAAAAACAATTTTATAGAAAAAAATATATGTGAATGAAAAAAATGAAATAAATTACAAAATAAATTTATCAACTAATCTTAAAATTAGTTGATTAAGCAAATGAAAGGTTTATACATGTATATTGATCAAAAGAATAATTTAATGTTCCCTGTTTTTCCAGGAAAATCAGAGTAAAATAAATAGTTTAAAAAGCGTTACATCATGTTTTATAATAGACAACTAGAAAAAATACTATTGAATAAGCTCAAAGTTAACATGCAATGGTATCTAGATGGAGCATTGTACAACATACATGAGATGCAACATGAGTAAAATGCTTTTCCAGCATTAAAGTTTTTTTTTCCTATAAAACCAATTGCATAGTCAATGTTCAGTAAAGCCTGTTTCACATCAGTCTTGTGGCAGCCGTACACCTCTCTACAACGACAAATTTCCGTGTTTTGTACGGCAGTCTTACGGTTTTGAGCGCAACACCACAAGACTGCTTACGATATCACGGTGTCGCAACGACAAAATCTTAATTTTCTACATGTTCATTTTCTTTGCAATTTTTGTACAATATTATGGGGAGACAAGACTGCCGCAAGGCTGCTGCAAGACACGCAAGATGTTTGTATGACTAAAGTAAGAGCTTGCACCCACATATTTAGCTTGCTAATGCAGCAAGACTGCCACACGATTACCGTGCAATGACTGTGCACTATATTGCACGTCTGTGGCAAGAATGCTACGACTACCGATGAAGTTCGCACGGCTGACACACAGCCCCACTTGCAAAAGTCTTGCAAATCTGCACGACCATCTTGCGACAGTCTCGCGCATGAACGCAAGACAATTGTGTGAGCATCGCACGACTGCCTTACTTTAGTGAAAATCCACATGAGGTATGCAATTTTGTCTGCAACCTGCTACACTGCCTGACGCCTGCGGAAAATCGCACGGCCAAACAATTGATGTGAAACAGGCTTAAATGTTCTAGAATTTCAAACACTAATTGCCTGCCAAAACAGATCAGGGTCTTTTCAGTTTGCTATTCTGACAGGCATTTTGTGAATTCCAGCCCTGAAAATCAACATTTTTTTGAGAACAGAAAGAGAAAAGTGTTTGGAATTTTAGAATATATACTGTATATTATACACATGGGTGAAAGTTCAAAATTTCTAAAATCCTGAATTTTCAAAACTCCGATCTTAAAACTTGCAGTATACCCACTAAATATTCACAATTTGAAGTTTAAATGGCCAATTATTTTTAGACAGACTGAATGAAAATCAGAGAAACTATTACAATCTCCCTAATTCAGCATTTTGAGGCTGACTTTCTATGAAATAATCCTGAAAACTTTCACCTACGTATAGAAAAGATGTGCAGGCAGTGAAGGCTCTGACTGAACTGTACATACATGCAGCCTTGTATGAGCCTATGCTAGTTGCCTATGCGATAAATAACAAAATCTCATCTACTGGATAATTTGGTCTCCAAGATTTTTTCTCATGCTGCAGCAAAAATAAAATCATGCATATCAAGTGCATAGAAAACTATCAAAGACTGTGCATATCATTTTATCATTCAATGCTGTAACTTATGAGTATCCATGTGTAAGTAATAAACATGCAAAATTAGCCCATAAAGCGCCACCTACAATTTGCAGCAAACGACGATTTCAAATTTTGCCGCTTTTAAAAAAAACCTAATCAGGCATGATATTTCATGAGAATCATCTGCTGGCAGACGATTCTCATGAAATATCATACCTTATTTTTCTCAAAAATTAAAAAAGATGTGCCAAAATTTGTCGTCTGCTGCAGTCGTGATTGGCGCTTTAAGGGCTGATATTATCATTACTATTCTAAATTTTGCATGATTCTTTTCCTGACTGGGTCAGAAAACTGTGTGTGTGTGTGAGTGCGTGCTTGCGTGCGTGAGTGCGTGTGTGACTGCATGCATGCTCTGGGCAGCATAGTAAAATCGGTAAACAGTCTAATTAGTAATATGAGCTCTTATGGCTTGCGAGTATGCCAGTGGGATCCTGAATTTAAACATGATTACAGTCACATAATTTTGTAGAGAATATTCTCTCTTTATAGTTTACCCCGCCCCCTCCTGTGCTCCACAACCAATCAATTTGCACAGAAATTTAAATTAAAGGCAACTTTATCACATATTTTGTCAATATTTGTAATATCTTTTATGTAAATCATTAAGTAAATCTGTGAAGTTGTCAATGCGACCAATTTTAAAGGCGCAGTCATGAAAAAGGAGGAGAAATCTATTTGTAGGTCATAGATCATATATTACAATTATAAATAAATTAAGTGGTTCACTCGCTGCGCTCGTTCCCACTTAATTCCTTTATAATTGTAATATATGATCTATAACCTATATATACAGTTGATTCAAGCAGGCAGCCTTGATATTTGAGAACAGAAAGAGAAAAATGTTCAAAATTTTAAAACATTTACCTATGTGTGTTTGTGTTCCAATATTCATCTACACCTCATACAGTAAAATATTTTAAAGGAATGAACACATAATTTTAATGCTGTAATATTAATTAATATCTTGTTAATTGTCAAAAAGGTTAAAATGAAAGATGCAGGTATCTCATAAATGTATTAATCAACATTTTCTGGGTGCTTTTTTAGCCCCATGCAGTAAAATAATTTTAAGGAATAAACAAAAAAATGCTGTAAATACTTATCAATATCTTGTTAATTGTCAAAATCTTATAATGAAAGATGCAGTTATCTCATTAATATTGTACAAATTGATTTTTTTCGATGCTTTCGGTAAAATACATGTAAGGAATAAACATAGAAATGCTGTAAATATTAATAAATATCTTGTTAATTGTCAAAATCTTAAAATGAAAGATGCAGTTATCACATAAATATTATATATAAATTGATTTTTGCGGGTGTTTTCTTAGCACCATGCGGTAAAATAATTTTAAGGAATAATATATAAATATTACATTCCCTGAGAGGGTGATAGTCGAAAATATCATCCCTCGAAATATGATTATCAACCTCGGCTGCGCCTCGGTTGATAATCACATTCCTCGGGATGATATTTTCGACTATCACCATCTCAGGGAATGCAATATTTATTTTATTATACCGAACAGAACATTCTAGATCCTTTATTTTCTACCGTTTGTTTTCTCTTAGACTTACCATGGTGAGGGGAGTTCCAAAGGGAATGCATGAATGAAAGATATATTTTTCACAAAAGTGGTTCTGTTTTTAACAGTTTGAATGCTCGAACTGATCACTGACGTTCGGTTAAATAAATTACGTCATAAAAACTGATGACGTCAAACTTCATACCAAGCAGCGTCATTTAAATGGAGATACTTTGCCGTATGGGATTTTGATGCAAACTAGAAAATTTCGCCAAATCCGCCCAAATTTGGTCTCAACATGTTCCGCTCGTCCTAACTAAGAAAACGAGTACCCACACTTTATGTTTCTGACCATGAACAACGAAGTTATTGGGAGTTGAAAGTGGCCAAAATCATGCCTCATGTCCGCCATTGCTGTAGAACGTATGCTGACGTGAACGAACCGTACGCGCATTGCTGTTGCGCATCAGACGAACGACTGATATTTTACAATATCACCCGCTGCTATGGCAAAGGAGTGACAGTGTTCGCCGTCACTATAGCAGCGGGTGATATTATAAAATATCAGTCGTTCGTCTATGGAAGTTTTGTATGGAGAATTCATGTGAGGTATAATAAACATAAATATCTTGTTAATTGTCAAAATCTTAAAATGAAAGATGCAGTTATCTCATAAATAGTGTATAAATTGTTTTTTTCTGAGTGCTTTCTTAGCCTCATGCGGTAAAATAATTTTAAGGAATAAACATAGAAGTGCTGTAAATATTAATAAATATCTTGTAAATTGTCAAAATCTTAAAATGAAAGATGCAGTTATCTCATAAATATTGTATAAATTGAATTTTCTGGGTGCTTTCTTAGCCTCATGCGGTAAAATAATTTTAAGGAATAAACATAGAAGTGCTGTAAATATTAATAAATATCTTGCTAATTGTCAAAATCTTAAAATGAAAGATGCAGTTATCTCATAAATATTGTATAAATTGAATTTTCTGGGTGCTTTCTTAGCCACATGTGGTAAAATAATTTTAAGGAATAAACATAGAAGTGCTGTAAATATTAATAAATATCTTGCTAATTGTCAAAATCTTAAAATGAAAGATGCAGTTATCTCATAAATATTGTATAAATTGAATTTTCTGGGTGCTTTCTTAGCCTCATGCGGTAAAATAATTTTAAGGAATAAACATAGAAGTGCTGTAAATATTAATAAATATCTTGTTAATTGTCAAAATCTTAAAATGAAAGATGCGGGATCTCATAAACATATAAATTAATTTTTCTCAGTGCTGGTTATAATCCATTCTTACCACTGGTTCTGTCAGTAACAGTTGCTAAAAATCATAGACAAATTTTTAACTCTTTCATTGCTAGCGGCAAATTTTGTCGACTGCTTATAACCTTTGCAAACAGATTGGACCCAGATCAGGACCAACAAAATGTCGGTCCTGATCTGGATCCAAACCATTTGACACCCTGATAGTGTTCCTGAAATCATTTTTTTTGAAAAAGTTAATTTTGAAAAAAGTTCACAGACGACAAATAAATCATGACAAGTTACCCAGCATGCAAATTGGGTTCTACCATTCAAAGCTTGCATTATTCAACTTATCAAACCTGACTTTCTTATAATATCGAACTATAAAAGCCAGAAGTTTTATTAATTCTCTAAATCATTTTTTTCAATGACATCTTAAAGAAGGACACCGTCCTAACTCTACAAATTCAAACACCTTGACTCAAATTCAAACAAGTCCATTTTTCATGCTGCCTGAGGAGGTATTAATCGGCTTTTGAGTCACTGTAATGCAATGCCCCAAGCTGGTTCCTATCTCCCTCAGCTTTATGACAGACCAGGATATTGCATACCACGTGGTGATACAGTGACCGATAAGCTGTATAATATATAAAAGGTACAAGTGGAATCACAAACAGTGTACACCCTGATCAAACTGCTCCTGCTAGAGAGCAGGAGCAGTCTGATCAGGGTTAACACTGATTGCACAGACGTATCTGTCTCAATATTTCTGGTTAATATGGTGCAGTGACAAAATGTGCAGAATCCAATGAGAAGCACCATTATGCAGAATTCTTCTCTGGCCCAGCACTGTAAACATGACCACAATCTTCAATAGCTTAAAAACAATAAAAGTTGAAAACTCTAACCTGTGACCCCTAAAAAATATAATGAATCATCCCAAGCAAACTTTGTTGCAACAAACAAGATGGAAAGCCTATTAGCCAAGTAAGGTTTTACATATAATCTTGACTTTGCAAGTACAACAAGATTTATAGGCCAAATACCAATGCACTTGAAACAGCAAAAGTTGTTAAAGAAATCACATGAGAGCACTCAGCACATGTATCCATATCTTAAAAAAATGAAATTCAGTATTTTATTATGCATCATATTTTGTAACCTTCATTTTTATGAGACTCATTTATTATACTTTCTACTCATTAAAAACATCCCATATGTTTTGTGTATATAAAAACTTCAAATTCATGTTTTTTTTAAAAAAAACAGTGCTTAGCCTAGTACTATTGCTGTTGCATAAAAACCTGTCACACTTTTTGTTTTATTTGTGTTGATGCTTCTATGTCCCAGTCACCAATTTTTCAGTCATGTTTGGACATTTTCCTGTCTGCCTGGGTTGAAATGTCTTGCTCAAGGACACAATGTAGTGCCTTTGGTGAGCCTCTAACCAGCGTCCCTTTGATCTCAAGTACCAAGACTCTTCCACTGTGCCACCATTCTTTTCTGTTAACACCAGTCCTATGCTTATTGCTTAAACAAGGCAAATCACACTGTTATAGTTTGCACACACTATTATACCGCTAACCTGCACACATTGCTATAAAAAAAACCTTTTTCAAAGTTTTTGGTATGTATTTTATATAGTCCTCGACGTGAGAAAACCTGTCTTTGGGGTGTACGAACAACAATGACGCAGACCAGCCTGGGCATCCGGGCAGACTGATCAGTGCCTTTGTTATTCGCTTTTTGGAAAGTACCATATCTCAGCTTGCTACGAGCCAAATTTCATTTTTCTAGCTAGTCTCTGTAGCTGAGAAGGCTGGTTTGAACCTCACTTTGTATGAAACCCCGAAGACAGGTTTTGTTGTGACGAGGCTCATATATACAATAAAACTGATCAGTGAAATTTGGCAACATAAGTTTGTGTATCAATAAGACAATAAGAGATGGAATGACCAACATAAAACATATTTTTTTTTACCAATCTACCTGCTAAACTGTACATGCCTAATACACATAAACCACCCTGCTACTTGTCTCACCTGCCTGGTATCCAAAATATGGATCAACCCCTATAAAGAGCGAAGATTTTGATTTGGGAACTTCAGTTGATATTTTATCTCAATTTACTTTTTCTTTTGGGTATACAATAGATTATAAAGTGGGCTTGAGTATTTGTGATGGCTGGTTGCTTCAGACTTTATAGTTTTCTTCAGAAAAAACAAAGTTACATGCATTTGACATCTTCACCCTTCTCACCCCAATTTTTATCCTGTTAAACTGTGCATTCCACTTGTAACTTGTAAGCATCTTTTTTCATTCATAGCAGAAAATAGTGTGGATCCTGATCGGATGGCTTCCTCAAAAGACAGCTAATCTGAATTTACAGTGTTTTCAAAAAAATATACAGTGTTTTCAAAAATGGATAAAGCTGTGTTCAACAGAACAATGGATAAAATTAATTGATGAAGTTTCTTGCAACAAGAGCTGGGAAAGCAATGAGTAGCTGTACGAAAAGAACAATGAATATAAAGAGGATCTTACACGAGTGATCATTTCATATGAAATTTATTAAACAAGCCTTTGTCGAGTTTAATATGAAATGATCACGAGTGTAAGATTCTGTTTATTTTATGACCTTTTAAATGTGATTTTATCGCCTTCAAAGTTTGTTTATTTCCATGAAAATTTGCAATGCTGTAACTGACGTCGTCATGACGTTACTTGTTCTCGCCAAAAGTGTTATGTAACGTGTGGTCATAACATTATTTATGACATGACGTTATCCACTGAATAATGTACTTCTGACTTCTCTGCTAAGAATAAAGTGTAGTTTCAAAGGCATATCATAAAAAGATAAAGTTAGATATCAAAAGCTAAGACATCTGCAAAGAAATTTAAATAGAAATGAGCAAGGCAACAACATTCATAAGACTGACTGCCATCTAATACCTGATCTAACAATCTGAACATCTGAAAAAATGGGTGAGTGAACACATAAAATGCTAGAAAAAAAACAAACATGCTGTGAATCAACAAGAAATTTGTGTTACAACATGAGAATAGAGCTCTTTGAACAAACAGACAACAATGAACTTGATCAGCCTTGTGCATATGAGCTGCTACATGAGATTTCCAACAATGTGATATGTGTGACCAGCAAAGTCTCTGATCAGTCTGCGCATATGCGCAGTCTGATCAGAGCCTTTGCTAGTCACTTGAATATTCCATGACTGTTAAGCTACTGACTGAACATCATTTGGAGTTTCTAAGCTTAAAAGTAGGCTGCAAAAGCTCGCCTGAGTCTACTCTTGTCAAAATGCCACATTGTTGGAAATCACATGTTGTGACTCATATGTATATGGCTGATCTAAGGTCCATCATTGTCTGTCAATATGAATGGAAAGTTCAAAGAATCTTTACTCATTTGAGTCGAATGGAATTTCCCACTCTTAATCAATTAGACCAGTCCATTTCCGTTTTAAGGGTTGTTGGGTGGTATTTTTCATCTTTATTCAAATTTTATTAGAACATTCTGTAAGCAAACAGTGGAGACCCTGATCAGCCGCCGCAGAATGCGGTGTCTGATATGGGTCTGCACTGTTTGCCTATGTCCCACAAAAAGGATGCAAGGCTTATATGGGCTAAGTACAAAATGAGGAGCTAGCACTGAGACACCATTTCCCCAATGTAAGTCTGTGGAACATATTTAAAAACTCAAGGCCCTTTATAGTTTTGGTCTTGGAAGCTATAGCTCATAGGGTCTTCTATCATATTGTAGTTCATACAAGCATTGCTTAAAAAAATGTCAGTTACAATTGTGTGTATCAGCCATATTTTTGTCTAATCAGCTATACACAGACAGCAGATCAGGATCTTCAATTCTGCATATGCTTTAAAGATTCCTTAATCACATATGTGTAGGACACTGACTTGCATTGTGATGGAATTGCATAATTAGGTAAAATCTAACTTTTTTCTCAGCATGGCAAAAACAGATCAGTTAGAACATGTTAGTATTAACTGAGCCATTTCAACAACAAGCTGCCCATTAAAAAAGGCATGCAAAAGCTGTCCCATAAAGTATTTGGGATAAAAATCTCCATTAGGCCATTATAAATAAATTGCTAGGTTTTCATTTCCACCCACACCCTCTGCAAAAAGAGAAAACAATTTTTGGAGAGGCATTTCCTTTATGCCAAAGTTCCATTGAATGGTTTACAGCTTGGCAGCTTTCTTTTCCCCTTTCTCTCTGCACGTCTATAAGGCATGCGGCATGGGTTATTGACACACTGTGCACAGTTCTGTCCCTTATTTTGGTTACCCGCTTTTGATGCGCTTCACTAAAACCGACCAAATACTTGATAACCAATCAAAAATACTTTTGTTTTCAGTTTTTCCCATGATTATCGCCAAGATTATGGCAAATTTTGGGTCTGTAAAGGACCGGTTTGGATTCAATTAAATTGATATGAACTATTTGCTTGATCTATACAATATTTTACATCATGGTAAGTATCCTGGCATTAAACTAAACATGGTAAGAGCAGACGTTTTCAGTTGTCTTGACACCCTGGACTCGAACCAGAAAATAATAAAAAAATTTTGCCCCCACCCCCATTTTCAAATTTTTTTTTTTTAAAAATGATGAAAATCTAGCAAAATATTATTAAAGGCCTTATGTAATCAACAGGACTTTAGTTAAGTGCGTAACCAAAATTTAATTTTCTTATTTCTCAACAAAAACACATGTTGTGAGTACTCAAAAGAACCGTCTCAATGAGACAGTTCTTTTGAGCACCCATTATAATGTTAAAACTGATAGGTATATTTACAATTTTACGCTGAAAATTTTTGTTAATCAAACTACACTATCATGCAGTCTGATCAGAACAAGAAACATTCTGTATTCTTATATGGGCCTCCACGCGACAAAACCTGTCTTGGGGTTTTGGAAAAAGTGATATTCAAACCAGCCTGCTCAGCTACAGAGACTAGCTAGAAAATTGAAATTTCGCTGGAAGCAAGTCTAGATATGATACTTTGCACTTAGCGAATAACAAAGGTGCTGATCTGACTGTGCGTATGCGCAGGCTGGTCTGCGCCTTTGTTGTTCGAAAACCACTGAAGACAGTTTTTTTTGCGTCAAGGCCCATATGTTTGTGTTGATAAAAGCTAGAGAAATATTAAACACTAGGTGGCTTTATGCAATACATGTATTCAGCAACATGAGAATGTGCAAACTCAGTAAATGGGTGATCTAAATTAAATAGGCAAAAAAAAATTCATTAGGAGGTAATGATATTTTCCTCCAATATGTATTTGCTATGATTTAAAACAGAAGAAAAAGTGTTTGACTTTGATAATACTATAATAAAGGGAGACAAAACTGGTATGACATAATACAAGTGGCCATTACATGCCACTGATAATAACTTGTACATGTACATTGAAGTCCCTTTATAACACACCTCATTATAACACTAGTTTGGATATAACACCATCATACTGTGGCTCAAAAATGTTTTACCATGTTATTTTACAAAGGAATTATAGGAAATTTTCCTATAATTCCTTAGTAAAATTGTCTCTTTATAACATGATTCACTTATAACGTGGTCCATTACTACTGGCGCCAAACATAGTGTTATAAAGAGACTTCGCTCTACTTTATTGAGCAATGTAGAGATATGCTTCTAAACTTTCAACATTTAAACAGCATTCAGGCATCACCTCAAGCACTCTCATTTATACACAGCAGACAGACAGACAGACAGACAGACAGATGGGAGAACTTACCATAGATTTGTCTGTTGTAGCATAACTATTGATCAATGCTAAACTTTCCTGGAACCTATGATTATTCAGGGCAACAACATTTCCTATCAGCTGGGCCACAGAGATTATCACCTAAAAAATGGAATGACAAATAAAATGAGCCTGCAGCATATGATACAGTAAAACCTGGCCCCAAGGTTATAAAACCTTTTCGTGCTCAACTGAACTTAGCACGGAATTTATCCTGCTCATAAATGTTAAAATGCCAACAATTATTGGCATTTTAACATTTATTAGCATGATAAATACAACATCTGAGAGACTTAAAGCAAGAAACTTCTTCATTTTTCAATATTTTAGTTTTTATGAGCAGTTGAAATTTCGTGCTCAGTTCAGTTGAGCATGAAAAAAGTTTTATAATATCAGGGCCTGTCTTAAGCAGCCACTCAAAAATAGACAAAACAAAGGTATTAAAGACCGATTATTGCTTGATGCAGGTCAAGAGTATTGCAGAATGCTTGGAGCATTCTGCAATACTTTTGACCTGCATTTTAAAAGTAATAATCCGTCTTGAAAACCAATTTTTGGTCTTCTTTTGAGTGGCTGCTTAAGACATGTTTTACTGTATTTTTGTACTTATCACACTGACCAATAGCGAAGGCTAACACAATCAGAACATGATTCTTGCATAGGCATTCGTTACGCTAAGCTCTTTGAAGCTGCAAAAATCCATGTTTAAAGCTGCATAGTCTGTAACTTTTGATCTTTTAATTCTAGAACTAATGTTTCTTTTTTTCAAGAACACAGTAAAAAACTAAAATTCAGGTATACATTTTACCAATTTCGTAAATCTTAACAAATTATCAGTATCAAAACAGCAGCATTTATGTTAAAACTAACTGTCTATAATTATTGGAGGGACGCAAATAATTACCAACAAGAGAAAACACACCTGTTTTATAAGATAATTCACTTTTCCGTGCAGTTTTCAGCTATAGTGAACAGATTTATTGTGAAACATAACTTAATTCTACTTTTACAAATGATTAAAATAGAAAATAAAAAAAATCGAAAAATGTTCATAGTTGCAGACTAAGTCTCTTTAAATCATGAGATTCACATGCTGTTTGAACATGGCTTTTAACTTGAGAAAGCCTATCTGGGCCCTGATTTGTTTGCATGACATTACATGGGAAAGCGTTGCGGCCTTGGCTGTTCATTTCACCGATGCTTTTGTTCGCAAAAACGTTGCACGCGCCTATGACGTTGTGGCGACGTTATGACGTTCGAAAGTTTGATGCTGACGCCATTTTGTTTTGAGAAATCCAGTGTAAGAAAAGGGATATTCTAATGTTTAAGGGACGTTTTCAGGTGCGGTTTAGGTTGAAATCAGGTTAAATATGCAAGAATAATGATCACACATGTTTGTTTCATTGTATTAACATTTGTCGGGTCCCTCGGACGATGTTTGAACACTCAGCCTAAGGGCCTTGTGTTCAAACAGCCTCCTCGGCACCAGGCAAATGTTAATGCATGAAAAAACATGTGTGATCCCTATATTTTATTCAATTCTCTCAGTGTTTTACAAAAGCGGGGAACAACATATCAAAAGTCATAGGTTTAGATAAACAAAATTTTTGTGCATAAAAAATGTAAATAATTTCTTACCCATCAGTTTTAACATATGTCTCATTGAGACGGTTCTTTTGAGTACCCAAACATATGTTTTGGTTTAGAAATAAGAAAATTAATTTATTGATAAGCACTCTTAATTGTTTGTTTGATTTGATTCTTTACGTCCCATCAACAATCTTTCAGTTAAACAGGGACGCGTCTTCCTGGGTTGAACCAGTACTAAGCTAGGATAAATGTGTCTTGCTCAAGGACCACAACGCAGTGACGCCGGTGAGGCTCGAACCCGCGGCCCTTCGGTCTCGAGTCAAGCACTCTACCACTGAGCCACTGCGCTCCCTATAAGCACTCTTAACTAAAATCCTGAAAAGCCCAGATTTTTTTTTATTCAAAATCTGTAGAGACTCACCTGTAGATGTACCCTAGTGAAACTTTTCTTCTTGTTGAATTCAAAGTTAGCTTTCATCAGATTATACAGCAGTGCACAAGCTTCTTTCCTAGTGGAGGTGAGCCGAGAGTTACAGCATCTTAACACCTGAAGATAGGATAACAAATCATATCAAAATAAAAAAAATTTTATTGGTATAAAGTCCAGTCACATGACTGTCACCAGTCACATGTATACAGTTACACAAGAACAGTTACTGACTTAATATAAGTACAAATCTTGTCATTGATGAAAAATATGGAAATTAATGTGTGTGTTTAATAGAACAGACTATTAAAATTGATAATTCTAAACATCAAGACTGTCCCAGGGTTCATAACTGTCAGAGGTGAACTGAGATAAACAGATTTTTTTTACAAATAACTTAAATAATGAGAAAGGTAGGTGGAACAGCATCTTCATCCCCTGAAAATAAAAATACAATGGTTTGACCATTTCCATGACACCTATGCTTATTTTTATATATTCGTTGCTAGGAAACACATGCTGAAATATGGAATCTCTTTCATACATACATATAATAAACCTGTTCTTGTTAATCCTAGTCAAACAACAATGTTTTTATCAGTAACTCACTACTATAAATGCCCGTTTTCAATAGATCTAAAAAGTTACCATAAATTTTCCAAAATTTTAACACTTTTCTCTGATTGACTTCAACTAAATCTTTAATGATCAGGTTATTTCTTTGTGAAATTGGCAAACAGTGAGACCCTGATCAGACTGCTCCTGCAGGAGCAGTCTGACTGATCTGGGTCTCCACTGATTGATTAAGCCTTTAGGTTCAAATTTTAATAATATTCAACATATATCTTGTCTAGGAACATCTTGTTGTAACAGCTTTTAACTCTTTGCATGCTGGTAATTTTTCATGTTTTTGGTGTTGTCTGCTGAAACTTTTTCAAAAACTTCTTTCGCACACTATCAGGGTGTCAAATGGTTTGGATCTAGATCAGGACCGACATACTGTCGTCCCTGATCTGGGTCTAAACTGTTTGCAGAGGTTATCAGCAGACGACAAAAGTTGCTGCTAGCAAGGAAAGAGTTTAATATCAGGGCCCAGTTGCTAAAAAGTATTGTAAGCTTAACAAAGCACATAGTTGCTTATACATTTAGATAGTATAAAGGAATTTCATTATATACAAAGCAGTGAAATATGTTTGATAAATGTATATTTAAAAAATTAATTTAACCTGTAACATGACCTCTGCTTTCTCCAATGATTCCATGAGCATCTACTTCAGAATTTCTAAAGTCTGAAATTTTCTTATAAGTTAACAAAAACACAAAGTGTCGGCATTCATTTTCTGAATTAGATCATAAGTAATATTTTGGTATATAAATTGTGGGTTATACCAAATTTTTGTTTTCTTATCTCCAACTTGTCCTGCTGCTGTGGTTTCGAAGTTGAAAGGCAGATTGATAATGCAACATCATCATACATGTATGACATATGACGGAGCACAGAGGCTCAGTGGTAGAGTGCTTGACTCAAGACCGAGGGGTTGTGGGTTCCAGTCTTACTGGCGTCACTGCATTGTGTCCTTGAGCAAGACACATTAATCCATGCTTAGTACTGATTCAATCCAAGAAGACACGTCCCAACATAACTGAAAGATTGTTGACTGGGACGTAAAGAATAAAAAAAATGACATATGACATCATGAGTGATGTAACAAGTTCAATCCACCCTAAAGACATTTAGTTGTACTTTGATAGGCTTAACTACAGTACAGTCCCATGGGTGAAAGTTCAAAATTTGGAAAATCCTGAACTTTAGACATTCAAATCTCAACGCTTGCATTATGCCTACAAAATACAAACAATTTTCAGTTTAAATGATTAAACTGAAAACAAATGAGAGATGTTATTATAATCTGGTTAATTCAGCATTTTGAGGCCGACTTTCCATACTCAAAATCCTGAATTCAGGAATAATCCTAAAAAATTTCACCCATGCAGTCCCTTTATAACCCTAAGTTTGTGGTCCATAGGAATGGACCTTGTAATAAGTGAACTGTATTATTTTACACAGGTTTTCCTGTATGATGAAGCTAGTTATAAATGGACAGCACTGTACTTTGATTGTTGTGTTAACAAAATTAATGTAAGAATTACCTCATAACACAGACTGCCACATAATCCAGCATCACCTTTGAACAATGCTCCAGGAAACTGTAAACAGAAGCAGAAATAAAAGAGTAATAATTCAGATCAATAGAGAAAGGCAACATTATTGCTAAACATATTCGCGTAGCCCTTAAACTAATTTTCCGAACGTATCTCCGACGACATACCTCCCCAAATGAAAATTTTGAATACGGTAAATCTTGTATTAGTTCGTACAAAAAAAAAAAAAAAAATTTTTCTCTGTGTACGAACTAATACAAATTATTTTCCTGAAAAACGGCACTGTACGAATTAATAAAATGAAATTCTGAAGATCGATAAAACGGGGCCAAAACATGCGAAAATTGCCAAAGAGGGAGGAATTTCTGTTTATCCTTTTAGTCTCATCACAGACTGAATGTCTGATTAGTATTTTAAATAAAACTAACATTCTTGATTGAAAATAAACAACCAAATATAAAAGTCGCGTTAATCACCTACTGTGCCGTTTCAACCAACTCATTTTCCGCTAAGACTCACATAAAACGTGCGATATACTCGGCGATATCACCCGGTTATACTTTATGGTTAAACTCGTTCAATGACAATTGGGACCGATGACAATTGTCTTGATTGGAATCATAACAAAAAAATAAACAATACAACTTCTGTTCACTACCATCGGCTAGCTCAACAACGTAAAGCTGGCGTATATCGCAGCTTTTGTTTTGGGTCAAAAACAGTGTTGGATGCACATACTAGTCTTTGCACTCACGTGTAGCTGGCTGTAAACAGCAGAGATCTGACAGCTTATTTCCTTTTTAGTCGTCGTTTTATTTAAAATTTGGATAGACCATGATTCTGTAAGCAAACTGTGGATCATGTTCATACGCCGCCAAATTCTTATATGGGTCACGGGATGGGTCACTGTTTTCATGTCTTACAAACAGGACACATGGCTTAGCTTAATGTGTCATGTACATTTTCTTGCATCAAGGCCACCAAGTGCAATCCCAAATCTTAAAACAACACGTGGCCGGAATTGAAGTGAGCGGTCTCTTTGATCTTAAAAAGGATGCATGCTGTCTTTGCTTTTGACCTCAGCTGATATAATTAGCCGACGGTTTGTGAATATTGACCAGGCCCTGCAATACATATGATATGTCCAAGAAGAAAGTCCCTGATATGTCAAACTAATGTGAATTCAAACTGTTTGAAACTTTGATATTGGCGGAGGCAGAGAGGAGGGTGGGGGGGGGGGGGTGGGGTAGGGGCCCCGGACCTCCCCCTGGAAAATTACAAGTTGTCATTTATTTTTAGAAGAAAATCAGGTACAAACTTCCCTCGAGAAGCAATCCCCCCCCCCCCCCCCCCCCCCCTTGCCTCCGTTGGAGTTGTCTGGATCCGCACACGCATGTCTGACGGTGGAATTTTATATTTTATTTTCATTTTTTGCATGTAGAAGGTTTAGCTATCATACTTTCTAGAGCTAACTGTTTGCACGGATGAGCAGGCTGATCTGCGCCTTTGTTGTTTGCATGCAACAAAGTCGAGTTTCTCGCAACAAGGTACATACAGAATGGGGTAGAAAAAGTACACAAATTTATGTATAAATTTAGCCATAAAACAAGATGCTTTTTTGAACATTTTTTTCTTTATCTCAACGCAAACAATTTGCGGTGTTCATTGGTGTATTATACACAGCCACCTAGAGGGACTATAAGCCTAACTTAAGACAAGCACCTTCATTGTGTATGTGAGCAGTGATGCCCCTGGCAAGACTGAGTGGATGTGCAGGCTCGTCTTAGCCTTCGCTGGCCGCATGTGCGAGAGGTAACATAATCTCATGAACTGACTCGTTTGGTTGACAGCTTAATGTAAAGCTTGATGCAGAAGCATGCAAAAATCAATTTACATCTTGGTTTGTGCGTGCCCTGTAATACAGTTTCATGAGGACGCCGTGCTAGGCTCATCAGTGTTGGTCTTTGCAAGTTTAGACTTATCTTATTACGCTTATTTTGTGCGGGTTTTGGTGAACTTAGAAAACCGTCAAACTTGTATAAAATTGATGTTCGCATATTTAAAGCACAGCTTATTAGTGGGAGTACGTAGATGTCTAGATTGTTTGGGCCTTAGTCTTCATCCACTTAAAAACTTTGAGTTAGTGAGCAGTGTGACCCTGACAAGCTTGCACAAAAGTGCAGGCTCTCCTGAGCCTTCGCTGATCACATTTGTGATAAGCACCAGCCCATATGGTTTCATCATGCTCGGATCCAGTGATTAAAAAAAAAGATACATGGGCATTGTGTAGAAGTCCTCCATGTCGGACGCACGCGTGTGTGCGTTCTCTTGATTTAAAAGTCGCTAAGAGGAAATAACGCGAAGTTGTGGGTTTAGGTAGTGTTGGTATAAGGATTTATGTGCTCAGATTCCGGTTTCTAGAATATTGATGGAAAGGCTCAATGATCACAGACACGTTTGCACGCGCACGTGGTTGTGTACATGTATTTGATTTTTGTCATGACTGGACAATGGCATCAAAGGCATGCAAATTTGCATCAGTCCGACGTTCATTGAACCTAGAGCATTCATTGAACCTTATCTGGCATGCATCAATGCCGAATGCAAAACTGACGGTCGCACTGACAGGCGCCGCTGATATGTTTGTAAACTGGCGTGCTCGTCGGTAGGAAATTGAAAGTATTGTAGACAGTCACACTGATTAAAAGCCATGTAGGTACAACTATCCCCTAACTTATTGTGTAGCTCAATTCGAAGCTATTTAACAGTCTCATATTTTGGTAATTATCCTTTATACCGCCAATAGTGCCAAATAAAAATACTCGCCAAATATAAGTGTTTCAAAGTATTGCTACTACTAATAACTGTATGATGTTACCAGGCCTTTACTTAAGAGTGCATACCAGAAAAATAACTTCCTTATTTCTCAACCAAAACATATGTTGTGGGTACTCAAAAGAACCGTCTCAATGAGACGTTATGGGTAAGAAAATATTTACAATTTTACGCTGAAATTTTTTGTTTATTTAAACCTATGTCTTACCTTTCTGATATAGCTTCTCCAGATGGCAAACACATGCTTCTGTAACATCTCTGATTGGCTGGTTTTCAAGAAGGACAAATAGATGTCAAACACAGTCTGCATCAGAGTGTTGTCTCCATCTCGGCTCTCCAAGTCTCTCTGAAAAGAAATATGCAAAATGAGACATGTGATGCTCAAAACTTTGGGGGAATCTAACTTAAGCTTGTCTGTATATACATATAAGGACATCTAGTAATAGCTTTGGAAGTATCTGTATATACATATAAGGACATCTAGTAATAGCTTTGGAAGTATCTATATTTATCAGTTACCTCTCATATCAACTGCATTGTTGCACTTTGCCTGATAAACCTTGTCTATCTCACTGCATGTGCCTTTATCAGGTCATGATGACGTTGCACTTTTTTAATGATTTCGCTCATGACGCTGAATCATCAGCTCATGACAAAAATCGAAAAATAATGTCATAATCTCTAGTTTGAAGTGTGATTCAGTGGGTAAACTGATAAATAGAATACCAGGTTCGCGTCCTTTGATTTCAAGTTTACCAGGCTCGGCTTTGAGAACACATGTTGAATCGCTGGGCAAGCCTCACGATGTTAACAAGCGTTCTTGAAGCCTTACCTTGTAAACTTGATATCAAAAGACACTCACCTAGTATTCTCTACATACACTTCATAAGGACATCTAGGATACTATCCACCAACTTTGGGAATACCTACCATAAGCTTTTCTACATGTATATATACACTATTTGAGGACATCTAGGATAATAGCCACTGACTTTGGGAGTTCCTACCTTAAGATTGTCTGTATATACATTAACATCTAGGATAACGGACTTTGTGAGTACTTAACTAGGAGAACAGCCACTTTCTTCGGGAGTATCTACCTTAAGCTTGTCTGTATATACACTATGGGCACTAATAGCCATAGATATTGATAGAATTACATGCCTTAATTCGATCTGAATAAAACAGTGAATATGTCTAAGATAAAAGTGGTATCTAACTTAAGCTTGTCTGTACGTACACTAAGATCATTTTTGATAATAGCCACTGACTTTAAGAGTACATGAAGCTTGTCTGTATTATACACTAAGGGCACTTACAGCCATAAATATCAATAAAAGTACCTACATGTACCTTAAACTGATCTAAATTCTAGGATAATAGCCACTGACTTAGAAAGAACATATCAATGAGAGTATCTACCTTAAACTTGTCTGTATATACACTGAGGACATCTAGAACTATTAAGCCTGCCTCAGTTGCCATGTTAGCCTCAGATAGAGCTCTGATCATAGCATCTGCTTCTGATGAGGTTGTCACTGAAATAAAAAGTTTTTTTGACTGGCTGAATACAAGAGATTTTGATTGGTTGATACTACGGTATCAATGAAATACAAGATTTTGATTGGTTGATGCTGTCAATGAAATATAAGTGATTTTAATTGGTCAATGGTGTCAATTAAATGGCACAAGAGAATTTGATTGTTTGATGCTGTCAATTAAATGTCACTAGAGATTTTGGTAGGTTGATGATGTCACTGATATACAATATATACCACTAAATAGAAAAAAGAAAATCTAATTGGTTGGCATTGTAACTAAAAAATGAAGCTTGATTTGGTCTTAGCAAACAGGACAGACGCTGATGTGATGCCGTTTTCATTCTGCTGCATGACTGTTTGGCAATGAACCTAAGACATTCATGGTAGGAGGATCTTTTCAATAACATAATTGACAAAATACATATTTTAGAAATATTCAAATATCTGAATGATTAAGACACAATAACAGAAATAAACAAGACCAAACTCTGCTCTGGACCTGCGTCGCCAGTGCAGGCGTCGGCGTGTGAACAGTCGATATGCAAAGTTCAAATATACAGTTATGAAATCAGATTACATCAAAATTACACAATGTTATCTACAGTAGGTGACTTAACAATTTCTAAGTTAAACACTCAAAAATATAATATTAAATGTGCATAAATATATGGTGTACATGTTCAATGTGTGAACAATCATAATACAAAGATTGAATATAAAAAAATGAAAACTGCTTGAAAATGTCTAAGTTCAACATCTGTCAAAAAAGAGGGAAAAAATGAAATTTGCACAAAATTGGAGGTGCACATCTTCAATGTGTGAACAACCATTATGCAAAGTTTGAATATAAAGTAATGAATACTGTTGGAGTTACAGATTACACAAACTAGGCACCCCCAAACCATTTCTGATGGAAAAAAAGTCTAAGTTCAACACCCGTCAAAAATGAGAAAGAAAATATGAAATGTGCACAAAATGGGAGGTGCACATCTTCAATGTGTGAACAATCATCATGTAAAGTATGAATATAAAAGCATGAATACTGTTGGAGTTACAGATTACACAAACTAGGAACCCCCTTAGCATTTCAGATGACAAAAATATCTAAGTTCAACACCCCTCAAAAATGAGAAAGAAAATATGAAACATGCACAAAATAGGTGGTGCACATCTTCAATATGTGAACAATCATTAGGCAAAGTTTGAATGAAAAGGAATAAAAAAAACTTTTTGAGTTACAGATTACACAAACTTGGTACCCCTAAAGTGTTGCCGACGGACAAATGTCTAAGTTCAACACCCCTCAAAAATGAAAAAAAAAAAATGAAATATGCACAAAATAGGAGGTGCACATCTTCAATATGTGAACAATCATTAGGCAAAGTTTGAATGAAAAGGAATAAAAACTTTTGGAGTTACAGATTACTCAAACTTGGTACCCCTAAAGTGTTGCGGACAGACAAATGTCTAAGTTCAACACCCCTCAAAAATGAAAAAAAAGTATGAAACGTGCACAAAATAGGAGATGCACATCTTCAATATGTGAACAATCATTAGGCAAAGTTTGAATGAAAAGGAATAAAAACGTTTGGAGTTACAGATTACTCAAACTTGGTACCCCTAAAGTGTTGCGGACGGACAAATGTCTAAGTTCAACACCCCTCAAAAATGAAAAAAAAAGTATGAAAGGTGCACAAAATAGGAGATGCATATCTTCAATATGTGAACAATCATTAGGCAAAGTTTGACTGAAAAGGAATAAAAACTTTTGGAGTTACAGTTGACACAAACTTGGTACCCCTAAAGTGTTGCGTACGGACAGACAGACGGACGGACGTACGCCCAATATTGAATATCGGGCCAGTGTATAAAGGGCCATTAATAAGGGGCCAAGTGTCCGAAATAACAGGCCAGTTTAGCTCCGAATCGGCCCGTTAATATCAGACTGACAAATTACTACCGGCCATTTCCAGTTTGGACGTCCATCACCATAGACATAAAATGGCCCTTTTTAAGAAGTTTATTTTATTACCTCCCCTGAGGTCCCCTGAATCATTTGAGGCAACTTACAGAGGGCCGTGGCCCCTTGTTAAGAAATGGCCCCTTGTCTATCTCCAGACGACTAAAAAGGCCCCCAAATCCATATCAGTAGCATGGACTGACGGACGGACGAAGTGGACCCATTACTAGACCTGCTTTCGCTAAAGCGACGCAGGTAAAAAGGAGACTTCAATATAGGGTCTGTGCTAAATATAATACTGTCTGAATACTTACATGTAGGAACACCAGACACCACAATAATACCACAAACTAACCACCACAAACTTCTCCAAACAACAATTATATCAAAGATGAAGTTTTTATGGCATGCTAATTTGGATACAAATATATACCGTCCCTTTGTCTTTTTTCCCTAAATCACCTAGTTAACATTGTTCAGGCCATTTCAGCTGTGGTTAACCCTTTACCCCATTGAGAGGCCTTTTTACACTTTTGCAAACAGAGCAGACCCAGACCAGGCAGCTCTTGTAAGAGCTGCCTGATCAGGGTCTACTCTGTTTGCTTATGGAGCGATGATTGGATATGATCCTACACTAGTAGACCGGACAAGTATTTTCTTTGTTCTATGTACAAACATGTAAGTTTATTTATACAATTATTCATAGTGGATGGAGCCTAGCATGAATATTCATGAAGGAAAGGGTTAATTAATAGTGTACAACACCAGGAAATTAAGGAAAATATGAAACTTATACAATGTTAAAGTGGAGAAAAACAAGCCCTCCAGAAGAAATATTTTTACTGACTGTTCCAAGGCAGTGCTTCTTTTGTGGATCATTTTTGTTATTTATGTTTCGTGGTTGTCGTGCTTTCTTTTCTGTTCATAGCTGCCTTGTGGTCACCTGCTCGGAAAGGGCTAACCTCTTGGCTCTCTTGTACGTGATGCTTTATTGTGTTTTTGTCACTTTCCCATGTGGTGTCCTGGGGCAGGAGTGGTACTTGATTGTATCAATTCCTGATCTTTGCCTTCGTACTTACTTTTACTGGCAAGGGTCTGTCCATAGATACAAATAGAACTACATGTATTTAACCCTTTGTATACTTTGTTTTTTGTTTGATTTGATTCTTTACGTCCCAGTAAACAATTTTTCAGTTATGTTGGGACGGGTCTTCCTGGGTTGAACCAGTACTAAGAAAGGATAAATGTGTCTCAAAGTCAGCTTAATGCTTTCATTGAATTCATTGCTGAGAGCAATGCAGGTAGCCCATGTGGGATAGGCAGATAGAATCTGTCATAATTAATGCCCTCATTAGATTTAACATTTAGATTTCAAATATATAAAGAACTTCAATGGCTCAAAATCTGTATTGGAAATTTGCTTTAACGATAGGAGCTGTCATAGAACAGAGCATCTTATCAAGCCAAGGGCATAAGTCCACTTCGCTCCTTAAGATGGAATGAAGTCGACTTACTACCCTTGGCTTGCGCAAGATGTAACAGTGTAGTTCGCACAAATCACTTTGTTGACTTGGTTATTAAACCTTAAACTAACAATCAACTAATCATAGCTGATTAAAGTTTTAACAACCATCGCAGGAGTTATGGCCAGCCATTCAGAAATAACTGTGTGTTTGAGCAATTGTAGTTCTGAAAAGTTAACCAACACACAAAACCAGATTCATTGGACATGTTGAAGGGGAGTATAAGCATTTTGAGCCATTTTGGATATTTTTTGTCAATGTTGAGGTGGAAATCATCAATATTTTATTAATTCTTTTTCTAGGAAAAACCTATTAGGGATTTTTCTAATTTTTATACTGCTGGCTATTGATATATCCTACACTCCTCAAATTTTTTTATCCCATTAAATCATTGAGACAGTTCTTTTGAGTACCCACAACAGATGTTTTGGATGAGAAATAAAGAAAATAGTAATCAAATACGCACTCTTTTCTGGAGGCCTTTATGTACTTTAAAGGCATCTGTTGCAAACTATATGGACCCTGATCGGACTGCTCCTGAGGGAGCAGTCTGATCAGGGTTCATAGTGTTTGCTTCTGTGGTAATATTAGCTTGGAATGCACTTGAATATATTCATCAGACGTAGTAAGCAGACAAGATCCACACAAAAATATTAGCAGGATAAGGGTTAAACAATTAGGTAAATTAATATAGTGAAAGCCTTCAACAAGTCCTCCAAATTAAGAACAGCAACAAAAACAGCAACGAAAATGACAAAAACATATTCTTACCACTTTTATCCTCATTAACAACAAGATTGTCTAGAAAAATAACATAACAGACTTCGCAATGTTGGGCCTTATGAAGATATTTCTAAAAATTTTGGTGTTTAAAAATTTGTACATTTATAATTCTTTTGGCAGGCAAAGTTAAGATGATTATCCCTTTTCTCCCCATTCACAAAAATTGCCACTTTGTTTGATTTGATTCTTTCCGTCCCAGTCAACAATTTTTCAGTCATGTCCTGGGTTGAACCAGTACTAAGCATGGATAAATGTGTCTTGCTCAAGGACACAACACAGTGACGCCGGTGTGGCTAACACCCGTGGCCCCTGGGTCTCGAATCAAGCAATCTACCACTGAGTGACTGTGCTCCTTACAAAACGTGTCACCTGCTTGCTTATCTGATGATATACTTTGTTAGCCTAGGATGCAAAAACTATGTACCCAGATCAGACTGCTCCCTTAGTATGAGATGGGCCCAACATTAGGGAGGATTAATTCCTAGTATGGATGATGGTGCTGACGATGTTGATGACGACCACACAGACAACGAATGAATGATGATGATGATGATGATGACACTCCATTCTGTTGTGTCTCATCTCAGTTTTCAGTGTTTTCTAATGTCCATTAACCCTTTGTATACTAATGGGTTCTTCCTACTGGTTTGATACAATAAACTTGGGATGGTCGGGGATATCAGGTTATAATTTTTAAAAATATTGTATTTTTTCGGTCTGAAGATCTTTTTTACCTTAACAAACAGTGCAGACCCTGATGAAATGCCGCATTATGCCGCATTTCATCTGGGTCTTCACTGTTTGTAAAAGTACCCGTTTAGGGGTTTCCAAAATACAAGGGGGTGAATGGGAACACTAAGCATAATGACATACCACACTAGAAGTTATCGTTTTCTTTTATTTAGAGGGGCAATGTTTGTTTGATTTGATGTATTTACATCCCAGTCTACAATTTTTCAGTTATGTTGAGATGGGTCTTCCTGGATTTTTAACCAGTACTAAGCAAGGATAAATGTGTCTTGCTCAAGGACACAACACAGTGACGCTGGTGAGGCTCAAACCCCCGACCCCTCAATCTCGAGTCAAGCACTCTACCACTAAGCCACTGCGCTCCCAGAGAAAAGAGTATATCATTAATATAAATACCATAGTTTCTCCAACAACTCAGTCCATTCAGGTCATAACTAAATGTTACTGAAAGTTGCAGCAAATCTGACCAACAGGTACTGAGATATGGTTATGTACGGATGGACAGGCAATGTCAAAACTATAGTTCCTTCGACTTAGTCGCGGGATAAAAACAGCTAAAAATCAGATTTCTTACTGAACATGCAAGGACTTTAATGTTAATTGTCTATGCTATGAATAAAACAACAACAGTTTTATGGAGGTCTTAAGAATGTTAATCAATACTTTTAGGCTAGCCCCGAGTTTATAAACTTTTTCATGCTCAACTCAGCTGAGCACAAAATCTATCCTGCTCATAAACGTTAAAATGCCAACAATTGTTGGCATTTTAACATTTATTAGCATGATAAATACCACATCTGAGAGACTTAAAGCAAGGAACTTCTTCACTTTTCGGTATTTTAATTTTTATGAGCAGTTGAAATTTCATGCTCAGTTGAGCATGAAAAAGTTTTATAGCCTCAGGGGCCTGGACTTGTTATAGCCATGCACATTTATTATACAAATTTAGGAAATAAGCAGGGTAATGCAGCCATATTGATTTGGGCCTCCACATGAGAAAACCTGACTTTGTAGCATGCATACAACATAGGCACCGCCAGCCTGCGCATCCACACAGTGTGATCAGTGCCTTTGTTCTTTGGGCATCGACGCGAGAAAACCTGTCTTCAGGGTGTGGGAACAACAAAGGCCCAGATCAGCCTGCGCATTCGCACAGACTGATCAGCGCCTTAGTTATTCCCTTATTGGAAAGTATCTTATCTGGACTTGCTATGAGCGAAATTTCAATTTTCTAAATACCGTAAAATGGAATATTTTCGCGTCGCCAAATTTTCGCGTTTTTGCCCCCAAAACATGAGGATTAATATTCGTGGTTTTTAATTTTCGCGGTTTTTGGTTTCCGCGAAAATTATTTATAAAAGCTGCAAGCTAAATGTCCTGCGAAAGGTCTGAAGTATGCATTTAGTTGGTTGAAACAAGGTGTTTTCCGTATTTATCTGGAAAACGAATCATAGTTTCTCGTTGGTCTAAAATAGCGGTTCATTTTGTGTGCTGACTTTAAGTGGCAATACAATGACATTGTCCTTTATTCTCTCGAAGACAATCACTTTTTAAGGACCATTTAATTAATAATTATGTGAAAACACACTGACAGTACTATGTGAACACATATTGACAATCACTGGTTCAAATCTGATCAGGTGTGTTTAAGTGTAATTAATCCATTATCTTTCCAGCTTGTCCAAGCCGTCTATTGTGTAATGGTTGAACGCTCACGAGCATGAACTTATTTGATCTATTCATGTTCAATAAACAGTATACATGTAGCTTGGCATGTTAACTACGCTGGTCAGTCTATTTCGTGCTGCTATTGAATCACAAATGAATACACAATTATTGTTCTGTATACAGGTAAATAAACAAATGGTCAAACTTGGAAAATATTTCGCGGATTTCAATTTTCGCGGTTCCCGACTTACCGCGAAATAACGCGAAAATTGGACGACGCGAAAATTTCCCATTTTACGGTAGTCTCTGTAGCTGAGCAGGCTGGTTTGAACCTCACTTTGTCGGAAACCCCGAAGACAGGTTTTGTCGCGTTGAGGCCCATTTATTCTCTAGAAAGTATGATAGGTTAACTTGCTACATGCAGCTTCAATATTTTAACAGTCTCTGTTGCTAAGTAGGCTGGTTTGAGTCTTACTGGGTCGGAAACCCAGAAAACGATGTTTACTATTCTCATAGTGGCTACTTTTAAAGGAAGGAATATGCTGCCTATAGTGAGCATATTCTTTTCTTCAATAAAAGCTTCTTTTTCTCTATGTTTTCTCAAGTTGAGGCCCATTCAACCTTGAACTTGTCTTGAGAAGGTCAAGGTTATGAAAGCAGGTCACAAATAAAAAATAAGCAAATACACTTACTTGCATGTTTGCCATATTGGCTAACACTGCAGAAGTGTAGTAAGCTTACAATAGAAACCATGACCCAGTCTTCAGAAGGTCAAGGTCATGCAAAGTGGCTATAAATAGAACTATATTTTAACTTACTGTGGAACATTCCCTCCGTTGAATAATCACCATATTGGCTGATACTGCGTAGTGTGTGTGGTAAGCTACCATTAGCTGACGGCACTGCCGACCGCCTGCCTGACTGTAGTGACGTTGATTTTCTACCCATACTGCTGTCCCCTATCACACTGAATGTCATTATCTTCTTTCTGCCTTGATACTTGAAATGACCCAGGCATAACCTAAAGTTCAAACAAACAGAAGATCATACATGAGTATAGGGATCATACATGTTTTTTAATGCATTAACATTTGCCGGGTCCCGAGGAAGCTGTTTGAACATGAGGCCATTAGGCCGAGTGTTCAAACATCATCCGAGGGACCCGGCAAGTGTTAATGCAATGAAACAAACATGTGTGATCGTTATTCTTGCATATTTTACCTGAGTTCAGCATACACCGCGCTGAAAACAACGCTTAAACATTAAATATCCCTTTTCTTACACTTGATTTCTCAAAACAAAATGGCGTCAGCTTTGGAACGTCATTGCGTCACCACAATGTCATATATACGGGTGCAACGTTTTCGCGAACGAAAGCATCGGTGAAATGACCAGTCACGGCCGCAACGCTTTCCCGTGTAACGTCATGCATACAAATCAGGGCCCAGTTTAGGCCTGTTCAAGTAAAAGCCATGTTCAAACAGCACGAGAATCTCATGATTTGAACATGGGTTTTGCGGCTTCAAACAGCTTCGCGTAACGAATTCCCATGCAAGAAAGATCATTTGGCAAGCTGAATAGATTTAATATCAAACTAGAATTGTTTTTCTACGAAAAAACAGACGTCTCCCCCCTTTGATGTCAAAAGCATGAGTCATTAAATACAATTTCAAACAGAAACATTAAATACAATTTCTAACGGAAATTCTAGTCATTTCATGCAGACAATCAGCTCGTATCTAGTAAAGATATCTGTCAATGTAGTTAACTATTACACAATCATAACCTGGTTATACCCCCGGTACGGAGTATATAGGGGGTATATAGTTTTTGCCTTTTCTGTAATTATGTTTGTCTGTCTGTCTGTCTGTTTGTTTGTCTGTAAACTTTTTTTTTCGTCAAAGATTTCTCAGCAACTACTTGGGTTAGGATTCTGAAATTTGGTACAAAGCTTGATAGTGATGAGTTGTATTGTGTAACAAAAGAACAGCCACATATTGCTTATCAGTCCCTTTATTTGTTCATTTTTCTTTCTCTCCAATGGAAAAATTTTTCGTCAAAGATTTCTCAGCAACTACTTGGGTTAGGATTCTGAAATTTGGTACAAAGCTTGATAGTGATGAGTTGTATTGTGTAACAAAAGAACAGCCACATATTGCTTATCAGTCCCTTTATTTGTTCATTTTTCTTTCTCTCCAATAGAAATTTCTGTCACAGATTTCTCAGCTCCTATTGGAACCAGTGTTTTCAAATTTTGTGTACATCTTCAGGATGGCAAAGTGTACTGAGTAAATGGAAATTAAGATACTAATCCTCATTTTGCCTTCTTTTTTCAAATTTTCATTTTTTCCTTCTTTCTCTTTTATATAATACATATGGAAATTTTTTTCTGTCAAATAGTTCTCAGCAACCACTTGAGTTAGGGCTCTGAAATTTGGTACAAAGCTTGATAGTGATGAGTTGTATTGTGTAAGAAAAGAACAGCCACATATTGCTTATCAGTCCTTTTATTTGTTCATTTTTCTTTCTCTCCAATGCAAATTTCTGTCACAGATTTCTCAGCTCCTATTGGAGCAATTGTTTTCAAATTTTGTGTACACCTTCAGGAAGGCAAAGTGTACTGTGTAAATGGAAATTTAGATGCTAATCCTCATTTTGCCTTCTTTTTTCAAATTTTCATTTTTTCCTTCTTTCACTCTTATATAATACATATAGACATTTTTTTCTGTCAAAGATTTCTCAGCAACTACTTGAGTTAGGATTCTGAAATTTGGTACAAAGCTTGATAGTGATTAGTTGTATTGCATAACAAAAGAACAGCCACATATTGCTTATCAGTCCCTTTATTTATTCATTTTTCTTTCTCTACAATGAAAATTTCTGTCACAGATCTCTCGGCTCCTATTGGAGCCAGTGTTTTCAAATTTAGTGTACACCTTCAAGTAGGCTAAGTGTATTGTGTAAATGAAAATAAAGATGCTAAACCTCATTTTGGCTTCTTTTTCAATTTTTCCTTCTGTCACTCCTATATAAAACACATATGGTCGTTTTTTGTCAGAGTTTTCTCAGCAACTACTTGATTAAGGATTATGAAATTATTTGTGTACTTTCAGGTAGGAGAAGTGTATTGTGTAAATGAAAACTAAGGTGCTAATCCTCATTTTACCTTCTTTTTTCAAATTTTTAATTTTTCCTTCTGTCACTCATATATAACACATATGGACTTTTTTCATCAAAGTTTTCTCAGAAACTACTTGATTTAGAATTATGAAATCTTTGACAATTTTGTCTTTTCTCTGAAAGTGTTACAACCTCTGATGGCTACCGCCGGGGGTATGTGAGCTTTGCTCACTTCTTGCTATATTATAAAATAGTCATAGATAATTGTTTTTGTGATTGACAAAGTTCCAAGGGAAATAACTCAAAGAGTATAAATGACACAGTTACTATTCTTGCACTCTGCACGTGGACTCATGTTGGTTGATACTTGTATAAAGTTTTGTGAATATAGCTTAAGCAGTTTTTAATTGATAGAGCGGACATGGTTTTTGTGATGGACAAAGTTCCAAGGAAAATAACTCAAAAAAAAGTATAAAAGTCATAGTAACCATTCCTGCACTCTGCATATCATCTCATGCTGATTGATATTTGTATAAAGTTTCGTGAATATAGCTTACGTGGTTTTCAAGTTAAAGAGACTAGGTCTGCAACTATGAACATTTTTCGATTTTTTTTATTTTCTTTTTAAATCATTTGTAATAGTAGAATTAAGTTATGTTTTCACAATAAATCTGTTCACTATAGCTGAAACTGCAGGGAAAAGTGAATTTTCTTATAAAACAGGTGTGTTTTTCTCTTGTTGGTAATTATTTGCGTCCCTCCAATAATTATAGACAGCTTACTTTAACAAAAACCGTTGTTTTAATACTGATAAGTTGTTAAGATTTACGAAATTGGTAAAATATAAACCTGAATTTTTTTTTTTTTACTGTGTTCTTGAAAAATAGAAACATAAGTTCTAAAATTAAAAGATCAAATGTTACAGACTATGCAGCTTTAAAGAGTGAACACGATTTTTGTGATGCACAAAGTTCAAAGGGAAATAACTCCAAAAGTATAAAAGGCAGGGTTACCATTCTTGCACTCTGCACATCATCTCATGCTGATTGATATTTATATAAAGTTTCGTGAATATATCTTAAGTGGTTTTCAAGTTATAGAGTGAACACGATTTTTGTGATGCACAAAGTTCAAAGGGAAATAACTCCAAAAGTATAAAAGGCAGAGTTACCATTCTTGCACTCTGCACATCATCTCATGCTGATTGATATTTGTATAAAGTTTCGTGAATATAGCTTAAGTGGTTTTCAAGTTATAGAGTGAACACGATTTTTGTGATGCACAAAGTTCAAAGGGAAATAACTCCAAAAGTATAAAAGGCAGAGTTACCATTCTTGCACTCTGCACATCATCTCATGCTGATTGATATTTGTATAAAGTTTTGTGAATATAGCTTAAGTGGTTTTCAAGTTATAGAGTGAACACGATTTTTGTGATGCACAAAGTTCAAAGGGAAATAACTCCAAAAGTATAAAAGGCAGAGTTACCATTCTTGCACTCTGCATGTCATGTCATGCTGATTGATATTTGTATAAAGTTTCGTGAATAGAGCTTAAGTGGTTTTCAAGTTATAGAGTGAACACGATTTTTGTGATGCACAAAGTTCAAAGGGAAATAACTCCAAAAGTATAAAAGGCAGAGTTAGCATTCTTGCACTCTGCATGTCATCTCATGCTGATTGATATTTGTATAAAGTTTCGTGAATAGAGCTTAAGCGGTTTTCAAGTTATAGAGTGGACACGATTTGTGACAGACAGACAGACAGACGGACAGACAGACTGACAGACAGACAGACAGACAGACAGACAGACACCCGGGGAAAAACAATATGTCTCCCGACCCTAAAGGGGGGAGACATTATGATCACGAGGGTAAGATTCTGTTTATCAAATGACCTCTTAATTATATCTATGAAAATTTGCATTATTGTTATGGACGTCGTCATGATCTTACTTGTTCCCGCCGGAAGTTTTATGTAACATGTGGTCATAACATTATTTATGACATTACGTTATCCATTTAATATATCACATTATAAGACATTTTCATTTAACTCTTTATGTACTGGTAACTCCTAAATGAAACAGTGAAGACCAAGATGAAATGTGGCATACAGTACTGTTAAATTTCATCAAGAACTGCACTATTTGCTAAGATAAAAAACAACCATCTTCAGGTGTATTGACTGAAGAGCAACTTAATTTTGGGGAGCACAGTGACTCAAGGTAGAATGCTCAACATGAGAAAGAGGGGTTGCAGATTCGAGCCTCTTAGGCATCGCTGCGTTGTGTCCTTGAGCAAGACATATTAATCCTTGCTTAGTACCGGTTCCTGTCCCAACATAACTGAAAAATTGTTGACTGGGACGTAAAGAATCAAATCAAACAAACAAAAATCTTAATTTTGGAAATTCTAATCTGCAACCAACTAGGTATGTATAATGAACCTTTCCAAGCTAATTGTTTGATACCAGATGGAATATTTCATCAGAATAAAAAGTTTTTTATCCCCCACTTTTTTTAAAAAAGCGTCGGGGATAGTGCAATCGCCTCCGTCCGTCCGTCTGTCCGTCCGTCCGTCACGCTATCTCCTTCTAAACCATTGGACGAAATCCAACCAAATTTGGTGTGTGAGTTGCTCACATGAATGGGGTGTGCAACGGCACATTTTTTTTTGGCCCCGCCCCCTGGGGCCCTGGGGAGGGGCCAAAGGGTCAAATATCATTAAATATCATTAAAGGACCTCGGACAGTCTTAATGAAGGATTGCCCATAAAAATGACCAAAGAAAAGTTTCAAAGAAAATGATATTTTTTCTATGAAAAAGATAGTAGGCTCAACCCTCGACTTATCCACAAAAGCCGTTTTATCATTGGACAAGTACCAATTGAAAAATATGGGTTGATAACTCCGTTTTTGCTATTAAACATAGAAAATAGAAAAAAGTTTTACTGAGGTGTGGCATATGGCATATATCAGGGCTTTAGTTATGAGTGCTTACAAAGACATTAATTGTCTCATTTCTCAATCAAAACATATGTTGTGGGTACTCAAAAGAACCGTCGCAATGAGACGGTTCCTTTAAGCACAAAATTATAGGTTAAATCTGATTCGTAAGAAACTATTACGATTTTACGCTAAAAAACTGTGTTTCTCTAGACTATGATTTATACAGTATACAGATATGATACACCTCAGTGCACAAGACGAACTGGTTAAACTCAAAACATTACAGGTAATAGTCAAAAGTAATTGACAGCACACTTCTTTAGACGAAACAATGAAATCTTCTCAACCCAAATTTTATGCAAACGCATCACTTTCGTCTCAAGTTTTATGCCGCAAACATTACATTAACATGCATTTAGGTGAATACTCGACGAAACTTTGACTTTTTGTGAAATAAAATTTGGTCACAAAAAATACCCCCACCCCCTTAACCCTAAAGTCCTGGCATAATTTTGCAATATTTTCAAAATATTTTTATTGTGTTAGATGCACTTAATGTAAGGTTTTTATTTAAGCACAAAACTATAGTTGTCAGTTATGCATTGTGCTAGCCACAGGCTGTCAAAATTTGGGCAGATTGAATAGGAAACTGTCCGAGGTCCTTTCAATTACTAAGTCAATTTCAAAGATTTTTAAACCAAACTTTGTGTGTCTTCTCAGAAATAAAAGATATAAAACATATCAGACGGGATTTTCATTTGGCCGCCTGGGTCATGCCCAAGGGGTGGGACTTGGGGGTACCGTGAGGGGTTGGGGGGTCAAAATTTTTTTTTCCGAAATTCAACCAGATTTGGTGTGTGAGTTACATACATGAATGGCATATGCAACGGCACCATTTTTGGGGTCCCTGCCCCCTGGGGCCCAGGGAGGGGCCAAAAGGTCAAATATCATTAAATCTGAATTACAAAGTCAATTTCAAAGATTTTTAAACCAAACTTTGTGTATCTTCTCACAAATGATAGATATATAACTTATCAGACGGGATTTTCATTCGGCCGCCTGGGTCATGCCAAGGGGTGGGACTTGGGGGTACCATGGGGGGGTTGGGGGGTCAAAAAATTTTTTTTCTGAAATTCAACCAGATTTGGTGTGTGAGTTACTTACATGAATTGCACATGCACCGGCACAATTTTTTGGGTCCCCAGCCCCTGGGGCCTTGGGAAGGGGTCAAAAATTTTAATTTTCTGAACATGGTCATGTGGCATATCAAATTTAAGGGGATGAGCATTACACCAGGATACACTGAAAAATTTTAACCTACGATCAACTGGTGACCTTGGGATGGGGTCAAAGTGTCAATTACCATTAGATTTCTTTGAGAGAGTGGGGATTTGCGATGGCGCGCCATCGAATGTGTTCTAGTTTTTATTTGCACTGGATGATGAAAAACATTAAACTTTTTAATGTCTGTGAAGCCCAATCGATCTTCTAAAAGTATTGAAAATGTTTGTTAAAGAAAACTCAACTTACTCTAATAGTGAGAAGAAATCTACAATATCATACTCCGAGGAGTTGTTGAACCAACCAAGCAATATATCTGAAATAGATCAATTGAAACTCTTGCAGAAAAATAATATAACACATTTTCATAAGATAGTCATTTTATAAAAGGCACAACATTCCTACAGAACAAAAGAAGATTTAATTGTAAATATAGCAGGCAAAGAGTTAATCAAATATTAAAATTTAAAAAAAAATGCTAAAAAGGCATTTTTAAAGTGAATAGCAACTCGGTTTCCCTCATCCAGACCCTCTTAGATGAGCTTGTAAAAAGACTTGTAGTATGGCCGATGCTTTTTCTTTGATCTTTGCTGATGTTTAAATCAGACACCCTAGAATAACGACGAAGGAGGAGCTTAAAACAGTACTCTAACTTCCAATGTTAGTTAAACAGCGATGTAGGCGGGAACTTCCTAAGTAACCACAAATTAACCCGTAGGTAAATGTAATATAATTGACAGCTAAGGCAGGGTTGCCACTCAATATCCTTTTCAAAATTCCCTGACTTTTCAATGACTTTTCCCTGACTTTCGACCGTTTTCCAGACCGTTTTGGAAGGACAATTTTAGCCATTTTCATTCATCGACAATTCGAAAATTTTGTACAAATATTTATGCTTTCTGATTTAATCTTTAAAGAAAAATCTCAAACCATAAATATTGGTAAAGGAATGCTTCTGAACATAAATTGCTAGCAATTTATGTTCAGAAGCATTCCTTCTCTAATATTGCTTGCAATTTATGGAAAATAAAATTTCCAGAAGCCTGTTAACTAGCAACTTTTTAGAATTTTTTTGAAATTCCCTGACTTTTCCCTGACTTTTTTTCATTTTTCTAAATTTCCCTGACTGAAAATGAAATTCCCTGACTTTTCCCTGACCTGGAATTTTTTTCATTTTCCAGAACTTTTTCCCTGACCGTGGCAACCCTGTAAGGCCGGATGCAGGGAGGAGCGAATGTAAATTTCGTCAGGTGTCAGTAACACATGTTTATTTGCGCCTGCGCCGTACTACAAGCTAAATAAAGGATTTTTCCTCGGCTTTCTGTTTAAACCGCACGGTGGGCTACGCCCATCTCGCGGTTTAAACAAGAAAGCCTTGGAAAAGTATCCATTATCTATTACATGGTCATTTCTCATACACCTGCAGTCCCTTTATAACACACCTCATTATACCATGGATATGGATATAACACCTGAATTCAGGAATAATCCTGAAAACTTTCACCCATGGTGTTATAAAGGAACTGCACTGTAATTAATAAATCTTACCATCTGGGAGGTGTTTTAATATATGCAGAAAACAAATGAGCAGATCCTTGATTTCATTGATGTCTAGCTTTTGATGCTGATACACCTTCGGTGGACTTGTTGTTCCACTGCTGGGGAGAGTTCCCATACTGGAGGACTGTTGTCTGAAAGAAAAAGCAATACATAAATAAATGAATAAATAAATAAATAAATAAAGGACAATCTTGGAAAAGGTACTTTTGAGCTTGCTCAAAGGGTTAAGCTCTTATCAAATATTTGGTAACTGCAAATGCCATTACCATGGGTGAAAGTTCAAAATCTTAAAAATTCTGAACTTTTGAAATTCAAAACTTAAATCATGCTGTATGCCAACAAAATTATAACAATTTCCATTTTAAATAGTCGGCTGTCTTCAGACATACTGAAAAATATATCTGAGAAGCTGTTATAATCTGCCTAATTCAGCACTTTGAGGCTGACTTTCTATGGAAAGTCAGCCTCAGAATCCTGAATTCAGGAAGAATCCTGAAAACTTTCGCCCAGGCATTACACTGCCAATTAATAACATAGTAACATAGCATCTCTGATATGGAATATTCACAAGTAAAACCACAAACTTAAGTTGTTTGGATGCTTCTTTCTGTTGCAAAAATGGGGTCTCAATGATGTATTTTCCCTCCAAATTTTAGGACCTGCAGATGGAATGTAAAAAAATACAAAAATATTTAGTTTTTCTTTAATGTATTGAATATAACAAAGCAATTTGTTTAGCCATTCAGAAGCTTTGATTCCTTTCCTCAACCTCATATGCAAAAGACTAGTCCTATAGCATTAATCGAAATATCTTCCTACAAAGTACAAAAAAGCAAATTACCTGTGTAAAACGACCACTCTAAAAAAAAAAAAAAAATCAGTTTTCAAGACTAATTATAGCTGAATGTAGGTCAAAAGTATTGCAGAATGCTCCCCTTGGAGCAATCTGCAATATTTTTGACCTTCATTAATCTACCATTTGTCATAAAGACCTTTGTTTTGTCTATTTTTGAGTGGCTGTTTTACACAGGTTTTAGATATTTGTTTTGTCTATTTTTGAGTGGCCGTTTTACACAGGTTTTACTGTATCAGTACAAAATTATTAAAATTCAGTGCAAGTTTCACTGTTAATTTTGTTGAAAATATGCTTCTGATGCATTCTAGATTTTCTAAATTTTCCACGGGAGGCCCCCTGCCCACCATCCCTAGCATACTCATGCAGGTGGCACTCATGTTGAGGGAGCGCAGTGGCTCAGTGGTAAAGTGCCTGACTAGAGACCGAGGGGCCACGGGTTTGAGCCTCACTGGCGTCACTGCGTTGTGTCCTTGAGCAAGACACATTAATCCTAGCTTAGTACTGGTCCAACCCAGGAAGATCCGTCCCTACGAGGGTCATCCAATAAGTTCTGACAATGACCCTATAAAACACAACCTATTTCTCTAGGACCTGTTTCAATAATCTTCACATGCTATTTAGAATATAGGGAATTGAACCACCTGTTCAAATAGTTTCCATCTTGCAATTGCAATGGTTGCTAGGCAACTAAAGAACACAAGGTAAAGGGCCATAGACAGGACACTATGTATGGTATACATGCCCAAATTTCTAAGAAATTACAAACTCCTCTTAAAAACTTTTTATGTAGATAAATAGAGACATTTTGTATGTTGATTCTGAGCGTCATAGATAATGGTTTAGCTTGTGACTGTTGTGTTAGCAGGGTTTTAATTATGACATAGCACGGATTTTGCAAGAAATATTTTACTTAAAAATGGGTTGTACTAATAGTGTATTTGGTATATAACATTTATTGAAAGTTAATATTTCTATGGGTTAAGAAGACTATAGAACAGATTTATCAAAACGTGTATCTATTAATATGCAAAATGATCGTAATAGCTTTTATTAAGTGTTCAAAATGTACTATTTTATAATTAACGCTTAAAGTGAGGCCAAAATATAGTTTTCTGTTGTTGCCTAGCAACCAAGAGGGTTCAAAGCAACTAGGTTAATGTCATTGTGGCGTTTGCTTTTATGGGTCAGTTGTGTATTCAGACAACATCACCAACCACTAATATAACTTTCCAAAGAAACATACAGTATCTTTATCTAACTCTACCCCCAGCAGAAATTAGTTAAAAACATGATTTTTCGTGGCCATGGACTGTCACAGTGTTGTCTACAAATTTCTACAGCATAAGAACAGGTTGTTGTAAAAACTCAAAATTTCAAACATGAATAGGCAACACCCACTGCCACATGCAATGGATAATATAATTCTGATTACAATAACAGTTTCTGAGATATGAGACCATTGTCAGAACTTATTGGATGACCCTCCTACATAATTAAAAGATTGTTGATGGGATGTAAAGAATGAAATCAAAAAAACAAAAGCACTCAAGTTGAGATTTTCTACTTTCCAATTTATGCCTGTTACTTCAAATCATTTTGAGAACCCTGTTGTAAAGAGTGTTCTTCCATTTTATCATAAGTGGCCCACATCCTAAAATATCCGATTGACCAAAGTTGAACTCCCCACCCCTGGAGCTGCCCCTTTTCTTCATCATGCAGCCAACACCAGCATGTTATCGATAATAGGGAATGCTAAATAGGGATTATTAAAACGTTATCCATCTTCACTTGTAAATTGGGTAGCTGCTGATCAATCATCTTCGCAAGCCAAGGGTACTAAGTCCACTTCATTCCTTGCGTAAGGAAAGAAGTGGACTTAGAACCCTTGGCTTGCGAAGATGCTGATAAATTAGCTTTTGAAGTCTGCAACAGGTGTTCAGGCCAAAAGTAGGCTTAACTGAATACTTTGCTAGTGCCAAAAATGATACATAAAAAGTAGCATTTTCATACTTGTGTGACAAGGTTTCAAATTCAAAGAGCTAATTGTATTAACCCTTTACTCCATAATAACACCTTTTGACGCCTTTGAAATATCATGTATCGGAAAATATTATTGAAAATGGAGCATTTGCTCCAAAAGAGCAAATGCTCCATTTTCCATAATATTTTCAAAAGTATTCAAAACTTAACTTAAATTTTTCTTGATTTTTTTCAATGTTATCTAAAACAGAAAAAGATGTCATGATCAAAAAATAGCCTATGGAGTAAAGGGTTAAAGAGCTATTTTGCCTACAAATTGATTGGTTGATGATTTTGTTTGTTTTTGTTTGATTTGATTCTTTACGTCCCATCAACAATCTTTCAGTTATATAGGGACCAGTCTACCTGGGTTGAACCAGTACTAGGCTAGGATAAATGTGTCTTGCTCAAGGACCACAACACAGTGATGCTGGTGAGGCTCGAACCAGCAGCCCTTCGGTCTTGAGTCAAACACTCTATCACTGAGCCACTGCACTCGCTAAATATTGGTTGATGAAAAAAAAAACAACTACAACTCTGATTGTTAAACTGCCATTACATGGGTAATTGGTAATCTTATTGTTACATGGGAATAATCAGATATATTCTAGTTATCAGACACATACCTTCTGATCCTGCATGCAGCATAAAGAATAAAAGAAACATATAAAGCATAAACTTATGAGCTTACATATTAGTCAACCTATATACTGGATAGGGAATCGTAGGGAATCTGTGGTTTTTGCTTTGGTAAATATCTAGGAAAAATGGAGGTCTCTTGTCTTGAACAACTTACCGGTGGTAAAGGTTAACTCTTACCTACTCGATAATTTTTAATGTTTTTGTTGTCGTCTGCTGACTTTTTTCAAAATCAACTTTTTTGAAAAAATCTTTCAGGAATACCATCAGAGTGTCAAACAGTTTACATGGATAACTGATAACCTTTGCAAACAGTTTGGACCCAGATCAGGCCCGACCTTTTGTCGTGCCTGATCTGGGTTTAAATTGTTTGCAAAGTTTATCAGCAGACGACACAAGTAGGCAAATTGTTAATAGCTTTTCTCTCTCTGTTATATGGTTATTGCATCCACTGATCCATGAAACATTTTCAAAATTTTAAAAAATTTACCATACTATGTGTTTGAAAAAAACAGAAGCTCGGGGCAGGTGCGACAGAAATGTAGGCTCACCTACATTGTAAGCCATGCTTGGTGATCCATGCAAAACATATACATGTGTGGATCCAGAGGGGGGACAGGGGGTCCTGACCCCCCTGAAATATCACAAGTTATATGGGTTTCTATAGAAATTAGCTTTTGGACCCCCAGAAGAAAAAGTTGGAATCCTCTGGAAAATGTTTGACCCCCCCCCCCCCCCCTGAAATCTTGGAAAAGTATAGTTTTCCCTGAAATAAAACCATCGATAAACCATTGGACCCCCTCTGTAAACTGTAAAATAAGTAAAAAAAAAAAGTTGTCAGGGCTGTTTTCTGGCTATCTGACCTGGACCACCCCTGACAAAAATTCCTGGATCCACACATGGTATCATTTGAGCCAGCATATGAGATTTTGGTACTTCTCGCAAATGCATAAACCCTCCTTTAACTCTTTGCCCCCTGGGAAATTTTTCATGTTTTTTTTGTCGTCTGCTGATTTTTTTCAAAATCAACTTTTTCAAAAAAAAATTTCAGGAATACAATCTGAGTCTTTCAAAGATTGGATTCAGGCCCGCCATTTTGATCTGGGTCTAATCTGTTTGCAAAAGTTTGGGAGCAGATGACACTAGTAGGCAATGAGTTTAACATCATTACTGATGTACCCAGCAAAGCTAGAGGTCTAAGTTATGGTTTGAGGCTTTATCCTCACCCATTCTTTAAGTATGCAAGCAGGGAAGGCTAATCTGCTAATGTACCCAGGCTCACCTGAGCCATCATTCCTCCACAATGCAATATTAGTACCAAATTCTCATGCTGGCTCATTTTTACATTGGCTGGCTTAAAGTCAGAAATGCTAGCGGCTTTTTAGACTTTCAATGTCATTCACTACTACAAATATTTACTTTGTTGTCTGCTGTTGTATTTTGGAAGTGTGGATCAGGATCATACTGCTCCTTAGCTGTCTTATTAAGGTTCATAGTGTTTGACTCCAATATGATTAGAGAAGTAGTCAGGAGTGCATTTGAATGTATATGGCGGGCATAATAAGCAGACAAAAAGTTATCAGGAAGAAATATATTGGCAGGATAAGGGTTAAAAGACAGGAAAATTAGGGGATAACTGAGGCGAGTTCAAGAATGCGAACGCTTGTGGGTGCTCGTTGTTCTGGTACCTAGCTTTATTCAAAATGTGTAAAACTTGACATCAGTACAACTAGCCCCTTCAAGCTCTTGCATAGTTCAACTCCCCTCTGTATGCAAAATTTTCATTTGGGAAAGTATATCGTAGGATATACCGTCCGAAATTTAGTTTTATGGCAATGCGAGAGAGGAGCCGTATATAAAACATGATTTCCCATCATATATCTGATAATATAGTCCTCCCAAAATGAAAATTTTGAATATGGTTTTCCCCATTATAATGCACTTTGTCAATTCTGTCTCAAATTGGAGCATTGCAAGCCACATAACGCCAAACGTAATCCAACGAAATGCTACATAATTAATGATGTCCATCTATTTACGACAGTAATTTGCAGGATACGCTGTCGTAAATTTTTGGCGTTATCCAATCAGACCTTGTGTTACAAAATCAAGTGCATTAGAATAATTATTATTTCATGGTTCAAAATTTTAATATAGAGAGTGGAAGAAGAACGATTTGTGGCAGAATTATAACACATCAGGTAGGCGACAATCAAAAACGCTCTTAACAATCGACGAATGTGGATCAAAAATCACTAGAAACAGTGTTTTTGATCGCCATTTGTCGCCAGTCAGGCGACAAATGGTTATCAAAAACTCTGTTTCTAACGATTTATGATCTACGTTCGTCGATGGTATTAACATTTTCAATTGCCGCCTACCCGGTGTGTATAAGCCTATCTGGAGTTATGCAGGCATTCTTTTACCTTCTTAGTGTGACGTCAATGTCATCTCTTGGGGTTGGGCTAAATGGCAACAAATCTTTCAATCAACATCAATCAACATGTCGAAAGTTTGATTGTTTTGATTCTTTACGTCCCATCAACAATCTTTCAGTTATGTAGGGACGGGTCTTCCTGGGTTGAATCAGTACTAAGCTAGGAATAATGTGTCTTGCTCAAGGACACAATGCAGTGACACCGGTGAGGCTCGAACCCGCAGCCTCTGGGTCCAGAGTCAAGCACTCTACCACTGAGTCACTGCACTCCCTAACATGTCAAACGTGCATTTGATCTATGTGCACTTGTTTAATACAAACTTGCTGTTGATGGATATACAACTTAAAAAAAATTATGAAAAATTTGAATTCAATTATTGTAAATTCGGAAATTTCCGTGAGTATTTTATTTTCGCGAATAGCGTTATAAGACATATTTGCTATGCAAAAATTCGCGACTATGAAATGCTTTACCTTCAGTAGTAAATGACAGAATAATTTCGCCATTTCGCGAAAATAAAACCCTCACGAAAATTTCCGAATTAACAGTAGCCATAGAAACAGCATTGTAGATTAACATTTGCCTGGTTCCAATGAAGCTGTTTGAATACAAGGCCATTCGGCGAAGTGTTCAAACAGCTTTCCCGGAAGATGTCAAGTGTAAACATATTTGTTATATTTGCATATTCTATCGGGCTCATTTTAAGTGTTGTCAAGTTAAAATCCATATTCAAACAGCATGTGAATCTCATGATTTAAACTTGGATTTTCATTCATTTCACAATGGCTTCAAACAGCATTGTGCATAGTAATTTATGCAAGATTATCCAATTTCGTTTCTGATTGCCATTTGGCTGTTTCTAATGATTACAGATCTGCTTTAATAACCCACTACTGTTTCAGACTGCAGACTATTCTATGTACTGAAGACTTGTTTATCACATGACGTGGTGTCTGGGAGTGATATAACACCATGCAATAAAATCGTACCGATTTATGGGTAACCTTATGCAATGACACTTTTAACGTCACACATATGGCAAAACTCCTAACGTTTACACGCCAAAAATACGATTTCAAAATAAGTTTTATGTCATATGATAAATAGAATCTAACAATCGTGCTCCTGTTTTATTGAATTTATTAAACTCGTTGTGAAAAAAGAGATAAAATGCTCGGCAAGCTTAAATTTTATCTCTTTTCCTCAACTCGTTTAATAAATTCAATAAAACATGAGCACTCATGTAAGATCCTCTATTTCTTAAATGTCATATGAATTGACAGAAACATTCAAGATCTTCAAAATACAAACCCAAATGAAAAAAGTCAATAAGCAATGCTTATTAGATACCCCCCGCACAGTAAGAGTCAGTGAAAAAACTTGGCAAGTTATAGTTCGAACAAGAAGACCTTAGTTTTGATAAGAAGATTTCAGTAGAATCTGTGCAAACAAAAATTGTTCCATCCAAAGCTGTAGTAGGAGTTGATGGGCCCATGAAGGCACCATCTATGCAGATACAAAAGCCTAATAAGGGAAAAATTGTCTAAGTTCTCACAGCTGTCATTTCGTCAAAAAATATTTTTTCTGAATAAAACTCCTTCATGCATATTGTAACATGTATGGTGTTTATCTATTCATATTTTGTTTACTTAGTTTCTGATTGACCCAGATATTGGAGAAATTGATGGTAAATAAGTTATTGTAAACAAGGTATTTATTTGGTTATAAGAATTTTCTAGAATGATGACTAATCATCTAGAACCTAAAGAAGGTACTGGAACCTTGGAGAAAAGACCAGAACTTACTAGAATTTTCTTTTCCATGCAAATAGAAACTTTGAGTAGGTTCTGGAATTCAGTAGAAGTTTGTGGAATTTTCCAGAATAAATAAATATAGCATATGATATAATAGTCTTTCTTGACCGTTCTAGAACTTTCTTAAAGGGTATATATAAGAGTAAATTTTTCATAAGGGCATCTTTGAAATAATTTCACCATTTAAAAGTCTAAACCTTTTGTACTGGAATTCTATAGTGGAATACTGTGTTTAATTTATTCATTCTGGATTACTTTGGATTATTCAGTTTTGGATTCAGACTTAGTTTTCATTTGGATTTAACTTCAAAATCTGGGGATCAGAAACTGCTGAAAGACTTGAGTTGATAAATATTCTGAGGGACAGTTTGGACATAAAAGGTATTCTAAATTAGACTTTCTTTGATTGTATAACTATTTTCCATTGCTTATTGTAAATGATAATTTTTGTTTTTAATAAATTTTGTTAAATTTTAAAAGTGCTTTTTGCTGACTTTCCAAATAGCAAATTTTGGTTTCCTGTATTTGTTTCTAGTTACGCCTGGCACGTAACAGAAATTGGGGGCTCAGAGTCCGGGATTGAAATATTTTCTGCACCAAATTAGTTTGAAATTTAAAATTATATTTACTGTTTGCTGTTTAACTAGGTGAAGCCAGCAGAAAGCAAATATGTCATTCAAACTTAGTGATTTTACTGCGTCACCTTCTCAGGAGCTGTTAGACTTGGCAAAAAAGTCTGATCTTTTGGACATTGCTGACTATTATGGCCTACCCACTATCAAAAAGACTATGTTAAAACATGAAATTAAGAATATTCTCATTCAGTTCTTTGTGGACGAAGAAATATTTGATTCCTCAGCCACATCTCAGATTCTGGTTACCCAGACTGATTTGCAGTTGAGAGAATTAGAAATTAAAAGGCAAGTTGAGATGGAAAAATTAAGATTAGATCGTGAACGTGAGAAAGAAGAGCGTGAAGAGAGATTGAGACGTGAAAAAGAAGAGCGAGAGGAAAGAATAAGACTGGAAACATTAGAAAGAGAAGATAGGTTGTTGAGACAAAAAATTGAAAAAATGAAACGAGAGAGGGAAAAACAAAGAGAAATAGAAAGAGAAAGATTAGAACATGAGAAATTAAAGCTTGAAGCTGAAGAACGCATTGAAATTGAAAAAATGAAAGAACTTGAGTTAGAAGGAAAATCTAAATCAAAACCTTTGCCTTTAGACGCAAATCTTTTGATGTGACAAAACACATCCGACTCGTTCCTCCGTTTCAAGAAAAAGAAGTTGACAAATATTTTTTACATTTTGAGAAGGTAGCAGAAAACCTGAAATGGCCAAGAGAGCACTGGACCTTACTTTTGCAGAGCGTTGTTATAGGCAAAGCTCGAGAAATTTACACTCAGCTTTCACTAGAACAAAGCTCAGATTGTGACAAAGTAAAAGAACTTATTCTTAAGGCTTATGAGTTGGTCCCTGAAGCTTACAGGCAGAAATTTAGAGATTGTAGGAAAGAACCTAACCAGACTCATGTGGAATTTGCTAGAACAAAAGAACAATTATTTGATAGGTGGTGCTCATCAAAGAAAGTAGGTTCTGATCATGAAAAACTAAGACAGCTCATGCTTGTTGAAGAATTCAAATGGTGTATAAATTCTGACGTCAGGGCTTTCTTAAATGAAAAAGAAGTTGAAAATTTGGATGTAGCAGCTAGACTAGCTGATGATTATTCTTTGACTCATAAGACTTCTTTTGTTAACAAGCCATTTCCTAGGAAACCATTCAACCCTCAATTAAAATTTACACCTCAATCAAGACCATTTATCCCTCAGTCAAAATCATATTCCCCTCAGTCAGGTCCAAAATCCAACCCCAGTAATCCATCCGATAATTCCAGTCATTCATTTACTCCAAAAGATAGATTTTCTGGTGAAAACAACGGTCAAAGTCCTTTATCCCAGCCTATTTGCAATTATTGTAAACAATCAGGCCATATTATTTCTGAATGTATAGCTTTGAAAAGAAAGAGAGAAAAAGAAAGACAGGAGAGTCCTAAACCCACAGGTCTCACCTCTTTAAGGCTAAAACCACAGTCTTCTTTTCAGGATGAGAATCCTATTTTGGCCAAAACATCTGAGACTGATGCCGTTATGGAGATTTATGAACCATTCTTATCAGATGGTTCCGTGTCACTTTATAGTGACTTTGCCCAGTCTACCCCTATTAAAATCTTACGAGATACTGGTGCTTCTCAATCTCTTATCTTGGCAGATACCCTGCCTTTTTCTGAGAAGACTTCTTCTGGGACAAGTGTCCTTATCCAGGGTGAAGAGTGTGGATTTATTAATGTACCGCTCCATAACATTTATTTGTCCTCAGACGTAGTTACTGGTCTTGTGGCTGTAGGTATTAGACCTTCTTTACCTTTTAAAGGTGTTCACTTGCTTTTAGGCAATGATTTGGCTGGAGATAAGGTTGTGGTAGACCCACTTTTGACCAACACACCTTGTGTTGATCAACCACCTGATCCTATTGAGCAGGAAATTCCTGACCTTTACCCTTCTTGTGCTGTAACTAGGGCAATGGCAAAGAGAGCCAATCAGAATAATGGGATGCAGGATATTAATTTAGCTGACACTTTATTAGGCAGTCCTTTAATGATGAGATTTTAAATTCTCTTTCTCCCAGCCAGGCTGACATTCAGACTGACTTTGACATTTCAAGGTCAAACATTGACCTTTCACCTTTAATTTCAAATGACCAAGGTCATGACCAGCTGTCAAGGTCACAGCTTTGTAAGGAACAACACAGTGATCCTGAGTTATCACCTTTATTTGATAGAGCTTTAGATGAAAATGAAATGTCACAAGTCCCTGTTTGTTATTATGTGAAAAATGACATCTTGATGAGAAAATGGCGTCCTCCTGATGTCTCAGCAGATGATGAGTGGACTGTTAACCACCAGATTGTGGTTCCTAGGGCTTATCGTCCTGAAATTTTAAATTTGGCTCATGAAACTCCCATGTCAGGCCATTTAGGTGTAAATAAGACCTATCACAAGATTCTTAATCATTTCTTTTGGCCAGGATTAAAATCTGATGTTTCTCAGCACTGCAAATCCTGTCACACTTGTCAAATGGTAGGAAAACCGAATCAGACCATTCCAAAAGCTTCTTTACAGCCCATTCCTGCCTTTGATGAACCTTTTAGCAGAATCATTATTGACTGTGTAGGTCCCCTACCCAAAACAAAGTCAGGTTGTCAATACCTTTTGACTATTATGTGTGCTTCAACACGCTTCCCTGAAGCCATTCCACTCAGAAATATCAAGACTAAGACAATTGTTAAGGCACTTGTGAAGTTTTTCACTTTTGTGGGACTTCCAAGGTCTGTACAATCTGATCAAGGTTCAAATTTTATGTCAGGAATTTTTCAGCAAGTCATGCATGAACTTGGAATCAAACAATACAAGTCATCGGCTTATCATCCTGAAAGTCAGGGTGCCTTAGTAGGATTTCATCAAACTTTGAAAAACATGATCAGATCTTACTGCTTTGACACGGAAAAGGATTGGGATGAGGGCATTCATTTGCTTTTATTTGCTGTAAGAGAATCTGTACAAGAGTCTCTTGGGTTCAGCCCATTTGAACTAGTATTTGGACATACTGTGCGTGGACCCTTGAAACTTCTGAAAGAAAAATTTCTCTCAGATGATGACAGCTCTTTGAACCTACTTCAGTATGTGTCTGATTTCAAAAATAGACTATCAAAAGCCTGTGAAGCTGCTCGATCCAATCTCAAATCAGCTCAAAGCAAAATGAAACTACATTATGATGAAAATGCTCAGGATAGAAATTTTGAACCTGGAGACAAGGTACTTGCTCTTTTGCCCATTCCTGGTAAGCCATTGCAAGCTAGATATTATGGTCCTTATACTGTTGATAAAAAGTTAAGTGATGTTAATTACATTGTCAACACTCCTGGGAGGCGCAAGCAGAAACAATTATGTCATATCAACATGCTTAAAAAGTACATTGATAGGGATAGTTCTGTTATTTCATCAGTAAATCTAGTTAATTCTGTCCCTCTTGAACAAAATCAAATGGACTCTGAAGATATGAACTTTGGGAAATCTGATCCCGCGTCGTCAAAACTCAAGAACTCTGATATCTTAAAGGATCTTGACCAGAAATTGTCTCATCTTAGTTCAGACAAGAGACTTGAACTGAAGCAGTTAATTCTTGAATATGAGCACTTATTTCCGGACATTCCATCCAAAACTGACAAAATTTATCATGATGTTGAACTTATTGATGGTTCAAAACCTGTGAAACAACATCAATACAGAATGAACCCAGTAAAACAACAAATTCTCAGAGATGAAGTTCAATATTTGCTGGATAATGACTTTATAGAACCTAGTCAAAGTGAATGGAGTTCTCCTTGTATTCTTGTACCAAAACCTGATGGGACATTTCGCATGTGTACAGGCTATCGTAAAGTAAATTCTGTCACCAAAACGGACACATTTCCAATTCCTCGAATCGATGACTGCATAGATAACATTGGACAAGCAAAATACGTTACAAAATTCGATCTGCTTAAAGGATTTTGGCAAATACCTCTGACAGACAGAGCAAAGGAGATCTCTGCATTTGTTACACCAGACAGATTGTATCAGTACAAAGTTATGCCGTTTGGAATGAAGAACTCCCCAGCAACATTTCAACGCTTAGTTAACAGTTTGATATCTAATCTGGCTGGCTGTAAAGCCTATATCGACGATGCTATCATCTTCAGCGAAGAATGGGAACGACACTTACAGACTATCAGAAATTTCTTTGACAGACTTAGTGAAGCTAAACTAACAGTTAACTTAACAAAGAGTGAATTTTGCCATGCAAATTTGACATTTTTAGGTCATCTGGTTGGACAAGGTCTGGTAAACCTGTAGAAGCTAAAGTTGAGGCTATCTCAGATTTTTCGGTACCTTCTGGCAAAAGACAACTGATGCCCTTTCTCGGTATGGCTGGATATTACAGGAAATTCTGTAATAATTTCTCTGTCATAGCAGAGCCTTTGACAAACTTACTTGGCAAAAGGGTCAAGTTTATTTGGGCTGATAATTGTCAGAAGTCTTTTGAAAAACTTAAAGCCATACTTAAAAGTGCTCCAGTTCTCTTAGCACCAAGCTTTGACAAGGAATTTAAGTTGGCCGTAGATGCCAGTGATGTTGGTGCAGGCAGTGTATTGTTACAAGAAGATGACAATGGTGTTGATCACCCTGTTTGTTACTATTCTAAAAAGTTTAACAAACATCAGAGAAATTACTCCACTGTAGAGAAAGAATGCTTATCTCTCATTCTTGCTCTTCAGCACTTCGAAGTTTACCTAGCCTCTTCAGTTGCACCTATTGTCATTTTCACTGATCATAATCCACTGACTTTCATTCATAAAATGAAAAACAAGAACCAGCGTTTACTCAGATGGAGTCTGATGTTGCAAGAGCACAATCTAGATATCAGACATATTAAGGGAAAAGATAATATCATCCCAGATGCGCTCTCTAGGGCTTAGTTGCCACTATACTGTTGATGTGAGTTTGTGTTGTTGCTCTTTATTGATCTGATGTGATTTTACATTATTAGTTGTTATACAATTGTTCATTAATGCAAAAGAAAGCTTTACTCCATAAAACTTTCTTTTCTCTTGAGGAGGGGAAGTGTAACATGTATGGTGTTTATCTATTCATATTTTGTTTACTTAGTTTCTGATTGACCCAGATATTGGAGAAATTGATGGTAAATAAGTTATTGTAAACAAGGTATTTATTTGGTTATAAGAATTTTCTAGAATGATGACTAATCATCTTGAACCTAAAGAAGGTACTGGAACCTTGGAGAAAAGACCAGAACTTACTAGAATTTTCTTTTCCATGCAAATAGAAACTTTGAGTAGGTTCTGGAATTCAGTAGAAGTTTGTGGAATTTTCCAGAATAAATAAATATAGCATATGATATAATAGTCTTTCTTGACCGTTCTAGAACTTTCTTAAAGGGTATATATAAGAGTAAATTTTTCATAAGGGCATCTTTGAAATAATTTCACCATTTAAAAGTCTAAACCTTTTGTACTGGAATTCTATAGTGGAATACTGTGTTTAATTTATTCATTCTGGATTACTTTGGATTATTCAGTTTTGGATTCAGACTTAGTTTTCATTTGGATTTAACTTCAAAATCTGGGGATCAGAAACTGCTGAAAGACTTGAGTTGATAAATATTCTGAGGGACAGTTTGGACATAAAAGGTATTCTAAATTAGACTTTCTTTGATTGTATAACTATTTTCCATTGCTTATTGTAAATGATAATTTTTGTTTTTAATAAATTTTGTTAAATTTTAAAAGTGCTTTTTGCTGACTTTCCAAATAGCAAATTTTGGTTTCCTGTATTTGTTTCTAGTTACGCCTGGCACGTAACAATATGTTCAATATGTTTACATTGTATAGGCAAAGTATCAAATTGTTCCATCAAAAGCTGTGATAGGAGTTGATCGGCCCATGAAGGCACCATCTATGCATATACAAAAGCCTTATTAGGGAAAAATTGTCTAAGTTCTCACAGCTGCCATTTTGTAAAAAAATAATTTTTCTGAACAAAACTCCTTCATGCATATGTTCAATGTGTCTACATTGTATAGGCAAAGTATCAAATTGCTCCATAAAAAGCTGGGTAGGAGTTGATCGGCCCATAAAGGCACCGTCTATGCATATACAAACACCTTATTAGGGAAAAATTGTCTAAGTTCTCATAGCTGTCATTTTGTCAAAAATTATTTTTTCTAAACCAAACTCCTTCATGCATATGTTCAATGTGTCTACATTGTATAGGATAAGTATCAAATTGTTCCATCAAAAGCTGTGGTAGGAGTTGATCGGCCCGTGTATGGCCTATAATAGCATAAGCATAAAGCACTATATTAAAAGCCATCTAGAACTACAAAGGGAAATAACTCTAATAGAATTGGCCCCTAGCCCTTACTTTTTGTCTAAAGTATTTGTCTTGCATATATGAACATGTTTGCAAGGTTTGATGAAAATCCGGCAATGACTCTTCGAGTTATTCAGGAAACAAAGCGTTACGGACGGACGGACGGACAACGTGAAAACAGTATACCCCCTACAAACAAAGTTTGTGAGGGGTATAATGAGCCAGTACATGACTAAACCAACAAAATGACCTAGTTTCTTCATGTGGACAGTAAAGACTTTGATCAGCCAGTGTATTGACCCACTCAAATCAACATTTTTGCTATGAACTCTATGAGCAGCTAAGGTTTGTTATTTCTTCGTGCGGACAGTATAGACTCAGATCAGCCTGTGCATCTGCCCAGGCTGATCTGAATCTTTGCTGGCTGCACAGATAATTTTGTTGGCCCATACTGACTCTGCTGGACCTAAAGATAATTTTACTGGTTATACAATGCACTGGCTCAATAATTCTCTTGCTCCATTACCTGACATGGGCTTTCTCTAGTGGACCCTTATCTCTGGAACTTTTAACGCTCCCCTCTGTCTTTGTGTCTGTTGATGAATTACTATCACTGGCCAGGGAGCTGGAGGATTCCCTCATATGGGCTTTCAGATCATCCACACCAAGATGAGCTGCAAAAAATCATACAAGCTATAGTCGAGTCCAAACACTACATTACAAATCATTATCATCCGAACACTACAGTCTTTATCCGAAAGCTGGTAAATACTCTGATTGGCAGTAAACTGTTGTTTACCTGTATTGGACACGCAAACAGCACATGTTTTATAGCGATTAAAACAAATTTATTTCATAAAAGATAATTCCAACGAGACTGGTTCCCATAGTTTGATCATTGACCTATCAAGTGATGTGTTTTTTCACATATTTTATCGTCATTTAGCAAAAATATCGGAGATTGAAACAGCCGTCATCAAACCAAAACACCGGAGTGTGGGCCCATCAAAAACAAATAAAACCTAATAAAAGTACTATTTGGCAAGAGAATTATTGTAAATCAATGCCCAATACTTATTCTACATATCAAAATCAAAACCTAGAGCTAAAATATCGTTTAAGATGCTTTTTTCTCACGTAAATGTTGGCTCAGCTCAATGTACATTGCATTGAGCGGAAGGTTTTTTGCCCATCACAATAATAAGTCAAGTGGTCAAAATTGATATCTTGTGGTGAAAACAATAACATTGGACGAGTCTATAAATGCGGTCAGCTAAACAGGTTGATGACATATGGGCCACGTCGCATGAAAACCTGGTGATGCTCAGACCAGTTTACTCAACTACAGAGACCTGCTAGAATATTGGAAGTTTGCGTGAAACAAGTTCAATCATTATACTTTCCAATAAGTGAATAACAAAGGCACTGATCAAACTGCATGGATGTGCAGGCTAGTCTGCGGCTTTGTTGTTCACATGCAACAAAGTCAGGTTTTCTCACAGGTAAAGTAAACACTTTTATGGGATTTTAACAACAGTTTTATGTTTTTTTTATTTTGTTCATTTTAATTTTGTTTGAATTCAAAAAATGTAAAAAAAGTGTTTTATGATTAATATACTGCATTCAGAGAATTTATATACATTTCAAAATTCAAAATACAACATTAAAATATTTTTTAAACTTTTGTTAAAACTTGTGAGGAAGTCCTAGGTTGAACATGACTTCATCAATACAAATCTAGTTACAAAAGAGAAAGTTAAAAATGTTCATTCACAGTTGAAAAGTCATATAACAAAACAGTTATTGACTTCAATTTTGGTAGGCATAAGGATTTATCTACCTTTTTATTATATACCTGCCATGTAATACATCCTATGTGTGATTCGATCATTCCTGGCGCAGCCACTCGACGTGATCCGACCCATCAGATCAAGTTACTACAGTAATAATGTGTATGTATCATGACTTTGCTGCCTTTCCTTTGATCTATGCAGTTCATTAATTTCGACAAGACTGTGTCAAAGGTGGAGCTTATCATTAACTTGAGTATCTGATGAATAAATTTAAAGGTGATTGTTTTATTGGTCATGATACAAGTATTTTATTGTACAAATACTTATGAATATACAAACAATTCCCTCTTGTATCCAGAAACTCGTCTTCGACTCGTCCCGCCTACAAGAGTGAATATTTGTACATACACTCGTAAAATTGTACAATAAAGCTAACTTAAAAATGATATTCACCTCAGCCTTGGTGAATATCACTTTTTAAGGTAGATGAATCCTCATGTCTAGCTCATTGAAGTCAATGATTGCAGTGGTGGATCCAGAGGGGGTTCAGGGGGCTCGAGCAGACCCCCTCCCACCCTCCCTTTTCATACATCTCATGAAAATGAAATAATTTGGCCTAACTGAGACCAAATTATTTCATTTTCATGGAATATTTAAGTAAAATGGGATAAAATGAGCAAAGCAAACCCCCTCTCCCTCCTTTACACATCAGAACCCCCTTTCCAGAAATCCTGGATCCGCTCCTGAATTGTATAATATTGAATGAAATAAACATAACAATGGCAGCTGATTATATAAGACATGGAGACAGAGATTTCTGTTAGAGAAACTGAAAAAAATATATGCAAAATTGACCATCATAAGTTTGTTTCCTGTTGCCAACACTGAGCTTTGGGACTATATTTATTACACCAGACATTCACATATACAGTTTGGATCCATATTAACACAGCCACCAATCCATCTCCTTCATCGCATAAAATCAATACTGAGTTATGAAGAAGAGGGACCCGTTTCCTATGAATGAGATGGACCATAAATTCAGCAAAATCAAATTTTCTCTAAACAATACAAAATTTTAGAAATCTGAAAATGCTATTCGATGGCCTTGGTGTTTACCTTCGACATACCTGAAATAGTGTCCCCTGGCACATAAACTGATTCTAGAGTATGTGTTGAAGTTGAAATAATGTAATTTATCTTCATTACAAAACAGTTTAAGCTGTCAAGCAGAATATCCTCTTAAAACCTTTATCAGTGTCGAAAATTTAATGAGTGTCTCATCAAATAGCATTACCTGATTTCTAAATTTTGCTCTCAAAATTATGAAACAGAAAGTTTAATCCAACTGGTATATGGGATGAAGGAGATGGATTGGTGGCCATGATTAAGCTGATTCACAGCTTTGACTCCACTATAAAATGTTTGTTAGTTTATGAAGCAAAATATGTGTGACTTTACGACATTTTTCCACAGCTTACCCAAAGGCATGATCATAACACATTAGACAAAAATTCTCCAAAGCATAAAGCTAAAATTTTAAAATAACAGCTTGAATTTAATTATTTCCTTGCTTGCAGCAACTTTTGTCTTCTGCAGATAACCTTTGTAAACAGCTTAAACCCAGATCAGGACCGACAGAACGTCAACCCTGATCTGGATCCAAACAGTTTGACACTCTGGTGGTGTTCCTGAAAGAAGTTTTTTGGTAAAAGTTAATTTTGAAAAAAAAACGGCAAATGACAATAAAAACATGCAAAAATTACCAAGATTGCCCAAGAGTTAATAAATCAAACCCCTCATCTACCCTCCTCACTATTCTATCAATGTTCTTTAAAAAAGATATAAGTGGCTGAATCCTTAAGAATCCATTGTCCCGAAATAATAATTTCTACAAAAGATAGATGGACAGGCAGGAATTCTAATTTGCAATCATTGGAATAAAGTCAGATTAAATATAATACTGTCACCCTACCAACTACACTAATGGGTCTGGAAAGTGAACAAATTTATTTTGGTGGTTGTATTTTCGTTCTGTATGCATTTTCTCAAAGCTTTTGATAAGACTATACAAATACAGTGAAACCTGTCTTAAGTGGCCACTCAAAAATAGACAAAACAAAAGCCTTAAAGACAGGAGATAGCTTAGTGCAGGTCTAAAGTATTGCAGAATGTCCAAGAGAGCATTCTGCAATTCTTTCAACCTGCATTAAGCTACCATCTGTCTTTAAGACATTTGTTTTTCCTATTTTAAGTGGCCGCTTAAGACAGGTTTCACTGTAGCTATTTTCCTGATTATTTCTCAAAATGACCATTTCATTTGAAGTTGTGGACTGAATGAATGCTAAATTTTATGAAAAATTGGTCCAGTATTTTTTCACGTTGCGTCTCTATCTCACAAGTTATACCAAAATCAAATACATATCTGATAAAACCCAGTAAAAGTGTCAAAACGACAAATTTCTGCCTTGGAGAAATGTTTGTCATCATTGCCACAAACACGTGGTTTTAATCACCTACACTTATTGGGCCAGCTCAATATCGCAGAGGCAGGACAAACCTAAACATATGCACACTCTGACGGGAGTCATCTCTTCATGTATACACAAAAGCGAGCTGCAGAATATATACCCAACAAAAAAAGAAATGCAAACAGTAAAACTTATCAATTTTTCTGAAAGCCGTATATGTAATACATACTTTGTTTGCAACATTTTGTAAGTATTTTATCGGAAGTTTCATTATAAAAAATTCATATCGAAAGATTAATATTAACCTCAATAAAACCCTCTTCAAACAGATGGGGTATAATTTGCAAAATCACAAAAACGTAGTGTCTGCAATATCAGTCTCATTCAACATAAAAAGAAAGCAACGAGACAAAGATCAATGGATCAATAGCTAGTCAAATAATCATGCTTTGATTTATTTATTTGAGCCGTGGAATGAGATTTCCAACACTTTGACATTTTGACTAGTGTAGACTCGGACAAGCCTCTGTAGCCTTATGTTAAGCTTAGAAACTCCAAATGGTGTTCAGTCAGTAGCTTAACAATCATAGAATACTCAAGTGACTAGCAAAGGCTCTGATCAGACTGCGGGTATGCACAGGCTGATCTGAGGCTTTGCTGGTCGCACATACCACATTGTTGGAGATCTCATGCACTGGCTCATTTCATATTGAATCATACAATCATATAGGCCCTTTTGTGGACTATCCAAAAGCAGTTGATTACATACTGGAGAGAAACCGTATGAAATGTCAATAGACTAAAACGGCTGTTTTAACTTTTAATTGTCAAAATGGGTGTGCAAATGCAATCATACTTATCTAGAATGTCTGAAATAAGCATACATAGAGTTTGTTTTTCATAACTGTTATCGGAGACTGAGAATAAACACATTACTCGAGTAAAGTAGAGCAATGAATTTGGATACCGTAGTTAAACTAACAATCATTACTATAATGGCTCAAACTGTTTCAAAGGCATCTTATCTTTACATGTATGTGTAAAACTAACAAGGAAAGGCATAAAACATAAATACCATATACTGGTACACATGTGTCACAAATTCCTTCTGCAAATATGGCATTTAGGAAAGAGCTTTAAAAAGCTAAATATAACTTGAAAAGATCACATTTTCATGCATTATGTAAGCTCAAGTATTCACCTACAGCTAACAAAAATTACAATCAAATTTATTTATTAACGATTATTTTATTGGAAATACTTAATTGGCTTTAATTTTACCAACTGTACGTTTCCGTTTATGTTAGAAAAATTTATAGGCTAAATGTATATATATGTACCATCACCTTTCTATATGTATAGGCTAAATGCATATAAAAGTAAATCATAGTGCTAGATAAGAAGGATTAAGATTACTTTTTATCATCTCAGACTTCTTTTGATCTCATAAGCAAACACTATGAACCCGGATCAGACTGCTCCTTTTAGGAGCAGTCTGATCTGGGTCCATATTGTTTGCAATATAGGCCACCAAAGAAGTATATGAGAGAGCAGGTGACAATTGTCAAGAATGGCGAAAAAATGGTTAATCACAGTGATCTTTCGTGGATTTTCCTACCTCTCTGAGGTCCGGACCAGGGCCCTTTTCAATTTATGAAAATATCGTTTAAGCCATCAAATTTTGGAAATCTTTATGCAGTCTAATTTTTTTTAAATTTTTTTGATATCAGTATCAGTGTAAAGCTGTTACATGTTGTACTGGCCTTGATAATTCCTCATGAAAATGTGCATCAAAATGTGAATTCAAACATCAAGGTGTAACTTTGCTATTTCTGGTCCAATTTTCATAAATTTTTCACCAAAAATGTAGAACTAAGAATTCAGAAATGTTATACACTGTTTTGGGAAGTTTAGATGATTTTTAAATTTGGAAAGGGTCAATATTTTCGGCCCCAAATTAGGCTTAGGAAAATCCCTGTCTCTGGAAGCATCTGAGAGCTTCCAGAGAGCACCACAAAAAATGTTTTCATGAAGCATTCTAATGCACTTGCTTTTGTAATGCAATGTTCGATTGGATAACTTCAAAACTTTGCGACAGTATATCCTGGGATATACTGTCGGAAATAATTTGACCTCATTAATTAGGTCACATTTCATTGGATGACATGCGCCTTTATGCGGCTTGCAATGCTCCAATTTGAGACGAAACTGCAGAAGTGCATTAGAATGGAGATAACCATATTCAAAATTTTCATTTGGGGAGGTATAATGTCGGATATACGGTCAGAAATCTAGTTTTAAGGTGCACACGAGCGGAGCCGTAAAACTTGATTTCCGAACATACATCAGACGATATACCTCCCCAAATGAACCTTTGAATACGGTTATCCCCTAATTAGCACTATTTTTTGTTGAAATACAGTCCATCCAGGGCTATGTGCATAGCTGTGAATATATACAAAGCTTATGAATTATAGTAAATATGATCTTGAGTAAAGTATGATAAGAGTAAATCTACCTTTTCCATAGGGAACTGAAAAGAACAAAGAACTGAATCATATATGTGTGGTTCCTATAAAGGACCAAAAAAAATTACAATGTGTGGTTTGCATTATAGGCTAAAATATTAACAATATACTTAATATGGTTCCTATAATGGACCATAAATATTCTTATAACAGACCAAAAAAAATAATTAAAAAATAAGTCAGTATTTTAAAATTACTCAAAATGACGTTGATTCTAAAATTAATGACATCACAAATGTGCCTGCTTATTCAAGATTGAAACGGGATAAACTTTTTCCTGTAAACAACTTTGAGAATGTTATTAAAAGTTGAATATAGAATTTGGTGCCAATTTGTCTTAAACTTACAAAGATATAACACTATTTCCTAACATGTGCCATAAAGTGTGTTGCAATTCACTTCAGAAAAACCTTAGTATATAGGAGCAGCCTTCATATAAGTGTCTGTAACTTGAGAAATGTATTAAGTGTTTACGTCTGGTGCCGTCTCGTGCCAGTTTTCCAACAAATAGTTCTTTCTAGAAATGTATAACATTTTGTCGTAGCATTATATGTGTGAAGAAAGTTATGAAGCTGGTTGCATTCATATTTGAACATCCCTCATACTTACTTTTTGTTCCTGCAATCATATCAAAGACGGAAGAGTCCCTTTTTGGCGTATTCTCCGGCTGAAGTGGTAACGATACAACACTACGGTGTTTCTGTACCGGGGTGTGCCCAGCAGATGCTGGTTTGTTCCCGCCAGATACAGATTTTGGTCCACTCGAAACAGATTTTGGACCGCCTGTACTGATATCTCCATTAGGTACCGAAGTCTTCTGGTTGGAGCCTAATGCGTCTGCTTTGTTGTCTTTGCCCATCAAGCGGTTTTTGTTGTCAAGGAGGATGGAGATTAATGGCAAATAAAGGGCAGCAACTCTTCCTTGTTGATGCTAACAGAAGTAGAGAAAAATACAACTTATTCTTGATACAAAAGTACAGTAGAACTTCAGTGGCTCTAACAGGCTAGGGACCATGAAAAATAGTTCTAGCCCAGGGTAGTTCCAGCTATCCGGTGTGGATTATGCATAAACTGACCTGTAGGAACCATGGTGACAATTGTAACCAGACCAGGTAAATACAGGGTTCCCACAGAAATTCAAAAACACAATTCCATGATTTTTCCATGATTTTCCATGATCAACAATGTAATTTCCATGACTATTTAATGCAAGGCCTCCAACCTCCCCTTTCAGCGACACCTTCACCACGCTGAGCATAAATGTGGAATGCAGCAGCAGTAATGCATTTTAATAAGCATGCTTGTAGACAATGCATGCATTTTGAAATAATTATCCCCACGCTTTTTTAAAAAAGCGTCGGGGATATTGCAATCGCCTCCGTCCGTCCGTCCGTCCGTCACGTTATCTCCTCCTAAACCATTGGACGAAATCAAACCAAATTTGGTGTGTGAGTTGCTGACATGAATGGGGTGTGCAACGGCACATTTGTTTTTGGCCCCGCCCCCTGGGGCCAAAAGGTCAAATATCATTTAATATCATTAAATTTCAATAACAAAGTCAATTTCAAAGATTTTTTAACAAAACTTTGTGTATCTTCTCACACATGAAAGATATAAAACATATCAGACGGGATTTTCATTTGGCCGCCTGAGTCATGCCCCAGTGGTCGGACTTAGGGGTACCATGGGGGGTTTGGGGGGTCAATTTTTTTTCCCAAAATTCAACCAGATTTGGTGTGTGAGTCACTTACATGAATGGCACATGCATTGGCACCATTTTTTTGGGTCCCCGTCCCCTGGGGAGGGGCCAAAAGGTCAAATATCATTAAATCTGAAATACAAAGTCAATTTCAAAGATTTTTAAACAAAACTTTGTGTATCTTCTCACAAATGAAAGATATATAACATATCAGACGGGATTTTCATTTGGCAGCCTGGGTCATGCCCCGGGTAGGACTTGGGGTACCGTGGGGGGTTGCGGGTCAAAAAAAAATTTTTTTTCCAAAATTTAACCAGATTTGGTGTGTGAGTTACTCACACGAATGGCACATGCACCCGCACAATTCTTTGGGTCCTCAGCCCCTGGGGCCTTGGGGAGGGGTCAAAAATTTAATTTTCTGAACATGGTCATGTGGCATATCAAATTAAAGAGGATGAGCAGTTGACCACAATACACTGAACTAGTCAGTGTCCTAGAGGAGACTATTTGTTTGCATTCTTCAGCAAATTATTCATTGATAAATAGGACGGAAAAGTCCAGATCATCAGCTGATAGACTCCACTCTCTGCATGCTGGGTAATTTTTCATGATTTTGTTAGCGTTACTGACTTTTTTCAAAATCAACTTTTAAAACAAATTCTTTCAGGAACACTATCAGAGTGTCAAGCTGTTTGGCTCCAGATCAAGACCGACATTCTGTCGGTCCTGATCTGGGTCAAACTTGTATGCAAAGGTTATCAGCAGATGACAAAAGTCGCGACAGCAAGGAAAGAGTTAATGTACTTGCTTTTGTAACACAACGTCTGATTGGATGTCAAATATTTGCGACAGTATATCGCAGGAAATATTTTGACGTCATTAATTACGTCACATAACATTGGATGATGTGCTGCTTTATGTGGCTTGCAATGCTTCAATTTGTGTGCAAACTGCAAAAGTGCATTAGAATGGGGATAACCATATTCAAATTTTCATTTGGGGAGGTAATCTTTGGATATATGGTCGATATATGGTCGAAAATCACGTCTAACGGCTCCGCTGGCGCATCGCCGTAAAACTATACCTCCCAAAATGAAAATTTTGAATGCAGTTATCCCCTCAAGGTATGTTTCAATACCTTTGTGCTATATCTGTCATCAAACGCATGTTTGGCAAATTGGTCCCTCAACACATTGATGGCACATCTACGAACTTCCTTGCCTTCATTAAGGGCCAGTTTCAGCTCCTGCAGTAACATTCCTGGTAGATAGTGGGTTTTCCTGTACTCCTCAGACAGTGTGTAGTCACACTTCAAATCTGCAATAAGTAAAGATGTTGTATTATAAGTATGGGGAGGAATAACTGAGGGTGTGGTTGGAAGGAGGGGTAGGTGGGTGGGGGATGGATGGGATTTCTGTTATCAGTCTGTGCATTTGCATCAAAATCAGGTTTTCTGGTCTGCAAAGCCCGTGTTATTGTACTTTTGATTTGGTTTTTAGAAATTAATATTGTTTAAACTAAAGAGACTAGCTAAAGATTTAAAAATATGGTAGCACATATAATAGATATCATTCTATCTAGTCAGTGAACAATGAAGGTGCTGATTAGACTGCAAGCTGATCAGCACCTTTGATGTTTACATGTACCATTAATTAATAGGTTTTATTGAGATAGTTAAAAGTTTTTATATAAGACAGAATTTTGGTTGAAGATATGGCCAATAAAATATGTTCAAACTCCCCAATGGCTGTGGCTACTGTCTGTTCTAGGGTGGTCATGGGCGGATCCAGAAAGTTTTGTCAGAGGGGGTCCAGCTTTGACAACATTTTTTTCTGTTTTTTTTTTTAGTTGATGAGAGGATCTAAATACCACTATGAGAGAGCCATCACCGGCCCGTCAGCAAAACGCCATTTAAATTTGAATGCTGGCTCGGTAGCTTTGTGATTTTTCAGGGGATCTAGACCAGTATTGCTAAGAAACCCCATACTTTTATGATTTTTCAGTGGGGTCTGGACCCCCTGACCCACCTCTGGATCCACGCATGGTGGTGATTCTGTTGCCACTAAATCTTTTTTGTTGCTGCCATTGTGTGCGAGGTCCTTGTTTTGTAATAGATAAAAAAAGGGTATTCGCTCTAGTTTGGAAATCACCAATGGCCGCCTTTTCTATAAGTTCCAAAACCTAGTGTTCTGGCTTATGCATTTTTCTTCCATTATTATTGTCATCATTACTATTAATATCATTATTTCATCATTTCTTTTAATATCCTTATTATTGCGATCATTACTATTAATATCCTTATTATTGTCATCATTACTATTAATATCATCATTATTTCATCATTACTATTAATATCATTATTGTTTCATCATTACTGTAAATATCATATTATTTCTGTCAATCTTTTATCATGCATGTCAATTTCTGCTGTGTTAACTCTTGCTCTTGTGATAGAATATACAAAGTTTTGAGTAATTCATATTCTTGCACAACAGATTAGAATATAGCCTGGGCTAGAAATTCCTATCTTGCCCATGTTATCTTACCCAGGTTATCACCTGTGACCTGTTCATTGGTTGTATAGTAACTCACACGACATTGTCGTCAAGTGATGTCAATGTTATGTCAAAGTCATGTCATCATGTAACAGTGCATCCCAGCGTATTTGGGAATTTCTGCATAAAAAATGAGGTATTCAATGGTGAGCAAGAAAAAGAATCCACAAGAAAAAGAATCCATTATTTGTGTGAGGGTGGGATAGGTAAATCTGTCCCTTGGAAAGCCTTGTGATGCCAAACGGTGATCCTCAAGACGGATTTTCCTATCCGACCCTCACACTCCTGATAGATTCTTATATTATACCATTTACTAATTGCGAAAATTTATTCACATAAAGAGTTGCAAACACAAAGATCTGAATAAGTTCTAGAGAAGCAACCTACACTATATGGGCTGCGATGGCACAAAACCTGTCTTCGGGGTTTCCGACAAAGTGAGATTCAAACCAGCCTGCTCAGCTACAGAGACTAGCAAGAAAATTAAAATTTTGCTTGTAGCAAATCTAGATATGATAGTTTCCAATAAATGAATGACAAAGGTGTGTATCAGCCTGCACAGATGCACAGGCTAATCTGTGCCTTTGTTGTTCGCAAACCCCTAAAGACAGGTTTTCTCGCGTCGAGGCTCATATATATATAACAAGTACTGTGCCAACAGTGTTTGTCTTGATATGAAAAAAAACATTCAATTCCTCCATTAGTTTCCTCAGTTATATTTCTTTCATGAATGAATTAGGCTCTTGATAAATGATAAAATATTGACTTAGAATATACCTCTACAAAATTAACCTGATCCTGACCTTTATGCATGAATAAATTATTACGGTATTAACACTGAATATATAGCTTTTCGTGATGGATCGTGTGCAATCGGTATGTTTCGAGCAATTATGGAAATAAACGTCTTGGTACAATTGCGATGAGATACGTTGATAATTCAAAGAAGTTGTACTTTCCACGGTAGTCGTGTGGTTAATCAGAATAGCTCCAGATACGTAAATTGTGGGTTCGAATCTTGGTCGACCCAAAAAAAATTTTATTTCATTTTTCTTTGTTTTCATGTCAAAGAAATTCACATAAACACAAAAAATGTAAGTTCACGCTTTCTTTGAAAATGTAATGACTGACACTTCTTGATGCTTGGAGTTAGAATTTAGTTTGCAAATATAGGTCTACACCCGTCCTCTTGGCTCCAAAGCAAAATAAATCAGTTATAGCAGGCCGAAGCATTTCTTTAAAGAGCAGCAAGGAGGTCCATATATGAGCCACGACATGAGATTTCCAACAATGTGGTATGTGCGACAAGCAAAGGCTCAGACTAGCATGCGCATACGCACAGTCTGATCAGAGACTTTGCTAGTCACTTGAATATTCTATGGCTGTTAAGCTACTGACTGAACAGCATTTAGTTTCAATTCTTTAAAAGGAGGGTGCACAGGCTCACCTGTGCCTATTCGTGTCAAAATGCCGAATTGTTGGAAATCACATGTCGCTGCTCATATTTTAAAAACTGAAGAGATGAAAGGTTACAGATCCGACGAGAGAATGCTGTTGTCATCAAAGAGATCAAATTTATTAATATTAGAGAAATGATATTGCAAAAGTGGAAAATTTAATAAAAATAAAAACGACAGTCTTTTCAATAGTTACAATAATAAATGTCGCGTAAGGGATTCGAACTAACAATGCAGAGCTTAAAAATAAGTGTGCAATATTCACATGTTCTACCCACTGAGCCATGCAGGCAACTGATTGCCAATTGAGTATTATAGCGGTATATATATATCTATTGTGTTAAAAAGTACCACGTCCATTTCTGTATTAGTTATACGACGAACGCCGAAGATATATTTAGAAGCTCAATTGGCTGTGAAATTATGTTAATGATAAAGGCCAGGATCAGGTTAATATTTTCAAGGTATACCAACTAAACTTTCCTCAATATGGGGATTAATTTTTTTATCACATGACGTCGTGTCTGGGAGTGGTATAACGCCATGCAATAAAATCGATAAACCGCTAGTGGTTTACAGATTTTTGAGAAAGTTATGACGTCCATTATAACGTTGCAAAAAAGATGGCAAAATCTTGACATATCCACGCCAAAAATGCAATTTTTAATTAATTTTAATGTCATATGATAAATAGAATCTAACATTCATGCTCCTGTATTATTGAATTTATTTAACTCGTTTCAAGCCTCGCATTTAATCACTTTTCCCCAACTAATTTAATAAATTAAATAAATTACTAGAGCAGAAGTCGATGGTACACCATCGCAAATACCCGCTTTTTGACCTATAACCTTTACCTTGGGGTCAAGGTCACACAAAATGTTGCTCAGTACCTTCAACATAATATGACCTATGCACCTGTAAAGTTTGAAGATGCTATGTCCAATGGTTAAGGAGAAGAAGCATTTACAAAAAATACACTATATGACCTTGACCTATGGGTCAAGGTCACACCAAATGTTGTCTAGTGCCCTCCAAATCATATGACATTTGCACCTGCAAAGTTTGAGGTTGCTAAGTCCAACAGTTTAGGAGAAGATGTATTTACAAGAAAGTAGATTATTTGACCTTGACCTTCAGGTCAAGGTCACACTAAATGTTGCCCAGTGCCCTCTACATCATGTGACCTATGCACCTACAGAGTTTGAAGTTACTACGTCAAAAGCTTTAGGAGGAGAAGCATTTACAAGAAAATTCAATATTTGACCTTTGACCTTGACCTTGGGGTCAAGGTCACACAAAAAGGTTGCCCAGTACCCTTTACATCATGAGACTTATCCAGCTACAAAGTTTGAAGTTGCTAGGTCTAAGCGTTTAGGAGGAGATACATTTACAAGAAAATACATTATTTGATCTTTGACCTTGACCTTGGGGTCAAGGTCACACAAAATAGTGCCCATTACCCTCTACATCATGTGACCTTTTCAGCTACAAAGTTTGAAGTTGCTACGTCAAAAGGTTTAGGAGGAGATGCATTTACAAGAAAATTCAATATTTGACCTTTGACCTTGACCTTGGGGTCAAGGTCACACAAAATGTTGCCCAGTACCCTCTACATCATGTGACCTATTCAGCTACAAAGTTTGGAGTTGCTACGTCTAACCGTTTAGGAGGAGATACAATTACAAGAAAATACAATATTTGACCTTTGACCTTGACCTTGGGGTCAAGGTCACACAAAATGTTGCCCAGTACCCTCTTCATCATGTGACCTATTCAACTACAAAGTTTGAAGTTGCTACCGCTAACGGTTTAGGAGGAGATACATTTACAAGAAACGTGACGGACGGACGTACGCACGGACGGACAGACAGACGGACGGACGGACCGACTTTGACATGAAATTAATATACCCTTTTTTTCTAAAGAAAAAAGCGGGTATAATGAGCACTCATGTAAGATCCTCTATGTTTCATGAATCATTGAGGCAATCGGCTACTATACCACACTTTACAAACCTTATTGGGTACTCACATAGACTTCTGTAAATCTTATTGTGCTATAATTTCGAACACTTTTCTCTTTCAGTTCTCAAAGAAAATGTTGTTTATCAGAGCTAGAATTCACAAAATGCTTGTCTGAATACCAAACAGGAAAGTACCCAATCAGACTGCTCAGAAGACGTCTGCTCTGGGCCTGTCCTGTTTTTCTAGGCCATTTTGGCAAGGGAGCAGTGTTCAAAATTTTAGAAGATCTACAAATATGCAAAGGAATTGAGAGCAAATACAGTTCCACTGATATAAACTTAGTTTCCTCTGGGTTGTTCATGAAATTAGTTTTATGTCAGCCAAGGCAATAAAGCATGCATGCAAGCTAACTTACAATTATAGTCAGAAAAGTCAGAACCTAGAAATAAGTCATATTAACTAAATAAAGGAAATGTACAGTATGATATGTCATCACCACTACAAGAACTAGCTTTTTCAAAAAGCCAGCTTCCTATACCTCCAGAAATAAGAAATTGATTATTGTGCACTTATTTTACAGATTCTGCTGTGCGGAATCAAGTAACCTTGCAGGTAAAATTTCTGAATAATTGTGACTGAATGCTCCCTTATCCTATATGATATCTCAGTGTGATCTATATAAAAAAATAACTACAGACATTGTCTTGAGTACCCAAGCTTATAGAACCTATAACACTTCCTCAAACATTTGTCAATTACTTACATTTTCATTGCAGTTGCCTCAAATGAATCAAACATTTCTGTTTCACGTCGCATGTTTTTTTTGTTTGTGTTGAGGCTTTACGTCCATGTCAACAATTTTTCAGCCATGTCCGGACAATTTCCTGTCCTCCTGGGTTGAACCAATACTAAGTCATGGACAAATGGGTCTTGCTAAAGGAAATAACACAGTGACTCGTGTGAGTCTCAAACTAGCAACCCTTCAATCCCAAGTCTAACGCTCTACCAACTGAGCCACTGCTCTCCTCAAGCTGCTTGCATTTCTCGATGCAAAACATTGAACAATCATGTGATCTAGACCACACCTTTTGGTGGAGCAATGTCTATTTCAGCCAATAACTTTCTTTATTAATCAAGATTTAGCATTTTATAAAAAAAAAAGCTTGCGGTGGTCTTATTCAAGTTAATCTGACCAATTAACCCTTTGTATTAGGGAAACCCCTAAACGCGTACTTTTGCAAAAAGTGAAGACCCAGATGAAATGCAGCATAATGCTGCATTTCATCAGGGTCTACACTGTTTGCCAAGGTAAAAAGACTACAATATTTTCTTTTAATTATAACCCGATATCCCTAGATATGTACAATAAACTATTAAAAGTTTATTGTATTAAAACAGAAGGAAGAATCCATTCATATACAAATGTTTAACAAAGATATTTATTGCTGAAATTATTTGACCGAAACATATTTTGACAAAGTGCCCTTTTGAAAAAGTGTCTTTGCAATTAAATGTCTTTTTTACAGAATTGTATATAAGAATGGTGCCAGCTGAAATAGTGGTCAACAACTAATGAGCAAAAATAAAATGAAACTCCAAGGCATCTCATGCAATTGTTAACATAATGACAAATATGCTCAGAAGAAAAAGTTTAGTCAGTATTTATGTTTTCTCATAAAATCAACAATACTGAATATATCATTGTCAAATTTTTTACACGAGTTGTATTATCGTAACTTTACATTTACCTGTTCATTGCGTGACAAATAATGCCTCTATTAGACTGTATCAACCAAATTTCAAAATGCACGATGTGCACGTGCTGCCGTTAACTGGCAGGGTTATTTTCTCATATACTGTTAGATATTGAAATACAGTTGTTCCTATTGCAATAATCCGGAGAAAATTCAGGGCTAGCAAGCTTAATTCGCCGGTCAGGCTATCTACAAATTACAGAAATACCATGTTTTAATGTCTTGAAACAGGTGCACGTGTTGCTGACGTAACACGCAGTTTTGGATGCAGTGAACAAACAATTTATCGTCTGCAAAAACGTTTTCAACGGCCTGGCGGTAAAAATGGCAAGCCTCCGTTGGGGAGACCACGGATAACGATGCCATTTGAAGTTTGGGTCATAGTGACGTCAACATGACGTAATCGCTTCATGGCCACTTGGAAACTTCTTAAATTCTTTAGTCATGCAACAGATACGAGAATTACCGTCTGTACTACCAGAAATCGTCTGAGGGGCGCTAGACTGATTTTTGAGTTATGAAATTTGAATTTTAATATTGACCACTTTGTGTATTTTTGATGAAGAAAATGGGTATATTTTCGGAATGTTTTGTTGAAAATGTTCACATTTGTAAGACATTACATGAATTTTATTTTTAGAAGGGTTTTTGTCAATATTAAGACTGTCCTACAAAATTATTGCACACAGTATCTGTACTGACTAAACTTTTTCTTCTGAGTATATATCTCCCGAGCTATTGAGCTCAAAAGCATTTGCAGACCTTGTGATTCTTGAAATTCTAAAGAAGTTGATCATTTGGTTTTAGCTCTTTGCATGCTGGGCAATTTTTCATGCTTTTGCTGTGGTCTGCTGACTTTTTTCAAAAATAACTTTTGAAAAAGTTCTTTTAGGAGCACTATCAGAGTGTCAAACGCTTTGGTACTGACTTTTTTCAAAATCAACTTTTTTAAAAAAATTCTTTCAGGAACACTATCAGAGTGTCAAGCTGTTTGGATCCAGATTAGGACCGACATTGTGTCGGTCCTGATCTAGGTCCAAACCGTTTGCAAAGGTTATCAGCAAATGACAATAATCGCCACTAGCAAGCAAAAAGTCAAGTAAATTAATCAGAACACATTCTTTTACATGTATCTGCAACCCCGTGACTACAGGCATAACACTGCGGTCTGAGTAAATAACAGCGATGAATTTCACTAAGCCTTAATTATGTCCCAATATTTACAATGTCTACTTTATATGAAATACATGTGCAAAAGTCTACAACTAAATTCTAATCAGAAATCATGCAAGATAAGCTAGAACATGCTGATTCAGCATATTTTTATCTGTGTCAAGCTGAAACCCAAATTAGAGAAATTAACGCAAAACCATGGAAAGAGTCCTCAATGAGTCTGAGTTAGCTTATATGGAAGCCTTGACAGTCTCTTAACTGTTGGAATAATCTTTACAAACATACAAGTCGCATTACAGTTCAATCCCTTTTTAATGCATAACAATGGACTGTAATATGAGTTAACTATGTTTTAAAGGGACAATTTTACAAAGAAATTACAGGAAAATGAACATGTAAAATTCCATGGTAAAAAATTTGGGAGCCACAACATGGCGGTGTTATATCCAAATCTATGTTATAATTAGGTGTGTTATAAAGGGACTTCAATGACAATCTGTCTTTGGGAATTGCCACCTAAAATCAGTTTGCTCAACTACAGAGACTAGCTTTATAAGCAAGTTTAGCTATTAAACAACTGTAAAAACTGACATAGGTTTAGATAAACAAAATTTTGAGTGTAAAACTGTAAATATTTATTACCCATCAGTTCAAACATGTTTTGGGTGCTCAAAAGAACCGCCACTATTCTTTTGAGTACCCACAACATATGTTTTAGGTGAGAAATGAGAAAATAATTTTCAGATACACACTCTTATTTGGGGGCCTGCTGAATGTATACAACTTTAACATGAAAGTTGGGGCTTGTAGTTCAAAATTGTCCATTTAACAAAACATGACATTGATTTTTTGCGAACCTCTTTAGCTGTGCCATAACCAGCAATGACTCAGATCAGCCTGGGCTTTGATGTTGGCACAAAAGAAGCTTGGAACCTAGACTATTCTTTGAGTGCTTAACACAGATCAACCCGGGTAGTTTCTTGGCTGATACGAGTCTAAACTGGGCATGCATATTATTGTGTTGGTTTTGTCATGTGGTAGCCTGGGTCCAGTTGCCAATATTTATTTTTTTGTCAATATTTCATATCCTAATATTCTAAAAATTAAGATAATAAAAAGATAATACATCAAAGGTATCGGTTGTCCGTTTGATTTGATTCTTTATTTCCCATCAACATTCATTCAGTTATATAGGGATGGGTGTTCCTGGGTTGAACCAGTACTAAGCTAGGATTAATGATCTTGCTCAAGGACACAACGCAGTGACGCTGGTGAGCCTCGAACCCAGCCCCCATCAGTCTCGAGTCAAGCCATCTACTACTGAGCCACTGGGCTCCTTATATCGTTTGTCAGTTATTGATTCAGGTCGATACTGGAACCCAGGCTAGACAGGTGGTGACTCTGACAGGAAGTGTATGTATGTATTACTAAACTCAAATGAGATTGTTAGACAAATGATGCACAGAACAACTGGGTCCAAGGGGTATTTAAACACAACACTACCATATTTCCCCTAAATATTCAGACAGATAGGCTTAGCACAGGTTTAGATAACCAAAATTTTTGGAGCGTAAAATTGTAAATATTTTCTAATCCATCAGTTTGAACATATGTTTTTGGGTGCTCAAAAGAACCGTCTCATTGAGACGGTTCTTATGAGTACCCAGAACATATGTTTTGGTTGAGAAATAAGAAAATTAATTTTTTGTTACGCACTCTTAACTAAAGGCCTGACTTAGGCTGACAGTGTATACACAGCCTAGACTGCTCCTTCAGGCTTTACATTATTTACCAGCCTAAGACTTCTTTTTCTGACCTTAGGCCAAATAAAAAAATTAGTGTGTTTAGGGTACGGGACTGAAAATTTTAGGTAGAGTAGGCACACATTTTTTTTTTTGCTTGAAAAAAAATATTTTATGCATTTTGAAAGGCAATTTTGCCTTTCAAAATGCATAAAATTATATTTTTTCCATAAAACCTGAAAAAAATTCTAGGTTTCACCAGTAGATTTAGGTAGGGTAGGGTTACCCTAAACACAGGTACTTTTTTATTTGGGCTTATATAAAGTTGTAAAATTGACTCATTTCAACTTTCGGATAATTGAGAAATTGAGGTGTACGAAAATTTAGACATAGTTCTATATAGGCAAATATTTTCAGCGTAACTTTTTATCTATTTTCTTATCCATCAGTTTAAACATATGTTTTGGGTGCTCAAAAGAATCATCTCCTCGAGACGGTTCTTATGAGCAGTGGCATAGCCAGAACGCCGAAAAAGTTACGCACATCAAAGGGAGACTACTGGATCAAGCAGTGATTCTCTTCAATTGCGTGCCTTTTCAAAATAGGAACTTATCTTAAAGGAAAGAATTTGCTTCCAGAGGGAGCAAAAAAATTTCCTTTAAGAGCAGTTCCTTAAGTCTGGGAGCAAATTCTTTCCTTTAAGAGAAGTACCTTATGGTATGGAAAATCACCTTTACCACATTAGGTGACCTCCCTTGAATGTTACTATTTTATAATGCACGTGGGTAACTGGGTAGTGGGAGCTACGCCAACGCTTATGAGTACCCACAACATATATTTGGAGCGAAAAATAAGATATTTAACTTTTAATTACTCACTTTTATCTGGATGCCTGATTTAGGGTAAATATGGTTCATGCTAGGGACTCTTTCGGCATGCCAAGGCTCAGCACATACGCGGCTTTAACAAAAGCATTAAGCAGAAAGATCTCTTATCAGTGTGTGCACAACACTAAATTACCGTACCTTCCGTTTTGATGTCTATGGGAGTAAAACATTAAATGCACAAGTTACAGAAATATCTTTGAATGCATTTAAATGTTCTCATGAAAAATATTATCGTAAGAAAATAAACTCTTTGCCTACTAGTGTCGTCCGCTGATAACCTTTGCAAACAGTTTGGAATGAGATCAGGCCAGACAAAACATTGGGCCTGTTCTGGATCAAAAATGTTTGACACGCTAATGATATTCCTGCAAGAATTTTTCGAAAAAATTGATTTTGAAAAAAATCAGCAGACGACAAAAAAGCATGCAAAATTACCCAGTAAGCAAAGAGTTAAGATCCTACATCTGCTGCTACAACGAAAGCAGAATAAATAGCATTTGAACTCTGTTATATCAATATGTGATTTGATGTTTAATCAACCAAATCAGCCAATCAGTTTGTTGCATTTGATGCTGTCACTTTCATTGCCATTGACAACTATAGTCATCTGCAGCAAACCCTAGTAGAAAGGGTATGGACCCAAATCAGACCGCTCGATATGGATCAGCTTGAACCAGGTCCATACTGTTTGCAAATTAACCTGTAGCTTAAGTGAAAAGTTCCAGCCAGTTAGAGCTAATGATACGTTTACATCAAATAAAAGTTTGATATAACACAGTCACAATCAATAAGAATTATTAAAATTTTTAATGTATGAGCTGCTGTTTGACAAACCCTAAGAAATGAGCTTTGTTCCTAGTGAAGATTCTGATCAGCCTGGACATCTGGACACCTGATCAGTGTCTTAGCTGTCCACATGAAGGCGGTCGGGGCCTTGACAACAAGGGCTAGCCAGTCCAACTTAACAATACGTAAAACCTGTGTAAAATGGCCACTCTCAAAAAGACCACAAATTGGTTTTCAATACCAATTATCTCTTAATGTAGGTCAAAAGTATTACAGAATGCTCCCCTTTCGACCTTCACTATAAAGCTACCATTTGTCATTAAGACCTTTGTTTTGTCTTTTTTTGAGTGGCCATTTTACACAGGTTTTATTGTATGCCATCTCGGCTTGTAACACTGAAATAGACTATAAAATAAACTTATTACTTTGCGGCATATTGTAAAGACTGGACTGGCCCCTCTGGCCCTGACTACCCTTGAATTCACAAAAAAGACTGGTTAGACTGGGCAGATTTCAAGGTTGATCAGAGTCTTCACAGTGTAAATCTATCATTTCATTGGTTTAGCCAAGCTTAGACTCATATTTGTAGAAAATGCAATGAGAAAATCAGAGCAATTGACTCTTCCAGCGAAACCTAAATTTTTTTCAAACCATGACGTTTTCTTATGAAACCAAACAAGGCTTGATATTTCATGTGAATCATATGCTTGCAGATGATTCCATGAAATTTTAAGCCTTATTTTGCCCCAAAATCAAGGAGGGTTTCCAGGGGCGGATCCAGGATTTCTAGAAAGTGGGTTCATATGTATAAAGGTATGGGGGTTCGCTTCGCTGATTGTATCTCATTCTTCTTAAATATCCCATGAAAATGAAATAATTTGGTCTCAATGAGACCAAATTATTTCATTTTCATAGGATATTTAAAAACAAGGGGCGGGGAGGGGGTTCAAGCGAACCCCCGAGCCCCCTCTGGATCCGCCACTGGTATCACATAATAATTGTCTTCTGCTGCTGTCATAGTCGCGATTCACGCTTTACAGGTTAAAAAACGGCATGAGCCAAACATTGAAGAGCAAAATGATACAAGCATAATCTGTGCAAATTTTCATTCTTATAACTTTCAAAAGAGAAAAAGAATTTATAATACTGACGGTCAACGAAATTTTCAAAAGACAAAGCAGTCACTTCTGAACTGAATTTAAATTATTGACTGAAAGAAATATACATGTTATTCTTGTCATGCTGAAGAAGGAAAAAAACCTAATCTTTTGAAAATAGTAGATCCAGAACAGCTGGCTTCAGGTCAGGAATCAACTGGTATTGGAAGCTAGCTGGTCAGGATCCACACTTTTCCATTCATTCTTAAAGGGACACAAAAAGTGAGCAGCAGACGACGTTTGTAAATTCTTCGCTATATCAAGAAACCAAAATAAGACTTGATATTTCAGCTAGCAGAGGATTCACATGAAATATCAAGGGTTATTTTGCATTAAAATGAAGGAAAAAATCAAAAAAACTTGCCATCTGCTGCAGTTGTATTTGGTGGTCTTAAGGTTAAGCCAAAAACTGGAAAGACTAGAAATCAGTATGGGAATAGCGTATCATTCTATTCAGAAGGACAAGCAAATGGACACACAATCAAAAAACGTTTACACTATCAACAAACGCAGATGAAAAATCGTTAGAAACAGAGTTTCTGATTGCCATTTGTCGCCCGACTGGCAGCAAATGGCAACCGAAACCCTGTTTCTAGTAGTTTTTGATCTGTGTTCGTCGATTGTTAAGAGCGTTTTCGATTGTCACCTATCCGGTGTACACAAGGCAAATCAGATACATGATTTTCTAGAAGTTTATGGGCATATATTTACTATGATATAAGTTATGCTTTCATATATATAGGAATACATTGTTTAAACAAAACTCCTACTTTATATTTGTATTTCAAACTATGGTTTTTTAACTCTAGATGGAATATATATGGCTTGAGCCTTTAGCCATTTTCCAATAATAAATTTTCATTTTTAAAAAAAAATAAAGTTTAAGAAAAAAATGTGTTTTTGTTTGTTTGATTTGATTCTTTATGTCCCATTAACAATCTTTCAGTTATAAAGGGACGGGTCTTCCTGGGTTGAACCAGTACTAAGCTAGGATTAATGTTCTTGCTCAAGGACACAATGCAGTGATGCCGGTAAGGCTTGAACCTGCGGCCCCTTGGTCTCAAGTCAAGCACTCTACCACTGAGCCACTTCGCTCCCATTAAAAAATGTGTTATTGCCACTCATCAATCCCTACCTCCCCACTCCCTTTCCCTACCTGTCCCACCCCTTGAAGTTTAAGATCAACTGTAAATATTTTATTGATAAGATGGAAGAAGCAAGCCAGCACAATAACTGCTAGGGTATGTCATGACCTGCCATAACCATAGCAGCAATGGATGGTGCCATAATTCTGAAAATACGAGAATTTCTCTTTAACAATTCATTGTTCTCAAATGAAATAATTGAGGATATCTTCCCTTTTATCCTCTCATGCATTATACTATTCAAGTAGCGTACAGATATATATGTCTTAAATACCATCAAACCTGTCCTAAGCGGCCACTCAAAATGACGACCAAAATTGGTTTTAAAGACTGATTACTGCTTAATGCAGGTCAAAAGTATTGCAGAATGCTCTGCATTTCTTTCGACCTTCATTAAGCTACCATTTTCCGTTAAGACCTTTGTTTTGTCTATATTTAAGTGGCCGCTTAAGGCAGGTTTTACTGTACCATCAAACCTCAAACAATCCATTACCCATCACAGTAAAACAATGCATAATATTATTCCATCCCATAATAGTTGATAAATATTCAAACCATACATAAAAATACTCTATTTCTAATTGGTTTTAATCACAGCATAAATCCTAAACCCATCTTACAACAATTCCAACTCATAGGCTGCTAATCCCAACTAAATGTCGTCTGCTGTGAGTCGTCTGCTGATACAGACAGACAGTGTGGACCCTGATCAAACTGCTCTTAGAGGAGTAGTCTGATTAGGGTCCACATTGTTTGTCTGTAGAGCTGCAATGATTCACTGAAATCGTATCGTATGGCGATACGTTTTCTGACGATACGCGTATCGTATCATGAGGTCATTTCATGATACGCTAACGATACAGCACTTAGTGTTATATATTAGAAATGGATTTTAAAAATAAATGTTTTTGTACAAAAGGAATTTTACCATTTTCCCTTTTAATTTTTCTGCTTTAATCAGTAAACCCTTTTCCATGCTAAACTCTTGATGAGACAGTGTAGAACAAGATCAGCTGGCTTTTGAGAATCCAGCTGAATCTTAATCTTCACAGTTTTAGGCTCTGCTTGTAAATGCATGCTTATAATTGAAATATTTTTAAAGAATTTGATAAAAACTGGGGAAGAGTGTAGTACATAAAAACATCCAGCATGACAAGGGTTAATATTGAGTATTTACTTCTCCTAATGTCATTTATCTATGTTATTTCTAAGGTACTAAAGTTGTCAAAAATATATCTCGATATGTATCGTATCGTGAGGCAAATATCGTGATTCGTATCATATCATGAGGTAACTGTATCGTTGCAGCCCTATTTGTCTGTATGCCAAAATTAGTCCTTGACGGAAGCATTTACATGCAGCAGATGACTTCAGCAGAGGCAATGCTCTGAGTCATCTGCTAGTTCTTTTAAACATCTCTGTAGCAAACAGTGTGGACCTAGATCAGACTGCTCCTCTAGGATCCACACTGTTTGTCTGTATGTCAAAATTAGTCCTTGACGTAGGCATTTACATGCAGCAGAAGACTTCAGCAGACGCAATGCCGTGAGCCGTCTGCTGGTTCTTTTAAACATCTCTGTAGCAAACAGTGTGGACACAGATCAGACTGCTGCTCTAGATAAGGGTCCACACTGTTTGTCTGTATGCCAAATTTAGTCCTTGACGTAAGCATTTACATGCAGGAGACGACTTCAGCAGACACAATGCCATGAGCCGTCTGCTGGTTCTTTTAAACATCTCTGTAGCAAACAGTGTGGACACAGATCAGACGGCTCCTCTAGGTGCAGTCTGATCAGGGTCAACACTGTTTGTCTGTATGCCCAAATAAGTCCTTGACCTAAGCATTTAAATGCAGCAGACGACTTCAGCAGACGCAATGCCGAGAGTCGTCTGCTGTTTTTTTTAAACATCTCTGCAGAAAACAGTGTGGACCCAGATCAGACCGCTCGGAGCAGTCTGATCAGGGTCCACACTGTTTGTCTGTATGCCGAAAATAGTCCTTGACGTAAGCATTTACATCCAGCAGACGACTTCAGCAGACGCAATGCCGTGATTCACCTGCTGGTTCCTTTAAACATCGCTGTAGCAAACAGTGTGGACCCAGTTCAGACTAAGGGTCCACACTGTTTGTCTGTATGCTAAAATTAGTCCTTGACGTAAGCATTTACTTGAAGCAGACGACTTCAGCAGACACAATTTTCAGATGCATTTTCGTAGCAGGCAAAGGCTCAATATCAAAATTTTCCTATACCCATCTCAGAGTTCTAAAATCTAATTGTCCAATCTATGCTTAAAGTTCACTGGGGTCTAATACCTTACCTTTATAGGTTTTGATCAAGCCTTTCCTCATGAGAGGGAGGGACAGTGGTATGAAGTGTTCATGACTACACACAATTCGTAGGAATTCAAACTTGTACTCATGAAGTATCTGAAAAAATATCCCAATAAACATTCCTTAAAGTTAAAAAATTAAAAGCAGATACAGTTTCAAATTTCTTAAATTTATGCTTCTTCTTGGATAAATACCTATGAACGTAATTGTTTGAAATTCATCAAACTTGTTCTCATGTAGTATCTGCAAAAATATCGAAATAAACATATCTTAAAGTTAGAAAATAAAAAGCAGATTCAGTTTCAAATTTCTTAAATAATCTGGAAAAATGGATCCTTCAGAAATAGAGAGAACCTACAATATTAAAAAAACAGCAGACTCAGTTTTACTGAGTCTGTTCATGAGAACTAATGGAAAGGGCAACAATTTTCATGCCCCCTAGCACCAGCTTAAGCGATATTCTGCTTTCCATAAGAACCCAATATTCCTGAAGGACCAGAATATGAAAAAATATCAACACTTTATCGATGTAAAATTAAATGCTTCTTCTTGCATAAATACCCATGTACGTAATTGTTCTCAGTGAGACCAAATTAATTCATTTTCATGGGATATTTCAAAACTGTGGACAGTGGTGGGGGTTCGCTCCAATGAGCATGCAGTTCTTACCCTATGATCAACAAGACTGAAGTTTTCTAGATGCTTAGATACATATTGGAAGACCTCTCCTCTGTCCATCAAGGTGAAGCACATCTATAACAGAAATAAAAGAGGAAATTATGATGACATACAGTTAAGGGACATAATTGTTCGCCACCTTGTGACGTCGCTGTTTAAAACAGTGCAATTCCAGAATGTTTGCAAAAATTATTACTGCCAACCTATAGAAGCTACAGCCATGAAAAAGGTACCAATTAAAAGCAAATTGATTTAGGCAATTAACATATTTACTGTAGCTTTCTGGTGTTTGCTGTTTTCGTATGGTAGATCTAGTCATTTAAACACAAAAATAAAATAAAATGTCATTTTTTCGGTGACATTAATATTAGCATCAATGGTACTCATATTATTCTAAACTTACAATCGCTTTAAACGCGCTCTACTTCAGAATCAAAGGTGCAATCATTTTCATATTTTATTGCATATTGCTGTTTTCTATGTGCTTTCCATTCATGTAAGTTATGTGAAGTTGCACCCATGAACTTTGTCACAGCAATTTTTGCAAAAAAAAAAAAAATGAGTCAGTTCATGGAATTTTGGTACTTCTGGCAAATGTCTAATTGCACTATTGAAACATACTTGCACTATAGTGTTTCCAGAGTTTAAGTGACCCCCGTTTTTCTTTTTTTAAACACCTGTAAATTGAACCTAGAAGAACGGCACTTAGCATGTGGATTTCAATGCACACCGCGTAACGAAAACTTATTTTTGGGAGACGTCCTTATTTGTAAATGAAGCCCAAATCCCATGTACAAAAGAATAACTTAGTTATTTTTCCCTTTGAATATACCCTTGTGTACCCCTATAGATACACGTGGTATGTTTGCATTGCTATGATGACATATACTAGCTGACAGGAATATCTATATCCGCTGATTCAAAGCAAATCTATTCCGCAAACCTCACTTTGACACACACACGCACCCACACACGCAATTGTAAAATTCTATATGGGTCCTAGACCGTGCAGTATTGAAAGCAGGCAAATATATGGCTTAAGCATGAAACCCGCATGTACTTGTAGCACCTTCCATTTCAATTCATCGACCCTTTTTGCCTATGAGGTAATTTGCCATGGTTTTGTTGTCTGCTGATATATTTTTTTTCAAAATCATTTTTTTTTTTTTTCTAAAAACAAATCGGTAATATCAGTAGAGTGTCAAGCAGTTTGGATCCAGATCATGCCCCTCGGGTCTGATCTGGGTCTAAATTGTTTGCAAAGGTTATCAGCAGACGACACTAGTAAGTAAAGAGTTTATGACAACAATTCAAGAAAATTAGAGAGTTGACGAGAAATAGCGAATCGGAGATATACATTAAACTTCAAGATCATCAAATATTTGCCTGCTTAAGATATTTCGCTGATAAACTTTGTCAACAGTCGAAGCCAAGTTCAGGCTAAAATGTTGGGCATTATCTGGATCAAAACTGTTTGAAAACCTACTTGTTTTTCTGAAAGACATATTTTTAGAAAATAATTATCTCGAAAGAAAATTCAGCAGAGGACAACAACAACCCAGCATTTAAGGTTTAGCTTAAATCGCTTTTTAACACCCGCTATTTCAATGCATCGGTTTTAGATGTACAGTGAAGTTTAGAAGTCAGTATAAGCAGTGTGGATCATAGCCTAATGCGCGAAGATTGGTCCAGTTAAGCAATTTTAGCGTGAAGCTGCGACTGTCTTTATCAGTTTAAACACGTGTTTTGGGTGATCAAAGGAACCGTATCATCGAGACGGTTGTTTTGAGTACACACCAAATATTTTTTGCAAATATTTTTTGGTTGAGAAATAGGAAAAATAATTTTCTGTTACGCATTCTTATCTGTAGGACTGACGAATTACCTCCACTGACCCGTATAAGCCATGTTTTATTTATATCGTTAGGCTCACTTGGGGACTAATTTAAAGAGGAGTGGCAAAAACACACCAAAATTCCATCTAATTCCAGCCTATAACAAAACTCACATTTATGTGGAAAAAATTAATTCAATTACGCGGTCTATATCTAAATTCATTTCTCTGATTTATTTTTCAATTAAAATCACCATTAAAGAATAATTAGCAAAAAATGGGGGTCACTTAAGTTCTGGAAACACATTAGAGCATGATTTACCTAAATCAGTAATGATAGAGTGATTTTGTCATTTTGCAAGAATTTTATTTTCAGTTTGAAATAAGTTGTTATGGCTAAGCTTTCAAAGTTTTGCACAATGAAGTTTAAACGCTGATATCTCAATCATTTCTCTAAATACAGTCCTTCAGTTAAGTGTGCGTAACAGAATAATAATTTTCTTATTTCTCAACCTAAACATATGTTGTGGATACTCAAAAGAGATGGTTCTTATGAGCACCCAAAACATATGCTAAAAATTATGGGTAAGAAAATATTTACAATTTTATGCTGACTATTTTTGCTTATCTAAAGCTATGACATAACCTTATCTTTTCTCCAAAAAGCAATAGTTCAGTATATTGACTTTAAGTTTGTTTGTTTGTTTGATTTGATTCTTTACGTCCCATCAACAATCTCTTAGTTATGTAGGGACAGGTCTTCCTGGGTTGAACAAGTACTAAGCTAGGATTAATGTGTCTTGCTCAAGGACACAATGTAGTGACGCCGGTGAGACTCGAACCTGCGGCCCCTCGGTCTCGATATATCGACTTTAAGACTTTGTTATTATGGATCTAGGTAAATGCACTCTAATTACTATGTGATAATAAGCTTGAATTTAAAAATTACATTACCTTGACAAAGTAAGCTAGACTATAATTGGCATTTCTAGTTTCCCGTGGATTCTCCTTGACCTTGCTTACAATGTATGGTGTGACCGTCTGCAGCAGATTCTGTATTCTGAACTGGTAATCACCGGAGAAACGCTCATTTCTCGGCATCTACAAGAGCGGAAATAAATACTGTTCAAACTGAAATAAAAGCCCTAAAAACAAGCCATTCTCTTGGTTTTAAAAATCATTTTCAATAATTTATTTCAAAATTGAAATTGAAAATACAGTCCAGTCTACATGCAGGTGGTAGGGTTATGTCCATAAAGTACTTTGATTATTTTGAATAGAATCCTTTAGAAGCATATTTTCTTAACCCTTTACCCCATAATAACACCTTTCAATGCCTTTGAAATATCGTATGTTTTTGCAAAAATTATTGAAAATGGAGCATTTGCTCCTTTAAGCAAATGCTCCATTTTCCATAATATTTTCAAAAGTATTCAAAACTTTACTTAAATTTTTCTTGCATTTTTTTCAATGTTGTCTAAAAATAGAAAATGATGTCATGATCTAAATATAGCCTATGGGGTAAGAGTTAACCGGTAAAACAACAACAGCATAAATAAATACTGGTCAAACCAAAATAAAAGCCCTAAAAACAAGCCATTCTCTTGGCTTTAAAAATCATTTTCAATAACTTATTTAGAAATTGGAATTGAAAATGCTGTCCAGTCTACATGCAGGTGCTAGGGTTTTGGTCCCTGAGTACCTTGGTTATTTGGAATAGAATCATTTAGAAATGGCTTACGACTTTATGCTGCAACAAATGTTAAGCATAGCTGAAAATATTCCTGCGCCCTGCCTGGGAATTGAACTCGGGCCACCACAGTACAAGACCAATGCTCTAGCCACTGAGCCAAAGAGTCGACTCTCTGACGCAGTTGTCAGATATTGATTATATACTTGAAGCTATGGGAAATTTACTTTCCGTAGATAAATAAGGTGAGAGTGTTTCGTTTGCCCATAACACTCCCTCTCTTCAAAGAGGTCATCCTTATGATGATGGAAAGCCTTTTTAAGCGAAATAATGTCTAATCCCAGAATAGTCCCATCTTATGACATTATGCCGCAACAAATGTAAAGCATAGCTGAAAATATGCCCGCGCTGTGGCTGGGAATCAAACTCGGGCCACCCCAGTACAAGACCAATGCTCTAACCACTGAGCCAAAGAGTCAACTCTCTGACGCAGCGACTCTCTGACGCAGTTGTCGGAGAATGATTATATCCTAGAAGCTATGCTAAATCTACTTTCTATAGATATATAAGGTGTGAATGTTGGCCCATAACAAACTGGGTTCATACAGGTAAGTATGAGTAAAATTCAAGGACTTTTCAAGGACTTCTCGAGCCTCTCCAACAGTTTTCAAGGACTTAAAGTTAATGAAAAATACTGATCTAAGTGTTTCAAATTCTACTTCAAAAATGCTAGACTGAGATGATGGAGACATTAGTTCTGGAAATTAGTATAAAATTGTTGTGCCATTATTTGGTGCAGCATTTGCTGCACCAAATAAAGGCACAACAATTTTATACTGATTAAGTTCTATATCAAAAGTGCTAAGTCCTATAGAAAATAGTAGAATTCAAGGACTTTTCAAGGTTTTTGAGTGATTTTCAAGTACTTTTCAAGGCAGATTTAGTTTTCAAGGACTTTTCAAGAAAGCCCTCTAAATTCAAGTACTTTTCAAGCCTGTGCGAACCCTGACAAATGTGTTTTCTTAACTGGTAAAACAACATGAATTCTTTCATTGCAGATTCCATTTGTATGCAGCTTATTATAAAGAACACCATAATTGTGGAAATGCAACCCAAATTATATCTTATACCACTGAGGCTGATTGTTGTTCTCAATGACAGCTTTATATTTATGTATATGCAATTTGAAATTCTTACATGTAACCCATAAATATATCAGGCCTTTAGTTAAGAGTGCTTACCCAAAAAAAATAATTTTCTTATTACTCAACCAAAACATATGTTGCGGGTACTCAAAAGAACTGTCTCAATGAGACGGTTCTTTTGAGCACCCAAAACATATGTTAAAATTGATGGGTAAGAAAATATTTACAATTTTACGCTCAAACAGTTAGTTTATCTAAACATATGTATATGTACCAGCTGATTTTGGTACTTATCCCATAAGCTTAAAATCGCAGTTTCAAGGCCTAAATTTTGGCCTGAGCCTTCGTCTACTCTGTGTGTGTATGAGCAGTGAAGGCTCTGGCAAGACTGCCATATGCACAGGCTTGGCTGAGCCTTTTTTTTTGCGCGACAATGAGATAAATACTAAACTCTCATATGTTGGCTTGTTATATAACAGGCCTTCCAATTATCATTGCATCAAACTTAATGGAAAGTACCATGAGCCCTTAAACTACAGAAAATACCATGGGTCCTATAAGGGACAATGAGGCATAATTATAGAAGTCATATCCCCAGATAAATGTTAATATTTGAAAATTATGATTTCTTATATATCAGCCAAAACATATGTTGTGGGTACTCAAAAGAACCGTCACAATGAGACGGTTCTTTTGAGCACCCAAAACATATGTTAAAACTGATGGGTAAGAAAATATTTACAATTTTAAGCTCAGAATGTGTGTTTATCTAAATCTATGTATATGTACCAGCTGCTTTTGGTACTTATCCCATATGCCTAAAATCACAGTTTCAAGGCCTAAATTTTGGCCTGGGCCTTTATCTGTGTGTCTACTGTGTGTGTATGAGCAGTGAAGGCTCTGGCAAGACTGCCCATATGCACAGGCTTGCCTGAGCCTTCTTTGTTCGTCAATGCGATAAATACAAAACTCCCATATGCTGGCTCGTTATATAATCAACCATCCAATTATCATCGCATCAAACTTAATGGAAAGTACCATGAGCCCTTAAACTACAGAAAATACCATGGGTCCTATAAGGGACAATGAGGCATAATTATAGAAGTCATTCCTCCAGATAAGAGAGCTTATTTGAAAATTACTTTTGTTATTTCTCAACCAAAGCATATGTTGTGGGTACTCAAAAGAACCATCTCAATGAAGAGGTTCTTTTGAGCACCAAAAACATAAGTTTAAACTAATGGGTAAGAAAATATTCATAATTTTAATCTCAAAATTTTTGTTAATCTCGCCATATGGTAGCTAGACATACCTTCACCCTTTCTCCATCGATGAGGTACTGTGTCATACTCTTGATCAATATCTCAAAGAAAAACCAGGAGTTATTAAGGAACTTGGTCACGACAACTTGGTCAGCGTTGATGGGACGTAAGACGTTGGTGAGGCTCTTCGCTAACTCTTCGTGAACTGTGTTCTTTTTACTTCCCTTTGGGATTGGCTCTGGTCGGAATATTAACTGAAAATAAAAGGGGACTGTGCAATAAATATCCTGCGGATGGAGGGGGGGGAGGGGGGTGGGGGGGGGTGGGGAGGGCAGAGAGATCCCATTCAAAACTATTATACAGTAAAGCCTGTCTTAAGTGTCCACTCAAAAGAAGACCAAAAATTGGTTTTCAAGACCGATTATCGCTTACTGCACGTCAAAAGTATTGCAGAATGCCCCAAAGGGAGCATTCTGCAATACTTTCGACCTGCATTAAGCTTACATCTATCTTTAAGACCTTTGTTTTGTCTATTTTTGAGTGGAAGCTTACATCTATCTTTAAGACCTTTGTTTTATCTATTTTTGAGTGGCCGCTTACGCCAGGTTTTACTGTACATCCATTCAAAAAATGATTCTTACATACAGTGAAATCTTGATTTTCAAACTCTATTAATTCAGTAGCTGACAACTGCCCTATTTGAAAATCTATGGTTCCTATGCTCTTTGCCTTGGCCATTGCTATATGGGGCGGGCTTGGGTAAAATAAATTTGATTTTCTGTATTGATGCTTTACATCCAAATCAACAATTTTTCAGTAATGTCAGGATGTTTTCCACTCTTCCAGGGCTGAACCAGAATTAAGTACAGGATAATTTAAGTGGAAGAAAAAAAAGCAGGGATTTTTTTCAATTTGGGAAGGGGTGCTAGGGCCTTTCAGATTGGGAAAAGTAGCGTGGTAAGCCCCTAAATTGGGAAATTTGTTATAGTGCACAATTATGTCATTTTTGGTCAATAAAAAAAAGAAGCTATTACACAAACTATTGCCAACAAATTGAAGGAGAACGTCACCATGTAGCTTGTGTGTATCTTGACTGAATGAAAATCACAATCTTCAAAAAAAAAAATCAAAAAAAAAGTCACCTAAATTCCATTAGGAGTGGGGCCGAATTTCCGCTTCTGAGAACACCAAAAAAAATCCCCTGAAATCATGAAAAAATCAGCAAAATATATGGAGTAATCTCCTTTACCTTGACATATCTCTCCAGCATTTCAAACTTGTCAACATCAGACACTTGGGACACAATATGGATTACAACCCTGGAAACAGAAATAAATTAACCCTTTATGCACTAATGGATTCTTCCTTCTGCAAGATTCCCATAGAAATTCACAAACACAATTCCATGAATTTTCCACGATCAACAATGTAATTTCCATGACTATTTAATGCACAGCCTCCAACCTCTCCTTTTAGTGGTATCTGCACACGCTGAGCATAAATGTAGACCATGAATGCATTTGAAATAATTAAAACTTGAAACCAACAGTAGCCAGAAAACTAGCTGTCAGACACACAAGTTTTGTGTGTCTGACAGCTAGTTTTCTGGCTACTGGTGGTTTTGTCAAATTATTTCACAAAATTCCATGATTTTTCCATGATTATTCAGTTTTTCAAATTCCATGATTTTTCCATGCATGGAACTTTTTTTGTGATTTTCCAGGTTTTCCATGATTTCCAGAGCTTGTGGGAACCCTGCTTCTGGTTTGATACAACAAACTTGAGATGGTCCATTGTATATATCGAGGGATCACAGGCTATAATTTCCAAATAAAACTGCATGTCTTTTTCTGAAGATAGCTTTTTTGCCTTAGCAAACAGTGTAGACCCTGATGAAATGCTGCATTATGCGGCATTTCATCTGGGTCTTCACTGTTTGCCAAAGTACTCATTTTGGAGTTACCAGTATACAAAGGTTTAATTAAATGAAAAAAAGTCAATAAGCAATGCTTATTAGATACCCCCCGCACAGTAAGAGTCAGTGAAAAAACTTAGTTTTGGCAAGTGTTTTTTTGCCAAGTAATAGTTCAAACCAGCAGACCCTATTTTTGAAAAAAAGATTTCAGTAGAATCTGTGAAAACAAGATTTCAGTAGAATCTGTGCAAATGACCTTAAAGCTTGCCATCTGGAACATTTGGTTAAGATCAAATACACAAAATTATTCACACCTGAAAGCTCTATATATCAAAGCTTATATCAGAAAAATATACTAAGATGTCATTTGATCAAAAATTATATTTTCCGAACCAAACTCCTTTATGCATTTGTTCAATGTGTCTATATTGTATAGGCAACATATCAAATTGCTCCATCAAAAGCTGTGGTAGGAGTCGATCGACCCAAGAAGGCACCATCTATGCATATACAAAAGCCTTTTTAGGGGAAATTGTCTAAGTTCTAACAGCTGTCATTTTGTCAAAAATTATTTTTTCCAAACCAAACTTCTTCATGCATATGTTCAATATGTCTATATTGTAACTGCAAAATATCAAATTGCTCCATCAAAAGCTGTGGTAGGAGTGGATCGGCCCATAAAGGCACTATCATGCATATACAAAAGCCATATAAGTGAAAAATTGTCTAAGTTCTCGCAGCTGTCATTTTGTCAAAAAAATTAATTCCAAATGAAACTCCTTCATGCATATGTTCAATGTGTCTTTATTGAATAGGCAAAGTATCAAATCGCTCCATCAAAAGCTGTGGTAGGAGTTGATCGGCCCATGAAGGCACCATCTATACAAAAGCCCTATTAGGGAAAAAATGTCTAAGTTCTCACAGCTGTAATTTTGTTAAAAATTATTTTTTCTGAACCAAACTCCTTCATGCATATGTTCAATGTGTTAACATAGTATAGGCAAAGTATAAAATTGTTCCATTCAAAGCTGTGGTAGAAGTTGATAGGCCCATGAAGGCACCATCAATGCCTATACAAAAGCCTTAATAGGGAAAAAATGTCTAAGTTCTCACAGCTGTAATTTTGTTAAACATTATTTTTTCTGAACCAAACTCCTTCATGCATATGTTCAATGTGTCTACATTGTATAGGAAAAGTATCAAATTGTTCCATCAAAAGCTGTGGTAGGAGTTGATGGGCCCATGTATGGCCTATAATTGCTAGCATAAGCATAAAACCCTATACAAAAAGCCATTTAGAACTACAAAGGAAAATAACTCTAATAGAATTGGCCCCTAGCCCTTACTTTTTTGTTTAAAGTATTTGTCTTGCATATATGAACGTGTTTGCAAGGTTTGATGAAAATCCAGCAATGACTCTTGAAGATATTAAGGAAACAAAGCGTTACGGACGGACGCACGGACGCACACACGGACACATGCACGGACAACGTGAAAACAGAATACCCACCACAAACAAAGTTTGCGGGTGGTATAACTATGGAAATGTTGAGGTTTGTATAGGTTTGACCACAGGGGCAAGTCCAGTGTTTACAGTATGCCACAAAGTAATAAGTCTAGTTTATAGTCTATTTCAGTATATTATCAGAGATGGCATATTATTAAGCTGGAAAGGCCCCTGTGGGTTTGATTACGATATTCTAAAGTTTCTAATTTTTCATAGCAATAATTAGATAGAGTATCTTTGTTAAACAGATAAAATGTGTGTTTGTGTGTGTGTGTGTGTGTTTTTTTTCGAGAAAATTGTTGTGGTAATATTACTCCTTTTGGCCCAAACTTCTGATGACTAAAACTGAACAGGGATTTTCCTACCATTCTGAAGTCGGGACCTGGGGCCTGTTGATTTTGGGATAAAAAGCATTTGGACCATCAAAATTGGGAGAAATTGATACTGGACCGCCTTTTTTAATGGATTAAAATTACCAGTATAAAGCTGAAACATATTTGTTGCTTTAATTGCCCTTCATAAAACTTTATGCAAATTTTCATGCATCTGTAACCGATATTTGGCCCCAAATCAGGCTTAGGAAAATCTGCCATTATTTTTCGCCAGCCTTCGGCTTTCACATGTAACCGTAGCATTTCACTGCTTAGCCATAACACAACGCTCTTTTTAGAAAAATCAATACTTGTATTTATTCATGAATCACGTGACTTTATGCTTAAAAGCCGAGACAAACAACAAATCTATCATTATTTTCACAGCGCTTCCAGCTGTAAACACGCTCGTTCTAGTAAGTAATATTTTAAGCCACGTGGTGACTTAGTATTTTATATTTTTTGCTGTTAGCTTAGGACGTAGTCCAAGCTTGATATATATCATTATGGCTAATGTCGCCGATGGCGATGAAGAGCCTTTTCTCCTCTCAGACCCTGACGAGGACGAGTTTTTGGGGTTTTCCCCAGTAAGGGCCGGCGTTCCGGAGGAACACAATAAACAGCAGGTAAATAAAAAGAAGGGGCCGTCGAAGACGCTCCCAAAAAGTCAAAAACCTAAAAAGAAAACGGCGAAAAGTTCCGTATCCGGGCCAGTTACCGATGGTAACACAAATTCGGACAATGTGTCCTTGTCACATTTAATAAAAAAATTAAAGCCAGAAGACATTGACAGTCTCAGAAACTTGCTGGGTGTCTATCCCCAACCCATTCCTTATGCCGATGATGAGGACATACAGTCAATTTTTGGGGATACTCTAGAAAATTTACCTCATTTAAGTGTTGAGGTTGTAGAGACCTCAGATGATGAGGCTGTTCAACCCCAAATTCAAAAGAGTAAACAAACAAAAAAGAGACCATTACAACCTTTAGCTATTAATAATGAGTTGCAGAATGCTCTGTTCCAGGATAATAGTTTGTCTTCTGTCAGCAGTGAAACTGTTGGGGAATATGATACTTGGGACCTTCCTAGATTGAAACAGCCTGAAAAGGGGCCAAATATTTCTCATTCTTTGGCGAATCTCATAAACACAGCTTGTTCGTCTCAATGTGTTACAGATAACCTCATTGAGAAGTTCAAAGTTCCGGAGAACTGCGAAAAATTAGCAGCTCCCAGAGTAAACAATGAATTCTGGAAGGTCCTAAACAAACGTGCCCAAGGTTATGATAAGTATTTTTCCGATACACAAAATTTGGTAGCTGCAGCAATAGTTTCAAATATACATCTGGCTGAGTCAATTAAAGGGCAAATTTCCCAGAATGCAGCCGCAAAAGAACTCATGACAAACACATTGACACTTATGGGCCAGGTTCAATACAATCTGTCAATCCGACGCAGGTATATGATAAGGCCGCATCTTAAAAAGAAGTATCAAAATCTTTGCAATTTTAATGTGCCCATTACATCAAATTTGTTTGGGGATGACTTGCCAAAGGAAATACGGAACTGCGATGCTGCAGTATCAGTTGCAAGAGACAATTATGGTTATGGCGGTTTTCGACCTAACAGAGGTAGAGGTTACTATCGAGGACCTAGAGGTCAGAGAGGAGGTTTTCATTACCAACCATACCCACCCCAGTACCAACATTATGGTGGTAATAACTATAGTCAGTATGGTGGTGGCTCCTTTCGAGGAAATTCCAAGGGTTTTGCACCCATGAAGGGGAGAAGGACAGTTCCTACAGCCACAGTGTCCTCTGCCCCAAACGAGAATTGATTTTACCCAAGGTGAGTGCCGTTTGTAAATTACAGTATTGCTTAGATAATTGGAAGAAATATACATCAGATCCCTGGATTTTACAGACTATTTCAGGTTATTATTTAGAATTTGAGACCAGACCTTTTCAAAATTCAATTCCAGGGGAAATAAAGTTCTCAGATGAGCAAAGACAAATCATTAATAATGAAGTATCTGATCTTTTAGAAAAAGGTGCAATTCAGCATTCAAATTGGGAAGAAAAGCAGTTTATTTCCAATATTTTTATTGTACCCAAGCCTAATGGCAAATATAGACCTATCATAAATTTAAAATATCTCAACCAATTTATGAAATATGAACATTTTAAACAGGAGACTTTTAAAATGGTTTTAGGTCTCATTCAGGAACAGGATTTTTTTACTAGTATTGACTTACAAAATGCATATTTTTCAGTGCCTATAAATAAGCAGTTTTATAGGTTTCTAAAGTTTATATGGAATGGTGAACTTTGGCATTTTATCTGTCTACCATTTGGCTTATCTAGTGCTCCACGGGTTTTTACCAAGATTCTAAAGCCTATTTATGCCTGGTTCAGGCAGCAGGCTATCAGGTGCTCTTATTATATTGACGATTCTTTGAACATGGATCAAAATTATCAAGTTTGCTTGAAGAATGCAAAATCTATGGTGGCTGTTCTAGAGTCCCTCGGGTTTACCATAAACAAACAAAAATCTGTTTTAATTCCTACACAGACTATCACATTCTTTGGTTTTGAGCTGGACTCTGTCAGATTTTTAGTAATCTTACCTGAAGTTAAGGTACAAAAAATTAAAAAATTTGCTAAATGGCTGTTACAAGAGAATGTAATTACTGTACGTGTACTGGCATCATTTATAGGATTGGTATTAAATGCATTTTATGCAATTCTTGAAGGTCCGCTTCATTACAGAAGTCTAGAGAGAGATAAAATCTTATCCTTACGTGGGACTTTGGATTTTGGTAATACCCTTGTGTTGTCAGAACATAGCAGAATAGACCTTCAATGGTGGGCTTATGATTTTGATAAGAAAAATGGAAAACGGATACGTCCTCAAAAGGTAGAAATAACATGTAGGACTGATGCCTCCCTTGCAGGTTGGGGCGCATATGACGTTTCAAGTGAAAAGTCTGCTAATGGTAGATGGTCGCTAAATGAACTAGGTTTTTCTATCAATTATTTAGAACTTTTAGCGGTTTGGTTTGCGTTACAGACTCTTTACTCTGATATCTCAAATAAGCATATTGAAATTCAGTGTGATAATGTTTCTGCGGTCAAATATGTGAATGATTTTGGAGGAATGACCTCCCATGACATGGATGCATTAGCTAGTAAGATATGGAACTGGTGTATAAATAAGAATATTTTCATTTCCGCAGTACATATAAGTGGAGTTTCAAATGTACAGGCCGATTTCCTCTCTAGAAACTTCTCTGATTGTACAGAATGGCAATTGAAAAGGCAGATTTTTGATCGTTTATGTAAGCAATGTTTTCTGCCAGATATAGATTTGTTCGCTAGTCGCTTAAATAGACAACTAGACAAATTTGTTTCATGGTTTCCAGAAGTAGGTGCTTACAGAAATGATGCTTTTTCCTTTTCCTGGCACAGTTTCTCACCATATATTTTCTGTCCTTTTAATCTTGTGGGCAGAGTAGTGACTAAAATAATTGCTGATGGGGTTAATAAAGCTTTATTAATAATTCCCCACTGGAAATCTCAATTGTGGTTTCCTATGGTAGTAGCTAATTTGATCTGTTTTCCTATCAGACTTCCACGTCATGCAGATCTCCTGAGGTTACCACACAACAACCAAACACATCCCATGTCCAAGAGGTTAAGGATGGTCGCTGTTGTTTTATCAGGAAACAGCTCCAAAGTAGAGGAATTTCGAAGTCAGCTTCAGACATCATTGCCAGCTCATGGAGAGACGGAACTAGGAAACAATATGACTTTGCTTGGAAAAAGTGGTATTTTTGGTGCTTACGCAGACATTCCAATCCCTTTGTTACAACTGAAGAGGTAGTAGTTTCTTATTTAAATTTCCTGCGGCTAGATGGTAAGTCTTACTCAGTAATTAACACGCATAAATCTATGTTGTTACAGACTTTACAGTTTTTTGACAATGATTGGTGTAACAACCCAAATTTAATCTCACGATATATGAGAGGTTTAGGTAATGTGATTCCCCCTAAGCCGCGATACAGTGTTATTTGGGATGTTTCTAAAGTGCTTGTTTATTTAAGTACCCTTTTTCCATTAGAATCTTTGTCATTGAAGATGCTGACATTGAAGCTTACTGCTCTTATTGCACTTTCCTCGGCACCTAGAGCTCAAGCTTTAGCCTCATTAAATTTAGATTGTATGCAAGTCATGGACTCTAAAGTGGTGTTTCATTTCAATAACTTATTAAAAACCTCGAAACAGGGAAAGAGTTTTACCTTAGAACTGAAACATTTTGAGAATGAAAAACTGTGTGTCATGCATACTTTATTAAAATATGTTGAAAAAACCTCAAACATAAGGAAATCCCGACAGTTACTAGTCTCATATTGTTCATATATGTCTGTTACAACTAGTACAATTGCTAGATGGCTTAAAGAGATTCTGAACTTATCAGGGATAAATACACAGACTTTTAAAGCTCATTCTTACAGGTCAGCAGCCACCTCAGCTGCTTTTTCTAAGGGTTGTTCCCTTAAAGACATTTTAAAGACGGCAGATTGGTCATCTTCAAAGAATTTTTATAAATTCTATTACAGGGAGTCTGCAAAAGAGGTTAATTTCTCTGATGCTGTTTTGAACTCAGTATAATAATGGTGGTTTTGTTATAAGTTTAAAATATTTTGTTGCCTGGAGTTAAAGATGCTACGGTTACATGTGAAAGCCGAAGGCTGGCGAAAAATAATGGTCCCTCATCCAAGCGTTTGTGCAGGATGAGGGGCATTATTGGAGCAAGCCTGAGGCTTGAGCATGTAACAACCCACCCTAAATTTTTAGGGTTAATTATAATTTATGGACTGAGGTTTTCCCTCCCTAAATTTTTTGACCAGGCAACAAAACATTTTGAGTTGTTGACAAATAAATGATAGATTTGTTGTTTGTCTCGGCTTTTAAGCATAAAGTCACGTGATTCATGAATAAATACAAGTATTGATTTTTCTAAAAAGAGCGTTGTGTTATGGCTAAGCAGTGAAATGCTACGGTTACATGCTCAAGCCTCAGGCTTGCTCCAATAATGCCCCTCATCCTGCACAAACGCTTGGATGAGGGACCATTTTAGAGTTTAACAAGATACAATGAGCTGTGGCATGATATTTGCAACAATGTGGCATTTTGACATGTTTAGACTCAGACGAGCCTCTGCAGCCTCCTTTTAAGCTTAGAAACTCTAAATGGTGTTCAGTCAGTAGCTTAACAATCATAGAATACTCAAGCGACTAGCAAAGGCTCTGATCAGACTGCACATATGCACAGGCTGATCTGAGGCTTTGCTGGTCGCACATACCACATTGTTGGAAAATCTCATGCACTGGCTCCAATTATTAAATGACATACCTTACAGCATTCATGGAAACATCCTCACTTTGTGTATTAGCCACTAACTTGAAGAGCAGATTTAGAATAGTGGGTAAAAACTGGATATATGTACTCACATCCACAGCATGTAATGACTAAAAAAAAATAAAAAACAGATATGAGCTACATAGCTCAGAATGAGTAGCTCTGAATAACTCACTTTCTCAAGCTGCTCTTTTTTAAAATATAAATTAGGAATCTTATTTACGTAGTGAAATTCTGTCATTAAATACTTTATAAGTATTCTACCAAGGAATTTTATAGAAGGGGACACATGTCCCATGTCCTCAAAATATTGTGGGACACTGCTGTAAAATACAAGGGGCAAGTGATAATAACATTAAGTTACAGACACAAATTGCTTGGGTTAATGTACCCCTGATGCTAGGGTAAGTGGGATATTTTCAACCCTTAATGCGCCAATCGCAACAAAAGTCGTCTGCTTTTCTCGTCTGCTGAAATGTTTATGAAGCCTCTATGGCAAACAGTGTGGACCCAGATAGGAGCAGTCTGTTCTGGTTCAACCCTGTTTGCCTCTATACTTAATTCATCAGTAATGCTAGGCAATTATTTGCAGCAGACGACATTTTCAGATGCATTTTTCTTGGCGCTTTAAGGGTTAAATTTTACGAGCTGAATTCGGCAAAAACCCAATCTCAGCAGAACACTGCTTTGTTGTGCAAAAATACCTTACTTGGTAAGAAGATACTGTTAAAACTTGTTTGTTTGTTTTTTCATGATAATATGCTCTTGCATATAGCAGATTTAAGGTTAACAAATTTAGATAACCAATCAAGTCAATAAAACAGTGGGCATTGTTTATTAAATCAAGCAAGCTTAAAGCAACAAACTGAAAGTTTTCCAAATCTGAAATGATATTAGGCATGTATTTTTGCAATCTCTACAAGCCCTTGCCTTAAGCAAACAAGCAGGTGTCAAACAAAATCTACAAACTTAAGCTTTTTTAACTATTTTCTCACTGTTGTCTGCTGATAACTGTTGCAAACAGTTTGGACCCAGATCAGGACCCACAAAATGCATCCAAACTGTTTGACACTCTGATGGTCTTCCTGAATGATCCTTTAAGAAATTTGATTTTGAAACAAATATAGAAATGACAAAAAGAGTGCATTTTTTATTTACTTAAACCATAAATATGAAATGTGCGAACAACAAAGACACATGTTACCTGTAACTAGCATTGTTTTCAGAGAAAACAGATACCCCCCCCCCCCCCCCCCCCCCCCCCCCCCACATACACACACACGCCACAAATGCTCAAATTTGACCTATTCCGCTTCACTGTGACCATAAAAACTATGACACGGTCACAAAAACCTAATCAAGTCTTCATTAGGCCCCAATGTTTTTTCCATGCAAATATGGTTTCAATCTGCCAACTAGTTCATAAGATATCTTGCGTACAAGAAGTACCATGCCAACGGAATCTGCACCAAAAACAACATGTCCCCTCCCCTTCACATATGCCAAACATGTCAGATCTCATATTAGCTACCATCAGCATGCGATGATCCAAATGGAAAATACCAAACCACTGCTAAATCATGCCAAAAATTATCCTAATGTTTGGTTGAAAAAATGCTATATATAGCGTAGTAACTTTATTACACACCTCGTTAAAACATAGATTTGGATATAACACAGGCATGTTGTGGCTCCAAAATTTTATTATCATGGAATTTTACAAAGGAATTATAATTCCTTTGTAAAATTGTCCCTTTATAACATGGTTCACTTATAACACTGCCAACTTTTATGGACCGCAAACAGCATCATAAAGGGACTGTACTCTTAGTACCCATAAATTCCAATGTTTTCAAATAAAATATTACTTGCGAAAAATGGCTTACACAATACCTGAATATGGATCCAAGATTAAAAATAAGACCCTATACCCATCTAAAATACATGCAAATGTTTGTCTAAAGGAGATTGAGGCCCTTCCAGAATGTTCATTTTAGGTTAACTATGGAACAAACGTTTAAAAAATAGGGGGCAAAAAACAGGGGTACAAGACAAAATTAGAGATAAGGGAACAGCAAACAAAGTTATGAACTTGGGGTGCATAAGGGAACATGTTACTCCACTGGAGGGGCCTCATACTCTTTATGTTATGCTCTTAATTTAATATGACCAATTATTCCCAAACCAAATACATGTAAAAACATATCACTTATCTAATGAAAATGGTACTTATTACATATGCATAGAAATTCATTCTTTAAATGTTTGTTTGTTAATTTTATTGCTTTACATACCACCTCAACAGCTATGGTCATGGCAGGACGGTCAGCTCACCTAACCACACTTTTTTCCTGGGCAAGCTTGAACAAGCAGTTTACCAGTACTTTGTGCACATACTTTTGCTTGTAACTGACAACAACCCTTCTTGAAAGATTCAGCGGAAGGGAGGAGAATGACAGTAGAAATTATTTCCTGATCAATCTCCAGGAAAGTATGAGACTAGGTCGGGATCGAACTCGGGACCCCTAGATTTCTTTAAATGTACATTCACAGTTATCCTGTAAAGCTAGATGTCTGCATAAGGCCAGTTAAGCAAAAAAAGTCAGCATAAAAATGCGATTATTTTCTTATCCATCAGTTTAAACATTTGTTTTGGGTGCTCAAAAGAACCGTCTCATTGAGACGGTTCTTTTGAGTACCCACAACATATGTTTTGGTTGTGAAATAAGAAAATATTTTTCAGTTATGCACTCTTATCTGGGGGTCTGTATCTGATTTTTTTGCTAGAATATTGCTAGTAGATGCGCTGATGCACAGGCTTGTCTGAGCCTGGTTGCCTTTAGCAATAAGTACCAAAATCTCATAAGCCCACTTATATAGAAAAAAAATACTGAAAAAACCTTCATCATTATATACACTACTGTATTTAGCCTATATATATACAGCTATAAGGCTTTGTGCAAAAACTTATGTGGATATAGATCAAACCATTCTTAACGAGAAATTTGATTGATCTTCATCCACATACAACGTATCACATTTTATGAAAGTAGCCGCTGAAATAGTAACATACATAAAAGGGGGATCATTCTAAAAGAAAGAATTTGATCCTGGAGGGGGTCCCTTATGGTATGGGAACTGTTCAACATCATCTTCACATTAGGTGATCTCCCTTGAATGTAAACAATTTTCCTTGTGCATGTGTATACTGTGCAAAACATATGAGCCGTGACATGTGATTTCCAACAATGTTGCTTTTTGACATTAATAGACTCAGACGAGACAGTGCAGCCTCCTTTTAAGCTTAGAAACTCCAAATGATGTTCAGTCAGTAGCTTTACACTCCTAGAATTTTCAAGCCACTAGCAAAGGCTTTGATCAGACTGCGCTTATGGGCAGGCTGATCTGAGGCTTTGCTGGTCGCACATACCACATTGTTGGAAATATCATGTCACGGCTCATATGATACGCCTTTGTGAATATTGTGAGACTATAGGGTGTTCAAAAGTTAAGGCAAAAATACAGTGAAGCATTATCTGGTTATATAAGGGTACCAACACCAAGTTAACATTAGCAAAATATAAGCTTTCCATGAAATGTCAGTTCAAAGTTATAGAATTTTGACTGCTTATTTTCTAACCTCAAGCTTTGCATTCATTTAACCCAGAATTTATCTTGGGAATAAAATGTTAAACAATAAATATATGACATCAAAATGAGTTTGCTTTATTTGAAAATCCATTTGTTTTAGAGGCAAAAAATTAGATTTTAACTGTGTAGCTTCACCAAAAAGAAATCAAAGCACTGAGAGTACTGATGGGGACGGCTGCATTAAAGCGTTCAAATAGGGAGGTTGTTAGTTAGATACCTTTTCTAAAACATGCAAATGGAAACTGGAAGTCTCTGATGTAGGGTCAAACATATTGCCACAAAGTGAAATGGGAAAAGATAGCAATCTTTCTGGCGACATTGTCATTTGTTCATTGGACAAAACCAGCCTTTAATAAATGTAATCAATATATGAACAGTGCAAGAAATCAGTTGATTAATAACTTAAGAAGTAAATAATCAAACTTTATGTCAAATGCTTTTATTATAGAGCTTACAGTGTTAAAAATAATCCCTCAATAAATGTTTGTGAAGCTCTTCAGGCAGGTAAGCGGTAACAATTTTCTCTTAACTTTCTTTGGCACAACCCCAACTAAACATGTGTAATTTGATCCCAAATACCGTGGCACGTTTTTTTCCTTCAGATTTTCTTTTGGTTTCTGTTGGTTAAAGATCTTACGAGGATTAGGGAAAGTGTTTCCTAGTATCTTACCTAAGACAAATCCACCCACATATTCAAAGAAATTAATGATGATCAAGAACTGATTTGATAAAGTTCTGTCCACTTTTGTATATTTTTTCTTACTTTTACTTAATCGCCATCAGAGACATTATGTGCAAGCTTGAATAAAGTCTCTTAATGGCAGAGCCAAACCAATTGTATAATTTTGGTAGAGTGCATCGTTAGGGACAATTCTGTAAAATTATTGTAAATTTTGGACCATTGGTTCAGGAGGAGAAGTCATTGTAAGACATTTCTTATCTGGAGCTTTGGCAGATCCATTGTTCAGTGGAGTGGAACCTTTTGTGCAAAATTGGTAGAAGACACCATTGGGTACAAATCTGTGACATTAAGTTGCTTTTGGGTCAATGGTTCAGGAGGAAATTCTGTTAAAAGAAGTTTCTTAGCTAGAGCTCTGGCAGTCTTTTGCTCAAAGGTCCTGAACAGAAGACCTGAAGTCACAGAAAGTCAGAAAATGAAATAGTATATGTTCTTCAAATACAAATGGTTCTTTAAAAGAAAAAAAAGATGTCCTAGATTTTTACCTCTAGCCCCACCCTGAGGTATGAACGCAAGGCTCTGAAGCTGATGACTGGAAGCCTTCCATGAATATGATACCAAATGCCTAAATAGGAATGTTTTCTTATAAATGTTTGGAAAGATATCTGCATAGGTTGGAAAAACAAGATAGCTCTTTTGAAAGGTTTCCTATATTATGACCTCTAGCCCAACCGTGGGGGAATGAACCCTCAGGTTAAAAGTGACAGAGACATGGCGAGTTCAACAATGTGAGCGCTCTCGTTGTACTTATGCCAGACTTTACACATTACTAATAAAGATCATGAAAGTGTGCCCGCAAACGCTCACCTTGTTGAAATCGCCACTGTTGTTCAAATACAAATGGTTCTAAAAAAGAAAACAAGATGTCCTAGATTTTGACCTCTAGCCCAAGAAACGTGAATATTTTTGGGGATATGATGCATTTTAGGGTCTTTTCTTAAGGTCAAGGATATTTTTTTTGTGGCTTTATAGCCAAAAAATGAAAGTTGCTTTTCACCAATTTCATCTTATTGATTTGTTAGAAGAATAGCCCAAGTGTAAAATTCTGGCATTTTTTTTTACTTTTACCAGTTGCTATGGTAACCAAAATGGCTGACAAAATAGGCTTAAAATAGAGAAATTGCCATTTTAGGCCAAATTTGAGGCTTTTTGAGACCGATTTTTTTAAGAATTAGTTATCAGCACAAGCAAATACAAAAAAAACCTTTTAAAAACCTTTTAGTATATTGTGTGCCATGATAATTCGCATCATATGTTAAAATATTTTTTGATATTTGCTTGTGCTCTATATTAATTTCTCTGTTACATGTCTCAAATTTGCTTAAAAACGGTCATTTTCCTATTTTCAGCCTTTTTTGGCGGCATTTTTTGTTACCATAGCAACGGTAAAAGTCGAATCAATACCAGACCTTTACACTTTGGCTATTGTTCTAATGAACTAATAAGAAAAAACTTGTGAATTTTGAACTCATAGGGGGGGGGGACAAAATAGCCTCTTAATGTACCTACCCCTTTCAAATATTTTTGGGGTCCTTAAATTTCCGGATATGGGTGAACAGTAGATGCTGGGCCAGACCCTACGTATGAAAAAAAAATAGGACATGCAAATAATTTTATGTAACAAGAATACGCTTTTACAAAGAGGCTCTGTCTACACTAAGAAATCGAAGCAGTTGGTCGGGCTGGCTGGCTGACTGGTTGATTGACTGAGAAAAAAGCAGACAGACAGCTATATTTTGCTGCATACTGCTCTGAAACACTGGCCAGCTTTCTTGGGCGAGGGGTGGGGGTGGTACTTTGATATTATCATATATAAGTAGGTTCGGTCCATTTTTGAAGGTTCAAAATTTTGAATTGCATTTTTTGGAGTGGGGAGGGGTCGGGAAGGTCAGATAAATAAATATGTTTGGGAGTATGATGAAAATTATGATTTTTTTTATGTTTTGTGGAGTCATTTCTATCAATTTGGCGCTTTTTTATGGTCAAGGTACAGATTTGAAAAATATTTTTGGGGTGTGCCTGATATTCTTGATATTTTTGGGGATAAAGAGTAGATGCTGGGTCCAAGCCTACGTATTTAGAAAATATAAAAGTAACCTCAATGGGGTCAGGCACCTTAAACACTTGAACTACTAGATATTAATCTAGCAAAACAGGCCTACAAAAAATCAAAAGAGCAAAGAACAGATACAGGGAGACAGACAGCCAGTGGCAAGTAGACAGACAAGTATGCAGGCAGGCAGAAGGCTAGATTATGCTGCTCACAGCCTTCAGAACATTGGACAGGCGCTCCAACCACCTGAGCTACTAGACACATGTAAGCTGGTTTAACGAGCATATAAGTAGAAGAACGAAGAACAATTGCAGACAGACAGACGGACGGATGGACAGATTAACGGGCAGACAGACAAACAGCTAGATTTTGCTGCTCACAACCTTGGCACTTTGGTCAGGCGATCTTACTACCATAAAACTAGATAACAGAGAAATAAAAATAGTGAAAACCCAATGGCTACATTCTGATCTAACCGTAATTGATCCAGTGGTTTCAGCATACCACCTACCTATCTTTTGTCATAGATGTTTCTGATGTTTTGAGTTTTAGGATTTCCATGGACAGGAAAGCATATTGCAGAACCCCGCGGCCATGAACAACGACGACAATGGTCACATTAGCGGTAAGATTAGGAGCATGCTCTCACCCTGTGGTACAGATTCGCGTCAAACTCGCAATAGAACCAGTATCGGCTGTCCCTGCTGGTAGAAACTAACAGGCTATCAAAATGTTAGTGCCTTTGAGCCCATAGTTAGTTCCTGCCGCTTTAATTAATATGTGAAAAAAACGGTTCTAAAAAGCCCTGCCCCGCGGCCAGATAACAAAACCCCGCGGATGCTGAAGTATTTTGTCACACACCTCCGCGGTTAAGACTTGCAACCATTGAAGGGGTATTTCTCATACACAATCAACGCTTATTTAAGGTTCCTCAGCACACTTTGGCAAATTTTACAAGTTATTGCTCATTTTATTCAAGACAAACTAACTGTCTCTTTTGATTCGTCCTCCATAGGGCTGATTAGTTATAAGTGGTTTCTAACTATTTATGCTAAATACAGTTCCGTAAAAACTTACAACGAGGAGGATTCAATTTTTTTAGAGAAAAAAATACCTTTTCTAAATTTTCCAAATCCATCATCTGCATGTATATTTTGACATTATCCCCCTTCATAATATTACAAACTAGAGCTTTGCACCTGAGTGCACATGATTTAAGACTTTTCAGTACCATACATAGCGGCTTAGTAACAAAATGTCACTTGCGAATGTACAGAACTTCAATTGAATGGTTTATTAGATTGTTTTGATTCTTTACGTCCCAGCCAACAATTTTAGCTCACGTGGGCCAAAGGCTCAAGGTAAGCTATTGTGATTTGTCATTGCCTGGGGAGCGTCAGTCTGTCCATAAAACTTTTGCTTTAAATGACAACTCCTCCTGAACGACTGGTCCAAATTCAAACTAATTTCACAGAATTGTTCCTCAGGATACCTTCTACCAAAATTGCACAAATGGTTCCCCTCCTCTGAACAGAGGGACTGCCAGAGCTCTAGATAAGAATTGATTTAAACGACATCTCCTCCTGAACCACTGGTCCAAATACAAAATAAATTCACAAAATTGTTCCTCACACTGCTCTTTACAAAAATTGCACAAATGGTTCTGCTCCACTGAACAGAATGGCTGCCAGAGCTCCAAATAAGAAATCTTTCAAACGTTATCTCCTCCTGAACCACAGGTCCAAATTCAAAATATTTTTATAGAATTGTTCCTCAGGATACCCTCTACCAAAATTGCACAAGCACAAATTATTCCGCTCAGCTGAACAAAAGGGCCACCAGAGCTCTAGATAAGAAATATCGTTAAACAACATCTGCTCCTGAACCACTAGGCCAAATTTAAAATAATTTCACAGAATTGTTACTTTTGATGTCTTCTACCAAAAATTGCACAAAGGGTTCCGCTCGGCAGAACAAAAGGGACTCCAGAGCTCTAGATAAGATATCTTTAAATACCAATATCTCCTGAACCACGGGTCCAAAATCAAAATAATTTCACAGAAATGAATCTTATGTTGCCCTCTACTAAAATTGAACATGGCTACCAGAGCTAAAAATATAAACATTTTTAAATCCAATCTCCTTCGCCACAGGCCAATGCACCATCTATTTTGTGCTAGGACTCAGGTGAGCGACCCAGGGCCCTCTTGTTTGTTTTAGTTGTCAAAAAGAGCGTGTGAATAAACATAAAATGCATTCTAAATTTTTTTCCTGATTATATCTTTTATCTGCTCCTTGAACATTTTGTAGCACATAAAGAGAGTGCGGTACAATGGTGCATGCCATGCCACATTTCATCACAGGAAACATTAAGGAGTTTCCAGTTCATTATGGATTAAGCCATGCATTTTGGGAAACCCCTAACACCTAAATGGGTAATTTTACAAACAACATAGACCCAGATGAAATGCCGCATAATGCTGGTTTTCATCTAAGTTAACACTGTTTGCAAAGGTAAAATAAAGATATTCAGACAAAAGAACACAATCTTTTTTAAAAGTATAACCTGACACCCCTATGTACTATGGATTATTTGATACACTTAGCCAAAAGGAAGAATCCATTTATATACAAAGGATGAAGAATTCAGTGATGTGCCTGTATACTAATTTTATTACTTAGCCAGTATGTATGTTACTGAAATAGTGTGCACTCAGGTGAGACCTTTAGAAATATATTAATACATATTACAAGGGGCGTTCAAAAATAATGCAAGTTAAATTACTTAGTCTAGAATGCGTGAAGAAATAGAAAGTTTTATACTTTTATGTTTATTATTTGCTGAGCTCAGGACACCATTTTGTCGCTGTACGCACAATTTTAAGCAGTCATGGACAACTCTCAATTTTACTTGCTACGTAAGCCTAGACCAAGGATCTACTGTTTACCCCCCACCCCCCCCCCCCCCCCCAAAAAAAAAAACAACAACAACAAATAGGCAACCCACAAAAAATACCCCTGTTCTATACATTGGACTTAAAAAGACCTGTAAATGCATAAAAATGAACCCAAAAATTAGTCAAGTTTTGTGATTACCCCCCAAAAAATATCCACAAAATCTGCATTCTCCATAATGATTCAATTTTCTGAACCCCCCACCCCCCCAAAAAATAATAATAATAATAATAATAATAATAATAATGAATATTGAAATTCAAAATTTTAAATCTCCCAAAATGGGTCTAGCCTTCATATACATATATATGAAAATATCAGACTACCCCTCCCCACCCCTGGGTACCCATTGTGCATTGAGTTTCAGATGCTTCTTCAAAATTTTATGAACTTGTGATCATGACTTATTTGTGAACCGGGCTAAGTGTTTCACGGTAAACCATGCATCTTTTTAGAGCAATTCAAATCAAGGATTTTTGGATGTTACGTTTTGGGTGGTCATTATTGTTAATTTGAGGATTACCAGGACGAGCAGCATCCTGTTTAAGCGCTTAAATTTAGTCACTCACCTGTAAACCGTGGTTAAAGTCACTATAAATATCCCACACCTCTTATGAATATCCCACAACCTACCTTATATAGGCCATTATTTCATGCACATTTTCAGCCTTTTCCCAGGCATATTGCAGCAGGCTTTTGAACAACGTACACTGTACGGAGGTCAGTGAAGCTATAAAGAGGAATTTCACTTTTCCCTGTGTAACTGCTGGCTCTCAGTCTACTATTCTATTGGTCAGTAAGGTAAATACAGGTAGCCAGAACCACCCCACCACACACACAAGCACATTTACAGGTATTGGTGTGTGTGTGTGTGTGGGGGGGGGGGGGGGGGTACTGGTTATCTGTTGTTTTTTTTCTATTTCTGACCACCTGTAAACTGCGAACCAGCAATTAATGTAGATATGATCAATGTTACGTTTATCGATACATGGTGGGTCTTTTCCCCCGTTTGTGCACTTGGTGTGAAATAAAAATGAACTTGCAATATATTTGAACGCCCCTCGTATATCAGGAGAGGGGATAATGTCAAAATATACATGCAGATGATGGATTTGGAATATTTTGAAAAGGTATTTTTTTCTCTAAAAAAATTGAATCCTCCTCATTGTAAGTTTTCACGGAACTGTATTTATCATAAATAGTTAGAAACCACTTATAACTAATCAGCCCTATGGAGGACGAATCAAAAGAGATAGCTAGTTTGTCTTGAATATGATGAGCAATATCTTGTAAAATTGGCCAAAGTGTGCTGAGGAACCTTAAACCAAATCATTAACATACAGGTAAAACAAGTAAATGTCGTTTCACCAAAAACGAAAAAAATATAGAAACCATTTCTGAAAAATGTGTAATTGTCAATCAATCCCAAAGTATCCCGATTTCAAGTACTCGTTCATTTTTCTCGCATATTTTAAGTACTGTAATGCTGAATTGAGAATGCACCATTGCGCAGGCTAGTCTGAGTCTTTGTCGCACGTTGTAAGTACCAAAATATCATGAAATTATGTCCGTCAACAGTTTAATTTCAATCGAGCCGGTTCACACGCACTGTATGCATGCGCGGATCCAGAGCATTTTGTCAGAGAGGACCGAAATGCCACTTAAAATTGACCACCATCGGCCCATCAGCGAAACGCCCTTGAAATGGCGTTTTGCTGGCGTGTCAATGGCCCACCATTGAATGCTGGCTTGGTAGCTTTGTAATTTTTTGGGGATCCGGATCAATATTGCTAGAAAACCCTATATTTTATGATTTTTCAGGGGTCCGGACCCCCTGTCCCCCCTCTGGATTCGCCCATGGCATGCATCTGAAAGAAGGTACTTGTCTGAAATGTTCCGTGATCATCGGACGCAAAGTCGGACTAGATTATAACTCTTGGTATGCTTGTTTGTCCCTGATCAGGCACATCGGACGATCTTCTGGATCCAAACTATTTGCGAACTTTGATAGCAGGACGTAAAAGTAGAGAGAGAGAGAGAGAGAGAGAGAGAGAGAGGATACTGCACGGTGTTTGCACACGAATCTTTTGTTTTGGCTTGTTTTCTTAGAATATCGAAATACAATGTTTGGGTCAGTCAATCAGCTTCCGATGAGGACCCAAAATCCAAATCGGCTTTTGTACGGCAAAGTCGGACATTCCACAGTATTAACGCTTTGCGTACTTCTATCGCATGCACACATTTTTAAATTGACGAAACATTCTATCCTGAATACCATTCGGGTATGATCTGGATCCAAACCGTGTTTGCAAATGTTAGGAGAGAGAGAGAGAGAGAGAGAGAGAGAGAGAGAGAGAGAGAGAGAGAGAGAGAGAGAGAGAGACTGGTGCAGGCACGTCAAAGTAAACATTGCATTGGCGGATCGACAAGTAGAGGTGTGTGTGTGTGTGTTCGTGTGTGTGTGTGTGTGTGTGTGTGTGTGTGTGTGTGTGTGTGTTGATTTTCGTCAGTTTGTTGTTTTTTTTACTCTGGGAACTCGTCTACGTATTTCAAAGTTTTGTGTATATCTTTGCAAAAAATCTGATCGCACGAGATGTCTAGCGGTTTCATTTCTTGAATACAATATAAACTGGAATTCGAAGTCGGCAGAGCGAGCGAAAGCGTTTTGGTTTTCTGAAGGAAGAACGAAAAAGTGTAGTGATTCATCGGTAGTCCGAGACGAGTGAACATATGAGACCCGGCTTATCGAATAGTTTAAATCAGTGGGCTTTTCGGACTTGTAAGTAAATTGAGTGACATAATATGCACGTGCCTGGCTTACCGCATGCGCTGGACATTTTACTGACTCAGTCCGCATGAATTTAGCGACTGTTTTAATAAGATTAAAGAAAAGAAAAAGAGGAGATAGCACAGATTTTCAAAAAAGTTTCTACCACATTTTGACATGCATATATCCTTTATGATAGGGATCACACATGTGTTTCTATCCATTAACATCTGCTGGGCGCAGAAGGCATATAAGCCATTTTTTAGATTCATAATCCCTATATACTGTACTCTGCTAGACCGTTAAACGTCCTTGTTGCAAACATTGCGGGCCCAGATCAGACTGCTCTGATCCGAGGACTCCAGTAGACGTCATTCTCAAAACGGAACCGAAAGATATGGTAGGCTACAGTTTAGCAGGGCGCCGCCGATGTGGCACCTTTGAATTTAGATGCAAGAAAAAACCCAGACTATTTAAAATTGAAAACAATCAGCAACAAAAAACAATAGCTGGTGCTAAAATCATATTAAAAACTTTGATTTGGCGATTTTAGGGGGGGGGGGGGGGGGGCGCCCGCCCCCTGCCCCTTGAATCCGCCAATGAAACCGTCATCCGCGGATTGTGGTTCGTTTGAGGGTTCGTCGGCAGGCCTCATGGTAGTGGCTCATGACGGGCCCGGTAGCAAATGCCCTTTTATTTAATACCGCGGATGGACTCAAAATTCCAATACTGCGCCAGAGTGTATGCTATAAATAGACGCAATACTATTAAAGGGAGACCAGTCTAACAGATAGCGTCCTTTCGCAAATGTATATATCACGTGATCGTTTTGGCGGGATAGGCATAAAGTAAAACTTCAAATGAACTCATGCAAGTAAGATTATTAATCCACAATATCCAAGCGACCTTCTGGGGTCAACTGAGATAATTCTTGATACATATGAATGTTATATTATTTACATACATAGCCGCGTAAAAAAACACGCCGACTTGTTTGTTTGTTGTCAATGAAAGCAGACTACAATGGCAAGTCCACCATGTCTTTTACGATATGCCTATCATTATTATATTACTGCGCAAGGTATAATTTTTTAAATATATTTGTATTTGAATTAGCAATTGGCAATAAATCATTGCTTTGATACCCAAACTGAAGTTTCTAAACTGCAAAGCATAAAAAACAATAATAAAACAACAAAAAATTGAACTACTTTTTACGCGTAATATTTTCCAGAAAGTTGTTCGGTTTGCATTAAGCCTTTATCCTGCGGAATCCGGATATACCACGTTCTGGAAAACATTGTAGATCCGGATCAGTTGGCTTCTCAGGAATAAACTAATCAGGATCTATACGACTGTTTATTATGCATCTAATTAAATTGTTAATATTGAAACCATGCAACTTATATGTCTAAAAATTTGCAAGGAGTATAGCATATATTTAATGTATGGCCTGGCAAGGGTGAAAAATTGACGTGACTGAAAAACTGTAAGTGTTAAAATTGAGTCCGGATGCCAGCATCCGTCCCCAAAAAAATAGGATGGAAATCAGTTTTGGTATGCTTCTTGGCACATTCTAAAATAACATACAAAACTTTTCTTATCTTACTTTTTCCAGTTCATTAAACAAACACAAAAAAATCTTTAAAATCAACATAGATCTACTCCATATTGTTTTTTTTTTCACTGACATGTTCAAAAGGGAAGTAACTCTTAAGCTAATGTAACCAATAAACAGGATACTGCAAAGCTCTAGATAAAGGGAGTTTTTCTTCTTATTTTTTACCAAAAACATACAAGCCAATTCATGTGATTTTGGTATTGCGCGTAGTCTCCTTTAAACATCCATGCTTACATATCCAGCAGGACTAGATAGTACTATAAAGGTCTAAAGTCCGATCTTTCATCATACTTTGTGTAAGCGAGCAGTGAAGGCTCTTCTGAGCCATTTCTGCTCACAGATGTGACAAGTACATAAATCACATGTGCTGGCCCATATGTTGTGGGCACTCATTGGAACTGTCTCTTAGAGATGCTTCCAATGAGCACCACATCATATGCTTTTATTGGGAAATAAATAAACTGTTGCCAGTTTTGACTTCATAAAAGCAATTTTCTTATTTCTTAACCAAAACATATGTTGTGGGTACTCAAAAGAACCGTCTCGATGAGACGGTTCTTTTGATCACCCACAACATATGTTAAAATTGATGGGTAAGAAAATATTTATATTTTGACGCTGAAAATTTTTGTTTATTTAAACCTGTGGGGTGCCTTAAAAAGCAATTATCTAGAGCTATATAGTGTAAAGTACCTTGACCGAGTTCATCAGATACTGTTGTTCTACTGTATCAGACACCGAGGCAATCTTGTCCAAATGCTACGGAGTTAAACACACAACACTCAATTATTAAGAAAACTCTTCCGTGTTAAAGTCAGTGCTCAGTGCTCGATAAGAGTAGGGTGACTAAACAGATTAACAGTTAGAAGTATGAAAGAAAACCCTATATTTGTCCAATCAGGTGAATAAAGTACCATAACGTGACCAACTATGTAACTCTACTCTTATCGAGCATGGAATCTATCCTTGTTAAATCATGTTACAACACAAATTTTCAGACTCCTCCAAGAATACCACTCTTCCAGATAGGATCGTGTATTTGAAAATTATTTTAATTATTTCTCAACCAAAATGTTGTGGGTACTCCACTGATGGGTAAGAAAATAATTATAATTTTATGCTAAAAAAAATTGCTTTTCTCAACCTATGATTACAAAAGCATACATACATCCTATATTATTCAATATAGGGTAATATGTTATGCATATACATTAAAACCTATCTTAAGCGGCCACTCAATAAAGAAGACCAAAAATTTATTTTTAAGACCCATAATAGCTTAATGCAAGTCAATAGTATTGCAGAATGCTCCAAGGGGAGCATTCTTCAATACTTTTGACCTTCATTAAGCTACTATTTGTCATTAAGATCTTTGTTTGGTCTTTTTTTAAGTTGCCGCTTAAGACAGGTTTTACTGCAATAAGAATCTGACATGTGTGAAGTTCAAAATTTCCAAAAATCCTAAACTTTAGAAATTCAAATCACTAGGCAAGCACCATGTTTCTTTTTCTCCAACAATATTGAGCTTGTTTAAAAGTTGTTTAAAACCAGGGCTTTATACGACATACCTGCGGGGCCGAATTTCGGCGCCATTCTCAATGCAAAAAAAGCCACTTTTTTTCCCAATTGCATGTCTATTTTTCCCAATTAAGTAAAAAAAAATTATAGACCACTACAATGTATGACCCATATCAGAATGTTACTTAAACACTTGTACTTGGCATAAAACATTTGATTTTTAGGATAAATTTTGCTTTCATAATTATGTTTTATGTCGATAATTTTTCCCAATTTTGACATTAAATTGATAATGTTTTACCAATTTCGGCCAGGGGCCTTTTCCCGAAAGTACTGGATAAAGCCCTGACAACATTAACAATTTAGACTTCAGAAAATGCACGTCACCAAAATATTTACATGTGCCCTGTTGACTCAGCACTGGTTTATGAATGTACAAGTAATGTTAAATTGTTAATCAGTCAAGTTGTGGCCCTCTTTAACACTGAAGAAAGAAGGAAATTAAGAGACAGAAAAAGCCATGCTAAACATATATACTATATATCAGACTGCATTGTATCAGCGTTCCAGTGTATCAAGACTTAACCCTTTGCTAATCATATTTCCTTAAGCAAACAGAGTAGACCCTGATCAGGCAGCTCTTACAAGAGCTGCTGATCTGGCTCTGCTCTGTTTGCAAAAGTGTTAAAAGGGTCTCTATGAGGTAAAGGGTTAAAACATCCACATGTGCAGAAGAGAACATTTGAGCCATAACACGACATTTCCAACAATGTGGTATGTGCGACCATCAAAGCCTCAGATCAGGCTTTGCTAGTCGCTTGAATATTCTATGACTGTAAAGCTACTGACTGAACATTATTTGTAGTTTCTAAGCTTTAAAGTAGGCGGCACAGCTCATCTGAGTCTACACATGTCAATATACCACATTGTTGGAAATCACATGTAACGGCTCAAATTTTTTATGTGCAACAGATGACATTAATATACAGCAGACAACATTTTGATATATGGGTCTTAACACGAGAAAACCTGTCTTCGGGGTTTGCGAACAACAAAGGCGCAGACCAGCCTGCAATCTGCGCAGGCTGATCAGTGCATTTGTTATTCACTTATTGGAAAGTATCATATATAAACTTGCTACAAGCGAAATTTTAATTTTCTAGCTAGTCTCTGTAGATGAGGAGCCTGGTTTGAGTCTAACTTAGTCCGAAACCCCAAAGACAGGTTTTGTCACATCAGGGCCCATAAAAAGAAACCTACTTCCTTTCAGAAACAAGTAAAGGCTTTTTGCTCATATTTCATGTGAATCATCTGCTTGTGTATGTATGAGCCATGACATGTGTTCCAACAATACTACATTTTGACATGTGTAGACTCAGACAAGCCTGTGCAGTAGCCTTTTAAGCTTAGACACTCAAAATGCTGTTTGATCAGTAGCCTCAGATCAGACTGTGCATGTGCTCAGGCTGATCTGAGGCTCTGCTCCTCGCACATATCACATTGTTGGAAATCTCATGTCACGGCTCATATGTTTAAAGTAAAGATAAATTTGGGCCTCAAGGCAAGAAAACCTTATAATACCCAAATCATGCTGCTTAGCTACAGAGACAAGTTAAAAAAGTGAAATTTGGCTTGTAACAAGTGTATATAAGATACTTTCCAATAAGCAAATAACAAATGCCCTGATCAGACTGCTCAGACGCTCAGGCTGGTCTGCGCCTTTGTTGTTTGCAAACAGGTTTTCTCGAGGCCAATTTGTAAATGAAATAAGTGCAAATGTATATCCAAACAAATCAAAAATGCAAGCGTCATACCTTATAATTATTTTATCAAGACTTTTCCAGTTTTACGAGGGGTGATCAGAAAGTTCGCGGAAAAGTGCTATTAAATCGCATTGCTTTTATCGATTTCAATGAAAATTCATAGATATAAACTACCATTCATGGCAAGTTGACTGAAATTGAAATTTAGAAAATGTGACGTCAGACGTAGGAGCACGAGGCGCCACTGTGACGTCACTTCGCTGGAAGCGGCCCATCTGTACCCCTGGCCTGCTTCTTTGGGCTAAAACTCGTAGTACTGTTTGAATTGATTGGTATTTTTAGCGGAAAGTAATGTTCCGTCATTATTTGAACATAATATAAGGTTTTTATGCTATTTTGCTGCGCTATTTATTCAAATTAATAGGTTTCAGTTCGAAGGGAAAGCCTTAAATGCATCAATTTTTCGCGTTTTTGTAAATTTTAAATAAAAAACTTATTTTCTTGTCAGTATTCATCACAATAATTATAATATCGGACTTAACTATCAATATTAGATCTACTCTCCTGAAAAAGGGTGCTTTTCGAAGTATGTAAATAGTTTAGTTTAAAGAATTGACATGCCAAAACAGGCAATGGGTTCATAGAAGTTAAATGCTTTGCTTTTTTGACAGTATTCTTATTCGTTTCGATTTAAAACACCATCCGTTAGATATAAATCTTTGAAAGTTTGCATAGATGATGAGTAAATATGTCATTGAATATGCATGGAACGCAATATGGGCTATTACAGCATAACAAAATTTTACAAAACGTTGAAGTTTGATTGGTTGTGTATTAAAACGTCAAAATGCAACGTAAAATGGGCCGATTCGCGCGATATAGCGTTGCCTTGACGACCGCTGTAACGCACCTAGACGACTTACACCAAGCATGTTGTAACTGATCAACTGTATTTGTGTTGCAGCATTATGTGCTGTAATTCCAGCTCTATTCATCAAACGATGTAGAAATGGCAACTATTTTCCGTGAACTTTCTGATCACCCCTCGTACTTGAAAACCAAATGTGGCTAAATATATCATATTCTCATAAAGTCATAAAATATAGTGAAACTTTAACGCTCAAAAATTGTGTCACAAGTGGAGCACATATGTACTGACCTTTAGTTTATTTAGACTCTCTATATCAGCACCGGGGGAGGGGGTGCCCATCATCTTTGTACAGTGATAGAAGAATGTATGTAAATGTGGGTCCTGGAAATAAAGAAAAAAACAAAGCCTAACACTTAGCCTTTATCACACTTAACAACATTGTAAATCAAAAATGATTCTCAATGATTTTTTTCATTGACTAAGTAATGTACAGTAAAACCTGTCTTAAGCCGCCACTCAAAGAGAACACAAAAAATTGGTATTCAACTTAATTTGAATTTTGATTAAAGTGCAGGTGTAGGGGCATCATCCACATCAGTGGGCCCCCTTCCAAGTAACTGGCTACCTGCATGCAGAGCAGATCTCCAGGTGATCCTTTCTTGAGGGTCAACTGTCATGAGCTTCCACTCATGACAGTCTTTCGCCGTCAGTTTCTTCCATGTTAGCTTGGGTCTCCCTGCCCCCCACCTGCCATCAACCAGTATATCACAATGCTGTTCTGACTGCACCACTAGAATGCACCACATGCCCAAACCAGCAAAGCCTTCCTTCTCTCAAAATGAGGTCTAGGTCCTCAAGCTTTGCCAGAAGCTCTCTTGACCTTACTGTGGCCACATCCTCTGGATACTGCAGATCTGTCTGATCATGGCGCTGCAGGTTTGTCTTGGTCAGTAGCCAAGTTTCACTGTCATGGAGCATAGTACTCCGCACGCAAGAGCTGTATACATGGCAACGTGTCTTGTAAGAGAGGTGGCGGGATGTGAGAATTGGTAGCAGCTCACTGAACTTCTTCCAGGCTGTTTCCTCACTAATAGTGACCATTATTTCACAACCTACACCAGCATTAAGCATGCGACCAAGGTCACACAGCCGTCAATAGGGCGGGCATTTCCAATGCACACCTATATTCAGAATTTGGTGTCAATTGTTGTAGCCCGCTGCATTTCTTATGCACCCAAAGTTTGCAGCCATTGCAGTAGATGCTGTTGTTGCCTACTCCTGTATGACAGACAGCGCATAGGTATTCGCTTGAACTCTGCAAGAGGTCCAGGCCTGTACCACAGATCATGACCTTTGTCTTTCCTGCATTTACCCTCAACCCCTTCTTCTCCAATGGCTTCTTTCCATATCAAGAGCCTCCTGACACATTCCTCTGGAGAGTCAGCTATGATGACAAGATCATCCGCATATAGGTCCTCCCAGGGAACACCAGCCCGAAACTCACGTGACAAGGCCTCCAGCACAATGATGAAGAGCAAGGGACTGAGTACGGATCCCTGGTGGACCTCTACCTTCACATCAAACTCTTGGCTGAAACCCACACAAACCCGGCTTTGCAAATTGGCCTACATTCCCTGGACTAACCGCGCAATCCATTCCTCAACACCTAGCTTTCTCAGGGCCCACCAGATAACCTTCCGAAGGACACGGTCAAATGCTTTCTCTAGGTCCACAAAGGCCATAAAAAGCCTCATGTTCACTGCTAGGCATATCTCCTGCAGCTGCTGGACCACCTGTCTTGTGAGACCATCGACAATCCTCTCTATGATTTTCATGGCCTGTTCGGTCAGTTGGGGCCTCGATAGTTGCCTCTGTCCAGAGCATCATCCTTACTCTAGTAAAGGTAGACAATAAAACTTTACTCCCTGTCACGGATAATCAGAGTAGCATGATCCTGGATCAGGTCGCACCTGTATAACCTGCTGCCTTGATCATCTCCACTGCTATGCCTGATGGATCTGCAGCTTTGCCCAGAATTCATCTTTGGGATAGCCTTCTTCACCATGTCAATAGTGATTGGGATAGTGATGCAGGTCACAAGTATTGCAGAATGCTGCAAAGGGAGCATTCTAAAATACTTTCGGCCTCCATTAAGCTACCATTTTCTATTAAGACCTTGGTTTTGTCTATTTTTAAGTGGCCTCTTAAAAGACAGGCTTTACTGTAATAGAAAGTAATATAATCACATGCTTAATAACACTTTTACACTTCACTGTTTTCTGATTTCTCACTGCTGGGACAGATCAATAACTTTTTTCTTTTCTTAACTTTCCTCTTTTCCCCATATTTTCCACTTACAGAGAAATACATCAATTGGATATTTCAGACCCAAATAAAATAAGCTGTCTGTCAAGAACCAAAGAGTTTTGGCCAGGTTGAGTACACTAGGTTAAGGATGAGTAGAGGATCAAACTGACAGGTCAGTGCCTAAACTAACAAAAAACTTGCATATAAAGTCGCCCGTGCGTTATTATCAGATGTGCCAATATTTAAGAAATAAATTCGATTTTTGGAATGTTCATGGAATCATGAATGCTTCCGGTCTCTTGCAAAGTTAGTGAAGCCCGAAAATTGAATTTATTGCTTATATTTACATTTTATCATAATTATCTAAAATATAGAAATAATTTATAATTTAGGAAACAAATATTTTATTTAATATGTAATCCTAATAACGGTTTTGTTGGAGTGTAAAATGGAAAAGAGGACCAGTGTGAACACGGACAGCCAATAGAGCAAACAAGAGGCTTGCTTTGCATGTGCAACTCCGGTGTGGTTCTCTGTCATTCACAACAGAAGTGTCACTTCTGGCGAATTAATTTCTGTGTTCGAAGCGTATTGCACAGGCAAGTGAGCTTGGCAGCTTTCAATCAAATTTATGTCTTTCATGAGGCTATGAATGTTTGCAAAAATCTAAAGATTCATTGATTTGAAAGTGAAAATATAATATAAATGACTGACTTTGGAGAGATGAAACAATCAACATTTTGATTTCGCCACCAGTTTCAATTACCTTTGTGTATATTGTAGAGTTCAACTTGAGTTTTAACTTGAACAATGGCTTCCCTCCTTCCACCAGTTTAACATCTCCTGATGAACTCTGCAAATAATCAAGGAATTGCAGCTTAAAAGTTATAAAAGAAGACAATAGCATATAGCTCAAGATAATCAAAACTTTTTAGGGTATAATTGTAAATATTTTCTTACTCATCAGTTTTAACATATGTTTTGCGTGCTCCAAAGAACCGTCTCATTGAGACGGTTCTTTTGAGTACCAACAACATATGTTTAAGTTGAAAAATAAGAAAATTACTTTTTTGGTATGCACTCTTAACACTGAAGTCCTGTTATCATAAGACACATTGCTTTTGATTAAAATACAGCAAAAAAAAAAAAAATCAATAATTCAAACTCAGAAACTGATAGTTTCAAGTTGAAATAAATTTGGAATACAATGCATTCAAAGAATAGGGTGAACTTATTTATGAACTGTTTTTATAATTTCCTACTAAAATATCTTTTGAGTGCTCAAATCAGTGATTCACAGTTGTTTCTTTTAAGCACCAAAAATAAATGTTTTGACTGAAATTGAGTGCTTAAAAGAAATGTTTCACATTTGTTTCTTTTGAGCAACCAAAATAAATATTTTGACTGAAAGTAGGCAATTTTTGGTTGAATATGTATCATGTAATGACTAACTCCTTTTAATTCTTTTTATGATCTCTTTATTTCCCTTTACCCCCAAAGAAAAATGACAGCAAGGGCTTGATCAAACAGTGTAGACCAAGATCAGGCTGCTGCTGAAAGAGAAGTATGATCAGAGTTTACACTATTTGCCATTTTAACACTACACTTTACAGGGTTCATTCAAGCAAGTTTGAGTAAAATTCAAGGACTTCTAAAGACTATCCTACAGTTTTCAAGGACTAAAAGTTTATGAAAAATTCTGATTTAAGTGTTAAAATTCTACTTCAAAAATGCTAGACAAAGATAATGGAGAAATAAGTACAAGAAAATTAGTATAAAATTGTTGTGCCTTAATTTGGTGCAGCATTTGCTGCACCAAATAAAGGCACGAAAGTTTTATTCTGATTTATGTTTTTATCAACAGTGTTAATTCCTGCAGAAAATAGAAAAAATCAAGGATTTTTCAAGGCCTTTGCATCCTTTTCCAGTACTTTTCAGGGCATATTTAATTTTCAGCGACTTTTCAAGAAAGCGCTTTTAATTCATATACTTTTCAAGCTTGTGCGAACCCTGCTTTACACACGTCATCAGGAGGTCAAATGGACTTGTTACTAAAATTTTAGGGGAAATATGGTTGGACATTAAGTAGTCTCAATATTGAGGGAAAATATGAGCCGCGACATGAGATATCTAGCAATGTGGTATATGCGACCAGCAAAGCCTCAGATCAGCCTGTGCATACGCGCAGACTGATCAGAGCCTTTGCCAGTCACTTAAATATTCTATGAGTGTTAAGCTACTGGCTGAACACCATTTGGAGTTTCTAAGCTTTAAAGGAGGCTGCACAGGCTTGTCTGAGTCCACACCTGTCAAAATGCCACATTGTTGGAAATCACATGTTGCGGCTCATATTATGGAACTCACATTTCTACTATGATGGTCATGTGACAGGTATCTTGGAGGGAGATGTGCTGCCACGGGTAAAGCCTTCTCACCATCATCAAGTCTGAAAAGAAGACAATAGCATATAGCTCGAGATAATCAAAACTTTTTTGGGCAAAATTGTTTGTTTTGTTTGTTTGATTTGATTCTTTACGTCCCATCAACAATCTTTCAGTTAAACAGGGATGGGCCTCCCTGGGTTGAACCAGTACTAAGCTAGGATAAATGTGTCTTGCTCAAGGACCACAATGCAGTGACGCCTATGAGGCTCGATCCCGCAGCCCTTCGGTCTCAAGTCAAGCACTCTACCACTGAGCCACTGCGCTCCCTAAAGCTCCAATTTGAGACGAAACAGTTAAAGCAGAAGTGCATTAGAATGTGGATAACCATATATCAAATTTTCATTTGGGGAGGTAAATCATCAGATATGGGGTTGGAAAACACATATTATTATGGCTCAATTGACACGTCATCATAAAACAAAGTTTTCTACCCTATATCCAAAAATACACCTCACCAAATGAAAATTTTGAATACAGTTATCCCCTTACTCTACCAAAGAATGCTGCTTGATTGGAGACTCATACCTGGGACTTCCTGCTTTTCAACCCTTTAGCTACCATGCCCAGCCAAATTGAAAAAATAAAAATTACTGTATATATCTTAAAACTTCAGACTGATCAGCATGATCAATAACTTTGCATCCAAATTTCTGTAGACAACATTTTTCTTCTATAACACTTAATCTAATACTGTGGCATAGGTCCAGATAAAATAGTTTGTGGACCTAAATTTGCATTCATTTCCTTACCCATCAATTTAAACATGTGTTTTGGGTGCTCAAAAGAACCGTCTCTAGAAAGAACCGTCTCTAGAGACGGTTCTTTTGAGTACCCACAACATATGTTTTGGTTGAGAAATAAGAAAATTATTTTTCTATTACGCACTATTATCTAAAGTCCTGCAAATTTCTGTAGACAGCATTTTTCTTTTATAACCCTTAATCTAATAATGTGGTATGCTGTATATATTTCAATACATGTATTTACATTTCCGAAGCAATCTTTAAACGAACCTTTAGATTTTTGCAACCAATCATAGCCTCATGGGTTTCACAAACTTGATTGACAGCTGCCACGTTCGCTTGCTCATGCAATTCACTTCAAACATGAAATTCATTTGCCAGATGTGACACTGGTGTTGTGATTGACAGCGAGCCTCACCTGAGTCGCACATGCAAATCAAGCTTCTTGTTTGTTCCATTGGCTGTCCGTGTTCACACTGGCTGTTCAGCTTTTCTGTTTTACACTCTGACAAAACCATTAAATGGATTATATTTTAAATACAAAACTGTTTTAATTCCTAAATTATTTTTTTTTATATAATATATTTTAGATATTTATAATAAAATGTAAATATAAGCAATAAATTCAATTTTAGAATGTTCATGGAATCATGAATACTTCGGGTCTCTTGCAAAGTTATTTTGCAAGAGACCGGAAGTATTCATGATTCCATGAACCTTCCAAAAATTGAATTCATTTCTTAAATAAACTCCCAGACTACTTTCAGCATGGAAGTAAACAGAATTGATCCTAATCAGACTGCACCCATTTCATTAGCAGCATGACATATACCTTCCAGTGGAATGCAGTAATTGGACCCAAGCATAGCCGACTGCCATCTCAATAACATATGATCAGACTGCACCCATTTCATAGGCAGCTTTAGTATTCTTAAGGCTTATACCTTCCAGTGGAATGCAGTAATGGGACCCAAGCATAGCCGACTGCCATCTCAATAACATATGATCAGACTGCACCCATTTCATAGGCAGCTTTGGTATTTTTATGACATATACCTTCCAGTGGAATGCAGTAATGGGACCCAAGCATAGCCGACTGCCATCTCAATACCATCCTTCTTCTTCCCCGACGTGGACTTGGAGCCTTCACAACTCACATGGTAGAATCTGAACAGAATGTGGTGTTTCTCTTCTAGTAATGCTGGTAACATTACCTTAACCTGGAAATTAAAAAATATATAACTCTTTGCATGCTGTGTAATTTTGCATGCTTTTATGTCATCTGCTGATTATAAGAATCCATCATGAGTGTGAGGATGGGATAGAAAAATACATTCCAAGGATCACCAATTGGCATCACGAGGCTTGCTGAGTGATGACAAATGGTGATCATGAGGGATTTTATTTCATGGCGTCATATCACTCCAAGACGTGACGTCATGTGATCAGTAATGTTATAGTAAGTGATATGATCACCTTGAACTCTTTGCACGCTTGGTACTTTTTTCATGCCATTTTGTTGTCTACTGATTTTTTTCAAAATAAACTTTTTCGAAAAAATCTTTCAGGAATACTGTCAAACAAGTCAAGCATCCTTAACTGTTTACTCCATATTAACGCCTTTTGAAGTCTTTGGAATATCATGTCTTTTAAAATATTATAGAAATGGAGCATTTGCTCTTTTGCTCCATTTTCAATAATATTTTCAAAAGTGTTCAAAACTTAACTCAAATTTTTCTTGAAATTTTTCAAAGCTGTCTAAAAATAGAAAATGATGTCATTATCTAAAAAAAGCCTATGGAGTAAAGGGTTAAAATTTTATCTCAAAGGACTCACTCAGTATAAATTGCAAAAACAAATTTTAAGACAAACAACATACTTTCCTACATACATGTTAAGTCATGCTGTCCATTAAATCATTTTCCTATTATTATACAGTTTACTGAAAAATATGTGGGAAAAGAAAAATTTCTTGCAAAAAAAAAATGTTGAAATTGAAAATCTAGTATGCTTCCCACCAACTCAAATGCTTTAAAGAAAACAAAACACCTGTGCTGGATGACTCACCCCAAAAAGTTCTTTAACCCTTTGAAGAAAAAAAATACCCCACCTAAACGGGTACTCTGTCAAACAGTGAAGACCCAGATGAAATGCTGCATTATGCAGCATTTCATCAGGGTCTGCACTGTTTGCTATGATAAAACCGATTTTCAGAGAAAGAAATACAATATTTTTGGGGGAAATTATAACCTGTGACCCCTCATTATATATACTGGACCATCCTGACGTTATTGTATGTAACTTTATTGTATTCATTAGCCTTCAAAGGTTCAAATAATTGGTACCTCATCTAGATATTCTGGTGTCTGAGTGTGGTGTAGAACAGCTGAAGTAGCTTGGGTGGTGAACACAGATGGGCCACATCTTGAATATATACACTGAAACATAAAATTAAGATATTAACCCTTTACTCCATAATTATGCCTTTTGATACCATATTTGAAAATATTATGGAAAATGAAGCATTTGCTCTTTTGGAGCAAATGTTCCATTTTCCATAATATTTTCAAAAGTATTCAAAACTTAAATTATTCTTGAATTTTTACAATGTTGTCTAAAAATAAAAAATGATGTCATGATCTAAAAAAGCCTATGAAGTAAAGGGTTAAGTAAACATGCAGATAACTTTGTGGCATAATCATTCCTCAGCTTTTTAGCAGAGTACTGGCAGAGTAATGGTCAATATAATAGATTGGAAATTAACCTTTAAAGGGACAGAACCATCATCATCAGAATCTCTGATTTCTATACAACAAGCTATATTTCTGGCCTTAAAGAGACTAAGTCTGCAACTATGAACATTTTTAGAAAAAAAAAATCTTTTTAAATCATTTGTAAAAGTAGAATTAAGTTATGTTTTCAAAATAAATCTGTTCACTATAGCTGAAAACTGCATGGAAAAGTGAATTATTTTATTAAAACAGGTGTTTTTTCTCTTGTTGGTAATTATTTGCGTCCCTCCAATAATTATAGACAGTTAATTTATAACATAAAATTATATGCTGTTGTTTTGATACTGATGATTTGTTTGAGATTTTCGAAATTGGTAAAATATTTACCTGAATTTTATAGTATGATTCACGGAAGTTGGCAGTGGTTTACCGTTCAACAAGACGAGTGCATTGATGTTAACAGGAGACACGGGTATAAGAGACTTGAAAATCACACCAATATCATTCATTGTTATCATTAAAAAAGCACAAAAGTATTCAATATACACATATAGCTAAGCGGTTAAGACGGGCAGCTATAGCACCCAAGGTCAGAGGTTCGAATCCTAGCAATGCATTTTTTGTAGTTTTTCCTTTTTTGTTTCATCTAATATATTTTCCTTTTGTTTTTGTTTCTAACTAGAAAGTTTTTACAACTGCTAAATACCCAAAACATTTAACATAAAAGATATACATTGAAGGAAAAAGCTGGCAGATCGTTACTTGAGTAATCTTTATTATGCAACATGTGCGTGTTGTAGTATGTAGTTTGGGTCGTGAGGTCACTTTTATCAGATTGTCAGTCAGTTATTCTACCCTGGACAGGCTTCTTATGAATGGTTTCTTATACTTAGTGTATTTATATTTTCACCAGTAACTGACAGTTGGCGGTACAGAGATACTGTCTCAACAAAAGGATGTGGCCCGACAAGAGTTCAAACTCACTTCCCCATTTATATGAAGTTTGCGGTCCAAATGCTTACCTTCATTTTTCTTAAAACATTATGCTAGGGATTGATAATTTTGAAAAAAAAAAAGAAAAACAGATTAGACAGGTACATTCATTACAACAGCTAACAACCTTTGCTAATACTGTGCTATCGTGGATTGATACTTGAAATCATTTGTAAAGATATCATTACAAACAAAACAACCATAATTTACAGTTACTTTTCAGGTAAAATACTGCCATTTTTCGTAAACCAGACTATGTTTTTTTATAGTGTTCTTGAAAAATAGAAACATTATTTCTAAAATTAAAAGATCAAAAGTTACAGACTATGCAGCTTTAATATAATAAAATGAAAATTAACCTGTAAAAGGACAGCATCATCAGAAACTCTGATTTCTATACAACAAATATTTCTGGCCTTAATATAATAGAATGAAGATTTACCTTTATAGGGACAGCACCATCATCATCAGAATCTCTGATTTATATACAACAAGTTATATTTCTGGCCTCAATATAATAGATTGAAGATTTACCTTTAAAGGGACAGCACCATCATCATCAGAATCTCTGATTTCTATACAACAAATATATCTGGCCTTAATATAATAGAACGAAAATTTACCTTTAAAGGGACAGCACCATCATCATCAGAATCTCTGATTTCTAAACAAAAATATTTCTGGCCTTAATATAATTCATTGAAAATTAACCATTAAATGGGACAGAACCACCATCATCAAAATCTCTGATTTCTATACAACAAATATGTCTGGCCTTAATAAAATAGATTGAAAATTTACCTTTAAAGGGACAGCACCATCATCATCAGAATCTCTGATTTCTATACAACAAGTTATATTTCTGGCCTCAATATAATAGATTGAAAATTTACCTTTAAAGGGACAGCACCATCATCATCAGAATCTCTGATTTCTATACAACAAATATTTCTGGCCTTAATATAATCTATTGAAAATTTACCTTTAAAGGGACAGCACCATCATCATCGGAATCTCTGATTTCTATACAACAAGCTATATTTCTTGCCTGAAAGAATAAAAAAGTAAATAAGCAGTGATAATTAGGTAACCCCCCCCCCCCCACACACACACACACACACACGCACAGTAAGGGTCAGTGAAAAAATTTAACTTAACTTTGGCAAGTGATAGTTCAAACCAGCAGACCTTAGTTTTGAAAACAAGGTTTCAGTAGAATCTGTGAAAATGATCTTTAAGCTTGCAATCTGGAACATTACACAAAAATATTCACACATGAAAATTCTATATATCAAAGCTTATATTGGAACAATTGTCTCATAGCTGTAATTTTGACAAAAAAATGTTTTGGAACCAACCTCCTTCATGCATCTGTTCCATGTGTCTACATTGTGAAGGCAAAGTATCAAATTGTTCTATCAAAATCTGTGGTAGGAGTTGATCAGCACATGAAGGCACTATCTATGCATATACAAAAGTCATATTAGTGAAAACCATATTAGGGTAAATTGTCTAAGTTCTCACAGATTTCATTTTGTCGAAAATCTTTTTTTTTTTTAAACCAAACTCCTTCATGCATATGTTCAATGTGTCTACATTGTATAAGCAAAGTATCAAATTGCTCCATCAAAAGCTGTGATAGGAGTTGATCAGCCCATGAAGGCTCTATCTATGCATATACAAAAGTCATATTAGTGAAAACTGTCTAAGTTCTCATAGCTGTCATTTTGTCAATTTTTTTTTTAAAAACCAAACTCCTTCATGCATATGTTCAATGTGTCTACATTGTATAAGCAAAGTATCAAATTGCTGAATCAAAAGCTGTGGTAGGAGTTGATAGCTCCATGAAGGCACTATCTATGCATATACATAAGCCATACATGTATTAGGGAAAAAGGTCTCATAGCTGTCATTTTGTCCAAAAAATAGTACCTGTTGTTCAAAGAAATGTTTCTATAAAAATTAAAAAATAAGAAGTTCTAGATTTTGACCTCTAGCCCCACCCTGTGACATGGGCCTAGGTGTCAGAAGCTGTCGAGTGGAAATCTGCCATGAATGGGACCAAATGCCCAAATATGAATGCTTTCTAATATATGGTTGGTAAAATATCTGCATAAGGCAGAAAAAAGACAATAGCACTTTAAAGGTGTCCTAAATTTTGACCTCTAGCCCACCCTGGGTCATGAACCCCAAAATATGAAGTCACCCAGAGATAGTCAGTCCTTATTAGTACTGTTGTTAAAAAAAAAAGATTCTTTAAAAGAAAAGAAAAAAATTAAGGTGTCCTAGATATGGACCTCTAGCCCCACCCTGGGGCATCAACCCAAGGATCTGAATCCGTCAAGCCAAAGCCAACTATAAATGGTACCAATTGTCATAGTATGAATGCTTTCTAACAAATGGTTGGTTAGATATCTGAGTAAGTCAGAAAAACAAGATAACACTTTTTAAAAATGTCCTAGATTTTGACCTCTAGCCTCACCCAGGGCAGGGAACCTGGAATCTGAAGTCATGATGCGTATGCCAACCCCCCAGGGTAACTTTGGTCCAAATATGGAGAAATTCTGATGTGGTTACTGAAATAAATACCACTTGAAAAACTTTGACCAAAACTTTGTCATACTTTTTTAAAAGTGTCCTAGATTTAGAACTCCAGCCCCACCCAGGGGCAAGGACCCTTGAGTCTTGAGTCATGATATGAATGCCAACCCTCCAGGGTAACTATGGTCCAAATATGAATGATTTCTGATATGTGGTTACTGAGATATACACCATTGGAGAAACTTTAACCAAAAACGTTCTCAGTGTAACGGAATTACAAATGAACAAACAAACGGAAAGACGAAAACTAGAACTCAGGTTTACAAAGTTTCCTTACCCTTAATACAATAAGGCTTACCATTAACTGCATTATTCTAGTTGAGGATTCTATATTCGTCTCAAATTAGAACCTTGAAACAGGCCTCCAGATAAGATTGTGTACTGGAAAATTATTTTTCTTATTTCTCAACCAAAACATATGTTGTGGGTACTCAAAAGAACTGTCTCGATGAGATGGTTCTTTTGACCACCCAAAACACATGTTTAAACTGACGGGTAAGGAAATAAATGCAATTTAAGGTGCACAAACTATCATTATCTGGACCCATGTTGAAGGATATATTTAGTATGAGCGTCCTACCTTGGTGAAAGATTTCTGGCTATCAAACTTGAGGCTGAGTGGGTAGACATACAGATTGTTTGCATAAGATGAATGAGGGTTAGATAACTGCCCCTTTTCTGGAACAAACTCTTCTATCTCGAGGGCTGGAGGGTTGGTGGGTGGCATAGGAAATGGTTTTACTGGCACATACGAAGGTGTAAGGGTATCTAAAAGGAAATATAAAAGCCAGATTAATAGATACTGGTACTCACTAGTAAGTAAATAGAGTTTATTAATTGTTCTATTTAAAATATGGGATTTATAAACCAAGGGAGGAGAAAAATCTGATAAAGAAACGAGTGCGCAAGCCCGAATTTCTTTAAATGATTTTTCACCCCCGAGGTTTATAAATCCCATATTTTAAATAGAATGATTCAATAAACTGTATATTACATGTATTCTGCTTGAACTACTTGCTCATATCATGAAAATACTATGGTATGCGATGTGGCTAAACTGGTGGGATCATGACATGTTTTGTTTGCTTGATTTGATTCTTTACATCCCAGTCAACAATTTTTCAGTTAGGTCACAACGGTCTTTCTCAGTTGAACCAGTACTAAGCAAGGATTAATGTGTCTTGCTCAAGGACACAATACAGTTACGCCCGTGAGGCTCAAACCCACAACCCTTCGTTCTCAAGGCAAGCACTCTACCATTGAGCCACTGAGCTCCCTAGATACTGGTACTCACTAGTAAGTAAACAAAAGCAAGTCATTTAATCCAAAAAAAAGATAAAATAATCATTAAATCTCAAAACAGGAAGCAAAATACAGTAAACCCTGTGTAAAATGGCCACTCTCAAAAAGACCAAAATTGGTTTTTAAGATCAATTATTGCTTAATGCAGGTCAAGAGTATTGCAAAATGCTCCAAAGGGAGCATTCTGAAATACTTTTGACCTGTATTAAGTTAATATCTGTCTTTAAGACCTTTGTTTTGTCTATTTTTGAGCGGCCGTTTTACACAGGTTTTACTGTACTCACTTAATCTCAAAACCAGAATAAAATTTCATTTCAAAAGCAAAATAAAATTCCTTGTGGTAGAACTCTGCTACTTACTTTCTAAGGGTTGATCGGCTCTGATAGGATGTAAGGTTATTTTGAACACACCAGGTATAATACTTACTTTCTAAGGGTTGATCGGCTCTGATAGTATGTAAGGTTATTTTGAACACAACGGGTATAATACTTACTTTCTAAGGGTTGATCGGCTCTGATAGGATGTAAGGTTATTTTGAACACACCGGGTATAATCTGCCATTTACTCTGCTTTTCTGGCCTGAAATAAATTAATACCAGTTTTCAATCATAGTCCTTTGTTTTTATCATCATCATCATCAGTATCATCATCATCATCATCATCATCATCATCATCATCATCATCATCATCATCATCATCATCATCATCATCATCATCATCATCATCATCATCATCGGGTTTCGATTAAAACCTGCAGGTGCAGGAGCATCTTCCACATCAGTGGGCCCCTCTCAAGGTAACTGTCTAGCTGCACACATAGCAGGTCCTCTATGGGTAAGACTGCCATTTGTATATTTGTAGCAATTTTTTATGGCAGGATGCCCTTCCTTTCACCAACCTAGACACTTTCGGCAGCCCAAGAGCTCCCCCTGTACCCTACTGACTTGGGCTGTGTGCTCCACCGTTGGCACCATGAATTAGTAGTGCTTTTTGGCTGGACCACTGCTACAGCACTGGGAAGTCATAAAATGGCAGTGATTAGCATATGAAAGTCAAATCTCTTCATAATAAGAATAGGTTATTAAATTTATGCCTTAAAATTTTCAGTATAAGTTCATATATCTCCATCAAATAGACATGCTTCAAATGTTTTCAACCTCCTTATGCCCAGAGAAGCAAACTTTACGAGTGTGAAATTGGTTTATTTTCTTAACCATCAGTTTTAACATAAGTTTTGGGAGCTCAAAAGAACCGTCTTAAATAAGAGCCATATTGTTCCCATATTTTGTCAAATTTATCCAATAACAGTGATCAAACATTATATTTCAATCGACATGGATAAGTTCCTCAGAGATATTGATACCTTGTGCTTTGCGCCCAAGGAATCAACATTTCCCGAGATACAAGGTGAACATTAATGCATGAAAACCATGTTTGATCTCTATGTTGCATGTGCAGATCCAGAAAGTTTTGTCTGAGGGGGTCCAACTCTGACGTTTTTTTAATTTTTTTTATTTACTTTTATTTTTTAGTTGATGAGGTAGAGATGATTAAAATACCACTAAAAGCAGGCCATTATTGGCCCCCAAGCGAAACGACATCAATGTTAAACAGAAATTTGCCATTATTCATATCTCAGGGTTCATACAAACTCCAGGCAACGAAATTCCATGATTTTTCCATGATATTTTGTGATTTTCCATGATGCAAAACAATAATACAAAACTGATTTAGTTCACTGATAGCCAACATTCCCGACATAGTTTAAGAACTTTTGTTTGAATTGTTGTGATCATGTCCATTTTGAGGCTTTGAGCGCTTACATACCTATTCCAAAGAAAGGTTGCTTCTAGGATTTTAGAAGGGGCCAAATCTCGGCACTTTGTGGGTCAAAATTTTGGACCAATTTCGGGAATACCACAATCCCACACACTAATAGCAACTCTGCCAGAGCATTTTTCAGCTTTTCATGATGATTTTTAAAAATTCCATGACTTTTCCATGATAAAGGTAGAAAAATCAAAATTCCATGATTTTTCCAGAAAAAGCTGTTTTCCATGATTTTTCAAGATCTGTAAAAACCCCGATATCTAAAGGGAAAACAGCAAACTATTGTCAATGTAGTTAACAAAGGCAGCTATGTATGAGCCAGCACATTTCACCTCGCCCCACTGAATGTTTGAGCATATACTTTTAAAGATTAGCTTTACCCATATGACATATTAACCATTCTAATGCACTTGCTTTTGTAACCCAACGTTTGATTAGATATCGTCAAAAATTTGCGACAGTATATCCTGCGATATATTATCTGAAATAGTTAACATCATTAATTACGTCACATTTCGTTGGATGACGTGCCGCTTTATGCAGCTTGCAACGCTCTAATTTGAGACGAGACTGCAGAAGTGCATTAGAATGGGGATAACCATATTAAAAATTTTCATTTGGAGAGGTATATCATCGGATATACGGTTGGAAATCACATTTTACAGCTCCGCTCGAGTGTTGCCGTAAAACTAAATTTCTGACCGCATATCTGACTATATACCTCCCCAAATGAAAATTTTGAATACAGTTATCCCCTAATTTTTTGATAGACTGACCCAAATATCCTTACCAAAAAATCATTTTGAAGTCACAAAAGTCACTAAAACTTACCTTCTAAGATCCTGTAAATGTTTAATTATCTCGTCTTCTGACATTTTGGAACTCTCTTGTTTATAGAGAGGAAGATCACATGGTCCGAAACTACTCGTGGATAGAGGCCTATAACAAACAACATATCAGCTATTAAACCAGGCATTTAGTTAAGAGTGCAAGCAAAAAAAACTTTCTTATTTCTCAACCAAAACATATGTTGTGGGTACTCAAAAGAACCGTCTCAATGAGACGGTTCTTTTGAGCACCCTAAACATATTTAAAACTGATGGGCAAGAATATATATTTACAATTTTACGCTCAAACATTTTGTTTATCTAAACCTGTGTTAAACCCTTAACTCTTTGCCCAATGGAAATTTTTCATGCTTTTTTGTTGTCTGCTGATTTTTTCTCAAAATCAAGTTTTTTCGAAAAATTCTTTCAGGAATATCTTCTGAGTGTCAAACAGATTGGATCCACAGGGTGCCCACTCTTAGTCTGAAATGAAATTCCCTGACTTTTCACTGACTTTTCCCTGACCAAAATTCATTTTTCCCTGACATTTAATTTATTTTTACCGCGCGTTCACCTCTGCCTCCTCCCCTTACACCCGTCTGCTACACCCGCGTTTTATTAATACTGACATCAATCAAACTTAATCCTTGAAATGTATGAGCTTTACATCAGAAATATGTGTTTAAATAAAAAAAGACAAAAAAGGCAGCAAGTGTGTAAGAAAAGAACATTAAATACATTTTTGTTGCATAAGATTATTTGTTTATATGTTATACTGCTTACCTGAGCTGTTTGCCTCATGGTTTCAGAGAATTTTTCCAGTTTTTTTTTAAATATGAGTCTATGGGAGCAAATGACCCCCAGGACATGGCCAATTTGGACCTCAGGGGCATGGTTGGCAAGATTTATGCAGGGGATCACTAAACATTGATATATACATAATATATTAGATGTGGGCCTAATGGTTTTAGAGGGGTTTTTTTCCATTTATAGTCAATGGACGATAATGACACCCAGGGTGTTGACAAATTTTGACCCCAGGGGCATGGTTGGCAGGATTTATGTAGGGGACCACTGGACATTGCTTTATATCAAATATATAAGCTGTGGGCATGAACTTAAATGGCGTGAACTCTGATGGCTAGCTCAACTTTTAATTTTTTTTTATGTCTATGGGAGCTTTATGTTGCCCATGGGCCATGGCAACTAGAGTTCCAGTCCAGTCAGCCCAAAAACCTTATGCATCCTTTCCCCTGCTATATGACTGCTTTACATGAAATTTGATCACAACTCGAGATATATACTTCTTTGAAAATGTGAACAGACAACGACAACAGACCATCAATATACCCATTAACATACCTCACTTCAGTCTTTGACTCGGGCGAGTTAAAACAATGTGACCACAAATTAGGTCTAGATTAAAATAACAGTTACTAACCAAGAGAAATATAACTGGTTTGCATATTATATTCACCCTTAAACTATTGAAGTTATCATCTCATATCTGTTTGTTCAATTTTTGAGGGATTAACAAAGCATGATTTTAAAATTCCCTGACTTTTCCCTGACTTTTGAAGATTTTCTAATTTCCCTGACAATTTTACAGAATTCCCTGACTTTTCCCTGACCTTGAAGAATAATCAAATTTCCCTGACTTTTCCCTGACGGGTGGGCACCCTGAATTCCAGATCCCAGGGGGGGGGGGGGGGGGGGGGTACTCTAATTTTTTCCGCATACGTAGGCTCGGCCCCAGCATCTACCGTTCACCCCAAAAAAATATCAGGAATTTCAAGCACCCCAAAAAAATATTTGAAATTTTAGCAAAGTAAGTAAGGTTGCAAAGATCAGGAATCGATACAATCAAGTACCACACCTGACCCAGGATACCAATGGGAAAGTGACAAACTCACAGAAGACACCACAAACGAGAGCCAAGAGGTCAGCCCTTTCCCAGCAGGTGACCACGAAGCACATATAAACAGACGCCCACAAAACATAGCAAACACAAGACAGAACAAAAACATAAAAGATCCACAAAAGAAGTACCGCCTTGGAACGGTCAGTAAAATATTTTACTGGAGGGCTTAAACCGGTTTAACGGCGCCAACCTCACCCTTAATTCAGATGTGGATCAAGACACATAGATATTTGGTTTGCATGAAAGACCCCTAACTTATCAATGCATCATCTCCTAAAACATATAAATCAAGATATAACAAGGAGATAAAGCAAGGATAAGGACTCAACAGTAAATTAAACTGAATACCGGAGTAAAAGAAATCCAACAGGTAAACCCCGGTGGGCCCGACAAACAGCCAAAGCATCAGGCCCCTACCATCTCATCAATAGATAAGTCTTTAAGTCCGAACCATCATAGAGTCTGAAGTCCGACCCACCAGCGTGCAATTAAAGAGGGAAGCAAAGTTGCCAACTGTGATTGGGTTGACTACCAAGCATGCAGTCTGTTGCAATACATTAATGTTATAGCCAATCTTTTTATAATGGGAAATTATTTTAATGAACTGCGCTGAAAAATTATTAGAGCCAACAATCTTCTTCAACTTATACACCAAGTCACCATAGAAATCAGGTTCCGAAAGTCCTTGGCGCAAGAGAGATTTAAGTCCAACTTGGAATTTAGAAATCAAATCAAAGTATCGTCTATAAAATTTTGAAAATGTTTTGCGAAGTTTATGATACCGATAGCCCTGTTTAAGAAGTATCTGAGTTAACAATTTATTGCGAGTGTTGAAGTCAGTAACATAGCTAGATGCTCTAGAAAAACGAATGAGTTGAGAGATATAGACTCCATAGGATGTAGAACGAGGAACATCACCATCTAAAAATGGGAAATTGACAATTTCAAAATCAAAGTCGTCACGTTTATCATAAATTTTGGTAGAAACAATACCATTAGAAATTGACAAATGCAAGTCTAAAAATGCGGCTTTGGTATCAGAGGCATTGGCTTTATTAAGTTGGAGCTCTGAAGGGTATATTTGACTAACCATATTTTCAAAATAAACATTATTAATATTTAAAATATCGTCCAAATATCTGGAAGTAGTGTTAACCGCATCAATAACATCAGCCTGCTTATCATCAGAAAGAGACATCATAAAGTCCCTTTCATAACAAAACAGGAATAAATCTGCAACCAGGGGAGCACAATTAGTGCCCATAGGAATCCCAACTACTTGTCTATACCCAAATATATCCCAATTCTGTACCTTGACTTTAAAAAAAGATCCTAAATTGCATAGAAATGACCCTCAAACTAGCCTAATTTTGTGATGACCCCCAAAAAATATCCACAAAATCTTCATACCCCAAAAAAATATTAATTTTTCTGAAATCCCCAAAAGATATTGAAATTCAGAATTTTGAACCCCAAAAAATGGGCCGAGCCTACGTATGTGTGAAAATATCAGAGTACCCCCCCCCTGGGATCCAGATCAGGCCCAACGTTTTGTCAGGTCTAATCTGGGTCTAATCTGTTTGCAAAATTTATCAGCAGATGACACTAGGAGATAATGAATTAAACCCTTAAAGGGCTAAAAGTCGACCTGGCCCCGAGGTTATAAAACTTTTTTCATGCTCAACTCAGCTGAGCACAAATTGATCCTGCTAAATGTTAAAATGCCAACAATTGTTGGCATAAACATTTATTAGCATGATAAATACAACATAATAGAGACTTAAAGCAAGAAACTTCTTTATTTGTCGTTATTTTAGTTTTTATGAGCAGTTGAAATTTCATGCTTGAGCATGAAAAAAGTTTTATAACCTCGGGCCAGTTTGACTTTTTTCCTGACTAGTGATGACTTTTGTTTTCTGCTGATAGCCTTTGTGAACAGATTTGACCCAGATCAGGACCCACAAAATGTCAGCGCTGACCTGGATCCAAACTGTTTCATACTCTGATGGAATTCCTGAAGGATATTTTTTGAAAAAAGCAGCAGATAACAAAAGTATGTGGCTGGACCAGGGTCCTTCTCATGACCTCACTCCGAACCCATACATGTCAGATTATAAATTATAGATTTTTATGAAAAAATCAATTATGCAACATTATTAAATATCTCCAGATGGTCTTACTTATTGAGCGTAAATTGTGATTTTCAAATCAATGAAAATATAATTTGGTACATTTGGGAAAAATGTAGAAATATACTCAAACAAAAAAGAAACGTCCGATTTTCATGGTACTGTATCTTTCGATCTAGTTAAGATGTTCACAACAAAAATAAAACCAAAATGTTTGTCAAACGTCGGACACACAAAAATTGGTGATTATTTGATTTTATCTTCTTATCTTGAAGGGTTATTGAACCTAATGTGCACACAGCTATTTCCATTATCATCAGGAAGTTATTCATCAAAACGTGATTCATTTTACGTTAAATGGCAGCCAGGATCGTCCGACTATGAAAACATCTAAAAATTCCACATCTGCTTAATGAACGACCAAAATTGCAGTTCAAAACCTTTAATTTACAAAATTAACTGAAATTACCTCCCTTTGAATAAAACTAACAATTTTAGATCTTCCAAAGCTCCTTAACCTAACATTTTATTGAGACAGTTTTTGTTTTAACGTGTTGTGTTTGTTTATGACAACAATTACACAAAAGAGAACAACAAAAACTATGGCTGAAGTCATGCATCAAAGGTTTACTAAATCTGTGTTTTATATCCTACCCCTTACTCCAAAATCATCCGAAAATTTTCATTATCAATTGTTTTGGTGCTGATTGGTCTTCATTAATGTTGAAATGCTTGTGATGACGAAAAAAATCAAATTTGTCCGATTCTGTTGATTATCAAAATGCTGGGCCAAAAATGAATTTTCTGAGTGTTTTCACGCATGCTCGTGATCAATGTTTTGTGACGTCAGAGTATGTTACAGATTAATGGCTGTGGTCGTAAAAGCAATGCATACAGCTAGCAAGCATAACATCTTACTATAGAGCTTGCTCAACGATGTTTAAATGCGCGTAAAATTCGGGATTATGATGGACACACAAGCTATTGATGCTGTGACTTTTGATTTTAAGGGTACTCGTGTTCGCTGCTTTGTCAGCGGCTCTACTGATTACCAAATGAATTTCTCTTAGGTGAAAAACGTTTCTAAATGATAACAGTTGGTAATTTGAAAATTTAAATGAAATGCGTTCATACATTTGGCACCGGCAGACATAAACTTCAAGCGGACGTAACTTTTTTTATTTCAGTATAGTAGCAATTTTCAAAGGACAAGTAGGAAAAAAAGTAGAAAAAGGTGGAAAAAAGCATGGGTGAAAGTTCAAAATTTCTTAAATCCTGAACTTTTGAAATTCAATACTCAAAACAAGCAGTATGACTAGAAAATAATAACAATTACAAGTTAATTGGTAAGTTGTTTTATGACATACTGAAAGAAGATCAGAGAATCTATTATAATCGGCTGAATTCATCATTTTGAGGACTAATCCTGAAAACTTTCAACTATGAAAAAGAAGGAAAGGTAGGGGAAAGTAGGACTACTTGTAAGCCTGAAAATACTGCAATACATACCTTGCCGACCAAGCAAATGGCATCCTGTGATGGCCTATATTAGCACAGAACTGCTTCATCTGTCTGTACACTTTACTGGCCCCTTTAGGGTCTGGCCCCTTTAAGTAGTGCTCTACTGCCTGTGAGATAGGACCCTGCAGTACCTTTTCTATCTTAACAAACACGTAGATCTCAGAGTGTCTTCTTATCACAGAAAATATACCCTGTAAAACATATACATATATATGATATATTAAAAGAGTGTGTAATTAAAAATTAATTTTCTTTTACTCAACCAAAACATATAATGTAGGTACTCAAAATAGATGGTTCTTTTGAGCACCCAAAACAAATATTTAAACTGATAGAAAACTAGAGGGTCAAGATTACCCTTAATGGCTCACATGAAATGTCACTGTCACAGTTTTAAGTCCAATGAGTTATAGACTTTTAGCAATGTGTAAAATTATTGTCAGTTACGCACTCTTTTCTGGGGGCCTGTAATTTTCCTTAAGCCAGTTTTGGCTAAAAAACCTCAGCTTTTTATATATTATACTACACCTTACATACATCCCAGGCTTGATCCTGAAATTTGGCTGAAGTGTTCCAAATGACTTATGAGTTTCAGTATTCACACCAACTCTATTTTAAGATGCAACATATTTACCATTTTATTTTTTGACAACAACCATTTCTCATCGATTCCATTCAGTTCTGGCATGGTATCTTTCCCCTCGACTGTATTCAGTCTGTCCATAGCATGCTGCAGATCAGCCGGAATCATGTTCTCTATCTCTGGCTCATTCAAGTCCATGTGGAAATCCTCTGATAACTTCCGGCAATCTTTGGCATCATACAGGGCAAAGGTCAAGTAGAATGGTTCAGGCTGAAATTGAGATCAGTCTGTGTTAAAGAATTTTCCCACAGAAGCTAAGGTGGTTGCTGTGAAGGTTTCCCGGTAACATAGCCCAAATATTGTCTTTTGTTACTTTTTACTAAAACTATTTTAGAAAATCAGCATTTAAAGAATTTTACCAGAGAAAATGAAGTCATCCCTAAATGAGCTGTGTAATTTAAGCCATAAGTGAGAAGCAAAGGAGCAGAGCATCTTAGCAGCATGGCCGCCACCATGGTTGATTAAGGGGATAACTGTATGCAAAATTTTCATTTGGGGAGGTAAATCGTCGGATATATGGTCAGAAATTTAGTTTTACGGCGTCATGCAAGCAGAGCCGTAAAACGTGATTTCCGAATGTATATCCGATGATAGACCTCCCCAAATGAAAATTTTGAATATGGTTATCCCCATCCTATTGCACTTTTGTAGTTTCATCTCAAATTGGAGCGTTAAAAGACGCATAAAGCTGCACACCATCAAAAGAAATGTGACGTAATTAATGACGTCAAACTGTCAGTGATATACTGTCACAAATGTTTGACATTATCTGATCAGATGTCACGTTACTAAATCAAGTGCATTAGAATGTTGTCTAAAAAGTATAAAAACTATATTTTACAAGAGTCTAGATGGTCTGTGTAGCTGAGGTGGTTGCGGTGAAGGTTTCCTGGTAACATAGCCCAAATATTGTCTTTTATCATATGACGTCCGGTCTGGGAGTGATATAATGCCATGCAATAATATTGATAATCCACTACATATTTTGGCAACGTTATGTATTGAAGACCGTAATAATGTCATTTTAATATGGCAAAATCTTAACGTTTTCATGCAAAAACCTGATTTCAAAGTAGTTTAAGGGTCATCTAACATTCATGCTCCTATATTATTGAATTTATTAAACTTGTTGAGAAAAAGCGATACAATGCTCGGCAAGCCTTGCATTTTATCACTTTTCCCCAACTTGTTTAATAAATTCAATAAAATTCATGTAAGATCATCTATGTATTCTTTATTTATTTTATAAATCCAATAACTTTAAATTTTTAAAGTCACATAAGTTTGTCTGTAATAACTTATTGTAAACACTTACATTTGAAAATTTCCTAGCCAATCCCTCGTCTCCAAGGTTCACCTGTAACTTGAGTTTAAAGTCTAGGAGCTGTACCATGAATCTCTCACCAAACTTTCTACACTCAAGTACCTAACTCTACTAAACACTTACATTTGAAAATTTCCTAGCCAGTCCCTCGTCTCCAAGGTTCACCTGTAGCTTGAGTTTAAAGTCTAGGAGCTGTACCATGAATCTCTCACCAAACTTTCTCCACTCAAGTACGTAACTCTACTAAACACTTACATTTGAAAATTTCCTAGCCAGTCCCTCGTCTCCAAGGTTCACCTGTAGCTTGAGTTTAAAGTCTAGGAGTTGTATCATGAACCTCTCACCAAACTTTCTACACTCAAGTACGTAACTTTACTAGACACTTACATTTGAAAATTTCCTAGCCAGTCCCTCGTCTCCAAGGTTCACCTGTAGCTTGAGTTTAAAGTCTAGGAGTTGTATCATGAACCTCTCACCAAACTTTCTACACTCAAGTACGTAACTTTACTAGACACTTACATTTGAAAATTTCCTAGCCAGTCCCTCGTCTCCAAGGTTCACCTGTAGCTTGAGTTTAAAGTCTAGGAGTTGTATCATGAACCTCTCACCAAACTTTCTACACTCAAGTACGTAACTTTACTAGACACTTACATTTGAAAATTTCCTAGCCAGTCCCTCGTCTCCAAGGTTCACCTGTAACTTGAGTTTAAAGTCTAGCAGCTGTATCATGAACCTCTCACCAAACTGTTTAGGAAAAACATCAATCTCCGGGCCGATTGTGTCATCCTCTTCTTCTAACACAAGCCTCTGTAAAACATAGGGCCAGTTAAGCAATTTTTTTAGCGTAAAATTGCCATTATTTTCTTATCCATCAGTCTAAACATGTGTTTTGGGTGCTCAAAAGAACCGTCTCATCGAGACGGTTCTTTGGAGTACCCACAACATATGTTTTGGTTGAGAAATAAGAAAAATGATTTTCAGTTACGCACTATTATCTGGGGGTCTACCTTCACAAGTCCCTGCCTAAAATCCCCACACTAGTAGGACCTAAATGTTAACATAATAAGTTCGTTTTGATGCCGTCAAACTGTTTTGAAACATTTTGTTGTAGATGTAGCCATGACATTGTTTTGATGACGATTCTCTTCAATGACGTGACTGTTTGTTAAGTGACGTCACATAAGCTCTTCATCCAGTTCATTTCTTAGAGTTCCCCCCTGTTGCTTTGAAGATGCACCACCATACGGTGTAAGGGTTTTCAATTGAGCTTTCAACATGCTTAACTATATTTAAACTGGTGAATGTTTATCTCGAACACAAAAATACTTGTGTCCGAAGTTTGATGTACATCAAATAATCATACGCATGGGTTTTTATAGAAGTGTAAAAAAACATTTAATTTTACCAACCGACCAATCAAAATCACCGAAAAAACGATAAAAACATGGAGTTAGAATTATATGGTAGCATTAATTACTCACTTGTTAACATTGGAAGTCAGGAGAAATCCTCACCAAGTATGTCAACAATCAAGGATAATACTACTGGTGGACAGAAGGAAATTTCTCCTCCTAGAGTTTATAATTGGACTTAACGTTACAAATGAGTAGCGTCATTTGTTACGCCTTTTCTGATGTCACGTACGTTATCGTGAACTTGACGTTGTTGCTAAGTAGTGAAAATGTATTGAAAGTTGTCATTATTGTCAGGGCTCAGAATAGAAATAAATTGTAGTTTAGGAACTTACAATCGAAGTTCTTTGTTTTTGTTGTATTTCTTGTAAGAGAGGTGGCGGGATGTGAGAACTGGTAGTAGCTCCCTGGAAGAAGTTTAGGGAGCTACTACCAGTTCTCACATCCTGCCACCTCTCTTACAAGACCCGTGGCCATGTGTACAGCTCTTGCGTGCGGAGCGCCATGCTCCATGCCAGTGAAACTTGGTCACTTACCAAGAAGAACCTGCAGCGCTTGCAACGCAATGATAGGGCCATGATCAGACAGATCTTCAGTATCAAGCCAGAGGATGTGGCCAGGTTAAGGTCAAGCGAGCTACTGGCAAAGCTTCAGCTTGAGGATCTCGACCTCATTTTGAGAGAGAGAAGGCTTCGCTGATTTGGGCATGTGGAGCGTTCGAGTGGTGCAATCAGAACAGCATATGATATGCAGATTGACGGCAAACGGGGGGCAGGGAGGCCCAAGCAAACATGGAAGAAACTGACAGAGAAAGACTGCCGTGAGTGGAAGCTCACCACAGTTGACCCTCAAGAAAGGAGAACCTGGAGATCTGGTGTGAGATCTGCTATGCGTGCAGCTAGCCAGTTACCTTGAAAGGGGCCCACTGATGTGGATGATGCCCCTGCACCTGCATGTTAATCAAAAATCCGATTATGATGATATGATATTCCACTATCAGGAAAATCGCCACATTAACTGGTAATAACATACTTACCGATACATTAGAGTAGACACTGAAAAGATTCTGTCTTCCTTCTTGTCTGGCCCTGTTCATCATCGTATCAGATTCCTTCGAAAACTGAAAAATAAAAAAATAAAACATGTACTGCAAATTCGGAAATTTGTGAGGATATTATTTGCGCGAAACTTCACATTCGCGAAGTTTTGTGAAAATAATATCCTCGCGAAATGGGGAAATCATTCTGTCATTTGCTGGTGTAGGTAAATTATGCCCTAGTCTCCAATTTTTAGTGTGGCAAATATGTCTTTTAAAGTTATTCGCGAAAACAAAATTCTTGCGAAAATTTTGAAATTTACAGTATATTGTGCAGGTTTGCTTTTTAGTCTGCTACATATATTCAAATGCACTTCAGACTAGATTTTATTATGGAAGCAAACACTATGAACCCTGATCAGACTGCTCGTCTTGATCTTATACATATTCCTACAAAGTTTCATCAGAATATATTGTTATGCGGTCATGCATTAAGTGGCAATGCCTAAGTAGTCCTTTTAATACCACTAAGGGTTGCATTGTACTAGAAAATAACCACTTAAAGTACTGAAGTACTGGTGTCGGCTCTGACAGACTCCCGACTGTATCATGTGGTCAGTTGTATTTGTAGTTGTACAACAACATACCATCTTTTCAACCTATATAATTTGTCAAAAATACAGAGCAACCATTTAAATTCAAATACCATGTAGGGTTGTATTGTACCTGAAAATAAAAACTTAAGCTACTAGACACAAGGTCGACGGACGGACAGGTAGATGGACAGCCCCATGCCATAATACCATAGGGCCAATTAAGCAAAAATTGTCAGCGTAAAATTGCTATTATTTTCTTACCCATCAATTTAAACATGTGTTTTGGGTGCTCAAAAGAACCGTCTCATTGAGACGGTTCTTTTGAGTACCCACAACATATGTTTTGGTTGAGAAATAAGAAAATAATTTTCAGTTACACACTCTTATCTGGGGGCCTGTAATACGACCGTTATTATTTCAAAACGGGCGTATAAAAAAGAAAATGTGCTCAATTATGATTTTACATACCTTCATGACATCAGGGTGGGCAAAATTCTCCAAACTGACTTCATCTCCCCTACCAGAAAATGCATCATCTGAAAAAGAATATAGGGATCAAACATTTTTTTCATGCATTACCATTTGCCGGATCCCGAGGAAGCTGTTTGAACATGAGGCCGATAGGCCGAGTGTTCAAACAACTCCCAAGGGACCCGGCAAGTGTTAATGCAATGAAACAAGCATGTGTGATAGTTTTTCTTGCATATTTTAGCTCATTCGAACAGAAAACACTGCTAAAACCTTTAAAAATGTCCATTTCTTTACACTGGATTTCCCTAAACAAAATGGCGTTGGCTGTAAACTTTCGAATGTCATAATGTCTTCACAAGGTCATAACCGAACGCAACATTTTCATGGAAAAAAGCATTGGCCAAATGATCAGTCTGGTCCACCACACTTTCCGTATAATGTCATGCAATTAACACATGGCTCATTTTAAGTATTTTCAAGTTCAAAGCCATGTTCAAACAGCACGTGAATCTCCTGATTTGAACATGGATTTTTGTTCATTTGACAATGGGTTAAAACAGCAGTATACGAATAGATACCCATGCAAGAATTATAATTCTTTGCATGCTCGGTAATGTTTCATGCATTTGTTGACATCTGCTGACTTCTTCCAAAATCAATTTTTTCAAAAAATTCTTTCAGGAACACTATAAGAGTGTCAATAAGTTTGGATCCAAATCAGGGCCGACGTTGCGTCGGCCCTGATCTAGGTCCAAGCTGTTTGCAAAGGATATCAACAGATGACAAAAATCATCACTTGCCACAATCAACTTTTTCAAAAAAATATTTCAGGAACACTATCAGAGTGTCAAATAGTTTGGATCCAGATCAGGGCCGACATTTCGTCCGCCCTGATCTGGGTCCAAACTGTTTGCAAAGGATATCAGCAGATGACAAAATCATCGCTTGCAAGGAGAGAGATAAAGCCGCCAATCAAGTTATGGCCCAGTCAACAAGGCTTGGGTAATGTTGGTCATAATCACTCAACCCATTTATGCCAAATAGGACCATCCACTTTACTGTTTTTATCGTGTTGGAATGGGCTATTTTTCATTATAAGGGGCTGCAGGTCAAATTTTCGAATGATTATGGTTGTTGGATTTGGGTCTCGTGATAGCAAACAGTGAAGACCCGGATGAAATGCTGAATTTTCATGCACATGATGGTTTGTTTGATTTGATTCTTTACGTCCCATTTTCAGTTATGTAGTGAAGGGTCTTCCTGGGTTGAACCAGTACTAAGCAAGGATTAATGTGTCTTGCTAAAGGACACAACACAGTGACATCTGTGAGCAGGTCTGGGGAATCTCGGAAACACGCAATCAAAATTATCGTTCAAATGTGCTACCACGCTTGAGATTGGCAGACTTGCTAACAGAGGTAGTTATCCTACAACTGCGTCGCGGTTCTGAGTGATAGAAATTCGACTATTGGTTTATCATTTCGGCCTGTTTCAGCTGATTTGATCGATCTTTTTTCGGATGCATTCAGACCAAGGGGTGAGAAGCTAAACGGTAAACAAACCAAATTTTCAGGAAAAAATCACCAAATTGAACCCTCTTCTGACAGAAACCCGTAATTTTTTTCTCACCCTTTTCACATCAATTTTATCATTGATTTGTGGCCGAGGTTCTGATGGTTAAATATTTATTTGTAATCTTTTATTTGTGTGTTGTTATGTTTCTGAATCTAGGGCACCAACTCGCAAAAGGCACGATTGCGTGTTTCTGAGATTCCCCAGACCTGGTGAGGCTCGAACCCCCGGCCCCTCGGCCTCGAGTCAAAGCTCTACCACTGAGTCACTGTGCTCCCCGCACATGATGGAACCATATTAATAATTAAATTGCAACACTGGATTGACTGAAATCAGAAAATGATATAGTGTAAGCAAAAACTTCAACACCAATTATCGCTTAATGCAGGTCAAAAGTATTGAAGAATGCTTTTGGCTACCATTTTCCATTAAGACCTTTATTTTGTCTATTTTTAAGTGGCCGCTTAAGATAGGTTTAACTGTACATCCAACCACTGTCCACCATTAGGGTGTGTACCAGGCTTAAATCTTGTAGATCAAAAGTGTAAAATATGTTTATGAATGAGGAAATGGAATTACTGTAGGAATGAATTTTATTTTTGTGGATTTTATCGATGTGTAAACTCCGGCGACTCACTCACAAACTGAGTCAAGCCCGAAGGGCTTTATGTAAAGTGTGTGAGTCGCCGGAGTTTACATATCAATAAAATCCACAAACATAACAATTCATTCCTTATTATTCCAACGTTGGAACAAAACAGCACATTTGTAAAGGGTTGTTGACAGTATTTTAAATTTTAAAGCCCGCAAAAGGAAAATAGTTTGTAACTGCTGTCCATGAAAGATGGTGCAACCATCTTGAAAGTTCTGTCAGCTCAAAACTATGCTTTGCTAAATAATGATTAAAATGGCATTCTATTAGGAGTGAATATGCGAGTATGAGCTCAAAAACAACTCCATTTAGTTTGGAATTGTTTTTTTTTTCAAACAGCTTGCTGGGCTCAGTGAAGAACATTTAGATTTAGGCCCTTCCAGCGATCGACAGGTTTTAAAAAGCACCTGCCTTTACATGTCCCTGCCTAAAATCCCCACATTAGTTGAACCTAAGCCTAAAAAGTCCGCTTTAATGCCATTAAACTGTGTTAAAACATTTCGTTGTTGATGTAGCCTTTCTGTATTGACATTGTTTTGATGACGATTCTCTTCAGTGACGTGACTGTTTGTTAAGTGATGTCACATAACCTCGTCTTAGAGTTCCCCCCGTTGTTTCGAAGATGCACCACCATACGGTGTAAGGGTTTTCAAAATGAGCTTTCAACATGTTTAACTATATTTAAACTGGTGAATGTATTATCTTGGGCACAACAATAACTGTGTTCGAAGTTATATGTACAGTTTGTTATTATTAACACTATCTAAGCACTGTGTAATCAAGGCAGATATCAACAACAAATATTCATGTGCATGCCATCGGTTTTTATCAAAGTGTAAAAACAATTTAATTTTACAAATGGACCAATCAAAATCGCCAAAAAACCTTAAAAACATCGAGTTGAAATTATAAAGCCATGAAAAAAACTATATCCATTGTAAAATTGACTCCTCTAAAATGTTAAAAGGACATCCTACCTCTTGGCCTTTCCATTGAGATCTGTGACAATGTTTCTGCGGCGGTTCTCACTTTGTCAAGAACCTTAATCCAGTCTTCCATCTCAGCCTCGGTTTCTGCAGCAAGTAAATAGGTCTTATCTGACATTCTCACTTCAAAACAGTGTTTTCCTTTCTTGGAATTCTGCAAAAAATTGAACAAATTGCTATGAGGTCATTTTTCGAGATTATTTAGCTGTCATAACAGCTGTCTTGTTGGCACATCGATATATAGTGTTGATATTTTTTCATATTGGGGTCTGACAGAAAGAATACCACCTAAGCTGGTGCTAGGGAGCATGAGAGGTGTTGCATATTCTATAAATTCTCATGAGCAGATTCAATAAAACCAAGTCTGCTGTTTTCTAATTTTGTAGGTTCTCTTTATTTCTAAGTGATCCGGTTTTCCAGATTTTTTCTGTATTTGAGAAGCAAAAGCTATGGAGAGAATGAGCGTTTTGGGCAGGCTCATCAGAGCCTTTGCTGCCTGTTGAACCAAACTTTTGTGTGCTGGCACATAAATTAGGGGATAACCGTATTCAAAATTTTCATTTGGGGAGGTATATCGTCGGATATACGGTCAGAAATTTAGTTTTACGGCGACGCGTAAGCGGAGCCGTAAAACGTGATTTCCGGACGTATATCCAACGATATACCTCCCCAAATGAAAAATTTGAATATGGTTATCCCCATTCTAATGCACTATTAACATTTTCCCTTCAAAAAGACAGTGCAAATGTACTTTGTTGCGCCTATACGTCCAGCGACGTCAGCTGCATAAAACCGCTTGCCAGCTGAATATATTCACTTGTCAACCAATGAAAAGCGAGTTACATAATGACGTCGGGTTTCCGACAGTATATCACAGGATATACTGTCGCAAATTGATGCTGTTATCCAATCAGACGTCGCGTTGCATTTGCAAGTGCATTAGAATGCATGTTACACATATATGTAAGTGAGCCCTTTTCTAATGGGCTAGCCTATTAGCTTTTATGAAGGAAATAAGGAAGATATTGTCATTTGGTTGAAAAGAGCATTCTGGAAAAATGATAATTGCTTTAAACTCTTTGCTTGCTTGCGGCGACTTCTGTCATCTGCTAATAACCTCTGCAAACAGGTTTGAACCCAGATCAGGACCATCAGAACATCGATCCTGATCTGGATCCAAACCCTTTGACATTCTGATAGTGTTCCTGATTGATTTTTTGAAAAAGTTAATTTTGAAAAAAGTCAGCAGACAACAACAAAAGCATGAAAAATGAGTCAGCATGCAAAGAGATAAATGACAAACCTTGACAATTTCTTGAGCACAGTCTAGGAATATGGCACCTTTAGCATCCCCCTTTCTCTCATCTTTATAGAACTCCAGAAGGTAGGTCTGATCAGGCTGCTGTTTCACGCAGAAGTATCTCCTCTTGAATTGCTGAAATTTTGAATGATTAAACCATAAACAGCAGACATTATTTTTTCTCCTGCAACATCAAAACTGTTTTGTTAATTCCTGATACAGGGTTCATACAGGCAAGTATGAGTAAGATTCAAGGACTTTTGAAGGACTTCTAAAAGCTTCTCCAACTGTTTTCAAGGACTTAAAGTTATTGAAAAATACTGATCTAAGTGGTAAAATTCTACTTCAGAATACTAGACTGAGACAATCGAGACATTAGTACTGGAGAATTAGTATAAAATTGTTGTGCTTTTATTCTGCACCAAGTAAAGGCACAACAATTTTATACTGATTTAGGTCTCTATCAACTGTGCTAAGATCTACAGAAAATAGTAGAATTCACTTTTGAGTGATTTCCAGGACTTTTCTAAGCAAATTCAATTTTCAAGGAACTTACAAGAAAGCCCTCTTAATTCAAGTGCTTTTCAAGGCTGTGCAAACCTTGCAGCAGACATCACTTTTTCTCCTGCAACATCAAAACTGTTTTTGTTAATTTCTGTTATGTGACTGCAGGTGCTCTTTCCTCCTGTTTAGGATTCAATATATCATATCATAATCATAATCAGATTTTTGATTAACGTGCAGGTGCAGGGGCATCATCCACATCAGTGGACCCACTTCCAGGTAATTGGGCTAGCTGCACGCAAAGCAGATCTTGAACGCATAGCAATATTTCAAATTTTATATAAAACTCACTATGGCTAATGAAAAAAAATCCAAGTCTTTGTATGATTTTAAAAGTAAAACTAATGCCAGAATCTTGATTTCAAAAGAGTTGTCATTTAGGTTTAAGGAGACTTGATGGCCCAAAAGACTCTGAGTATCCAATTTTTTTCAAAGAACAAAACCAAGGTTACTGAACTTAGGGATGTGTTGATAGTAGGAGAGCCATTTAAAACAATAAAATTTTTATCAACGAATAGAATGTCAAAACTTTAATCTACTATTACATAATTTCAATTTCTCATATGGCATTTTTCTCTGACTACCTTTACAATAACTGGACTTTAGTTAAGAGTGCGTAAACAAAAAATAATTTTCTTATTTCTCAACCAAAACATATGTTGTGGGTACTCAAAAGAACCGTCTCATTGAGACGGTTCTTTTGAGCACCCAAAACATATGTTAAAACTGATGGGTAAGAAAATATTTACAATTTTACGCTGAAAAATTTTGTGAATATATTTACCCTTGTAAAGGTAATGATGTTGTCTTTTCCACTCTCTGGTCCTTTATACAGCCAGCCAGCTTTAGTAATCATCTGAGGTAGTGAGGCTGATGAGTACGTCCGACTGATTGTGTCCTAAAATATAGATTAAGGTAGAACAGCACTTATGGACATGTGAGGCTGATGAGTATGTCCGACTGATTGTGTCCTAAAATATATATTAAGGCTGATGAGTATCTCCGACTGATTGTGTCCTAAAATATATATTAAGCTAGAACACTACTGATGAGTACGTCAGACTGATTGTGTCCTAAATATATATTAAGGTAGAACAGCACTTATGGACATGCGAGGCTGATGTGTATGTCCGACTGATTGTGTCCTAAAATATATATTAAGGTAGATCAGGACTTATAGACATGTGAGGCTGATGAGTAAGTCTGACTGATTGTCCTAAAATATATATCAAGGTAGAACAGCACTTATGGACATGTGAGGCTGATGAGTATGTCCGACTGATTGTTTCCTAAAATATATATTAAGGTAGATCAGGACTTATAGACATGTGAGGCTGATGAGTATGTCGGACTGATTGTGTCCTAAAATATATATTAAGGTAGATCAGGACTTATAGACATGTGAGGCTGATGAGTATGTCGGACTGATTGTGTCCTAAAATATATATTAAGGTAGAACAGGACTTATAGACATGTGAGGCTGATGAGTATGTCAGACTGATTGTGTTCTAAAATATATATTAAGGCTGATGAGTACCTCCGCCTGATTGTGTCCTAAAATATATATTAAGGTAGAACAGCACTTATGGACATGTGAGGCTGATGTGTATGTCCGACTGATTGTGTCCTAAAATATATATTAAGGTAGATCAGGACTTATAGACATGTGAGGCTGATGAGTAAGTCTGACTGATTGTCCTAAAATATATATCAAGGTAGAACAGCACTTATGGACATGTGAGGCTGATGAGTACGTCCGACTGATTGTTTCCTAAAATATATATTAAGGTAGATCAGGACTTATAGACATGTGAGGCTGATGAGTATGTCGGACTGATTGTGTCCTAAAATATATATTAAGGTAGAACAGGACTTATGGACATGTGAGGCTGATGAGTATGTCGGACTGATTGTGTCCTAAAATATATATTAAGGTGAGCACAACTTATGGACATGTGAGGCTGATGAGTAGGTCCGGCTGATTGTGTCCTAAAATACATATTAAGGTGAGCACGACTTATGGACATGTGAGGCTGATGAGTATGTCGGACTGATTGTGTCCTAAAATAGAATTGAAGGTAGAACAGGACTTATGGACATGTGAGGCTGATGTGTAGGTCCGGCTGATTGTGTCCTAAAATATATATTAAGGTAGAACAGGACTTATGGACAAGTGAGGCTGATGAGTAGGTCCGGCTGATTGTGTCCTAAAATAGAATTGAAGGTAGAACAGGACTTATGGACATGTGAGGCTGATGAGTATGTCGGACTGATTGTGTCTTAAAATATATATTAAGGTAGAACAGGACTTATGGACATGTGAGGCTGATGAGTATGTCGGACTGATTGTGTCCTAAAATATATATTAAGGTGAGCAGGACTTATGGACATGTGAGGCTGATGAGTATGTTGGACTGATTGTGTCCTAAAATATATATTAAGGTAGAACAGGACTTATTGACATGTGAGGCTGATGAGTATGTCGGACTGATTGTGTCCTAAAATATATATTAAGGTAGAACAGGACCTATGGACATGTGAGGCTGATGAGTACATCCGGCTGATTGTGTCCTAAAATATAAATTAAGGTGAGCACGACTTATGGACATGTGAGGCTGATGAGTAGGTCCGGCTGATTGTGTCCTAAAATAGAATTTAAGCTAGAACAGGACTTATGGACATGTGAGGCTGATGAGTATGTCGGACTGATTGTGTCCTAAAATATATATTAAGGTAGAACAGGACTTATGGACATGTGAGGCTGATGAGTATGTCGGACTGATTGTGTCCTAAAATATATATTAAGGTGAGCACCACTTATGGACATGTGAGGCTGATGAGTAGGTCTGGCTGATTGTGTCTTAAAATACATATTAAGGTGAGCACGACTTATGGACATGTGAGGCTGATGAGTATGTCGGACTGATTGTGTCCTAAAATACATATTAAGGTGAGCACGACTTATGGACATGTGAGGCTGATGAGTAGGTCCGGCCGCTTGTGTCCTAAAATAGAATTTAAGGTAGAACAGGACTTATCGACATGTGAGGCTGATGAGTAGGTCCGGCTGACTGTGTCCTAAAATATATATTAAGGTAGAACAGGACTTATGGACATGTGAGGCTGATGAGTAGGTCCGGCTGATTGTGTCCTAAAATAGAATTTAAGGTAGAACAGGACTTATGGACATGTGAGGCTGATGAGTATGTCGGACTGATTGTGTCCTAAAATATATATTAAGGTAGAACAGGACTTATGGACATGTGAGGCTGATGAGTATGTCGGACTGATTGTGTCCTAAAATATATAATATGAAATAGGCACACCTAATGGGCAACCAACCACTATTTGATCTGAGAGGATAGCGCAGTAAACGGTATTTCTTGTCAGTCGGTACTCGTGTTAGTATAAATAGTAAGGAAGAAGGCAAATGTGAGGAATCGATGCAATTAGTACCACACCTGACCCAGAACACCTTATGGGAAAGTGACAAAAGAACAAGAAAACGTCACATACAGTTCTAAGCGCCTTCAGGTCAGCTCAGACTCAGGGCCGTCACTGTGTATTTCAAAGTGGTCCGACGGAGGAAACCATCGAGTGCTGAAGGCACGAAAGGGCGGAGAGCACGAATGGGTAATCATTCCAGACTATCGTTAGGGGTCTCCCCCGATATTTGTTTTAATTTTGAGCGTTTCTATAGTCGTTTTAATGGGTTTTAATGCGTTTGGGACTAGATTGCAGTCGCTTTGGATCATGTTTTTTTTTTTTGCCAGAAAAGATTTTCCTTGTGGAGTGAGAAACCGAATGAAGGACAAAATCCTTTTCAGACAGTTACGATTTTCACCTTTTTCGTCAGCACGTTACTTTGACATGTCTCCGCAGGTTTTTGTCAGAGGACTTTTAGCACTGATCCTTGGGTCGTGGTTTCGAAAAGATATACACTATAGCCACACCGGGTAGGCGGCAATAGAAAACGCTATCAACAATCGACGAACGCGGATCAAAAATCGATAGAAACAGTGTTTTCGATTGTCATGTATCGCCAGTGTGGCGACAAATGGCAATCGAAAACTCTGTTTCTAACGATTTTTGATCTACGTTCCTCGATAGTTTTGGCTTTTTCGATTGCCGCTCACCCGGTGTGATAGCGTCTTTTCTAGATTTTGGCTGACGACTTCCCTTGTTGGTGACAAAACGTGAGATCTTTGGCTTCATCGTAATGAAGCCGGACCCTAATGTCGAACCAAGACGGCAAAACACTTCTCCGTAAACATGGTCCAGGCCCGGGGTCCGGGCTTCTTTACGGCAAATGACCGTTGAGGGAACCGAAAACTCTTGGGCTAAATTGGAACAGGCATTACTTGTATATCCTTAACGGATTAGACATGGGCTCACGATGTTCATCACAGAAATTACCATGGCTTGATAAATGAGTCTCTGTCTTCGGGGTTTTCGACCATGCAAGCCTCAAACCAACCTGCTCAGTTACAGAGATTAGCTAGAATGCTGAAATTGTATGTGTGTATAGCAAGTTTATTAATTATACTTTCAAGAGATTGGACAACAAAGTCCCTGATCAGACTGCGCGTCTGCGCAGTTTGGTCTGCGCCATTGTTGTTGAAATGCAACTACCTTAGGTTTTCTCGCGACGCGACCCATAACCCATATTTCTGTGATTGCTTGTTTTAACAACTTGGCAAGGTCTATTTATGACCTGCACAACGTTTGGTATTGTCGCATCAGAGGTAAGCTCAAAGAAAAATAAGCCAAAAGGAGAAAAAGGGACACGGCTTGACAAGTTAGTGTAGACTCAGACGAGCCTGTGCAGCCTCCTAAATGATGTTCAGTCAATAGCATAACACGCATAGAGAATTCAAGCGACTAGCAAAGGCCCTGATCAGACTGCGTGTATGCGCAGGCTGATCTGAGTCTTTGCTGGTCGCACATATCACATTGTTGGAAATCTCATGTCGCTGCCTCTTTCAAAGGCGCGACAATGCACGTGTCAGTTGGCGTTACGTCGTGACGTAACGTTAGAAGTATTGTGACGTCACGTCATGGGGATCACACAGCCGCTTGCTTGAAAGAGCTTTGGTTAACGTTCAAGCTCCTGCTGTTAAAAAAAAAATCCCTAAGTCTCTGGGCTAAAATACAACTTAAATATCAACAAAACTAGCGCCTTCGGGATTCACTTTCACTTTTTGTATTTTTTCAATGTTCATGATGATTACGGCACATTTTTTAACGGTAGAAATAGGTTTTTAGTTCGATCGAATCGACTCCGTATAGATACCGGAACTCTCGGTTGACAGAACGGAAATCAGGCCTTCATATAGCAGATGAATAGAACAGAACAGATCGAGCCTCTAATCGTAACAGCAACCAACCCTCGTTGTTGCCGCTTCGCGGCAACAACTCGTTGGTTGGTTGCTATTAAGGTAGAACAGGACTTTTGGACATGTGAGGCTGATGAGTAGGTCCGGCTGATTGTGTCCTAAAATAGAATTTAAGGTAGAACAGGACTTATGGACATGTGAGGCTGATGAGTATGTCGGACTGATTGTGTCCTAAAATATATATTAAGGTAGAACAGGACTTATGGACATGTGAGGCTGATGAGTACATCCGGCTGATTGTGTCCTAAAATATATATTAAGGTGAGCACGACTTATGGACATGTGAGGCTGATGAGTAGGTCCGGCTGATTGTGTCCTAAAATAGAATTTAAGGTAGAACAGGACTTATGGACATGTGAGGCTGATGAGTATGTCGGACTGATTGTGTCCTCAAATATATATTAAGGTAGAACAGGACTTATGGACATGTGGTGCTGATGAGTATGTCCGACTGATTGTGTCCTAAAATATATATTAAGGTGAGCACGACTTATGGACATGTAGGTCCGGCTGATTGTGTCCTAAAATAGAATTTAAGGTAGAACACGACTTATGGACATGTGAGATTGATGAGTTCGTCCGACTGAATGTGTCCTAAAATAATTATTGAGGTAGAACAGCACTTATGGACATGTGAGGCTGATGAGTACGTCCAAATGATTGTATCCTAAAATATAATTTAAGGTAGAACACGACTTAAAGACATGTGAGATTGATAAGTACGTCCGACTGATTGTGTCCTAAAATACATATTAAGGTAGAACAGGACTCATGGACATGTGAGGCTGAGGAGTATGTCCGGACTGATTGTATCATAAAATATATATTTAGGTAGAACAGGACTTATGGACATGTGAGGCTGATGAGTACATCGGACTGATTGTATCCTAAAATATATATTAAGGTAGAACAGGACTTATGGACATGTGAGGCTGATGAGTATGTCGGACTGATTGTGTCCTAAAATATATATTAAGGTAGAACATGACTTATGGACATGTGAGGCTCATTAGTACGTCCGACTGATTGTGTCCTAAAATATATATTAAGGTAGAACAGGACTTATGGACATGTGTCCATAAAGTCACCTTCTTTCAATATGTTAAAAAATAGCTCAAAACTCATATTTTTTTTATAAAAATAACATGGCTTTACAGGCTTTTTAAAAATTGAAAAATTGGAGGTTTAATTTTTAAAAACAATTTCTCCTATTTTAAATAACTGAACAAGAAAAATAACATCTTTTTTTTTCTGGGAATACTCTACATACAGCGTTTGCTGGTTGCACATACTACATTGTTGGAAATCTCATGTTGCGACTAGTAAAGGCTCTGATCAGATTGCTCGCATGGGCAGGCTGGTCTGCGGCTAATACGAGACCTGTTTCATGTTTATTTGAACAAATTTGAATTTCACTTTTTGCGGTTGCATAAACATAAAACAAACACATTTTGCTTTTTCATGCATTATGGACGTGTCCCTGGTATTGCCAAGTAAACAAGATTGCAATTTAAAGCACAGCCATAACACGAGGGCCCTTAATACATCTCCACCCCCCTTTTACTGATTTTAAGAGCTAAAACGGGTATATCTTCTAAGAAAATACACACTTAAGCGTGATTTTTTCTTTTAAGTTTAGAAGAACACTCAGTCTATTTTTCAAATGAGACACAGCCTATGTGTGCCTATTTTTGCTTGGAAACTGGGCTTAATAAGTTCTTCCATACAAGCGCCCAAATGGGTATCTCATGTATAAAATGTGTCTTGGGTGAATTTTGAAAATCAAATTCTCACAACTCATAACTGATTCAATTTCGTAGATATTTTAAGTATCTATCGCCAGTAAAATTGATCACCAAGTATTGAAATTTAGTATTTTGCATACAATTTAGTATTGCTATGGAAACTGTAAACCCTAAAATTTGATGTTCAAGTCGCTACCAAAAAGTAAATATCCAACTGGAATGCTTTATTTTCTTACAGAACACACTTTTATTATTATTTGTGTACAGTATATAAAAGGTTCCAAGAGAAAAACTTCATATATTTTAGAGATATTGTTCGAGAAAGATTTAGTACAATTCGTTTCAGACAGCATTTTTAAACGCTTAAAATTTGACTACTTATCTTCAGAGACTGTTTCAAACCGGAAGATAAAAATTAAGAACTGAGTGTTTGATAACTGCGTAACCCTGGAGATCAGACTAACCCACTGAAATCAATTATTACCAAATATAACGAGAAATGAATGACCAGCGGCATTTTCAAATTTGTTCAAATAAACATGAAACACCTCTTGTAAATGAAAACAAAAAACAGTGAAAAATAGGCATATACCTTATTTTGGGGGCAAAATATTTGATACCATGTTGCTGCAATCGTGATTCTGTTTGTTTAATTTGATACACATGGTGACCATGTTCTGAAAAAGTTGAATTTTGACCTCATAAAAACTAAATGGAGCTTCGGAGTTTGGTAATTCACTTTCAATTTCATGTTCAGTTGAATTTAGCATGAAAAAAAAGTTTTATAACCTCAGGACCAGGCCATTCTAAATACAATAGGGTTTCTCAAACAGGAGAATTACTGTGGTTAAAATAAGAACTTAAAGTGTACTTATCTTATATCAAGGTAAATATGAGCCGTGACATGTGATTTCAAACAATGTGGCATTTGGACAAGTGTAGACTCAGACGAGCCTGTGCAGCCTCCTTTTAAGCTTAGAAACTCTAAATGATGTTTGGTCAGTAACCTAACAGTCATAGAATATTCAAGCGACTAGTAAAGGCTCTGATCAGACTGCGCGTATGCGCAGGCTGGTCTGAGCGTTTGCTGGTTGCACATACTACATTGTTGGAAATCTCATGTTGCGACTAGTAAAGGCTCTGATCAGACTGCTCGCATGCCCAGGCTGGTCTGAGCATTTGCTGGTTACACATACCACATTGTTGGAAATCTCATGTTGCGACTAGTAAAGGCTCTGATTAGACTGCAAGTATGCGTAGGATGGCCTGAGCATTTGCTGGTAGCACATTACTCCTTGTTGGAAATCTCATGTTGCGACTAGTAAAGGCTCTGATCAGACCGCGCGTATGTGAAGGCTGGTCTGAGCGTTTGCTGGTTGCACATACCACATTGTTGGAAATCTCACGTTGTGGCTCAATTAATTAATTAAGAGTGCATACCAGAAAAATAATTTTCTTATTTCTCAACCAAAACATATGTTGTGGGTACTCAAAAGAACCGTCTCAATGAGACGGTTCTTTTGAACACCCAAAACATATGCTAAAAATTATGGGTAAGAAAACATTTACAATTTTATGCTGAAATTTTGTGTGTTATCTAAACATGTGTTTTTATCAAGGTAAATATAGTTATAATCTACTCACATCATCTCTCTCATGTTCTTCAACATCAATCTCAAACACCTGTTCTGTCAAACTGGTCGGCTTCTTCAGGCTGTAACAAAACAAGATGTTTATACAGCCTGGCCCGTGATTTGTTTTTTAACAATCAAAAATTTTCATATTTCTCTTTGTTCTCTATCAAAAGCATATGAGATTTTGGTAATTATCAGGGTTCAAGCTGGGCCCTGACAGTAGGGAGAAGTGACTTCTCCCACCAGGAAAATTAGGGAGAAGTGACAATCAGATAAGGAGAAGTTACAGCAAAAAATTAAGACATTTTCGGTCAGTTTGGAAGCAAATTAGCCATAACACATACTATTGCCATTAAATGGAAGGAGGAATATGATGCAGTGGTAGAAGATTGTCACCACAGCTTGTGTATGTGTGGTGACAGAATGAAAATTAGTCACCCTAAAAAAAATTTTTTTTTTAAGGGAGACTCCCAATTCTCCCTGGGTCCCACCCATTTAAGGCGAAATATCAGTCCCTAGGGCGACTATTTCGCCCTAGTCCCCCCTAGCTTATTCCCTGACTTATTGCAAATATTCAAAACCTCCTTTAAATGCCCATTCTGGTGTATCCAGCTAATATTTGGTCTGAGTCTTCTATCTACATCAATACTTTAGCGTATACAAGCAGTGGCATTGTTGTACAGGCTCGCTTCAACAATGTGATAAGAACCAAAATCTTGTGTTTGCTCATATAAGAGAGAAATTGAAGAGTAATGAGTATTTGATATCATTTAACTTCCATACTTTATGTATGCAAACAGGAAAACCTCTGGGAGTCACTGCACAGTCTGATAAGGGTTTTTACATACAGTAAAACCTGTGTAAAATGTCCACTCAAAACTAGACAAAATAAAGATCTTAATGACAAATGTTAGCTGAATGAAGGTCGAAAGCATCCCAGAATGCTCCCCTTGGAGCATTCTACAATACTTTTAACCTTCATTAACCGATAATTGGTCTTGAAAACCAATTCATGGTCTTTTCGAGAGTGGCCATTTTACACAGGTTTTACTGCAAATGCCAACAGTGAAGTTATGTATCTAGCTTCCTGCATGTCATCCAAAGATGCATACGTTTTTCCAATTATTAGTCTATGGGAGCTACAGATCACCGGACGTGGCCAGTTTGGACCCCAGGGCTTAATTGGCACAATTTATGTAGGGGACATTTAGACATTGCTACATACTAAATCAAGTAGTTGATGAGGAACAGAGCTCTGTCATGAGATGTGTCCTCATGGTTTCAGAGAAGATTTCTAAAGTTTTTCCCATTATACATCTATGCAAGCTTTATGTTGCCAGGGTAACCAGAGTTCCAATCCACTCAGCCTAGAAACCTTATGCAGCCTTTCCCCCTACCTGATGATGCTTTACATGAAATTTTATCACATTTGGCCAACTGACATTAAAGAAAACGTGAATGGACAAGGATGACTATGACAATCATGGACAGACCACAGACCATTTGCATACTTACTACTGCTATTTCGAAGTGCTGTAAGCCTGTCTGGGCTTTAAAATCTAAAGTTTTTACAAATACACGTAACTCATTTCAGACATTGGCTCAGGCAAGCTAAAAACTTTGCATAAGGTTCTTCCCTACAAGGAACAAAGAGTTTAGCCCTTAAAGCGCCAAGAAAAAAATGCATCTGAAAATGTCGTCTGCTGAAGTCGTCTGCTGTAAATAATTACCTAGCATTACTGACAAAATAAGTATAGAAGCAAACAGCGTGGACCAGAACAGACTGCTCCTATAGGAGCAGTCTGATGTCTGATCTGGGTCCACACTGTTTGCCATAGAGGCTTCTTAAACATTTCAGCAGACAAGAAAAGCAGACGACTTTTGTTGCAATTTGCGCATTAAGGTTGAACTTACTTGGGTAGTTGTTGGTAGCCTCCGGAGTATTTACTATATTTAAACCGCACCATGTGGCAGGTGTCTGTGTATGTTTTGATACTCTCTTCCACGAGGAGGTTGCCTTTCTTCCCAGCCACAGACTTCGGGACTGTAGAATGAACGGTTCTGATTGTCTTGGCTGGTGTTGGTGCCTGGAATAGAGAATTGGTTATAACGTAAATGCTATAAAATTTCATTTCTCTTTCTGTTCTCAAATAAATTTTTTTTTTTTTTGTACTTTGAACTTAACTAACTAAACTGTTCGGATGAAGATAGAGACTGTCAGATAACACAAATAAAATGTTGGTTTTCAGGGCTGGATCTGACAAAATGCTTGTTGGAAAAGCAAACAGGGAGGTTTTAATACAGTATGATCACTATTTCTTATCAATTGTACTATTTCCTTTGACAAATTGATCTAAAAATGCCTTTATACCATTTAGAAAATTGTATGGTTTGCTGTGTCAGTCTGCTGACTGGTGTAAAACCCCTGTTCAAACAGCAAATGAATTCCTTTGCTTAACCCAAATTTCCAGAGTTCATAGTGTTTGCTTCTTCATGGTAAAAATATTCTGGAGTGCATATGAGTATATGCAGCAGACGTAATAAGCAGACATTTTCAGGACAAAAAATTCTTGGCAGGGTAGGGGTTAATGTGACGACAATTACCTTCAAATGATTATTAATTATCTACACTTTTGATAGATGGTCAATCAATATTGACTTGAGGTCAACAGTATAGGTCTCGGGTCAGCCATATTAAGCTGAGGTCAGGCACATCTGCCTTTAAAAGTGTTATATATAAAGTAATGTCATTAACCAAGTTCTTGGTCAGCTATATTGACACTCAGACTTTGACCTTGGGCCAGTACAGCTGACCTCAGACCTGTAAGCCATATTAAGCTGAGGTCAGGCACATTTGCCTATAAAAGTGTATATATAAAGTAATGTCATTAACCAAGTTCTTGGTCAGCTATATTGACACTCAGACTTTGGCCTTGGGCCAGTACAGCTGACCTCAGACCTGTAACTTGGCCAATACAAAATCACTTGATTAACATAATACATTGGTGAAAGTTCATAATTTCAAAAATCCTGAACTTTCAAATTTCAGATCTTAAAACTCGCAAATTATACCCACTAAATATTCACAGTTTGAAGCTTAAATGTTCAATTGTCTGAAGACAGACTGAATATAAATCAGAGAACCTATAATAATCTACTGAATTCAGCATTTTGAGGCTGACTTCCTATGGAAAGTCAGCCTCAAAATCCTGAATTCAGGAATAATCCTGAAAACTTTTACCCATGATAATAGAATTGTTATTAAAGTCTGCACTTACTGGAATTTCAATGTCATCAAATGGGAATGTGAGCATCTCTCTTTGAGGATCATTGTGTAGTAATACTTTGTTCTTGACCACGTATGTCTCATAGTCTATAGGGTCGACTGGCTTTGGACGGTTCTGAAAAATAAAGAAATATTCTCTGAGGATCATTGAAGTAATACTTTGTTCTTGACCACATACGTCTCATAGTCTATAGGGTCGACTGGCTTTTGGGGGTTCTGAAAAACAAACAAATATTCTCTGAGGATCATTGAAGTAATACTTTGTTCTTGACCACATACGTCTCATAGTCTATAGGGTCGACTGGCTTTGGACGGTTCTGAAAAATAAACAAATATTCTCTGAGGATCATTGAAGTAATACTTTGTTCTTGACCACATACGTCTCATAGTCTATAGGGTCGACTGGCTTTTGGGGGTTCTGAAAAACAAACAAATATTCTTTGAGCATCATTGTGAACTAATACTTTGTTCTTGACCAAGTACGTCTCATAGTCTATAGGGTCGACTGGCTTTGGACCGTTCTGAAAAATAAATAAAAATCATACCTTCCCACTTCTGTTTTCATAGAAACCAGGTTTAGATAAACAAAAGTTTTCAGCGTAAAATTGTAAATATTTTCTTACCCATCATTTTTAACATATGTTTTGGGTACTCAAAAGAACCGTCTCATTGAGACGGTTCTTTTGAGAATCCACAACATATGTTTTGGTTGAGAAATAAGAAAATTAAATTTTCGTTACGCACTCTAAACTAAATTAAGTCCTGATAATGAAATTGAACGACTGGACTGGCTGCTAACCAGATGTTGATATTGTATCTAGTCAAGCTATAAAAATAAAAGTTGAAATTTCTGGATAGCAGTACATACACATTTTAAGTATAGTTTGAATCCAGGGAATAAGCTAGGGGGCGACTAGGGCGAAATAGTCACCTAGAGGCCGAAATTTCACCCTTTATGGGACCCAGGGAGAAGTGGGAGTTTCCTGGGAAACAGATTTACATTGAGAAACAGATTTACAAAAGTCAATAGACTTTCTTCTGAATCCCTTTTTGTATTTCGAAATAATCTGTATGTGAACTTATTGTATGTACAAAAGTTGTTATACGAAAATGAAATAAAAGTTTAAACAAAAAAAAAAAAAAAAAAAAAAAAAAAAAATCTTTAGGAAGACCCATTTTCATTCTGTCACCTGTACCCTGTACCACTGCATCATATTTCTCCTTCCATTTAATGGCAATAGTATGTGTAATGGCTAATTTGCTTCAAAACTCACTGAAAATGCCGTAACTTTTGTGTTATAACTTCTCCCTATCTGACTGTCACTGCTCCCTAACTTTCCTACTGTCAGGGCCCAGCTTGAACCCTGGAATCATTTGAGATTGGGCTTGCCAAAATCTAGTTCCTTACCATTTTACACAGAAACTCCCCCACTGCTTATATCATAATATCCACAGTAAACCAGCTGTCAATATACTAACAATATGAGGCATCTGGGCTTGATGATGATAACTTGTAACCCAAGCCACCGTCATCACTATAGTATGACAAAATTTTCATTGATGTTTTGATTAAAAAGTTGTTTATTTAAAATTGCTATGTGTTAGCTTTTGTCATGCTATGTATTGTTGTAAGTATTTCATTGTTACATACAGCACAAGACCAGATCAGCGAGCATACTGCTGAACATCTCCAGTTCAAAAGTATGAATGAAATGGGCGTCGACACGAGAAAACCTGTCTTCGGTGGTTTGCGATTAACACAGGCGCAGACCAGCCTGCGCATCCGCGCAGTCTGATCAGCGCCTTTGTTATTCCATTTTTGGAAAGTATCATGTCTAGGCTTGCTACAAGCGAACTTTCAAATATCTAGATAGTCTGTGTAGCTGAGGAGTCTGGTTTGAACCTCGGTTTTTTCGAAAACCCCGAAGACAGGTTTTGTTGCGTCAAGGCCCAAATTATGAAGTGAGTGCAAGGTAGACTTGTTTTATTCATCAACCAATAAATTCAACTGTAATATTTTATGATTTTAGTGGTCTCCTGAATTTTTTGAAAAAGGTTATTTTGAAAAAAAAATCTGGAATACCTTCAGCGTGTAAAACAATTACGATCCAGATCAAACCCAAAATTTTGTCAAGCCTGATCAGACAAAAATATAGAGGGGGGAAAGGAGGAAAGAAGAGATAGATAAATGAGCCCTGGTATGGGATTTCCAACAATGTGGTATGTGCGACCTGAGGAAAGACTCAGATCAGCCTGCACATACGCGCAGTCTGATCAGAGCCTTTGCTAGTCGCTTGAATATTCTATGAGTGTTAAGCTACTGACTGAACATCATTAAATTTTGGAGTTTCTAAGCTTAAAAGGAGGCTGCACAGGCTCTTCTGAGCCTACACTTGTCAAAATGCCACATTGTTGGAAATCTCATGCCACTGCTCAAATGATAGTAAATCCGCTTGACCCCTCTTCATCAACTTAGATAACAAGTATATCAGGTCCTTGTCCCCATCTGCTAGCTATCCATCCCAGTAACAAAAACTGCACAACACAGATCCTTCTATCATGAGGCCCTCCTCAGCCCTGTATAATGTGATGGCTGATCAGGGTCCATAATAAAGTTGCATAACTTTTTGCCATTTTCTTGAAATCAAAACTCCGTCACATACATTTGTCCAACAATTTGAGCACATTATTTTCTTACTTTTCCGTAAATACAAAATTAATGTTGTGGGTACTCAACTGACTTGCCTGAGGTATTTGAATTGAGTACCCACAACATACCTTTAATGAAGAAATGAACAAATATATTCTTTGTTTTTTCCACCTTGTAGGAAAACCTTTTCAGCTGTTGGTGAACAAATGTCCATCAGACCATCCTGATTAGCAGCATAATTTGTTGGCAAGCTTAACCCTTAAAGCGCCAGGAAAAAAAATGTGGTCTGCTGAAGTCATCTGCTGCAAATAACTGCCTAACATTACTGACGAATTAAGTAAAGAAGCAAACAGCGTGGACCCAGAACAGACTGCTCCTATAGGAGCAGTCTGATCTGGGTCCACACTGTTTCTCATAGAGGCTTCTTAAACATTTCAGCAGATGAGAAAAGCAGACGACTTTTTTATGCGATTGGCGCATTAAAGGTTAAATTTCCAAGATTCTAGCTAGTCTGTAACTGCAGTTTTCGTGTGAGTCTTTCCTGGGACAGGTTTTCTCCTAACCGGGCCAATTTATCATATAGGGCTGGCTTTCTTGACATTTCCTGTGGCTGTCAGTATGAAATGTCAAGGAATGTAACACTTTGCATGCTGGGACTGTTTTATTTTTTGTCGTCTAATGATTTTTTCAAAATCAACATTTTCAAAAAAAATCCTTCAGGAATACGATCAGTGTGAGTGGCAAACATTGTGGATCCAGATCAGGCCCGACATTTTGTCGGGCCTGATCTGTGTCAAAACTGTTTGCAAATGTTACCAGCAGATGACTGACACTAGCAGGTAAAAAGTTGATTAATGTGGGCTACTGATACAGTAGTAATATTACTACACTTCAGGTATTTGGGTACTACAGTCAAAAAATGCTGGTTCATTCACCTCATAAATTAGGCTACTACAGGTTACAATTTGCTTTTTTCCCCTACCTTTTAAGCAGCTACCCATGAAAATCCAGAACTATTGTCTTTCTTGGACTGGCATAAAAAGATTTGAGGATAAGTTAGCCAGCTGCATGAGATTTTGGCACTTATCACTGGCAAGCAGTGAGCCCTTCCCTCAGACATTGAGCTTGCGCGGATTCTCGTCAGAGCCTTCCCAGTTTGCATATACAAGTTATGGAGTCGAGATTATCCAGTAAAAGATAGACTGATAGACATTTTAAAATGCCCCTTTTATTCTGTCCGAAAATCGGATTTAGAAATGTCCCTTTTTATCCTATACAAAAATGCAAGTTATGGAAGCGTATCAAGTCTCAGATAAAAATAATGGACATTTAAACATCTAGCATTTGGTTGACCATTTCAGCAAAAGCTCTGGCCCCCAAAGCAACAGCCAGTACCTTTGCTGATATACTGCAAACTCAGATCAGTCCCATGCTGAAAAGGAGCAGTCTACTCACATAGGGCCAGTTAAGCAAAATATTTTAGTGTAAAATTGCAATTATTTTCTTATCCATATGTTGAAACATGTGTTTTGGGTGCTCAAAAGAACCATCTCACCGAGACAATTTTTTTGAGTAACCACAACATATGTTTTGGTTGAGATATAAGAAAAATAAATTTCAGTTATGCACTCTTATCTGGGATCCTGTACACAGGGTTTACATTGTTTGCCATGTTTCATCACTACCTTTTACATATTTTATCAATGGGAGTGCAGTGGCTCAGTGGTAGAGTGCTTGACTCGAGACCGAGGGGCAGCAGGTTTGAGCCTCACCGGCGTCACTGCGTTGTGTCCTTGAGCGAGACGTATTAATCCTAGCTTAGTACTGGTTCAACCCAGGCAGACCCGTCCCTATTTAACTGAAATATTGTTGATGGGACGTAAAGAATCAAATCAAACAAACAAACAAAACAATATCATACCCCAAATTGTCCCCCAATGCAACAGCCGGTACCATTGCTGATAGAATGCAAACCCAGATCAATCCCATACTGAAAAGGAGCAGTCTACTCAGGGTTTACATTATTTGCCATATTTCATCACTGGGCAAGTTTAAAAAAAATGTGACCGTTCAATTTTTTTATCCCCATGCTCTTAATATGGAATATTTTTATTTAAATTTATTACTCAAAGGTGTGTTTTGATACCCATTTATTTGTTGCCAAATTTGAAATAAATCAAATGACAAATAAAAAAGATGTGACATTAAAACCACCCCAAAATGTCAGGAGTGTAACGCTTTTAGTGTGACATTTTTTCACCATGTGAATGTTCTAAGGAATATATTAGTAAAAGTAATGATATTACACCAGTTTAAGCTTTTGTATATCATAAATTGACATGTTGTAGATAAAATACATAAAGCAGGGCTCTTTATATAATCTACCTATTGATATAACATGTCATTTTGGAGACATGCCCTTCAAAATTTACATGAGGTAAAAAAACAAAGCTTCTTCCTAAATAAACTGCTACAAGTTTACTATACATGCTACATATATGTAACTTGGTCACACCACAAACAGACATGTGCAACATCAACTGAAGCTCTGATTTTGATCCTAACTTCACTTCACATGGGTATGTGCTTCTTCAAATCTAACAACCCACTGATGTCAGGAGTGTAACACATTGTGTTTACCTTCTCACCATCTTTCTGTATGCTGCCCAATACCTATATTTTCTGTTTTGCAAGAACACATCCCCACTCCAGATAATCAGCAAAATTTACTTGCTGCATCAGAGGATTGAATTTCCTCACAGAGCTTGGTTTATGATGTCAGGAGTGTAACACTTATAATTTTGTTGCATGTTCTTCAGTGTAGGTGATGAAATACATGATTTTAGCTCAAAGCAACCAAATATTATGATAATGCAGACATTGTCCTAGCAGTGGAAACTTGTAACTTTCCTTCTATAACAAAAATGCCAGTTATTTTTTGTAAAAAAAGCCAATTTTTAATATAATAGCCATTTTGTAGATATAAAAAATATGCATAAATAGAAAGATAGTGGTCAGTGTTTTTTTTCACCATGAGATTATTCCTTTGCCTTACAAATGAAACCATCAAATAATGATAAAACTTCTTAATAATGTATTTACATGTTGATAATGATAATGTATACAAATTGTTACACTCCTGACATTTTTATATGTGATAGAGATACATCTTTACTAACCCTTCTAATCTAAGAGGCCTTTCAATGAATGACCTCAGCATCAATTAGAAATAGGAAAGCCAGTTATAAAACTTTCTTGTATCAGGAAATCAATGAGAAAACTTAAGGGGGTAGGGGATTTTCTTGGCTCAAGACCAAAGAACCAAGAATCCGCTTCAGTAAGAGTTAAGAAATATATAGGGAAAAGGTAAAAACTAATCTAATTAAGATGACAAAATAGAAAATATCATCATATGAGACTGACTGTCATGTAAAGTGATAAGAAAGTTCATGGATCAAGATAAATACTTCCTTTTCATGTCAGGAGTGTAACAACTTTCAATTTTGTTCATTCGATAGTTCGAAGTCTGTTTTTGTTTGTTAAAATCCTTTAGCAGTATTTTTTTTAATTTAATATTTTAAACTAAAAGTGTACACAACGTTCTAAGTAGTAGGGAGGCTCTACATTGTGATGAATATTCTATCAAGACAAGCTTTTTAGTGCCGGTGATCTTGAGTATTTCAAGATAAACAGCAGTTAAGTTATCAACTTTCATCAAAAGCATTCTATAATGCTGTGAAAAATAGTATACCATCAAACTGTTTGTTACCAAAATGAGCCTGATATTTCAGAAATATATAGTACCTATGAAATATAGACTGTCTATATCAACATACTTGTAACGGTCAGGGTTGTAACAATTCAGATAGTTTTATACTTGTGTTACTTCAGACTGCTTTTTTCTGAAGTTTATTGTTCTTTTGGTCTTTTAAAGCAGTCATAAACAACATTTTACAGCATTTAAATCATGCTGTTGTCACCTTATTTTCTCATAATAGCTGAAGAATAATGGGTGAATTCTTTGTCTGGTAAATATTTTCTAACCCAACCGTTAAAAATGACTTTAGATGTGGTAACCACCACCTGTATGTCATTTGGTTGTCATATGAAAACCCCCAAATCATATGAGATCATTTTAAGCAGTTGCTTGGTAACAGAAGAAATGATATTTTATCTTTGAAATAAATAAATAGCAATGAATGTCAGGAGTGTAACATTTTCTTTCATAACACAGTGTTTTTATAATGTCCAGCATTAGAATGCTAGACATCCAGACCCAAAAAGGCTAATGTTTTCTTCTTCTATTGATCCTAAGGTCTGCAAATCAATGAGTGTTCTTTTAATTTGGGCTTTAATATCAAAGATTTAATAACTTTAAGCTCTAGGTGCTGGAAAATCCTTGCCAAGTTTTATAAAAAGTATCATTAATTTCACAAACATGTTTAAAACACGGCAGTTTTGATGCCAAACATGGTTTATAATATCCATTTCATCATATTAGGTCAAGTTTTAGGACTTAATCATTTACTTTCTGCTTTTATGACCTTGAATAGAAAAGATATATTTGGGTAAAAAATTTCTTAATAATCTTAATCAAGAGGTTGATAAAAGAAAACCATAAATACTATTTACAAAAAACTTCAAATTTGTCAAAATTCAGGATATAAGGAAACTTATGGTACAAAAAAGAAAGCTCTGACATAATGTTTATTTTTGAACCCCAATGTCACACTTTGGTCACATTTTTTTTAAACTTGCCCCACTACCTTTTGCACATCAGGGTATTATGTGTAAAGATAAGGCTTCCCCATATTTAGGATAAATACTGTATAAAAAATATGTTCAATAAATAAAAAATTATGCAGAAGTGGGTCAAAATCGTGTTTTATAAATCAAGTTGCACTGCTTTGATGATAAGGATAATATATTTAGCGCTTCCCATAAATTTCTGTCTTATCAGCTCACTTCACTACAATAGACCTCCACCCTTGATAAAACAATAAAAACATCTCAACACAACTGCTACTGTTTATTCCTGGCTAATTAGGAGAAATATAGACAGTTTAACAGATCTAAACAAGTTAACAGTACCATAAATACTCTGAAATTGCTCGCAAAAATGCTTTAAGCTTTACATAATGTGTCCTGTCAATACAGATGCCTCATCTATTGCAATATTTAATGGCACTGCCCCAAAACTCATGACAGTCCCTTGTGAGCTATTTGCAATGGCATATTCTAATATAAAATCCCAAAATGGCATTCTTTTATGAACAAAGGGCCATAACTTTCAGAGCAAGAACTTGAGTAAGACATTTTTGCATTTAGCATTGTGTTAAAGTTTTGTAAAGCTCCTTTTGAAATTACTTGAGTAATAGACCGGACATCGCAAAATTGACCATACTTTTACAAACAAAGGGCAATAACTCCTGAAGAAATATTGGTTCATATACAATAAGTTTTACAAAATTTCTGGAAACATGTGATGCCACAAATATGAATATATACTGCTCAGAATTTGCCCTTTATGCCATTTATACAACATATGGTAAAGGATTGTGTTAATCATTCTGTATTTTGACCAATGCGGAAAAAGTTACGTACAACAAAGGGAGACTACTGGATAAAGCATTCATTCTCTTCAATTGCACTCCTTTTCAAAATAGGAACTTCTCTTAAAGGAAAGAATTTGCTCCCAGAGGGAGTCTACTGGATTATTGCAAAGCACCAATTCTCTTCAATTGCACCCCTTTTCAATTGGGAACTTCTCTTAAAGGAAAGAATTTGCTCCCAGAGGGAGTGAATTCTTTCCTTTATGAGCAGTTCCTTAGAGTATGGAAAATCACTTTTACCACATTATGTTACCTCCCTTGAATGTTACAATTTTTATTACATACATGAGTAGGCTGTGAAATGGGAGCTACACAAATGTAATGCTTTCAATCAATGAAACATGTAGGATAATATCCTTAGCCCTTATCAAATTTTGAGCAGTATACTTTTGGTTGCATTAGGCGGTCTAATGGAGCTACATATGCCAATGTTACAAAGCCTTCACGCAATGAAACCTGTAGGATAATATCCTTAACCCTTATCAAATTTTGAGCAGTATACTTTTGGACGCTCTGCTTTGAGTACTGGCTTTGGCGGTCTAAACTTGTGGAGATAACTAAACTAATGTTGGCTGGGCTGTAAGAACACACCACAAACAAACAAAAGGCTTTACCTCTCTCCATCGCTCAAGCAAACTTTGGTCAATGATGTCGGAGTTACGCGTGCTGAACTGTAACAGTGCCGTCATCATTCCAGCCATATTGGACTTGCACAGAACTTTCTGAGTCAGCATGTCCTTCAAGTGTTTTTGTTGCCGAGCTTTTTTCCTGCCATAACTCGTCATATTTTGTCTATAGAGTGGTTCAGGTTTGAGAAATCCATTCTGAAGGTCACACCCACTATTATCACTGTTACTGGTCGACTGGCTGTTGGAGGTGGGTGGGGAATCAGTGGGTGGGGTAATAGAAATTTTTGTCAGGCACGTAAAACTTCCAAAGAAGCCACTTTCCGCCTCTTCCGACATTTTGTTCAGTTGGAATACTTAAACGTCAGCTATAATGTATCTAAATTTGCGACCAGAACACCAACTATATGCATTAATGCTCAGCTTAAACAAAACATCCTTTGGAAACAAAACTCTATTTAGCTTGCACAATGTTTGTACCACAGGTTTAGATAAAAAAAAAAAATTGTCAGCGTAAAATTGTAAATATCTTCTTACCCATCAGTTTTAACATATGTTTTGGGTGCTCAAAAGAACCGTCTCATTGACACGGTTCTTTTGAGTATCCACAACATATGTTTTGGTTGAGAAATAAGAAAATTAAATTTTCGTTATGCACTCTTAACTAAAGTCCTGTGTACATACTATCAAATATACTCCTCAAATACTTAAAGGACTAAGATTTTCGAACACGAGTATAAGTAGCTCAAACATTTAAATTTCGGAAAACTTGGCCCAAATCATTCTACTCTATATGCCCATAAATCAAGAATCATTGTTAGTGATTCCCATGCCTAATTCTGCCATAACTGTGTCTCAAATGCACATACCCCAAAACACACTTTCAAAAGGCAGTGGGTGGGGTAAAGAAATTCTTCTGTGGTATTTCTAGTAGAGCGAAAGTGACATCAAATTGAACTTTATTTTAAACAGTTTAGCTTACATGCAAAACATTTCCTCATACAGTTTCAATGAACTGGGAAGCAAACATTTTCATCACTGACAATGGAGTTATGACATGGTTTTATTTTATCAAAACAATGTGTGTACTTGTCCATTAAGAATCAGATTTTCAATCGTCATTCTATACCTTTGAGTGTTAGATAGAAGTACAAAGATTGTCACAGACAAACTCCAAAAACCAGTTGTCTGAACTCATAGTCTGGTCATTACGCCAAAGCCAAAAGGGGCAATTTTCTCTCACAGGAAGAGGTGGATGATATCGACGGGATTAAAACACCATAAAATCATGCCAAAACAAAGAGTTCAGCATCTAAAAGCATTATTCATTCATTGCATGCAGTTATGTGGTCCATGGATCACACACAAAAGTTGACATTCCACTACATTTGGGTCAAGTTTTAAAATGACACAAAATTCGTGTTAGTAACATTTTCTACTATTTTCTTTTTGCTTTTTCACTTGGCAATAGGGCAACAAAGATGTCCGAAAAATTTAGATTAGATCATTAAATTGGTTTCCATAATACGTTCTACACAAAATGCATCAATGCTATGATTGAAAGTATTGGTCCTTCAATTATTTTGAGGAGTATAAATTGCACTCAGATTGTCAGATGGCTGAGACTCCATTGTAGAGACCTTAACTGCTGTGCTCTAGATGGAGCTAAATGTGAAATACGCAGCAGCTTCTACAGTAAAACCTGTCTTAAGCGGCCACTCAAAAATAGACAAAACAAGAGGCATGTTTTGCACATGCAACTCAGGTGTGGCTCTCTGTCAATTATCACAGCACCCGTGTATCTTCTGGCGAATGAATTCAATTTTTGAAGCGTATTGCACGGGCAAGTGAGCTTGGCAGCTGTCAATAAAATTTATGCTATTCTTGAGGCTATGAATGGTTGCAAAAATCTAAAGATTCATTAAAGTGTAAATATAAGCTAGTGTTCTCCAAGAGAACCAGTCTACAGTCTGATCAGGGACTATTTGTTTCTGAATGCTTTTTATGTCTGGCAACCAAAAGAATTACAACAATAACTTGTAAAAATACTGATTCCACACAATATAATTCCAAGGTTTGTTCACATTTTATTGACTTGATGAGCACAAGAAATATCACAAATAGTTGTCTAGGTACAAATCCTTCCAGAATAAAAAAAAAGTACTCCTCAAGGTATCAGAAACCGACACAAATATATGAACAACCTGCCATTCATTTGTTTCCCGATTCACAAGAACACTGAAAGCCATTATATGATGTAAATATTATTGTTTTTTTCAAGAGAAATATGGCTTGACAGTAGCTGTGGTAACAAAATGATGAAGAGGAGTACTGGGTAACCAGTGATAATTAACGATAATTAGGATAAGTTCTAATTATCTTTGCAACAATAACTAGGTAACTTCTGTAAAAATTCTAAAACACTTAAGGTGCATACTAGTACTGGGTTACCTGCAGAAAGGCCTTGATATTATACAGTGCAGACAAGATCAGACTGCTCCTTAACAAAGGAGCAGTCTGAGCATGGTCTTCACTGTTGCTAGCAAGTCAGACAGGAGAAAAGTATTTGAAATTTCAGAACATATAATATAAATGTAAAGAATTTTAATTAATGCTTGCAACAATTGAGAACACCTAAAATAGGCTTTTTTAAAAAAAACAAATCATCATTGATTGTTCCAGCATGCACCAAGTTAGTTACAATTTTCATATTATATTGGGATGATCCTTTTTCCATTTACAAGTGGTTTTAGATATTATTTCTTGTTAAACAAATCAGTGTAGGTCCTTATCAGAGAGATCACATGATACAAGTATCTTGGTCATCTTGGTCATTTGTTAAAATATGGATACTACTGTACGCGAGCGACTACGCGTGATAAGACAATTTTGACCAAATTTTTTCTAATCATAGAGAAGCCATTTTCTTTTAATGAATTCATTGTTTCCAAAAATGTAATAACACTCAGAATAAAATCTTGGTAAAACAGGAAAACCAAAACTAGGCATAATTTTGTTTAAATACACTTATCATATAGTAACCAGTTATTTTTGATGCACTAGTTCCGAAAAGAAAAATCACAAACTGTGAAAAACAAAAGCAAAACAAGATGTTAACCAGGTAAGCTGGCCCACCAGGACTTTAGTTAAGGGTGCGTAACAAAAATTTTATTTTCTTATTTCTCAACCAAAATATATGTTGTGGGTACGCAAAAGAAACAACTCAATGAGACGGTTCTTTTGAGCACCCAAAACATATGTTAAAACTGTTGGGTAAGAAATTATTTACAATTATAGCTGAACATTTTTGTTTATCTAAACCTATGGCCGCTATCAGTTACTGATTTATCTTCTCTATTACTTATCTGTGAGGCTAAAGAATGTTAATATAATCCTTTTTTGTTTAAATCATGCTCATGAAAATCATCAATTTTGTCAGAAAACGTGAGGGAATATACATCCAACTCCACCCACATTTTCTAGGTTATAAAAGAGCAACAGATCAGACAATTGGAACATTTACTTCAGCTAATAGTTTTTAGATCAAATCATTTATATTGGACCAAAGACTCCATAGACATCTAATAATAAATGTTTAAATTCCAACAATTGTTGGCATTTTAACATTTATGAGCATGATAAATTTCATGCTTAGTTCAGTTGAGCATGAAACAAGCTTTATTACCTCATTGACTGGACTGATCCCTTTATTTTGTAGCATAAATATTCCACATAATGCAGGGTAGGTATTAGAGAAACTGGTGTTGCTTACGTAGAGAGTTTTATGTTTGTTTTGATGTTTTACATCCAAGTCAGCAATTTCTCAGTCATTTCGGGACAGGATTTCCTGAGTTGAACCATACTGAGCAGCAGATAAAGTCTCTTGCTAAAGGACACAACAGTGACTCTGCCTGCTGTGAGCCTCGAACCAGTAACCATTCTATCCCCAGTCTAATGCCAGGCCTTTAGTTACGAGTGCGTACCAGAAAAATAATTTTCTCATTTCTCAACCAAAACATATGTTGTGGGTACTCAATGAGACTGTTCTTTTGAGCACCCAAAACATATGGTAAAAATTATGGGTAAGAAAATATTTACAATTTTACGCTGAAATTTTTTGTTTATGCTCCACCAACTGAGCTTGACTGCTGTACAGAGAAACTGGTGTTCTGTCACTGTGCTTTGATCGAGTGTTGTAATTTGAAAGAATAGTACAGCGCAGAGAATTATGCATACAGTAGGGTGCAAACATAATGCTAATGTTAGGAATTTTCATTGATCTCCTTGTGTTCTGTTTTTATAATAGAGCCTTGGAACTTATTATTTTATCCATAAGTAATAGTTATATTATGGCTGTGGAGATAATCTGCGAGCTTTAGAGAGTGGATTATCTTATAAAAGGTGGACAAACATGGTATAACTATTTAATACCACCTACATCAGTGTAGACCTTGCAAAGCATGAGATATTGTGTGCTTAAGTTGGTAAGGGCGGTTACATAGTCATATGGGTATTAGTCTCATCATAGAAACAAATAATCCATGCAGTGAAGAATGTCAATGAGCGAGGAGGTAGAGCAGAATGCATATGAGCTGAACTTTAAGAAAGGCTTCTCAATGTTGAGTTCCAGTGGGTCCCTGGACACCAGGTGTCCAACGACCCTCTGCTAGAAGGCCTGTCCATCCCAATCACTATGGACATGGTGAAGAAAGCCATCTCAAAGATGAAGTCAGGCAAAGCTGCAGGTCCATCATGCATAGTGGTGGAGATGATCAGGGCAGCAGGTGATACACTGGTGCCACCATGATCCACAATTTTGCTACGGCTATAATTCGTGAACTGAGTGGGAGCAAAGTTTCGTTGTCTCATTTTGTCTGCCTTTACAAGTGCAAGGGTACAGGGACCAGTCCAGTCTTGACAGTATGCCAAAAAGTAACAGGTGGCCATAAATCGCTCACTTGAGTTTTGTTTAAAGCTTACATATAGTTTATATGTTGAAAGCTGGCCATGTCCCAGGTGACACTTGGGGCCGGACCACTTTTGGCCCCAGAGGCATAATTTGAACAAACTTGGTAGAGGTCCTCTAGGTGATGCTGCATACCAAATATCAAAGCTCTAAGGCCTTATGGTTTCAGACAAGAAGATTTTTTCATATTTTTTTCCATATAAAAGCCTTTGTAAAACCTGTGACCCCGGGGCGGGGCCATTTTTGGCCCCAGAGGCATAATTTGAACAATCTTGATAGAGGTCCACTAGGTGATGCTACATAGCTCTAGGCCTTGTGGTTTCAGACAAGAAGATTTTTAAAGTTTTCATCTTGAAAATTTATTTTTAGCCTATGTGACCTAGATATGCAATGGACCGGAACCATCTGAACAATTTTTAAAGAAGGCCATATAAGGATCATTCCAGCCATGTTTGGTCAAAATCCAGCCAGTCGTTTAAAAGATGTCCTTTGAAGCAATTGTTGACAACGCACGACGGACAACAGACATCGAAGGATCACAATCAATAATAAAGTCTATATATTACAGTAGAATTAAACGAGATGGCATATTGTTAAGCTAAAGTATTGTTGTCTGCTAACTGTGTCATGATAATTCAAGAACTATATGAGCCAGTGCATGAGATTTCCAACAATGTGGTATGTGCGACCAGCAAAGCCTCAGATCAGCCTGCGTATACGCGCAGTCTGATCAGAGCCTTTGCTAGCCGCTTGAGTATTCTATGATTGTTAAGCTACTGACTGAACACCATTTGGAATTTCTAAGCTTAAAAGAAGGCTGCAGAGGCTCATCGGAGTCTACACATGTCAAAATGCCACATTGTTGGAAATCTCATGCCGTGGCTCATTTTTATTATATCAGTGTATTGGCACAACTGCATCAGAAACAAATGAGAAACCTACATTCTTCACAGCATGAGATTGATACATGATTACTTCTGGTTCATATCTGTCTGCTGCTGCAATACCAGATACACCCATATTTCACACTTTCATCCACTTATGAAAACGCAGCTGAAAATATCTTCACTTGCAATTTTAAAATATCTTCACTTGCAATTTTTTATTAAACACGTTAGCACAGGTAAGCAAATATTTTCAGCGTAAAATTGTAAATATTTTCATACCCATTATTTTACGCATATTCTTTGGGTGCTCAAAATACCTTCTCATTGAGACGATTGTTTTGAGTACCCATAACATAAATTATGTTTTGGTTGAGAAATTAGAAAATTATTTTTCTGTTACACACTCTAATAACTAAAGGCCTGGGTTAGTTTAAAATACAGGATGCAAACAAAATACTGTTGAGGATGCCAGTCTTATCAAACTCACTCAGGGCCTACACAATACCCAACCCCTGTATTCAGTCCAGGTGGGTCTGCGGGCAAAATATTTGCTACCATGGTGCTGCATCCTTGATTCTCTTCAATTTTATATGATGAAATTTGATGCATTCCTTCAAGAGTTATCGATTGGAAACCAAAGGTGTGATGCCGGGAACGCCGCCGCCGTAGTCAAAATCCTTATTCGCAGGCGACACAACAGACTTGGTGGAGGTCCACTGGGTGATGCTATTTTATATTATCAAATATCAAGACTCTATGCCTTGTGGTTTCAGACAAGAAGATTATTCTCATGTTTCCCTACATACCGGTAAGCATTATTGTAAAACATGTGACCCCCAGGGGCCGTTTTTGGCCCCAGGGGCTTAGTTTGAACAAACTTGGTACAAGTCTACTAGGTGATGCTACATACAGACAAGACGATTGTTTTCATTTTTACCTATTAAGCCTATGTAAAACATGTGACCCTATGACTTGTGGTTAAATCTGCTGGCCATTTTGTTCGGCAGAGCTTAACCATTTGTGCCTTTTTGGTAGGGAGCATTATGGGGAACATTCACATGTGAAATTATTTTAAATTTGGACCAGTGTTTCAGGAGGAGATGTCGTTTAATGAAAAAGTTAAGAGCAGGATGACGGACAAAGACTGATCACAATAGCTCATCTTGAGCCTTCATTTACTCAGGTGAGCTAACAATGTTTAAATTTGGAATCCAGTGGGGTTAATTTTCAGTTTTTCCCAGCCTTGGTGCACTAAGATTTAGCAACTGTCATAACTTGTCATGCGTATCTGTAATAAATGATTGTTGACAACATAATAAGGTAAAAGTAAATATCTCTACCTGATAATATCTCTAATCTAGCGGATTAACCACTTATTAACACACCTGGCAATGCAAACAACAGTCTAACAATGCAATCACTGGAACACTTACATCTGGGTCTCTCAACATCTGAACACACTTTATAGGCAGAAATCCAACTTTTGTGAAAGTCAATGAGCTTTTAAGCAACAACAACTGTATTAGGCTGTCTTTGAGAGAATTACAGGAGATAGATGTCACCCCCAACCCCCACCCCCTAACCATAACAACGGCCATACAGGCTTAAATTTTACCTATTTTGCTCAACTGTGACCATGAAAATTAGGACAAGGTCACCAAAATCTAATCAAGTCTTCATCATGCCCTAATCTTCTATCTATATATATCTATACAAATTTGGTTCAAATCTGCCCACAAGTTCATGAAATAATATCATACACACAAAAAGGCATCAAGCCAATGCCGATGGGATCAGCACCCAAAACAATATACACCCTTCTTCTTTTGTGGGGTGACATAATAAAGATATGTAATAGTTATACCATGGGTTGTCTGCCTGTACGTGGAGATAATCCACGAGCTTTAGCGAGTGGATTATCTTACATACTACAAGTGGATGTTGTAACTATTTTATACCACCTATATGATGGAATACATCAGTGTAGACCTTGCACATCACAAGATATTTAATGTTAAAGTTGGTGAAGGTGGTATAAGATAAATTCTATAGGCTTAATGCCCTGAAAGTTTTAAGACACCTCCCACCATCTATTGACAAAAAAACTGACAAAAACTTCATATCCATATAGCATTGACAAGCTCTAGAAGGAAATGAAGAATGTTATTATATTCACATGTACTGTAGAATCCATCCTAAAACAGGCTAAAAACTCAACAACATTTTCACAACATAACACCCTTACAGAAGAGACCAAACAATTATCTTGCATTGCATAAAACATTATTACCTTATCAACAGAAAACATTCAGACTGAGCGGACTGGAAGCAAATAATGTTGGTCTGCATTAAGAGAGGCTATTTGATCAGTACCTACACTATTTACTTTTGGGAAAACATTGTTTTAAGCATATCAACAAAAAGTTATCTGACAATATTGATTGCCAGTAAAATAATACATTTTGTTCTCAAAATTTAGGAGGAAATGGTAAATATTAATCAATTCTGGTCATATGCCAGTACTCCAGATATGAGTGTGTGTTCTTATTTCATTTTTCTTATTGTTCAACCAAAACATATGTTGTTTGTACTCAAAAGAACCGTCTCAACGAGACAGTTCGTTTGGGCACAAACAACACATGTTTTGGTTGAACAATAAGAAAATAAACACCGTTTTGTGTTCACATTAATATGCCTTTCTTGGAGCTATGGTACTTACCACATGAGAAACTAGTCCACAGTGGAATTTGAAACATTCCAATAGTGCAGCTTTTAATGCCATTTCTGTATGGAATAGCCTGGAAATACTATATTGTCAGTTTTCCATCCATAATTAATGAAAACACCATATAACATAACAGAATTCTTAAGAAGTTGATAAGAACTTGAAAACAACTCGTGGCTACTGATCAGAACGTCTCCATCGAATGGAATAGTCTGGAAATACTATATTGTCCATTTTCCATCCATAATTAATGAAACATAAAAGCATTCTTTAGAAGTTAATAAGAACTTTTTCTTACAAGACTTCTGTTTATTGTCAAATGAAAACATCTTGTGGCTACTGATCAGAACTCCTCCATCCATCCAGTTAAGTGTAAAATTTTAATATTTTCTTATCCATCAGTTTTAACATTCTTTCGGGTGCCATTGAGTTGGCTCTTTTGTATATGTTTTGGTTAATAAATAAGAAAAATAATTTTGATTACGCACTCCTATCTAAAGGCTTGGTCTCAATGAAACAATATATTAAATAAGTAGATGTACTAGAATGTGTATACAGAATAAAATAAAATCATAAATCTTAGCTGTAGCTATACTGCATAAGTGCATATCTTGAATTTGAAATCAATTGCATGTTAACAAAATTGAAAAAAAAATACAGAAGCTAGAAAAAAATCTTATGATATAGCACAACATGATCAAATGGGTACTAGCAGTTGTATGTCATACGTTATTCCTTAATATTGCTATCCATATTTATATAGCATTTAGATAACAACAGTCTAGAGTCACTATATTTGGGGTTTAAATAGTTGGACTACAAAAGGATGATTTCTCCAAAAGAAATATAGCCAAATATTCATAAAATTTCTATTCAGCATGCATTCTAAACTTTGGGAAGGCTGTGCCTGAAGAAAGCCTTACTTTAGCATTTAGTGAACTGCCATATGGTACTCAGCCCAGCCCAACTTGGTTCAGATATATTTTTGTCAAGGCTCTTGATATGGAAAAAAGCTAATGAGGAGAAGGGGTAGGAAAGACAAAGGTCATGATCTGCAGTACATGCCTGGACCTCCTGCAGAGTTCAGGTGAATTCCCATAAGCTGTCTGTCATACAAGAGTACTAGGCAACAAAAGCAATGGCTGTAAACACTGGGTCAGGGTGTATATAAGAAATGCAGCGTACTCCAGGATGGCTATTATACTTTCCAGTTAGCGAATAACAAAGGCCCTGATCAGACTGTGCGGATGCGCAGGCTGGTCTGCTCCGTTGTTGTTCGCAAAGCCTGAAGACAGATTCTTGCGTCAAGGCCCATAATTACATGTATATGAAAGATATGGTATTTTGTTATAAAGTAAGAAAGGTGGCAAAGATCAGGAATCAATACAATCAAGTACCATTAAACCAGTGACCCACGACACCGCATGGAAAAGTAAAAAAAACACAATTAAACATTACAAACGAGAGCCAGGAGGTATACCCATTCCCAAATGATCCACAAAAGCAGTACCGCCGAGGAACGGTCTGTAAAAATATTTTACTGGAGAGATTAAATCAGTCTCATGGAGCTAAGGTACATTTTACAAACATCCCAATTAAACCAGCACAAAATAATATCTTAAGTCATATTCCCATGATATTACATCCATCCAAACTGCAGCATATACAACAGATAATTTCTGCAGATTTTACAGAAACATATTTAAAACCACTTTACTTTACATCCGGATACAGGAAAAAAATAGAAAAATAAAAAATATGAGCTGCTGCACATTAGATTTTGGCATTTTTCGCTTTACAATAGGCAAGGCTCAGCCGAGTATGTACTTAAATACAGTCCCGCAAGAGCATTGGCTAATCTTTCATACAACATATGGAATTAGATGAGAGCTTCTATCCAAAACTAGACTTCTGGCCCCACTGGGCTGTTCATGCTCATTTTTAACTCTTTCCTTCATGAATGTTCATGCTAGGTTCCACCCACTATGAATAATTTTATAAATAAACTTTCATGTTGGTACACAGAACAAAGAAATTACTTGTCATGTCCACTTGTGTATCATATTTCCATAAGCAAACAGAGTAGACCCTGATCAGGCAGCTCTTACAATAGCTGCCTGATCTGGGTCTGCTCTGTTTGTAAAAGCTATCAACAGCTAGACCACACTGGGAGGTAACAGTTATATAATGCAATAAGTTCAGTGTCCCATCGACTGGCCTATATAAATATTCTGCAATGGTGTTAATGATGATTCCACTGAATGCCTAAATGAAAAACTTGAATGTTATACAATATTTGTACTGCCAATTGTTTATCACTTTTCTTGTCAAATCGAAATTGTAGCAAATCCCTCATTGCAAAAGTAAACTACGGTAAATGTTCTAAAATTTCGAACACTCTAAAATTACGAACACCTAAAATTATCGCCGAAAATAATTTTTAAAACATCCTAAAAAATCGAACACTGCCCTTTTTCGGAAAAGTGAATTTCTAAAATTACGAACACACGTTATTTTCGGCGGAAAATCATGTCCGTTTATCTGTTTGTCCCATCTGTGTTCGGTATACTTCTACCGTACAGCACGTGAGCGGTAGCGACATTTGGAATGTTCCATTCTACTTAGACGGAAGGTCCATTTCGCATGCCAGCGCGCGACGTTATACGTTATACATTATTCAAGGTCACCAGCATTGACGAACTTGATGCACGGACAAGTTTCTGCAACGATTCCGAAACTGCTTTGACTGACTAACCCTATTGAGTATATGTATCCACCCAAATGGCTGAGATCATTATTTATTACTGACCAGCTAATTGTACGTGAATTATGCACGTTGACACACGCATAGTGTGCTGTGACACGTACTCGTTTTTTTTCCTACAATACCAGCCCCAAAGAGAGAGAGTTGCGGAAAAGGCGAGAGAGAATGAAATAAGTTGATGTATAGTGATGCAACATCAGGGGTCATTCGGTTTCGTGCAAAATACCGATAAAATCTTGCAAGTCGCATGTTTTTCCCCTCCCTTTAAAGACAAAGATTACTGTCTAATGGAGATCATTAAAGGATTAACTGATAAGGGATAGTTTCAGTATCTCGCAAAATTAATGGGGCCTCAAGAGGGGACTTACCTGTATGGAACACAATTTCATTCACTAAGATAAAGATCAATATTTTATCATAAAATACCTAATCCCTTTATGGGGCCACTTTATTGCCCCAGTAAGGAAGTCACATTCACCTCATTATGGCTGTTCTTTTGATCTGCCCAGTATGACCCCTGGAGAGAGTCATAATGAGTGGTACCAGTATTATTGCTCAAATATTTGTCCCTTTAAGCATTTTAAATGATTTCCCAGTTCGGCAATATGTCCAAGCCGCGTGCGACACGGAGGGCAGTTTTATCATTCTAATTCTATGCGTGTGCTCTTTTCTTGAACACAGCTCGGACCCGAGCATGAAATCAACTTGCGCGGAGCCCCATATGAGCTTGGTACTTATGACAGATGTGATCAGCGAAGGCTCAGGAGATCATGTGTTTTTGCACAATCTCGTCAGGGTCTCGCTCACTAACAAAGTTTAACGTGGTTGAAGACTCTAGCCAAATAAAAATTCTAGACATCTACGTACGTTGACTTTAAAATATCTAAGTACATGTAATAATGGCTATTCCTATCAATCAAAAACATCAAATTCCTCAAAATGGAACATTTTAACAAACTGTTGAGCTGCTCGCGGCGTGTCTGTTTGTCCTCATGAAACTGCTCATGGAAGGTCCTACGAGTGCATTACCGGTAAAATGTACGCACAGACGCACATACATATACCAAGAAATAAATTGATTGTAGCACGAATCTGCATCTTGATGAATTGTATAAATACATATTTAATTTCATGAAATAAGCCAGCTATGCGAGATGCGAAGGCGCATCCGCGGAAAATCGCCGGCGCCTTAACTGCCCACATACGCATAGAAGGAATGTAAACCGTGGCTGTGAATGCCGGACATCTCGGAATTCGCTTTATTTACCACACGTCTGTAGATGTATGTACCCCGACTTTGTTACATGCGAAGAACAGCCTGCGCACCACACAGTCTTATCAGCTCCTTCATTTCTAGAGCAAAAAATTAAACATTTTGTCGGGCCAGATCTGGGCCCAAACTGTCTGGTAAATAAGTTTGTCACAGTCTCTTTGGGGGGGGGGGGGGGGGGGGGGTGGGGGTGGGGGGGGGCTGGGTCAGGCACTGCTAATAGTATCAGCCGCAGACAAAGGGACAGGGTAATGGTTCACGGACATGTGTTTGAGATCAAAGAAGCCGACTATCAGACCACGTGTTGTTGTTGTTTTAAGACTCGGGTAGCACGCGGTGGCCTAGGCACACGAAAGCGGACTTAGCATACAAAATATAATTGCCTAGCTGTGTCTCCTTTTCATGGGTTTGCATAAAAAAAAAAACAACAAACAAACAATTTCAATGAACTCGAGCATGAAACCGCGCAATGCATGCATGAAAAACTAAATTTGTGGTACTTGTCTAAACTTTTCCTTTTCTTTGAGATATGAATGTACCCAGCGTATCGTACGCATCATATCATAAATTGAGCCGCGACACAATGTGGCATTTTGACGAGTGTAGACTCAGACGAGCCTGTTCAGCCTCCTTTTAAGCTTACAAACACCAAACGATGTTCAGTCAGTAGCTTAACACTCATAGAATATTCAAGCGACTAGCAAAGGCTCTGATCAGACTGTGCATATGCGCAGGCTGATCTGAGGCTTTGCTGATTGTTGGAAATCTCATGTCACGGCTCAATTATATTCTTCCGAGGCATCGGACGCAAAGTCGGACGTTCGCTTACATGATTAATACTTAGTATCCTGTTTGCCCCTGATTTGATTTGGCAAGATCTGGATCAAAACTATTTGCAAACTTTGAAAGCAGGTGTGTGAGAGAGAGAGAGAGAGAGAGAGAGAGAGAGAAAGAGAGAGAGAGAGACTAGCGCTTGCATACGAATCTCTTGTAATCGCGAAAAATATCATGTATAGGTGCTGAAAATGATACTTTGGAGATGCTTCTCGTGCGCATCGGCTTTTGCGCGACAAAGTCGGATATTCGACAGTATTGATGCTTTGCATGCTTTCTATCGAATCTATGACAACTCACCGACAGACAACTGGCCGACACGACAACTCAGCGACGGCACTTTTTCAACGACAACCAACTCGCCGACACGACCACTGGCCGACACGACAAGTCACAGACAATTTTTTTAAAAACTCACCGACACTCGCCGATACTCGCCGACACTCACCGACAGAGACTTTCCAAGAAAAAGGATGAAAAGAAATATTTTTTTCAATGTCAATATTGCTTTATTTTCGGAACGAACGCATCACCACTCTGCTTTTAGTTAACACAAATACATGTACATGTGTCATGGCGTCTTTTAGTCTTCTATGTCGCCATTCTTAAAAATCGAAAGCCAAAATGTCCGGGCAAAATGTACAAAAAATTCCGTTATGCATGAGCTTTAGAGATTAGTGAAGTCGAAGTTGAGAATGGTTATCAGTTTTGTAAAGAAATATAATAGGCTCTTGTCTGTGAGTTGTCGTGTCGGCGACTTGTCTTTGTCGTTCAGTTGTCGTGTCGGTGAATATTTTTTTGTCTGTCAGTTTTTGTCTGCGAGTCGACTTTCGGTCAGTTGTCTGTCGGTGAGTTGTCGCACAACGTTTCTATCGCATGCCCAAATGTTTAAATTGACGAAACGTTCTTTCCTGAATTCCATTCGGATCTGACCTGGATCCGAACTCTGACAATGTTTTTTTTTTCTTTTTTTTTAAGGGAGAGGAGATCCAAATATCACTAAAAGAAGGTCATCATCGGCCCGCCAACGAAACGCCTTTAAATGACGTTTCGCTGGCGTGCCGATGATGGCCCAACGTTGAATGCTGGCTTGGTAGTTTTTAGAATTCCAGGGGATCCGGTCCAGTATTGCTAAGAAATTCTATATTTTTGTGATTTTTAGGGGGGGGGGGTGGGGTCCGGACCCCTGTCCTCCCTTTGGATCCGCGCATGGGACCGGACAATGTATACTCTTATTGAGATATACTGAAAACCCATTTTATCGTGCGCATCGGCTTTTGTACGACACTTTGCATACTTTCTATCGCATGCACAAATTTTTAAATTGACGAAACGTTCTTTCCTGAATTCCATTCAGGTCTGATCTGGATCAGCTTTTGCAAATGTAAATAGAGAAAGAGAGAGAGAGACTCGCATCGACAGATCGACAAGTAGAGAGAGAGAGAGATGTGTGTTCTCTTTGAATTTCGTCATCTTCTTAATTCTGAGAACTCGTCTACGCCGTGTATATCTTTGCAAAAAATTCTGATCAACGAGATGTCCTTGAGTGACTGTATTACATTATAAACGGCATTTGCGCAGATGGAGAGCAAGCGAAATGAAGGAAGAACGAAAGTGTAGCGATTCATCGGTAGTCCGAGGTTAAATAAGTTGCCCATAAGTGGACTTTTACGACTTGTAAGTAAATTGAGTGACATAACATGCACGTGCCTGGCTCTCGACTTGGTAATTACCGCACGCGCTGGACATTTTACTGACTCAGTCCGCAAGAATTTAGCGACGTTTGAAAAGAAAAATGCGCAGAATCATATCGACGTTTTTTCAACACGTTTCTACCACATTTTTACATGCATGTATACCGTTTTTGCTCATGCTAAAGACCACATTCTAAAATTACGAACACTAGCACCTTTTCTGAAACGTAATTTCTAAAATTACGAACAGCAGAAAAATAATTATTTTTTAGTGTTCGAAATTTTAGAACATTTACCGTAGGACACTTTCAAAACCAATTTTTCTTCCTTATTCCATATGAAACAATGCATATCAAGCCGACAGTTTTGGGCACAACTAGTAAAATTGAATTCTAAAATCTTATCAAGAGAAATATTTTAATGATACCAACCACTTAACTCTTTGCATGCTGGGATATTTTGCATGTTCAGGCCTCGAAATATCTTAAAATAGGCACTTGCCCTGCATCACAAAATTTATTGGCATACAAGGGAAAAAAATGTAATTCTCACTAAAAATATCAAAATTTTCACTAAATGCCCAGTGCAGCCTGAGGCACTCGTAAATACGAGGGGACGAGTGCTATTTTCAAGCCTTGATGTTTTTTTGTTGACTTATGATATTTTTTTCAAAATCAGAAAACCATCAATGTCAGTTAGGACCCAGATCTGGCCCCATGCTTTGTCATTCCTGATCTGGGTCCAACCTGTTTGCTCAAGTTATCAGCAGACTATACACTCCCATGCAGGTAAATCCCACTAAAATGCTATAATTTGAAACTGGAATAATCCTTTTATGATTTGAGCAAAAATATAGAAAATTTGTAAGAAACTTAACAAAATTGCTCATTTTAAGATCAAGCTGGTCAGACCTGGGGTAATTGTAATTGTAATGAATTACATTTTCAAAGTAATGGAAAGTAATTTGTAATGGGCCTTATTATGAGGTAGATTTATATAACTATCAAGTGAGAAGTAATTGTAATGTAATTCAACATTATCAAACGCCCTGTAATTGTGATGTAATGCAATGATTTTGAAAGTAATTGTAATGTAATGAATTACATTTCAAAGTAATTGAGGATATATTGTGGATATGCAGGACATTTTTGGTTTCAGCACTTAAAACCCTGTAATTGTAATGTAATGCAATGATTTTGAAAGTAATTGTAATGAATTACATTTCAAAGTAATTGAGGATATATTGTGGATATGCAGGACATTTTTGGTTTCAGCACTTAAAAGATTAAACTAGGCTGCATGCCAGCTAGCTCATGCATTTGAGCCAGCTCATTTGAAAAGAGAATTTAGACAGATGAGGCGCCCATTAACTCTTTGCATCCTGGGTAATTTTTCCCGCTTTTTTGTCATCTGCTGATTTTTTCAAAAACTTTTTTGAAATGTTTGCAGGAATACCATCAAAGTGTCAAATAGTTTGGATCCAGAACAGGCCCGACATTTTGTCTGGCCTGATCTGGGTCCAAACTGTTTGCAAAAGTTATAAGCAATAATGAATTAATTGTTTGGAGGAGCACAATCTTGCCAGGTTCTTGGCTGCTCTCACACACTAAGGATGGAAGGAAATGAATGAGTATGCTAAAACAAGTCATTTAGCCACACTAGAAATCTCTGAGTGCAGTGATGTACTGTAAATCCGGAAATTTTTCGCTAGAAATTTATTTTTTCGCGAATAGAGTTAAAAGCCATATTTGAGACGCTAGGATTTTATTTTCACGAAACTAATTTTTCCATATTTACAGTATAAATATATAGGCCATAATGCCTGGTTGGTTTGGTTTGGTTTGGTTCTTAACGTCCCAGTCAACAGCTATGGTCATGTCAGGATGGTCAGTTCACCTAACCACACTTTTTCCTGGGCAAGGTTAACCAGTACTTCGTCACATACTTTCGCTAATATTGTAACTGACAACAACCATTCTTGAATCAGCAGAAGGGAGGAGAATGGCCGTAGAAATTATTTCATGATCAATCTCCACAAAAGTATGGGAAGGGGCCAGGTTCAAACTTGCGAACTCTGGATCTGCAGTCAGTCACATTACCGAATGCCCTATGCATTCGGTTAGGCAACAATGCGAAAAAATCCTGCCTTCAGGGTTTCCAACAAGGTCATACATGTACCTAATTACCAGCCTGCTCCGCTACAGAGACTAACTAGAAAATTGAAGCAAGTTAAGATATATGATACTTTCCAATATGTGAATAACAAAGGTGCCAATCAGGTTGCATGGATGCACAGGCTGGTCTGCGACTTTGTTGTCGAAGATAGGTTCTCTCGAGTTGATGTCCAAATAATGGTTAAATTATATATAACTTTTAATTTTTGAAATCCATAATTTTGCATGCTTTTTTGTTGTCTGGATTACATGTGGACTCTTGTTCCAGCATGAAAAAAGGTTATACTCTTTCTGATATCAATCAGTGGTGTTAACCATCAAAGGAAAAGTGAAGGCCCCTGATCAAATACCTTAATAGTTATTGGCTTTAATTCAATACCTCAAGCATTGACAATAAATTTTGATATTGCACAACAACGTCTGATAAGAGAAGTATGAGGCTAAGCATTTGGTGAAAGAGATCAGAATGTTAAATCTCTTTCCTTATATAAGGAACTTGATAGTTATGCAGTCACTTTATGGTTGTTTTCACTGTTATCTGGAGGCCTGGTAATAGTATTTAACTATGTGAGGGCGGGCAGCTTAGCTATATAGTGGAACTAGGAACCCATGCATTGCTTGGTCTGGACCTATTCCAGCAACTATAATGTGTTGGTTTGTATGTGCTAGGATACATACTGCACAGGCTGGCTGAATTATTTATCTCCTAGTGTAGTCTGCTCATAAGCTTTGAAAACAGATTTGACCCAGATCAGGCTCAGATCTGGTTCCAATGTGTTTGACACTCAGATGGTACTCCTGATTTTTTTTCCCGAAAAAGTTAATTTTGAAAAAAATCAGAAGACAAAAGAAAAGCATGAACATTTTTCACAGGGCGTTCACTGGTTGCCATATGATCCGGCTAATATTGGTTACCAAATCCACCAGCAATCAGCTAATTGCATAACACAATACGACTAATTGGAGAGAATTTCAGGAGTCTGGACCAATATGACCCTACCAAAAGCATTCTTTTCAATAATAAAAGAAGTCAACACTTTCAATGCCATTCATGACTCAAGTCCTCTGCTTTGTCATCTGCTGTTGTATTATAGCTATTCGATCAATGTATTGTAGTGGTTGCACTATTCTATTCCGTTCCAGTCGGCTTGCACCGGATATGTTCGGCCGAGTATTCGAGGTATTCAGAATGGGATGGACCTATATAAAGGACAAGATCTCGTGGTAGAGTGCGAGAACTGGCAGAGCCCTGAAAGGGAACAGACCCAGAAAGACGATAAACTATAGAGAAGCGTAGAATATTCACAGCCTAGCGGCCCTATACCTAAAAGATAGGTAAGATTACTATATTGGTGGCAGCGGTAATCTGGAGAAACGTCGCCTTTAGACAGAACAAGTGTGGTATTCTTGAAATTTGCAATTTGGCATTTCCTGCCATCTGCCATTCCCGCTTCCATCGTCAATTTGCACACGTCTGTCTCCCAAAGAAATTGAACTGGCCATCCATTCAAACCTGATTAGATAGTCCATAGTCCCATAACAGCGTCGGCTCTGAATAAACCTGAAAAACAGACTGGTTAATTTGTGTTGCTACTTCCTGTCTCTTCAAAATGGACCCTGAACACAGGATTTCTGTGAAATTTGCTGCACCCAGGGAGCTGCGAATAATACCTGGGGTTGGTGACAAAAAAGGTGAGGCAATTGTGGAAATGAGACTACGGAACAGCAATGTGACAGCCTCTTTACTCTCAAGCATCTTGAGGAAAAGGCTTCCAGAGGATTTACTGGCATGTTTAGACCAGGCCAAATCCGTACTATGCTGCAGCAGATGAGCAACAGGACGACGGTTATGGTGTAGTCAGTTTGGACTATGAAGACGGTTACAAGGCACAGTTGACAGAAGAAATGAAGCGTGAGATAGAAAACAGACTATGGCCAGAGAGCTCGACTATCCCAAAGGAGAGAGGCACCGTTGGTGGGCCAGAAGCAATTTCTGTCCCATCGACTATGAGAGGTGCAGTTTGTGGGCCAGAAGCATTTTTTGTCCCATGGACTAAGCCCGTATACAAGATGACTACAGGCATGCAAGAAGATCCTATTCATCAAGATACTGTCTTTTCGAAACAGAAAACAATGAAGCACAAAGATGACAAATCACAGAGTCCAAAAGTCAGGCGAAAACTAAATCTTGAAGAATGTTCTGATCAGACTGAGGGTGCAGAAAAAAAAGCACAGATCAACAAAATTGAAGACAGAACATTAATCTACAAAACAGAAGATTTCAGCTGAGGACGATAAGAGAAAACACTCAAACAAGTTGAAACTTTCGGAAACGAGTGACAAGTTTTCTGAGAAAGACTAGTACTCACTTTCAAAAAAGAAGAAAAAACAAAAGAAGAAAGCTGTTCGTTCAAAGAAACATCGGCATGAAACATCATCTTCGTCATCATCTGAAGATTTCTGCTCAGATTCTGATGTGGTCAAGAAGAAAACTCAAAAGAAATCAGTCCTTCGTACTTTGCCGAGACAATTACAGTATGATGGTAAAAGCAATTGGCTACATTTCAAGCACAAATTCACTAAATATGCAGAATTATCAGATTGGACAGCTGAGGAATGTTTAGATTGTTTGAGTTGGTGCTTAACTGAAAAAGCAGCCGACTTTTGTGCTACTTTAATGGAAAGGACAAAACATCTTTCTTATCGGAAACTGATGAAAAGATTAGATGATAGGTTTAGTGACAGAGAATTGCCAGCTTCAGCTCAGGTGCGATTTCAACAGGCTTTCCCAGAAGAAAGAAGAGTCTTTGGAAGACTGGGCGGATTGAGTGTTGACCATATCTGGCAAAGCGTTTTAGGAATTGCCAGAGAAGTACAGTAATCAGCAAGCAGTGGCTAGGTTCTGTCAGGGATTAAATGATGCTGAGGCGGGTCTCTGTGTTTGCATGAGAAAGCCATCAAGTATGGGGGATGCTCTGAATGAAATTAAGTTGTACCAGCATACAAAGGATGCTATTTATGGCCATAGGACAGACCAGAAAGTTTCTTCTAGAGTCACTGCGGAAGACCTTGAGGATGGTTTGGAGGCATGATTTGGCAGGAAATAGAGCTTCTGTAAGAGAACACTATCGCATTGGTAGTTATGCTCTTACAAGAAATCAAAGACACTACTGTTCTACAATCGCAAGGTTATGTAGACATTTCGGACACTAATTATTAGGTAAACAGTTTATTATACGACTGACCATTCAAGTTTAAGTTGGTTATTGCGACTAAAAAAGTCACAGTGGTTATTGGCAAGTTTGATATACACTGTGAAGATTGAAGGGACTGCGTAAGCCAGGGCTGATGGACCAATGAGATACTTTCAATTGAAAGAATTTGTGGCGACGCAGTTCCATTGACATCACAGGTACTTCTGGAGCCATGAGACAATTCGGTGTTTCTGGGGGAGCTCGAGGTTGGAGTGACAGTCATGGGGGACAGCGCGATCATTGGTTTGGATGTGATACATCTCGGAGTGTGAAATTTGAACCAATATACGACATATACTGAATTAGCGTTGATGTCGATGAAGTGCTAGGCGGGGTTGTCGTGGTCGTGGGTTCGAATCTTTTAGAGCTAATAAGCGACGTGTACTGCATTTGCATTGATGTCTGGTGAGGTGCTAGACGGGGTTGTTGTGGTCGTGGGTTTGAATTTCGCTTCAGGCACTTGCCAGCAGCAGCAGTCATGTCACAGGGGACATCAGCGGAGACCATAGGTGTCAGGGCGAATGACCAGGTTATCGAGATGGCAAGACAGCCTGTTATGATGTTATATCTGATGTGGTAGAAGAACAGTCTGCAGAGAAGACATTTGCAACAAAAGCTGACTGGGGAATAACCAGTTCATTGTCTAGCGAAGAGCCAAAGATGTTACAGTTAGTGTCCAAGAGTAACAAGTCAGAAGCTAAGACCAGTGGCTTCGCCAACCAGTTGCTTGCCTGAAGGAGTGTGACAGGCAAGAACTGAACAACAGGTAGCTGCCCAACTTTACACGGATGGAAGAAGAGAACCTTCCTGAGGAAAGTTTTGGACAGGTCAAGGGCCGCGTAGGAAACCAAGAGACTATGTGGAAGAGTTGATGTAAGCATGTACATCCGGACCACAGAGATTGGGTTAAACTACGTTGTGGATCCATCTATGTGGCCAAAGCAGCAAGGCGGTGTTGGACAGAGCTTTGGAGCACCTCCAGCCCTCACATGTCCTGGCACATCACACTCAAGGAATGACATCTGGCCAGCCAGGAGGCACCTATCTTCAGCTCCTGTATCTGTTGGAAGGAAGATAGCAAATATGGTTGCCAAGATTCGAGACCAGATGTGGAAGGAGGTGTTAGAGTATGCCTCGCGCATGCGAGTCATCTCTATCAGAACAGCGGAGAGGTGGCAGTTGTCAGTTGCTGCAGACAGCTTTGCACTCAAGTACTGGTTATCTGCTGGTAGCTTGCCCAGGAATAGTGCAGGAGGATTAACTAACCGGCTCATCACGACCATAGCATTGTGGGTGAGGCCGTAAACCAACAGGATATCTTCCCCAGCATTGGGGCCATAAGTGAAGAATGCTAGCAACGAGATGCGTCCAAGACCTTTCAAATAAAGAGGGGAGGAGTGTAGTGGTTGCACTATTCTATTCCGTTCCAATCGGCTTGCACCGGATATGTTCGGCCGAGTATTCGAGGTATTCAGAATGGGATGGACCTATATAAAGGACAAGATCTCGTGGTAGAGTGCGAGAACTGGCAGAGCCCTGAAAGGGAACAGACCCAGAAAGACGATAAACTATAGAGAAGCGTAGAATATTCACAGCCTAGCGGCCCTATACCTAAAAGATAGGTAAGATTACTATAGTATCACAACGTGGTACGCAATGTCCCAGTCTCGTGTAAAGCTAACGGAGATAGGAACCAGTTGTGGGTGTGGCTAGACAGTGACCCAAAAGCCAATTGATACATGTTTTTTGGGAGTCATTATAGCAAACAGCGTCCACACAGACCTGGGTCTATGCCATGTAAAATCGATCTGCTGTTAAAGGGGCAACATTTTTCTGCTACCCACTTTGTGTCCAAGAGGAATAAATACAACTTTAGTAAAGTAAGGGGGAAATAAAGTTATCTTCCATGATTAGTCTGATAAAACAAGGCTGCAACTTAAAAATTTCATGTCAGAGCTAGCCCATTCCATTAGTGCATACTAAATAAGCTTCAGAAACATACATTAATGCCACAGTGGCAGAATGCTTGACTCGAGACTGAGGGGCTGTGGGTCTGAGCCTCACCGGTGCCACTGTGTTGTGTCCTTGAGCAAGACACATTTATCCTTGCTTAGTACTGGATCAACCCAGAAAGACCCATCCCAACATAACTGAAAAATTGTTGACTGGGACGTAAAGAATCAAATCAAACAAACAAACAAAGCTGTAACAATATCTTTCTAATAGATTATATTTACAATAAACTATCATTATTAAAAGTCCCTCCCAATCAAAAGGAATCTATCATTGGCTGTTGTTACATGTACTCTTTGGAAGTATCTAGATGAACAAAACATTTGCATGTAACAGTGTTAATATTTTCTTATCCATCAGTTTGAACATTTGTTTTAGCAGCTCAAAAGAACCGTCTCAGTTCTTTTGAGTACCCACAAAATATGTTTGGGTTGAGAAATAAGAAAATCAATTTCAATCACACAGTCTAATATAAAAGCCTGGCCTGGAGGTTATTAACTTGTTCATGCTCAACTGAACTGAGCATGAAATTTATCCTGCTCATAAATGTTAAAATGCCAACAAGTAATGGCAGGATAAATACAGCATCTGAAATTTTTAAAGCCAGAAATCATTCACATGTATTTTCAACATTTTAGTTTTTATGAGCCATTGGAATTTCATGCTCAGTTGTGATGAGCATGAAAAAATTTATAACCTTGGGGCCTGAGCAACCCGACAAATGTGATACTTATGACATTTAAAGCCAAAAAGTAACGGGAGCACAGTGGCACAGTGGTAGACTGCTTGACTCGAGACAGAGAGGCTGCAGGTTCAAGCCTCACCAGCGTCACATACTGTATTGTGTCCTTGAGCAAGACACATTCATCCTTGCTTAGTACTGGTTCAACCCAGGAAGACCCGTCCCAACATAACTGAGAAATTGTTGACTGGGACGTAAAGAATCTAATCAAGCAAACCAACAAAGTGATATATCTCAGTGAAGACTAAAATCAACTTGCGCACCTGCCTAGTCTGATCACCCATAGAGCACACAATGAGGACGCTTAAATGTCTGCATGTAGCAGAAAAAGTGAAAAATATCTTTTTTTGGTAATATTAAAGTGAATTGTGGCTTTATCTGAATCTCTCTTTGCCTACTAGTGTGTCTGCTGATAACTTTTGCAAACAGTTTGGACTCAGACCAGGCCCAACAAAACGCCGGGTCCCAATCTGAATCCAAACTGTTTGACACTCTGATGGCATTGTGAAAAGAATTTTCCAAAAAAGCTGATTTTGGAAAAAATCAGCAGACAACAAAAAAGCATGAAAAATTACCGAGCATGCAAAGATATGAAATCACCACCATCTGCTGATCAAATCAGTCTGCTGTAAATTCACCTATTTTATTCTCATGTCTTCAAATGAGAATATGTATTAAGAAAATGTTTTTCTTATTACTCAACCAAAGCATATGTTGTGAACACTCAAAAGAACTGTCTCAAAGCAATGAGATGCTTATTTTTACGACCCAAAACACATGCTTTAACCAATAGATAAAAAGATAATCACATTTTTACATCACACAGTTTTCCAATCTGGACGTATGGTTCAGATAAAATAAGGCAACTAATGGGAAGACCAGTATCCAGATGAGATAAACTGACTATTCTAACTTACTTTAGTTAGGGGCCCAGACTGCCAAAATTCAATTATTCAACATTAGGTTGCCAAAAATTTGTAGCGTGGAAAATTTTAGGGTGAGATATTGAGAGATTTACCCATAGATCAGTTTTTGCCAAAAATCTCATTGTAATTGACTGAATGGGAGAAAAATCTCATTGCAAAAATGTTCAGCCAAGAATTTTGTTAAAAATCTCATTGAATGTTCACAATTTCCTATCAGTTTTGGCTGAATGAGATATTTTCTCTCCCGCTTGAATTATCCCTGTTGTATATAGGCCATGACTTCTGGCCCATTAAGCAGTTATGAAAATTGTACATATTCTGTGGAAAACACCTCATGTGGAAGCAGTGTTTTCCCATTCCATAGGGGACTGCTCTTAACCCTTTCCTTCGTGAATATTCATGCTAGGCTCCACCCACTATGAATAATTATGTAAATAAACTTTCATGTTGGTACATACATGTAGAACAAAGAAATTACTTGTCAGGTCAACTAGTGTAGGATCATATTTAATCATATTTCCATAAGCAGAGTAGACCCTGATCAGGCAGCTCTTACAAGAATTATTTCTTTCAAGAAAAAACTCTATGTTGAAAAGGGAAGCAATTGATGAGAAACACTATTAATTTCAGCAGTCTCCTTTTGATGGGCGTGACTATTTTAGCGTTCTGGCTATGCCTTTTCGGGCCATGTATGAGATAATGACCAATTCCGATCACCACAATTTAAAAGCACAATTAGATACCCTTTGCGGCATTTTGCTATGACACAATACAATCTGATGCAATGATTACGAATGAAAAATAAGTGTTGATCGGGAATGATCACAGATTTTTTTGATGGCCAAACCTCAAGGTTGGTGATGTTTATTGTATTTTTGTTACCGGGTACTTTTTCATGTGGTATCCTGGGTAGGGTGTGGTACTTGATTGTATCGTTTCCTGACCTTTGTCGTCTTTCTTACTTTGATGTGACCCGATTGTCAGTCTGTATCCCTGATGGCTCTGCGCTGCAAGTACAGAAGTTAATTTCCACTTGATTAACTGCCAAGTTTCACTGGCATGAAGCATGGCACTCCTCCAGTGTGTTCTCTAGGCCACAATTTTCAATGGTGGTGTGAATTATGATAGTCGGAACATAGTATTATTTAGGCATAACATAACAGTCTACACTATAGCTAAGTTCCAGAGTAGTTGGAAAACACAATTTTTACATTAATTGTAATAAAATTAGTTTTAATAAGCGTACCTACCATGTATTTATCTTATAGCTATAACCTTATTGCTACTCACAAAATTTTGAGGACCCTATACCTTGGTGCGCCTTTGCTGGGTGGATAAAATGCCTTAGCAAAGAACACCGGATACTGCACGGGAAGTGCTGTGACGTCAGAGATAATTTTGGATATATTATTATTTATTAATAATAATAATACACCAGGAATGGGGGTTTGGGATAGGTGGGCCTAACAGATAAATACATGGTAGGTACGCTTATTAAAACTAATTTTATTACAATTAATGTAAAAATTGTGTTTTAATGGGCGCTTCCCTACCATGTATTTATCTTATAGCTAGAATCACAGCCCATTGGAGGGAGGATTCCTACACCAAGATGGGGTCCAAAATAAAAAACTTCCAGAGATAAACAGAGAATCTTAGAAACTGTTTGACAAAGTCAAGGTTAAAAATCTCTAAAGACTGAAATTAAATAAAGAGAGAAATGAATATTTTTCAAAAATCTCAGTCTAACTCTGGAGGTCCAGACATAATAATTTAGAACATTAATAACTACCTTTGGACAATCTGTCTCCTTCGGTAGTAGGTGACAACGTTGAAACTAGTCTTCTTCTGGAGGAGCCTGATTGGTGGATCCCACCGTCACCTTTTGCGCCACTACTAAAGGTCCAACTTTATGTAGATTTACAGATTGTAAGCCCAGGAAGTAGAAAGAGCTCTCAATTCATGAGGCTTGATTTTAAGTAATCTGCTTTGACTACTTGAAATGCTATTGTAAGTATTCTTAATTGTGAAATTAACCCATTTCGAGATCGTAGACTTATGTAAGTCATGATCCCCCCTTGTGGGTATGAACAGTCTATCTCTACCTTTCCGAATGGACTTAGTCCTTTTAAGATAAATTTTGACTGCTCTTATAGGACAAAGTTTCATGTTAAATGAATCATTTGTATGACAAAAATTTGATAATTTTGATATGTTTATAGAATCAGGTGCCCTAGAAGGTAACTGATTCTTAGCTAAAAAAACCTATTTTGGTTCTTAAAGTCAGGGAACCATCAAGATTACTGAAGCTAAAGTGGTCCTTATCAATGGAAAATGCATGAACCTCACTCACACGTCTGGCAGTAGCCATAGTGATAAGAAAAGCCGTTTTCATTGAAAGATGAAGCAATGAGGCTTTAGATAATGGTTCAAATGGTGTCTTACATAAATGCATAAGGACAAAAGCAAGATCCCATTTGGGAGCTAGAGATCTTTCAACAGGTCTCTGTCTTTGAAAAGATTTAATGAGCTCAGACAGAACTGGATGCGAGCCTATATCATATCCAGCCTTGAGTTTAAGGGTATTGTAGATCTGTAACCTTTAATTGTGCTAACTTGACATTTCTTTTCAGTGAATAGAAATGTCAAGAAATCAGCAATTACATGAGAAGAGGCCTAGATAGGATCAACTTTCCGTTGATTTGCCCAATTAACAAAGATTTTCCATTTTGCATCATAAACTTTGCCTGTTGACTTTCTACAAGCTTTGGAGACATGGTCTGCAACTTGTTCTGAAATTTTTTTTATCTCTGATTGATTGCTGATAATTCCCAAACGTGAAGCTGCAGCATATCTATGTTTTGATGCCTGAACCTTCCTTGTAATTGTTCTAATAGATTTGGAATTACAGGGAGGGTTATTGGTGGAGACACCAGCAGACCCAGAAGTTCTGGGAACCATGATCTGCTGGGTCAAAAAGGAGCTATCAATACTATTTTGCACTGAGACACTCGTATTTTGTTGATCAATGCAGGAATGAGATGAAATGGAGGAAACACGTAGGCGTGAATGTGATTCCAATTCATCGATAGAGCATCTATTGATAGGGCCTTTTGATCTGGTATTGGAGACACGTATAGCGGAAGCCTGTGATTCAGACGTGTCGCAAACAAGTCTATGTTGGGAAACTGAGTCATGTGAAGTACTGCATTAACTACTTCTCAGATAAGCCACTACTGTTGTGTTGTCTGTGGAGACTAAAACAGTGGAATTCTTGATTGTGTGCAGAGCTTCCTTTAGTGCCATTGAAATGGCCATCATTTCCAGCATATTTATGTGTAGCTGAGATTGGGTTTCCGTCCAGACTCCATGAAACAGTAGTCCTTCCGGTTCCACATGTGTACCCCAGCCCGACAGGCTGGCGTCCGTAAATATTGTGTGTGAGGGGGGATTTATCCTCAAGGGCACTCCTTGTTGATAAATCTCTTCCTGCTTCCACCAATCGAGATGGTGTTAAATGTTCGCTGATATCTTGATTTGGTGATTCAGTGAAAATTTTTGTGGTCTCCATTGAGAGAGCAGGGACATTTGCAAAGGTCGGAGATGTAGTCTGCCTAGCATTACAAAATCCGCTGCTGCACTGAGTTGTCCCAAAAGAGAAAGGAAAACTCTGGCTGATATGAATGTTTTCTGATAAATGATCCTGATTGTTTCCAATAGTTTCTGAACTCTTGGATGTGGAACTCTGACAATGTTGGAATAGGTTAGAAATTCCATCCATATGAAAGTGAAAATTTGAGTAGGAATGAGGTCTGATTTCTGGTAATTAATAATCAGACCGAGGGATGTTATAAGATACATAACGTAATGTCTGTGTTCCAACAGAGTTTCCATTTTGGAGCTTTGAATGAAAACATGTCGATTGAGAGTTGACAGGTCTATAATCAGCCTTACTTTTCCATTCTTTTTTGGAACAAGGTAAATCCGTGAATAAAACCCGGGACTTACCGGGTGAATTTCCTCCACTGCCCCTTTTTGAAGGAGGCTGGCAACTTCTTCTTCCAACTGTGGACTTAGAGACTGTTGAAAAAAGATTGGGTCCACTGTCAGGGGCGGTCGTTCTATGAACGGTATCCTGTAGCCTGTCTTGACTAAAGAGAGGACCCACTTGTTGTTTGTGACCTTTTGCCAGTTTTGGGCAAAGTGGGCCAACCTCCCTCCTACCTGAATGTGAGGAAGGGGGAGGGGCAGTGGAGTGACTTCCTCAACACTTTCGGGAAGAGGAGGCCCCTCTTCTAGAAGGGGCTCTACCTCTTGACCCTGAACCCCGCTGAAAATGGCCACCACGGACCGATCTCGGGGTTTGAGAAAATTGTTTTCCCTCTCTATTGCTCAAAGGTTGAGACTTTGGACCAGTGGTTTTCTTCTGATCGGACTTGGGCTTGTGGATCTGAGAGGAAGAATTCTGAGATTTGGCTTGATTAGAGATTGCCTTGTGTACTAAAGTACCTCTATTAGTCTCAGTGTTTTCTTTGTAAATTTCATCCACTTTCTCGCCGAAGAGAGACAGAAGCAAAAGGAATTTTCCTCAGTCTTTTCTTAGCCTGGTCAGTCAAAGACCTAGGAGCGGCACGAATAGCAGCTTCCCGCCGAACTTGCTGCAGGCCAATTGCCGTGAAAGCAGAAAGGCCAATGGCATCTTTCATGGAGGAAGAGAGATATTCTAAGATCCTAGATAAAATTTTAGGATCCATCTTTTCTTGTTGCAAACACTTAAAAGCTGCAAAAGAGAAGATGTCGGCATGAGACAGCAGTCTGATGTTATCCCTACACTGCTTCTCAAATATCTCAAGATATTTAGCTGGCAAATTGCAGTTTCCAGACAAAGATAAACCAAGTCTGTTTGCGTCATCATCAAGTGGTGAGGCTGATGATGTTGAAAATTTCTCATTGTGAGCCTGATAAAATTTCATTGTCACAAGATTAGCAATATCTTTGGCAGCTGGAATCCAATTCTCTCCTATGACTGTATTTTCTAGAGAGTTTTGAATATAAGTCACACTGTCCCAGACAACTGGTGACTGTGGCAAAGAAATGGATTTCCTCTGTATCTTTTTAACGTCCAATTCGATGCTAGATCTCGGACGTGGGTTAGATTCTACCACCTCAGATTTCCTTGGAAATCGATCAGCTGGAAGAAGCTTGAAGACTTCTTCAATGAGCTGATAGAAACTTGCTCTTTCTTCGTCCTCGGTTGGTTCAAAATCATCCCCGCTGGGATCTTGAACCGATCCCTGTGTTCGGACGAATTCTCAAAATCATTGTCTTGAGGTCTAACATTAATGCTTATGTCGTGTTCAGTGTTAGACTTGGCTGGACTATTGATCTCTCTAGCACAATAAGATGACCTCTGCTGATTATCTGATTGCACCCTTATTGGAGATGGGACCTGATGACATCATAAGGATGTTCATGCCTCTGATAAGCAGTCCTAGGTCTCTTGAATACTCTTTCTTCAGAAGAGAAAGATGAATAGGATGAAGAATACCTATGCCTCCTGTATCCTTTTGGCCGCCTGTCATATCGACGAGATTTCGATCTTGACCGACGGTGTTTCTGTTTCCTCTTATGCTTTCTAGACCTATCCTCCGATGAGGAAGAGGGAGAAGAGTCAGAGGAAGACCTGTGCCTATGTTTCTTTTTCTTTGATCGGTTTCTCTTTTCCTGATGAGAAAGAGAGCGTGATCGGTTTCTTCTCATGCGATGGGAAGGCGAACGCGATCTAAATCTTGATCGGTTCAAAAGAGCAGAAGATTCTCTTACCTGACGTCTCCTTAATTTGGAGGCAGGTGACAAATTCCCGGCGAAGCATGTCTCAAAGAAACTAAGTTGTTTGGAGCTTTCGATAGTCGGTGTCCGGTAGAATTTCTGCATTCAGAAACTACCCGGTGTCCGGCTACAATTTCATCCGTGGAAATTGTCCGGGGTTGAGACCCCGTAACAATGCCATCAGAAATTGAAGTGCTTGCCACCGCAATGTCCGGGGCGTACACTTGATTAGACCCAATTCCCTTGTCCGTTTGAGCTATACTCGGGACCATAGAGGGAGGTCTTGTGTCCGGAGACACTAAGCTCCTGGTCAGAGACGTATGGTCGGTGACCTGATCAAGTGCCCTTTCATCCTGTCCGGTATTCCGAACACGGAGGGTACCTTGATCTGAAAAGTTCGACTTTTCTTCATACTTACCGGCCGAACATTGGTTAGCTCGATGTCCGGCCCAGGACTCTGAATAATGAACATTAAGTTCATTGTTCAAATGAGTTCGTTGTTCCGGATCTGAGATAGACCCAGATCCGTGACGAACTTTTTGTCCTCTTGACGGTGAGTCAGCTTGGTAGTTCCGGGGGTGAATCCTAGACTCGACCGGGCACCAGATTTAGCTGACAGCTCTTCTGAAGAGCCCGAGGCACCGTCTCGGTAGTTCAGGGGGGACTCCGAGGAGTCGATCACTTCCCGAACTACCAATTTGCCAGAGTCGCTCTCCACAAATTCTGGCGTCTTCATGGGTCTCTTCTTGAAAGCGGTTTGCTTCCTAGCCAAAGATTCCTTCTTCTTCGCCATCTTTGTATGGTATGAGCGACGTTTCTCGAATTTCCGCCAAGTTGCTGAAGACCAGGATTCGCAAAACCCACAAGTTTTGCCCCTAAAACAATTGGAACAATTCAAACAAGTGGGGTGGTTGTCCTGCGAAGATCATAAATGCCCACAAAGGCCACGGGATTGGGGCATTACAGGCCTGGAGGAAAGAAAGGAGAGCGCGAGCTCGAGTATCGAACGGCCGAATTCCCGAAGTTCGATACAAAACAAATACAAATTAGCGAAAATTCACAAATAAAAAACGTAGGACAAACCTAGCGTAATAAAATAAAATCAAATGAGTAGCCTGAAATGTGTACAAATCAAGGAAAAATACGAAAGAACTTAGAAAATGAAAATTCTCCTGTTCAACGTGTCCTTCTCCTCATGCACAAAATTATTTCTGACGTCACAGCACTTCCCGTGCAGTATCCGGTGTTCTTTGCTAAGGCATTTTATCCACCCAGCAAAGGCGCACCAAGGTATGGGGTCCTCAAAATTTTGTGAGTAGCAATAAGGCTATAGCTATAAGATAAATACATGGTAGGGAAGCGCCCATTAAAACAATGTGTCCAGATTCATTAATCATGACAATTGTTGTCTGCTCTCTCATGGCCCAGTCAACAGCTATGGTCATGTCGAGACAGTCAGGTATTCAACCTGACTACACTTTATCCAGCGCAAACTTAGACAGCAGTTGATCAGTACTCTGTGCACATACACTATCTGCAATATTAAACCAGAAGATGTGCCCCTCCACCTCCCCCAGGATCAGGGTTTACAATGTTGATATTCCAATAAGTAACATTTTACACACCTCAGACTTCAGTGTTCTAGTCAGGGGGATGGATGATTCTCCCCCCCCATCTCCCATTTTTCTGAAGATCCCTGTAATTTTATTAAAGGAGGGTGGGGAGATCGATATCTTTATATAGACAAACAAGGTAAATATCAAGATCTAAGTAGAGGGCTAAGCCGCTTGCCTTTCATTAAACCCCCCCCCCCTGGTTTTCAAATCCTTGAATAAACACTGCCAGTAGTCGTTAGATGGAGGGGGGGGGTCATCTTTCTTTTTTAATTGATCTCTGTGAGAAAACATTTATTGGAGTACATCTGACGTGGCTTACTCTTATTCAGATGGGTCAAATTTCTTTCTTCATATAGACCGTTCCAAACATCACAAATCAATATATTATCCAGGACACTACGGTCTTCATCCGAAGGCCGTTAAATACTCTGGTTGGCAGTAAACTGTTGTTTACCTGTATTGGATATATATAATGCCGGCGTAGTGCGACCCCCTGCACTTGGCATATGTATTGGATACGGAAACAGCGTATGTTTTATAGTGCTTTAGAACTAATTTCTTGCATAAAAAAATATTCTAACGACTGGTTCCAAATAAACAATTTGTTGTTTGTTGTTGGCTCCCATAGTTTGACCGTTGGCCTTTCAGACAATGTTCTTTTTTCTCAAATTTTATCATCATTTAACAAAAATCAGAGATGGAAACCGCTACACAGGAGCAGGCGCCAGTAAAAAACGAATAAAAAGTTAAAAACCAATAAGATAAAAAAAATCGCAATAAGTATTTTCTTAATCAATGTCCAATATTTATTCTACATATCCAAATAAAAATCTATAGGTAAAAGATAGTTTAAGATGGTTTTTCTCAGGTAAATGTCGGCTAAGCTCAATGGACATTGTATGGAGTTTACAAGTTTTGTGCCAACCACAATAAAAAATCACGTGGTCAAAATCATTATCGATAAGCTCAGATGAAAACAAATAACATTGGAAGGGTCTATACCAACAGCATATTGGAACTTCCGCTTCCGGTGTGATCCAACATGGATGCAAAAATCTGAGAAGAAAAGAAAATTAAATTATATCGCAAAACATCCAGGTGTTTTCCAGCCATCAACTGATATTTTAATTGAATTTGTGTTCTTCAAACCCCGCTCTACCATAATTAAGTGATATTATAAGAATAACTATATTATCTTGGTAAACATGCCACCTAAACAAGGAGAAAAGCTAAAGGGCGCAACACCTAAAACAGGATCAAACTCCGCTGATCATTCTTACACTAGAGCAAGTGACCCTAAAGGAAAGCCCCGCCAACCTAGAAAGAGTAGACTAGTTCATAAACATGATTCATCAGATTACGAGTCTGAAAATGAAGATCAGGCCCCATGCCACATGTGCAAAAAAACAATCACAATGGAGAATGATGGGATAAAATGTAACTTTTGTGAACACTGGTTATGTTACCCTTGCTCCAAATTGAAAAGGGTTGTGTATCAAGCTCTAAGAGAAAGTCCAGATAATGTCATGTGGTTTTGTGATTATTGCTGCACAGCCTTCCCTGGTGTGAAGAAGGTTATGGTACAAATAGGATCTCTCGAAGATAAATACACTAACCTTGAAGAAAGAGTAGACAAACTAGAGGAAAATTCTCAAAATGAAAAAAAAATAAAAGAATTTTGCAGAAAAGAACTTCTTGAACAGCAAGAAATAGAAAAAAGAAAGCTTAACTTAGTAGTTTTCAATGTGCCAGAAAGTGAAGAGCAATCACCCGAGTCCAAAAAAGCTGATGATATTGAGAAAATAAATGAACTCTTGGATGGCCCGATGAAATTGGATGCTGAATATATTCAAATACAAAACCCATTCAGGTTGGGAGCCTTAAAAGCCGGTAAACCAAATGAACCTCAAAAACCAAGACCTATTAAAATAACAGTTGACAGTTTTGACCACAAAAATAAGATTCTTAAGGCTAACGCGGAACTAAGAAAAGAGACTGGTAAGTTTAAGTCCTTATTTTTTACGCCAGATCTAACCCAAATGCAAAGAAAGGAAGCATTCCTACTGAGAGAACAGTTGAGGTATCAGAAAAATGTTTTAAAGAAACAGAATGTGAAAATAAGTAGAGGTAGAATTGTAGAAATTGAACAGAACACGCCTGAGAGTAACAAGGATAATGAAAATGTTGCAGGCGGATTCAAGGACGTAAGGGAGGGTGCGACAGCCATGGCTGGGCATCCGTCTACACATGCATAAAACTACTTGAATGAAAATGTAAATAGTTGTTCCTGTTACTATTTTTTCTGAAATTAGTTAAAGTTACTTTTTAGATAAGTTAAGTTAAACAAACTTTTCAATACTAGTTATTCTGTTTGATACTAGTCATTAGTTATTGATTATGATGTACATATTACTTAAAATTTCTTTGTTACAGTACTTTCCCAAGAAAATAACAAACATGATGAACAATATGATAATCAATCATTAGAAACAGAATCCTCCGATGATGACTATAATTCAGACATTTCAGACTGTATATCACATGATATTCTTTCAACAGAAGGTGAATCTGAAAATGAAGGTGACCCGTCATTGAGCGATGAAAATTCAGCCTCTGAATATGAGATTGATGGTTTTCTGAAAGTTTTCTACACAAATGCTGACAATTTGATGAACAAATTAGATGAGTTAAAAGTTAGGACCTATGACACGAATTATGACATTATAATAATTACGGAAGTGTACCCAAAATTTGGTGACTCGAGAGATATACAAAATGTAGAACTACAAATTAAAGGGTATAATCTGTATTGTAGCAGAGTTGAGAAAAATAGTAGGGGAGTCATTATTTACGTCAAAGAGGTCATCAGATCAGATCAAAACCTTATCCTGACAAACTATGAATTTAACGAAAGTGTATGGGTTAACATATATTTGCAAAATGAGAGGAAAATTTTAATTGGTGGAATATATAGATCTCCAAACTCATCACTTGAGAATACATTAAAAATGATGGACCTTATAAATACTGCCTGCAGTGAGAACTATCTTTCGAAAGTGTTAGTTGGTGATTTCAATATACCGGAAATAGACTGGTTATCATGGAATACTGTTAAATCAGAATCTCACTATTCATTTAAATTTCTTGAGTGTTTAAGAGACAATTACTTAGAACAACTTGTTCAAATGCCAACAAGATGGAGAGATCAACAGCCCGGAAATTTGTTGGACTTGGTATTAACAGACTTTGAAGATAGCATATTAAATCTGGAATCAACAAATCACCTTGGAAACAGTGATCATTTAAGCCTAGAATTCCTAATAAACCGCATCACTGAAAATTATGTCAACGATATTGAGAAAAGAAACTTTTATCGGGCGGACTATGTATCTGCAAATCAAAAAATCTCAAATGTAGAATGGGATGTTTTATATAATATGAATCAAACCGAAAGTTGGGAATATTTTTATACTGTTATTAACCAGATTATTGAAGACTGTGTACCAAAGGTCAAACAATTACATCATAAACCTAAACCAGCATGGATGGACAGTTATTGTATTAAGCTTACACGTAAAAAGAAGAAGGCATGGAAGCGGTATTCCCATTCTCGAAGCTGGGATGATTATTATAAATACTGTGCTATAAGAAATAGAGCTACCAGGAGCATAAGATTCGCGAAGAAGCGCTACGAAAAAAGCATCGCTGAGAACATAAAGGAAAATCCCAAATCATTCTGGAGCTTCGTCAAAGAGAAAACTAGTGTTAAATCTGGAATTGGTGGCTTACAAAATGAACAAGGTCAGAAGACGAATGATGACACTGAAAAATGTGAAATATTAAACAATTTCTTTGCATCCGTATTTACTAATGAACAGTCAGACCCTCCAAAATTTGAGATGAAAGTAGACAATAATGTTAGTGAAATCTTAGTGACTAAGGAAAAGGTACTCAAATTATTAAAGGGAGTAAACTCTTCAAAATCAGCCGGTGCAGATGGGATTCACCCTCGTTTTATTAAAGAAACAGCAGAAACTTTAACTACACCTGTATTTATCCTGTTCAACAAATCATTATCTGAAGGATCTCTACCTGATATATTTAAAAAAGCAAACGTTACACCCATACACAAAAGTGGTGACAAGTCATTACCTAAAAATTATAGACCGATCAGTGTTACCCCAATATTGTGTAGACTATTAGAAACTATTGTTAGAGAAGTTATTGTTCAGCATATTAAAACAAATGACATTATTATCAACCAACAATATGGATTTAGAGAAAAAAGAGGTTGTATTTTGCAGTTGTTAACTGTATTAGATAAATTAGTCACTTCATTAGAAAACGGTAATCCAGTTGATATGATATATCTAGATATACAAAAAGCTTTCGATTCTGTGCCTCACAAGAGACTAATTAAAAAGATCAAATGCTTGGGAATTGGTGGAAACATTCATAAATGGATCAAAGACTTTTTAACGAACAGAAAGCAAAGAGTTACATTAAATGGGAAGTCTTCCAAATGGTCTTCAGTTACATCGGGCGTGCCACAAGGGTCTGTCTTAGGCCCTGTGCTATTTATATTATTTATAAATGATTTACCACAAAAAGTTAAATCCCACTGTGTTCTTTTTGCCGATGATGCTAAACTATTCAAAGAATTAAAACAATTAAAAGATTTTGAAGAAATACAAGATGACCTATATGAACTATGTGTTTGGGCCTCAAAATGGTTGCTCTTTTTTAACATTCAAAAGTGTAAGGTCATACATATTGGAAAAGGAAATCCAGCTTTCACATATCAAATGAAGGATAAGAATGAAAACATATATGAGCTAACAACGGTAACTTCTGAGAAAGACCTGGGAATAACATTTCAACATGACATGAAATTTGATATTCATATAAACAATATTGTTAATAAAGCCAACAGATTATTGGGCCTAGTTAAAAGAACTTTTTCTTATATGGATAGAGACACTTTCTTAATAATATATAAATCAATCATAAGGCCTATAATTGATTATGGAGATTCTGTTTGGAACCCAAGTCTAAAGAAGCATATTCAAATGATTGAAAACATTCAGAGGAGAGGAACAAAGCTGGTCCCAGAATTAATAAACATAAATTACACTGACCGACTTAAAATGTTAAACTTGCCCACTTTGAAATACAGAAGAAAAAGAGGTGATCTAATTCAAGTGTTCAAGATACTGAATGGACATTATGATATAAACTGGGAAGATTTTTTCACACTTGATACTGACAGAACCCACAATACAAGAGGTCACAGTAAAAAATTGGTTAAACATAGAACATTAACATCATTGCGACAGAAAAGTTTTTGTTATAGAGTGGTAGATCATTGGAACAACTTAACAGAAGAAATTGTTACTGCTAAAACAGTTACCAGTTTCAAGACATTATTAGATAAACACCTTGTGAATGAACGTTTCGACACTTTTGAGATCTATTAACACATATAGAAAATAATTTGCATCCAAATAAACTCATATTGACTTTTAATATCACGCCGGAAGTCACAGAGTTTTTGAGAAGATTACAGAGGGGGAAACATGAGCCGCCAGGGCTCCTCATTTCCCTACAGAAACAGTAAACAGTAAATATGTTTTTTTAAAGAAATTTCAAATGAGCAAATAAACCACTTGGAATTACTGGTCCTGGCTAATGACAAAATTAGTTCGAAAGCTAAAGGAGCTTCTGCTTGCCAAATGGATATATTAACTATCACGCTTGGTGTGGGTCTAGAAACTAGCTGCTTTACCGAAATAAAACGAAAACTGACTCAGTGACTGTGAAGGCCAAACTTTGCAAAAAAAATCGCCAAACAAACCTGAATTGATGTTTCTTTCATCTGATTAGCAACTGTTTCTCTTATTTTTGCAGCTTCCCCACGCCTTTGGAGGGCGTGTGTAAATTTACGGTCTCCCATAATGGTTTAAGTTACCATAAATCGTCAACAACCACTTGTTGAACACACGGAAGTCACCCGACAGTCACCATTTTGGATTTTGGAAATTGCGTCCCTTTGAATAAGGGAGGCAACTCAAAAGATTCCAGTCAAAACGTCCCCAAGTCAAAACGTCCTATCCCAAACCATCCCAAAATGATTTTTTAAATCTATATTGTATAAACTTTCAGAGTCTACTCTGTTTGTTTATGGAAATATATAATTGCTGATCGTACTCTAGTTGACCTGGCAAGTAATTTCTTTATTCTGTATGTACCAATATGAAAGTTTATTTATATAGGCCCTAGTTATTCATTGTGGGTGGAGCCTATGAAGAAAGAGTTAAAACAATGTGTTTTATGGGCCACGGCGTTGGAAAAATTTAGAAACCCTATATTGACCAATATCAGTGAAACCTTCCTCAAATTAACTGGAAAGGAGTATATGATACTCAATACCCGTTCCAAACTCCAAATTATCATCATCATCATCATCATCATCATCATCATCATCATCATCATCATCATCATCATCATCATCTTCAGTAATTGCCTCCCTCAGTACTTGAGTATTCTCGCAATGTGGTGGAGGATGCCCACGGGCCACGGATAAAAGAGGTATGTACAGTAGTTAAAATGGTTAAAACCGGTTAAAAACAAGGCGTGGCGTTTAGGGGGCATGGATGGCCAGCTGGTTCTGGAAGGCCTCCAGCGTTGTCTGGCTTACTGCAGTCTGAGGGAGTTGGTTCCACAAGATGACGGTTCTTGGGAAGAAGCTCTGTTGGTAAGTTGTGTTTGATGTCCGGATCTGGAAGAAGCGAAAGTCATGGCCTCTAGTCATACTAGTAGATGGAGTCAGGTATGGCTCTACTGGAATATCAACTAGGTGGTGTACAATACGGTACATCATGCTGAGCCTGGCAAGATCCCTACGCTTCTGCAGAGTGTCCCAGCCAAGGGTTGATATCATCTCTGTGACATTGCTGGTGCGTCGGTAGTCATTTGACACAAATCGCACTGCCCTTCGCTGGACCATCTCAATCCTGCTGGTTTCAGTATCTGTAAATGGTGCCCAGGTTGTAGCGGCATACTCCACAATTGGTCGGACGAAGGTCTTGTAGGCAGTTTCCTTTACAGCTTGTGGCGCAGATCTTAAATTCCTCTTGAGGAAACCCATGGTGGAATTTGCCTTCTTTGTAATATTGTCTGCATGTCTGCTCCAAGATAAGTCGCTGCCTATGGTCACTCCCAGGTACTTTGCCTCTGTCCGTAGGGCAAACTTCTGGTTATGGATGAAGTAGTCAGAACAAAGGGGCCTCTTTTTGTTGGTTATACGGATAACTTCGCACTTCACTGCGTTGAAGGCCATCTGCCACTTCTGTTCCCACTCTTGGAGTTTATTCAAGTCTTCTTGAAGTTGGCAACGGTCGGCATTGTTCTGTATCCTCCTATATAACAGGCTGTCATCAGCAAAGAGTTTGATTTCTGATCTGACGCATTCTGGCATGTCGTTAATATAGGCTAGGAACAAGCCTTGAGGGACACCTGATGAGACTGGAGAGGGTATTGACTTCGAGCCTTCGATGACAACCTCTTGTGTTCTGGCAGATAGGAAGTCTTCTATCCAGCTGAGGATGTTGCCGCGTACCCCATAGTGCTTCAGCTTGAGTAATAGGCGTTGGTGGGGTACTTTGTCAAAGGCTTTGGAGAAGTCCAGGATTATGGCGTCAATCTGCTGCTTGTCGTTTAGTCCTCTGGCCAGGTCATCGATGGTGAGGATGAGTTGGGTCTCGCACGACCTGCGCTTACGAAAGCCGTGCTGGCAGTCGGTGAGGATGCTGTTTTTCTCAAAGTGGGAAATGACGCTTGAGTGGATGACATGTTCCAGGATTTTACATACGATTTTGACGTAAGGGAGATTGGCCTGTAGTTGGATGGAGTTGAACGATTTCCCTTCTTGAAGACCGGGGTGACGAGGGCTGATTTCCAATCCAATGGGATCTTGCCATTGTCTATTGAGATCTGGAAGATATGGGCCAGGCCAGGAGCTAATTCTTCTGCGGCTTCTTTCAGTAATCTTCCAGGGATGTTATCAGGTCCGGTCGCTTTGTGGGGTTTGATGTCGTTTGATGTCTATTATTGATTGTTCAGTCTTAGCAAGTCAAGAAAGCATATTGAACAAAAAACTGAAGATACAGGACTTATCAAGTCTGGAATTTCATGCAAGAAGGCTGACTCATGTGCTACATACAAATAGATACAGACTCTTTAACCACCCCGATCAGACGGAGTAAACAGGTCCAGGGGACAGCTGTGTATAATTGTGTCACTGTAAATATCGGAGCACCAAGAACATTTTACCACCTTCTACCTTTTAACAATGTTTCCAGCAAAGTTTTAAATAATGAACTTTTAACTCAAGAAGAAAGATGTTATTCTCACAATATATGTGCTGTTCTCCATCTATGGAGGTTTAGATAGAAGAAACAGGAGACAGGCGCAAGAAAGTTTCCGACCAAGGAATGCTAAAACCAGTCTGTACAGCTACAGAGATTAGCTAGAATATTGAAATTTTACATGAGTCAAGTTTGAATATTTTACTTTTCAATAAGCGAGATTTTCAAGAAGCGAGCAACAAAGGCGCTTATGAGACTGCGAGTATACACATGCTCAATGGTTTGCGCCTTTGTTGTTTGCATGCAATCTCGCGACGATCGAGGGTCATTTGACGTTTTCGAAATTTTCAATTCATCCTATAACCTCATTTGAGGTTGTCTTTTTTGCGTCTGGTGTAGAGATTAGTTTAACAAAGTTTATGAAAGGCATCTATCTGTATATACATGTACGTTTAAGTTTGTTGGGTGCTCTGACCCAGAAATATATTATATTGGGTCCGAGTCCCCAGTGGCTTTGGCTGCTGTCCGTTCTAAGGCGGTGGTTCTGTTGTTGTTTCGTTGATTGTTACTCCCATTGTGGGATTCTGTAATTGTTAGATACGTTTTGCTGTACGTTATTTTATGCCCATCATCTTGAATGAGAAGAGAGAGCTGGTTGCTTTGCTTAGTTTGTCTTCCTGGTGTCTCGTGATGGTTGAGTGGCTCTTCCTCGCGGTGCCACGGGTTTGTCTGCAGTTGGTGATAGTGGTATTTCCTGATCATACTCACTTACTATTTTTTACATTGACCTTCTACACATTAAGATGAAATAACCTAACGTGGAAATCAGCGTTTTCTAACCATAAGAGACTGCTCCTAGAGGAAAGGATTCGCTCCATCAATGAGCGAATTCTTTCTTTCAAGAGAAGTCCCTTTTATATAAAGGAACACAATTGGTGATAATCACAGCTCGTTTCAGTAGTCGTCTCCCGGCTTGATTGTGGGTAATGGCTATGCCCGTGCTTTTCATTCGGATGGTCTTTTGGTCATTCTTACCTTAGGTTGTGTTGTTCTTGGAAACAAACCTTCATTCTCCTGAAACTAGAACAGACAGAAACTTTAAAATAGACACTTTAAAAAAGGGGAAAAATTCTTAGGTATACAGATGCAGGAGCTGAGCCACGCAAGAGTAGGTCGATTTGACCAGGCACTATGCTTTTTTTTGTGCTAAATGGATTTCCATTTTTTATCATAAAAATATATAATGATCAATTTAAAGTTTATATATAATAGGGTTTATCGACTTTATGATGAGAAACATTATTTAGGGCCAGTACACTTATCGCACATGCGCAAATACCTCTAAAAAGACCCATGCTGACGTGTACATGAAGCTAAATATCTAAAGTTTGGCCTGGGCCTTCATCTACAACTATACTTTTTGTATGCGAGCAGCGAAGGCTTTGTCGAGTCGCGCATATGCAGTCTCATCTTGATGACCCGTCGCTGCTCATTGATGAATAATTGACAGTTTTGGCCTTTCGTCAGTAGACTATCAATCTTGGTCATGTTGGTGTTGGTCTTGATCTTGTTCTACAAGTGCCGAAATCTCATTGTACTGGCCCATTTACAAGATTTTCATTAACTCTGTCCACTGGTGTCACCAGCTGATAAGTTTTGCAACCAGTTTGGACCCAGATCAATAAGTCGAGCCTGGTCTGAATCCAAATTGTTTGACACTCTGATAGTATTCCCGAAATAGTTTTTTTTTATTTTGAAAATATCAACAGAAATTACCCAATAGGCCAAGAGTTGAAACGCAAAATAAATAAAATAGACTTCACACAGTATATATCTTATAGAAATATAGAGTGGAAGAATAAAAATAATTGGTGTTGAATATTAATTGATGTGATCAGTATTTTATTTATACCACCTGCCCAGTGTCGGTGAGTATGTAAAAGCGGGTCAGGGTAGTCTCTGGTTAACCGGGCGCATTCTATTTGTCACCATATTTGAGTTTAGAACGATCGAAACAGCATGGCCTACAAATCATTAGATAATCCATCCACGAAAAGGAAGCAGGGGTGTCGGGGCACACCCCCTAATTCAACAAGCGGAACGCTAATAGTTGGCCAACGTCATAAACTGCGCTCGGTAAACCAGAGGTGCGCCGCGGGTCACAATCGGCCCGCCAGCGAAACGCCATTTAAATGGCGTTTCACTGGCGGGCCAATAGTGGCCTAAAATTGCATACTGGCTCTTTTGCTTTTCCAGTGTTATTTTACCTTGCGAAAAATGAACGGGTCCATGTGTTCACGTCTTTCACAACACCCACAACAACTCGAAAAACTGTTTCCCATGTTTGATCGCTTTGCAACGCTTTTGGCAATGATTGGTTACCATTGACGATGTAAAGAAGTAACGTCAGTTACTCACGTCGACGTAACAAGAGAACGTCACCTGCGAGACCAACGTGACGTTTTCTGATAGAACAGTGCAGGATTTTTTAAACCTTTACCAAAGCCCTGTCCTCAAAACCAAAATGTTGTATCTGTCATCATTGTTAGTAATCCGTCATTAGAGGAGCCCGTTGTACGGTGTGCGCATAATATATTTGGATCGAATTGCATTCTTATTTATTTCAAAATTGTCCAGCCACTGGGATGCAAAACGGTGACGAGGCTGCTGGGAGAATTTAAAGAATAGAAATCATCCCAAAATCCCAAAATCTATTTAAATTGAAAAAATATGCAAAACAACGAAATTATCAATACAACTAGAAATGATGTTTATAAAATACTGTGCCCCAACCCTTTGCTTGGCCATAAGAATGATACTCTTTTATAAGGCAAGGATCATCTTAAGTCTGAAGCTTCTAGCTATACTACTCATCATTCTCTACCAGCTGACCTAATTTGAAGCTCCTAACCATACTAATTTTCGAGATATCCCGATTACAAGTTTTCACTGGCCAAATATGCGAAGGGCAATAATTCCCTCCCAAACTGATTACAAGTTTTCAATAGCCAAATTTGCAAAGGGCAATAACTCGAAAAAATAAAATTACTTTTTTTAATCTCTCATCATCATCTACCAACTGACCAATTTTGAAGCTGCTAGCTATAAAAATTTTCGAGATACCTTGATTACAAGTCTTCCGTACCCAAATTTTCAAAGGGCAATAACTCGAGAATAACACTTTTTTTTAAACTTTCACCAGGTAATCTACTCATTATATATTCTCTATCAGCTGACCAAGTTTGAAGCTCGTAGCTGTAATAGTATTTGAGATATATTGATTACAAAATGTCATTATGACCTTTTAAAAGGGGCATAACTCCACAAAGGGAGACAATCCAGATGATGAGGAATCCATCTATGAAATTTATAAACCCTTACTTAATTTTTGTTCGGACGGACTGACGCACGGACGGACATGCCCAAAGCAATATGCCCCTTCAACTTTTTCAAAATTTGGGGCATAACAATATTTTAAAGACTTGGTGTCGAAACTGCACGATCCGCAGATAATCACTATGTGAGCTCGTCTGTCCATTTAATTTGCTTTCCAAACATTATTCCATCTGACAATCTACGTTCACCATGGGTCGTGCAAATTACAGTATGTCGATTATGTATTACGAGTATGCTCATCCCAGCAGTATCACTAGAGCATGCTCGCAAACGCACGGTAGTATGTAATGACTCAGAAGAACAAACACAATATCTCTTGCTGGACTGGATAACCATGGATCTCCCCTGGATAGGACATCACTGGACGCACGTTTAATGACTCATTAAGTACTTTCGTATATTGGACGCCCATGCGCGTATTTGGCAAACAGTGAATACCAAAATGAAATGCGCATTAACGGCATTTAACCAGTCTCTGCACTGTTTTCTATGATAAAAACAATCTTCAGGGATTAAAGTACATATTAGTTTGGAAATTCTATCCTGTGACCTCTGGACATGTACAATGAACCATATCAAGGTTTTCGTATCAAACTGGCTGGAAGAATCTATTTGTATGCAAAGGGTGATCACGTAGCATTACCCCTGAGATATCACAGAGTCGCTTGATTGGAATCACATTACTTCGTTATTCAGCTAGACATGGGTTAAATAGAGATTTATTAGTTTGTTTCAGAGTAACAACAGAACACTTCTAAATCTGACAGTTTGAATAATGAAGGTACAGTAAAACCTGTGTAAAAAGGCCACTCTAAAATGTTTTGTGAGACCGATTATCGCTTAATGCAGGTCAAAAGTATTGCAGAATACCAGAAAGATAGCATTCTGCAATACTTTCGACCTTCATTTAGCTACCAGTTGTCATTAAGCCCTATTTTTGGCCTGTGGCCGTTTAACACAGGTTTTAATGTACATCATTGAAAGTAAGTAAGGGTGCAAAGATCAGGAATCGATACAATCAAGTACCACACCTGACCCAGGATACCAATGGGAAAGTGACAAACTCACAGTAAGACACCACTAACGAGAGCCAAGAGGCCAGCACTTTCCCAGCAGGTGACAACAAGGCACATATAAACAGACGCACACAAAGACATAGCAAACACACCACAGAAAAAAGCATAAACGATCCACAAAAGAAGTACCGCCTTTGAACGGTCAGTAAAACATTTACTGGAGGGCTTAAACCGGTTTCATGGTGCCAACCTCACCCTTAATTCAAATAATGAAGGTACATCTTTGGGTTATATAGCAACGAAACACTTCTTTATGTAACAGCCTGAATCTTACAGGAATATCATAGGGATATATAGAGATTTACTGGGGTTATTTGTTTCACGGTAACAATGGAACACTTCTTAATGTAACAGCCTGAATCTTACAGGGTAACAACGTAACACTTCTTAATTTAACAACCTGAATCTTACAGAAATATCATTGGGTTATATAGAGATTTACTGGGGTTATTTGTTTTAGGGTACCAACGGAACACTTCCAAATGTAACAGCCTGAATCTTACAGGAAATATTATTGGGATATATAGAAATTTACTGGGGTTATTTGTCTCAGGGTAACATAGGAACACTTCTTAATGTTAGGGCCTGAATCTTACAGGAATATCATTGGGTTATATAGAGATTAACTGGGGTTATTTGATTCAGAGTAACAATGGAACACTTCCAAATTTAACATGTTTAATCCTGTTAGGATACCATTGGGTTAAATAGAGATTTATTAGAGTTATTTGTTTCAGAGTTACAACAGAACACTTCTTGATCTGACAGTTTGAATAATGAGAGCACATGTGCATCATTGAGTCAAATAGAGATTTACCAGGTTTATTTGATTCAGACTTCTACAAGTAACAGCTTGAATAATGTAGGTACATCATTGGGTTAAATAGAGATTTTCTATGGTTATTTGTCTCAGGATAACAACTGAAAACTTCTTAATGTAACATGTTTAATCCTGTAGGGATACCATTGGGTTAAATGGAGATTTATTAGGGTTATTTGTTTCAGAGTAACAACAGAACACTTCTTGATCTGACAGTTTGAATAATGAAAGCACATGTGCATCATTGAGTCAAAAACAGATTTACCAGGTTTATTTGATTCAGACTTCTAAATGTAACAGTTTGAATAATGTAGGTACATCATTGGGTTAAATAGAGATTTTCTATGGTTATTTGTCTTAGGATAACAACTGAACACTTCTTAATGTAACATGTTTAATCCTGTAGGGATACCATTGGGTTAAATGGAGATTTATTAGGGTTATTTGTTTCAGAGTAACAAAAGAACACTTCTTGATCTGACAGTTTGAATAATGAAAGCACATGTGCATCATTGAGTCAAAAACAGATTTACCAGGTTTATTTGATTCAGACTTCTAAAAGTAACAGCTTGAATAATGTAGGTACATCATTGGGTTAAATTGAGATTTTCTATTGTTATTTGTCTCAGGATAACAACTGAACACTTCTTAATGTAACAGCCTGAATATTACAGGAATATCATTGGGATATATATAGAGATTTATTCGGGTATTTGATTCAGAGAAACAACAGAACACTTCTTAATGTAAATGCCTGAATCTTACAGGAATCTCATTGGGTTATAAAGAGATTTACTAGGATTGTTTGTATCAGGATAACAACGGAACATTTCAAAATGTAACAGCCTAAATCTTATAGGAATATTAGTGGATTATATAGAGATTTAATAGGATTGTTTGAATCAGGGTAACAAGGGAACCTTTCAAAATGTAACAGCCTGAATCTTACAGGAATATCATTGGGTTATATAGAGATTTACTAGGATTGTTTGTATCAGGATAACAATGGAACATTTCAAAATGTAACAGCCTAAATCTTACAGGAATATCAGTGGGTTATAAAGTGATTTACTGGGGTTGTTTGATTCAGAGTAACAATGGAATATTTCTAAATGTAACAGCCTGTACCTTACAGGAATATCAGTGGGTTATATAAAGATTTACTTGGGTAAATTGATTCAGAGTAACAATGGAACATTTCTAAATGTAACAGCCTGAACCTTACAGGAATATCAGTGGGTTATATAGAGATTTACTGGGGTTACTTGAATCAGGGTAACAACGGAACATTTCTAAATGTAACAGCCTGAATCTTACAGAAATATAATTGGGATATATAGAGATTTACTGGGGTTATTTGTTTCAGGGTAATAACGGAACATTTCTAAATGTAACAGCCTGAATCTGAATATCAGTGGATTATATAGAGGTTAATTGGGGTTATTTGATTCAGAGTAACAATGGAACATTTCTAAATGTAACAGCCTGAATCTTACAGGAATATCAGTGGGTTATATAGAGATTTACTGGGGTTATTTGTTTCAGGGTAACAACGGAACTCTTCTAAATGTAACAGCCTGAATCTTACAGGAAGATCAATGGGCTGTTTAGCGATTTACGGGGTTATTTAATTCAGAGTAACAATGGGACATTTCTAATTGTAACAATTTGAATCATGTAGGTATTTCATTGGGCTATAGGTTGATTCGGAGTAACAACAAAACATTTCTAATTGTAACAGCTTGAATCCAGTAAGTACCGCATCGGGCTATATTCAGATTTACTAGGGTTATTTGAATCTTGGTAACAATGGAACAATTGTAAATGTAACGTCTTGAATCATGTAGGTACATTATTGGGTCAAATAGAGATTTACTAGGGTTATTTGATTCAGAGTAAAATGGAATACTTCTAAATTTAACAGTTTGAATCACGCAGGCAAGGCATTAGGTAGACTGGCTCCAGGCCTTAAACATTTTTCATCAATGTGTCATACTTGTAGCTAGTCTAACTCTGATGGCTCTGTCTTAAAACACAGCCATCAGAGTTAGAATAGCTACAAGTATACACTGAAGGACTTTAAAAACGCAAAAATCGAGATTCATAATATTTACTTACTTTTGATGTCTCAATTTTATTGAGATTAACAAAAATGAACTTCATTATGTCAGCAAAACATGTTTCAAATTTTATGTCAAAATAATAAAAAAATATTAGAGCAACAGTCTATCAAAAAGCAATACCCTATGATTCTAAAGTTGCAATTTGAAAATTTTATAGAAATTGGACACGATTTTGAATTATTGTGATAAAATATTTTTATTAAATAATTAGAAACAAGTTACCCTTGGAGTCCTACTGTTCGTCTGGCACTGACAGTAACGGGCCTGAAATGATATCGTCGATGTAAATATCGTCGATACACAATCAAGGTAAGTTGCCTCTTACATTATTTAACGCCGGTCGCCATTCTTGGCTGACTAGACCTGCATCGATCCTTAACTGTCCCAGTAGCCTGGTAACGATCTCTGAGCGCTGTATAGTTGACGGATGGCAGTTATGATATCTGGCGACGTGAGAAACACGCACCCCAGCTTGTAACATTTCACTTGCACCTGATCCTTCATGTTCAGACAAACTTGGCATGAAAAATACAGCTATAAAAAAAAAATGGTGTGTTTTTTTTTATACATGTATACTTACAAGCTATATGTGAAATGATAAAATAGCTTGCTTCATTGATTCGTGGGGACGCCACGTTCAAAACATAGTAAACCAGCGATACGTAGCTTGTGGTAGCCAGTGATTTTAAAACCACCGTTATTTGGTATAGATAGAAGAAGGGTGTCGTTCCCATCCGTTTTTATCTGTTAAAGAAGGCTAAAAATGTTCTGAATGCAAAAATAATAATTTTCATTTTTTTGCGTTTTTAAAGTCCTTCAGTGTATGAAATGACTCTTTGATGAAAAATGTTTAAGGACTTGAGCCAGTCTAAGCATTGTGTTATAGGTTGGTTCAGAGAACAACAGAATTGAGATTTACTAGGGTTATTTGTTTCAGAGTAACAATGGAATTCTTCCTAATGTAACAGCCTGAATCTTATACGAATATCATTGGGTTATATAAAGATTAACTGGGATTATTTGTTTCAGGGCAACAACAGAACACTTCTTAATGCAACATGTTTAATCCTGTAGGCATACCATTTGGGTTAAATAGAGATTTATTAGGGTTATTTGTTTCAGAGTAATAACAGAACACTTCTTAATCTGACAGTTTGAATAATGAAGGCACATGAGCATCATTGAGTCAAAAAGAGATTTACCAGGTTTATTTGATTCAGACTTCTACAAGTAACAGCTTGAATAATGTAGGTACATCATTGGGTTAAATAGAGATTTTCTATGGTTATTTGTCTCAGGATAACAACTGAACACTTCTTAATGTAACATGTTTAATCCTGTAGGCATACAATTGGGTTAAATAGAGATTTATTAGGGTTATTTGTTTCAAAGTAACAACAGAACACTTCTTGATCTGACAGTTTGAATAATGAAGGCACATGAGCATCATTGAGTCAAAAAGAGATTTACCAAGTCTATTTGATTCAGACTTCTAAAAGTAACAGCTTGAATAATGAAGGTACATCATTGGGTTAAATAGAGGTTTTCTAGGGTTATTTGTTTCAGGGTAACAATGGAACACTTCTTAATGTAACAGCCTGAATCTTACAGGAATATCATTGGGGTTTTTCAGAGATTTACTGGGGTATTTGATTCAGAATAACAACGGAACCGTTCTTAATGTTAAAGTCTGGATCTTACAGGACTTTCATTGGGTTATATAGAAATAAACTGGGTTGTTTTGTTTCAGGGAAACTACAGAACACTTCTGAATGTAACAGCCTGAATCTTACAGGAATATCATTGGGGTATATAGAGATTTACTTGGGTATTTGGTTCAGAGAAACAACGGAACACTTCTTAATGTAACATCCTGAATCTTACAGGAGTATCATTGGGTTATATAGAGATTTACTGGGGTTATTTGTTTCAGGGTAACAACGGAACACATCTGAATGTAACAGTCTGAATCTTACAGGAATATAATCTGGGTATATAGAGATTTACTGGGGTATTAGATTCAGAGGAACAATGGGACATATTTAAATGTAACAGTCTGAATTTTACAGGAATATCAGTGGGTTATATAGAGATTTACTGGGGTTATTTGATTCAGAGTAACAAAAGAACATTTCTAAGTGTAACAGCCTGAATCTTACAAGAATAACAGTGGGTTATATTGCGATTTACTGGGGTTATTTGAATCAGAGTAACAATGGAACACTTCTTAATGTAATAGCCTAAATCTTACAGGAAAATCATTGGAATTATAGAGATATACTGGGGTTATTTGTTTCGGGGTAACAACGGAACACTTCTTAATGTAACAGCCTGAATCTTACAGGAATATCATTGGGATATATAGAGATTTACTAGGGGATTTTTGATTCAGAGTAACAACGGAACACTTCTTAATGTAACATGTTTAATCCTGTAGGGATACTATTGGGTTAAATGGAGATTTATTAGGGTTATTTGTTTCAGAGTAACAACAGAACACTTCTTGATCTGACAGTTTGAATAATGAAGGCACGTGTGCATCATTGAGTCAAAAAGAGATTTACCAGGTTTATTTGATTCAGACTTCTAAAAGTAACAGCTTGAATAATGTAGGTACATCATTGGGTTAAATAGAGGTTTTCCAGGGTTATTTGTTTCAGGGTAACAACGGAACATTTCTAAATGTAACAGCCTGAATCGTACAGGAATATAATTGGGATATATAGAGGTCTACAGGGGTATTTGAATCAGAGTAACAACCGAACACGTCTCAATATAAAAACCTGAATTTTACAGGAAAATCATTGGGTAATATAGAGATATACTTGGATTATTTGTTTCTTGGTAACAACGGAACATTTCTAAATGTAACAGCCAGAATCTTACAGGAATATCATTGGGATAAATAGAGATTTTCTGGGGTTATTTGTTGCAGGGTAACAACGAAACATTTGTAAATGTAACAGTTTGAATCATGTAGGTACATTATTGGGCCAAATAGAGATTTACTAGGGTCCTTTGATTCAGAGTTACAACAGAACAATTCTAAATGCAACATCTTTAATCCTGTAGGTACATCATTGGGTCAAATAGGATTTATTGGGGTTATTTGATTCAGAGTAAAAATGGAACACTTTAAAATTTAACAGTTTGAATCATGCAGGAGCAGCATTGGGTAGACTGGCTCCAGTCCTTAAACAATTTTTCATCAATGTGTACAACTTGTAGCTAGTCTAACTCTGATGGCTCTGTCTTAAAACAGAGCCATCAGAGTCAGACTAGCTACAAGTATATGAAATGACTCATTGATGAAAACTTGTTTTAAGAACTGGAGCTAGTCTAAGCATTGTGTTATAGGTTGGTTCAGAGAACAACAGAACTTTTCTTATTGTAACAGCTTGAATCCTGATGGTACCTCATTGGCTTATTTTGAGATTTACTAGGGTTATTTGATTCAGCATAACAATGACACATTTCTTAATGTAACATCTTGACTCATGTAGGTACATTATTTGGTCAAATAGAGATTTACTAGGGTTTTTTTTATTTAGAGTAACAAAAGATTTATTCTAAATGCAACATCTTTAATCCTGTAGGGATACCATTGGGTTATATAGAGATTTACTAGGGTTATATGATTCAAAGTAAAAATGGAACACTCCTAAATCTAACAGTTTGAATCATGCATGCACAGCATTGGATAGACTGGCTCTAGCCCTTAAAATATTTTTCATAAATGTGTCATACTTGCAGCTAGTCTAACTCTGATGGCTCTGCTTTAAACAGAGCCATCAGATTTAGACTAGCTACAAGTATATGAAATGACTCATTGATGAAAAATGATTTAGGGACTGGAGCCAGGCTCAGCATTGTGTTATAGGTTGGTTCAGTCTAAGCATTGTGTTATAGGTTGGTTCAGAGAACAACAGAACATTTCTTATTGTAACAGCTAGAATCCTGAAGGTACCTCATTGGCTTATATTAATATTTACTAGGGTTATTTGATTCAGCATAACAATGGAACATTTCTTAATGTAACATCTTGACTCATGTAGGTACATTATTGGGCCAAATAGAGATTTACTAGGGTCATTTGATTTAGAGTAACAAAAGAACAATTCTAAATGCAACATCTTTAATCTTGTAGGGATACCATTTGGTCAAATAGAGATTTATTGGGGTTATTTGATTCAGAGTAACAACAGAACCATTCTAAATGTAGCATTTTTAATCATGTAGGTACTTCATTGGGTCAAATAGAGATTTACTAGGGTTATTTGAATCAGATAAAAAATGGAACACTTCTAAATTTAACAGTTTGAATCATGCAGGCACATCATTGGGTAGACTGGCTCCATTCCTAAAACATGTTTCATCAATGTGTCATGCTTGTAGCTAGTCTAACTCTGATGGCTCTGTTTTAAAACAGAGCCACCAAAGTTAGACTAGCTACAAGTATGTGACATGACTCATTGATGAAAAATGTTTTAGGGACTGGAGCCAGTCTAAACATTGTGTTATATTAACAGAACATTTCTTATTGTTACAGCTTGAATCCTGAAGCTTATATTGAGATTTACTAGGGTTATTTGATTCAGAGTAACAATGGAATATTTCTAAATGTAACATACTGAATCCTGTTGGTACAAATAGAGATTGATTAGGGTTATTCGATTCCGAGTAACAAAAGAACAATTCTAAATACAAAATCTTTAGTCCTGTAGGAATACCATTGGGTTATATAGAGATCTACTAGGCTTATATGATTCAGAGTTACAACGGAACACTTCTAAATATAACAGCTTGAATCCTGTAGGTACATCGTTGGGTCTTTAGAAGATAAACTATTGTAATTGGTTTCTGAGTAACAGTGGAACATTTCGAAACGCAACAGTTTGAATCATGTAGGTTTATCAGTAGGTCGAATAGAGATTTACTAGGGTAATAAATTTAGAGTAAGAACGGAACACTTCTAAATGTAACAGCCTGAATGCTGTAGGTACACCATTGGGTCAAATGAAGAGTTACTATTGTTATTGGTTTCTGTGTAACAACGAAACACTTCATGTAGCGGCCTGAATCATGTAGGTACACCATTTGGTCAAATGAAGAGTTACTATTTTTATTGGTATCTGTGTCACAACGGAACATTTCTATATGTAACATATTGAATCCTGTAGGTACACCATTGGGTCAAATGAAGAGTTACTATTGTTATTGGTTTCTGGGTAACAACCGATTATTTCTAAATCTAACATCTTGAGTCCTGTAGGTACACCAGTGGGCCAAATGAAGAGTTGCTATTGTTATTTGTTTCTGTGTAACAACGGAACATTTCTAAATATAACACCTTGAATCTTGTAGGTACATCATTGGGCCAAATGAAGAGTTACTATTGTTATTGGTTTCTGGGTAACAACTGAATATTTCTAAATGTAGCACCTTGAATCCTGTAGATACATCATTGGGTCAAATGAAGAGTTACTATTGTTATTGGTTTATGCGCAACAACGGAACATTTCTAAATATAACATCTTAAGTCATGTAGGAACATCATTGAGTCAAATGAAGAGTTACTATTGTTATTGGTTTCTGTGTAACAACGGAACATTTCTAAATGTAACATCTTAAGTCCTGTAGGTACATCATTGAGTCAAATGAAGAGTTACTATTGTTATTGGTTTATGTGCAACAACGGAACATTTCTAAATGTAACATCGTAAGTCCTGTCGGTACACCATTGGGTAAAATGAAGAGTTACTATTGTTATTGGTTTCTGTGTAACAACGGAACACTTCTAAATATAACAGCTTGAATCCTGTAGGTACATCGTTGGGTCTATAGAAGATATACTATTGTAATTGGTTTCTGAGTAACAGTGGAACATTTCTAAACGCAACAGTTTGAATCATGTAGGTTTATCAGTAGGTCGAATAGAGATTTACTAGGGTAATTAAATTCAGAGTAAGAACGGAACACTTCTAAATGTAACAGCCTGAATGCTGGAGGTACACCATTGGGTCAAATGAAGAGTTACTATTGTTATTGGTTTCTGTGTAACAACGAAACACTTCATGTAGCGGCCTGAATCATGTAGGTACACCATTTGGTCAAATGAAGAGTTACTATTATTATTGGTATCTGTGTCACAACGGAACATTTCTATATGTAACATATTGAATCCTGTAGGTACACCATAGTTACTATTGTTATTGGTTTCTGGGTAACAACCGATTATTTCTAAATCTAACATCTTGAGTCCTGTAGGTACACCAGTGGGCCAAATGAAGAGTTGTTATTGTTATTGGTTTCTGTGTAACAACGGAACATTTCTAAATATAACACCTTGAATCTTGTAGGTACATCATTGGGCCAAATGAAGAGTTACTATTGTTACTGGTTTCTGGGTAACAACGGAGCATTTCATGTAGCAGCATGAATCCTGTAGATACACCATTAGGTCAAATGAAGAGTTTCTATTGTTATTGGTTTCTGGGTAACAAGGGAACGTTTCTAAATGTAACAACTTGAGTCCTGTAGGTACATTATTGGGTCAAATGAAGAGTTACTATTGTGATTGGTTTCTGTGAAACAACGGAACATTTCTAAATATAACACCTTGAATCCTGTAGGTACATCATTGGGTCAAATGAAGAGTTGCTATTGTTATTGGTTTCTGTGTAACAACGGAACATTTCTAAATGTAACAGCATGAATCCTGTAGGTACTTTATCGGGTAAAATGAATAGTTACTGTTGTAACTGGTTTCTGGGTTACAACGGAACATTTCTTAATGTAACACCTTGAGTCCTGTAGGTACCCCTTTGGGTCAAACGAAGACTTACTATTGTGATTGATTTCTGTGTAACAACAGAACACTTCATGTAGCAGCCTGAATCATGTAGGTAAACCATTGGGTCAAATGAAGAGTTACTATTGTAATTGGTTTCTGTGTAACAACGGAACACTTCATGTATCCGCCTGAATCATGTAGGTACATCATCGGGCCAAATGAAAAGTTACTATTGTGATTGTTTTCTGGGTAACAACGGAACATTTCTAAATGTTACATCTTGAATTCTGTAGGTACATCATTGGGTCAAATGAAGAGTTTCTATTGTTATTGATTTCTGGGTAACAACGGAACATTTCTAAATATAACATCTTGAGTCCTGTAGGTACACCATTAAGTCAAATGAAGAGTTACTATTGGTTTCTGTGTAACAGCGGATCGTTTCTAAATGTAACACTGTGAGTCCTGTAGGTACACCATTGGGTCAAATGAAGAGTTACTATTGTTATTGGTTTCTGTGTAGCAACGGAACTTTTCTAAATGTAACATCTTGAATCCTGTAGGTACACGATTGGGTCATATGAAGAGTTACTATTGTTATTAGTTCCTGTGTAACAACGGAACATTTCTAAATGTAACATCTTGAATCCTGTAGGTACACCATTGGGTCATATGAAGAGGTACTATTGTTATTAGTTCCTGTGTAACAACGGAACATTTCTAAATGTAACATCTTGAATCATGTAGGTACATCATTTGGTCAAATGAAGAGTTACTATTGTTATTGGTTTATGTGCAACAACGGAACAGTTCTAAATGTAACATCTTAAGTCATGTAGGTACATCATTGAGTCAAATGAAGAGTTTCTATTGTTATTGGTTTCTGGGTAACAAGGGAACGTTTCTAAATGTAACATCTTGAGTCCTGTAGGTACATTTTTGGGTCAAATGAAGAGTTACTATTGTGATTGGTTTATGTGCAACAACGGAACATTTCTAAATGTAACATCTTAAGTCCTGTAGGTACATCATTGAGTCAAATGAAGAGTTACTATTGTCATTGGTTTATGTGCAACAACGGAACATTTCTAAATGTAACATCTTAAGTCCTGTCGGTACACCATTGGGTAAAATGAAGAGTTACTATTGTTATTGGTTTCTGTGTAACAACGGAACATTTCTAAATGTAACATCTTAAGTCCTGTAGGTACATAATTGAGTAAAATGAAGAATTACTATTGTTATTGGTTTCTGGGTAACAACGGAACATTTCTAAATGTAACATCTTGAATCCTGTAGGTACATCATTGAGTAAAATGAAGAGTTACTATTGTTATTGGTTTCTGTGTAACAACAGAACATTTCTAAATGTAACATCTTGAATCATGTAGGTACATCATTTGGTCAAATGAAGAGTTACTATTGTTATTGGTTTATGTGCAACAACGGAACAGTTCTAAATGTAACATCTTAAGTCATGTAGGTACATCATTGAGTCAAATGAAGAGTTTCTATTGTTATTGGTTTCTGGGTAACAACGAAACATTTCTAAATGTAACATCTTGAGTCCTGTAGGTACATCATTGAGTCAAATGAAGAGTTACTATTGTGATTGGTTTCTGTGTAACAACTGAACATTTCTAAATGTAACATCTTGAATCCTGCAGGTACATAATAGGACCTTCCCAGTAAACATCCACATCACATACGTCTCTCTGAAATAAGGATAAATCGAGGATCTAACATGAGTGCTCAAGTTTTATTGAATTTATTAAACGAGTTGGGGAATAGAGAAAAAATGCGAGGCTTGCCGAGCATTTTATCTCTTTTTCGCAACGAGTTTAATGAATTCAATAATACAAGAGCACGAATGTTATATTCTATTTATCATATTACATTAAGATAACTTTGAAATCTCATTCCTGCGGTAAAACGCCATACTTTTGCCATTATGTACGCAACATTGTAATGGACGTCATAACGTTTCCCGTAAATCTATAAACCACTAGTAGTCCAGGCGCTGATTTCTGTACAGGCCTTAGTTTTTGACTTGGCACAACTTACCTGCCAGAAAAGGTTTGACTGCAGAAATGCAATCGTGGGGCCTTCTGCAATACTCCTAGGTACGTCGTACAGTTAAATTGTGGTAGCAGTTTTGCTGTAGGATGACATCTTTGAACGTACCCTACGCTAAATGAGGCTTAGGTAAATTGAGAGGAAAACACGCCTCACGTTCAACCATTGCTTCCTATTCAGAATATTTCCCTTTAAATTCATATATTACATGTATACAATGGCATACGACAGTAAAGCAATATAAAAAATTGTATATATGGTATATTAGACGTGAAAATGTCCAACGGAAGGGAAGATTTACCCCACCCCCTGAATATAATGTATCCAAATTCAAAAAGAAATGAAATCTTCCCACTTTCTTAATTTATCAAAGCATAAAAAAGCATATTTATAATCATATTTAAACAGTATTCTTATAGTATGTTTGTCATGTTTTACATTTGTTACAAATTAAAGAAAAAACATACCATCGGAAATGACAATTCAGGAATGCGTGTATTACACAATTTTCAGTGTACATTCTCTGCTGCAATATATTATATCTGTGACTTATACTAAATTCTTATATATGGACATGACGATAGCCTTTAAATCATTAAATGAAATGCATCAAACAGCCAGTATGTGTTTAACCATTATACAGCATGATATTACAGTTATATACGTTACTTACTTTCAAATGTATTACTATTTAATGCAGTAATATCATTAGATTATGGGTTACCAAACGATCTCCACGAAATGAGTTTTGTAGACTGTAAATTTCTAAAACCAAATTATATTAGCAACATAATGAAGTGTGTTAGCTTTTCAGAGGATAAGGCGTTACCCTGCAATAGCCAAATTCATTACGTTACCCTAAAATAATAGGAATTCATATAGTGATAATATCCAGTTATTTCTTAATCTTACGTAACAATATCAACTTTTATTTGAAAGAAAATTGCTAGTAAAATGATTTTAAACTAATTTTGGCACCCATTATTACAGTTATATATGTTACCTTCTGCTAAATACAATATTTAATGAAATGACAGCACTATATCACCAATTGTGGAAGCCACCAAACTACATGCATTTATAGCTTGTCAGCTATTGACTAAAATATCTTTATTGATAGCTATGATTTGGGGAAAAACTTACACTTAATTCCTAACATTACCTTTTTTATTTACAATATTGGTTGAAATCGAGAAATGAAACATTAAAGCAAACGTTAATCCTTGCCATAGCAAAAAACTGTTTTAATCGTAACGATTTCTGTCCCACATATGGCAAACGCCATGTCTATTAATATGATTAAAACCGCTCAATATCCAATCATTATCCAGTTCGATGAAGAAACAATACAACTGATGTGAGTAACATATACAACAAAAGTATTTAATCCATATTAGACGAGCGTTCTTTTTGTGGGACATAGACAAATAGTAAAGGCCAAGATCAGACGCCACAGACTGCAGTGTCTGATTAGGTTCTCTACTGTTTGCTTACAGGATGTTCTTTAAAATTTGAATACGAATAAAAAACACACCCAACAACCCTGAAGACGAAAATGGACTAGTCCATTTGATAAAAGTGGGTATTTTCATTCGACTTAAAAGGGTTAAAGAGATGGTGACATTTATCATACGCTTTGTCTCATTTGATTTTAGTTCAACAATGAAAGCTTACACGAGCATGTAAAAATATGTCGTTAGATACATCAGAGCATTCGCTGCGTGTATATGTAGATGAAGACATAACGCTAGCATCACTGCGTCAGCATGGGGATTAAACGGTGCATTTACCCATGTGAGGTAGGTACCAAAACCACATATGGTGGTTCAAATCTTCAATTGAGCATGTATAAATTACATAAAAGAGGTCAGCAATTGTTTTTTGACTTTATGGCAATGAAATTCACACTTGTGCTACTGTCAAAGATCATATCGAAGATAAGATATTCAAAATCTAATATATTATATCACATAACATTTACAACAATAGAGGCACTGCTTTATCAACCTCTAAGATTTATAATTACCTTTAAAAGTAATAGAAGTATGATTTCTTTCGGAAGGAAGCATTGCAAATATGACAAGCATAATATACTTTCATGCATCCTTTTTAGGCATTGCACTTAAGTATATCATTGATGGCAAAGACTACTGCACAAAGTGTTTGTAAGAACAATTGACTCTTTGTATGTCTCTATAAATCATTACCCTTAACATGTTTTGTGCTTTTATATAATTTCCTATTTATAGGTTATGATTCTTTTTTCTGTCTTAAGAAGCAAGATATTTTTTAGAAAAAGCGGAGTTGATTTTATCTTTATATCACCTATTCATTCATGTTTATATACATATATCGCTTTGTTATCAAGAATTATATTTACAAGACTCCTGTAATAATTTGACCATGTGACATTCTGTATAGTGAAAATTATCATCAGTTATTTAAGCATTGATTGCTAAAACTGAGTAAGATCTCATGACTTTATGTTTTTAAACGTTTTATTTTCCATCCAATAACTTAAAGAACAAATTTAAAGTATATTTTACGTTACCTGAGTGTCACAATGTCTTATTCAGCCTGACATAACTCTTGACTGATAATGTCATATGTGTTAAAAATAGTTTCTTAAGTAGTAATTAACATGTGTTCCTTGGATATAATCATATCACATGAAATCTTTGTTATCCATTATAACTGATTTTACCCATTTTCAGGGAAATGTTTCTTCAATCTAAAACCTCTCCTTTTAAAGTTATATGAGTTTAGTAAATGATCAAAGGTACCAACAGTTTCATTAAATAAACTATAAAAGGTATGCTGAAAATAAACTAAAATCTTTTTAAAAGCTGAAACAAGTAATGTGTCATCATCTGCATATTCATTTAAATTTCAGTATACTATTTGATTTTTAGAGATTATCTTTAAAAATACTGATTACAGACACGTATATTGTTTAACCTCTATTGTAATATATATAAATTTTACCCTACCAACTCTTAGGTAATTGATTTTACTGGAATGTAAGCAGCGAAATTAGTATAATTTTTATTACCATCTCTCTAAACTTTAGTTCTTTGTATTTTTTCTATGGGAAATTAACCTAGGTATTGTACAAGGAGCTAACCTATTTTATGTTACTGACTTTGTTTGCATAATGTGTACAATAGTAAACTGGGTACATAGAAATATTTTCAAATGACTGATGAGACTTTATTCAATAAAATTTAGTTGTGTTGTTTTTCTCCTGCTAAATATTACAAAATTCTACATCCTTAATATTTTAGCTTTTCAGGGCCCAATCGTTTACTGTCTTTGATAACATTTAGGACAAACATAGGACCTTGTGATATTTGATATGGTTATATATGTTACTTGTTAAATTTGACAGAAATGGAATGTATTCTACTACTACTAAAGAGCTGTCTATTTCTTTGTCTTTCTGTTTTAGAATCTTTAACTTTGGACAAATCAAAATGATATTTCGTGGAGATGAAAACTTAAATAAATTCTTATTGCAAATGTAAATGTTTATATATATATAGTAACTTAATACAAAACTGATAAATATTGTACAACAAACTGCTGTGTTTTTATAAATTTAAAACAAAACAGGTTTGAAATTAAATGAAATACCATATGCCATATAATATAAGGTATTTAGCAATATATATATAGGAAGTCTTAAAGTTTGTAATGTACGTTACATATTTTCATACAAGCATTAAATTATGAAACTTTACACCAGAAACGCAGTTAAGTATAGCTTTTTACTATCGTGTATCGATAGAATGCTCAATTATGATTTAAAAAGTCAGCAGATGGTATTGCATGCTAACTTGCAAAGTGAAATGGTTCCAACCATATTCACCATTTTTGGGTGGTGATCATATTCAACAGCTTATAATTCTTAAAGTAATAATGATAGAAACAAGATGTTTGCAGTTTTGAAATAGTCAGGTAAATATCTTTTCCAAACATGGTATGTAAAACGTATACACCTATTATAGAACTTATAAAATTAAACTTTGACCAAAATTAATTGATTTTATAAGGCCTAATTGAAGATATAACGTAAATGACAATTATAACATTAAAGTTGTGCTTCTGGATGCAAACAATTTATTTTCATAATTGTTTAGGTCCTAATCGAGGCTTTGGCAGTAAATAACGACCGTATGCACCATCTGGATACATCCTGGATACCATTTCTTATTCAAATGTCGCCATTTTGTTTATTATAGTAAAAATGGGGTAGGTGTACAAAACGACTCCTCCTGGAAAACTGCTACCACAATTTGATTGTACGACGTGCCTAGAAATGTTGTAGAAGGGTAGTTCTTACTATTTCTGAAGTCAAACCTTTTCTGGCTGGACAATTGTGCCAAGTCAATTTTCAAAAACCTAGCTCCTTGACTATAGTGGTTTATCGATTTTATTGTATGGTGTTATTTCACTCTCATACGCGACGTCATGTGATAATACCGCATATATCATACACATGCAAACTTATTCTTTAAACGTACATGGACATCTACTTTGTGAGTGAGACAAAATACATAGACGGATCTAGAGGGGGGGGGGGCAGGGGGTATTTCCGTATGACCCTCTGTGAAATACTTTGATAATACGATAATAAAGAAAACACTATCGTGCAGGACTCCCCCTCCCCCCTCCCACAAACACCTCCCCTGGCGGAATTCGCTGGATCCGCTCAGGCAAGATGTCTAAATTTGGTATGAAACCAACCCTTGGTAGCCATAGACGGTGCGACCTATGCTACGTTACTCTTCATACTAAGCTTACCTCAGCGAAGATAGACGTCTTATGTATCCTCATGGCGTAATACATATAATGCCCAGCAGCTGGTATCTGAAAGAATAAAAGTAAATTGACTTAGAGCTGCTTGAATTTCACAGAGGTTGGAAATTGTCATGGTTTCATAATTGACATTATAATCATAACTTTACAGTGTTACATAGATATTGTTTTGTTGTTTTTCCTTATTTCAATACAAACATGAGTGACCTGATGAAGACGTACATGCATGTATTGTATATGCGAAAAGTTGACCCTTCGCATTCGCACAGTCTTGCTACCCCCCCCACCCCCCCCCCCCCCCAAAAAAAAAAAAAAAAACAAAAAAAAAACAACAAAACAACAACAAAAAAAAACGAAAAAAAAACCACGAAAAAAAAACACAAATAAAAAAACAAAAACAAACCTAACAACAAGCTTATAAGCGTTGGATAATTAAGTCGCATATTGCAATATATACACTGCTCAAAATATGTAAAGGAACACTGAGTAGTTTGCCATTGATCACAATACAAATGCACTCATACTGACTCATAGCGAGAGTTGGATGAATAAGGCAAAAACATGTTTGTCCTGTGATTACTTTGGTTACCTATCAAGGATGATGCTTGTTGATAAAAATGAAATAATCCATTTCCAGAATTCTCCATGGAACGCTTTATGTAAAAACGGAATTTTGTTAAAGATACCCTTTTTTCAAAACCAAATTTTAAGACGAAATTTTCAACCAATGGCCACAACAGCATTACTGTACAATCAATAGCCTTTCAATGTTGCAGAAATCATTAGGTTACGCTATTAATGTATTTGGAAGATTCTACAGAGTTCCAGAAAAAATCGTCATTTTAAAGAAAATTAAAATATTACAAAATTTGAGCAATGCATTTAAGCAGTGATTGTTTTATCAACAACTTTTTTTGATCCAAAACTTTGACTATCATAGCAAAAATGGCAAGAGAAACTGGTTTTCTGCCTTATTGTCTGGTGAAATGCATTACTTGTCTATTGGGCAGGGGTTAACATTATCACCTATGGAAAATTATCAGGTATTCCTTTAAATATTTTGAGCAGTGTATTATTCTCATGGGCTGACACATATCCAATAAATCATCGTAAATTCGAACTCCGATTGTTCGAACTACTCGCTAATTCGAATATAACTTTGCTGGATATGGCAGCATGGGCCTTTATTAGAGGCTTATGCGTATAATGCGATAAGCACAGAAATCTCGTGTGCTGCCCATATATTGAAATTGTAAGGACTTATTAAGTGACAAGGCCATCATTTTTAATACATGGTTATTTTTTTGTAGTAATCAAAGTCGCGAGATTAACGCATGATATTTTGATACTTATTAGATAGGCGAAAAGCCATACTTTAAACGTGCATAAAAAGGTACCTTAAACGTTAGACTGAGCCTTGACATACATATACTTTGTGTGTGCGAGCAGGGAAAGCTTTGGCGAAACTTTGCGGGTGCACAAACTCGTCCGGCGATGATGCGGTAAGAACCAAAATTTCATTTGCTGATGCTAAAGTCCTCGCGCAAATACTGGATAACCATCACAAAAATAGTAAGTGAGTATGATCAGGAAATACCATAATCACAAACTGCAGACAACCCCGTGGCACCGCGAGGAAGAGCCGCCCAACCATCACGAGACACCAGGAAGACAAATTTAGCAAAGCAATCAGCTCTCTCTTCCCCATCAAGATGAATGCAATATTAGAATGGACATAAAGTAATATAACGTACAACAAAACATAGAACAATTACAGACTCCCACAATGGGAGTAACAATAAACAAAAAGTCAACAACAACAGAACCACCGCCTTAGAACGGACAGCAGCCTAAGCCACCGGGGGCTTAAATGCATTTTACTGGTACCAAATCTTCGCCCTAGATTCTGCTGTTGTTGAAGTACAAGAAATGATCAGCTCGCATGGAGGCCATCTAACTAATGTAATGTTTCATAATGGAAAAAACACTCTAATCAAATTACTACACCATGATGAAACAAAGTAAAGGGCTCATGACTCACAGATAGTCAGAGCTAAAGAAAACCTCAAGTTGAGCCACGGTGGGTCCAGCTACAGATAAGCATCAGGCACCAACCCATCGATTAAAGCTTTACGTCAGAGCCGTCATAGAGTCTGAGGCCTGACCCACCGTCGTGCAATTAAAGAGGAAACATAGCTATAAACCGTGATTGGGTTTAAAACTAGATATGCAGACTGTCGCATGACATCTAAATTATATCCAACCCTTATATACTGAACGAAACTTCCAAACCGCCGCTCGACATTTTCTCATATATCTTAACATATATGATACATACATGGCTAAAATTTACACTCAATATGGAAAAATCAATTAAACATTACCTGTCAAAATTTCATTTTCATAAATTGAAAATAACATGCTCAATTGATAGACTGTATTAAGGCACCATCGCATTTCATTTTCACACAAACGCTAGAATTTAAACTCATCGCTTAAAACCGAGTATTCAAGGGACCTTAAGTGAAAAACACCAACTTTATGGTGTTATAAATGGTCATTATTGAACAATTTTTGGATTTCGCTTTTATTAACAAGCAATTTTCAGGAAATCCACAATGTTCCTATGGAAGCCCATATGACATAAAACAACGCAAGAATGCTTTATGGAGATGACATGTTTTTGTCCACAATATTACTGAAGCTTTTTGGTGCTGTAAATGGACATTATTGAACACTTTCGTGTTTATTTTGTAATAAAGTAGCAATTTTCATGCAATTCAGTGCTCCTATGGAGGCTTATATGGTCTAAAAGAACACAGAAATGTGTTTATGATGATGAAATGTTTCTGTCTTCAAAATTATTGAAACATTCGTCACCCATTAACCGTTTACTGCACATCAATCTCGACACTTCCGACGTTCCAATGCAGCATTTGTGCATCACCGCACCAAAGTATGGTGGACTATACAGGACATTTTATGACATACGTAAAACTCAGTTTTTGTCGATTTTTCTCGTCATACGAGTGCAAAAATGAAAAATGACCGACATGTTGTGGTGTAAACTTTCGGCTCTATTAGAACATGTCAAACTTTATAATAAATTATGAATCAGTCTCAGCGAGGCCCCATTTTCGATTGAACCCACAACCCGACCCCTCTACTTTATACTCATACAACCCAAACGTTGGCATTTTTGTGATAAAATAAAGTTGTCCGATAGTTGTCGATGAAAATGCGAGTATACACATGGCGATAAACATTTAGCATTTGTGTGCCACGTGCAAAACAGGTATAAGTACTCTATCGTTACGCATAAATGAACATCCTTATTGAATCAAACTGCGCTATGTTCAATGGACGCATACATGTGTTTGAATATACTGTGGCAAATATCATTTCAAACAGTTAAATAATAAATGAGTTATATTGAAAAAATGTGCTTTGTTAACTGGCGGTTTAGAAGTTTCGTTCAGTATATAACGTTTTACTATCTTTTTGAGTTGATCACTAAAATTAGGTTTTCCAACAATTCGTTTGAATTTATAAACTAAATCACCATAAAATATAGGTTCTGATATGCCTTGTTGCAGAAGAGTTTTTAACCCGATGTTGTATTTAACAATTAAATCTGAGTGTCTGTGGTAGAATTTAGAAAATGCTTTACGAATTTTATGATATCTATAACCTTGTTTTAATAATTTAGCATTTAAAAATAGTTTCTGTTGTTGAAGTCATCAACATTAGAACACACTCTAGCAAAACGAACAAGTCAACCTAACTAAATTTACATAGTAAGTTTAAATGGAGGATCTAACATGAGTACTCATGTTTTATTTGAATTTATTAAAGAGATAAAATGCGAGGCTTATCTCTTTCGCAACGAGTTTAATAAATTCAATAATACAAGAGCACAAATGTTAGATTCTATTTATCGTATGCCATGAACGTAATTTTGAAATTATATTTTTGGCGTGAAAACGTTAGGTTTTACGTTAAAAGCACCATTTCATAACGTTTTCCGAAAATCTGTTAACCTCTAGTGGTTTATCGATTATCATGCATGGTGTTATTTCAATCTCAGACGAGACGTTAGCTCTACAAACTATTATATTGAAGTTACCCAGCGTATTCCCCTCCAAGATACCAGGCTCAGTAATCTTCCTCCAAGCTCACGTGCTGCAAATCTAGCAGCCCGCCACTGACCCAAATCAACATCAACTTGTCCATCCGCGAAGGAAATCAAGAATAATAGAGCCAATGAAACGACAAAAAACTTCATGTTCATTTTTTATCTTAATTAGTTAGTACTATTACAAAACAAAACAAAAATAATGATAAACTATTACGAGTAGTTAGTATAGACAGTCCATAAGAAAATGACACTTCATACTGCTTAACCCATTTTAGATCAATGGACTGTTCTATAAAGTTTGATACAGTTAGGTCAGGATGGTCCATTGTAGATATTGTAGGGTAACAGGTTCTAATATTGCATTTCTTCTTTGAAGATCGATTTTGTCTTAGCAAACAGTGCAGACTCTGATGAAATGCCGCCTGTGGCATTTCATCGGGGTTTTCACTGTTTGCTTAAGTACCCGTTTAAGGGTTTACTCATTAACTTTAGTGTTAAACCGTATAGGGTTCCACATGAGAACAGTTTGAAGCTTCCCTTAAATCAAATCGCTGCAGGCATTCATCATACCCCCAGCCGCCCACGAAGTAATTAATTTATAAATCACGCTTCATAACTAAGTTTGAATAAGATTAATATTAAATGCAGTTGTCTCAACCTAGATCTTGATATGTACAGCAAAGCATATACAAAATTTCATCAAATTTTCAACATTTAAACTGAAGATTATATTCTGAAAGAGTTTAGAAACGTAACACTATTTTCCCTTTCTATCTTTAAAAAAAGACTTCCTTTGCTTTGATGATAGTCCTTATCTTCACATATCTTGATTTATATGTTCTAGGAGATAATCCATAGATAAGTTAGGGGTCTTCCATGCAAACCAAACATCTATGTGTCTTAATCCACATCAGAACTAAGGGTGTGGTACCGTGAAACTAGTTTAAGCCTTCCAGTAAAATATTTTTACTGACCGTTCAAAAAGGCGATGCTTTTTTGTGGATCATCTTTGTTATTTTTGCTGCTTTCTTGTCTGTTCACTGCAGCCTTGTGGTAACCTGCTGGGAAAGGGCTGGCCTCTTGGCTCTCTTGTATGTTATGTTTTATTGTGTTTTTGTCACTTTCTCATGTGGTGTCCTGGGTCAGGTGTGGTATTTAATTGTATCGATTTCTGATCTTTGCCTCCTTACTTACTTTCTAATATTTGGCAAAATGAAGTTACTAGTGATTGTACAAAAAAAACTTATTAGTGAAAACAATCACCTGTATGCATGTATATCCTTTCAAGCGAATGATCAAATTCCCACTCATGGGCGGATCCAGAGGGGGACAGGAGGTCCGGTCCACCCTGAAAAATCACAAAAACATAGGGTTTCTTAGCAATATTGGTCCGGATCCCCAGCAAAAATCACAAAGCTACCGAGCCAGCATTCAATGTTGGGCCATCATCGGCCAGCCAACGAAATGCCATTTAAATGGCGTTTCGCTGGAGGGCCGATTATGGCCCATTTAAAGTGGTATTTGGATCCTCTTTCCTCTCATCAACTAAAAAAAATCTGAACCCCCTCTGACAAGACTTTCTGTAACCGCGTTTGCCACTGGCTAATGAAAGCTCCGTTTTGTTGCAATTTAATGCTGACTCCTCCAGAAACCTGATGCAGAAGCAGTGTGATGGACGTACCCGTAGTTTAATAGGAATTTATGTCTGTTGAACAATGTATTCATGTCTGATGTACAATGTATTTGTGGAAAGGCATGCAGACAAGATAAATATCATCACAGGAGCTTGAAGTTCGGTCCTTATATCATTTCTATAGCACCAAAACCAAAAGCCCACAATGTCATTATGTAATGACGTTATGGGCTTTTGGCTTTGGGGCTAGAGAAGTGATATAAGGACCGAACTTCAAGCTCCTGTGGTATTATTTTGTTACTTCCAGGATACAGTATATAAAGGATCAATGACACTTGCTATGGGTAAATGCCTATGGTTTTCAGTAAAAATAAAAGTTTGTCAATCGTCCCTTTCTTCACCTTGAAGCTACCCTGACCTGAGTACTTTATGGCTGTAAAATTCGTTTTCGTTATTAAATGCTTTAAAGATGTAAAATTTTGGGTAGAACAATCAGTTTTACATTAAGATATATAGGAATCCGAAAACTTTTTTTAAAATATCATTCCCCCCCGTGTGCCAGCAAAAGCTTTTGCATGTATATGTGTTACCATATTTTACACATTGTATGGAAGTGGCTTGCTGGCACAAGGGGGGGGGGGGGAAAGATGTTCAGCAGCCCAAAAACCCAGGGCCTAAGCCCATAAAATGCCTTTTCTTGCAAATAAGAAACTAATGAAAGTAATGAAGTTCTCTAGAACCAACCTCCTAAATTGCTGTGTATTCTGTGCTAGTTTGATATAAAGAACTTAAGATTAAAAGTAGAATTAGCAAGGTTTTATGCATTTTTTCATAAGAAAAAATCTCACTGTTATTGAATGACACACTATTTTGCAAACGTCCTGTACTTATCTATTTGCATGCTAGGGAATTTTTCATGTTTTTATTTTCGTCTGCTGACTTTCTTCAAAATTCAGTTTTTTTAAAATAAACCACCCAGGACCACCATCAGAGTGTCAAACAGTTTGGATCCAGATCAAGACCGACATTCTATTGGTCTTCATCTGGGTTCAAACTGTTTGCAAAAGGCTATTGACAGACGACAAAATTATCCACTGGCATGCAAAGAGTTATAACAGGTAAATACTTTAGTGTTCAATATATTGTCTCCTATAGGGATATACATGCATCATGTATACCATAAATATTAGGACACTTTAAATACATTCAACATGCTATAGCCTTTAATAAAAGCAAAAGTAAAATTCAAAGGATCTAGTTAGAATCAGTTTTACTTTCAATGCTTAATAGGACACTTTTATTCCTTCAAAAATGTTTATTTCTTTTTTTGAGCTTTCAGTTTTGTATTATTTACGGTACATGTAGTCAAAAATGTACAGGTAACTTCTAAATTACCTCCCCAAAATCATTTTATTACAAAACATATTTTGTTTTTAAAACAATTTCATCAATCATCGTGATTCGTTAATACTCTGCAAATGGTATTTTCAAAATATATCACCGTGCCTACCAAATAAATCAAGAAAACATGCAGAAATCACTTTTTAAAGCACTTTTTATTTTCATGAAATTTCAGACCCCCATCCCTTTCCGCCCGCCATAACTCTCGAGTCCGTAGGAATTTTGAAAATATTTTGCTAGCTGGCTCTTGCCATTAGATTCACCTATTGCACTGATACTACATGCACCGCACTAGAAGCTCAAAAGCAGCGTTCTGGGAATCAGAAAAATAGGCGTATAAGGCCCAAACCGTCAATGATCCTTACTGAAAGCTACCTTGATATAGTCTACTTAAGCTAAAAAAGTCTGACTCTGCTGGCACCATTGAAAACCAATGACTTTTCTTTGTGTATATTGATCGTCGCTGTGCGGAATCCCCAAATTAAAAAGCATTCATACCAAATTCGATCTTTTACTTTTAAACAAACAACAACAAACAATCCAGGCATTTACCATCTGACCCGATGGAGATGACTGTAAAAGTGACCACATGACAGAATCGATACCAAATGAAACTTCACACTATTATCAATTGGACCATTCCATTTCAGTTTTATGGGTTGTTGGGTTGTATTTTCATTTTATTCAAATTTTGATAAAACAGTCAGTAAGTAAATAGTGGAGACCCGAGGTATGATCTTGGTCTGCACCGTTTGCCCATGTCCCACAAAAAGGACGTTATGGTTTAATATTTACGTCATGGCAACGGTGACATTGTTTGAAATACGTTGCCGCCCTCCAACGGAGAGAATTCTGAAAAAAAAAAAACAAAAAAAACTGAACCTCTGTGCGTGCGTGCATGTGTGTGCTAAAACATGGTAGATACGAGGGTCATTTGAAAAGTTCTTAGCATGGCATCATATCTCCACAATGCGGTGATAAAATGCTATCAAATAATACATTTTTGGAAACTAGAATTCAACGGCTACTTGATAGTTTAATTTTTGTCGAAAAAAGACTTGGCGTGCACGTGCAGCGCATGCTCAAAATGAGTAGGGGTTTATATACTGGCGGAAATTTTAAGCAAAATGCTTGGAAAAAAGCGCAGGAAAATTGAGGACCTTATTTGCGATCATGATTTGACAAATTAACGATTTGGTTACCAACTTATTTTTTATTAAGATATATTATGCGATCACTGCTTGCACGACTACCACCTTTACATTCGGAAAATGTTGACTCATAGACAAATGGTAATTTTTCAAAAATGGGACTTTTTCGATTTTTCTGTATACTTTTACTATAAATTGTGTCACTACAGGAGCACGAAAAATGCCTATTGAGTATATGTTTTGCTTTATTTGTAGCGAACAATGCATAAAAATCATTTCGTCGAGCAAAAAGTGTGGCTTGTTTACCCCCTCACATTTTGTCGATGACATAAGATCTTCTCATAGTATCGCGCGTTAACCATCACACAATCGATTGATTTCTAATCTCAAGGTGTTTTTACTTTTTTGTTAGCCACCGTTTTCAATTGAAATGAACCAGAACGTCAACTCATAGCTAAACTTACTCTGCCCTATGGGAAAATTATTAGAGTTATCTTCCCTTTGTTCTGGTTTACAAAATTTATTTTGGTTTCAATACAAAGATCATAAAGTGTGCTTGACAAAAAAACCAACGCATGGCATTTTTAAACTACTTCAGGTATATATTTTCAAAATATGTGCATTTTGACATACGATTTTTAGTCGAAAAAAATAGGACATTGCTTTGCTTTTTAGATGGTTTTGGTATTGCTGTTTCGATATTTCATTATTAGAAACATCCAACTCGGTCATCAATTGTATAATAACTCTACCAGATTGTGGCCTACCAAACGGTACAAAATTATCTAAGTTCATGAACTATTTTTAATGATCTGCACACTTTTCAAAAGGTAAAAAGTTATATTTTCCACCGAAATTTTGCGTTTTCCAGTATACAAACAGTACATGTATTCACAATAATAATATTTTTCGTGTCTGCATTATAATATCCTCATAAAATTTGTGCCATAACATAGAGAAAAGATGGCTCCTTAAAATGATACCAAACATGATAGGGTTTGATAATCGGTTACTCAGATAAATGACCATGCTAAGAACTTTCCAAATGCCCCTCGTACTTATAAAATGACTAGGTAGTATTTTGAGCGAAAAAGAAGCAAAGAAGTAGTTCACCGAGAAAACATTTGACCATGAGTTGATGAATTGACTAATCGGATACGATACATTAATTGTTACAGTCAAAACCACCAACTGTACGTCAAAGCATCAATTTTGTTGATTAATAAGTGAAGGTATACTTGTCTGAAAAGCTTCGAGGCGTGACTGCTATTGAATACAGGTCAATACCGAGAGGTCACAAAGGTATCACACGTACCAGCCTTTGGAGCAGCGCGTTTGTTGTTAAAATGAGCTTGCCAAATCAGTCCCCTACCGCTTCAACCACAATTTTCATGCGAAAGCGGAAAAGATGACGTATATATTTAATGTGGGGAACTTTGGAAGATTTCGATTCTGTTGATCATGACTTAGATAAGTTTTGCTGGTCCTGGGCTCTCAAATAATTGTTTGTCTTTGCAAGGAATTAAATATACCCATTGCCATGGAAAAAACAGTCTGGCCATGTACTTACTTGACATATTTGGGTTATCAATTGAATTCTCAGTTACATTTGAAATAAAGATGCCAGAGGATAAAGTGCAGCATACTTTACGTCTCATTGAAAGGGTATTGGCTTTAAGGAAAGTTACACTTAAGGAAAAGCAATCCTTGATGGGATCCCTAGCTTTTTGTGCGAAGGCCATGCCATCTGTTTAGGGCCTGTACACAGCAATGTCTGATGTTAGGCAACCCTACAATCATATTAGACCCTCCAAAAGTAAATGAGTCTGATCAGGAAATATCACAATCACACACTGCAAACCAACCCATAGCACCATGGGTATGAAGATACAAAGAAAAGAGCTCATGACTCACAGATTGTTAGAGCTAAAGAAAACCTCAAGTTGAGCTACGGTGGGCCCAGCCATCGAAAGGCATCAGGCATCAACCAACGGATTAAAGCCATCATTAAGTCTGATGCCTGACCCACTGTCATGCAATTAAAGAGGAAAACCATAGCTATCAACCGTGATTGGGTTCACAATCAGGCATGCAGACTGTCGCATGATATCCATTTTGTATCCCACTCTTATATAACGTTGAATAATCTTTTTAAATTGGTCACCCAAAGGCTTTCCAACAATTCTTTTAAAATAAACTTAATCGCCATAAAATGCAGGTTCTAATATGCATGAAAGAAGACCTTAAAATGTGGCAACAGTTTTGTCCAAATTTGATGGCATCTCATATATGTTGGACGATGAGACCAGTACCAAACTACAGGCTGATAGTGCAGGTGGGACAGAACTTGGCTGTGGAGTTTATTTTGATAGTCACTGGTGTCATTTGTCTTGGCCAGAGCATTGGTCTGAAACTGGAAGTTAACTTAAACACTCCTACGACTAGGGTAAATAAATTTATCAGATCTGATCAGGTTTTCATAGCAGCCTAATGGAGTTCTATAAATAGCACAGACTCTAGTCGCAGGAGTGTAAAGACCTAGCATTCTTAGAATTGGTTCCAATTGCTTTAGCAGGTTGCTTATGGAAAATCAGTTTCAGGGTAAGCGGATACTATTTTATTGTGACAATACGGCCGTAGTACACAGTTTTTGTTTTGTTGCTTTACGTCCCAAGTCAACATCTATGGTCATGGCGGGACGGTCAGTTCACCTAACCACACATATTAAATTAAAAAAAAACAACAGCTAAGGTAGAAAAGGTTATGGTCCTTGTTAGGGCAATTGTTAAATAATTTTCACGTCAATGCCCTGTATGTTAGTTCATTGGATACAAGAATAGCTGATTCTGTTTCTCGAAAACAGTGACAAAGATTCAAGAGCCTGACACCAGCAGCCGATGCACAGCCCACACCAATTCCTACAGAGTTTTGGAACCTCTTGGAAGTAAAGTTGAACGTGTGATTAGTGCATCCTTGGCAACAGCAGTTTCCAAATTTGATATGTTTTGTTCTCAGTACAACCTTTCAAACTCATGGCCACCTATAATTGACGATTTGATAAATTTGATAGCATATCTATCAACAAGGGTTACAAGTCTTCCACTGCAAGATCATATGTGTCTGGGTTTTTGTTTTATATAAGGATAAATAATTGGCCTGATCCCTCAGAATCATTTGTAGAAAGCAAAATGTTAAAAGGATTTCACTATAGTGTAGATTTTATTTTCTTGTCCTTTGGGATAATTGGTTTTATTGTGGAACTTTGAAACTATTAGAGGGTCACTGATGAATCCTAAATGGTAGAAACTAGCTAGTCTGTCCCAGGAAATATGCACACTCTAGTTTCAGTTCTTTAGTGCAGTCTTTGCTTCCAAAGGATACAATTTTAAGAACATATTTCAGAGGATAAGCCCAGTTAAAGATATAAGGGCTCTGGTTACACTTAAGATGCTACTCCTTGAAAAATGTCGCATCTTCATCATATGAGGCTCTTTTATTTTCTATAGTCTTTCCAAGGCTTTCTTTGTTTTTTAAGAATTGGAGAAATGGTAGCAGATAGTAAAACCAGTGACACTTCACGTATCATACTTATCTCTGATGTAGCCATACTTAGCCGAAATATAATACAGCAACTTATTTTCTCCGTCACAAAATGCTAACAATATGAACAAAAACAAATGTAAATGAACCTAGAATGGCACCGATGCATGTCACAGCCCCTAAATTGACATCTTGCAGAAAAAATACCATCTTTATGCTAATAAACGTTCAGGCTCAGTACGAATTAAAAAACAATATAGCCCATGGCAAATTTAGCTTATCTTGCACCACCAGGACATTTTTTCGTGGGTGCCACATTGCTCAGCAGGACCCCCAAAATGCGAAACAAAGTCACCTAAAATTAATCTGTCTGGGCTATGTGAAAATACATGGTTTCCATGGCAACTCCTAATGCAAATCTAGAATGGGGATGTGCCTTCCAAATCACTCATATCCCAGCTGCTACTTATCCCAGACTACTAAACATGGTAGTAGATTAAACCTTAGACATCTGCCCTTCATCCGTTTGTCGCTTATGCAAATTATCTACTTTGCATATTCATAAATAGTTATGAAAATATTTAAAAAATGTGATTCAAGAATGGGGGCGTACCTAAAAAATCAATAATATATCAATAATATCTTTTTATCATAGACTCCTTAAATTGGTAACAAAATTAGTTTAGAAAAAGGCCTTTCATTCCATGGACAAAGATATGCACAGTAGTTTATTTTCATATTTATGAATATTGATAAGGGTGTAAAAAATAAGGGAAAATCATTAAAAACAAAAATAAGCTGATTCTACGATTGCCATACTATCATTGTTGCATGTTGTTATGTCATCTGTGATACATTCATTCAATGGTCCTATATGGAAATGACATCATTAGCATATTCACGAATGTAAACTTACAAAAATAGGTAGAATTATTCAAAAGCTATAAACCTTGGAGAGGAGGGATTGGTAATAAACCCTACCTTGCACCCCATTGGAAGGACATTTTCTCATGTACTGTTGTTTCAAAGATGCATAATAATAGGACAATACTATTTTTCATTGACGCGGGTAAATAACGGAAAATGGATTACTGTAGTTAGAGGTAGTTTAGGATATATACTTGCATAAATCACCCATTACCTGGATTAGTTCATATTTTTGTTTCTATGATTCTCATCTATCTTTGAATCATCAGTATGACAAAATGGTTAGTGGGACCACCTGAATTCAAAAAGATATTGTCCTAAAATTAAACCAATTTAAAATATATGAAATTTCATGGTTTTCATGGCAACCCATCATGGATTCTGAAGAATGAGTGTGTTTGGGGGTCTCCTAATGAACACTTTGGTGCTCATGAAAAATTGTCCTGGTGTGGGGGCGTGGGGATGCAAGGTATGCTAAATTTGGCCCCGAGTCATACTATACACGTAAATTTGAGAAAACATGATTGTTGTGTGGCTCTTCCTCATTATGCCACGAGTTTGTCTTCAGTTTGTGATTGTGGTATTTACTGATTATACTCACTTACACATGGCTCCTAATAAGTGCACAAACGTTTATATTTTGAGACACCTATTTGCAGGTAACCTTAGTCTCTACAGGCAGGGCTATGGGAAATTTACTCATTCAGCATATTCAATTGCCAACAGGATTTGGAGTCCTACAGGATAGGAAAATCCCGCTTTATGGTATGCATATCTGATTAGACTTTGACGTTTACATATGGCAGAGCTGCATACACAGCTGACAATCTAAAGTAAGTGAGTTTGATCAGAAAATATCACAAACACACACTGCAGACCAACCCATGTCATAGTAAGGAAGAGCCACAGAACACTGACAGTCACAATACACCTCTTCTGATTGATCTCCTTTTGGCTGTCCACATTTGGTGCATGTAGACAATTTATTCAACTGCTGTCCAAAGTTGCGATCACATGTGACATTACTTTAGTTGTAGTGTGTCAAAAATAATTGAAAACAGATGTCACAAAGGCATCTGCGTAATCTCCAAACGTGCAACAACCCTGTAGTTTCCCACGAGACTGGATTCTGGCATGATCAATTAAAAAAGATGGATTTGGGAATATCAGACAGAGTTTCGGAATTCCACTCGACACTTTGTCACATTTTGTTTATCGAATCAATGGATTTGTCAGTTTGAACCAAGTTAAACAGATTTTTGCTGCGCTTGATGACAAATTTTTTGTGGTTTTAGCACACAGTATATTATGTCTTGATAGCCCTCTTGGCATCACAGTTTCAAACTGGTTCTCCCTTAACCCCTCCAAAATATCCGTGCTCTCAAAATGGAGACTAAGAAACAGGGACAGACTCTCAGGAATGATCCTTTCATCGCGTTCTTGTTTGATTTCTTGAATAGATCAGTGTGACCAGCTGTCTTCTTCATATCATAGTAAGTAAGGGTGCAAATATCAGGAATCGATACAATCAAGTACCACAATTGACCCTGGATACCAATGGGAAAGTAACAAACTCACAGTTAGACACCACAAACGAGAGTCAAGAGGTCAGCCCTTTCCCAGCAGGTGTCCACAAGGCACATATAAACAGACGCGCACAAAGGCACAGCAAGCACAAGACAGACAAAAACGTAAAAGATCCACAAAAGAAGTACCGCCTTGGAGCAGTCAGTAAATAATTTATTGGAGGGCTTAAACCGGTTTAACGGTGCACCAACCTCACCCTTAAAATCAGCTCTAGTTTTTTCAATTTTGATGACAGCGTGAGAATCAGTTCTTGTAACAAACTTAAATCGTTTTGTCATCGTGTCATCTTCAGAGAACCATTCTGAAGAATCTGTCTCTGACGAGACGAAGAGTTCTTTTTTTGAGGCGTTTGTTAAAGCTTGGGGAATGACATAATCAGATAAATCAATCGGATACATGAATAATGGGGCTCTTATATTGAAAGAGCACACACAATTAGCGACCAGGATGCATTTGTACATGATCAATAAATGATTGTCGTCTTATGCCTTGTGGTCATCTGCTGGGAAAGAGCTGACCTCTTGGCTCTCGTTCGTGGTGTATAGCTGTGAGTTTTTCACTTTCCCATTGGTAACCTGAGTCAGGTGTGGTACTTGATTGATCGATTCCTGATCTTTGCACCCTTGCTTACTTTGATAAATATCTCAGTGGTATTTCAGATTCAGGATTTCTTCTGCAACTTGCTGCTACATGTACTATTCCCAGACAACTCGTATCAAACACAATGCAAAGAGCCAATCCATACCAAGAATTGTGCAAAGTTCACATCAACCCCCATTCTATGTATTTTTGTCACAGTAAAACACCATTCAAATTTTACCCTTTTACCAATCAAATAACATATTCGTTCGTTCTGAGAGATTTATGACTAAGGCATGACTGAAAATGTCCTTGAAAAAAGACTTTACATATGAAAAATTTACTCTAAAATCACTGTTTGTTCTGCGGAAAGTACATTTTTCTATTCCATAATAGCTATAGCATTCCACAAACTATTATTTTCAACATTTCTATATCTGACCTTTTAGTTTTCAGCATATCAAACATAATTAGAATGATTTAGATAGCATGTATAGCAATATAAAACACCCTAATAGCGATTCTAATACGAAACTGCACCTATTTGACCTTTGACCTTACTGGGACCTTAATTGGAAGTTTCAGACGTGGCATCCACCCTGGGGCACTTTGTCATACACCAAAGAATATTTCTAGCATGGATGCCGAACATTAACAAAAACGCCATTAAAACCATTTTCTAGAGGCCTTAGAAATTATAGGCGGCAGATCATTAGCAAGGCATAACAGCATCCTTTGGGAGATAACCTCGGTTTACAGCACTAAGGGTATAACATTTGGGTCGGCCATCCTGACTTGAAATTTATACATGTGTCTTATATATGTCACAGTTTAAGAAATGCTAATCCAAGCAGATGTCATAGGGTATATTTAAGTAACCACCTTTCCCTATCCTTACCATACAAAGGTCTGCCCCTATATTGTCAAATGTATATAGTGTAAACAGATTATGTAGTGTGACGGTACTTAGGTAGTTGTAGGTAGTACTTTTGGTAGGTAACTGTAGGTAATATTAAGTGGTAAATAACCGCTTACACATAACACATAATCATTGTTTACACCTTTTGTGCTATACTGCATAGCACCTTTCATATTTGTATAAACCATTTGACATATTCATCCATTAAATATATAATTGATATATATTTTGCAGGTTAGTAGCCTTTGTCATACTCATTGCAAGTCATTTTAGTCATTTAGGTGATATTCATATTGCAATAATTGCTTTATTGTAAATTGTGAAATTCACTCATGCATATGTGTATATTGAGCAATGGCGTGTATGTAAATAACAGCTTACACATAACACATAATCATTGTTTACACCTTTTGTGCTATACTGCATAGCACCTTTCATATTTGTATAAACCATTTGACATATTCGTCTATTAAATATATAATTGATATATGTTTTGCAGGCTTGTTATTAGAACCCATTACGGAAACCCTTGTTGGGTACAGTATATGCCCATAGGGACAGACGTCCTGCGATACAGACCTCCTGCATACCTTATAATTCATGCAGGAGGTAATGACATTGGTTGGATTAAAGGAGGTGTGTTAAGGCAATATATAAAGGATACCATTTATTACTTGCAGGCACTGCTTCCATATACTTGTATAATTGGGTCTTGTATCTTGCCTAGAATAAAGTGGCGTTACTCAAGTAATACTAAAGGTATGGAAAAAATCCGCACTAGAATCAACAGGGAAATAATAGGAGCTATTGTCAAGAATGGCGGTAAAGCCATTAAGCATCTAGACTTCAATGATAAGCCCCTGTAGTGTACTGGGGCTGTTTGAGGATTCTTGTCATCTGTCCTTTATTGGAAATGACTTGTTTCTGAGCACATTCCAAGGTGCCTAGGATACCTGTATTAATTACCCAGATGTTAAAGTTTACCCACCAGATAGCTAGATTTCTTAATAAAGGCCATGGCGGTTTGGTTTCAACTTAGTGGCGTGGTCGAGTGGCTGCACTGGCAGTGCATCCACTTGATGATTGGTGAAAGTTAAAAACTACTGTGTCAACGTCTGTTGAGAATGAGAATACTTGGCTAGGTGTCTAGACCAAAGTATAATAAAGACAGTATTTCTTTGCTTGTCAACTGCTGTTCAACAGTTTGATTGTCTGATTTCTTGATTTCATGATTTGGTTGCGTACCCCACCTAAAAATGTAACACTAAGTGGTGAAATATTAAAATTCTGTTGCGATACATTTATTATGTTGGTAACAGTTGATAAAATGAGTATGTTCTCATGTTGATGACTTCAACAATAGAACCAATTTTTTGTCTTCTAAGCTACTAAAACAAGGTTATCGATACCATAAACTCCGTAAAGCTTTTTCTGAATTTTATTACCGACACTCAGAGTTGTTTGTTAAATACAATATTTGCTTAAAGCCTCTTCTGCAACAAAGCATATCTTACCTGTATTGTATGGAAATTTAGTTTATAAATTTAAAAGAATTGTTGGAAAGCCTAATTTTAGGGATCAATATAAAAAGATTATTAAACGTTATAAAAGAGTGGGATAAGACATGAATATCATGCGACAGTCTGGATGCCTATTTGTGAACCAAATCACGGTTGATAGCTATGGTTTCCTCTTTAATTGCACGATCGTGGGTCAGGCCTCAGACTTAATGACGGCCCTGACGTTGATTGGTGCCTGATGCTTGTCGTTGGCTGGGCCCACCGTAGCTCAACTTGAAGTTTTCTTTAGCTCTGACTATCTGGGAGTCATTGGGCCCTTTTCTTTGTATCATCATAATGTGTTAGTTTGATTTGATTGTTTCTCTGTCCTGATACCCTGCATTCGTTAGGAAGTCTCCATGCGAGCTAAACAAGTTTGTGTTTTAACAACAACATAATCTAGGGCGAAGATTTGGCGCTAGTAGAATGCATTTAAGCCTCCCCCGGTGGCTTAGGCTGCTGTCCGTTCTAAGGAGGTGGTTCTGTTGTTGTTGATCTATTGTTTAATGCACTTCCCATTGTTTGTGGGAGTTCTATGTTTGTCTTTGTGTTGTTATGTATTACTTTTTGTCCATTCTAGTGAAGAGGAAGAGGAAGCTGGATGCTTTGCTATTATTGTCTTACAGATGTATTGTTACTATAAATGTTCTGTGGCTCTTCCTCATGGTGCCGTGGGTTGGTCTGCAGTATGTGATTGTGGTATTTCCTTAACATACTCACTTACTTTTTGTTGATAGTTGATGGTGTTTAAACAAATATTGTTCTCATTGTAAAATAAGGATTATTATCATTATTGTTTGTGGCAAATTGTGGATTATAGAAGTTGATATATCCATACACAAATGTTATTAAATAACCGTCATTGCCAATTTAATTAACTGTCATGGCCAATTTAAATGCCAACATTGAATAAATAATTATTTGTAAAGTCATCTATAATAACTAAATTTCATTCTGATAAGGAATTAAATTTGTTTATTATAGTAGAAACAGTCAAATGCATTTGCGAGAATGAACTCCAGTTGTATTTTTCATTATCACAAGTGCGAGTTACCTTCCGTACACCATAAACGAATCATTGCAGCCTCGAAATGTAGCATTTTATTGCGCATGCGTAATACCGGCCTTTCCAAACCTCATAGTCAATGTGAAAAGCAAGAATTGTATTGTCAATTAAAGCATATTAAACATGTATGTTCTACACGATGTGAATGGTCAGCCTAGCCAAACAGTACATTGAAAAGCACTTTAGTTGCAACTATGAGACTAGCTAAACAGTACACTAAGACACAACAGTGCTCTATTTTAGAACGTAAGCAAATATGTAATAAATGCACCACCAAAAGAATAGCGGTATTTCAATTTAACCATTAATGATATACACGCTATATTAATCCTTTGTATTCTGATGGATTTTCTCACGTTTTGCACTTTTCAGGGGTAACAGGTATAGTTTTCTTAATAACGGTGTGTTTCTGTCCCTGAATGTTGTTTTGATTTTAGCAAATAGAGCAGACCCTGATGAAATGCAGCATTATGCTGCATTTCATCGGGGTTTCGCTGTTTGTCGAAGTACATGTACCCGATTAGGGGGGTTTGGCCCTAGAAAGGGTCAAGAATGATATTAGTGAAATTTGAATACGAAGAAGGGGTATACGGAATGCAAAGCGTTTTGCTATAGTACCTACCAGACCTAGCACATATATTACGATGCCTTACAGTCCGGTTTCTGCTACGATTATCAACCGTTGAATCTGCCAATTAGTTGATAACATATATGTGTACTACAGACATGTCTGGTTATAAATCAAACCACTGTTTATAGCTATGGTTTCCTCTTCCCTGAAAATCCAAAAGGTATGGGAAATTAACATGGGAGTCTGCCCACGCTTGGAATTTGAAAATATCATGTTTATTTTAATTGCCTGGGGTATGACTTTTATATTTATGGTGCATTTGAGTATTTATGCAATTCCATTACTAATTTGTGACGTCATGTATGATATCGCTACTGCACCTTTGGGTACCCAGTTATAATCATTTCTAAAGTAATTGACATATCATGTAACGTTTGCAGAAATATTTTATGAAATAACGATATCATTGATAAGTTCGTTGATACTATAAATGGCTTTGTTTAGATTAGGATAGTGGGTGGGCATTCATTTTTGTGACATGGTACCCCAATTTTCAACTGCATATTTTGTATTCAGTCAAATTTGGAATTAGAATTTTAACATGTTGCAGTCTTTGTCAAGATAAAAACTGTCCATATATGTTAAGAATTTTTTGACAAAATTTCATGAACATCAAGAACCGGTAACATATTTTTCAACTTGATGTAAACACATGGCCCTAAATCATCGAAATGTAAAAATACAATAATTATTTTTCAGTGCAAAGCATACTTGAATACTTGCTTAGTTTGAATCACCATGCTAGTATGTTTATTGGTAGAATTTGGTATTTTCAGTTTTTTCCCTATCATGGATTTGCAAATAAAAAACACTAAACTTTGATATTAAGTTCACGATTCTTATTTAATGGAGTGCTTACGCAATAATATTACCCAACATGATACGATATGGTGACACCTCTACTTACCACATCTAGTTTCTAACTTTAAACTACATCTAACCAATGTTAAACTTAACATGTAACATAATTCATACAGAAGAGAAACCTTATGGCAAGTCAATTTATACAGGAGAAGAACCTTATATCTATGGTTTTATAATTGTATGCTTCATTAAAGAAACGGTTTACAAGAATAATCCCCTGTCAAACCTATTGGTTAAAATTAACTATTTTGTTCACAGAGAACTCTTGGCCGCAAAGTTATTGCTAATTCAATGCTTAAATCATTTAATTCAATGCTTAAATCGTTTCCGTTCGTTCTGTTCTGTAAAATTGATGCTGATTATCATCAAAGAGCAACATTTACACTTTGGCTGGCTGTGTATTCTAGGCATACAACTTCGTTTCTGGACCTCACATATTCATGTAGAACACTGTTCTATGATACCACTGATCGGAATCTGTTACACTTTATCCTGGTCACGGCGCCAAAATGTGGTTACTCTAGTTCAGTTGGGATGTAAAGCAAATGCTTGGTCTTCTTGTTTTACATGTTAATTGTTATGATATTATGTTTCTTCAACAATATCATGCAGGACATTGTCTTGGCTACATAGTGCTTTGACTTGGGGCCATGACCTTCGGCATTTCTGACCATCAATTCATTTGAAATTGTCTAAACATGTCTTTCTTTAAGAAAAGTGTAAGTAGATTTAAAAACAATCTCCTTCTGTGAAGTTATTGATCCATTTCAACTAAATAATTGATTTTGCAAAAACTGACCTACACCCATAAGAGGTAAGAAATGATAACTTTACCTGTTTTGGATTTTATTGAAATTTTGCTCAGATCAGCAGGATATATATGGCATGTTTTATGGTAATATGATATCTTGACAAAGACTAGAACATATCTATCTTTGGAATTGAATGTGGATTTTTTTGCCTTAGAGAAAAAATATTGAAATTTTAATCACTTCTTCAGAAAACGTTAACCATAATTTATCCAAATGGTTTTGTGGTATTAATATAATGCCTATGGTATTTTAGAGTCAATCAAGATACCACATCATATAAATAAACAGAACTATAAAGTTAGGATATAGAAATTTAGAGACAGGTACCACCTCAAAGATGGAGTAAGTCAGGGTTGCTGTTTAAAAAAAATCCATGCGTGGGCACAGATGTAAGTACCCCTTAGTATGGTTAACTATTTTACTAAGTTAAGTCAACTGTCCTCCTGAGTACTAAGCAATTCGTTAAATGAACTAACCTCTTCGATGAATGCACTAGTTGTCTAGTAGATTTTTCACTATTTTAGTAAGTAACTGGTACTTTCCAAAGTAGTCTTAGAATATGCAAAATCATTTATTAGATTATAGTTTTTCTTTCTTTTATTTAGGCTTGATGATACCTGACCTATCATAAACCTAGCCACTCCGCCTTTGCGCTTTGGTTAACCTCTTTCCCTAAGATTTAAGTCGGAGAAAGTTAGTTAAATTGCTTCACTATACGATAATATAATATGTAGCCTGGTATTAAACAGATTGGTAACATTTCATTTTACTAAAATTGCATATAAATTGAAATGTCGCAAAATTAATATCTAATTAAATAATATTTTATTTTTAAGTAAAATATGATCAATTAATAATATACATTTGTATAAAATCACTATAAAATGCGAACTGAATATATTTAATTTAAATTTATTCATAGCTTATTTCATTTTACTAATAAACTAGTAAAATTACTTATCAACTAGTAAAGAAAGTATACTAGTATATTTACTAAGCATTCGCCTGAGATTACTAGTTTACCTAGTTACAGTGACGAAGTTGGATATTCGGTGTTTGATTGCATGACGGATGGTCAGACTTCAGACTGAATGACGACCCTGACCTAAATATTTCATCGGTGGGTCTGTGCCTAATGCTAGCCCATGGCTGGGCCTACCTTAGCTCAACAGAGGGGTTTCTTTAACTTTGTCTGTGAGTTAAGTTTCATCCTTATACATGTATGTTAATTTGATTTGATTGTTTCTCTATTATTAATGCATTGTATTAGTTAGGAAACCTCCATGCGAGCTAAACAATTTTATATTTTAATAACAACAGCAGAATCTAGGGCTATGATTTGGTCAGTGAAATGTATTTAAGCCCCCACACGGCCAGTGGCCTCTGCTGCTGTCTGCTCCGAGGCGGTGATTCTTATGTTTTTTAATCGTTGCTTCCATTGGGTGCAGGTTTTTATGTTGCGCCCTTGTTTTGTGTTGTGATTCCTGGTTAACCCACGACCCCATTTTACCAAATCTTTGCCCTAGATTCTGCTGTTGTTGAAGTACAAGAAATGTTCAGCTCGCATGGAGGCCTTCTAACTAATGCAAACCATGGCCAGAACCAAGGTAATATCATATCGAACCTTGGGCTACTTGTAAAACATATCCAATTGAAGGGAGGTGCAAAAAGATGAAAAGATGAAAAAAAGTAAAGCAAAGCTGAATGATAATGATTTTGGTACCAAAATATTTCTTATGCTCTGTCTTAGAAAACGCATACCACACACTTCATGTTTCCATTCAAAAATAAGAAAGTGAAAGACGTTGGAAGTTTTGAAGTGCAGGTTTTTATGGCAGTAAATGAAAAAGTCAGAAGTCATGAAACAAACTAGTGAAAATATAAAATATACATTAAACTTCATCAATACTTTCCTTTATTTCGCTAATATGTATGTAATTAATACTTTAAATTTTGCTTGGAAGGGTACGTTGCATTTCAAAATCAAATATTCTTAATACGTTTCATCTGCAGTATATTTGTTTTCAAGACAATTTCCTGTCACATTTATAAGTTTTTTTTAAACTAGGCTTCATCACAAGAGAATCGGATTATGACCCTCTCACGTTTTCTCTTCACTTCGTAATTTGGTTATTGAGGCAAATGAATTTATGATGCAGCACGTCTAACTAGGTGATATACTCTACATGATCTTCGTCCTTATACTGATTCAGAAATTATTAATATTAGGCATTTCATCAAAATTCATTACGCGTCTCGGGTGATCCGATGGTATGACATCATCCACTCGACGTGATACAGTACGCCAGATCAAGCTACTATTATGATAATTTTTATTTATAGCTATGGCAGCAGTCTGCGTGTCATCACGGTCTATAGCTATGGTTTCCTGTTTAATTGCAAGACGGTGTGTCAGGTCTCAAGCTCAAAGACGCCACCGACTTAAAGATTTTATCGGTGGGTCAGTGCCTGATGTTTGCCTAAGACTTGGTTCATCGCGGCTCAACTGGGGGATTGTTTAGCTTTGGCAGTCTATGAATTGAGAGCACTTTACTTTGTTAATCACATATTGCTAATTGATTCGGTTGTTTCTCTGTGATACATTGCATTAGATAGGAAGTGTCCACGCAAGCTAATAGGCGCGTTGCTGAATTTCATATGAGGCTTACTTTTTGAGAAAACTTACCTCATCGTCATAAAGGATGAAACCGGTCTCAAATCAAAACTAAATGCCTCTACTTTAATTTTGATTGGGTCGTACGTTCGAAAATTGGTAGCGTCATATCTAAAAAAGGGGAGATAACTCTATCCTCGCAAAAAAGGGAATTGTGAAGTACGAATTTTGAAACGATTTTATGCAGTATTAAAACATTATTTTTTCGTAAATTATTTTATTTTCTAAAATTAATTTAACTTTTATTTATTTTTAAATCAAATTTGGCTCATTTTCTTCATTTGCAGATATAGCTAATGAGGGATAACTCTTACTACCCTATAAAAAAGAACATTCCCTCGATAACGTTTCTGATTATACCGTTATTTTTAGTAAAAAGGCGTAAAACTTGATCAATTCGACGAAACATATAAATTTGCTATTCAAAAACATGATTAACAGCATTCTGACATGCTTGACGGCTCGGCAAATCGCTTGCAAAGTTGCTACCCCAGTGTGAAAAATACTCTGTTTTCGTGCATTTCACCAATACACTTGATATACTATTAGGTGCAGTCTCTGAATGCTTTTGAGAAAATTTACCTCATCGTCCTAAAGGATGAAACTAGTCTTCAATTAAAGATAAATGTCAACACTTAATTTTTTTGGAGGTCGCATACTCAGAAATGGGTAGCGCCATATTGAAAAAAGGGGAGATAAGTTTATACTCGCAGAAAACAGAATCACGAAATACGAATTTTAAAAGTATCAAGTATGGACTTATTTCTGAAAACAAAGGGTCTGACACATTTCTTTAAGGTAATTTGGTATGCTAAATCCGAAAACCAATGTTTGCAAGCTGAGAAATGGCGTCTTATTGAGATTATTTGCATGTTTTCAAGATGACGAGGAATAAAATGATATTTGCTTTGCTTTAATTGTCTTCCTGGTGTCTTGTGACTGTAAGTGTTTTGTTCCCCTTCCTAACGATGCCGTGGGTTGATCTGCAGTAGTGATTGTGGTTTTTCCTGTTTATACTCACTTACTTTTTGCGTATCTAGTGTCCAGCTATTGTAATGAACGTTTCATTCATAGCACTATTTTGAACTAGGTTCAAGCTTTTAAAGTGATAAACGAGAAATGAGTTTTGAGAATTGACAAGTAGCTTTGATTTAACTGTCCAAATAAGGTCCATTCTTCCTAGCAATACCCACAAAATGTGTTACACTATCTATATATCAAAAGTAAAAGCATTTAAATTCCTTAGTACCCAATGGTCGAATTAGACCAGCCTTGCGTCCTCAGGACAGCTTCTCATGGGCGTCAAATTGTTTTGTGGGACCGCCTTCAATAGGTTAAAGTATAGCCCTCAAAATAAACCCATTTGAGCTATGTGAAATTGCGTGGTTTCCATGACAACAAACGATGCGCTTCAAAACAGTTGGGTATGTCCCTACAAATTACTTTTATCTCAGCAGAAACTCATCCTAAAGTACTAACTCGATAAAAAAACAAAAGTAAGACATAGCAGCTTCATTCAGCGGTAAAGTATGCTAGTGAGCAAATTTGCATATTCATGAAAATTAATGAATACATTAGGAAATCGTACAAAAATAAAAAGGTGTACCCACAAAGATACTTACAACTCAGCTGCGAATTATTTTAGGCACCCACTCTTGGTACCAAATAATGCCAAATCACATCACATTTTTACCAAATTTTCCATTAAACAAATTTTCTAACATTCTCGCTCATAAATATTAATCAAAATATAAGAAATAAGAGAAAATTTTGGAAAAATTAAAGGGGTGTACTTACAAAATTACGCATATGTCAGTTGCTAGTTATCCTATTCTCAAATTAAAGCCTAGAACTAATTTTTATCATTCGGTGATCTTCTTTCTTTTAATGTTTTCTTATACATTCATGAGTAATCAAATGAGATCATTTGTATATTCATCATAGGGTCAACGAGCTATATCTCAACTTTTATTTGGTACCATGGTTGGTAGTCCAGGATATATGGCAGCTGAAATATAGTTTATTTTGTAGGTGAAACCACTTAAGTTTTCTACTATTTTTGACTTATTCTTTTTATGTGTTCTTTAATATTCGTGAATATGAAAATTAGATATTTCGAATACATATAATCATGGGGTCACACACCTGTATCTCAACTATTATTTGGTACAAAGTTTTGTAGTCTAGGATAGTAAGCAGCTGGTGTAGAGGTCATTTGGAAGAGATACCACCTTAATTAATCTACCAATTTTGTCTTATTTCTTATGTTTACATTAATATTTATGGGTATTTAAATTAGATCATTTGTATATTTAATCATTTTCATCAAATAAAATTGTCTCAACTTTTATTTAGTACCTAGTTTTGAAGTTAATCATAGTTAGCGGCTGACTTAGTGGTTATTTTGAACGTAAATCACCTTATTTTTCTACAAATTTCCTCTTATTTCTTAATTATTCATTAATATTTATGAATATATTCAAATTAGATAATTTGTAAATTTAATCATTTTGTCAAAATGCAATGTCTCAACTTGAATTTGGTACTAATTTTTGCAGTCTACGATAGTTGGCAGTAGACATATAGGTAATTTTGTAGCTATACCCCCTTATTTTTTCTATCTTTTTTCTCTTATTTCTTATGCTTTTATTCATATTCATGAATATTTGAATTATAAAATTCGTATATTTTATCATTTTAATCAAATGGCTATGTCTCAACTTTTATTTGATACCAAGTTTTGTAAGATAGGATAATTATCAGCTAGCGTCATGTTAATTTTGTAGGTATACCACCTTAATTTTTCTACAAATTTTCTCTTGTTTCTTATGTTTACATTAATATTCATGAATATTTAAATTAGATAATTCGTATATTTAATCATTTTAGTGAAATGATTATGTCTCAACTGTTATTGGGTACCAACTTTTATAGTCTAGGATAGTTTGCAGCTGGAATACATGTAATTTTGTAGGTATACCCCCTTAGTATCTCTACCAATTAAGTCTTATTTCTTATGTTTACATTGATATTCATGAATATTTAAATTAGATAATTCGCATATTTATTAATTTTTGTTAAATGGCAAAGTTTCAACTTTTATTTTGTACCAAATTTTATAGTCTAGTCTAATAAACAGCAGATATATAGGACATTTTGTAGGTATACCACCTTCATTTTTCTACCAATGTTCCCTTATTTATAATTTTTACATTAATATTCATGAATATTCAAATTTGATACTTCGTATATTTAACCATTTTGGTCAAAATACAATGCTTCAGCTTTAATTTGGTACCAAATTTTTTAGTCTATGATAGTTAGCAGTAGATATATAGGTAATTTTGAAAGTATACCACCTTAATTTTTCTACCAATTTTCTCTTATCTCTTATGCTTTCATTAATATTCATGAATATTTAAATTAGATAATTCGTATATTTCATCATTTTGATCAAATGGCTATGTCTCATCTTTTATTTGGTACCAGGTTTTGTAAGATAGAATAGTTAACAGCTAGCGTACTGGTAATTTTGAAAATATACCACCTTTATTTTTCTACAAATTTTGTCTTATGTCTTATGTTTACATTAATATTCTTGAATATTTAGTTTAGATAATTCGCATATTTAATCATTTTAGTCAAATGGCAATGTTTCAACTTTATTTGGTACCAAGTTTTGTAGTCTAGGCTAGTACGCAGCAGACATATAGGACATTTTGTAGGTATACCCCCTTAATTTTTCTACCATTTTTTTTCTTATTTCTTACGTTTACATTAATATTCATGAATATTTGAATGAGATAATATGTATATTTAATCATTTTAGTCAAATGGTTTTGTCTCAGCTTTTATTGGGTACCACATCTTGTAGGATAAGATAGTTAGCAGCTGGTGTAGTGGTAATTTTGTAGATATACCCCTTAATTTTTCGACCAATTTTCTCTCATTTCGTATGTTTTCATTAATATTCATGAGTATGCAAATTAGATAATTCGTATATCTATTCAGCTGGCCATTTTGCCAATGTCTCAACTTTAATTTGGTACCACGATTCTTAGTCTGGAATGATAAACAGCGACATATAGGTAATTTTGTAGGTGACACCCCTTAATTTATTCTACAATTTTTCTCATTACTTACGTTTTCATTAATATTCTTGAATATGCAAATTAGATAATATTAATATCTAATAAGAGCGTCATATTGCTGTTTCAGAAAATCTATTTTATCTATTTAAGAAAGAAAGACTAGATATTTCAAACAGATCTACTTTTTTGTGAGTAAAAGTAAAAAAAAGCATAGAAGCAATATTTCAAGGAGGTACTTAACGACGCTCATCTATGCTGGTTTTACATTATTTCTAGTACCAGAGTTACTTCCCAATTTTATGAATGACTAAACTCGATTTTAACGTACAATTCTCACAAATTGATAGTACAGATATATTTATCTTTAATTGAGGCATGTATCATCATTTAGGACGCTAATGTGAGTTTTCTCCAAAAGTAAATCAGCGAATCTCCTATGCTCGTATCAAGTGTATTGGAAAAATGCATTAAAACGCTGTTTTTCCACGCAGGGGTGGCAACTTAAGAAGCAAATTTCTGAGCCGTCAGGCATATCAGGATGCGGCAAATCATGTTTTTGAAAAGCGAAAAGGCAATTGTTTTAGAAATTATGAAGTTTTGCGGGTTTTGATTAAATATAACGGTATTATAAGGAATAATATAGAGGAAAATATTAAATTTTATAGGGTAGTAAGAGTTATCCCCCCAAAATACTATGCTTAAATTTATAAAAATCAATAAAACTCATACAAATATAAATGAAAGTAAACTTATTTTTAGAAAATAAAGTAATTGCGAAAAAAAACGTCTTTTTGTCAATACAAAATCAGTTTAAAAACCGTACTTTACGTTTCCGTTTTTTTGCAAACATTGAGTTATCTCCCCATTTTTTTTATATGATGCTACCAATTTTTAAGCGTACGACCCACTCAGAAATAAAGTAGAGTCACTCATCTTGAATTTAAGACCTGTTTCATCCTTTATGACGATGAGGTAAGTTTTTTTCGAAAATTTGAATTTCAGCAACGCGCCTATAAAGCGTATTTTGTGTTTTTAGAACAGCAGAATCTAGTGGCTTAATTTGAGCCCCAGCCGCGTGGCTTCAGCTGCAGTCGATTCTAAAACGGTGGCTCTGCTGTTGTTTATTCATTGTTTATTGTTGCTCCTATTGTTTGTGGAGGTTTTACAATAGGTCATTGTTTTATTATTGTACAGTACTTTGTTGCAATCATCCCGCTGGGGAAGAGAGAGAGAGAGAACTGGTTGCTTGTCTTTTGAATTGTACGTCGCTGTTATCGTTCTTTGCCTCTTCCTCGCCGTACCTGCGTGGGCTGGATTCAAGTGTGTGATTGTGGCATTTCTTGGTCATACTCATTTACTTTTTGCTGCATGCGAACAGCAAAAATGCTCAGCCCTAAAGGTCATTAACCATGCCACGGGTAGTGCATATCATCACTTTAAACCGTTATCCCAGCCAGCATACCATCTCGAGTCACAGTCGCAATTCAATTGCGTTTCGCTGACGGGCCGATAATGGCCCGAGGTTGTATTCTGACTGGGATCTGATATCAAGATAGGAACATGTTTTCAGTAGATACATTACTCGGTTCTGAATATGAAGTTGAAATAGAAACCATTTGATTTCTAAGTCCGTCATCTTGATTCACTCCAGGGTCACTGATGTGGATCGCGATGGTACATCATACAGCTTCAGACCAGTATCAAACGTCAGGACAGGTACGAATTAGTTTGATACAAAGGTTCAGAAGATATTTCTTTTAGATATGCAATCACAAATATAACCAAAAGATGGGTATGATCAGGAAATACCACAATTACACACTGCAGACCAACCCACGGCATCGTGAGGAAGAGCCACAGAACATTTGCAGTAACAAGACATCCGAAGACAATAAAAGCAAAACAACCAGCTCTCTCTTCCCCGTCAAGATGATTGCAAAACCAGAAAGGACATAAGGTAATGCATACTTAGACAAGACCAACACAGAACTCCTATAAACAATGGAAGGTACATAAAACAATAAATTAAAAACAACAGAACCACCGCCTTTAAACGGACAGCAGCCTAAGCTACAGGGGGCTCAAATGCATTTTACTTGCGCCAAATCTTCGCCCTAGATTATGTTGTTGATACAACACAAATAATGCTTAGCTTGATAAGCTCTCTGTGAATTTCGCGAGAAAAAATGAGTTTCAGAATTACAATATTGTTCTAAACTCTCCAAGGTCAAGAATTGCAATATCGTGCTAAATTCTCCAGGGCCCAGAATTACAATATCGTTCTAAACTCTCAAGAGCCAAGAATGACAATATCGTGCTAAATTCTCCAGGGCCCAGAATTACAGTATCGTATAAAATTCTCAAAGGCCCAGAATGACAATATCGTGCTAAATTATCCAGGGCCCAGAATTACAATATCGTGCTAAATTCTCCAGGGCCCAGAATTGCAATATCGTTCTAAACTCTCCATGGCCCAGAATTACAATATCGTTCTTAATTCTCCAGGGCCAAGGATTACAATATCGTTCTAACCTCTCTAGGTCCTAGAATTACAATGTCGTTCTAAACTCTCCAGAGCCCAGAATTGCAATATCGTTCTAAACTCTCCAGGACCCAGAATTACAATATCGTTCTAAATTCTTCAGGGTCCAGAATTACAATATCGTTCTAAACACTCCAGGGCCCAGAATAACAATATCGTTCTAAACTCTCCAGGGCCCAGAACTACCACATCGTTTTTAAGTCTCCAGGGTCCAAAAACGCAACATCGTTCTTAAGTCTACAGGCCGCTGAATTACAATATCGTTCTAAACTCTACACGGCCTAGAATTTCAACATCATTCTAAACTCTCCAGGGCCCAGAATTACAATATCTTTTTAAACTCTCCAGGGTCCAGAATTTCAATACCGAACTAAATTCTACAGAGCTAAGAACTATAATATCGTTCTTAAGTCTCCAGGGCCCAGAATTACAATTTTCATTCTAAATTCTACAGGACCCAGAATTACGACATCGTTTTCTTCAAAATTCTCCAGGGCACAGAATTACAAACCGTTCTAAACTGTTCAGGTCCCAGAATTACAATATTGTTCTAAACTCTCCAGGGCCGAGAATTACAATATCGTGCTAAATTCTCCAGGTCTAGAATTACAATATCGTTCTAAACTCTCCAGAGCCACGATTTACAAACCGTTTTAAAGTCTCCAGGGCCCAGAATTACAATATCGCTCTAAATTCTCCAGGCCCTAGATAACAATATCGTGCTAAATTCTCCAGGTCCAGAATTACAATATCGTTCTAAACTCTCCAGAGACCAGAATTACTAACCTTTCTTAACTCTCCAGGGCCCAGAATTACAATATCGTTCTTAATTCTCCAGGTCCTAGAATTACAATATCGTTCTAAACTCTCCAAGGCTAAAAATGCGATATCGTGCTAAATTCTCCAGGGCCCAGAATTACAATATCGTTCTTAATTCTCCAGGTCCTAGAATTACAATATCGTTCTAAACTCTCCAAGGCCAAAAATGCGATATCGTGCTAAATTCTCCAGGGCCCAGAATTATAATATCGTTCTTAATTCTCCAGGTCCTAGAATTACACTATCGTTCTAAACTCTCCAAGGCCAAAAATGCGATATCGTGCTAAATTCTCCAGGGCCCAGAATTACAATATCGTTCTTAATTCTCCAGGTCCTAGAATTACAATATCGGGCTAAATTCTCCAGGTCCAGAATTACAATATCGTTCTAAACTCTCCAAGGCCAAAAATGCGATATCGTGCTAAATTCTCCAGGTCCCCGAATTACAATATTGTGTTAAATTCTCCAAGGCCCAGAATTGCAATATCGTTCTTAACTCTCCAGAGCCCAGAATGACAATATCGTGCTAAATTCTCCAGGGCCCAGAATAACAATATCGTGCTAAATTCTCCAGGGCCCAGAATAGCAATATCGTTCTAAACTCTCCAGAGCCCAGACTTACAATATCGTTCTAAACTCTCCATGGCCCAGAATTACAATATCGTTCATAATTTTCCAGGGCCAAGAATGACAATATCGTTCTAACCTCTCCCGGTTCTAGAATAACAATGTCGTTCTAAACTCTCCAGAGCCCAGAATTGCAATATCATTCTAAACTCTCCATAGCCCAGAATTACAGTATCGTTCTTAATTTTCCAGGGCCAAGAACTACAATATCGTTCTAACCTCTCCAGGTCCTAGAATAACAATAACGTTTTAAACTCGCCAGGACCCAGAATTACAATATCGTTCTAAATACTTCAGGGTCCAGAATTACAATATCGATCTTATTTCTCCAGGGCCCAGAGTTACAATATCGTTCTAAACTCTCCAGGGCCCAGAACTACCATATCGTTCTAAAGTCTCCAGGGCCCAGAACTACCATATCGTTCTAAAGTCTCCAGGGTCCAGAAATGCAACATCGTTCTTAAGTCTCCAGGCCGCTGAATTACGATATCGTTCTAAACTCTACAAGGCCCAGAATTACAACATCGTTCTTAACTCTCCAGGGCCCAGAATTACAATATCTTTTTAAACTCTCCAGGGTCCAGAATTATCATACCGATCTAAACTCTCCAGGACTCAGAACTACAATATCGTTCTTAAGTCTCCAGGGCCCATAATTACAATATCGTTCTGAACTCTCCAGGGCTCAGTATTACAATATCGTTCTAAACTCCCCAAGGCCCAGAATTAAAATATTGTTCTAACTCTCCAAGGCCCAGAATTAAAATATCGTTCTAAACTCTTCAGGGCCTAGAATTACAATATCGTTCTAAACTCTCCAAGGCCCAGAATTAAAATATCGATCTTTTCTAAATTCTCCAGGGCACAGAATTACAAACCGTTCTAAACTGTTCATGTCACAGAATTTCAATATCGTTCTAAACTCTTCAGGGCCCCGAATTACAATATCGTTCTTAACACTCCAGGGCTCCAAATCGCAATATCGTTCTAAACTCTCCAAGACCCAGAATTACAATATCGTTCTAAACTCTCCAGGGTCCAGAATTACAATATCGTTTTAAACTCTCCAGGGCCCAGAATTACAATATCGTTCTAAACTCTCCAGGGCCCCAAATTGCAATATCGTTCTAAACTCTCCAAGGCCCAGAATTACAATATCGTTCTAAACTCTCCAGGGTCCAGAATTACAATATCGTTTTAAACTCTCCAGGGTCCAGAATTACAATATCGTTTTAAATTTTCCAAGGCCCAGAATTACAATATCGTTCTAAACTCTACAGGGCCCAGAATTACAATATCGTACTAAACTCTCCAGGGCCCCAAATTGCAATATCGTTCTAAACTCTCCAAGGCCCAGAATTACAATATCGATCTCAACTGTCCAGGGCCATAATTACAAACCGTTCTAAACTCTACAGGGCCCAGAATTACAATATCGTTCTTATCTCTCCAAGGCTCAGAATTAAAATATCGTTCTAAACTCTCCAGGGCCCAGAATTACAATATCGTTCTAAATTCTCCAGGGCCCAGAATTACAATATCGATCTCAACTGTCCAGGGCCATAATTACAAACCGTTCTAAACTCTACAGGGCCCAAAATTACAATATCGTGCTAAACTCTCCAGGGTCATAATTACAAACCGTTCTAAACTCTACAGGGCCCAGAATTACAATATCGTTCTTATCTCTCCAAGGCCCAGAATTAAAATATCGTTCTAAACTCTCCAGGGCCCAGAATTACAATATCGTTCTAAACTCTCCAGGGCCCAGAATTACAATATCGATCTCAACTGTCCAGGGCCATAATTACAAACCGTTCTAAACTCTACAGGGCCCAGAATTACAATATCGTGCTAAACTCTCCAGGGCCCAGAATGACAATATCTTTCTAAACTCTCCAAGGCCCATAATTACAATATCGTTCTAAACTCTACAGAGCCCACAATTACAAACCGTTCTAAACTCTCCAGGGCCCAAAATTACAATATCGTTCTAAACTCTCCAAGGCCCAGAATTACAATATCGGTTTAAGCTCTCAAAGGGTGAGAATTACAATATCGTTCTTAACTCTCCAGGGTCCAGAATTACAATATCTTTCGTAACTCTCCACCAGAGTCCAGATCTAAACTCTTTAGTGCCCAGAATTACAATATCGTTCTAAGCTCTTTAGTGCCCAGAATTACAATATCGTTCTAAACTCTCCAGGGCCCAGAATTACAATATCGTTCTAAACTCTCCAAGGCCCAAAATTACAATATATTTCTAAACTGTTCAGGTCCTAGTATTACAATATCGTTCTAAACTCTCCAGGGACCAGAATTACAATATCGTTCTAAACTTTTCAGAGCCCAGAATAACAATAGCTTTCTAAAGGTTAAAGTGTGTCCAAATTAGTTTTCCTGGAAGCAAAATTATCAGAATAACAATTACCCCAGAGCCCAGAATTACAATATCGTTCTATACTCTCCAGGGCCCAGAATAACGAATCCAGGGCCCCATCGTGGTCTATTTTTGCCCCATTGTCTTAAAAATTAGCCCTATTGTGTATCGTCCGAACAGTACCCTTTCTAGTGGCGAGTTGAAAGTTTTAAAACAAAGGTTTAACAACGTAGGATCTTTAATCAACATAATTGGTTTATTTGCTAAGATGTGTCACTTTTACTTGTGTGTCTATATAAGGTGTCCATATCTGTTCTTACAAGGGTTTAAGATAATCACGCTAATATACCTGGATTTGGAATTAAACTGGATACAAGAAGTTAAAGCAGCCACAGTTTGTAAGTTTCGATGTTTTCATACTCATCACTAATAGTACGATAAGCTACGCCATGAAATGTGCTTATGCCTTGTGCGAACACATGCGCGGATCCTGAGAGGGGGGGGGGGCAGAGGGTCCAGACACCCCCTCGAAAAATCACAAAAATATAGGGTTTCTTAGCAATACTGGTCTGGATCCCCTGAAAAATCAAAAAGCTACACAGCCAACATTCAATGTCGGACCATCATCGGCTCGCCGGAGAAACGCCATTTCATTGGCGTTTCGCTGGCAAGCAGACGATGGCCCGCTTTTAGTGTTATTTTGATCCTCTCTCCTCTCATCAAAAACACACACAAAAAACAAACAACAACAACAACAACAACAAAAACCCCGTCAAAGTTGGACCCCTCTGGCCAAACTTTCTGGATTCGCGCATGTGCGAACATCATTGTGGCACCCGCGCAGTCTGATCATTGCATGTGTTATTCGCGCTCTAATCATAATGGAGCCCCGTCACGAAACACCCTGACCTTTCGCATACGAAAAACAAAGTGTAGACCAGCCTGTGCATACGCGCAGTCTGATCAGTGTCTTTGCTTTCCGCGTTCTGAAAAGCAACAAAACTATACTTGCTTCATGCAAGTCAGGGGCTAGGCCATCCTATACGCAAAAACGGAAGTGCATACACATTTGAACCGACATGAACGTTTCATTATCAGCGTTGATAGCTTCTTAATGATATTTTAATGTTTGGCAGGGGTTGTGTTGCTAAGTTTGCTTTTCTACCCCAACTACAGGTCTTGGTGAATGATTGTGAGCCTTAACGTTTTATTTGATCTTGCACTAGTATCATATATTACTAGACCCCCGTTGACGGTTCGGCACTCGATAACACATAGTGAACGAGATCCCAAATCATATATCATGTATATGCCTGTTCACCCATCATTACCAAGAGTGTGTTTATCGTGTAAAACATTGCAGAAGCTTCTAGATGTCTCGTTTTTCGAAGTTTCATCTGAGTCTACAATGTTTGTAAACGTTCGCCTTGCATGAATTTCACAATTGCGCTCTTTGGTGTTTAGATTACGTACGGCTAGTCTCTAGCTGAGCAGGTTGGATTGAACCGTACATGATTAGAAACCCAAAAGACAGTTCCTCTCACGGAGAGGCTCGTGGAATTGGACCAGTGAGCGAGATTGTCCGGATCCAGAAAAATCCGTCAGGGGGTTGGGGGACCTGAAACTGGCTGTTTTTTTAGTCATCAACGTATTTGACAGAAGTCCGTACGGTTCAATTGCTTCTCGGGGGGGGGGGGGGGGGGGGTCCATACCAGTTTTTCTTAGGAAACATACAGCGACTTGTGATTTTCCAGATCACCAGTCTATTTCTGTTTTAAGGGTTTTGGGTGGTATCTTTATTTTCTATTCTTATTTAAATTTTAATAGAACGGACTGTAAGCAAACAGTGAAGACCCTGATCGTACAACATGGTCTCTAACCGGGTTCTGGTAGTGTTTGTCTGTGTCCCACAAAAAAGACGATATTCATAGCAAGCAAACCGTATTTTAAACTACAGTTAAACTTCTTTTCGAACTCCCTGGAAAACTATTTATAAAAAAGTATTCCCACAATGTAACCATGTATACCCAATGTTTAGCATTATATGATCATTTTATATCTACATAATAGCTGAATGTTTTTGCCTTAAACATCCAAGAACACGACGTACTGAGTCTGAGACTGACAGACAGACAGACAGACAGAGTCTGAGACTTACATACATACAGAGAGACCTAGTCTCATTGTTTCTCAATCGAACGTACTAACCAGATTTTGATACAAGCATGCATAATCATAATTATGATAACTGTCTGCTAAATATTTACAAAGATCAGCGTTCCAGGATGAAGACAAAAGAACGCTCTGCTTTTATTTACCCTTCTGTCGCATTTCCAAATAATAAAGACAACCACGTGTTTGAAGTTAAATGTCTCTATCTTTAAATTGTGATAAGAAACGCTTGGCGTTATTCAACATTTTCAACCCGCTACTTCACTTACGAGTACGTGAGATTGTAAACTTGTCTAAAATGGACATATTGACATACCCGCAATAAATGAACCTGTGGCCCCTTAACAATTTTAAGACCAATGGGATATTCCATAAAGTTTGATACAGTTAACTCAATATTTTCCATTGTATATATTGAGAGTTTTAAAAAATGACAAAATTAAAAAAAGATCACACACACACACACACACACACACACACACACACACACACACACACACACACACACACACACACACACACACACACACACACACACACACACACACACACACACACACACACACACACACACACACACACACACACACACACACACACACACACACACACACACACACACACACACACACACACACCTCTCTACTTGTCGATGCACTTTGAGTTTCCCGAAAGGATTTGCATGCACCAGTCTCCCTCACTCTTTCTCTCTATACTTACATTTCAGACCCGAATGGAATTCAGGAAAGAATGTTTCGTCAATTAAAAAAATTGTGCATGCTATAGAAAGTACGCAAAGTGTCGTACAAACGCCCATGCGCACGATATGCCTTTGTGAGCGTCTGTTTATATGTGCCTTGTGGTCACCTGCTGGGAAAGGGCTGACCCGTGGTGTCCAACTGTGAGTTTGACACTTTCCCATTGGTATCCTGGGTCAGAGGTGGTACTTGATTGTATCGATTCCTGATCTTTGCACCCTTACTTACTTTAGAGGTTATAATTTCCAAAACAATATTATATTTCTTTCTCTGAAGATCTATTTTGTGTTAGCCGACAATACAGACCCTAATGAAATGCCGCATTATCTTCACCGTTTGCCAAAGTATCACATTATGCTTTTCCAGCGATTTAGTAGTAGTTTTAGGGTCATATGATAAATAGAATCGAACATTCGTGCTCCTGTATTATTGAATTTATCAAACTCGTTGCGAAAAAGACATAAAGTGCTCGGCAAGCCTCGCATTTTAACTCGTTTAATAAATTCAATAAAACAATATCCTCTACATCGTGTATATTTTACACAGTTGTACAACTATAAATGAACATCTCGATTGAAGTTGTATCTAAAATACAATAGCGGACCGAGCGGGGGTTCTCTCGAACCCCCTCCCTGCCCGCTTTTTTAGATATCCTATGGAAATGAAATAATTTGGTCTCTATGAGACCAAATTAATTTATTTTCATGGGATATTTAAGAAAAATGAGATAAAATCAGCAAAGCGAACCCCACCACTAATATACATACGAACCCCCTTTCTAGAAATCCTGGATCCGCCCCTGAAATACACGTCTTTACTATTACATGTTTTAAAACTGCCGATTGCTTGAAATCATTAGGGAAGAAGTTGTACCAGATGAGATGATCATTAGCAGTCCTCGAGACCCACTCATGTTCTTTAATCTGATCAATGTCATAGCTTAATTGTCTCGCTTAAATGGCGGATAAGTAGGGACAATATTTATAGCCCTGTTTTGACACAGTTGAATCCCTTGAATTAGCTAGACGGATCATACTGCAATGTAATATATGAAATCATGGAACGAAATGGACCAGTCCAATGACAATGATAATGAGTGACATATCGCATATCGCATAATCCTGGAATTGTGTCTTCATCTTCTTCCATATACTGCGTAGATATCGTATGTGGGCAACGAGGGTTTAATGCGCAGGCTCATCTGAGCCCGATGATCGATTATCACTGCAATGATCGCTGGTCGCCGATGCTGATGCAATAAGTTCAAACTTTTAGGCACTGACTCAAACGCTTAATGATGGCCACCTCTATTATCACGGATATTATCACGAAATGTGGGCCACAAATCAAAGTATTGCACGTTTTGAAAGTTAAGTAGGCCATCCGATGTCGTGGCAATAAAAGCTCTAAATGCTGAAATATGTCGTGATCTAAATCAATTGATGTGTTACATCACTACCTATTAGGTGAATTTAGAAAACTACTTTCTTTTACTTAAAACTCGTGTACGTTATTTAATTGGTGACGCTTTTGTCTTGCGAATGTCTTTTACGTAATAAAGTTACCGCTTTTCTCCGAAGAAACGCCTTTACTGCCACTCTAGACTAAAACTGCCTGCCTTTTCAATTTTTGGAAGCCTTTATTCACCAAACTTGAAGGTTGTCATGAGACAGTCTGTTTTTGGTCCATACTGCTTCCGATAAAGTTGTGAAGCATTGCAGCAGAAGGCATCAACAATTCAGCAGCATTTCCGACTGGCAGTAAAAATACATTGCTTTAACCAGGATAGAAATTTATATCCAAATTGAATAAAATAACCAATTGTAGTATTGTAGAAAAATATAATATTTGACTGGAAATGAGGTTCCAGTTTAATCTATTACACATTGCAGCTTAACCGAGAAGGCCATGCCATGTCTCTGTATCGGCACCAACTTATAATTTGATTACCATTTTCTAATTAACAAGGCATTTGCTATTCTATGGGAAGCGATTATTGTAAAAAAATGCACGAAGTATCTGAATAGTCCTAGGTGGTATAACATATCATGTTCAATACTCTGATTACTGGCTATCTGACCTCATAAATACAGGGACATCGTTTCAAATGACCCCTTACTTTAAAATAAGTAGCATTACACCTTCTAAATTACAGGCTAACAAAACTGGTGAAATTTGCAATCAGATCTATTTAGGCCATATCGCAAGAAAGCCCCCATGTTTTTTTGCCAACATGAAAGACACATACCTGCCTGCACAGCTATAAAACCTGATAAACAGCATTGCTGTTCGCTTCTTAGATCATAGAACATTAGTTGCACTATCCCCATCTACTATTTGAGCCGCGACATGAGATTACCAACAATGTGGTATGTGCGACCAGCAAAGCCTCAGATCAGCCTGCGCATACTCGCAGTCTGATCAGAGCCTTTGCTAGTCGCTTGAATATTCTATGAATATTAAGCTACTGACCGAACATTATTTGGAGTGTTTAAGCTTAAAAAGGGGCTACACAGGCTTATCTGAGTCTATTCATTTCAAAATACCACATTGTTGGAAATCACATGTCGCTGCTCATTTCAAGATTCTAGCTCTTCCATGATTTCTGAACATTTAGCATAACCATGATAACCTGGTCGACAGCATTTGGCCCAGCACCTGAGAATTTGGTGCTAATCCCATATGCGGAAACCTCTACTTTAAAAACTCATGCTGACGTTTCCAGCGGGGTTAGAGTTCTAAAATTTGGTCTGATGCTTCATCTACACCCATACTTTGTGTATGCGAGCAGCGAAGGCTATGGCGAGTCTGTGCATATGCACAGGCTCGCCTGAGCCTCCGTTGCTCGAAAATGCAATAAGTACCTACATTTCATGTGTTGGCCCATGTCTTCTATTGACGCAGTCGGTAACGTGTCTAACTACAGATGCGTATCTGGCTGCAGATCCTGGGATCGCGAGTTCGATCCCGGCCTGGTCCCATACTATCGTGGAGATTGATCATGAAATAATTTCTACGGCCATTCTCCTCCCTTCCGCTGATTGATTCAAGAAGGGTTGTTGTCAGTTACTAGCGAAAATATGTACACGAAGTACTGGTTAACCGCTTGTTCAAGCTTGCTCAGGAAAAAAGTGTGGTTACATGTTGGTGAACTGACCGTCCCGACATGACCATAGCTGTTTACTGGGACGTAAAGCAACACCACAAACAAAACAATTTTTTCTATTGATTTCAGTTGACTTTCTATCTTGTCTGTCATGTTGAGGTCTGAAGCGGTGACATTGACACTCGTTTGGAGGCTTCTAATACTATGATACGTGTGGGAATTTTCTTGAGTTAGTTTTCGTTTATTCAAATACTGCCTACAGCAAGGGCAAGGGTAAGTTTTCTTTTTAATTCAATCCCTAAATGCCAAACACCACCGGTCGGATTTCTGGATTGGTCTTTTCTATCATACATTTATAACGTCGACGCTCAAAATAACATCACGTATTTCTGGTATAATATCTGGTAAAATATCGACATTTCACGCTTAAACGAGATTTCAAAATAATTTCAATGTCGTATAAAAAACAGAATCCAACATTTGTGTTCCTGTATTATTGAATTTATTGGACGAGTTGAGGAAAATACTAGATCAAATGCGAGGCTTTGTAAAAACATTTTATTTACTTTTTCGCAACGATTTTAATAAATTGAACGATAGTCAACCTCTTACTGGCGTATAAAAGTTCCTCATCAGTAAGTTACATGTTTGATCGTTCGTTTATGTTGATGCTTTATCTCCCAGTCAACAATGTTTCAGTCACACCGGTACGTTTTCTTCTGGATTTATTGTTCTACTAGTAATGTCTGGATATGAAGCTCAGGTCACGGTCAGTTTTGACCATTCTATGCGGCTTCTTTCTAGTAGAGAAACATTCCAAGTAGGCTAAGCCCCGTTCTCACTGTCCCGGTTTAAGGTGCCGGTTCATCCCGGTTTGATGATCCGGGATGAACCGTGATGAACCTCGTCACAACTGTGGCGGCACCGTGGACAACCTTGGAGATCCGGGATGAACCGTGTCGAACCGTGTTGAACCGGCTCTTGTCCCCGGTTGTTTTAAAATGTTTAAAACAACCGGCACTCACCGGGAGTAACCGGGAAGGCCGTCAAATACCGTGATAAACCGGGAAGACGCCGGGAGCAACCGTGTCTCCACCGGGACGGCGTCGGGGCGTTACCGGCGCAATCCGGGAACATCCGTGTCTCCACCGTGATAAACCGTGTGGTTCCACTGCCTATGTATATGTAATAAAATGCAAAATAAAAATGAAAAGTCACTCCTGCTGCCCCTAAAATGAAAGTGGATTCATCCAAATGATAAGGATGGGAAAGTCAATTCGTCACAAGTTGGTTAAATTGTCAGCAGTATAAATGTGCTCACTTACAAAGCTTATGAATAAATGCACTTATGGTTACTGAAGAGTCAAGCATATATGAGCCACGACATGAGATTTCCAACAATGTGGTAGTTGCCATTAGCAAAGCCTCAGATCAGCCTGCGCCTAGGCGCAGTCTGATCAGAGCCTTTGCTGGTCGCTTGATTATTCTATGACTGTTAAGCTACTGACCGAACAACTTTAAAGCTGAATTGGGGACTGCACAGGCTTGTCTGAGTCTACACTTCTCAAAATATCACACTGTTGGAAATCACATGCCCCGCTCAAAGTGTTTATATATTTTTACTAAAAAGCAAGACAATCTGGGCCTAGAATTACAATGTATCCTTAAAGTTAATGAGTACTTAAGTTAAGTATTGAATTTCCAGGATGCGAAAAATAACGTTTCCAAACTGATTAAAACCAAAATAGTTTCATTTTTTCTGTAGATCACAATGATATTTTTGACCATGAGTACTGCATCGGTCTTGGCAATTTATTAAGCATTTAATGTACATGTTGAGGTATCAATACTTAAATTAAGTCTTCCTTAACTTTAAGGAGGCATTGTAATTCTGGGCCCAGATCAACAACATTTAAACCTCGTCGTAAGAAAACAGGTCTGCTTCTGCTTATTTGTCATGCAAATGAGCTGCGAGGTAACTAGGCATTTGCTTTCGCTACACAGATCATGATTCCTCTAGTAACTCGTATATGGCTGTGCAGTCCAATTTGTGTCATAACTGTTATGCGATAGAGACTGAAGTAAACTGATGTTACTCACGTTTTTATCCATGGTTTTATAGTGTAGAGTATAGCACCGGGACGCAACCGTGGCCCTACCGGCATGTAACCGTGGCGCAACCGGCAGTTACCGGGGCATCACCGTAAACAACCTGGGTAACACCGGGGTATACCGGCATGAACCGTGGCTCCACCGTGCTGCACCGTAAGTGCTCCGTGGTGAACCGGGGATCAACCTGCGTCTTGCTTTCTCGAGAACCGGGGCTATACCGGGGTAACGTCGGCAAGGTGAGAACGCAATTTATTTTTTATGAAATGTGTCCCGGTGCATCATGGTATACCGGCTGTCCTGCATCGGGATGAACCGTGGCTACATCGGCACAGTGAGATTGGGGCTTATTAAGGAACTATGACGAACTCTTAATTTTTTTCACGTTTAACGATAGCAAACCATAGGGATGAAATGAGTAATCCCTCTATATTTCAAGTTTATGTTTTTATTAATTGATTTGAATCTACAAAGCCGGATTTAAAGTGGCAGTCATTACTGATGAAGGTGATGTATATTGTTCCAATGATTGATCAACACTATAAATGGTCCAGACCACAAAACAATAACAATTATCGCGCATACGTAAACTTATTCTTCAAAAGTGCATGTGCTGATACCAGGTGTTGCTAGATGTTCATTAGTTGATCTAAACTTGCACCTACTCCTAGGCGATCAGTAAGGCTGTAGCGAGGCTGTGCGAATGCACAGGCTCGCCTGAGCCTTCACTGGTCTGTTATGCGATTAGTAGCAATATGTCTGTCACGAACTGGCTCAAATATTGGTTTAATGTTTGAATTGGAAAACAGTTTGTATCCTAATTTACTTGAATACAGATAACAACGCTATTATGTACGCACCATCACGTTGAAATATAGTCTTTGCATGGTACAAGAAATAAGATTATACATTCAGATTAACTTCGCTGCTCGTATTATGTACACAGCATCATGTTGAATTAAAGTATTTGCATCGTACAAGAATTAGATCATACATTAGGATTAATACGTTATTATGTACACAGCATCATGTTGAATTTTAGTCTTTACATGGAACAAGAAATAAGATTATACATTCGGATTAATACGCTATTATGTACACCGCATCAGTTTGAATTATAGACTTCGCATGGTACAAGAAATAGAGCATACATTCGGATTAACACGATATTATGAACACATCATCATGTTAAATTACAGACTTTGCATGGTACACATTCGGAGTAACACGCTATTATGTACACATCATGTTAAACTATAGTCTTCACAAAAACAAACATTAGGCAAAAGCCCCGGTAAACAGAAACTATGTACTGTTTACACAACTATGTACTGTTTACATATCATCTTTCGTAGATCCCTGGTACATGCACTGTAGGACTTTTAGTTCAGAAATTAAAAAAAAAATCCTTACTGAAGCACTTCGCTTAGATCTTCTTTAATTTATGAACAAACCAAAACATGATATTTTCTCATAAGCGACCAGCAAAGACTGTGACAAATATGCACTACGTAAATCTTACCAGAGCCTTCGCTGGTCGTACACAGAGAGTATTAGGACAAGCTCATGGTTGGGGGCACAGTGTTTCACAAACACAATTTCTAGTCATATTTGGAGCTACGAAAACATATTGTAAAAGTCTAGTACTTTATTAATTATTTGATATTTATGAACCACGACATGTGATTTCCAACAATGTGGCATTTTAACAAGTGCAGACTCAGATGAGCTTTGTGCAGCCTCCTTTTAAGCTTAGAAACTCCAAATGATTTTCGGTCAGTAGCTTAATAGTCATATAATAATCAAGCGACTAGCAAAGACTCTGATCAGACTGCGCATATGCGCAGGCTGATCTGAGGCTTTGCTGGTCGCACATACCACATTGCTGGAAGTTTCATGTCCTGGCTCATTAATTTTCTAGTCTTATTTGGAGCTACAAACACATATATTGTAAAAGTCTAGTACTATATTAAGTATTTGATATTTGACAATTAATGTACATTAAATGATTGAAATCTACAGATTTAAAAGGGTCTATACGAGTATGTATTCGTTTTGATTCATTTGGTATGAACAAAATAAAACCTTTTTATTGAGATACAGTGTCGCCCTTTTCTGTAATGCTTTGTTTGTTTTCAACAACTATGAGCTATGATTATCGTTTTTTAAACATCTTGCGCTTGTATCCTTGTAGCAAGACATTGACGTAAATGAGCCATATACATGTAGAGGGGACCCTGCTTTTCATGGAGCTTTGAACCTAGAACTTTCATCAATTATGTAGACTGGTGTCCGATGCCTGAAATTGGATTGGCTAACCGCAGTTAAACTTTTGGTTATCTCTAGCTCTTGCTTTTTTGTGGGTTACGATAATTGTTTTCAAAAATTTCGAACCTTCTCTCCATCTTTTCTCAAAAATGTTGGTTATCGGGGCTGAAATTCACTCAATGCTTGTTAGAATAGCAAACAGGGAAGACCCTGATCAGAAGCAATCTGAACCGACTCTGCGCTGTTTTTCTATGCCTTTTGGCAGGCATTTTAGAACATCTACCGTATGAGCTATTTTCTTTGTTTCATCTCAGTTAATTGATTTTATTATTTGATCGTTCGTCTTTGATTATAACTGAAGGAGCACATGGAAATTTAGTACTTATAGTATTGCCGAGCTTTCGCTGCTCACAAACACAAAGTATGGATGTTGATGGAGTCTCAGGCCACGGCTTTGACCTCTAACCTCACTGAATACATCAGCAAGGACGTTTAAAGGTAGTTTTTGCGCATATCATGCATATGCGACAAGTACAAACATCTCAATGTAATAGCTCACATATGCTCTTTTACAACAGTATACCATAGTGTTAGAATTTGGCCTGATTGAGCTGTAACTAGTGTCAGTCTCTTGGTAGTCCTCGTTTAAAACCAATCTGAGTAAAAATTACTCAGAGTAAGTAATGTAAAAGCGTTGGTCATTGTGGGCTGTCGTTCTTCATTAAGTGTTTGTTTTAATAACATAACATAACATAACATGTGTTGTACTAGCTATAAGCATACCTGCATGTTTAATGCAATAAAATTATGTTATGTTATGTTAATTGACAACTCCATCTAGACCCTAGGCCAATACAGCAAACCCTGTGTAAAACGACCACTCTCAAGAGGACAGAAAATTGGTTCTCAAGACCAATTATAGCTTAATGCAAGACCTTCACTGAGCTACATTTGTCATTAAGATCTTTGTTTTGTCTTTTTTTGAGTGGCCGTTTTACACAGGTTAACTTTATTTGTCAAATGTTGTAAGAAAAAAGAACTAAAACGAAATTTAGTCAACTAAAATAAAGCCTCGAAAGGACATTACTGTATTCCGACGAAGGGAATTTAAACGTCTTCTCCTCTGAAACCATTACCCATAATAAACAATTAAACATACGTAGCACTTGCCTCATTAAAAAGTTCATGTTATTAAGCTTAAACCATAAAAAGAATTAAGACTCGTGTGTGTATAACACGAAGCGCCAATCATACCCTTGCTCATGAATGCAGGACACGTACTCTTTTTTACACAAGGCCTTATTTCAGAATTGTGAAAAAAGTAAATTCACTTACCAACGCCAAGAATATCAATGCCCTTGCCCTTATAATTTCTAAATAAATGTGATATCCATCTTACAAGCCGAACACGAAGGACGCACGCACAAATGCAGAGACAAGACAAAGGGATATAATCTACTGACTGCCAAATAGCTGGAGACATAATTTAGACTCAGTTTATTTAATCAGGTTTGAACTCACAAAATAGGTGAACAAGAATTTTTGTTCCCAGAAATTCGACAAGTACTAAAACTAGTAATTATAGCGCACTCCCGTTTACTAATTCTCATGTCACTCCTTTATTCAATATTCTTCACTATAGCCACCGTAATGCCTATAATTTTGACCCGTCGCGAGAAAACCTGTCTTCGGGGTGTCCGACAAACCGAGTTTCAAACCAGTCTCCTCAGCTACAGAGACTAGCTAGAAATTTTCACATGCAGCAAGTTTACATATGATACTTTCTAAAAAGCGAATAACAAAGGCGCTGATCAGACTGCGCGGATGCGCAGGCTGGTCTGCGCCTGTGTTGTTCGCAGGTTTCTCGCGCCGAGACCCATTTTATACAATGTAATACTATCAACAAATGGTGCTTGTAAAATCTATTGCCTAGTATTTGCATTAATCTGCACATTGCTATTTCAACAAGTAATGGAGTGTCTTAAAGTATATCAAGATCAGGTGTCTTCTGTTTCGCCTCCCACGATGATTATTATAACTTTAGACGTATTATATTGGAATGATAATATATCGAAAGTCTCCCTCTCACCAAAGTCCAGTACATTGTCTTTGATTCGCTGCTAAATGTATCACATTGTGGTGCTGTTATAAGCCTATTTCCTTTTGTTTGATTAAATTGGTGGTTTACGTCCCAGTGTCAGTCAAGTCGGAACGTTTTCGTTGGTTGAATCTATGAGAATAAAGTGTCTTACACAACACCGCGCTGACAGATGACCTCGAACCTGTGCTCTTGTTCACATGCCCACACTCTACAATGTATCAACTGAGCTTATGTCCTGCTTATGGGACATAGACAAGCAATGCAGACTTGGATTTCGTGCCAGGATCATCGTTGTTTGCTTATAATTTGTTGTACACTTATTTTCATGAATGTTTGACGTTTGTCTTTATTATATTGTCTTGTATTGTTCCTTGCAGCCTTGTGATCACTTTCTAGGAACGGGATGACCTCTGAGCTCTTTTGTGTGTGGTGTTTCCTTTTAGTTTTTGTCACTTTCCAATATGGTGTCTCGGGTCAGGTGTGGTACCCGATTGTATCGATTCCTGATCTTTGCCTTCTCATTACTGTCATTATAGTTGCATGTTATCGTACTTGGACATGTTGAACGAATAACTTGATTAATTGTATTTTGTAGATTTTTGAGGCATATGCATGCGTTGACAACTCTTGTTTTCTAATGATGTATACATTCTTCATCTTCCACTAGAATTACCATTAACCCATAATATATCCTAGCATACTTATACATAGACAAACAGTGAAGACCCAGATAAGACGCCGCAATATGCGGCGTCTGATCAGGGTCTTCACTGTTTGCGTAGAGAACGGTGAGCTCCACTTTATAAGCTGTAATCTAAATAGACAGACGGTTGATGGATAAGTGAGTAAAGTACAAAACAGTATTTCTGAAATAATTCAACCATGTCAAAATAGAAATTTACACAAGATTTAAGAAAACATTAAGCAGGTGATATGTAAACTTCAAACACTTTAGTTCAGTGAAGTTTTTTCATACATAAAGTGTAGTTTTAGTGAGTCTAGTTTCGTTTTGATAGTTAAGGACAAAGCTGTGTGATTCAGATTGCAGCTGGTCACCGGGACAAGGTGTGCCTTTCACACCTTTACTTAGTAGACACTGTATTTGGTGCTTTAAAGAACTTTCGGTTGATAGTGGGGGTAATGGGATAATCATCAGGTAAATTTTGTATTCTATTCTATTTGTTAGTTGTCATTGTTTATATGCGACGTCTTTTTGATTAACGTCAAAAGTAAATCCTGCGATATAGTATGGGAAACACAGCGTCAAGACGAAACGTCACTTTTCATATCTTTGCGCGCAGTTTATAGGATATGCCTTCCGCTTTCTGGCAAATATATACTGAACGAAACTTCTAAACCGCCAGTTAACACAACACATTTTTTCAATATAGCTCATTTATTATTAAACTGTTTGACATAATATTTAAAACAGTATATTTGGGCACATGTATCCGTCGATTGAACATAACAAAGTTTGATTCAATAAGGATGTTCATTTATGCGTAACGATAGAGTACTAATACCTGTTTAGCACGTGGCACACGATGCTAAATGTTTTTTCGCCTTGTCTATACTCACATTTTTATCGACAACTATCGGACAACTTTATTTTATCACAAAAATAACAACGTTTGGGTTGTATGAGTATAAAGTAGAGGGGTTGGGTTGTGGGTTCAATCAAAAAAGGGGCCTCGCTAAGACTGATACATAATTTATCACAAGGTTTGGCATATTTTGATAGAGCAGACAGTTAACACCACAACCTGTCGGTCATTTTTCAGTTTTGCACTCGTATGACGAGAAAAATAGACAAAAACTGAGTATTGCGCATGTCATAAAATGTCCTGTATAGTCCACCATACTTTGGTGTGGTGATGCACAAATGCTGCATTGGAAGGTCGGAAGTGTCGAGATTGATGTGCAGTACACGCTTAATGGGTGACGGATGTTTCAATAATATTGTCGACAAAAAACATTTCATCACCATAAACACATTTATGTGTTCTTTTAGGCCATATGGGCCTCCATAGGAGCACTGAATTGCATGAAAATAGCTACTTTATATACTAAATCAACACGATAGTGTTCAATAATGTCCATATACAGCACCAGAAAGTTCCAATAATATTGTGGACAAAAACATGTCATCTCCATAAAGCATTCTTGTGTTGTTTTATGCCATATGGGCTTCCATAGGAACATTTTGGATTACCTAAAACTTCCTACTTAATAAAAGCGAAACCCAAAAATGTTCAATAATGTCCATTTATAACACCAAAAAGTTGGTGTTTTTCACTTTAGGTCCCTGGAATACTTGATTTTAAGCGATGAGTTCAAATTTTAGCGTTTGTGTGAAAATGAAATGCGATGGTGCCTTTATACAGTCTATCAATTGAGCATGTTAATTTCAATTTATGAAAATGAAAATTTGACAGGTTCAGTTCAATTGATTTTTGCATATTGAGTGTAAATTGTAGCCATCTATGTATCATAAATGTAAAGATATTTGAGAAAATATTGAGTGGCGGTTTAGAAGTTTCGTTCAGTATAGTACACATCAAAATGTGAAATTGTTATAAATGGGATTATTTGAGCTCTAAAGTACACGCATGCGATAACCCAACTTGCCAAATGCAAATCGAAAAATTCTAGCTAGTCTTTCCCAGCCAACAGCTAAAGGAGGGCCAGCATCGGTGATGGTCTGACTCTGTGTGCTGCTGGGTTGTAGCTGAGCATAAACTGGTGTAACCATTATCTGGTCCAAAAACCTTGAGGACAGGTTTCCTCGCGGTGAAGCCCAATTGACCTGGTTATAGATGCTATGCATATAAAAGGGAATGAGGAAATGACAAACCAAAAATCTTGTTTAATTTCAGAATGAGTCGATATGTGGACCTTGGCCACGGAATTGGATAGTCATGTTTAGTAGCGATGAACAAATAATTTAATAACAGTGATCCGCACTTTGACAAAAGCACTAAATGATTTTGTTTGTATGGCTTAACGCTATAATTATGCTTTAACTACTTTAAAACTAAATATTTCTAATACATTTGTAAAAAAGAATTTCATTTTATTTTATTTAGATCTTCTAACGCCTAAATCTAAATTTTCTTTAAGACATTCGAAAAAATATATTCAGGATTTTCATCAAAAGTTTATGTTAGCGCCCGCAGACAAGGCTTGTTATTTGAAGGGTATTCTTCATCAACATTCTAAAGCAAGAACATTGCAGCGCTAAAACCTATGGGCATAATTTGCATAACGATAGGAATCGGTGTCATATTGGTGCTAAATCTGGTGTGTTTGTAAATGAAAATCATGACAAGCTTCTGACGTTTTACCAGTTACCTAAGCTTCATAAAATACTATCAAATGTAAGTGAGTATGATCAGGAAATGCCACAGTCACAGACTGCAGACCAACCCACGGCCAACCCACGGCCCCATGACAAAGAGAGACAGAACACTGACAGCCACAACACAATTAATGTAAAGCAATCAGCTTTTACTTCATAAGAAAGTTGATTGCTCAACTAGAAAGGACACCAAGTAAAAGAAAAACACAAAAAAACCAACACAACCACTACCCACACACATACACAATGGAACCAACAATAAATAAACACCATGTGGATCTCTCTTGTTATTTATGCTTCACGTATGTCCTTATTATGCTGTCTAATCTGTTCCTTGCAGCCGCCTTGTGATCACTTGCTGGGCAACTCTCTTGTGTGTGATGTTTTCTTGTGTTTTTGTCACTTTCCCATTGGTGTCTTGGGTCAGGTTTGTTTATTAATTGTATCAATTCCTGGTATAGGCGGTGCTTCTTTTGTAGATCATTTGTGTTGTTTGTGACTTGTGTTTGTCATGCTTTAGCGTCTACTTATGGGAAAAGGCTGACCTCTTGGCTCTTGTATGTGATGTCTAATTGTGATTTTGTCACTTTCCCATGTGGTATGCTGGGTCAGGTGTGGTACTTGATTGTATTGCTTCTTGATCTTTGCCGTCTATCTTACTTTTATTAGAGTAATCAGGGTAATTATGCTTTGGTACAACTGAAAATCAGGTGAACTTCTTAATAAATTACATTCTAAAGGCTTTCTAATATCTACTCTTTCTGCTACATTGCCTCCCAATCGTAGCAAAGAAAAACTAACTGAATTGGTCCTAGGAAGCATCCATGCGAGCCAAACAGTTTTTGTGTTTTAACAACGACAGAATCTAGGGCTAAAATTGTTTCGCAAGTAAAATGCATTTAAGCCTCCTGGTGGCTTTGGCTGCTGTCCGTTCTAAAGCGGTGGTTCGGTGGTTGTTTATTTATTATTTTATGTACTTCTATTGTTTGTTGGGGTTCTGTGTTTGGTCTTTGTTTTGTAAGTGTCCTTTCTAGTTTTGCAATCATCTTGACGAGAAGAGAGCGTTGGATGATTTGCTTTAATTGTTTTCCTGATGTCTTAGGACTGTTAGTGTTCTGTGGCTCTTATTTACGGTGGCAGGGGTTGGTCTGTAGAGTGTGATTATGGTATTTCCCGACCAAACGCACTTTTTATCTGAATTCCGGTCGTTACTACACAAAATCCATCTATATATTGAATAAAACAAGTGAGTATGATCAGGAAATACCACAATCACACACTATTGACCAACCCACGACACCCTGAGGAAGAGCCACACAGCAATAACAACTACAATGCACCGTTAAGACAAACAAAGTAAAGCGACCATCTCTCTCTTCCCCTACCAAGATGATTGCAAAACTAGGCAGGACACAAAGCAGTCCACAAAAATGGAACAAACACAGAACCCCACAAGCTACCGGGGCTTAAATGCATTTTACCGGTACCAAATCTTCGGCCTAGATTCTGTTGTTGTTAAAGCACGAAATTGTTAAGCTCGCATGCATGGAGGCGTCCTAACTATTGCATGTATCACCACAGAGAAACAATCTATTCACATTAACTTACAATTAGTAAGAGCTAAAGAAAACCTCACGTTGAGACACGGTGGGCACTCACTCCTTGAAGAGGAAAGCTTCTTACATTTGGTATAAAAAGGTTTCCCTGATCTTGGTGTGCTTAATGAGCTATAGATATGACATAACATTGCCAACACAGTTAACAGATGTTACATGCGCATCGTTATGTTAGGCTAAATAAAGCATTTAAATGATGTTTGCTTGTATGCACCTGTCATGAATTAAGCAATTAAAACAATTGATGAGAAATGTTTAATCGATTATTATAGATTGCACACTTTTTTAAATAATCAATTATGAACCGATTGAGTTTCGCCAATTAAAGCTGCATACTCTGTAACTATGAACATTTTTCGAAAAAAAAAATATTTTCTTTTTAAATCATTTGTAAAAGTAGAATAGAGTTATGTTGTCACAATAAATCTAATTTCTACAGCTGAATACTGCATGGAAAAGTAAAACATCTTATGAAAACAGGTGTTTTTTCTCTTGTTTGTAATTATTTGCGTCCAATAATTCTAGACAGTTAATTTTTAACATAAATGCTGTTGTTTTGGCACTAATAATTTGTTAATTATTACGCAAAATGTATGCCTGAATTTTAGTATTTTTTACTGTTTTCTTGAAAAATAGAAACATTATTTCTAAAATGAAAAGATCAAAAGTTACAGACTATGCAGCTTTAAAAGGATTTCGTTTGAACAGTTAAGAACCAACACCATAAGCACATAAAGAAAGTAAAGAAGAAGGCAGAGGTCAGGAATCGATACAATCAAGTAACACACCTAACCCAGGACACCACATGGTAAAGTGACAAACACAAGTAAATCCTCATACTCACTTGTGTATAGCAAATTAATTGGGAGATTCTTACAGTTTATATTGCGAGTTGTATTTACACCTGAAAGCTAAAACAATTGAGCATGACCAGAAACTGACATATTCACAGACTAGAGCACACAGATAAACAAAGACATACAGTAAAACCTTTGTAAAATGGCCACCACAAAATAGACAAAACAAAGATCTTAATAACAATTCGTAGCTGTATTAATGAAGGTCGTAAATATTGCAGAATGTTCCCCTTGGAGCATTCTGCAATACTTCTGACCTGTATTAAGCGATAATTGATATTGAAAGTAAGTAAGAAGCGAAAGATCAGGAATCGATACAATCAGTTACCACACCTGACTCAGGACACCACATGGAAAAGTGACAAAATCACAAGAAAACATCACACACAAGAGAGCTAAGACAGCAGGTGACCACAAGGGCGAAACGAACAGACAAGAAAGCATGGAAAACATAAAACATAACAAAAAAGAAGCACCGCCTTGAAAACCGATTTAGGTCTGTTTTTGAGAGTGGCCGTTTTCCACAGGTTTTACTGTACATATAAAAGCAACAATATGCATTATACAAATCAGGTACGTTCGCTAGTTATTCCTTAGCGAGGTGAAACTTATTTTCTAATAAATTAATTAATAATGTGTGGATAAAAATTTAACGCTCGTTACGAATCTAATTGCACTTTCCGTTTTAAAATATCCGTTTTACCTTGTCCCAGATATGAAAATGCATGTGATGAGATTTTAATTGAAGCGATGCATCTTTTTTCAATAAAATAGATCAAGCTATCTGTTAAATTAAAATTGTAGTTTACCATAATAAATAAAAGAACACTGATGTATACAAAATTATTAATCAAGCTAGGTCTTAGGATCTTTGTCTCTGAGGGAGGGTAGTTGGTTTCTTTCTACCATAACAGGTCAACTTTATTGAGATGGCTGGACTTTGGGGAAATCAAACTGCCACAATATATTGTTAGTGGTGTTCTATCATTATTTGCATAATAGTCGCTGATTAATTGTTTGAACAATCATAGGTCCAGATAAGAAATTTTATGACCTTAAAATTGTAATTATTTTCTTACCTGTAAATTTAAACATGTGTTTTGGGTGCTCAAAAGAACCGTCTCATTGAGACGGTTTTTTTGAGTACCCACAACCAGTGATTCATTTACAATTTTGGGCTTAAGGGTCCTGGGACTCGCTGTTTCCAATATCAATGAGTCCCAACTGCAAACTTATGAGTCCATAACACTATTTTTAATGACAAGTCTGCAATACCTTTGCATCCCGGGACTCACCGGGACTCGCTGAAATAAAAACTTATGCGCAAAAGATGCAGGATGCGCAAGTAACAAAATCACTGCACAACATATGTTTTGGATGAGAAATAAAGAAAATAGTTTTCCAATACGCAATTTTATCTGGAGCCTTGGAACAATTATAAAATCGAAATGTGCGTACTGGTATCTTATAGAAAAAAGCAAAGGAGTATGATAAGGAAATGCCACAATCACACACTGTAGAAACTCTTATGTGTTTCTGAAAAATGGAAATTGATTCTTATGAATAACTATAAACAGTGTTTCTTGCTCATGTGATAAGTCTCACTACCACTGTCGCTGAAAACATTTCATCTTGCCCTGCATTCGTGGTTGGAGGTAATTAGAGGTACTACAAAACAATGTCAAGTAATCAAGTACTTAATAATTGCAAATTGATTGATGCAATGTTAAGTAAAACTTTGAACAGCATGTTTCTATAAATCGATGTGCATATTTAATTAGCAACAGTATTGATGGTAGTTAGTGTACATGTTTTAAGGTGGACGGTTCACATAGCTACATTTTAGAAAGAATGCGCGATCAAACATTAAGAATGGAAGAGTGTAACCTGCATATATTGGTTAAAATATGTATTCGTTACAAAATGTCGAAATGTGGCCACAATACTCTATCTTTAACAAAGCGAACGAATGTGTCAAGGATAGACAGGGAGTAGCCGAGACTGTTATCTTGTGATCAGGTCAAACATTGAAAATCAAATGTTGCCTCAAGCTTTGTCATAGTGATCACAGCAATTTAGAGCACCTTTTGTTCGGTGTCCATTACTGTGCATGCTTTGTACTTTGGGGCTGGTATTAAATTGATATGCAAATCAGAGGTCACCCGTTTGAAGAAAAACTAATAATTTAATGCGTTTATGCATAAATGTCATTTTATCTGATTTTAGGCGTAAACGTATTAATATCCAAATATCTGGTAAAACGTATCCTTCATATACGTGCATTTTGGCAATGCCGGGAGTAAGGGGCGGATCCAGGATTTCTGGAAAAGGGGTTCGTATGTATAAAGGCATGGGGGTTAGTTTTGCTGATTTTGTCTCATTTATCTTAAATATCCCATGAAAATGAATTAATTTGGCCTCACTTTTATTTTCAAAGGATATTTAAAAAACGGAGGGCGGGGAGCGGGGTTCGAGCGAACGCCCTGAACCCCCTCTGGATCCGCCACTGGGAGTAAATATGCAAAACTACATATGCACACATAAAACAACATCACGTGATTGTGGTAACTCATGTTGTTTTGTGTGGCAATTTATTGGTGCTTGCGGACTGGACAGTACTTACATTTATGCACAAGATAATTAGGGAAAGTTTGATTTATGATTTACACCTAGATATTTGTACCGAACATGAAATGGATGGTTGATACCAGAAGAATTGATTTAAGAAACCTCGCGAAATGTAATACAAGTTCATCAAGGAGGTAATTTAGAAAAAAGGCAACCCTTAAATTTGATCATTCTCTCCAATATAAGGCACAAAGAAGAAAAAAACCGAAACAAAATAAAAACAACACTAGAACACATTCGATGGCGCGCCATCGCAAATCCCCACGCTCTCGAAGAAATCTAATGGTATTTGACCTTTTGACCCCACCAAAGGTCACCAGTTTGATCCTAGGGTAAAAATTTTCAGTGTATCCTGGTCTACTGATCATCCCCTTTAATTTGATATGCCACATGACCATGTTCAGAAAATTAAATTTTTTGACCCCCAGCACCCGCAAGTCCCACCCTGGGGTATGATCCAGGCGACCAGATGAAAATCACGTATAATATGTTTTATATCTTTCATTTGTGAGAAGACACACAATGTTTGGTTTAAAAATCTTTGAAATTGACTTTATAAATGAAATTAAATGATATTTGACCTTTTTTGTCCCTACCCAGGCCCCCAGGGGGTGGGGACCCACAAAATTGTGCCGTTGAACATGCCATTCACTCACACGCCAAAAACAGTAAGTAAGTTGGTTCAATTTCGGAAAAATAAAATTTTTGACCCCCCAGTACCCCCAAGTCCCACCCCTGGGGCATGACCCAGACGACCGAATGAAAATCCCGTCTGATATGTTATATATCGTTCATTTGTGAGAAGACATACAAAGTTTGATTTGAAAAATCTTTGAAATTGACTTTGTAATTGAAATTTAATGGTATTTGACCTTTTTTGCCCCGCCCAAGGACCCCAGTGGGCGGGACCAAAACAATTGTGCTGTTGCACGTCTCATTCATGTGAGCAACTCACACACAAAATTTGGTTGGATTTCGTCTAATGGTTTAGGGGGAGATAGCGTGGCGGCTGGACGGACATACGGACGGACAGACTAATTGACAAACCTTTTGGCCCCTCCCCAGGGCCCGAGGGGGCGGGGCAAAAATATTTTTTTTGCTGTTGCACATCCCATCTATGTGAGCAACTCACACACAAAATTTGGTTGGATGATTGGATAGACGGACGGACGGACGGACGGACGGAGGCGATTGCAATATCCCCATCGCTTTTTTTAACACCAAATGGGAATAAGCAACTATTAAGGATCTGTGAACTGCAAAACTATTGCCTTAGAATGGTCATCAGTCACATCCACATCAAGAGGGAAGGGGTTGAATATATTAAACTGGCCAAATATTATCGCAGATGTTGCAGTTGCTTATCACATAAAATTCTAAGCTCCTGTAGTGGTTTTCAAATGTATTCAATGTATCATTACCAACACACAATTCTTTAAATTTTGATATACAGATGAAACAAAAAGGAATGGATCATAACACACAATACTGATTTTGTTTAGGCCCATACGATTGATTTGAATTGTATTTCTTTCTTTTTTTTTTTAAAATAGATACCTCACTATAACCATAGATATCTCATTTTAACCATTTTATACTGGAAACCGATAAACAGGTAGTTTGGTATAATGTTAAAATACAGATGAAATGCCGCATAATACTAATATCAGGGTTTGAGAGAAAAGAAAGGGTTTGGTACATTTATTAATTTAGTAAAAGAACAAAATATGAATATGGCCAGCCTACTATAATTACAGATCACCAACCCGAACCATTGTCACCAAGTGGAGTAACCACTATATCACAAACAACAACAGCGGCACACACATACACACATACACACGCACACACACATACACACACACACACACACACACACACACACACACACACACACACACACACACACGTAATCCAGGTCTCTCTTCCACAACATAAACCGCAAACTGGTGCATTGACAAACATGGATGACGTAGAATGCCACAATAAAACAAAAACTCCAGGGACGAAAAGCAATATTGAATCTTTAACTCGTGACCCCTTGTTTATTGTTGCTACCATTAATTGTGGAGGTTTTGTGATTGTTCCTTGTTTTGTTATGCGGTACTTGGTGTCCTTCCTAGTTTTTCAATCATCTTGATGAGGAAGAGAGAGCTTGTTGCTATATTAAATATCTACCTGGTGTCTTGTGACTGTTAGTGTTATGTGACTCTTCCGCACGTCTGCACTGTGAATGTGGTATTTCCTGGTTATAGTCACTTATTATTTGTTTTATCAAACTGGATAGAATAATTCACCAGTCTTGAAAGGGTAAAAGGATCCACTGCAGCTGCGAGTAAAGTGATGTCTGAAGTAAATCACCCGATATAGTCAGCAGAACGTACTATTTTGCTTCTTAAACACAGCCGCTGTCTGAAATGCAATTAATTACTGCATGATTTGTGTATCTCTTTGGAGCAAAGGTATTCATTAAGGGTTTGTTTTTTATGCGTGGTGCAACCTCTGTAATTGACACTGAAATTATTAACATGGGATTGCAGAGCACGTTAAATGAGTATGAACCCATAAAGGCATGAATGGCCCCATAACGAGTACTTTTACAAACAGAAAACGCAGATGAAATGCCACAGAACCCGACATTTCTTCAGGATATGAGATGTAAGCTCAGATTAATTTATATGCTGGGACTGAAAAAATTATAATTTGGAAATTCTAAATTTGATCATGTACATCATCCCAGGCTCAATGCATCTGATGTAAGAATTTAAAAGTATAAAACAGGTTAATATTGATACACGCAGTTGGTCGTTGCTGTGAAGCGAACAGCGTGGACGTTAAACCAGTCCCCAGCAAGTTTGTAACTAAGACAATGGCGTGCTTCTGAGCATCTAATGAAGGCACACTGTCTTGTCAAACCGAGAAGAGATCTTCTCATAGTCTCTTAAAACTGTTACTTTCTTCCCGGATCTACACTTATGAGTATATAAAAATATCCACATTTGTCGTTTAAGGCGTTAGTATATGACCTCTTGAACTTGTGTCTATTTGTTACTGAAGGCGAAAACTGTTTATAAAGATGATAAATGTTTGGGCCACTCAATAGATGTTTCAATGTACTATTAGCATCAATATAATTTACCCTCAGATCTTAATATTCACATTTATTTCAGTTTATCGGATTTTTATATCAAATTTAGCTTTTCAGAACAAACGTCATTTGAATGATCAAGCCAGTTGGTCACTTAGTCACAAAGGCTTTTTGGTATTATTCAGTATTTCGCTTCTCATAATTAGAAGCAATTTGATTGCCTAGAGAAAATGAGTTCTTTTAAAAAACTTCATCAGCAGAGCCTTACTGTTATTGACATTAGAGAAAGTAGTTACTTTATTCCTGCTTAGAACGACCTTTCCGTGAAGTGCGTTGTAACGAGTTGAAGTTTACACATCGATTATATCCATAAGAAATTTAGTGTAAAAACAAGTGAGTATGATCAGGAATTGTGGGATTGTGGTATCACAATTCTACACTGTAGACCAACTGACGACCACAGAACACTAGCAGCCACAAGACATTGGGAAGACAATTAACGTAAGGCAACCAGCTCTCTCTTCCCCTGTTAACCCATACAATAATAAAGATATGATTATTTGGGCATTCATATACCTGAAGATAAAAGTGTTATAAAAATTTAATTTTATATTCATTAAAAGCATACAGATATATGATTATGTATTCAAAAGAACCGTTTCAGTGAAACTGTTCTTTTGAGCAACTAAAACAAATGATTAATGCGATGGATAAAAAGATAAGCTAACGTATACCCACATAGTTTGCTTGTTGGGGCAGCTGAATTATAGCTATGGTTGGTCAGTTTATCCTTTCATCTGTACGTTTTGTCTAAATGACACCATCCCTCTTTCATATGAATGCGTTCATAGTGGCAATACGGTCGAAGATTATATGAGCCGCGGCATGAGATTTCCAACAATTTGACATTTTGACAAGTGTAGACTCGGACGAGCCTCTGCAGCCTCCTTTTAAGGTTAGAAACTCCAAATGGTGTTCAGTCAGTAGCTAAACAAACATTGAATACTCGAGCGACTAGCAAAGGCTCTGATCAGACTGCGCGTATGCGCAGGCTGGTCTGGGCCTTTGCTGGTCGCACATACCACATTGTTGGAAATCTCATACACTGGCTCATATATGTATGCATGTAGATTTTGAGTATTGGGTCGTTGCTTTACTCTATGTTGTGTTGATACCTGTTATGTGTGCGATTTGCTAATTTGCTTGTATTCTTAGTGCCGAAAGTTGATCTGCGATCTGTGAGTAAGGCTCATGTTTATTTGATTTTGTCGTACCTGAACGTCGGGTAATGGGCATATAGACCCAATCGTTTGGTTGTAACCACTAAGATACATTACGTTTATTATGGGATGCTATATTTTGTCTGGTCATGAGATTACCGATCAAGTTACATGTACAATAGTGTTTGCTGCTTTTATGTCGTTTTTATATCGTCTTTATTTTATATGACGTATTATTTACCCCAAGTTGGAAAAAATCTAATTTTGTGAATAATTATTCGTTCATTTTACTTTCTGCTGAAGATAAAAGAAAAATACCACAGTCTATTTGATAGAAAGTATACGCCGATTTAGCTTCAAAACTTAATAATTGAATTGACAATGATATAAACGTAAACAATTCAATTATAAATTCACATCCCGTCAGGTTGGAGCAGCCTAAAAGCTAGGGCTGATGCAGTTGATTATAGTACATTTACTAACGACATATGTATACATGTACGTACAGTCATGCCTTAAATAAACATAGCGCCCTTTTCATGGGATACGTGCTAAACAGTGCAGACCCAATATTGTGCACCTACAAAGTTTTTTTCCGGCCCTGTATTCCGGTTCACAAACTGCTGCATTGGTTGAGTTAAATCAGTTGTCATATTTTTACCTTAGTGCTGGAGACTGTACATCATACATCTATCACGATGATATGAATTATTCATTAAAATATATGAGCCAGTTCATGGGATGTTGGAACCTTTTAAATCTGTGTAAAGTCACTCTTAAAACGTGCATGTTGAGCTATCTATTGGGGACGAGAGGTTTAGTGTTTGGCCTGAGGATTCCTGCACTTCCATATTTTGTGTGTACGAGCGGCAAAGGCTCTGACGAGGCTGCGCGTAAGCGCAGACTCGACTGAGCCTTGGCTGCTCGCGTATGCAATACGTGCCCAAATTTCATGAACTGGTCCAAATACATGAATGGAAAAAGTGCATTAATCACACGGAAGATGATATATATATACTTGCATTAGCATGGCGACGACGTTGAATAGCAGTCCCTTTTGTTGTCTTGTCAGAGCAACTCAGATAGACACATGTATTAATTCTTTGACATGAGAATCAAGAAAGATGTCATTCTGCAGCTTTGTAAATCAGACAACATGTTAAGCTTTAAGGGATGATATTTTCAAAAATGTAAATTAAAGTTAGTTGGGGTTTTGTGGTGCTCTAATTATTACCGTGGGAAGTTATCTAACCTGTCATAGTATTCAAATTACATAACAAGTAACAGAATCCACTGACAATTCATCACATTCAAAATGCAGCCCGTATGCATTACATGGTATCGTACATCTCCAAAATCAAAGATCAGGAATCGATACAATCAAGTATCACATCTGATCCGGGACACCGTATGGGGAAGTGACAAAACACAAGAAAGCACAACACACAAAAGAGCCATGATGTCAGCTCTTCCCCAGTAGGTAATCACAATGCTGCAATGAACAGACAAGACAGCCTGTCAAAGACAAGCATGAAACATAACTAACAAAAAGGATCCGCCTTGGAAAGGACAGTAAAAACAATCGAGGGCTTAAACATGTTTAACGGTACCAACCTCACTCTTAGTTCAGATGTGGACAATGACACATATTGGAAGGTGACAAAACACAAGAAAACATGACACACAAGAGAGCCAAGAGGTTAACCCTTCCCCAGCAGGTGAAAACAAGGCTGCACGGAACTGCAAGACACCATATCAAAAGCCAAACATGAAACATAACTAACAAAAAGGATCCACGAAAGAAACTGAGCCTAAAAGTTTGACTTTCAGAGGTTTCTTTCCTCAAGTACACCTCGATACTGTGAAAAACATATCCAGAATGCTTATCACTGGTTTAGATAAAATACGAGAGAGCTCCGAGTCCTAAATAAAACATCGTCCTCTTGTTGCCATTTGTTGGATGGTATCTGTATTAATTTGTGGTATTTTCTGTTCATGCTGACTTAATGTTCGTATTATTTGGCAAATAAATTTTTCAAGTCTCCACACTCTGTTTTGGATTTGTCTTGACACGAAACTGAAAAATTATATCTCCTTGGAGTGGTATCTAATTGCTGCTTTCATCTCTCATTCTTCTCTACAATGGTACAACCAGCCAAATAAAACGAGCCGTGTCATGTGATTTCCAACAATGTGGCATTTTGACAAGTGTAGACTCAGATGAGCCTGTGCAGCATCCTTCTAAGCTTAGAAACCTCAAATGATGTCCAGTCAGTAGCTTAACAGTCATAGAATATTAAAGCGACAAACAAAGGCTCTGATCAGACTGCGCGTATGCGCAGGCTGATCTGAGGCTTTGCTGGTCGCACACACCACATTGTTGGAAATCTCATGCACTGGCTCAAATGATAAAGTTTCATTTCATGTCGAATATAATCTTTTTTTAAGAAAACTGACAAAAGAAAAGAAATGTTATACACTTATTTACTTGGGGTCCCATCTGTTGGGTCCAAAGGTGATATTTGCCAACACAAAAAGGAGGGCTTCAGATTTGATTTATTGGCCATTATTAAGACATATTATATAGTATATCCTCAGTATCAAATGAATGTATAATATTCAGGGACAACTGATCCTAATCTGGTATATTTTATCAAAACACACCGTACAGCCGAACTTCAATGGCTAGAACACCTTTAGGACCGTCACCATGAACATTTATTCGAGATAGGGATAGTTCAAGACACATGTATTTAAATTAAGTTGAACAGCACTCATACTGCATAAAGGATGACTAGCTGTTTTCTCACACGGATTATTTCTGAACTTGGTAGTAAATAATACTAATTCCTTTGGCATTACATGTAGTTGATACACTTTGTCGTCTTCTTAAACGTTATTTATTATATTGTCCAAGATTATTATAGAGCACAGTGTCGAGCTGGGGATAATATCCTCCCTCGACCTCTAGCAAATAAAGCATCTAAAGCAGATTAGAGCTTCTTTGGTACTAGTTATAAGCGTACACCTATTAAAAGTTGGTCTGTGGTACCATAGAATGATAACGAATGATGTCATCTTTTATCAACATGTTAACTTTAAATTTTGATGTGTCATTTCGAGGTTCTGGCATATTGTTTTTACTTCGCGGGCCTTATACGTTGCGGTCCAGTATGTTTGATAGGAGACGTTTTTAAACACCAGTGTCACATGGTATATTCAAATATGTAATATTGTCCGTATAATGGAATCGTATATTTCTAGTTTTACAATCATCCTGCAGAAAAGAGAGCTGATTGCTTTGCTTTGATTGAATTCCTTCTTTTATGTGTTTGGTTTGTTTGTCATCTGTTGGTCTATGATCAGTGATTGTGGTGATTCCTTGTCATAGTTGTTAAGGTAGTAATCGGACTCATTGAGAAACTCCCTGTCTTCGGGGTTTTCGTCATGATAAGACTCAAATTAACCTGCTGAGCTTCTGAGACTGAAACTACACACGTGACAGGTTTAGCTATTACACTTTCCAGAGAGCGAATAACAGGCGCTGTGAAACTCTAACAGCGACAATGTGAGATGAAACAGCCATGTGGTACCTCACCAGGGCATGTACTGTTTTCTCAGATTAAACATCCAACAGAACAGGAATGAATGCGATTTTGAAACTCAGTCGGGTTTCTACTCAATATATATACTGACGGACTTTAATTACGCAACACTAACTTCCCCTTATATCTTCCAAAGGACTGTTGAATGTAAACTTCCTTTGCTTCGATACTGTCATCATGAGTTGGCTTCCTCAGCTTACGCTTTTGTTTCAACTCTACAACTTAACTGGACGGTGTTATTTGCTCCGTATGAATTTAACCATTTAATCATTTCATAAGTAGAGGAGATTTTTAAGCTATTGAATGAAAGGGTACACCCAGATAAACGTCATATACGCAAATAAGCTGTATCGCAGACCTGCCAATCAATATGAGAGTGGTTCCTCGATGACTAACGGAGTCCGTGATAAAATTTGATGCTTCTACTGTTTCTTGATTTAAAGAAGTAGGAAATTTTTCATTCATAACATTTGGTCACATGAAACAGTTGACCCCTATCTCAAAAAGGTTACATTTTAATAACTTAAGTTCATCTTAGTTGGACAAATGTTCCATGTTTTACTTACAAATAAATGCTCTTTAACATACAATCAAAATTATTGTTCAGCCTTCTTTTTCGAGACATAGATTAACGCTGTTATCCAAGTGTTGCGTTTTTAAAGTCCGTCTGTAGCAACCGCTGCAAACGCACAGATACAGTAATAACCAACAGGTGGAACCAAGGACAAACTGATCCGCAGATTCAGATGAATGTAATTTTGTGACAACTAAATGTAAGCCAGCATTGATTTAACTTGTGCACAATGAACTTCGTGTAAGCCAGACAATGCTATAGAACTTGATCAAGCGGACACTATTAACAACCCCTTAATGTAGCCGGCTTCTGAGATCATTTCTACCATATCGTATCATATTCTCTTTGTGCATTTGAGCTGAAATAAGTCGTTTACCTTATCTAACAAAAATCGAAGAAAATTTTGAATTGAAATTTTTATCTTTATGTGGGGTTGCCTAATCACAGGATATTTGATACAGGTGGGGTGGACACGTTGCCATTGGAATAATAAAACAAGCCGCACTCATGAGATACTTATGGTATAATTGATCAGCGAAGGCTCAGACGAATATGCGCACCCGCAATGGCGACGGGCCAGATTCGACAGTTATCGCTGCTCGCGCACGGAAAGTGGTGTAATAAATGCTATTTTGAATGCTGCTAAGGCCCTGCCTGAACGTTTAACGAATTACTTTATGTGGCAAGTACTATTTCATATGGTACATGTAGGTTGACCAAAACAAACAAAATTGTTACAAAATGGTTAAAGCCATATCATGAGAACACGTGCCTATGTGGCTTACGACAAGTTACGACACATTTTCTAGCTAGTCTCTGTAGCCGAGGAGACTAGTTTGACTCTCGCTTTGTCGGAAATCCGAAGACAGGGTTTGTCGCGTCGCGGCCCATCTATGATGAATTTAATGATTAAGACTAGTACCATTTGCATGGCTATACATGACGATCAAATCTAAACTCGAGTACATTCCCAGCACTGTGGTAATTGGCCTTCTAATGCCGCTACCCAAGCATCCAAAGGTGACTGTATGGATTTTATCTTTGGTTCACTGACAGTGTAAAGTTGTTTTGGCAAAAGGAAGACGCCCACTGCTAAAACCTTTATCAAGGCTGATCAGATGAGCTTAACATACGTTAACAGTGAGAGGTCCAGCTAGGGCCATTGCTTTTCTACTGACCTGTGACCAGAATATGTGCACGGCTAGCCATTGGATTTTTGATGTAAACAGCTCATTAAATGTTTCATTTCAAGCGGCTATAATAAATCTGTTTGTGTATTTAGAAAACTTTTCTTCCCTTGATTTGCCTTCGATCCACCCTGCTCATCTTAGGAGATGACTATCTCCTAAATATACTTAACTAAAATAACAACTGTTTATTATGCTAAGTCTGAAATCATTGTAAAGCATGATATAATGCTTTACTTTTAGAGAAAAATAATACCATATTTGCCAGCATATGTGATTTTACTTATCCAATACAAAATGTATGCACAAAAGTCCCCGAGTTTAGGATCCATGCTGACGTATCCAGGGAATTTTTGTTCTGAGTATTGATCAACATCAGAGCAGCGAATGATCTACGAAGGTTATTTATTTTATTTATACAATATTCCAAGAGGGTTGCACTTTTAGCTAAATTAGCCAGTCATACTACATATAAATACAATATACAACATGTACATGGGCATGAGTGAATTAAAAAGGGTAAAGGATGCGATAAAACATGTTACCGACTTGTAAAACATGTTACCGACGTTATGGTGAGTCTCCATATTTGCACAGGCTCAAATTGCTCGACAATGCGATAAGACCCAAATTCGCATGTGGGCCTCGACGTGAGAAATCCTGTCTTCGAGGATTCCAACCCAGGTCATGCTCTAACCAGCCTGCTCAGCTACAGAGACTAGTTAGTATGTTGAAACTGTATGAATCAAGTTTAAAAAGTATGCCTTGTGGGGAGCGAAAAGTAAAGGCGCTGATCAGACTGTGCGGATGTGCAGGCTGGTCTGCGTCTATGTTGTCCGCACGCGACAAAGTCATATGCTTCTCAATAATTTATTTTTCTTCTATATTTCTTTGTTTTAACAATTTAGTGTGGGAAATGTATTGACATAGAAAATTCATTACATATTAACGTTTAGCTTGAGGACATGATTTGTATCTATATTATGATATAAACCATAATACGTATAGTGTACCACACATTCAGACGCCAAGGCACAGCCAGTTCAGAACACACGAAGTACACTATAACTAGAAAAATGTCTCGTTTTTTTTGTCTAAAACGAAAGTAAATGTACATGTACACGATTTTCCCTTGAATTTTATACTGATGTCACCGGGGGCGCCTAATTTGTTTATACATTTCAAGATATTTAGCCTTTCCAAGCCAGTTAGACAAGAATGTTACGATGTGTTCGTGGACATACATGTATATTAAAACATGATGCATATACAATGTACTAGCTACACTATGTACATTTATCATTGTTCGGAATCATACCTACAGTTAACCCTTAAACTTTGCAACAAGCGAGAGCTCAGACAAACCTGCGCGTCAGCACAAACTAGCCAGAGCCCGCGCTGCTCGCACACACAAAGTGAAGACGTAGATGAAGGCTCTGGACAACGTTTAGGCACCTATTACCATTAGATAGCTATGCATGCGTGTTTTAAATATTGGCAATGCCGGACAAGCTTCTAAGGACGTTTGTGCTTTGTCAGTACTACATGTAGTAAAAAAGATATTAAAACTAACCCTGGTATATCAAATCAGATACACAGTTTTGGAATTGTAGTGTTTTTTTTATTTGACGACCTTTTAGTTGACGACATTTTGATATTTTATTAGAGGGTTGGGAATTTGATGAAAATTAATTCCATGAACAAATTATGCAGACAAGAAATCGAGGATCAGCTTAAATATTATATACGTTTGTATAAATGTTGAATTGAATTCAGTGGATCCCCACATCCACTCCTTATCTTCCTGGGCTAAAAAATGAATAGATATAGGAAAATGTGATGCCAAAAAATGACACAAAGCTTATAAGTTGAAAAACCCTGACACGATAATGTCCAAACCACGTGCACATCCCCATACCATTAAGTTATACATGTGCAGTTTCAACTAGAGCAGTGTACAATTGTAAGAAGAGTTTTGCTCACACTGCACCCACTGTCTATATGGACTACGTAATTAGATACGCAAGTGTGATGCCGAATAAAGACCAAGTCTACAAAAAATTAAAATGAGGATAAATGTCCAAATCACATGCTTATCTTCATACGTTGAACAGGTGTTTTTCTATATGTTTACCTGCAAAATTTACTATAAAGAATAGTTGCGTTCACAAATACCCTATCTTGCATCTACGGACGTACGGACAGAGGGCCGTCAGAAGGACGGACAGACGAACCCATTTTAATAGCCTCCTTCGATTGAATACCAAAATGCCATGAACTGACTTAATTATAAACATAACATGGTATCCGCCCCTCCCTCTGGCCGCCCCTCTCGTCCAACACACAAATACAATATCATCTGACCTATATGGACCTGAGTTGCAAACTGAAATGTTTTGCTTTTTATTATGTACATGTATTAAGTAATAAAAATCTTAGACTCCATGGTGGTTTTATGGTTGAAATAAATATATTTAAACTTTAAAGTGGATTAAATTAATTTACGTTTTAATTTAAATGTCGTCCTTTATTTAATTGCAATAATGTGCATGACTAATCACTGGCACACTATAATTAAAGTTATTGCATTAAAATGTTCGTTCCTGAACTATTAAGGTTTCTAGTTATATTAGAACAGTCATGCCTTTCGTTACTGAAAAAGGGGGCAGTGGCAGACAGTTTATAACAAATGCTAAATACATTACATACCACAACATTTGCGTAGCTCTCATTACGCAAATTACGCGCGTGAGTAATAAAAATAGTAACATGCAAGGGAGAATATTTTATTTGGTACGTAACATTGATTTCCCATTCCAAAAGGAACTACTCTTAAAGGAATGCATTCGCTCTCTGTGGGAGCAAATTCTTTCTTTTAAGAGAGGTTCCCATTATGAAAAGGGACGCAATTAAAGGAATCATTGCTTGATCCAGTAGTCTCCCTTTGATGTGCATAACGTTTTCTTCGTTCTGGCTACGCCATTGCCACAATGTTGTACGAATTGCCACAATGTTGTACGAGCGGTTCAATTTACAAAACCAAGAGATGCGCCCACCAACCCCTAGATAAGAGTACATACTTGAAATTTCATTTTCTTATTTCTCAACCTGGAACTCAAAACCTATTTTAAAATTGATGGATTAGAAAGTAGTCACAATTTTACGTTCAAGGCATACAGAAAATTCCAGATCAAAACCCTATATATGAGATCACAGTTAAACAAGGAAATGATGCCCTTTTGTTCCAAAGAGAAGTTTTCAAAAATCAACCTGTAAAGATAGGAGGACATGAAATTAAACTCATTCAGACAAAGAAATTAAAAGACATTATAAAATCTCCAATGATCAGGGTTCAAATATATGAAGCTCCATATGAACTACAAGATAGACACATATTACAGAAACTAGCCCCTTTCGGAGTAATGGCGAGAAACGAGCTCTTTTCTCATAAATACCGTGGGACAGACATATATAATGGCGTACGAACGGCTACTTACTCTAAGATAACGAAACCCATACCCACGGTATTGTTTGTGAGAGGAAATAGAATAAAGATCAAATACGAATCCCAAGATAGGACACCCATTTGCGGAATATGCAGGACTAAGGGCCACTTCAGAGATGATTGTCCTCGTCTACGGGAAGTAAGGAATCTTGGTGAACTAATCGAACCTGGCAAGACCTTACCAGTAAATGATATCCGACAAATCTTGAAAGAACAGGAAGAAGAAGGAAAAGAACAAGAAAGAAGAAAACAAGAAGATAGAGTAAGAAGACACAGACAGATGATACAGCAAACACAACAAGAAAGAAGAATGGAAGAAGAAAGAAAAAGACAAGAAGAAGAAAGAAGAAACCAAGAAGAAGAAAGAAGACACCAACAAGAAGAAGAAAAGAGAGAAGAAGAAAAACTAAAAGAAAGAATGGAAGTATTGAATCTTGAGAAGACACAACAAAAACAACAACAACAACAACAACAACAACAACAACAACAACAACAACAACCAGAAATAGTAAACAGAAAGAGAGTAAGTGAAAAAGAAGAAGAACAGACAGATAAGGATCCAGAGGAGGAGGAAGAAGAATACAAGGAGGTGCAAAGTAAGAAGAGAAGAAGAAAGATAGAGAAAAGAAGATTAAAGAAACAAATGGAGAATTTAGTAAATGAAGAAGAATTGAAGAAGAAAGAAGAGCAGAAAGGAGAAGAACAGACAGATAAGAGTTCCACCTCGGAAGAAGATTATTATACAGACACCGATGCTACAACAACAGAAACAGAAGATAAAGACATACCGGACTCATACCCCCCATGTGGACAACAAACTAATCAACAAACCCAACAACTAGAGATGGAAGATATAGAGGAGATGGAAGAGAAGAGTATCTGGGCCAAGATGGTAGAGAGAGAGGAGAGAAGCGGGAAGATGACAGATTGGTCGGCAGATGAAGAGAGCAAAGAATGGAACTAAATCCTTTTTCATATTTATATCCTTTGGATATAATAAATCCTTTAAACCTAATATTTAAAAGTAACATATATAACTGTAAATGTTTAATAATTTTATTTATCTTGCAGATATCTGTTGTATCTGATGGGGACCCCTGCATATATGCTATGCATAGATGTAGGGATCTCCAAAGGATACAGAATATTTTAAAATTTCTTTGTGATATATGTTACAGTATATGCTATGTTTTGTATTTTTGTATCTTTTTCCTCCGGTTCTCCTTCAGATGTCTGCTTTGGTTTAGGCGAGCACTTTGGACTCTGTAATTATGAAGATAATAAGTGCAAATGTAAATGGATTCAAACTTAGAGCCTCTCAAATTCAAAATTTTATTGTAGAGCAAAATCTAGATTTAATGGCCTTTCAGGAATTACATTTTTTGGAAGAAGATTTTGTTCATAATTTTGAAAAAGAAGTTAAAGGTACTTTCTTTATAAATTCAAAAGAAAGATTTAAAGGTACAGGAATTTTAATCAGAAATAATTTACAGAGTCTAAAAACTGAACATATTGAAATTAAAGAAAATATTTTTCAAAATCGTATAACACATATAAAAATAACAGCTAAAGATGCTATAAATTTTATTTCTATTTATGCACCTTCAGGACAAGAAGATTTACAAAAACAAAATTTTTATAAGAAACTTGTTCAATATTTGGAAAATCTTATAGGTCAAAATGTAATTATTTTAGGAGATTTTAATTTTGTAGAAAATAATTTGGACCGTTTAAGAGCCTTAAGACCTTATGATATATATTTACAAAAAATTTTCAAATCTCAAAATTTAAATTTAAGAGATGTATATCAATATAAGCATGGCCTAAACCAAAATTTTACCAGACTTAATTCAAGAATTGATCGAATATATATTTCAGATTTTTTAGTACCAAAAATCAAAAATGTGACTCATATGGACTATTTAGCAGATCATAAACCTGTTTCTTTAGATATAGAATTAGATGGGACAAAAATGTGGGGCTATTTTTATTGGAAACTAAATAATTTTTATTTAAAAGATGATTTTTACAAAATTGAAATAAAAAATTTAATTTCAGACTTTCATTTTTCAAAAATAGCTAAATTCAAAAATACTTTAGATGCATGGGAAGATTTTAAAATACAAGTGGCAAAAATATCCAAGTCATATGGTAAAATGCAGGCATCTAGAAGGAGAACAACAATTGAGATAGGCAAACAGATGAAGGAAAACAATTTTGAGGGAGAAATTTTAGAAAAAATAAATCAAAAAGAGGAAGAAATTCAAAATTTTAATTTAAGAGGGAACATTATAAGAGCTAAAAATCAAACTTTAGAAAATATTTATTCGGATGGGAAAGAACTCTCAAGAAAGGAAGAGATTAAAAAAGGAAATTCAAAATTTATGTACCAAATTCAAAAAGAAAATGGGGAAATTACATATGAAAAAGAGGAAATTTTAGAAAATGTGGCAGGATTTTATGGAAATTTATATAAATCACAAGAAATTGAAACACAAAAAATCAAAAAGTATTTAGAAGATTTTAGACCAAATATTTTAGGGGAAGATGATAATGAGATTTTAGGCCACTCAATTACAGAGGAGGAAATTAGAATAGCTATAAAAAATTTAAATAAAAATAAATCACCAGGTAGTGATGGTATCACACCAGAATTTTACCAGACTTTTGTAATGGAACTTACTCCAGTTCTGGCAGAATTATATAATAATATGTTTTTAGACCAAAATTTGACTGAAAGCATGAAAATAGGCATTATATCTTTAATTTTCAAAAATAAAGGTACCACTGCAGACCTAAAAAATTGGAGACCGATATCCTTACTTAATATTGACTATAAAATTCTTACAAAAATTTTGGCTTCCAGATTAAAATTAATTTCAAATGAAATTTTAAATCCTTTTCAAAGCAGTGGCCCAAAAGGGAGAAATATTTTAAATAATGCCTTAAATTTGAAAAATATAATACATTATATTCAACAAAATAATTTAAACGCTGCTTTAATATCTTTCGACAATGAGAAAGCTTTTGATCGGATAGAGCATAATTTTATAAGAGAAGTTTTAGAAAAATATGGCTTTCATAAAAATTTTATAAAATGGTTTAATATTTTATATTCAGGCATTAGATCGAAGGTGATGGTGAACGGTGCTTTTACGGCCTCCTTTGATATAATGAGATCAGTGCGTCAGGGATGTCCCCTATCTATGATTTTATATGTTATATGTCTAGAACCTTTGATTTTTAAAATCAATAAAAATCAAAATATTAAAAGTATAAAAATTCCAAATTGTATATATGAAATCAAATCAATACAACATGCTGATGATATGACAGACATAGTCATAAATGATGCTTCTTATAGAGAACTAAAAAGTGAAAATGAAGAATATAGTAAAGTTTCAGGTTCAAAAATTAATCCAAATAAAACAGAAATTTTAAAATTTGGAAATTTTCAAAATTTACCAGAAGAATATGTCAAAGACCATATAAAAGTTTTAGGTATTTATTTAGGCAAAAATGATTTAAATTTAAATTTTAGAAATCGTTTAGAAAAATTGGAAAAAACAATTCAAAAATGGACAAAATTCAAATTAAATATTTTCACAAAAACAATAATTTTGAAAACATATATCATCAGTATTTTGCAATATTATATGAAAATTTTTCCAATGTCAGCATACAAGTTAAAGATCTTTAATAAGAATATTTTTGGTTTTCTCTGGGATCAGAGAAAAGAAAAAATTGCCAGAAATGTACTTTTTAGAGATGTTTATAATGGAGGAATTGGGATTCCTAATATAGATATAAGATCTAAAGCAAACTTCATTCAGAGTTTTAAACTAATAGACCAAAATTTAATACAGCCATGGGCCTGCCTTTATATATATTGGTTTGGTTTCAATTTAAAATTTTTAAATGCTGACTATGCAAAAAATAAATGGGTGCACACCTTAAATATACCATACTCTTTACAATATTTAAAAAGAATTTTGATAGATTTCAAGAATGCTGATTTTATTTGGAAATGTAACTTAGGTGGAATTTATAATATGATAATAGATCAGCAAAATTTTAAAGCTATTGTTGAAATAAGAAATCCTCAATTAAATTGGAATATGATCTGGGCAACAATAGCTACAACAAAAAGTCCCTCAGATAAAAATATTTTATACAAATCAATTTTTGGAGTGCTCCCCACAGGGGAATATTTGTTCAAACATAAAGCTATACAGGTGATCCCAAAATGTCCAGCCTGTAAGAACTTTGATTATACAAGTAGACATATTTTTGGCAAATGCTCTAAATTCAAAAACTTAAGAATTCAATTAAAAAAGGATTTAAAAGAAATTAAGCTGGACATAAATTTTAATTTTTTACTCTTTAGATTTGGTAATAATAATAAAGATATTGATACAATAGATAAGAAAATACTCAAAAAGATACAAAATTATACTTTAGATGTTTGGAAATACTTTAAAAAGAGAAATATTCTCCATATTTAGTTTTATGATCAGAAAAGTCAAAAAAAGAAGTCAGCAGATAACAAATTTACTTTTAAAAACCTTAATCTATCTTATAATTTAGTATGTACGGTTTTGGGTGTCCTCTCTTGGGAGGATACCTACCGAACAGCGAGATATAAGCTGTTCGCTGATTGGCTTAGAGATTTTCTCTTCTAAAATCCCATTCGCCCTTGTTTTAAGTAGGTCAATCCGCTTTTGTGTTATTTTTGCACAGAAGTGGACTGACTTACCATGTTTATATTTCATATTATTCTATGTATAAATGTTTTTTATTATGGTTGATTTTTTCTGTTTGTTATGTTTTCTTGTAGGGATGGTGTGTGGATATTTGGGGTAATTGGAGGGAGCTCTAAAGGCCCCAAGTATCCGGGTGGTTTCCCAATGTCTTCATGGGTCTTTTGTTTTGCTGTCTCAATGTTTTTGTATTTTTGTCCGAACAACAGAAAGAATTAACCAAAAAATAAAGTGAGAGGAAAATAAAAACAATGGAGTGGGTGTAGGGGAGGAGGAGCCCACAAAAAAAAAAAAAAAAAAAAAAAAAAAAAAAGTCTTTACAATGCGCTCTTTGGATAGCTGCACGTAATATACATTACCTTCAGATGGCTGTAGACCTTGCTCATCCCAGGGGGAATTTCAGCCACTATGATTTCATGTTTTAAAAATATATATGCTACATACTGAGACATGTTAGTCTTCTTAGAACTGTTACGTTTTCATGTAACATCAAAATTACATACGTTACCCAAAAATGTTAAAAACATTTTGGTGCCAATGCTAAAGTACTCTTAGACACAGTTACATACTTGTTTTTAATGTTGCATGCGCTTATGTTTGTGCGAGATAGATTTTGAAAGAGTTTACCCCAACAGAAGTGTGTTACTTACATTACTTCATGTTGCATATGTTATACGTATAAAATCATTGATTTGTTAAATAGTTTAATTTGATGAACTTTTAATGCATACTTTAGATCAAAATGCCATGATCCTTAACGACAAATAACTAGCAAACTTGAAACAGCTTGCTTATATCACATTTTTTTTTAGCTTTATGTCCATTCTAGCTTTGCAATCACCTTGATGGGGAAGAGAGAGCTGGTTGCTTTGCTTAGTTTGTTGTGTGGCTCTTCCTCGCGGTGCCATGGCTTTGACTGCAGTTTGTGATTGTTGTATTTCCTGATCATACTCACTATTTTTGTAAGCTGAATTATGATGGCCCTATTATAAGATGTAAACCTTTTTATTGAAAATGAGCATGTGATTCCATCCGTTATCCTTTAATCAATAATTATAGTTTAGTGATACATTTATAAAGACATGGGTACATTGTACAACAAAGACGGTTTAAGCTATTTTGAGACAGATATTAAATTATGGATCCATGATGGGTGGTTGTGTTAATTATTTTCTATTTATCAAATCTGATGAATGCACGACCTCAAATAAGTCATGAAGGTTTTAAATATTGCAAGACTATATGTATAAGAAAGCCATGAAGATTGATTTTCTAAATTGTCCCTCTCAACTAGTGAATCAATGAAAATTACCCTATGCTTTTCTTTGCTCCCTTCTTCAATCCCCACAAATCATATTTTCTTTTTAGTCAATATAAGCTTAGCGTGGGACATAAGCAAACTGTGCAGACCCAGATCAGACCTCAATGCACGCGATGACTGATGATGGTCTCCACTTTTTTGATTACAGAATGTTCTGTTAAAATTTGATTAAAAAAGGAAATTACAACCCAGCAACCCTTAAAACGGTAATGGACTGGTCAAATTAACAAGAATGGGAAATTCCTTTCGGCTTAAGAGAGTCAATTAAATGTATATTAACACGGATATTCTTGAAGTTCGCTGAAATCCCAATTACCCACCCAGCCCCCAGCCCCAACCCAACCTTTCAGCCCCGGCAAGTGAATAGTTCATTTTAATAAAACGTAGAGAATATAGAGGGTCGTACACATTGCCATTTATTGATCATTCATTTAAAATTTGAATCATGGGAAAGAGCAGCTTTAATGTTCAATTTCATTAAAGTTTAAACGTTCTACATTGGATATTTGTTGTTCACATGCAAGTATATCAGTTTTCTCCAGCCCAGGGCCCATATAGTCCTCCTTTTGTTTGTTTTGTTGTTTTACGTCCCAAGTCAACAGCTATGGTCATGGTGGGACGGAATATAGTCTTCCTGTCACAGGGAGGTACTCTCATTTTTTCTTCATACATAGGCTCGGGGCCAGCATCTACCGTTCACCCCAAAACAAAATCAGGAATTTAAAGCACCCCAAAAAATAATAGAAATTTTAGCAACCCCAAAAAACATGCCCTATTCTGAACCTTGACCTTAAGAAAAGACTTTAAAATGAATAGAAATTACCCCTACATATAGTCCAATTTTTTGATGACCCATAAAAATATCCACAAATCTCCATACCCCCCCCCCCCCCAATTTTTTTTTTCTGAACCCCCCCCCCCCCAAGAAAAAAAAAATAAATAAATATTGAAATTCAATATTTTGAACCCGAAAAATGACCCGAGCCTACGTATACATGAAAATATCAGAGTACCCCCCCCCCCCCTGGGCCTCCTGTTTCTGATTTCAAGATCAGGCCTCGAGGTTATAAAACTTTTTCCATGCTCAACTCAGCTGAGCACGAAATTTATCCTGCTCATAAATGTTAAAATGCCTACAATTGTTGGCGTTTTAACATTAATTAGCATGATAAATACAACATCTGAGAGACTCAAAGCAAGACACTTCTTTATTTGTCGGTATTTTAGTCTTATTCGTAGTTGAAATTTCGTGCATAGTTGAGTTGAGCGTGAAAAAAAGTTTTATAACCTTGGGGCCTGTCCTGGGCAGACGCGTAGGCTGAGCTGGTCCTTCTGTCTTCACACATGCTCTAGGGAATCTTTCCCACATCATGAAGCGCGAATTATTTATTCCTCAAATAAATCTGCGACGACAAAAATGCGAGGTACAGTAAAATCTGTGTAAAACCACCACTCAAAAATAGACAAAACAAAGATCTTAATGACAAATGGTTGCTTAATTCAGGTCAAAAGTATTGCAGAGTGTTCCAATGGGAGCATTCTGCAATACTTTTGACCTGTATTAAGCGATAATTGGTATTGAAAACCATTTTCGGTCTTTTTGAGAGTAACCGTACTGTAAATCATATGCATTAAAACGTGTTTTAATTAGAGTCGTCTCAATGAGATGATTCTAGTGAGAACAAGCACTCTATGTTTGAGCATTTTTGTTTGGAGAAATAGGTTTATATGAGTGTATAGAATGTATAAATATATACGTCGTATGTGCTGGGCTTGCAGCTGTCTACGCACAGAGCTAGGTTTTGTCATATTTCCATAATAAGCTTGATTTGATAAGCTGAAATTGAGATTTCTTGAGATAATTAGGTTAGTCTTAGCTTGCACGACAAGAGTGAGAAAATGTTTCATTCTCTAGATAGTACAAGACATCGAATCATATCAGCCTAATATGTGTGTATTTCGGCTTAATATACAGGAAAACTATCTAGATTAGGGCGATAGGCATGGCAAGATGTTTGTCTTTGCGAAACGTCATGATGCAACACATTTATAACTTTTTTTCTGAATTATGCCACTCATGTAGGTATATATAACTCTTCCATTGAACACAAAAGCAAATTGGAGAAGCTCTCAATGAAAGCATTGCATATCATGCATACATGCACTTGTAGTATGTACACTGACGCTCGCGTATATGTACTGAAAATCCGCGTTTTGTGCGCATTTCAATTGCGTTGTACGCGCACACGATTTAAATTGCGTTAAAATGCGAATCAGCGCGTATCAACGCAATGCAAGATTCTTGAGTATTCATATGCGTTGAGACGTGTTAGTGTGCATTTCATACGTAACTGAGTTGACACGCGATGCTAGACGTTGATTCGCGTTGACAAATCAGCTGAATCGATTGGTAGACAGGTAAATGGGTTGCACTGCAGTTCAATGCGTTGTCAATAACGAGCTTGGATGGGCTATTTGAAATTTGCGTTGAAAATACAGTGCGTACTACCTGCGTTTCAATGCGAATTCGACAAGTAAAAAAACGCGAGCGGTAGTGTAGCTGACATGTACTTTTCACTCAATCATATCGAAACGCCAACCACCAACCGCTACACTGTAACCGATGACAAATTTGATGACTTATTTCTGGGGAAAAGGAGTGCCAATTAATGTGAATCGTCGTTTTGCATAAGCTAGAAAACCACCATGCGAGCTAAACTAATTTTGTGTTTTTTTTTTTTACAACAGCAGAATCCAGGGTGAAGATTTGCCAGTCCAAATAATTTTAACACCCCCTTAGTCGTTTCGACTGCTATCTGTTCTAAGGCGGTGTTTTTTTTATCATTGCTGCTGCTTCCATTAATTGTGGGGGCTGTGTTAGGTCCTTGTTTTGTTTTGTAGCACTTTGTGTACTTTCGGAGTTTTGCAATCATATGCAACTCGCTGGAGAAGAGAGAGCTAGTTGCTTTACGTTTGTTGTGTTCTGAATAATCGTGTATCTGAAATTGTTATTTGACTCTTCCTCGTGGTGCCATGGGTTGGTCTGTAGTGTGTGATTGTGGCATTTCGTGGTCATACTCATTTACTTTTTATTTATTCAATATAACGTAGGAAGCGGGTCATGATTCTCTTTAGTAAGCAGCCATTTGACACCGATGTCTATCAACGACAGACCTCTCGACAAGCATAGTTTTAGCGATTCCAAGTTCTTGCTTTAGGCTGTTGATGTAATGCTTCCTTCAATTTTCAAACAACCAAACCAGTTTTAGCAACCTTATCTGCTAGCACTAATACCACGGGTTGCCTTTTCACAGGACATGCTCTAGATGGAGCTATTTTGATACAATGAAATTATTCGTTTGATAGGTTAACGGGAGGGCACGACTAATGTGATTTGTGGAAGGAGTGACAATGTTGCCCCGATGGCAATGTTAGACGAATCATATATGAGTAGCGAAGACCTATGTGCAGGTTTGAATGCTAATGTAAATTTTAGTGAAACAACGCTGTGCTTTTAAGTGAAGTATCACTGTGCATTTCATGAAGTTACTCTGTGCATTTTAGTAAAGTTACGCTGTGATTTTAAGTGAAGTTACGCTGTGCATTTAAACGATGTTAATGTTGGCTACTGAACATATTTTGTCATTTTCAGTCAGACCGATTCAAAGCAAAATGTATTTAGTTGAAACAATGGGGACCAATTGTTTTGCCACATATTGCGTGTTTATTTGTCTATCGTAAACAGTACTTAATCGGGTCTGAATTATGTGTGATATATGGAATAAGTGAGTATGATCAGAAATTACCACAATCACGCACTGCAGATCAACCCACAGCACTGTGAGGAAGAATCACATAACACTAACAATTACAAGACATCAGGAATACAAGCAAGGTAAAGTAACCAGCTCTCTCTTCCACGTCAAACTGATAACTACACTTTATCTGACATCACTCATATATCAATTAATATTTTCACATGCTGGGCCACAATGCTAACAAACCACCAACAGGTCGACCTTTTTCAGTCTCCACTACATAATATGAAAAAGAAAACACCATTTAACATGGTATAAGATATTACATGCAAACAAATTTGCAAGAATATATACAAACAAAATACTTTAAACTTGATATTCACATGTTGTTTAGGCCAAATAAAAAATAAGTGTGTTTCGGGTGACGGGTCTGAAAAATTCAGGTAGGGTAGGCACACAATATCCAATTTTATGCATTTTGAAAGCCATTTTGCCTTTCAAAAGGCATAAAATAATATTTTTTCAGGACACCTGAAAAATTTCTATGTTTCACCAATTAATTTAGGTGGGGTCGGGTTATCCTAAACGAAGGTATTTTTTTATTTGGCCTTATCCTTCCACAAATCACACACTTTCTCACTCATTGCTCCTTCTACACAGTTACTCATTTGATGCTCCTCCATTTGATACACATTGCGTATATATGGCTGCTTATCTTATAAAGTGTTAAACATGGTACTTGATTGTATCGATTCCTGATCTTTGTACCCTTACTTACTTTTTTTCAATGTATATGTTTAGTTGGGCCTCTACGCGAGAAAACCTGACTTAAATGCAAGGGCACAGACCATCCTGCACATTCGTGCAGTCTGATCAGCACCTGGATTAAAGGAAAGTATAGCCGACAAGCAGATTCCGTGCCAAATTATAGTAGTCAAGCATACTTCGTACACAATTCAAACATTCTAGCAAGTGTCTATAGTTGAACAGACTGGTTTGAGTCTTGAGTGGAAACGAGAGGTTCTGACTTTAAGTGTGGTTAAGTGTGGTTTGCACCCTTACTTACTTTTAATAATTTTAATGCATGCGAACAACAAAAGGCGCAGATCAGCCTGCACATCCGTGCAGTCTGATCAGCGCCTTTGTGTTTCGCTATCGGGAAAGTATAGTTGTCAAGCTTTTCAATATTCTGGCAAGTCGGAAACCCCCAAAACCCGGTTTTTGGCGACAGGGCCCAGATGTCCTTGTCTTTCTCTGCAACTGTTTACTTTTTTCCAGTTGATGGACGGTTGACTGACTACAGATACTATTCGGTGCAGTATTGGTATTGGTGCTAACAGAGAGAATCTTTCACTCCTCAAATATTCGATTCTACTGGAAGTGTTTAGGTTCACGTGAAATAGTTTGAACATCATTCACTCAATTTTCTGTGCGAATCTGTTATTTTTTTTTTAAAAAAAACATACTAATGTAAAAAGGATTAAAGAATTTGTGAAAAAATATTTTCAAGAAATAGGAAAATATTACAGTTCAAGTATCATATGGAATGTATAAAGATTCATATACGGATTTAAAAGGGGAAATATACAGAGTGAAAAGAAAATAGGGAAACAAACAGAGGTAAGGATTCATCATTTGAGTCGTGGTATGTGATTTCCAACAATGTGGCATTTTGACCAGTGTAAACTCAGACGAGCCTGTGCAGCCTCCGTTTAAGCTTATATCCCAATAATACTCAGAAGAGGGTTTGGGATTATAAAGAGATAGATAGATAGAAACTCCAAATGGTGTTCAGTCAGTAGCTTAACAATCATATAATACTCAAGCGACTAGCAAAGACTTTGATCAGACTGCACGTATGCACAGGCTGATCTGAGGCTTTGCTGGTCGCACATACCACATTGTTGGAAATCTCATGCACTGGCTTCTTTTATATTACTTTATTCGTGTTAATATTGTAATGTATTACATTTATATTATATATTTATATATATATAACAAAATTTATATACATATAACAAAATATAGCGGTGTAAAACAAACGCATGTTCTCAGCAAGCAAATAACTTTGTCTTTCTCGTCCTAGACGGTTGTTTAAGACATGTCCGAATGTATTTTATTATCAATAGAATTTGGAAGGTGCGCCCTTAGCAAGAGCGGTGCTTTTAATCTCGTCCTACCCATCCATGATTGTGCCATGTCCTGTGCTGGATGGGGCTGTATGCTGATATGGGTTCTTATTGCAACTTTCATTGATAGTCCAATGTTTAACGTTAATTGTCTCGCTATGCACAAAATGCAAATGCATGCTGGTGCAATAAGCAAGTTATTGTATGGTTTTGAGTCTGTGCGGAAGGTTGTTACTCACTAAAACTCGTGGATTATCTTCCCATACATAAGCTCGAATCATTCAATGACCTAAACGTTAATTGAATTTTACATTTTGTAAATGTGTGGTTGATGTAATACTGTATCTTCAGTTTATTTTCATTGATATATAATAGGGCTAAGTTCGGTCAGGATATTCTAACCTGGTTCCTTATACCTGAAGGCGTCATTGTTAAGTGGCGCAACTGATAACATAACATCACACCTGTACAAACGACGCAGCTAAAATGAAAAGGGCATTTGTCACATATGCGTAAAACTTTGAACAGTTTTATGTTAACATGCCCATGTACCAGTGCTGCAATCCAGCAATATGCATCTTCATCTACCTGCATTGTATTTGCCTGTAGCGAAGGCCCTGGTGATACACAACCTCAATATCATGCGCGGATCCAGAGGGGGGCAGGGGGTCCAAAACAGTTTTATGTAAACGTGACAGTGCAGCAACCCAGTAATATTCATCTTCATCTCCTGCATTGTATTTGCATGTAGCAAAAGCTGGCGATACACAACCTCAATATCATGCTTGGTTCCAGAGGGGGGCAGGGGGTCCGGACAGTTTTATGTAAACGTGACAGTGCAGCAACTATTCATCTTCATCTCCTGCATTGTATTTGCCTGTAGCGAAGGCTGGCGATACACAACCTCAATAACATGTGCGGATCCAGAGGAGGGGCATAGGGGATCCGGACCCCCTGGAAAATCACAAAGCTATAGGGTTCCTTATAAATACTGGTCCAGATCCCATGGAAAATCATAAAGCCAGCATTCAATGTTGGGCCACCATCTGTCCGCCAGCGAAACACAATTTAAATGGCGTTTAGCTGGTGGGCCGATGATTACCCGCCTTTAGTGGTATTTGGATCCTCTCTACCCTCTTCAATTAAAAAACATTGTCAGAGTTGGACACTCTCTGATAAAACTTTCTGGATCAGCGCATGAATATGTAGCCCAAACGTGCATACACTGCTATAGAGATTCACATATTCACCTCTATTACGATGCTACTTTTCACCCTACATGAAATGTATTAGTTTTGTTTGACATTGTTCAATAAATAAAATAATAATAGTAGTGATGCTCTTTGAAGACGCTTGAGTTAAAATAGCATACAGGTAGTTATTATGCTTAAGCTAAGAATTCACAGATTTACCTGTCTCAAAATGCTTCTTTTCACCATACGAGACATTTATCAGTTAGTTACATTGTTCAATGAAAATACACTGAGAGGAACTAGAAACTAACGTTTGTTCTAACATGACTGGATGAAAAATAATAATTTAAATTCATTAATTTTTTTACGAAATCTGATATCCTCAGTAAGGGGGTCAAATTCACGGTGTGAACATTAAATAATTCCACCTCAATGTTTTTATCGTTTTTTCGGCGATTTTGATTGGTCCGTTGGTAAAATGAAATGGTTTTTACACTTCAATAAAACCCCATGTGTATGAATATTTGATATCTGCCTTGATTTCACAGTGCTAATAACGAACTGTACATAAAACTTCGGACACAAGTGGCAAGTAGGGTACCCTATTGTTGTGTCCGAGATAAAACATTCACCAGTTTAAATATTGTTAAACATGTTGAAGCTCACACCATATGAGGGCGCATCTTCAAAGCAACAGGAGGAACTCTAAGAAATGAACCCGATGACGTGGTAATGTGACGTCACTTAACACAAACAGTCACGTCATCGAAAAGAATCGGCATCAAAACAATGGCTACATTAACAACGAAATATTTCAATTCAGTTTGACAGCGTCAAATCGAACTTTTTAGGTTAACGCTTAGGGCCTACTAGGCTAATGTGGGGATTTTAGGCAGGGACTTGTGAAGGTAAACTTGTGCTTTTTAAAACCTGTCATTCCGTGGAAGGGCCTTAATCTAAATGCTCTTCAATGAGCCCAGCAAGCTAAAGAAAACATGTTTTTTGAGCTCATGCTCATATACTCGCTCCAAATAGAGTGCAATTTTTAATCATTATTTAGCATAACAAAGTTTTGAACTCACATAATTTTCAAGATGGCTGCCCAATCTTTCATAGACAGCGGAACCGTAACGAACTATTTTCCTTCACTGGGATTTTAATTTTATAATGTTGTCAACAACCCTTTACAAATGTGCTGTTTTGTTCCAAAGTTGGAATTATAAGGAATGAAATTTATTTTTTTGGTTTTTATCGATGTGTAAACTCCGGCGAATCACTCACAAATTTAATATAAAGCCCTTCGGGCTTTATTCAATTTGTGAGTGATTCGCCGGAGTTTACACATCGATAAAATTTGTGAGTGATTCGCCGGAGTTTACACATCGATAAAAACCAAAAAATAAAATTTCATTCCTATTATATCTTTGGAAGATTTCCATGTAAAAAAACTTATGCTTCTAGTTCCTCTCGGTATATTACTTGTGACTCCAAAGAGGAGACGCCTCAGTTCTAACAGCATACGTGTTTTGCCCAAGCTTTGAAACGACAAAAGTGTGGTTCTCTTCTTAACCAGGCCTAAGATCATACTACAAAATTACTGTAAACGCTAGAGGAAACATAATTGATTTAACAAGTTGACAAACCGACAAACATCTCAAATGAAACAGGACAAGTGCAGTGATAATTATTATCATGATTATACCGTTAATTTTGACGTCGAGAAAGCCCTGGCAAAACACATACAGAGTGAGCAACGACTGATTCGCCCGAGTTTACACATAGATAAAATTCCCCTAGAACAATTTTGCTAAGCCATAAGTACATATTTAAAATTGCGTTCTGGGGACATTTTCACTTAAACTTTGAAGATTGTCTATAAATTGATATTTGTGCCACGATTCTGCCTCTTATTTAATCAAGAAAATCACCCTAGTCCTTCGAACAGGAATGTAATGAGAATGATTTTGTTTTGTTGAATGCTTAACTGGTGGGATTTCGTAGCTGCTGTTCATTTTTAAAATCAATTAAATTGAATGTCAGATTGACAGGTGAGCCAAGGTCACAACAGACAATTAAACATTAAGTGCACAGATCCAGATTAACAAAGTATTTTGGAGTAAAATTACGAATAATTTCGTATCTACCAGTTTAAGCAGGGTGCTCAATAGAATCTTGCCATTGCAAGCAAGCGTTCTCAAAGCCTTGTCTGGTAAACTTGACATCAAAAGACACTCACCTAGTATTCTCTATTTACAGCCACGCAATTAGCGATTTAGCAATATACTCCCATAAACATCTCGAGATAAGCTGCCAGAAGCATAAAAAAGGCAGTCTATTATTGTCATCCAGGTGCATGACATACTACATGAAAAATTGTTCATTTCTACATACTCATTTTTTTGAATAAATGAAAGTGGTTGAGAATTTGTTTAAAAAAGCTTATGGTGTTAAACTCATTTATTGAAATGACATATGTTGTAGGTACACATTGGAATTGCCTCTAAAAGACATATGTTGTAGGTTCACATTGGAATTGCCTCATAGAGGCAATTTCAATGTGTATCTAAAACATATATTACTGAAAATAAGGAAGAAAACTTTTTGGAAATTTACATTTGCCAAGTATCATGTCCATTGTCTTTACCTCTTTTAAATAATCCTAAACTGCCAATCAGTATTAAATTTCTGTCACTCTACTGCAAATTGTTTATATTTACATGACAGCTGTATCTCCAAATTCGAGTTCATGAACTACCTCTTTGCTATCCTGCCAGCTGCTTGGTTGTATTAAATTTACATGTAGGCCCGCGGAAAATAGGATCAACAAAATTTCAGTCAAACAGACTAATTCGTGTCTTACATGGTCACGAACCAACAAATACGCATTTTCATTCTAGATGTGCCTTAATCAATTTAGTTTTTGGTTTATTTTATGTATAATATATTCGTTTCCCTTAGTCATGGAAAATAATTGTTTTTAGCTCATGGCAAACTTTACTTATTACATCATCGATGTGTTTCTATTTATTAGAAACTTATGCCGAATTATTCAGTGGGTAAGACAATCAATGTATTACGGTGACGTCGAATTACCTTCACGTACTTCTGAATTTAAGTTACGTTCAATGCGCGTCATATCATTACTGTTCAATCTTGTTAATAATTGTATCTGCTACATTGTAATCAGGTGTCTTCACTGAGTGTATTATGATATTATCATTAACAATTTAAGATTAACCGAAATCGTGCAAAATTAAAGTGTAGATAGTAAAGGGCTTCTTTGTCGATAGTTCACGAAATTATGGAATACAAGGTTATTTCGAGTGTCTCTTATACTTGAGCTGAGTCATTGGCGTTCATACTTCCATGAACTTACAAAAATATGAAATGCAATTCTTAAGTATGTGCAGAATGTACAATAGTAGTATTATTATGGCTTTTCCTGTGACAATATTATCTAAGTAAACTGGGTTTGTCTTATCTCACAAAAATAAAATGTGTGGGTACTTATCAGAAGCGTATCATCCAATCACATGAGCTGGTACATATTTTAGTGACGCATATTCAAGAAGGATAAGATGAGTCTGTGCAGCCGCAAAAAATCGCCAGTGCATCCACTGCTTGTATATATAAGGTAGGGAAGTTGTCAAAGACTCTCCTGCAACACTTTATACCTCTAATTCCACTACAGAGCTGCACATGCATATTTAAGGGATAACGCATTTGCGGTAAGTAGACTGGCTAAAATATTGTAATGCTGACATTAGTAACATATCGCAATGTTTGTTCTGATTCAAGCTAGAAGTAGGGTGATGCCCAGGTAACCACCTTACCCTTAATCGCATTACACGATTGAACTTAACAGACGGTCCTTGACAGTTTGTTGTGTTGAGAAGTCCTGTGAACAACATCTGCATGCTTACTAAGTCAACCATATACTGTGCTATTACATTTACCAAACTACCTTATTATCTATTATTTGATATAATAAACCCTTAGCTCCTAATTTTACAGTTGATTACATTTTCCTCTTTTTGATACGACTACCAGGGGTTTTCGCTTCAGCTGTTGACTACCCTATTTACTATTCTGTAGCACTGGAAATATTTGCTCTTCAATGTAGTGTTGACTACCACGTTACCAATCAGTTGTTTACCAATTAAGCTAGGCTACAATTCTTAGCTACAGGCATTACTGTTTCCAATTGTTTTCAGCACCATTACTCTTTATTTATTAATACCAGTCACCCAGTACTCTTCAATGTATTTTTGAAAAACAACCATCTATAGATGCGTCGCATGTACAGCATGGCAGACACATAAGGATCAAATAGGCATCGATGCGAGAAAACCTGTCTTCTGGGGTTTGCGAACAACAAAGGCGCAGACCAGCCTGCGCATCCGCGCAGTCTGATCAACGCCTTTGTTATTCACTTATTGAAAAGTATCATACCTAATCTTGCTACAGGTGAAATTTCAATTTTCTAGCTAGTTTCTGTAGCTGAGGAGACTGGTTTGAGTCTCGCTTTTTCGGAAACCCCGAAGACAGGTTTTGTCGCGTCGAAGCACATATCTCGCTCTGCGTCGTCGTCGTCAGTGTCGTTGGTGCCATCGTTGGTGGCGTCAGAGATTGGTTTACGACCAAAATCTTTTGAACTGATGCATAAATTTCATTCAAGGTTTACGGAAGTATACAGTTCAAATTCAAATTTGGGGATCGCTTGCAAGAACTTTTGACTTAGTTATGTCCCTTTTTGACTTAGTTTTTGCCGAGCAACACATCTGATTCTCGTTTAATACTGTCAGCCCTTAAACCGCCGCTTACCGTATACTGTTGACTAGCCTGTACTCTATCTTCAATCGTACCGTATACGTATGAATACCATATCCGCTATTGTTTAATACTGATTGTCATTAGCTGTACCATATACTTGTTGCTACCGTATCATCTTTTGTTTAATACTGATGATCCTTATCTGATTCATATACTTTTGCATACTCTATCCTCTATTTTAATACTGATAATCCTTAGCTGAATCATATACTTATGCGTACTCTATCCTCTATTTCACCAGCGCGTCAGCGCTGGTGATATACGTTAGTAAACTTCCATGGGCGCGTGTTTGATTCGGGCCTGTTCCATAAGCAAGTTGCGGAAATTGAGCAGGCGTTAACTCCCCAACAGCAGTGTCTTTACAAATCTTTCTCAGACTCCCCGTCGACCAAGTTACTTCCAAAATTCCATCATTGCATGAGCGATGTTGATGTACTTTGGATACTGGATTCCTTCTAAAAGCGATAAAGGCCTATTAGAGACCTAACCACTGAGCGAGAATCACGTTCAAACAGGGGCCATTCGGATATTCTAGACTAAATGTGACGAAATATCTAGATGTTGATGGGTCAGTTTCAATATGCCCCCTAGGCATTATGTGCATTGACTTCAATTGAGAAATACGGTTGAATGACATAATACATACTGCTGGGGAGGGGGTTAACTCTACAATTATTCAGTGTGTTCATGGGCAGAGTCTTACTAGAATATGCATATTTCCTGCCTTTTATTTGCTTTATGGATCACCTATGTACAAATCTTTAACTTAAAAAAAAATACTCAGAGCTTGAAGCCCATGAAACACTGAAAAGAGTGGCTTCAGCAAATGCAATGAATAAAAAACTATAAAAGTTCTTCTTTGATAACTGTAAAACGCCATGCGATGGTTCAAAGCTTTTTTAAAAGCTAACCTAGTGTTTAATACTGATAATACTTTTTCGTACCATACACTTAGGCATACTCTATCATTTATTGCTTAATACTGATAATCCTTAGATTCATTGAATTAAAATCTTTATCACTCGGTCATTTGATCTAATTGAAGGACATTGGGAGTTTGAAAAGCACACAGCCATGCTTGTTTGCTTATGTAAAGCACTTTTAAGAGAGGAGGGTGCGACACATTTGCAAAAAGGAGAAACTTGAAATCAGAGCGGTTATCCAGTACTTCTGTAAGAAAGGAATGCCTGTCAAGGAAATTCAAGAATAATTTATGGAAACCTTTGGGATGAAATCTTCTTCTCTTCTTATAGCACAGAGAAAAAATGGACAGCAGAGTTTAAGAGGGGGAGAGAGAGCGTTGAGGATGATGGATGGTCAGGTCGCCAAAATATGCCACTGCTGATGAAAATGTCAATGCCATACACACCCTGGTTATGTGTGATAGGATGCGAGACCTGCTGAACATAGCTAGCGAAGTGGACATAAGTTTTGGGGCAGTACAATCAATCAACACCATCATCTTAGGTATGTCAAAAGTTTCGGCAAGTTGGGTGGCGCAAATCTTGACAACGATCAGAAAAGGATTTGGCTTGACATTTGTAAGTATCTCCTGTCTCACTATGAAGATGATTCCGGCAATTTTATTGAGCGAGTTGTAACCCAAGCTGAGAATGGGTGCGCCACTTTGACCCAGCGTCAAAAAGGTAGAGCAACCAGTGGAAGCACCATGGCTCACTACATCCTAAGAAATTTTAGAGGGCTCATTCAGCAGGGAAGGTGATGACCTCAATCTTTTGGTGTAGTCAAGGGCTGATCATGATTGATTTTCTTGAGCAAGGTAGCACGATAAACGGTGCATATAATGCAGGCAAATTGAGGCGGCTACGCCAGGAAATCGCAAGAAAGGGGCGAGGTTAACTGACTTGCGGTGTTCTGCTCTTGCAGGACAATGTCCCTGCACACACGTGACAAGCTGCCATGTTTGCTGCGACTGAATGTGGATTTGAAATATTTCCTCACCCCCCATATTCTCCTGATATGGCTCATTCTGACTTCTATCTGTTCCCAAACCTGAAATCCCATCTTTATGGTACAAAAAGTATGGAAGCAATGAAGGCGTCATAGAGGCAGTAAGTGAGTACTTGGGGGAAAAAGGGAAATGGCTATTTTGAAGTGATAAAAAACTCAAACAGAGATGAGCTAAGGGCATTGCCATGAAGGGAGATTATATTGAAAGGTAATTTTCAAAATTTCATTCCCAATGTAGCTAGAAGGACAAGGGGCCAAAAACTTTTTGATCAACCCTCTTACTTAGGCTACTTCATCCTCTATTGTTTAATACTGATACTCCTTAGCGGTACCGTATACTGTTGAATACCCTAGCCCCTATTGTTTATTGCTGCCAACTACCGTATACTTGTGACCACAATATCCTCTATTGTTTAATATCGATTGCCCTTAGCTGTAACTGTGAACTGTTGAATACCTAAGCCGCTATTGTTTATTACTGTCAACTTTAGCTCTTACAATATACTTATGACTAACCTAACCTCTATTGTTAATTACTGATTGACCTAAGCTGTACCACGTACTGTTCTCGACCCTAGCCCCCTGGTGCCTATTATTTAAAATTGACAATCCTAAGCTGTTTTGTTTGTTTATTCGGTATGATTCTTTATGTCCCAGTCCACAGCTATGGTCATGTCGCGACAGTCAGTTCACCTAACCTCATTTTGTCATGGCAAGCTTGACTAAGCTGTTAATCAGTACTTCGTGCACCTACTTTTGCTTGTAACTGACAGCAACCTTTCTTGAATCAGCGGAATGGAGGAGACTGGTGGTAGAAATTATTTCATGATCAATCTCGACGAAAGTATGGTACCAGTCCGTGATCGAAATAGCGACCCTTGGATCTGCAGTCAGACATGTACCTGCAGTCAGACATGTTACCGACTGTGCAATCCTTAGCTGTACCGTATACAATGTAATAATCATTATCCTATCCTCTATGGTTTAATATGGTATCATATATTTTTCTAATAATTGATACTGACAACCGTTAGATGTACAATATACTGTTGACTACTACTCTAATGCTACCTCGCTGTTATCTATCGTTAAAACTGACAACACTTAGCTCCATATACTGTTGACTTTCTTGGTGTTTATTGTTTGCTTCTAACAATGCTTAGCTCCATATACTGTTGACTTTCCTGATGTTTATTGTTTGCTTCTAAAAATCCTTAGCTCCATATACTGTTGACTTTCCTGATGTTTATTGTTTGCTTCTAACAATCCTTAGCTCCATATACTGTTGACTTTCCTGGTGTTTATTGTTTGTTTCTAACAATCCTTAGCTCCATATACTGTTGACTTTCCTGATGTTTATTGTTTGCTTCTAACAACCCTTAGCTGCATATACTGTTGACTTTCCTGATGTTTATTGTTTGCTTCTAACAACCGTTAGCTCCATATACTGTTGACTTTCCTGATGTTTATTGTTTGCTTCTAACAACCGTTAGCTCCATATACTGTTGACTTTCCTGATGTTTATTGTTTGCTTCTAACAACCGTTAGCTCCATATACTGTTGACTTTCCTGATGTGTATTGTTTGCTTCGAACAACCCTTAGCTGCACCACGTACTGCTGATTACTAGTTCATTGCTTTTCAAATTGTGATTGCTTTTCAAAAATGATACACCTAAGCTCTGCTATGTACTGATCTTTACTTTTACTACCCCTTTCTCTATATTTTAATACTGACTTAGCTTAGGTGCTTTGAGAGTCAAAAAACTAAATTTGATCTCTGTAAATGTTCTTACAACTTCAGTTTGCTCAATTTACTGAACACTCGATATGTGCCATAAAGTTTTAATCACTTCATTTTCAGCACAAATTCTCTTTGTACAGATAACCGATGGTCAACAGATTATGTACTACTGCAAATAACATGACTATGAATAATTTGCAAAAGGCATATTTACACAGGTTTAGATAAACAACAAATCAACGTACAATTGTGAATATTTTCTTATCCATCAATTTTAACATATGCTTTGGGTGTCAACAACATGATTTGGCATTATATTTGATGCGCACCCTAAACTAAAGGCCTGTATATATTTATGCAGTGCGATATTTGCAATCTCATCCCTCGCATATTGCATTTGCCTTCAAAGAGGTTTGGACAATCAGTATGGTGTATCTATCCAAATAACATCAGTTTGGCCCAGTTTACTCGGTAAAAAGGACTGTTTGAAACATACAAAACGAAACAGAATACAACATATAGCTTCTAATATTCACTTTGTACTTATGCTCATTTTTAGAATTTGACAATTCATTGTTTGCAAATATTCAAATTTCACACATTTCTGAATTCTGACGGAACAAAAATGGATCTAAGGATCACAGTGTTGCACGTGATAAAATTGCCGAAAGCATCCGCATAGGAAAGCAAAATTTTATTAAACACAATAGATGAACCTCTGGAAGAGATAGATTTCCCTGCCTCTAAAATGTGTTGCATTTTGGCCTTAAGTTTAGAGTTTGTAACAGAAAATAATTCCCTTAAGTCTCAACCAAAACATATGGTGTAGGTACTCTCAAGAACCGTCTTAATGAGACGTTTTTGAGCACCTAAATCATATACTTAAAATGATGGGTAAGAAAATATTTACAATTTTACGCTGAAGTTGTTTGTTTATCTAATTGACGCAGTTAAGCACACATACACGCAGATATACATTTCAAACATTACAATGTATGCATCGATCACCAATACGTAGAGAAAGGTGCAAAATAATCGACTCTGCTAAAATGTTCTTTTTTTTGTCAACTCCTAAGGGCAATGCTACAGAAATTGTCTCACTGGTCTCCAACTTAGAAATACAGATATGTCAAATAAACTTAATCAATCTCGAGAAAGCGACGATTTCAATACTGTTTTATTTCAAGGCGGCATTTTATCTTTCTCTTAAATTCAATTTTAAAGCAATTACTGAAGCAAAATGCCTTCCAATATTAAAGTCGATGTTGACAATTCATTTTGAGGTTCAGAAAAAAACGAACGTTCTTGGCGACACTGCATTTAGAGGCCCTACAATGTATTAGTATAGGCATTTTGCTTTTAACGGCTCACTAAAGGCAACTAATGTCTACACATTGCACACATTGTGCAAAATACATATAAGTGCCCATTAGGTGATATGCCTAAAGTAACCATTTAAACGTACATGCGTATCTATCCAGAGGGACTTAATGTCAAAATATTGGTCTGTACATAATTTGCATATGGTGCAGTACTAAAATTACATGTCCTGGCGCATATCTGCAAACGCCTTTATTGGGAAAACAATAATGAAAAAACAAACAAAAAACAAACAAACAAAAACAAAAAACAAGCGAGTACAAATATGGCCAGGAATTACCGCAATCAATGATCACAGACCAACACAGGGGATCAAGAAGAAAAGACACTAGAAGTCAGATAAAGACATACATACAAAAAGAAAAAGCACAGCTTAAGTAAAGCAATCAGCTCTCTCCTCCTTAGCGAGCTTTTAAGACTAATAAGTGCACACAAACGCTTTGTCACAAACTCAGGGCTAAGCTGTAATATAGCAAATAAAATGGCTCATAACTCAAAGTCTGAACTAAAGAAAACCACTAGTTGAGACAATTTGTTTCCAGCCAAAAACAAACACCATACAGGTTCTTGTGACTGTTAGTCTTCTGTAGCTCTTAGTCACGGTGCCATGGATTGATTGTCATATTTCCTGATCATACTCACTTTCGTTATTGGGTTGACTTTAGATTCTGCCCATCACTATTTGTTGGACTCATGAGGTAAATGTGCGTGAACATACATTTCACGAAAGTTTTGTACAATAATGAACTTCTTTAAAGATAACTGGGACTAGGTTATGAATAAGATTATTTTTGTTAACAAATGTAAAATATCATTATTCATTCTCGCTACCGTCAGACAAAGCTTCTAGTCGGGGCCATCATTAAGTCTGAGTCCTGGTAAAATCGTCGTACAATAACAGAGGGTACCATAGATGTAAACAGTGAATGGGATTTATAACCATGCACGTAGGCTGTAATAACCGTGTTATGTAGAGCTCACTCTTTTACAAAGTTAGATTATTTTTGAATTGATCAGAAACAGAAGGCTTTACACTGGTTCTTTTGAATTAATAAACTTAATCTCCATAACACATTTGGCTCTGTTAAGCCCTGCGATAAAAAGAGTTTTCAAACCAACCAACATTATACCTAACTGTCAATCCTGAGTATATATCATAGAATTGATAAAAACGTTGGTTGCAAAAAAAGATCCATGACACATCTTTCAAAATAGCTAGATAGGAAACATTGGTATCCCTGTTTATATTCAAGTCTAAGAAGTGTGTGCATTATCATGTGGTAAAACATTAAATGCGTGCAGTAAATGTGACAAGGGATACATTGTGTGTATAAGACACTTTGGCTGCCTGAGTGTAAATGTGTCCATCAAAAAATCGTTTTTCTATGACAACATGCCTCTAGTAAACTGACATTTAAATTGAAGTTTATGCCCAAATTACATTTGTCTTCCAAGCTTTCTTTGAATTACAATCGACTGCTGTGAATAGTTTGTACAAATTGGATGTAATTGTGAATATGTGACACAGACTCTTTTAAAGATAAATGCCAATGGACTTTAAAGAATCTGTCTTGGTGTGCAAAGGAAAAGCACGTGACAAACACGTTACAAGACATTGCGATGCTAGACAATGATACTCTGCACGGTATTTGGCATGCACAACATCGATCCATTTGCATGAGTTATTGTGATGTTAAACAGCGATCCTCTGTACGAGCCGTTGTAATGTCAAACAGTGATCCTCTGCAAGAAACATTTTGATATCACACAGTTATGCGGCGCACGATAGTTTGTGATGTCTAAAGTTTCTAAACAGTGATTCTCTGCATGAAACTCGTTTCTGTTATGTAATAGCATGAAGACAAGAAGGTTTTTCTTTTGTGGATCTTTTATGTGTTTTCTGTCTTGTGTTTGTTATGCCTTTGTGCGCGTCTGTTTATTTGTGCCTTGTGGTCACCTGCTGGGAAAGGGCTGGCCTCTTGGCTCTCGTTTGTGGTGTATAACTGTGAGTTTGTCACTTTCCCATTGGTATCCTGGGTCAGGTGTGGTACTTGATTGTATTGATTCCTGATCTTCGCACCCTTACTTACTTCGTGATATCAAACAGTGATCCTCTTCACTAGTGCTTGGCATGCCAAACAGTGATCATCAGTACGTGACATTGCCATGCAAAACAGTGATCCTAAGCACCAGACCTTGAAATGCAGAGAGTGGTCTCGAGGCAAATATTATATATGCACTCCTCCCACATGGTGGTCTTTCGTTCTGTCCGTTTGTTGCAGTTTAAGTTTATACATGCATTCAACTTGGTTAAATGTGAGGTTGCATCAGGGTGACTTGTCAATACCATTACTCCTGTCGGATAAAATAAGTTTGACATGAGAAAACTTAAAGTGTTGCTGTGCGTCACGAGACGACTCAGATAAGCCTAGGTATCAGCTCAGTCTTACCAGAGTATTCACTGTCTGCACAAAAAGGCTTCGATATAGAGTTACCAACTGAATACACAGCAAGACTTTGATCTGACTCGGCTAATGCCAAGGCTGATCCGAGTATTCGTTTTTGCGCACTTATATTGTTGGGATTGTCTTGTCATGGCTCATATGAAGTTTTATTGTGTGTTTTCCAAACTCAGTCAATAAGTACTAGTATTCCATGTAAACATTTCAAACGATATCCTGCTGCTTACATGTTTCGCATATTTAAGCATCTGGCCTAGCAAAGCCTACACAGACGTAAGAAGGTCTGGAAGATGGTTAAAGGCTCAGACTAAACTTTAAAGTATAGTCCCACTATGTGGCTGTTTACATCCAGTGACTTAGTTGTTAGTTGAAATATACTAGGCCAAAAAAGAAACGCCGCATACAATAAATAAAAATATTGTGTGTTAAGTGAGAGTGGCAAAATTTTATCTCCTATCTATGTTTTACTATTTTTCTTGCTGCACATTTTCTCCATTGTTTTGTTGAGGTCAGTCAATTCAAACCAGTGTATTGACAGATTTTCCATTTTCCTGTTTTTCACGTGCACACTCAGTCCATTCAGATTTACAAGTGTACTAACTATTGACATCTCTAGTCGAACATCCCAAACGTTTAAAAAACATTTAAAAACTTTAGAATTAAAGGTTACACATTGCTAATTTGCGGTCACTCGTCGGTGACAAAATTGACACATGTTGAACGTGAATACGCAATAGGCATGTTACAATCTAACGTGACACCATTGATAGAAGCCAAACAATTTCGGTGCCATACTAGGACGATTGGACGTCTTAAGAATCGTTTCCAACAAACTGGGACAACGTCATACCGTCCGCGCCCTGGACGCACCCATGTGTCGACGCGACGTCTCGATCGAGACGTCCCGACGTCTCATTTGTGCAATCGCTTTCATCTTGATATAATCACAGCTAGGACATACCAAGGAACTCATTATCCAAGAATAAGCGCTCAAACTGTGAGAAATCGTTTTCAAGATAATTAGGTAAAAACCCCGACTTCCCAACGTTTGACGGAACTTAACTTTGGTGCAGTATTTACGTCAAATTAAGGAACCCGCGGCAATATTATCGTCTTAGTGAATTGAGAAACTGGCAATGAGCGTTTTCTAGCACCATTATGCTATAACTATTCTAATTACTGCATGTTTCTTTAAAATGAAATACATAACTGGTACAGTTAGCATTTTTCATACATAGCGGCGTTTATTTTTTGGCCTAGTATATATCATGTGCTGTTCCATGTGTCTTTCGGGGGGAAATCACCAAGCTAGCGATATGGGTGTCTCTCTAGAAATGATGTGAAATATTAGGCTAACAAAAACTAGGCAATAATAACAAAAATGTTTGAAATGTTCAAGCTTCTCTCACCTAAGTCAAACAGTCTTCGATATGCAAGCTATAAAAGCCATGCGAGTGTATTGTATGCGAAAATGTGTCCCATAATAGATATTTTTCTAAATCTTCATCACATTTAGATATTTGTACATAAAAACACCGAGCGTCCCTTAAGGAAAACATTTAGAATTCTTAGCTTTAATGGCTAGGTGGGTTCATAGGGGGACTGCGAATGTAGAGCCAGGTCATTCATATGTAATATGTGCTAGCACATAAGATTAAAATAAATCTTCGTTAAACGCCCACGTATCTAGAGGGGCTAGATGTCTAAAATTTTCTGCATCCATACTTTGTGTATGATAGGAGCGAAGACTTTGGCGTGTCCCCTGAGCCTTTATAACTCGACAATGCGATAAGTACCAACATCTTACATCACGGGTGGTAAACCTAGGAACTACCACGAAATTGTGTTAACGTAATTTTGTTCCCAAGCCACATCCGGGACACGTCGTGGTAGTTTCCAGGCCGAAAATTGCATAAAGAAAGGTTGGTGTCACTTTCATTTTTGCTTTAGTTTACAACTAAGAAAGAACAATGGTGAAATCTGACAATGTGGTTCCGTGTAAATATGTTTCAGCGTCCCCTCTAGCTAAAAATTAGGTTGAAAAGTTATTTTCTTTCTTTAGATTCGTGTTTCCTCACTGAGCATCGGACCAACTTTCCCCAAAGTTCGAAGGATTTTAGCCCATATCTGTCAAATTAAATGGAATTTGATAAAATTTGACGATGGAAATGATAAAAAGACTCTGAATAAACATTCCTAAACAGAAAAAAAACCCTGAGCATTTACTCATAAACGTTTCATGCCCCGTTCGTCCTGTGTGGTAGTTTCCAGCTCATCTTGGTAGTTAAAATTCTATCGTGGTAGTTTCCAAGACTTTGTAGGTTACCTTTATGAAGTGTTACAAAACATTACAGTGGTTGTTTGTTTCGCATGATATCCCTCGAACTCGTCAATTAATTACCACGGTAAGCAAATAAATCACATTTCAACACAATAAAGAAGCTAAGCTGAGGACTCAAGAGATTCAATGTGATGCTGCTTGACAGGTGGAGATCATGCCCTGGACTGCCAAACAACACCTCTGGAAATCTAAAGCAAAAGAAGGTCATCAGTTGAGCCGTGGTGGACCAAGCAACAGACAAAAAAAATGATATAAAAATGGCGTCACTCGCTACGTTGTTCCATGTTCAAAATGGCAGGCTAAGACTACTGGCCCAAAGTATCGTTAGTACTTGCGCTTCAGAAAAAGGGAAGTATCCTCGGGTTGGGACACTTTTTATATACATGTGAGTGCGACGATGAACGGGTATGATATTTTATAATTAAAAAGCATGTTTATTCAAAAACAAAATATGTGAATATCCCTTCTTTTCATTCTTCTCATCATTTCAATAGCCCACTTACATTAAAATTCAGGCAGTCGACATATGTTATCTGACAAGAGGTTGTTTGAATAGGTATTCGTGTGAATAAGAGGGGTATTCAAGGTTTGGCCCGCACACCCTGTCTTTATAAAAATGAAGTAGCCCCTGAATAGTGAACATCTGCTGATGCGAACTATTACTAAATTCTTGGAAACTACCACGTTAGCATTTTAACTACCATGATGAGCTGGCAACTACCACACAGGACGAACGGGGCATGAATCGTTTACGAGTAAGTGCTCAGATTCTTTTTCTGTGTAGGAATGTTTATTCAGGGTCTTTTTATCATTTCCATCGTTAAATGATATCAAATTCCATTTAATTTGACAGATATGGGCTAAAATCCTTCGAACTTTGGGGAAAGTTGGTCCGACGCTCAGTCGGGAAACACGAATCTAAAGAAAGAAAATAACTTTTCAAACACAATTTTGAGCTAGAGGGGACGCTGAGACATATTTACACGGAACCATATCGTCGGATTTTACCATTGTTCGTTCTTAGTTGTAAAATAAAACAAAAATGAAAGTGACACCAACCTTTCTTTATGCAATTTTCGGCCTGGAAACTACCACGACGTGTCCCGGATGTGGCTTGGGAACAAACTTACTTTAACACAATTTCGTGGTAGTTCCTAGGTTTACCACCCGTGTACATAGGTTTAGATAAACAAAAATTTTCAGCGTAAAATTGTACATATTTTCTAACCCATAATTTTTAGCATATGTTTTAGGTGCTCAAAAGAACCGTCTCATTGAAACGGTTCTTTTGAGTACCCACAACGTATGTTTTGGTTGAGAAATAAGAAAAATATTTTTCTGGTACGCACTCTTAACTAAAGGCTGAGCCCGGAATTACATTGCCTCCTTAAAGTTAAGGAAGACTTAAGTTAAGTATTGATATTTCAACATACTATATTAGATACTAAATATATTGCCTGGATCGATGCAGTACTTTTGGTCAAAGATATCATTGTGGTCAACAGAAAAAATGAAACTATTTTGATTTTAATCAGTTTAAAACGTTATTTTTCGCATTCTGAAAATTCAATACTTAACTTAAGTCTTCCTTAACTTTAAGGAGGCATTGTAATTCCGGGCCCTGATTTATTATTCTTATGTATTGACTGAATTACGGTCATGTTAGAAAAGACATGAACGGATAATATCGGGTCTCAATTATTCGAAATATGAAATATAAACACGTGTGCTGTATGGCTATGAATGGCTTATTTTAAGGCATCGTGTCAATATTTGCTAATAGAAAGCATTAGACGTGATTTGTTGACATTCCTTATAAGAAAGGGTGTCTTTCCGATGTAAATTATCACAAACGGTGACAAAACAGTTATGAAAATCAGACATTTATCTACCACGAATATTTTTTAATCAGTGGATGTACACTATTTTTCTGCATTGTGTTAGCAGTTAACGTATGATTGTTTTTGTCATGAAAACTTCAGTTAGTTTCAGGAAATCTCCAATTTTAATATAGCTTTTATTTCTATTTGCTGTCGAAAACGGACGTCTTGTCATTGATGTCGACAATTTCCTGTCGGAAGAATATTATAGACAATTATTGTAGCATGGAATTGAAGCATTTTGGATATTTATCTTGTAGATTATTTCAAGTTGATGGTTAATATGACGTTTCTGCAGCAAACAGGCTGCTTTAAAAATCATTACCCACACCTGTTAATTAATGGTGCATGTCTGTAGAAACTGTTGATGAACACGCAAAATAAACAAAATCGATCCATATGTAAAATACGATAGAGGTATTGTGCCAGCTAGTGATATTTGGATACTTTCCACATCAGTTGACGTCGAGCGACATGTTGAGCCCCAACTTTATGAACACTTCTTACCCTATTAGAAGCCCCATTCTCAGAAGCCTCATCCTGGTCTACATTGCTTGACACCTGCTTATAAATTTTAAGCATACCAATAAAAGCACCTTCTGATGCGATCACGTGATGAGACTTTTGCTACTCTTCTCTAGAGCCGAGTGTCTTCATTGTAATAGATGTACATGTAGATGTCACAACATATATCGTTAGATAGCCTGTAGGCTTCACCGTGGCGTTTGTTGCCATTTCTCATTCTTCCTGTTTAGAATATTACAAACATAGTCTTTCTCCTTTTATTTGGCTCAAGCTTCAGTTTGAAGAACGAGGCGTTTAGCAGTTTCATTTCTTTCTTGTCAACATGTTATTATTTGTTGCACTTTGCGTAAAATTAAAAGCATTAAAGCATATAAACCCATCTTTAATAGTTTCTCTTGAAAGCATATGATTGTGCAAACGATTAAAGCATATCGTCTTTTCTTCTTGCACAATAGGAATAAGGTAACCATAGACTAATATTACTGAAGAAATATTTGAGCCCTCACTGGGGATAATGGAGCCAACTAATGGAATTTGGTAAGTAACGTGTTGGCGAGCAGTGAAGACTCGTGATGGTTTGCGCAGCAATGTAGCCCGCCACTGGTGTGACAGATTTTGTTTGTTTGATTTGATTCTTTACGTCTCATCAACAATCTTTCAGTTAAACAGGGACGGGTCTTCCTGGATTCAACCAGTACTAAGCTAGGATAAATGTATCTTGCTCAAGGACCACAACGCAGTAACGCCGATGAGGCTAGAAACAGCGACCTCTCGGTCTCGAGTCAAGCACTCTACCACTGAGCCAATGCGCTCCTCTGGTGTGACAGAAGATGAAATGAGCAGCGACATGAGATTTTCAACAATGTGACATGTGGTATGTGTGACCAGCAAAGCCTCAGACCAGCCTGCACATATGCGCAGTCTGATCAAAGCCTTTGCTAGTCATTTGAATATTCTATGAGTTTTAAACTACTGACTGAACATCATTTGGAGTTTCTAAGCTTAAAAGGAGGCTGCACAGGGTCGTCCGAGTCTACACTTGCCAAAATGCCACATTGTTGGAAACAACATGTTGCGACTCAAGGGATGATATGTATTTAACTCCACTGGATAGCCAAGAACGCACATTGAAAGAATGTCTTTAGCATAAGTACCATTTAAGCCAGTGATTTGCTTTAATCGTGCCATCTAGATGGAAGCTTTCATCCGTCAGACTGGTGAAGCCAAGGATCTAGCAACATTGCGTGGATTTATCCACTACAACACAGCGGTTCCAAGCCATAAACGAGTGTGCATGACAAACCCAGCAACATAGACTGTACATTCAACAAAGACGCATCTCAGTTTATACATCCACCCAGTCTGATTAGAATCTGTGCTTTGCGAAAAAGCACTCGTCATAAGCACCCATTTATGGATAGAGTATAGAATCTGATCTGGTAGTGTTCATTTCTAAATTGGTCTGGCCTTTGGTGGATAAAAGTTTTTTTTTTATTTAATGCAAAGACTTATACTTTTGAAACAGTTTACAAATGTGAAGTCATCATACGCTGCTTCATGGACCAATTGTCCATTATTTCACCAGGAGCTTTTCCTTCATAATGCGAGGCGTTGAATGTGCGAGATCTCTTCTCGTCATCGCCATAGCTATAACCAGTGCGCAGTGCACATCCTTTCCCATGTATCGCATATTTTTGAAACGGATACGTAACATTTCTTAAATCTTCTTACACTCCATGTAGCTACATATAATCGTAGCAGGTTAAGCTGTTTTTATACTTATATAAAGGAGACTTTTGCACCCGATCGGCAGTTTTGTTTACGCTTATATGGTTCTTTTCAGCATCCATTTAATTAACCACTTGAAGCTACTTTAAACTAACTTTTATAAAGCCAAGCCAAGTATGGAATACGGAAAAAAAACATATGTTGTGCACCTGAACATATAACTCATGAGTTAGTTTAGGTGCAAGCAAACAGAGTAACCTCCATCGTCTTATTATAGTGACAATAGTCTACAAGTAATTAAATTTTAGTTTTTTTAGATTATACGTACACGTAGTATTTTAGGATTCAATCCAAACATCCTTGTGTCTTGATCCACATAAGAAATAAGGGTGAGGTTGACGCGGTCAAACGTGTTTAAGCCCTCCAATAAATATATTTTTACTGACCGTTCCAAGCGGTACTTCTTTTGTGGATTCTTTTTGTTATTTGTGTTTCATGTCTGGCATGCTGTCTTGTCTGTTCCTTGCAGCCTTGTGGTCACCTGCTGAGAAAGAGCTGACCTCTTGGCTCTTTTGTGTGTGGTGTTTTATTGTGCTTTGCCACTTTCCCATCTAGGGTCTTGTGTCGGATGTGGTATTTGATTGTATCAATTCCTTATCGTTGTCTTCTTCCTTACTCTCATTACAAAAATATCTTTTTTTAATGATTTTAAATTATATCATGCGGGATACTTTATATACCAAGGTTTTAAAATAATCGGTACAGTTCTTTTTCTGTGTGTATCCGTTTTGGTAAATATGAACTGTCTGTGATCCACGTGCATTCAGGGTTGAATTCTGGTCGCATGCGATAGCAAGAGGTTTTCGAAAAGAAATGCAATACAAGTAAAATCTATGTTAACTGAGCATGGATGGTGGTATATGTGAGAAACAGGAATGTGACGGATGTGCATTGTCTTTCCGCCACTTTCCCTGTTCTCTGTATACAGCACAGGCAGAATTTCGTAATTTAGGCGAACAGTTTGTACTGTTTGTATTCGACAGAGGAGGCGTGGGTGTACGAGTAATGGTACTGTATGTTCACTTAAAACCTCTTTGACTAGCGTTCATCTATAGTTTGAGTACATCGCCATACAAACGTAACACTTGATTTGTGATTTTTTTCTTGTACCGATTGGTTACAAAATTTATGCTAAACGCACTTCTCTCTCTTCATATTCCTTATAAAAAGCGAACCTCGACCATTTGTTGTTTTTTTAGACACATTCGATAGGTTTTCTGTCGGATCATGTTATGACTTTTTCTGACAACCGGATGGAAAAAATACCATTTGATTAAACATGAATGAAAGTTGAAATAATCACCAATATATAAGATTAATCTAACACTGCTGCTTGAAACAAGGAGAAAGAGGTCCATATCACTCAAGTACTCAGAATAGACTCGGACGATCTTGGACATCAAAGCAGTCTAGTCAGAAGCTTCATATTTCGAGTACACAAAGCATAGACAAAGACGTATGGTCTAACACAAAAGACAAAATAGTTTTTTTCAGTTGAACTTAACGAATGGCAAGATCTAAATGGGTCATAATCAGCAAGGAATGCGCCTCTTTCGCCTTTTTAAATATATTCAACTTTTTAGACGAATGTCAAAAAAGTGAGCATGACCAGGAAATATCACAATCACACACTGCAGACCAGCCCACGACATCGCGATGAAGAGCCACAGAACACTATCAGTCACTAGATATCAGGAAGACAATTTAAGTAAATCAGCCAGCTCTCTCTCTCTTCCTCGTCAATATGATTGCAAAACTAGAAAGGACAGCCGTAGATCTGTCATTGAAAATATCCGAATTTACGCAAGTACCAATGTCAGCTGTCTTCAGTAGAATACTATAATAATATATTACGATCGAATTCGGTAAGTTGCAAAGAAAACGTTCAGTTTTGTATAACAGATTACATTTTCTCTGAAAATCAGTAGCGATTGTGAATTTCACAATACAACCCTACCCCTGAATTGTTACTTTTTCTTAAAGATCAAATATCAAAATATGTAAAACATCGTGACCTCGTAATAATAAGTTTCAAATGGAATCTACAACTTGTAATTAGGTGTTACTTTTTAATCCGTGACATCTCCAGATGGCTCGAGGATTTTGTCACTTGAATCAACTATTGGGCCATGTCATGAGATAAAGGAGTTTTTTGTTGTCCTCCCTTATCAGCGATTCCTTATCTCTAAAAAAGGATTGTTTATCTCTAAAAAGAGATTGTACAGAATATTAAACCGGTGATTTTCACACAAGTTTCATATAAGTTCTTACGATTGTACGAAAGTAAGGTCGGGTCTAAAAGCCCCTGCCTAGCGGATCTGCCGACCTACATAGTTTATTTTTTCAAATTCATTCTCGGTAGAAATTTTTATTTAAAGTCATCATCACATAGACTAAAATCGATAAGTGGAACAATGATAATAATAGTAAATAACAATAATTGAGTTTGGCAATTATTCTGAAAATAAAAGATAAATGAATAAAAAGTATAAAGGAATCTTTCTTAAAAATTCGTTAATCTCCCGAAAATAGTTATTTTCCTGAAGGCCACATCCAGTTCAATTTATAGATATTTTGATCAACCTTAAAGAAAAAACGCAATTAAATCCAAATTATAACTATTAACTATTATTATTTATGTTCCTCTTAGTAATAAATAAAGGATACTTTTCTGAGGCGTAGCCCACCGAGCGGTTTAAACAGAAAGCCGAGGAAGACTCCTTTATTTAGCTTGTAGTATGGCGCAGGCGCAAATAAACACGAGTTACTGACACCTGATGAAATTTACATTTGCTCCTCCCTGAATCCGGCCAAAGCTGTCTTTTAGATTACATTTACCTGTCGCTATTTAGGAAGTTCCCGCCTACATCGCTGTTTAACTAAAATTGGAAGTTAGAGTTCGGTTTAAAGCTCCTCTATTCTAGGGTGTCTGATTTAAACATCAGCAAAGATCAAAGAAAAAAGCATCGGCCATACTACAATTGCTTTTAGTCTATGTGATGGTTTTAGATGAAATTTATTTTTGAAAAATCTCCACAGAGGATGATATTGAAAAAATAAACTATGCAGGTCGGCGGCTCGGCTGGGAAAGGGGCTTTTAGACCCGACCCGAAAGTAATAAATTACGCCAACACAACAAGATGCAAAAACGCCATGCGATGGTCTCCCAGTGGCACATACTAACTACATGTAATAACTCACGGGGGAGCTTTTTTGGTTATGTTGGACCATGCTTTGCCAATGTTAGATTATTGCAGTGTTTCAAGGGGATATTTTGGTTCCAGATACTTATATTATAAGCCTAGCGTCCTTTTTGTGGGACATGGGCAAACAGAGCAAACCCAGATCAGACGCCACAGAACGTGGCGTCTGATGTTCTGTGGCGTCTGAACAGTGTCTCCACTTTTTGCTTACAGAATGTTCTATTAAAATTTGAATAATAGAGAAACACACCACCCAACAACCCTTAAAACGGATATGGACAGGTCCAATTATTAAGATTGGGAAATTCCAATAGGCTTGAATGTGCAAAGGACTAGTTGACTAGTTACCTGTTGGATTTCTTTTGCTCCGGTATTCAGTTTTCCTTACCGTTGAGTCCTTATCTTTGCTTTATCTCCTTTTTAAATCTTGATTTATATGTTATAGATGATGCATTGATAAGTTAGAAGTTTTTCACGCAAACCAAACATCTATGTGTCTTGGTTGGTGCCGTGAAACCGGTTTGAGACCTGCAGTAAAATATTTTACTGACCGTTCCAAGGTGGTACTTCTTTTGTGGACCTTTTATGTTTTATCTGTCTTGTGTTTGCTATGCTTTGTGCGCGTCTGTTTATATGTGCCTTGTGGTCACCTGGAGTCAAAGGGCTGACCTCTTGACTCTCGTTTGGGGAGTCCAACTGTGAGTTTGTCACTTTCCCATTGTTATTCAGGGTCAGGTGTGGTACTTCATTGTATCGATTCCTGATCTTTGCACCCTTACTTACTTTGATCCACATCAGAATTAAGAGTGAGATTGGCGCGCCTTGAAACCTGGTTTAAGCTCTCCAGTAAAATATTTTTACTGACCGTTCCAAGGCAGTGCTTCTTTTGTGGATCAATTATGTTATTTTTGTCTTGTTTTTGTTATGCTTTCGTGTGCGCCTGTTTATTGATGCCTTGTGGTCACCTGCTGGAAAAGGGCTGACCTCTTGGCTCTCTTTTGTGATGTCTTATTGTGAAGTTGTCACTTTTCCATTGGTATCCTGGGTCAGGTGTGGTGCTTGATTTTAACGATTCCTGATCTTTGCCCTCTTTCTTACTATGAAATGAACCTGTATCCAGCAAAAGGTACGCGTTGGCATGGACGCCCACCCATCGAAGAATCAGGTCAGCCTGCGTAACCGTGTAGTCTGCTCAGCGTCTTTGGTGGGCGCTATAATTATGGGTAGCCAAGGGTCTAACTATTTTTAAGGCGTAAAACTAAGACTCTGATCAGACTACGCACTTGCCACTTGTGTCTATGTTGGAGTCCGGCTCTAAGTGGGACACCCCAATGGAAGCGCCTCAGCTGTCTGCTTTGGAGTTCTTAGTCAATAACACGTGTCGTACGAGTTATAAAACATTAAAGAATTTTGAAGATTTGATAATCATACGCTTCATATGTATTCACGAGGTTTAGAATATAGAAAAGTTTGTTTCCTCTGTCATTTGAAATCCTTTCATCTTCTTGACTGCAAACATTTTCAACCAATTGCTTGTTTTACATTTGTACACCTATGTGTTAGCGACAGTAATACGTTTTAGTTCAGACCCCGAATCGCAGGCCTTATCGTGGGGGTCCCTGGAAGTAGTCCCTGATATCGCATATCCCTTTAAATATTTTGAAAAGTATCCCGTATCCCTGAAAAGAAATTGGCAAAAATCAACAAAATTCACCCAATATTCAGAAAGCTTTTTACCACCATATCCCTAAATACTATGTCTTTTCACAAAAGTATCCCATATCCCTATAAGTATTTGTCCAATATCCCTTTATCCCTAAAAACCCTTCCAGGGCATTATCTGGCGCTGTACTGCTGGCCACGATCAAAAACATAGCAAAAGAGATTTGAAAAAACATTATAAATGGACCTTTATCCTTTTGTTTATCTGAATAAAAATAACCTTACTCCCCTGTTTCTCAAATCAGCATACCCGTAGGATGGCATCAACAGCATACAGACAAGTCCTAGCAAGCTGTAGTCATGTACCCGAAATAAAAGGGATTGTAAACACAGCCATGCGTGTGACCTTTACGATCAAAAAGGGGACGGCAACCCTGATGAGTACTATGCTTTATATGAAATATCTTAATAAACCATGAATTTTAATATCAATTTCATCTAAATAGGTTGAAAAATGTGGAAGTTGTGGGCGTTTGAATATTTGCAAATTGACTGAAATGGAAGCGGCCATATTGTAGGCTTAGTGACGTCACTCAGACTAATTAAATATGCGTAATCAAAATAAAAGGCAAACCAATGGATTATTTGCATTAATCTTAAAGCTGCATACTCTGTAATTATGAACGTTTTTCGAAATTTTTATTTTCTTTTTAAATCATTTGTAAAAGTAGAATTAAGCTATGTTTGCACAATAAAAATGTTCAGTACAGCTGAAAACTGCACGGAAAAGTGAATTATTTTATCAAATAGGTGTGTTTTTCTCTTGTTGGTAATTATTTGCGTCCCTCCAATAATTCTAGACCGTTGAATTTTAATATAAATGCAGTTGTTTTGATAGTGATAACTTGTTAAGATTTATGAAAATGGTAAAATGTTTACCTGAATTTGAGTATTTTTACTGTGTTCTTGAAAAATAAAAAAACATTATTTTTAAAATTAGAAGATCAAAAGTTACAGACTGTGTAGCTTTAAATGAAACATTCTCCTTATGATTAAAGCTACATATCTGCTGAAACACAAATGATGTGATAGTAGTGATAGCTAAAAATTAAGCAGTTGAAAAAATTCTGAAAACTAATTAAATATTCAAAAATAGTAAGTGAGTATGATCAAGATCATGATCAAAATGGCGGCTAAATGTTGGCCATATTGAATTCTTTGAATGCCCATAACTTGCACATTTTTCAACCGATGGTGATGATACTTGTATCAAAATTCATGGTTCATAGAGCTCTTTCTGATAAAAAATTCTTATCATTATGGTTGTTGTCCCCTTAACACACCAAACTGTCAAAGGAACTGTCTCTGGAAGTCACATTCGTACATTTCAATCATGGCGATAGGTGACAACAACGTAGCCTACAGGGAAAATAGCGAAACCAAATATAGAGCCAAGCAGAGAAACTATGTCACTTGGATATATTATTAAGTTAATGGGTTCTTTATTTGTGTCAATGAAAATACTTTTTAGCAAATCGATATCTTTTAAAAACAAATTGTTTCGTGACTAAAAGCACTTTAAATTTCTATCTATTTTACATAACAATCTCATACCAGCCGTAAAATGTTCCCAAATTATCCAAAGTAATTAATACCTTTAGCTGACGATGGCGGTTATATCTGAGCCGCGTTAAACTAAAACAACCTGTCCACGTGTAAATGAAAACAGAAGAACATTATCAAATGTTTAACGCATTGAAGCCGAATGACTTACACGTACCTACACCTAGCCATATCAGTTGGATGAGTCCGTTTCCAAAAGGGTTTGGAGGAGTTATTTTATTGAAATTTCAATAGAGCATTCTGTAAACAAACAGTGGAGTCCCTGATCAGACGCAGCGCACTTTTACGTCGTATCTGGGTTTGCAACGTTTCCATTTGTCCCATAAAAATACGGATAGGTGGTGTGCATTACCTTTAGCTATCGGCTTCATATAGCACACACCGTTATATTTTCTTCTCTAATCCAGAACTGATGAGTTTATGTCTTCGATTCAATAAGCATTACATATATCCTGTCGAACCACGTTATATTAAATTTTGAAAACAGTTTACAATAGCCCCAGATTCATCGTTAGTCATTAAAGAATTTACAGGCTAAAGCTAAATGCCTTCTAATAAATGCACAATGGTACCTAGATATTTATTTATATTTCAAAAGGGTGTTACGCTTGGCATGAAAGCCATTCTACCATGTGGCCCTCTGAACACAAAAACAAATAAAACAAGCTATATACATATAATACAAACTTCGAGTTATCGCTATTGTCTAAAATATGAAATATTTTGCCTGTGCTGTATACCTGAACAGGGTAAGTGACAGAAAGACTATGCACATGCGCCAGATTCCTGTTTCTCACGTATACTATTATCCATGCTCAGCTAACATAGATAATAATTGTAATGAATCTCTTTTCGAGAACCTCTTGCTGTCATATGCGACCAGAGTCCAACAGTTTATGGTCGAGTTTGAATGCACGAGGATCAAAGACAGTTCATATTTGCCAAAAAGGATACACACAGAAAAAAAAGAACAGTACCAATTATTTTAAAACCTGGGTACATAAAACATATTGCATGATATCATTTAAAATCATTAAAAAGGACTAATCTCGCTTGATATCATTTAAAATCATTAAAAAAGGATTAATCTCGAAAAATATCATTTAAAATCATTGAAAAAAGATTACGTGGTTTTAAAACAAATGATAGTTATTCAGAAGACTTATTTGTCGGCTTTTTAATGCATTAAAAGATGGTGCCAATTTTACAGCTGTAGGGCGGTTTTTCCAAAGTTCAAGGTGATGATCTACACTATTCTGAAAAAGCATCGGCAGAGTCAACATATGTTCCTGGATCTTGCGCACTGATGTCTGATCTACTTTGCGAGCGGGCTGCTGAGTATGCTTATGCCAGAATGTGCTCAAACTTACAAACTTACAAACGATTTATTAAGATCTTAGGGTGCTCAAACTGGATTATGGGGGATATATCCGGACCGTTGACTACTTACTGATGCCCGACTGACCTTTCCTATCACAGACGCTTAAAGTATCACTGATGCTACAGTAGCTTTGATTAATCAGTTCTGATATTTGTTCGGTTTATGCGTTATTTGATTGCAACAACATAGCTTTGTCTTGTTCTATGTATACACAGAGCTGATTGTCAGATAAGGCTCTGTTCCGGTGGTACAACCATGTAGTCAGAACTTGTTTCTACCATTTGCCCGAAGAAATATCAAACGTGTGATACACATCTATTATGGACGTCTTCGAAATTTGGTCACATTATTGTCAATTATACCCCAATAAAATGTCAGCAACAGTCAGTTTTACTTCAAACTAATGTATGTTAACATTGTTACTTAAATTTAACCTAATGTGTGAACTCTCCAGCTTGGCTAAAAATTGAAATTTCATTCTTTTTAATGATTTTAATAGCATTAACTATGACAAGTTGCCTATTATCATTGTCCACTGTAATTTATGTATAGAATGCATAACTTTGTCCTGTGCTCCTAATCAACTAGATTTGTTTTCTGTCCTGATCAAAGAAAGATGAACAATCTCCGTGCAAACGCCACGGACGACCACGGCGTTTCTACAACGACCCTTGTGCGCGCCCGCAGAGCTCCTATTGCGTTGTAGGAGACCTTACTGCGTGGCTATGACGACCCTACGGCGACCCCACTGCGCTCTTTTAAGAACGCCGAGCCGCGGCATTTGTATTGAGCATGCTCAAAGTGCGCACCGTCTTTCAGGGTTTTATGCAATCCCACAGCGTTGCGCGCGTACCTGGGCGTTCTGCCTTTTTTTCTTGGACACCGTGGGACTGCCGTGAGAACGGTGCTCTGGCGTGAGAGGGGTTTAACATCACACCTTCTTGCTTATGTCTGCTTATAAAATCGTTTTGTAAATGAATATTAATCAGGGTTTTTATATCTTTGCTATTCAACCTTGTGACTGTTTGTCGTCGATTTTGAGTTTCATATTTCATTTTTATTCCTTTCAGCGTCATTAATTGACTTATTCAGGGGTGGCTTTAACTGATTAATATTTATATTTATATATATACATTAGTATGACTTAATTGGTATGAAGAGGTATAGCAATACTTTATCAAAACAAAAATGGAATGACTTTTGAACAAGAACACAAAGTTCAAAGTTTGCATACATTTTCAAAATTCACAACCTTTGACCATCGGTTTTAGGAATAGATTCAACGAGGTTTACCTGCTGGATTTCTTTTGCTCAGTTTTATGCATTGTTGAGTCCTTTTCTTTGCTTTGTCTCCTTTTAATATCTTGATTTATATGTTCTTAGACATGCTGCATGGATAAATTAGGGGTCTTTCATGCAAACTAAACATCTATGTGTCTTGATCCACATCTGAACTAAGGTTGAGGTTGGCGCCATGAAACAGGGGTAAGCCCTTCAATAAAATAGTATTACTGACCGTTCCAAGGTGGTACTTCTTTTGTTATGTCTTGTAATTATCATGCTTTCACGTCTGTTCATTGCTGCCATGTGGTCACCTGCTGGGAAAGGGCTGACCTCTTGGCTTTTGTTTGTGATGTCTGATTGTGATTTTGTCACTTTCCCATGTGGTATCCTGGGCGAGGTGTGGTACTTGATTGTATTGATTCCTGATTTTTGTCTTATTTTTAATCTGTTTCAATAGCAACGATGAGTATGTACTCTTTCTTTTTTCTAGTACATTTAAAATACGAGAACAGTCTATGGTTTTCAAATGATGTTAATTCATAATGATGAAACATGTAACATGTGTAATGAAATTTAAAAGATAAAGTAAAATAGTTCTGTTGGCGTTTATGTGCATTTTATACCACCTTTAAACAAGTGTCCCTGAATTTTGACTACATATACGGTAAAATCTGAGACAAAGCTTGAATTCATTGGTTTTGGCTGGGCTCAATGTAGCTCAACTTAGCTCTGACTATCTGGGAGTCATGAGCCTTTTCTTTGTTTCATATAGTGTGTTAATTTGATTAGATTGTTTCTTTGTGATGATGCATTGCATTAGTTAGGAAGGCTCCATGCGAGCTTAATAAGTTTGTGTTTTAACAGCAACAGAATCTAGAGCGACGATTTGGCGTCGGTAAAATGCATTAAATCTCCGGTTCTAAGGCGGTGGTTCTGTTGTTGTTGATTTATTGATTAATGTACCTTCCAATGTTTGTGGGGGTTCTGTGTTGATATGCAATACTTTGTGTCCTTTCTAGTTTTGCAATCATCTTGACGAGGAAAAGTGAGCGGGTGGCTTTGCTTTAATTGTCTTTCTTATGTCTTGTTACCGTGAATTTACTGTGGCTTTTACGCACGGTTCTGTCGGTTGGTCAGCAGTGTGCAATTGTGGTATTTCCTGATCATACTCACTTACTTTTTAAAGGTTTATAATATTTTCTTTAAGTCTTCCTGAAAAAATAGTTTGTGGGTCATGAGTGAAACTAGTACGAGCAAGCAGCAGTTATTTAAATTGATTTGAGTATTTCTTTGTTGAGATACATTGAATATGCTAGACATGTCAGCCACGAGCTAAATGCGTTTGTGCTTTAACAACAACACATTTTGTGACGAAGACCTGGCCAGTAAAACATATTAAAGTCCTATTGTGCTTTGATGCTGCTGTCCGTTCTAAGACGGTGACCCTATCCTTGTTGTTGTTAATTCATTGTTTGAAAAGTAAGTGGGGCCACCCTTACACACTGCAGACCGACCTACGGCACTGTGAACATGATGCAAAGAACACCAACAGCCACATGACACCAAGAAGACAAGAAGATAATTAAAATAAAGCAACCCCCACCCTCCCCCCTCTCTCTCTCTCTGCGAGGCGAAAGGACACAAAGTGAAGCTGCTTCCATTGTGGGATAGGCGTGTGTGTTTGGTCTCGGGGTTTCAGTGTTACATGTATGTGTAGTTCGTTGTGCCCTCTCTAGTTCTGCTCGTTTATGACGAGAGTAAAGTAAAACGTGTCTTAAGCGGCCACTCAAAAATAGACAAAACAAAGTTCTTAAAGACAAATTGTAGCTTAATGAAGGTCAAAATTATTGCAGAATGTTCCCCCATCGGGTCATTCTGCAATACTTTTGACCTGCATTAAACGATAAGCGGTCTTTAAAACCAATTTTTGGATAGTTGTTCCAGCACACAAGATACAGTAAGTAAAATCTCGTATTTGAAGTCTTAGGGACTATAGGTTTTAATTAATCAAATTATAAGTAGCATGACTTATAGGGAAGTAGGCATAAACGAATATAGCCCCCCAAATTAGCTACTATCAAACATATGTTTTGTTAACGTACACAAAACATGTTTGATAGATAGCTATTAAATATACACATGGAAAAAAGTTAGGGTACATCTCTTGTATTACGAGGCTAAACTTTGGACTAACATTTCGCTAAATTCTTAAAGTGTATCAACGAAACTTTTTAAATAATCAACATCCGTTTTATCTAAAGTGGCTTCAAAGTGAAAATGATGAGTATCAAGCAATTACTGTGGCTGGAAGCGGCCATTTTGGATACAGAAATTTAATTTTTGATGTTAGGACCCTATTGATAATTTTTGCAATAAATTCCTTCCATGAAGTCTGATTGTACTCTTTTTCGTAAGCAAAAAGCTGATAGTCTGTGTAACGAACTTTGATCATAATATTTTACTTTCCTTGCCTTTTGTCGGAGGAGGGGGCATACTTTACCGATGGCAATATTCTATGCCACATTTCCTTCTTTGTCTATACATTTTGCAGGTTGTTATGATTTAGCCAGATATTGAATATGACCATTCAGGACTTTCAAAACATATATCCTTATCATAAAATCACAATGGAAGTATACGAATTTCGTTTACTTTGGAAATTATCTAAGAATATCGGTTCCCACAGGAACTAGTGCAAAATGCAGATCGCTACGGTTATGTTACTCAAAGCTGATACACTCCTTTTCAAAGCCAAAGTCATTTATTCATCAGATATGCTCAGTTCTTTCAATTTATGCTGTTTTTACTTTCCAAAATTGTCTTCTATGGTGTGCAGAAACTAAAAGACAAACGTGTATTCAGGAAAATTGAGATTATTCACGTGCGGCATATTGTATCATCCATAGCACAAAAACAAAATTCAGTGGACTTCAGCAATTCAAGCTGTAAGTTGGCAATGCTTTCGAAAATGTCCTATCAAAATCCAGAATCGCTAACCCTCAGGTAATTTGGATATTCAAAAATAATATTGTGTCTGAAATTTATTTCGAAATAGCGAGCATTTCGAAAAATCGGAGTTTGAATTATCGCATATGCATAAAATTACTCAATAAACATACATGCTCAGCTATCTAGTACAAAATGTAGGCAGGCTCGTCTGTGCCTTCGCTACTCGCATATGGCATCAGTGCATGGACCATTATATCTTAATTTTTACCACCATCGACGATACCACGTTTTGATTGTTGCATAATAAATACATCATGTTTATGTCTTTAGCAGTTATATTAAATTGCAGCAATTACTTATTATAGAACGATCTCTCAGCGGACAGACGATGTTTGAAAAACTTGATTCCCAGTTGGAGCCTTTGTTGTAGTATAAATTTGGTAAAACCTCGGGTACAGATTGAATGAAATGTAAATCTATAGCAGCCTTGTGTTCAAACAGCTTCCTTCTAAACTCAGTAAATATTTGCACTTGTCGCTTGAATATTCTATGGCTGAACATTATTTGGAGTTTCTAAGCTTAAAAGGAGGCTGCACAGACTCGTCTGAGTTTATTCGTGTCAAAATACTACATATAGTCCCACTAGGTAACTGAAGATGTATGGTTTAATAGTGAATGCGCTAAATGCGATATGTACCAGCATCTTGGAAACTCTGATCGCACAGAATATTAGGGGGATAGCCATTGTAGAGTAACTACAATACCCAAATCTGATTCATCAAATATATACTGCCCATCCTAGATGGTCTCACCCACTCGACCTTAATAATTAGAAGTTACCGATTTCAAGATTGAGCTACTGAATACACGTTTAGAAAAATGTCACGAGAAAAGTGCCCATGTAGCAACCTTGAGCAAAACATCTTTTAGTATCCTGATTGCACATACAAGCATTTTGTTTTTGTTGTCATGTTTTAGAGTTTGACTTAAAAAAAACTCCTGCAATACACTATTATCTGTACGCGTGTTTTGGGTTGCAATGCACATGTGCCAGTTTGTTTTTGTGATCAATTTAAAAGCCAAATATATATGGCATAACACACGACGTGAATACTTGATTAGCTTCTCCAAGCCCCTCTGTCACCATGCCCGAAAACCTCGAATTTGTAGATTTTTTAGCATTATTCTTTTATCAGCCATTATTTCAACATGCTGCGAACGAATGGTAAAGGGTACATATACAACCCAGCCCGCACCATGTCACATATAACACATTCCAATATAGAACTATTCTTACAAAATATAAGAAAAGACGACAAAAACAGCAACAAAGAAACAATAGCAACAACAACATCAACAACAAGAACCCCCCACCCATATATTGTGTATATGTACTACAGTTTTCCATTGAAGTTTTCAGCCGTCTCACTTACCAAGGTGTCATTTGACAACATGTCATAAAGGATGAAAATTTCATTTAAAATGCAAATTGTCTTTTAAAATGTATCGTATTTAGCTAACATGATCATTACCTTTTGTATGGCCTCTGTCTCGTGAACCAAGATTGTGTCATTCGTGGGAACGCTTAATCATGCTCCAAGTTTCGCAGGGAACATGTCACTTAAAGTTAAGGGATATAATAGGAGGGTTGAAGACTTAAAGACATATCTATTGATTAGATGGTAGAGGCCTGATGCTTCGGCTGTGTTCAGGCCCACCGGGGTTTACCTGTTGGATTTCTTTGGCTCTGGTATTCAGTTTTATTTACTGTTGAGTCCTTATATTTGCTTTATCTCCTTTTTATATCTTGATTTATATGGTCTAGGAGATGATGCATTGATAAGTTAGGGGTCTTTAATGCAAACCAAACATCTACATCTGAACTAGGGGTGAGGTTGGCGCGCCGTGAAACCGGTTTAAGCCCTCCAGTAAAATATTTTTACTGATCGTCTAAGGTGGCGCTTCTTATATGGATCATTTGTGTTATTTCTGTCTTGTATTTTTATGCTTTTGTGCGCGTCTGTTTATTGATGTCTTGTGATCACCTGCTGGGAAAGGGCTGACCTCTTGGCTCTCGTCTGTAATGTCTACATGTAATTGTGAAGTTGTCACTTTCGCATTGGTATCCTGGGCCAGGTGGGGTGCTTGATTGTATTGATTCCTCATCTTTGCCATTTTTCTTACTTTGTAAGAGTATGGAAACATTCCCTTTTCCAAAATAGAGTTTGTTAGTTTGTGTTGATGCTTTACAAATACATATGTATGTCCTAGTCAACATAGTTTCAGTCATGTCAGAACGTTTCCCTGTCTTTCTGGGCTGTACCAGTTGATAAAATGTTTTGCTCAAGGAGACAACGCAGTCCCTTCGGTAAGTCTCAAACCAGCTACCACTCGATCTCAAGTCTACCACTCTACCACACTGAGTCACTGCATCCCTTTCAGAATAGAAATGCAACAAAACATGTTTTTTTAGGAACACATGTCTTTTTGCTGGGTCATATATGGGCCTTACTGTTTTAGGGATTGCGACCAGAAAGGCACAAACAACCCTGATCAGTTGCTGAGGTTAGCAAGATTAATCCTTTACATGTAACGTGTGTAGCTGTTATCCTTTTAGAGAGCGAAAAATAAATGCGCTGATAAAACAACATAATATAGGGCGAATATTTAGCCAGTATTAAGATATATATGTATTTAAACCCCTCCACCACCGATGTGTATGTCTGTGGCCGCCATCCGCTCTAATAATCATGTCAGAGACTTCGTTGTCCGCACATGTCCATTAGCTACCCGATACCTATACGACAAAGACCCTGGTCTGACAGGGTTGATACCCAGGTTGGTTTGAGTTCAGAGCGTAGATGTTATTCTGTTAGTTATATCATGCACTGGCTTGAGGCATATACAACAATTACATGGCATTTACCTCATTGTGCTCAAATGGATGCTAACAGCGATCACAGCCATGGGCTTTTGGGTATCATATCTCCATAAGGGATGCCATTCGCCCAAGCTGCTGTAATGTCGCGTCTATTACAGATGGGAATAACCACCCCCTTATCGTATTCGCTCTGTTGATGATGTCAGGGATTGAGTTACTGTCAACTGTAATTGTTCTGAGACAAACAGAGATTAATTTCCTAGGTCAAAGGTCGTGCCCTTTTGCTATTGCCGGTAATCAACGTTGATCCAGACCGAAACTGCTTTAATTCATACTGTTAGTGTTTGGCTCAATTCTATACTTTAATTTATGAATATTTTAATTTATTTAACAACTTACATTTAACTCGAATAAGTCAGGTACCTGTAACCTGCTGGACTAAGCATGTACCGAAAATACCATCCCGAAAATGACACAAGGGATACCGTATCATCCAGTCCCACGAATGCTGCTCATCATGTTACATGTTTTTTTTAACAATATCCGTTAAAATTTAACCTGATTCTGCGTATGAAATATCAACACGTACCTTGAAGAAAGGAATGCTTATACTATTACAATATCGTGTCGCAGACCAATTCATGATGGAGAGAGAGAGAGAGAGAGAGGCCAGAACAGAGATAAAGACACCCACACATTAAATGAGGACCACAGTTAAAGCAAAGCGACCAGCTCTGCCTTTGTCAGCGAGATGATAGCACAACCAGGACAAAAGCTATATCACAAAACCTGGACATAACACAATGGAACCAACAACAAACAATGATTTAATTGGAATCACCGCCTAAGAAGTGACAGCAGCCGCAGCCACTGAGGGAGGAGGTGCACTTAAATATATTTTCCCGACCGAATCGTCACCATTGATTCTGCTCGTGCTAAATAAAACGATATCGTTTAGCTTTTGCTTAAGCGCAAACGGTGAACCAGTTTGTAATTTTTTGAAATTTTTAATTTAGCTTTTGCTTGACCCCAAACGGTGAACCAGTTTGTAATTTTGAGAAATTTTTAAATTTGTTCACCTCTTGACCTCACCTCACTTATATGAGGATGTTATAATTTCTTTCAGCCGATATGTTTTATTGCCAGAGACAAATTCCACAATATAACATGTACATGCTATGATTATTTCAACTCGAAAGGACAGAGAAAGAAAATGCAGCATGACTAGTTAGATTTGGGTGACGTGTCTAGTATAACCTCTAGTTGTGTGGACTCTATTAGTAGAACAATTCAAACCAAGTGGCCATAATGATTCGTCCGAAGCAGAGGTGCATGGTTGGTTCGATCGTAGGTACTGGTCCATGGTCGTTGCTGTATTTGGATCTTTGTGTGTGTAAGAGGTAAGGTAGGGATCTTAATTGATGCGTTTTTGTCTGTCTTGTTTACTATGATATCGTATCTTTGAGAACGAGGGCTTTGTTTGTACATGTATTTGCTATTTTTGTGACTTTTTTTCGTGTGCTACTTTGTTTCTGTCTCGTGTTATAACAGGCTGGTGTGTGGTCTCTGTTCAAATTTACATTTTTTTCGAAAGACTGAAAATGGCGGACTTGGAAAACGTTGGAAACAACATGGATATCATGCGGCAGTCTGCACGCATATTTGTAAACCATATCGTGGTTTGTAGCAGTCTTCTTTAATTGCACGACGGTGGGCCAGGCCTCAGATTCAATGACGGCCCTGGCGTCAATCTTTCATCCATGGTAGTGGATGATACTTGCCTTTCGCTGGGCTCACTGTGGTTCAGCTTGAGGTTTTCTTTAGCTCTGACTATCTGTGAGTGGTGAGCCATTGTTTTTGTTTCTTTATGGTGTGTATTTCAATAAGAATATTTCTCTGTAATGATGCATTACTGTAGTTAGGAATCCTTCCTGCGATCTAAACAATTTTTGTGCTTTATAACACCAACAATCTAGGCGCCGAAGATTTGGTACATGTGTCAGTAAATTGCATATACGTCCCCGGTGGCTAAGGTTGCTGTCCGTTCTGAGGAGGTGGTTCAGTTGTTGTTGATTCACTGTTTAATGTTCCTCCCATTTGTTTGTGGGGGTTCTGTGTTTGGTCCTTGTTTTTGTATCCACCAAGTGTCACTTGTAATTTTGCAATCATCTCGACGAGGAAGGGAGCTGGTTGCTTTACTTTAATTGTCTTCCTGATGTCAGTGACTGTTAGTATTCTGTGGCTCTTCGTCACGGTGCCGTGGGTTAGTCTGCAGTGTGTGATTGTGGTATTTCATGATAATACTCACTTTTTGTGCTGAAGAACGGTCACAATGTATTTCGGCCAAATTTAAGCACGAATCTACCGAAATGGGACAAACTGCTTCACAGCGGAGCTACAGGGCTAACCTTTGGTCTGACCCTTTATCGCGTTCCCTTCTTCGTACGAACAAGCAAAATAGGCTCTGGTGAGGTTAGCCTGCGCAAACACAATAATGAAGACTCGGGCCAAATTTTAATCATATTTTCTAACTATAAGGCTTTCAATGCATGTTTAACGGATGACATTACGGATATGCGCTACAAACATTATTGCATCTTTTTGTGATATCAAAATGCTTTACATAAAATATTTCGCAATGCACTAGGGCAAATGCATGCTGGTGCAATAAGAACTTTATAGTATGATTTGTGCGTCTGTACCGGTGATAATCCACGAGCTCAAGCTCGTGGATTATCTTCCCGTACAGACGCACAAACCATAAAATAACTTGTGCAAATCTCATGAGTTAGCTCATTAATAAACAAATATATACATAATTTATACAAATATTATTGTATATGACACCCACAACCAAGAACGATGTTATTGATTTACTGGTTATCGCCTTATATGAATGGTTGGGGTATTTTATAAACATGGGTTAGTGTCGGTTCGCTGGGTAGTTTAAATGATTCGAGTTACGCTCCTTGATGTAATAAAATACAAACATGGTTTAGTATAGGCAGTCTTTAATAGAGTCTTTTCAGTTGGTGTTCGTTTGTGAATGGAGTAATGTAGTAAACTATTCAGTGCGGATGAAAAGGATTCACACTAGTACAGAAAAGTGGAATAGTGCAATAAAAAAAGGTGATAATTTAAGGTCAGTTTAGCCATTTTTGAGCAATTTCTTATTTTGTGTATTCGCCTTGGAAAAAAAATCTTAAAATTGTTCTCAAAGTTTCGCAATGAAAGGAGCAAAAACGTATATTCTTCAAGATATTGATATAATCTGGATATGTGTAGTAAGACGTTAATAAGTTCGGTTCCAGCTGTGACATTTTAATGGGAATTTCGACATTTTTGGGAAATTTAATGAAAAAGGTATATTTTGTGTTTTTACATAATGATATACATTTAGTACATGTATGTGTATCTAACGCCCACAGAATTTTTTTTTATCCCATTTCATTCTGGTGGATTTTCTTATGCATATTGATACAATAAGCATGAATTTGTCCATTTTGTATTTTAAGGAAACACAGGTCGAAAGTTCTTAACTTTAATATATTCCTGTTCCTAAAGATTGTTTTTACCTTTAAAAGTTAGCAAGCAGTACAGACCCTGATGAATTGTCGCATTATACACCATTTTATATAGGTCTTCACTGATTGCCAGGGTACATGTTTAGTTTACCTTATCCAAAAGGAAAAGGTTTAAGAAGAATTGGGTATCATTTTGGAGAAATAAATTAATGCTTCGAATTTTTGCAGACCGCGTTTCCCGCGAAAATATGTGATTTTTCTACAACAAAAATACAATAATTAATATTTTTTTTTTCTAAAAAACTTAACATGTTGAAATACTTGTGATAGTTCTTGAGGCAGAAACTGTATAAAATATGAAACCTATGTAAAATTGCACAGGTTTCATATTTTATACATTCCAAGCGGTTGTACGCCTTTAAATGTCCTGCTTTTTCTTAATTCATACTACTGGTATACTTGTCCGGGTGACATTCTCTAGGAGGGTCGTGTCAAACTATTGTCTCGTATTATCTCTGTATATTCATTCATTATTTTCGATCAGTTAACAATTATAGACATGCCTAAAGTATATTGCTGATAGTAAGTAAGTTAGTAACATTTGACATTATAATGAGCAGGGTTTTACAGATCATGACAAGAGGTTCAAGCAACGGATACTCAGATAAATTCATCCATTGATATATATTTCAATTTCGTGCTTGTTAAGGGTCGAACCACACTGATGACGATTTTTTTGCCAACCACCTCGAAACTTTTATGCATGTATGCTATTTGCAAGTTATCGGTCAAATTTGTTGTTCCCATGCAGCAAAATAAGGTAGTCTCGAAATGTTGGCCAATTCATAGATAAAGAATATATATATCGGCTTCCCACTGCTTCTACTATAATTAAGTGCCTTAAATCTGATCAATTTTGCTCGTAGATGATGCTAACCAACATATTTTTCAAACTATAAATGGTAATGAAAACAGACTGTCAATTAAAATGTGTAAGATTATATTAAGAGAGAAAACTTCTTACGGCCACTTGAGTCTTTTGAAGCGTCTGATGATCGAGACCATTGAATAATTCAGTTTGTTAGGGGAGATTTTGTCAAAAGAAACTTAAGTATTTAAAGTCAATATTGTGGAGCTGTACAAAGAATTAACACTGGTTTCGTTTACTTATACCAGGTCTATCAAATATATCAACAGAAAATACATTGAAGAGGTCTTGATCTTTTTTTTGTAAATTGCTTCTGGATCGGGTATATTGCACCCGTGCGCGTAGGCAACTTAGAACAGAGAGTGCAATGTATTTCGTATTTGAGGTTAATTTTTTAGAATTTAGATGTGTAATTATCCGTGTCATACACTTTAATTGGTCATAAATGACCACATCCATACTAAAATTTGACAAAATATATAAAATATTTTTATGTTGACCAGGTCAGCCTACGATTGCGTGGGAAGATAGTATGTGGAAAGTGACAGTGTGCAACAAAGGATTTGTGACCCAGCATAACCACTCGTTTCGCTTAAAATATAACGCGTGAAAATGCTTCCATTATATTAAGTCACGTGGTTTAAAGCCTGTTTGTCCGAATGTGAACAACAAACACATCGAATAACCAGCGAACCAATCTTATCAAAACAAGGTTTACTTCGTTGGTTGACGACTACTGGCTATGCATTTTCAATGGTTTTATTTTATTTTTGCACATGGTAAGCTTTACAGATTTACTCAATAGGAAGTAGCTAGCCCGCAGTTTGTCAGTTGGTTTGTGATATATGCCACACTATGTATTGTTTTCATTTGATTTCTAACTTATTACCATGTGCATACCTGAGCTACTGATGGAAATTGCCGGTGATTTTAGCCAAAGTGAAATGTGGTCACCTGCTGGGAAAGGACTAACCTCTCGGCTATTTTGTGTGTAGTGTTTTCTTGTGTTTTTGTCACTTTCCCATGCGGTGCCCTGGGTCAGGTGTGTTACTTGAGCATATCGATTACTGATTTTTGTCTTCTTCATTACTTTTTATTGAGGTTTATGAGAAATGAATTGATACCGTCACCCCTGCAGAGTGCCTCTTCAATGACTGTCGAAGTACTTTGGTATTTTATCGTTCATAAGTTACATTGCCATGAAGTATACTGTATAGATATAAAACAGCATGCCGACTAAATCAACCATAAGACCACCTCTCCAGAAAGCAGATAAAAGGATGCAAATTGTTTACTCCTCAAAACAGTAGCTCACATATAGGCCTCCCAAGCAAGCACACATTATCGGACCACTGGCGATAACCGCTGGCGGGCCGATGGTGACCCACTTCTACACTTATGTGCCAAATTAATGTTCACAAACTAAAGAAAGCCTAAATTTAAGGGGAAATTTAGACATTCATTTCTTCTTCATTTTAATTTTATTCATAATACGGACTTGGCAAATACATATATGGGAATATATAAGGTAGCCTTCAAATATTTACAATATAATTAACTTGTTCACTGTTTTGCATATCGTTGCTAAGCAACCAATAAAAAAAATAGCTAAAAAGCCACTAGTATGCTGATTTTGGTGGTTGCCATGGTTACAATAAATGAATTTCTGATGCTCGTTTTAATTTTATTCCAAGACAAAATATTTTTCTATATATTAACCATCACAAATTTATTTGCTAGTCTTTCTTTTATAGCTAAACAATATTAAACGCAAAAATGTAAATGAAATCTGTCAAGCTTCAAAATTCCTAAAATGGGGGTGTGGAAGATAAATATTAATAATTACGCAAGTTTAAAAGTCATATGTACTTCAAATTATACCTAAGACTTTAAAACAAATATAATCTGATAATAAAATGTCTTTAAAAAGTTAGATTAATGCAATCAAAATGATGTTGTCATGGAAACAAGGATGCAGTATTTTTTATATTCACTCTAATATTCAGCCTTTTCGTGATCAATTTTATAAAAAATGTTGATTTTTTCTACTTTGTTATTGATAGAAATTGCAATAAATCCACACATAAAGACATCAATAAGTCCTACATGTTATAGCAAAAACTCAAGTAATTATTAATGTCTGATTGCCATGGCAATTGTTTTAATGAACTAGATAGGGCAAATTTGGTCATTTTTGTCTTGTTGCTAGGCAACCACCTCCAGTATGGAGTAAAATTTTCTGAACATTTGTAATGATAGAGAGCATAATGATGTATCCAAACATAAGCCTTATTACTGCTGTAAATCTTTACTTTTAAATTTAAAGTATTATAAGTGTTGAAATTAAACATTATTTTTTGCCTTGAAATTCACTTTGTGAACTTTAATTTGGCACCTGACTGTAGATGTTTACTGGGTCGTCGCAAATTAATCTGATTGTGTGGCATGCGAACAGACTGGAAGGTAATATTATGTCAGCCGATCATTAGGAAATAAAACAGCAAAATTTGCTACATTCAAATTTCATTTTTCTATGTAGTCTCTGTAGCTGAACAAACTGGTGTGAGTCTTACTTGGTTACAAGCCCTGACGATGTCGCTATAAGAATGGCTGTGCATACAAAATTTTGGCAAACCATATGTACTGTGCTTCTCTTGTTGACAAAAAGTAAGTGAGTATGATCAGGAAATACCACAATCACAAACTGCAGACCAACACACGTACCGTGAGTAAGAGCTACATGACATTTACAGTAACAAGACATCCAAAAGACAATACAAGTAAAGCAACCAGGCCTCTCTTCCTCGTCTAGATGATTGCAAAACTAGAAAGGACATAAAGTAATGCATACTAAAGCAAATACAAACACAGAACCCCCACAAACAATGGGAGGTACATATAAAAAATAAAGCATCAACAACAGAATTACAACCTAAGCACGGACAGCAGCCTTAGCTACCGGGGGGCGGGGGGGGGGGGGCTAAATGCATTTTACTGGCGCCAAAATCTTCGCCCTAGATTATGTTGTTGTTAATACACAAATCAAATTAACACACTATAATGAAACAAAGAAAATGACTCATGACTCACAGATAATCAGAGCTAAAGAAAACCTGAAGTTGAGCTACGGTGGTCCCATTCTTGAGCGATCCGTTCAATTGCTTCTGTGTCTATATACTGACAGATTTATGCCTAAATTGATCCCTATCGAATTTAGGGTTGATGGGTAGTAATTTACAATTTCATTCAACTTTTAAAAGTACGTTCTGTAAGCAAAGAGTGCTACAGCTGATCAGACGTCGCAGCATTCTGCGGCTTCTGATCTTGTTCTGCACTGTTTGCCGATGTCCCATAAAATAAACGCCAGGCTTACATTGGTTAAAACAATCGCGAAATGCGATTTTTCTTACTTTTCCTATTTACTAGTATTTTAATACCAACACCTACCTATTAATCAGCAAAATGCGACATTGGCGGCGACATTCGAACTGGAGGGTTTGCGTGTTTACCTCACAGTTTTTACATGTATGAGTTTTCCAGTTCTTCATATTGTAGTCAGTAAATTGAGCGGGTAATGAGTTGCAATAAAATGGGATGGGCAACAGAAATAAGACATTATCGCAGATTTCAACAATAAACTCCGACGCAGTCAATTTGTACGTGAGTGCAAGGGCTCGCCCCGGCGTCTGTGATCACTCATTTAAGTTTAACTCACATCGAGGCCAAAGTGAACCATTTGTACCGATACAATTTAAAACGTCTATGGTAGAACAGTCATATTTATCTGAAGTCTCACAATGGCTTAACTTGGACCAGGCACTTTCAAAGTGGTGTGTATACATGTCATTCACTTACGGCATCTAGCTTTATGTTAGCAACAACATGCACGTACCAATAGCCTGTCGTTTTACTGGTTACACAGCCCTTTAAAAGGACGTACTGTCAATTACAATGTAACTTTTTTAAAGTTGGCTTTTTACCTAAAATTCTAGTGACAACACTGTGTGTGTTAAGTTATGTTAACACCAAAGGCACAGAACAGCTGCACACACACACGCTGTTTGATCAGTGCATTTTATGGTCGTAATTCGGAAAATATTATTATCAAATTTCTTGCTCTCAACTTGCGAGCAAATAACCAACTCCCTAGCAAGTCTCGGTCACAGCATCTTGGCTACAGTATGCCCTGGTCGCATACATGTACCCCGAATGTTGGTTTTCTGACGATTAGGCTCAAATAAAAAAACAGTATTGCTGTCCTGGTCAGCATCAAAACGATCGGGCCATTGTTTCTAGGGATGGCGGAAAACCTGTGAGATCATTATTTGCACGTTGCGGATCAAACAGCAAGCGTCTGATAATTCGCTTAAAAATTATATTTCACTTACTATCTGGTTAACTCATCATTCTTAGGTAGATAAGTATAATTGAGGGATACGACCCAGAAAATATGAAATATTCCGCGTATGCATTAAAAAACGGTGCAGATTGAAGTGTGCATGTTCAAATAATGAACATTAGGAATATGAAATTTGGTATTTATCGCCTTGGCGAGCAAGGAAGGCTCAGGCGAGCCTGCACAAATGCGCAGGCTCGCCTGAGCCTTCGCTTCTCGCATAAACAAAGTATGGAAGAAGATTAAACCCACGATATCTAGCCCCGCTGGTTACGTCAGTAAGGACTTTTATTATGTTGATGTTTTTTTATATTCTGGGCCTACTGGAATATTGGGTTCTGACGGAAAGCAGAATACCACTTAGGTGTGAGGAATGTTACTCTTTCCATTAGTTAGGGCGTGAGGATTGTTGCACTAGTTGCATTAGTTATCATGAATAGACTCAATAAAACCGAGTCTGATGTTTTTTAATATTATTGTTGTAGGTTCTCTCCAGGCCCTATAACTGAAGGGTCCACTTTTCCAGATTATTTTACGTATATGCAATAAGTACCAGAACCACATTTTCTGGTCTAGGTTCTTTTTGTCTAGAATGAACCGAAAACAAAAACTGTTTTATGCATATTTTACTTGTCTTCGTGTTAAAAAATAAGTAAGTTTCACTATGTTGGTACCTATCGTATAAGCGAACAATGACAATTCGGATGAGTCTACTCAATTTCATCAGATCCATTACTGCTTGCATACAATGTACACATAGTAAGGAAGAAGGCAAAGATTAGGAATCGATACAATCATCAGGACACAATATGGGAAAGTGACAAAAACACAAGAAAACATCACACACAAGCGAACCAAGAGGTCAGCCCTTTCCCAGCAGGTGACCACAAGGCTGTTTGACAATGATACAGACAAACACGAAACACAAATAATAACAATAATCCACAAACGAAGCTCCGCCATGGAACGTTCAGTAAGAAAATTACTGCCAGGGCTTAAAATGTTTGAAAGTATGAAAGGCTCAGACAAATAGTTTGTGTTGGCCCAGAAAAGGGTCCCCAGCGCTGTTGATACATTTGCCAAAATTTAATATGACCAAATAACAAAATACGATTAAATGGCAAATTAGAAAGATAGAGAATACACATTATAAACACGCCGTCGGGATAGAGTCGAGTCAACGTTGTCGATTTTGAATTCAAGCTTTCAAACCAACGATTCAAATTGACTGTCTTCAATTTTAAACTTTTTAACACACCCTTCTTGTCGGATAAAAATCGTATTTAAGTCTGAATCACTACATTCCGTGTGATTATAAATCACATGTCGGCTTAGTCAAGTAAAACGAAAATCATATAAATTCAAAAATTATCCACCTTAACTACATTAAGGTAAAAATATGCTAATTATATTTAATTTGGATTATTTTAAAAGCCCATATACCTTTTGTTTGGATTTTATACGAACTATTTATTCAATGTTCGTTCAATATATTGTAGGCCCTCTTATTGTTGCCTTGAATGGTACTACATGTACGGCTAATAAATTAGCCATATTGGCCAATATATGAGATTTTGATAATTATCCCACGCAATAATTGCCCCTTCTGACGCATCCAGCGTGACAAGAGGTCTTCATTTTTGGTCTGTCTTCACCTACATCCATGCTTTGTGTACTCGAGCAGCAAAAGCTCTGACTCGCGCAGACTCGCCTGAGCCTTCGTTGCTCGCAGATGCTTCAAGTGCCAATATCTTTTTAGCTGCTTCATTTCATTAAAAGAAACAAGACAATACAGTTTGTGTATGGCTCCGAATCATGTTAGCGTTGTCTGATCAGGATCAGCTAACCCGTGCCCTGTTCGATCGAGTGATGAGAAGGTTCAGATCTATAGAGGGAGCCAAATATAATGATGGCACCGCCGTTTAAATGAGGGTATTTCATGGAAGGAATGACGCAATAACGCGCGACGAATACTTTTTGCACCCTTGCACGGAATGAAAAGAGGCTAAACTGAAATTCCCATTTAAAAAGTCGGTATAAAGTCGATAACCTTGTTGCGGATAGTTTCCTCTAGAAAGCATTATTCTCAAAACCAGTTTATTCTTGAAGAAAGAATAACTGTAGACTGATAAATAAGGTCATATTGAGCCTGGTGGTACATGTAACTGGGTACCAGTTTAGTCACTGGATACCCTATCAACGTCGTATGGTCACAGTTTTGTAGTGTCCGACTGGTCCATTGTATAGATGGTGTAATATTTTCACCTGGTGGAAAACATTGACAGTTTTCTATGTTCGGTCACCTAACAAATTGGTATACAATACATGACATAATGTAATAGATTTTCTGTCACAGGTCGCAGTGTCCGACTGGTCTATTGTATAAACGGTGTAATATTTACACCTAGTGGAAAACAGTGAGTCACCAAATGCAAACCAGTGGCACACAGTAAAGACTTTGCTTCATATATCGCTTCCGTAGACAATGAATGTGGTACATACTCTATAGATGAGTAACACATATTAGTAGTTGACAGCAGTTTGAAAACAACAACTACAATAAAACAACAGCAAATATCAACATTGTTACACCGCGTATACTGGATTATACGATATGTAGGAACTCTTGTCATATTCACCAAAAAATACAATCTCCACACATATAATACATGTACTAGCTTTTATAAGTACAGCCTGCTTTTCGACCCGTCGTCATTTAAACACAAGAACGTTCGTCCGTCCGTCCGTAAATAGGTTATGTAGAGCCGGCATAGTGATTTCGGCATTTTTCACTCTGGAATCATTACTACCATTACATTTGTAAAACACAAATGTTTTCCCATTTAAACATAAAAAGATGTTACTACACAATAGTAAACATTGGAAATCATACACCCCACCTAGATTCTTTTATGACGTCAACAATTATTCGAAACCTTTTACTGCCTCTAAGAGATGAGAGAAGACAGCATTTAAGCCATATCATATGAAAAAGGAAGATCAAAGAGACATAACGTCGGCATACACTTAGCTAGAACAGAATTCTAGTGGTTGCATGCTCCGAACATCCATATAATGCACTACTTTGCGCATGTGAAAAGTGGTTTCCAACAAAATTCCGCGATTACACAGGCTTGTTCGAGTCTTTGCTGTTGGCCTTCTAGATTAGGACAGGGTTAATAAATTGCAGTTAATACTTTGTGAGTTTATTGTCATCTCAACAATGGAGCTTTTGTAAATGAGTTAGCATGCAAATTGTTTTCTCAGAGTTCACCATTATTTTCTTCTTAATAACTTGAAATAAAATAAGTGATAACATCTAAGTTGGCCCATTTTCCCCTTACTAAGAGGACATGCAAGAGGCTGGTCTTGATTGTTTGTGATAACGAGTACCCATTCAAGGGAGATAAATAATTTTGGTGATATTTATTACACTGGTACCCAAATAGTCTAGAACCCTCCAGTAGACCTATGCAGATAAGAATCTGACGAAATATGGTGTGAAGTAAATAAGAATACAAAGATCAGAAATCGACACAATCAAGTACCTGAGACACTATATGGCAAAGTGACAAAAAGCAAGGAAATATCACACACAAGAGGGTCAATAGGTCAGCTCTTTCCCAGCAGGTGATCATAAGGCTGCAAGGAACAGACAAGCATTATTATAATATAGACAAACGTGAAACATATTAAGCAAAAAGGATCCACAAAAGAACGGGGATAATAATTCTTGATTATATTTAAATAAAGATAGTAAGTGAGTATGATCAGGAAATACCACAATCACAAACCGCAGATAACCCCATGGCACCGCGAGGAAGAGCCCCTCAACCATCACGAGACACCAGGAAGACAAACTAAGCAAAGCAACCACTTCTCTCTTCCCCATCAAGATGATTATAATACTAGAATGGACATAAAGTAACGTACAACAAATCATAGAACAATTACAGACTCCCACAATGGGAGTAACAATAAACAAAAAGTCAACAACAACAGAACCACCGCCTTAGAACGGAAAGCAGCCTAAGCCACCGGGGGGGGGGGGGGGGGGGGGGGGCTTAAATGCATTTTACTGGTACCAAATCTTCGCCCTAGATTCTGCTGTTGTTGGAGTACAAGAAATGTTCAGCTCGCATGGAGGCCATCTAACTAATACAATGTATCATCATGGAGAAACACTCTAATCAAATCAACACACCATGATGAAACAAAGAAAAGGGCTCATGAATTACAGATAGCCAGAGCTAAAGAAAACTCCAAGTTGAGCCACGGTGGGTCCAGCTACAGATAAGCATCAGGCACCAACCGCTCGATTTAAGCTTTACGTCAGAGCCGTCATAGAGTCTGAGGCCTGACCCACCGTCGTGCAATTAAAGAGGAAACCATTGCTATAAACCGTGATGGGTTTAAAACTAGGCATGCAGACTGTCGCATGATATCCAAGTTATATCCAACTCTTATATAACGTTTTACTATCTTTTTGAATTGATTACTAAAATTAGGTTTTCCAACAATTCGTTTGCATTTATAAACTAAATCACTATGAAATATAAGTTCTGATATGCCCTGTTGCAGGAGAGTTTTTAATCCAATGTTGTATTTAACAATTAACTTTGAGTGTCTGTGGTAGAATTTAGAAAATGCTTTTCGAATTTTATGATATCTATAATTTTGTTTTAATAATTTAGTGGTTAAAAATAAGTTTCTGTTGTCGAAGTCATCAACATTAGAACACACTCTAGCAAAACGAATAAGCTGAGAAATATATACACCATAGGAATGAGAGCGAGGAACATCTCCATCAAGGAATGGGAAATTTAGTTAAGAATGCAATACAGAGTAAGGGTATTCATTTTTCCCAAATCTGACTTTAGTTCAGTGAAAAAACACACACTAAAGCAACATCATCGCGACTGCAACGTACGCTAAGTTTTGCATGTAACATGAAATTCCTTTGGCTACGCAATAAATCAGCCAACAATATAGTGTCCTTTGCCTGTTGTCGCATTGAAACGATAACAACAAGCCAGTTTAGTACCATGGTATGGCTAGAGGAGGGTACCAGACTATTTTTCTTTTTGGATAAGGGGCTTCTAGTTTTTGGAAAGAAGTTGGTCGATTCCGGGGATTTCTTTTACAGAAAGGGACCCTATTGGAAATAATTCCTACTTGTTTATTTAGTCGCCTTTTGACGTGCGTAAATGTCATATCATTCTGGCTACAGATAATCAGGACCTACTTCTGATTATGTGAGAGAAGGTTTGGAAATGAGGCCCTAGGGGGTACCCGTTCTCTTGATGCCCTGGAATGAATAGGCTTGTTTCCCTGCTCCACAAAAATAAAAATAGCATATTTTGTTGTATTACCGTTTCCTTAGCTTCATTCCATGCTCTACTCAAATTTGGTTCTGGATAACTTCAGAAACTTTCCGATTGCTTCTCTGTGATGATACATTGCAATAGTAAGGAAGCCTCATTGCAAGCTTAACATGTTTTGCATTTGGACGATATTTAAGAAATATATCAGCTCCAGCAGTGAATTGTTGAGTAATAATTCACTGTTTGAAGGTCAGTTGTAAAGAAGATCAAATCACGAGCGCGTAGCGCGAGTGATTTATCGTCGCACAACTGACCGACAAACAGTGAATTATTACTCAACAATTCACGCACTGGAGCTGATCTATTTCGATTCTAACACAGAGTTAACGACGAAAACACATTCGAAGTCTTCAGCTTCTTCCAACTTTCCGCCATTGCACTGAAGAACTCCCGCCAATTCTTAGACTACGTCACATACCTTTACATGTAATTGTAACGTCTTTCAAGCGTAAAAACGACGTTACACCGTCTTACGCCATGAGTGACGTCATTTTCTAGTGACGTCAGCTATCACACACTTTAGCAGTGAATTATTGTGCGATATATCACAGTTTGTTACCGTTGGCTCTATAGGCGAGGTGTGTTAGAATTAAACATAAATAATGTTTATTTTGACAATATGGTAACCTCTGATACCGAAGCCGTATTTTAAACTTGCCTTAATCAATTTCTAATGATATTGTTTCTACCAAAATTTATGATAAACGTGACGACTTTGATTTTTTAATTGTCAATTTCCCATTTTAGATGGTGGTGCTCTTCGCTCTACAATTTATGGAGTCTATATCTCTTAACTCATTCGTTTTGCTAGAGCATCTAGCCATGTTGCTGACTTCAACACTCGCAATAAATTGTTAACTCAGAAACTTCTTTACCAAGGCTATCAGTACCATAAACTTTGCAAAACCTTTTCTAAATTTTATAGATGATACTATGATTTGGTATCTAAATTCCAAATTGGACTTAAAATTCTCTTACGCCAAGGACTTTCGGAACCTGAATTCTATGGTGACTTGGAGTACGAATCGAAGAAGTTTGTTGGCTCTAATAATGTTACAGCGCAGTTCATATTATGAAAAGATTGGCTGTAACATTAATGTATTGCAACAGACTGCATGCTTAGTGGTCAACCCTACCACGGTTGGCAACTTTGCTTTCCTCTTTAATTGCACGCCGGTGGGTTGGACTTCAGACTCTATGACGGTTCCAACTTAAAGACTTATCTATTGATTAGAAGGTAGGGTCCTGATGCTTTGGTTGTTGTCAGGCCCACCGGGGTTAACCTGTTGGATTTCTTTTGCTCCGCTATTCAGTTTTATTTACTGTTGAGTCCTTATCTTTGCTTTATCTCCTTTTGATATCTTGATTTATATATTCTAGGCGATGATGCATTGATAAGTTAGGGGTTTTTCATGCAAACCAAACATCTAAGTGTCTTGATTTACATCTGTACTAAGGATGAGGTTGGCGCGCCGTGAAACCAGTTAAGCCCTCCAGTAAAATATTTTTACTGACTATTCCAAGGCGGTGCTTATTTTGTCGATCATCTATGTTATTTCTGTCTTGTTTTTGTGATGCTTTCGTGCGCGTCTGTTTGTTGATGCCTTGTGGTCAACTGCTGGGAAAGGGTTGACCTCTTGGCTCTCGTTTATGATGTCTAATGTTGACGTTGTCACTTTTCCATTGGTATCCTGGGTCAGGTGTGGTGCTTGATTGTATTGATTCCTGATCTTTGCCCTCTTTCTTACTTATGAATGACCAATTTTATTTCACCACTTAATAGATACATAGCTACAACATCTGATTGCATTAAATTTAAGTCTCGTTGAATCTCTTCCTAAAACCGATGGTCAAAGGTTGTGAATTTCGAAAATGTATGCAAACTTTGAACTTGTGTTCTTGTTCAAAAGTCATTCCATTATAGTTTGATACAGTATTTCTATACAACTTCATACAAATTAATGCATACTAATGTATATAAATATAAATAGTAATCAGCTAAAACCACCCCTGAATAAGTCAATTAATGACGCTGAAAGGAATAAAAATGAAATATGAAACACAAAATCTGTCGATAAAACGATTACAAAAAGTCACAATGTTGAATAGCAAAGATATAAAAACCCTGATTAATATTCATTTACAAAACGATTTTACCAGGCAGACATAAATAAGAAGGTATGATGCTACGATGTAACACCTTACTAGCAAGCGTAAGTAAACATATGACTTGGAGATGTTTAACTAGAATTATACATTATTACTAACAACACAGGTGCAATGTATTGTTTTTTGTGCGATTATAAGCACAGTTTGTAATGTCTTATTGTGAAGTTGTCACTTTCCCATTGGTATCCTGGGCCAGGTGTGGTGCTTGATTGTATCTATTCCGGATCTTTGCTCTCTTTCTTACTTTGTGTTTTAACAACAACATCATCTAGAAAGAAGATTTGGTGCAAGTAAATGCATCAATGCTCCCCAAGTGGCTGAGGCTGCTCTTCGTTCTATGATGGCGGTTCTGTTGTTGTCGATACGCTGTTGAAGTTGCTCCCATTGTGGGGTTCTATGTTTGTTCCATATTTTGTTGTGCATTGTTTTGTGTCCTTTCTAGTTTTGCAATCATATTAATGGGGACGAGAGAGCTAGTTGCGTTACTTTGTTTATCTTCCTGGTGTCTTGTGGTTGTTATTGTTCTGTGGCTCTTCCTCACGTTGCCGTTGGCTGGTCTGCAGTCTCTCTCTCTCTCTCTCTCTCTCTCTCTCTCTCTCTCTCTCTCTCTCTGTCTCTGTCCTCTCAGTAATGCAATACTTCGTGGAGACGAGTACACCCATCAATTTAAATATGTTAAGAAATTGTTTAAATCACATCCTCTTATGCTATGGGACAAATGAATACATATCCGTGCACTTTAACTAAACGCGTCAAAGAATCTGATCTGATTACATTCGTAAATCTTAATTATTTGCAGCTTAACATTTCGTCCCATTGTAACTCTCTAAAGCTTAAGAAAATATTTAGGATGAGACGATGACACCAAGTGACGGCCATGTTCTCAAAATACACTTTATCAATCCATGCAGAGAAATTGTCATTTAGAAAAAAAGGATGTCGGGTAAGACTATGATGAGATGTCGCAAGGTATGGTACTTCATCAAGGCATGAACTGGTTGCCATCGTCAAAGTATGTAAGGGTGCAAAGATCAGGAATCGATACATTGAAGTACCACATCTGACTCAGGATACCATTGGGATAGTGACAAACTCACAGTTTAACACCACAAACGAGAGCCAAGAGGTCAGCCATTTCACAGCAGGTGACCACAAGGCACATATAAACAGACGTGCACAAAGGCATAGCAAACACAGGACAGAAAAAAAATCCACAAAAAGAAGTACCGCCTTGGAACGGTCAGTAAAATATTTTACTAGAGGGCTTAAACCAGTTTCACGGCGCCAACCTCACCCTTAATTCAGATGTGGCTGAAGACACATAGATATTTGGTTCGCATGAACGACCCCTAACTTATCAATGCATCATCTCCTAGAACCTTGAATTAGCAAATGAAATACTTTGAAGCTTCTATATGTACCAACATGCTCTCACAATTAACCCTTTGTATTCTCTAAACCCCTAAAAAGAATACCTGTTAGATGGAGGCAGATATTGAGCGATCATATCTATCATATATAAATGTGACATTGTCATTGAAGAAGATGGACATTTGTGTCCCTTCCCACTACAAACCCCCACGTCCACCCACAACATTCTCTGTTCGCCCTCCACACACATAATCAGCTGCTTGTGAATAATGTATTAAACATATCATAGTAGGCCCTTTTTGCCGCTTACAAAACCACCTGAATGTTCTAAGATATGTGTGATATATATATTGAGGTGTAAATGCAGTTACAGTAATTAGGAAATCACTTAGTTCGTCTGTTCGGTCTACACTTTTTTGCCTCCAATATCTTCCCAACCATATTCGCTAGGATTTTGATATTTCAAATGATCATTCCCAAGAAAGCAACTCAATTTAGATAATGTATGTCACCGATACTTAATGTTTAATAATGTTTACTTAATACTAAGTTCACAAAGCAGAAAAAGCTACATAAATCAATCTGATCATTACGATCGTATATAGATCTACGTAGGTCATGCAAATATGCAGGACATACGATAACTACAACTACAAGCAAGGTTTTCAAAGCAATCAGTATAAAACAATCAGAGGAACAACATACATGTAATTTGATATTATTGAAGGCCCCAAAATGATTAAGTTCTTAACCTAGAAAAAATTAAAAGAAATCTGAGACTAACATAAAAACAGAGGAATATAGAAGAATCTACAATTTTTTTTAAAACAATCAGTATAAAACTAGTTTTTTTTTGTAGAAGTGGAGTTGATATTTTACTGACCGTTCCAAGGCGGTACTTCTTTTGTGGATATTTTATGTTTTTTCTGTCTTTTGTTTGCCATGCCTTTGTGCTCGTCTGTTTATTTGTGCCTTGTGGCCACCTGCTGGGAAAGGGCTGACCTCACTTTCCCATTGGTATCCTGGATCAGGTGTGGTACTTGATTTTATCGATTCCTGATCTTTGCACCCTTACTTTCTTTGCGCTAACAAGGTACCTCATGTATATTGACATTGATTGTCATTGAAGGCTAAAACTGTCAAAATCCACAATGAACTATAAGTGGCAAAAACAAACGAAAGATTACGTAAAAATCTCATACACATATTCAGACCGTGATTAAAGCGCGTGCAAAGATACAAACTATCTATACAGTAAAACCTGTTTGAAACGGTCACTTTAAAATAGACCAAAAATTTGTTTTCAAGACCAATTGTCGCTTAATGCAGGTCAGAAGTATTGTAGAATGCTCCAAGGAGAGCATTCTGCAATGCTTTTGACCTTCATTTAGCTACCATTAAGATCTTTGTTTTGTCTAATTTTCAGTGGCCGCTTAAGACATGTTTTACTGTATTTAACTGTTGTGAGGAGTTATGCACACAAGCAACATGTGCCCCATGTATATAGACATTGATAGCACTGAAGGCCGAAAAATGTCTAAGTTCAAAAAAGCAAGTGAGTATGATCAGGAAATACCACAATCACATACGGCATACCAACCCACGACACCATGAGAAAGAGTCACAGAACAATAACAATCACAAGACACCATGCAGACAAAATAAGTAAAGCAACCAGTTCTCTGTTCCCGATCAAGATGATTGCAAAACTAGAAAGGACAAAAACAGTGTACAATCAAAAACATGGAATGAACATAGAGCCCCACAACTTGAGCAACAATCAACAACGAATCAACAACAACAGAACCACCGCCTTTGAATGGACAGCAGCCTAATCCACTGGGGAAGGGGGTGCCGTATGTTAGTCTGCAATGTGTGATTGTGGTATTTCTGATTATACTCACTTGCTTTTTTGAACTTAGACATTTTTTGACCTTCAGTGTTATCAATGTTTATATTAATGGGGCACAGCGAAATGGCAAACTTATTTTCTAGCATGTGTTTTTGCTGTAGTTAAATTTAGTATTGTTCCTTGATACAGGTCCCTTTTCTTTTGAAACCACGTGTCCTTGCACTTAAACATCCGTCCACTCATTTAAATCCATCAATATTGTATGAAATAGATGCATTGATTTTAGCTTGTAAAATCGGATGATCGATTTCTGGATTAAAAGAATTACTAGAATGTGACATGTACCGAGTTCTTTGGAACACAACATGAGCCATCTGACATGAAAATCCGTCTTTGGGTCTGCAGAAAAGTATGACCAAAACCATATGCTTAGCTTCATAAACAACATATAGCTTTTTAAAATTCTATAAACATATCAAACTGATTATATTTATACTATTTTATCTGACTACAATCATGGTGTTGACGAGGCTTGCATCTGTTTATCGCTTATAATAGAGGAAGGTTCTCACTGTGTTGCACATTAGGCTTCCATTCTAAACAGAACCTTCCTTTATATGAGCCTTGTAGTGAGAAAAACATTTTTACATTATATGTGCCTTTGTTATTCGTTCATGATGGCTGAACTTACTACTTGCATTAAGTTAATATTCTGGCTTGTTGATGAAGTTGGGTAGGCTGGTTTGACTTGTGCTTGCAAATCATGAACAAAGTTTTCCCGCGAAGAGCTCAACTGTGCCACGAGGTCAATGGCCATTTGTTTTGCAAACTTGTCCTTTTCAAATAATCGCTCACAAGTTCATATACAGCCATCTAGTTGGTCTAGATGTCCAGTAGATTGGTAGTATTAGCTTATCAGCAACAAGAGAAATGGTAGAAACAATTATGTAAAATTACTATATACAATATTCACTGTATGTAAACTGAAATAAACACCCTGTATCCGTTCTTCCTAGCTCTCGCCATATAAACATGAATAACAGCACTCGTGCGTAACCAGTTGTCGGAAAAATGGGTGTATTTAGGTACATGTACACGTTTCGATTTATATTGTTAGCGATACAGACAATACACATTCGAACAAGGTAAGAAAAGCCATTTTATCTATTTTATTCAGTCTTATTCCATGACTTTAACGGTTTCCTGCTTTGCATTTTGCTTTGTTAAAAAACGACTTGCTCACAATCAGAGCCGTTCTGTGCCGAAAACGAGCTTAGATGCCAGTTTGCATGGTTTTAGTGGAATTTGCAATCACATGTGTACATGATTACATGGTTGTAACTGTAACAGTTACTATGATCTATGGAAAAATGAATTTTAATAGGTAGGCCCTCGCAATTACAGCTGTACCAACAACTTTCACATCACAATTTCCGACAACTGGTTACGCACGCGTGCTGTAATTCATATGTATAAGGTGAGAGCTAGGAGGAACGGGTACAGGATGTTTATTTCAGTTTACTTACTGTGATATTACATAAACAAAACATGTTTAGCTCGCATCAAACCTATATACTGGTAGGTGTACTGCTTAAGCTTAAAATCATTAACGGAATATGGTTGTTTGAAATAAAATGCACTTCAAATGAAAAAGTAATGTAGTAAAAAAATAACAAAATACCAAAAATGAAGATTTGTTTTCGACAGATCAGGCTTATATTTCAAAAGAAATTCAAAATCAGTGTCAAGTGCTTTCATTCAAGGTAAAAAAATTACAAGTCCCGCACCTGTGAATCTGGAAAATTCTTGTTCTTTTCTTAACTTTCCTTGTTATCCAGGTAAATCTCAATTTAAAGAAATTAAAATTATTTGATTCGCCTGGTACTTGGAAAAGGGCAAGTTTTCGAAATAATTGACAACTTAACAGATCTCAGCAGACTTAGGCCTGTACATGCTTGCAATCTTGATAGTTTGTTGTATGTTTGCTAAAATGACCACGCATTTGTGAACAGAAATAAAAAAGAAACATAATCAGATAGCTCCATGTAAAAAAATAGCATGCATTTCCAATTGGTTCGAAAACCTTTTTTGCAAAGGCTCGTCCTATCATTGATATGATTTATAAAGACGATTTAATAGAAATTCGTTATCAATGTGAAAATTATAATTTCATGCTAGTATCTTTTGAATTACTTTACATTCATTATAGCCAGATATCTGGATATTATAATAAATATGTTGACGAACTGACAAGTAATTCTTATGAATAGATGGTGTCGTGATAGGGGTATTACTCCTGGAAGCGACAATCACGACTACTGAAGATGACATATTTTGTTTTGTGTATCCTTCTGTATTTTGCCAAAAAGAAGGCATGATATTTCATATGAATCATCTGGCAGACAATTCACATGAAAGATCAAGCCTCAGTTGTTTTATGAGAAATGCGATACTGTTAATATTGTCTTCCGTTGGAAGTTTAAGGTGGTCCTTTTTAGGTAATCATGTCATGAGTATAAAAATGTTAAGGGCTAAGCATTGGTGGTTCATTACCATATCGTAGTTTCATATATAAGTGACACAGTGTTCCTACCTGTCACGGAAGTAAACTATACTTTTTTAATAAAAAGAAATTAAGTATGGCCAGGCAATCATACTCACAGACCGCAGACCTACCCATGCCACCTCAAGGAAGAGACACAGTTCACATTACACCGATAACCACATGACAGCAAGAGCACACTTAAGTAATACAATCATCACTCTCTTCCCCGGCTATAAATATGCAAGTAAAGAAGAAAGCAAAGATCATGAATCGATACAATCAAGCACTACACCCGACCCAGAACACCACATTGGAAAATGACAAAACCACAAAAACATCACATACAAGAGAGCCAAGAGGCCAGCCCTTTCCCAGTAGCTGACCACAAGGCTGCAATGAACAGATAAGACAGCATGACACACACGAAACATAAATAACTAAAAGTATCCACAAAAAGAACCGCCTTGGAACGGTCAGTAAAATATTAACTGGAGGGCTCAAACTAGTTTTATGGTACCAACCTCACCCTTATTACTGATGTGGATCAAGACAAATAGATGTTTGGTTTGCATGCAAGATCCCTAACTTATCGATGTTTGGTTCGCATGCAAGATCCCTTACTTATCGATGTTTGGTTTGCAAAACTAGAAAGGACACTAGGAACGACATCACAAATTTAGGACCAACACAAAAATGCACACTAAATGGGAGCAACAACAAACAATAAATAAACAATAACAGAATCACCCGCCACCTCAGATTGGACAACATCCGAGGTGGGAGAGGGACTAGAGGCTTAAGTATATTATTTGTCTTGATGAAACATAGAATGTAGTTCTGTCAAATGTGTGACTTGAAAAATATGGCTCTTTTTTATCATTTGTTCTTAATAAAAGGGACTCAAATAGGCTAATATAAAATGGGTCTGCACTGTTTACTAAAGACAAAATCAATCTTCAGAGAAAAAAAAAACACAATATTTTTTTTAATTATAACCTGTTTATAATTGATCATCATGACTGACCTCTTGGCTCTCGTTTGTGATGTCTAATTGTGAAGTTGTCACTTTCCCATTGGTATTCTGGGTCAGGTGTGGCGCTTTGTTGTATCGATTCCTGATCTTTGCCCTCTTACTTACTTTACTTAAACTTTATACTCACTTACTATTTTCTATAGAAATCTATTGGGCTGAAAATTGGTTAAATGTTTTCTATTATTATTACAGGTATCGTATGTGAAGAGTAACAAACCAGGACCATCATGAAGCAACTAATACCTCAAATCTCTTTGACTCATCTTACTATGGCTGTCGTGCTGTCAGTGGTTGTACTTGCTCAACAACAAAAAGGTAATTCTAAGCTAGTTCATGTCCATGAATGTGTGGGTACGATTTGTCCACGCTTTCGTAAATCGTTTCCATTTTTGGTTCTGTGTACGCTGCTTACTGCATTGCCTCATAATCTAATCAAAGAAAAACTAGCAGAATTAATTGAACAAACATTTAACAGATAGGGCTCACTTTATTTGGCGTGTGATGATAAAAATGCATTTTTTACTTCTGAACAACTTAAGCGATATAAATTGTAGTCTTGTCAGAAAATGTGTGATGCACTCCATTATCTTTTGGACAATATATTTATTAGATTTGGCTCAAAATTATATAGACAAATTGTAGGTATTCCAATGGGTACTAATTGTGCTCCTCTTGTTGCAGATTTGTTTTTGTTTTGTTATGAAAGAGACTTTATGTTGTCTCTGTCTGACAATAATCAAGCTGGTATTATTGAAGCTTTCAACTCTACCTCCAGATATTTAGATGACTTACTGAATATTGATAATCCTTATTTTGAACAAATGGTAGGTCAGATATATCCCACTGAATTTCAGTTAAATAAGGCGAATTCTTCTGATACTGAAGCTCAGTTTTTGGACTTGAACTTGTCAATAACAAATGGCACAGTTTCTTTTAAAATTTATGATAAACGGGATGATTTTAATTTTGAAATAGTAAATTTCCCATTGCTTGATGGAGATGTTCCTCGCTCTCCTTCCTATGGTGTATATATTTCTCAGCTTGTTCGTTTTGCTAGAGTGTGTTCTAATGTTGATGACTTCTCCTTGTTATATCTTGATTTATATGTTTTAGGAGATGATGCATTGATAAGTTATAGGTCTTTCATGCAAACCAAATATCTATGTGTCTTGATCCACATCTGAATTAAGGGTGAGGTTGGCGCCGTTAAACTGGTTTAAGCCCTCCAGTAAAATATTTTACTGACCGTTCCAAGGCGGTACTTCTTTTGTGGATCTTTTAGGTTTTTGTTCTGACTTGTGTTTGCTATGTCTTTGTGCGCGTCTGTTTATATGTGCTTTGTGGTCACCTGCTGGGAAAGGGCTGACCTCTTGGCTCTCGTTTGTGGTGTCTTCTGTATGTTTGTCACTTTCCCATTGGTATCCTGGGTCAGGTGTGGTACTTATTGGTATCGATTCCTGATCTTTGCACCCTTACTTACTTCAACAACAGAAACTTATTTTAAACTGCTAAATTATTAAAACAAGGTTATAGATATCATAAAATTCGAGAAGCATTTTCTAAATTCTACCACAGACACTCAGAGTTAATTGATAAATACAGCATTGGGTTAAAAACTCTTCTGCAACAAGGCATGTTAGAACCTATATTTTATGGTGATTTAGTTTATAAATTCAAACGAATTGTTGGAAAATCTAATTTTAGTGATCAATTCAAAAAGATAGTAAAACGTTTTATAAGGGTTGGATTTAACTTGGATATCATGCGACAGTCTGCATGCCTAGTTTTAAACCCAGTCACGGTTTATAGCTATTGTTTCCTCTTTAATTGCACGACGGTGGGTCAGGCCTCAGACTCTATGGCGGCTCTGACGTAAAGCTTTAATCGGTGGGTTGGTGCCTGATGCTTATCTGTAGCTGGACCCACCGTGGCTCAACTTGAGGTTTTCTTTAGCTCTGACTATCTGTGAGTCATGAGCCCTTTTCTTTGTTTCATCATAGTGTGTTAATTTGATTAGAGTGTTTTTCCATGATGATACATTGCATTAGTTAGATGGCCTCCATGCGAGCTGAACATTTCTTGTACTTCAACAACAGCAGAATCTAGGGCGAAGATTTGGTACCAGTAAAATGCATTTAAGCCCCCGGTGGCTTAGGCTGCTGTCCGTTCTAAGGCGGTGGTTTTGTTGTTGTTGACTTTTTGTTTATTGTTACTCCCATTGTGGGAGTTTGTAATTTGTCTATGCTTTGTTGTATGTTACTTTATGTCCATTGTAGTATTGCAATCATATGATGGGGAAGAGAGAGCTGACTGCTTTGCTTAATTTGTATTCCTGGTGTCTCTTTATAGTTGAGCGGCTCTTCCTCGCGGTGCCATGGGGTTGTCTGCGGTTGGTGATTGTGTTATTTCCTGATCATACTCACTTACTATTTTTTACATGCACCACAAAAGGTTTGATAATTGCACTAGATCGACAAACGGCTGGCATGTATGATTTATAAAGTTTTTATTAAGTTATTGGATTGGCAAGTATCAAAATTAAAAGAGAAAAAATGTGACTGAACATAATTAATGATTCTTTGGCGGTCAGCATCGTCGATTGCACTATACTTTGCTATAAATGAAACTATAACGTCGACTCTAAATGATTATATATAATTTAATTTTTGATATTCGGGAGCTTTTAATTCATGTAAATGTCAAAAACAGTGTCTCTTTTAGCATCACGCTGCATGACGATATAAAGAATCGTTTTACATTAAAATGCTTGAGACTAAATGTGCAGGAGCCATATTACTGGCTTTGATGGGACTAGCTGAATTTATATAATTATTTACAATAAAAAGTAACTTTTTTATTACACTAACATGGTTAAATGTCAAATATAATATTATGTCATCAATAATTCACTTTTGTTCAAATGAAATGAGTGGAAATTTAGATTTTTTTTCAATACATTCGTTGAATTATATTTTGGCTGCATATGCCAAACAACCGCCTTTAAACACTCATTTGGGCTATGATATTTTGATCTAAATCGACTGCATTGTGTATGTGTGCAGCGAAGGGGCCATCATTGCTTGACAATGCAATAAGTACAAAAATAGTAAGTGAGTATGATCAGGAAATAAACTGGCATAAGCTGGCTGTATATTTGGTCGTAGTCTACAAATGCTGCTATTACATTTGATCTATTATTGTAAATGTATTGTGTTATAAACAGTTGAAGCAGCTCGTATTAACGTGAGTAAGTACGTACATTTACTAGTTTTGGTAGACATGAACATCATACTGTTTCCCCATCTCCAATCTCATATACAGTAAAACCCGTGTAAACAGCCACTCTCAAATAGACCGAAAACTGGTTTTCAAGAGAAGCATTCTGCAATACTTTTAACCTTCATTAAGCTATCATTTGTCATTAAGATCTTTAATTTGTCTATTTTTGAGTGATCGTTTTACACAGGTTTTACTGTATATCCTCATACTTATCCTATAAACCCATGTATACGCAAGTACCCGGTCTTTAATATTAGTCTGATGGCTTGTATTCTTAAAATATAATTTATCATTGCCGGCATGCATAAACATTCTTTAAAAAGTGAGAATGTTCATCTTGAGCGTGATATAGAAAATACTATTTAAGTGTCTTTTGATATCAAGTCTACCAGGCAAGGCTTTGAGAACCCTTTTTGAATCGCGAGGCTTGCCGGGCGATTTAACTTGCGTTCTCGAGACCGAGCTTGGTTAACTCGATATCGAAAGACACGATTCTTGCATTCTATTATTGGTTCTCTCTTAAAATTGGCATTTATGTCTTTATTATTGATTTTCACGTTGATTCACAAAGTACAGCGCCATGTATATAGATAAAGGTACATGCAGTGAGATAAACATGGTTTATCAGGTGAACGTGCAACAATGCAGTTTATATGAGAGGTAACTGATACATATTCATACTCCAGGCTTGTGAAGTGGATAAATTAAACTCACCAACAATGTCCTACAGCGGAATAGTGCATTAGAAGTTGTTTGGAATAAAAGAGAAATTAATAATCGAACATTTGATATGAGCCGAACAAACTTCTATAAAAACAAACAATAGTTATTTGTACAATGACTTTAATACGACTTATCATATGACGTCGCGTCTGGGAGTGAAATAACGCCATGCAATAAAATCTGTAAACCACTAGTGGTTTATCGATTTACGGGAAACGTTATTACGTCCATAACAACGTTGCGTACATGATGACAAAATCATAACGTTTTTAAGCCAGAAATGAGATTTCTAGGTTTTTGTCATATGATAAATAGAATCTAACATTCGTGCTCTTGTATTATTGAATTTATTAAACTCGTTGCGAAAAAGAGATAAAATGCTCGGCAAGCCTCGCATTTTATCTCTTTTCCCCAACTCGTTTAATAAATTCAATAAAACATGAGCACTCATGTAAGATCCTCTATGTACAATGACTTTAATACGACTTATTTAAGTTATAACCTAGAAGAGAACAACACAGAAAGGTAGAGAACTTTTGCAAGATGTAAATATGATTGCCAATTGTCAAAGATAAAACCCGTAAAATAGTCGAAACACTTAGGCTCATCAAACATTTGCCAACAACAAGAAAACACAAAACAAAAGTAACACCAGGATTGAAAATTCACTAAACCTCGTGAACAAATTGCCAATACCAGGGCAACATAAATCGATGGAAACAAGAGAATAAAGTAAATCGCATTACACAATTGCCAAGAACAGGACAACAATGAACAGTGGAAATACAGTGGCACAACTAGGACTATTTTGTGCCTCTTCCTCGTGGTGTGTGGATTGGTATATGATCTGTGATTGTTGCATGCCCTGGTCATACTCACTTGTTTTGAGCAGATATTTTAACAGAACCATAAAACGTAGAAAAAGTAAAGTGAGTATGGCCAGGAAATGCCACAGTCAGACTCTGCAGTCAACCCACGGCACTGTGAACACTGAAACATTCAACAGAGAATAAAGCTATACTCGTAGAAAACAATTTTAATACATAACAGTAGCTCATCTAGAAATTGCAATATCACCAACGATCAGCTAAGAATCTGTTAAACCTCTGATCTACTAAGTTTGTCGCTGAAAGCCAACGGGACTATCAGATACAACGGATAAATTTCCTAGTACCGTCTTGTTGAATAGATTTCATTCACTAAATAACATAAAATACATAATTTAGCCGTGGCATGGGATTTCCAGCAATGTGGTTTGTGCGACCAGCAAAGCCTCAGATCAGCCTGCGCATACGCGCAGTCTGATCAGAGCCTTTGCTAGTCGCTTGAATATTCTAGGAGTGTTATGCTACTGACCAAACATATTCTGGAGTTTCTAAGCTTAAAAGGAGGCTGCAGAGGCTCGTCTGAGTCTACACTTGTCAAAATGCCACATTGTTGGAAATCACATGTCACGGCTCAATTATTTCTTCCAATATTCTTTTCTTCCCTAGTTTCCGTTTTCTCACCTCGTACCCTACTAGTTTCCTTTTACAGTCCCCAAAAAATGGAAAATGTACTCTATCACGGATTTGAAAAATTGTATCAGCCGTTGCTTTTAAACTTAAGGGATGTACCGCGTCATACATACAAAATATGGAACATACGAGACATGTTTCATGTTTATTTGAACATATTTGAAGTTTCAATTTTGGCGGTTGCATATAAATAAAACAAACAAATTTTGCTTTTTCATGCATAACAGACGTGTCCCTGGTGTTACCAAATAGACAAGATGGCAATTTAAAGCATAGCCATAACACAGCGGCCCTAAATACATCCCCACCCCATTTTAACTGATTTTGAGAGCTAAAACGGGTGTATCTTCTACGAAAATACGTATTGAAGTGTGAAACTGTCTTTTAAGTTTAGAGGAACATTCAGTATATTATTAAAATGAGAAACAGCCTATGTGTGCCTGTTTTTGCTTGGAAACTGTGCTTAATAAGTTCTTCAATACAAGTGCCCAAATGGGTATCTCATGCATAAAAGGTGTCTTGGAAGAAGTTTGAAAAACAAATTCTCAAAACTCACAGACAACTCATTTTCTTATATATTTTAAGTACCCATTGCCGATAAAACTGATCATCAAATATTGCATTTGAGTATTTTGCATACAATTTAGTGTTGCTATGGAAACTTTAGACCCTAAAATGTGATGTTCAAATCGCTTCCAAAAAGTAAATATCCAACAGGAATGCTTTATTTTCTAACAGAACATACTTTAATTATCTATGTACGATATATAAAAGGTTCCAAGAGAAAAGCTTCAAATCTTCTAGAGTAATTGTTTGTGAAAGATTTAGTACATTTCGTTTCAGACAGCATTTTCAAACGCTTAAAATTTGACTACTCATCTTCAGAGACTGTTTCAAACCAAAAAATAAAAATTAAGAACTATTTTCTTGATAACTGTGCATTTCTGGAGATCTGACTAACCAATGGAAATCAATTACTACCCAATGTAACGAGAAATAAATGAGTAATGGCATTTTCAAATTTGTTCAAATAAACATGAAACACCTCTTGTATAATTGATTGTAATAATTTATTAAAAACATAATTCAAAGAGAACATGACTGAGTATTTGATGTCATAAGCAAAGAGCTACAGATATTAAATACTGGCGGTCATTGTTTTTTCATTTAACCTGCTTGATTGCATAAACATCGTCATTTAGCGGTAAAAGCGTTTTGGAGCACAAATTCCTTGTTAGAAAAATTCGCACCAATCGCTTATTGACATATCACCTTCCCCATAACAATTTACTTTGATAGAAATTGTATTCTTGCGTTCACATTCAATCTTTTAAGAAACATTCATGTACAACATGATTACGTGTACATGTAAATCGGCTCTCACAGAGTAGCAAATTAATACATTTGCAAATAGAACGGTGCACTAATTTAAATGACCTGATGTCAATAAAGATACCAATACTTTGTCCAAGTGAGGGTAGGGAAATGGGGGTGGGGGGTGGGGCGCTCTTCCCACCAAGTTGTGATTTTTAACAGTTAAAGTACTATAGGAACAAATCTGCAATATCGTTGGTATTATTCATGTCTAGGTATCTTGTTTTGGACATAAGGCTGCATAGTCTGTATCTTTTGATCTTTTAATTTTAGAAATAATGCTCTATTTTTCAAGAACACAACAAAAAACTAATGTTCAGATATATATTTGACCAATTTCGTAAATCTTAACAAATTATCAGTATGAAAACAACAGCATTTATGCTAAATATTAACTGTCTTTAATTATTGGAGGGACGCAAATAATTACCAACAAGAGAAAAACACATGTTTTTATAAGATAATTCACTTTTCCATGCAATTTTCTGCTATGGTGAACAGATTTGTTGTGAAAACATAACTTAATTCTACTTTTAAAAATGATTTAAAAAGAAAATAGATGTAATTTTTTCTGGTTTTGCATAGCACATGATATACTCAATCATTCTTCAGCAGTTATATTGATGTATCGATTTAAGCATGTAACTGGCAACTTCCGGTACTGGCATACCCCCATGATATAAAAAGTGGGTGGGGTAAATCAATCCCTCGTAGAAAACATAATAACAATCGGATCTGCATAATATTCTTATTGCAATTATTTCAAAACCTGTTAAGAGGCACAAAAACAGTTTTAATGTATTTTCTAAATATAGTAACGCTCCATGACGTCATTTATATACAAAATAAGGGATTTAAGCACCCCCTAGGCTATTTATTTTGCAGTTCATTTCTAGTAAAACAAAAGTATTAACCTTGTTTTGGGATAAAAGTTACCATAACACTTCCATCTACCATACAAACAAGAAAAATATAATACTTCTTTACAGCTAACATATTAAGCCACATTCAAAAGCCAGTATCCAACTTCCACTTGTGTCAACTTTTTACAATAAAAGTTTATGTGCCTACCGTTCAATTTGCTGAGGTTCTAAACAAATCTTCCATATCCAATAACTGCTACGCATTTGCTATAATGTTTATATAATATTGTAGCACGTGGTGTCCTTGATCTGCAGCCATATTTTCAGAAGCTGTATATGGCTATGGACCCGTTTTCATGCAATTGTTTCTAACGTTCTGTCAGAGACTTAGCCCATAAATGTCATATTTCTACCGATATTTCCAGTGTGCGATATATAGGTATGTCTTTGCCTCTTAGAAGTCATTAAAGTATTGCATTTTGAAATAATTTTAGGTTGCATGTATAGATAAAAGCTCAATGTTTCCAAATATATGCATGATGTATGCATTTACTTTCGCCGTTTTCATTAAATCTACCTTTCTACGAACATGAAAAACGTCCCTCGTATATACAAACTAATCAATGCTATCATGCTGTCATACAGGCACTAAATGAATCAAATATGAAAGTAAGGAAGAAGGCAAAGATCAGGAATTGATACAATCAAGTACCACACCTGACCCAGGACACCACATGGGAAAGTGGCAAAACACAAGGAAACATCACATACAAGAGAGCCAAGAGGTCAGTGTTTTCCCAGCAGGTGACCACAAGGCTGCATGACAGGCCCGAAGCATAAATATCAAAAAAGGATCCAAAAGAAAAGCGCCGCTTTGGAGCGGTCAGTATAATTATTCTATTGGAGAGCTTAAAATAGTTTCATGGTACCAACCTCATCCTTATTTCTGATGAAGATCAAGACAAATAGATGTTTGGTTCGCATAAAATATCCCTTTCTTATAAATGTATAATCTCCTATTAAATACAAATCGAGATATCCTTGCTTTATCTCCTTGTTATATCTTGATTTATATGTTTTAGGAGATGATGCATTGATAAGTTAGGGGTCTTTCATGCAAACCAAATATCTTTGTGTCTTGATCCACATCTGAATTAAGGGTGAGGTTGGCGCCGTTAAACCGGTTTAAGCCCTCCAGTAAAAGTATTTTTACTGACCGTTCCAATGCGGTGCTTCTTTTGTGGATCGTTTTTGTTAGTTATGCTTCATGTCGGTGTGTGTTGTAATGTCGTGTCTGTTATTTGTAGCCTTGTGGTCACCTGCTGGGAAAGAGCTGACCTCTTGGCTCTAGTGTGTGTGTGGTGTGTTTTGTCACTTTCCCAAATGTTTCCTGGTCCACATCAGAATTAGGGTGAGGTTGGCGCCGTGAAACTGGTTTAAGCCCTCCAGTAAAATATTTTACTGACAGTTCCAAGGCGGTACTTCTTTTGTGGATCTTTTATGTTTTTGTTCTGTCTTGTGTTTGCTATGTTTTGTGCGCGTCTGTTTATATGTGCTTTGTGTTCACCTGCTGGGAAAGGGCTGACCTATTGGCTCTCGTTTGTGGTGTCTTCTGTGAGTTTGTCACTTTCCCATTGGTATCCTGGGTCAGGTGTGGTACTTGATTGTATCGATTCCTGATCTTTGCACCATTTCTTACTTATATAACAAAGATAAGGACTCAACGGTAAATACATGTACAACTGTATACCGGAGTAAAAGATATCCAACAGTTAAACCCCGGTGAGCCAAACCACAGACAGAACATCAGACCCTAACTCTCTCATCTATTGGTAAGTCTTTAAGTCGGAATCGTCATAGATTCTGAGGTCCGACACGCTGGCGTGCAATTAAAAAGGAAATCAAAGTTGCCAACCGCGATTGAGTCCTTGGGCATTTCGCGCGGCTATACATCGTTAAGAGTCCATGTTTTCTTTAGGTCAGAACCTTGAGTATCTTTGGACGAAAGAACAATTATTTCTGTAACTCTTGTTTTATCATTGAGGCAATTATCTTATCGAAAGGATAAAACGTTTCTTTCATTGAACTCTTCTGACACAATAGTTCTATCATGCATTGTAAAATTAACCAACTGTACGGAATGCAACAATGTTGCAATTGTTTGTTTTATATTTTATTGAACTTACATTCTAATATAGTTTTACCTTCTACCATATGGTTAATTGGGATTTTTATAATCCATTGGATAATCAAAAAAATGCTTTTAGTTTAAATGTAGCAAGATTGAGAAGGTTGCAGCTGTTTTCGAGTTATTTGAGCCAACTTATGTTTTGGAAACAACCCATAAAGTACTAAGTGTGTGTTTGTTTGAGCATGTGCACCGATTAGACAGAATATGGTAAATGTTATTGCGAAATGGTGTAATCACTGAATAGACGGCCTCACCAGTCTTGGCTGTTCACACATACACGATGTTGAAACACACATGCTGATTTAGACAAGCAAAGAGAAATAGGGCGAAGTTGGGAAGTTGTACAGGCATTTTTAGCCTATTTAATTTCAGCTCAATGTACATTTATTGGAAGAATCCGTTTCCATTTTAAGTTGAGCCATATATATTTTTTCAGCCGTACTTACTTTTTCAATGAAATAAATATACTAAAAAAATCAGTGGCGCATTGTTTTTGCCTATGTCCTAGAAAAAAAGACATCAGGAGTTACATTTAACGATCATACATTGCCTTCTTATTGGCTCTTCCTCACGGTGCCATGGATTGGCCTGCAGTGTGTGATTGTGATATTTCTGAGCATACTCACTTTTTTATCCGAGTTAAAAACGACTTGATAAATATTGAATACATTACCATTATCACGTGACCTGGTAATGTATTGGAAAGCATTGTTTGCCAGGTGGTGCCCACTTTGACTTTTGGAATATATACCACTTTGAAGTTAATTGACTGCTTGCATCTGTTCATTCAATGGAACTGCACTAATAGTGATAATGAAAAGGAAGTCCTCATTAAATAATGAATGCTTGAATATATTTTATGACAGCAACAAACATAAATTCAGAGGATTCTTTTACAGAATATTGTCTGTAGAAAAGTTTGTAAATTAGAAATGTAATGGAATCAAATAGCAACACTGACACACCTATGCTGCTTTGTTGTTTTATCAATTATTTTACACGCTGGAGAACCACTATACTCGAACGACGCAGTCATCGCGTGGTGGTTCCAGTCGACGAGTGTACAAAATAGTGCACCTTGCTGTTAAAAAGGGTAATATACTTAAAGCCAAAAGTAACTTTACACTGTTATTATATATACCTTTTCTGGGTATTGGTGAGTGGTATTTTAAATGTGTTTAATTCATATTAAACTTCAATCATTTATTCATATGACAGTTGAATTTCATGTTTTTACTGTCATAACTGCAACCACAATACCCTAATGAAAGAAGCAAGGGGGTAAAATTAACTTTTCCCAAGTGCATCACTTTTAGATGCGTTACTGTAGCTTTGCAATTGGACAATTTTTAATTTTAAAGAACCAGTCTGAAAGACAGACTATTGAATTGCTGTTTAAAGTGCATATCAGCCCGAATCACCCTTCGAGTAACACAAATTTGAGTTGTGTTTTTACGGACATAACCCCTTTTGTGAACTTAATAGTGCTTTCAATGGAATTTCCCATAAGAAATCGTTTGCCGTTTTCCTTCCAAATCGATGGGAATTTTTATCAGATTATCTTGTCACATACTCAGGGCAGAAGTCCCAACAAATCGCTGTTTAAAAATCCAAATGTCATCTGAGATAAAGCTTTTAGCAGTGACTTGAGTTTACTATTGTTTGAATTCAAAGGGAGATAATTTCAAAGTGAACCAACTTTAAGATGCTGTCAAAAGCAAACTATACGTCAGAGACGAAATGTCTTGCAGTATTTTTAATGGGCAATCGATGGCCCTTAAAATAGCGTTTTCAAATCCTAGGTTTACTTTTGATTTTGTTAGGAAATGCTGTTTGTGTGTTTTTAATGAAAGCACAGATAACTCGAAAGAAGATTAATCTACCTAAGTTGTTTTTCGTGAATTAGGTTTAGAGCGAGTACCAGCAACTCATTGCAATATTTAATTTGGTTAAATCGAAAACAGTAAAAATATATTCATTAGTTCAAAGTGTAAAGTTACTTTTGGCTTTAAGTATATTTTGGTCAATATTTTACTTCTTAAAGTATTCATCTCGAATTATTGTCACTTATGAATCAAGCTATGTATCTGCTTAAGCATACTTTTTGTGGGTTGAGTGATAGTCGCTACAGCACCAGAGTTATGCGAATAACGTGATTTTTTTCTGAAAAAGTGGATGAAATTAATTTTTGCTTATGTTCTGGAATTCATGCTTACTTTAGCTAAAATGCAAACTAACAGTACTTTGATGTAAAAACAATTTGAAATCTGAGGCTAGAGCATTTTCAAAGTTTTTCAAGCTTTTCATACTGTATCCACAATTCTGTATATCAGGTGTTCTGACCCAGTGGTCGAGTCGTTGACTGCAACATATTTAATTTATTTAGACACTCGACTACAGGGCCAGAACACCTATATACAGAACTATGCGTACAGTATGAAAAGCTTAAATAACTTTCAAATTGCTCTGTCCTCAGATTTCAAACTTTGAGGACGTTAAAGGATTGGTATTTTGCATTTTATCAAAAGTAAGCATAAATTCCAGAATATAAGCAGAAATTTCTTTCATCAACTTTTTCATGAAAAAATCACATTTTCGATACACAGTTGGAATTATAAGTGACAATTAGATGACGCAAACACCTCCGTGATGCGATTGGTACCAAAATCTTATTTACTAGCTCAAATGCAAATATAACGATGAACGCATATTATCACGCATCAATTCAGAGAGTAAATATAGGCTTTCGCACAATTCCTTTCATTGAAGACCAATTTAAATCTCTGTCTGTTAATGAAAGAACTTGCAAGAATCGTTCTGAACATCATTAACTCCATTAAAAGCAGAAAAACGTCAAAGTGCATTTCATTTGTCTTTTAAGGATAGAGTCGAAATATTACTAGACAACTGAAATAAAGAAAAAAACATAAGGACATTTTTAATACCCCAACTCGAAAAACACCAGACCAGGCCCCGGGGTTATAGCACTTTCATCATGGTCAACTCAACTAAGCATGGATTTTTCCTGCTCGTAAATGTTTAAATGCTACCAATTTCTGAAAAATTTGCATTTAGAAGCAAGACAAATATTCATCTGAGTGTATAAACGAGGGGAAATTGTTCCTATTCAGTCTGTTATCAACAGTCAGAATTACATGGTTAGTTTTATGACTGATAATATACTCCTCAAAATAATTGAAGGACCAATACTATCAATTATAACATTGATGCATTTTGTGTAGAACGTATCTTGAAAACCAATTTTACGATCTAGCCTAAATTTTTTGGACATCTTTGGCGCCTTATTGCCAAGTAAAACAGCAAAAAGAAAATGGTAGAAAATGTTACTAACAAGGATTTTTTTGTCATTTTAAAACTTGACCTATTTGCATTGTTATGTCATTTTTTGTGTTTTATCCATGGACCACAGAACTGCATGAAATGAATGAAAAGTGTTTTTAGATGCTGAAATCTCTGTTTTCGCATGCTTTAATTGTGCTTTAATCCCATCGATACCACCCACCTCTTCCTGTGAGAGAAAATTGCCCCTTTTGACTGTGGCGTAATGGCTAGACAATGGATTCAGACAACTGGTTTTGGCGTTTGTCTGTAACAATCTTTATACGATTCGTCGGGACATCTTTCTAACACTCAACGGCATAGAATGACGATTGAACATCTGATTCTTGATGGCCAAGTACACACATTGTTTTCAGAAAACAAAACAATGTCAAAACTCCATTGTCAGAGATGAAAATGCTTGCATCCCAGTAAATTGAAACTGTTTGAAAAATTTTTTGCATGTAAGCTGAACTGTGAAAAACAAAGTTTAATTTGATGTCACTTTCATTCTACTTGAATTACCACAGAAGAATTTCCTTACCCCACCCACTGCCTTTTGAAAGTGTGTTTTTGAGGGTATGTGCATTTGAGACACAGTTATGGCATAATTAGGCACGGGAATCATTAATAATGATTCTTGATTTATGGGCATAAATAAAAGAAAGATTTGGGCCAAGTTTTACAGAATTTAAATGTTTGAGCTAATTATACTCGCGTTCTAAAATCTTGGTCCTTTAATTATTTTGAGGAGTATATCTAATCATTAAAACATTTAGCCCGTTATTCACTTTCATTAAAATTTGCTTATTCATTAAAAAGAATTCTTTAAAATAATATCTTATATAATTACTTTTTATTAATTTGAATACCCAGGCGTTTTCCCTAACATTGTTTCCTATCTAAGGTTGCCAGGGTTTGATATTTTCTACTTGCTCTCCAACTTTCCAGTTAATTATTTGTTGTTTGTGTCGCCTGCGAAGCAGGGTCGACACATAGGAATCATGACTCCGTCGACGTCGTCGTCCGGGCGTCACACTTTTGGTTTCTGAAGGGATGCATCACTTTCATTCAACATTTACAAAATGGTAAAGCGTCATCAAATATAGGCCAAGTCCGAAAAGGTAGGTAATCTTTAAAAAAATGACTGAGTTAAGGCCTTTTTTTTACTTGATTTTGGCTAAATTGTGGTTTCCGATCAATAACTTTTGAAGGGATGTAACAATTTCATTCAAAGCTTACAGAAGGGTAAATCATCATAAAATACAGATCAAGTTCGAATTTGGAGGTCATTCACAAAATTTTAAGTAAGTTATGACCCATTTTTGACGTAGGTTTATGCTATGCAAAAGGTATATTGACTATTTTGTGTGATAAACGTTCACATACCCCAAAGCTTTAATATCGGACAACTTCTCACTATAGGCCATGATTACCCAGTGCCTGTAGATAAGCATGACGGTAAAACTTTACCCCACCCCTGACCCCTTATACCCCTATTCCACACAGGCCCCGAATCCCACGAATTGACACGAATTGACAAATATTTGGATTCGTGGCTGAATCGTACTCAGTTCGTGAAGGTCTTAACTGATTCGCACAGTCCGTAGTGAGTTCTTGCAATTCGTAGGTCTATCGGGAATTCGGCTCAAAAATTTTGAACTGTTCAAAACTTTGGCCACGAATTCCCCGATTCGAAAAATCGTGCGTGATTCGTACCAAATTCCTAAGGCATTCTTGGATATCGTAACTGAATCGTAATTGATTCGGGGGCGTTTTTGCATTGTTTATGACATTCGTAGCTACTCTTAGCTCATTCGTGGGGAATCGGGAGATTAAGCCGAACAATAAAACCAAGGAAGAGATAGTAGAAGGATTTTCCCTAAGGTTAATAACCCCGTCTCGCGCATGTAAGCAGTCCTAGAAGTTGAAACAGATTTGGCAGATTCTGGAGCACAATCAGGATCAGTCAGTAGCTCCTGGCTGGTGATTTTGCCATAGGCGAACTGCCATATTTTTCCAAGTCAAAGAGTCTGGGGAGGGGCCTCTCGACTTTAACGTAGTTGTTTTCTTCTAGCTATATAAGAAGCCGTTTTCAACACTCAAGTTGCAGGATCAATTCTACTGCTGCTTTACGAGGAACATTCATTTTGGAACTGATGCCCCCGAAGCATAGATGGGCCTTTGTTTATAACTATTGTGAGAGAAAATCTCGCGAATCGTGGCGATTCGTCGCGGATTTCTGTTAATTCGTGCCCAATTCGTGCTGCATTCGGCATATTCTTATCTGATTCGTAATTGATTCCTTAACTTTCGTGCAGCATGCTCTAATGTTATTTTGCTATTCGTAATAAATTCTTGTGCGATTCCAGCCGAATTGAGCCGATTCTCCCGAATATTCGTGACGAAATCCTATCTGAATCGGGACTGACTCGTACACCAGCACGATTGGAGAAATTTTTTAATGAAACCTCACGAATCCCCCCGAACCAATAAAAATCAATTCGTGGCAATTCGGGCGATTCGTGGCCTGTGTGGAATAGGGGTATTAGGCGGGGTCCAAGGTCCAATATTTAAATTTCGCAAAAACACAGTCTGTTGTCAATATTTGTACAATAGATATGAAATATATCAAACTGGATTTTAGTTTGAATGTATGGGTGGACCTTGGGAGTGGGGCAGAGGCCAAAAGTCAACTTTTTCAGAATATGGTCATGTTGAATATCAAATTAAAGGGAATGACGCATGCATCAACATGATAGCAAATATTTTGCTCATAGACCCCCTCACCAGACCCTGAGTTGGGGTCAAATTCAACTTTTTCAGAGCACGGTCATGTTGCATATCAAATTAAAGAAAATGGCGAATGCAGCAACATACAAACACATATTCTGTCCTTATACGCACCCTCGACCCTTGGGGTGGGATCAAAGGTCAAAACATTTTTTTCTGAAAATAGTAATGTTGCATCTCAAATTAATTGGAATGGAGCATTGAGCACCACACAAGCGCATATTCTGTCCTAACACACATCCTCGGCCCCTAGGGTTAGGTCAAAAGATCAACATATTTTTTTTTCTGAAAGTACTGTCATGTTGCATATAAAATGAAAGGGAATGGAGCGCAGAGCACCATGCAAGCACATATTCTGTCCTTACCTACACCCTCGACCCGTGGTGTTGGGTCATAATGTCAAAACTTTTTTCTGAATGTGGTTATGTTGTATATCAAATTAAAGGGAAAGAAGTATAGACCAACATAGAAGAAAAATATTTGACCTTACACACACCCCTGATTCTTGGTCAGGGTGAAAGGTCCAATATTGAAATTGTACAGATAAGCATAGTTTTTAGTGACCTAAGCACTAAAATAGTTGACAGGCTTTTATTTGTAATCTGTATGATACCCAAGTTGAACTTAGAAGTTGGAGAAATGAGACTTATGTTTTGTGATTTACACGTTTCTCTAAAATAACCCTTCGTATTGGGAGCATAAATTCAATGAATTTGCCTTGTTTTACTTTGTTTTGCCAGGCGACACACCCGATTCTTGGAATTCTAGTTAATTTGAAACTAATTAATCAGTATTTGTCTGCTATTCTTTAAAAAAGAGAATATTCTTATTTTTTGGAGGTCTCATTATTCTCTAATAATTAAACATTTTGCTGTGTTTTCTCATATCATTAATTTATAAAATAAATTCATTATTCCCTAATCATTAGATCCCATCGAGACATTCATATATTGGGATGAGATGTACTTGGCAGAAGTTTCCAATAATAGACTTACGTTGAAGAAAATATTATTACTTTTGGAAATAATAAAAGGGTAAAGAAGAGCCTTCAAAATGGATATAAAATTGACAGTGGTGTTACCTTTTGCAGTACAAACGAACAGAAAGCCTGACAAGTTTTGTGAGTAACACGGTTCATGTCATATTGTGACAATCACTGGCAAATATAAGCTTTTTAAATCACATAAGTGTGGAAATGGTAGTAGTCACATTATACTCCCCAATAACAATTATCAACCTATAGTCGATGAAAAATGAGGAAAACAAAGTTTATCAAAAAGATTATCAAACGTTATAAAAAGTTGGATATCACTTGGATATCATGCAGCAGTCTGCATGCCTGGTTGAAAACCCAATCACGGTTTATAGCTTTGGTTTCTTCTTTTGTTGCACGATGGTGGGTCAGGCCTCAGACTCATTGACAGATCTGACGTAAAGCTAATGCTTGGCTAAAGCTGTGCCCACCATGGCTGAACTGCAGGTTTTCTTTAGCTCTGACTATCTGTGAGTCGTGTGCCATTTTCTCTGTTTCATCATACTGCGTTCATTTGATTATAATGTTTCTCTATGATGATACATAGCAATAGTTAGGAATCCTCCATGCGATATTGACATTTTTGTGCTTCAACAACAGCAGGTTCTAGGGCGGAAATTTGGTACCAGTCAAATGCATATAAGTCCCCCAGTGGCTTTGGCTGCTGCTCGTTCTAAGGCGGTGGTTCTGTTGATTCGTTGTTGATTGTTACTCCCATTGTGGGATTTCGTAATTGTTCTATGTTTTGTTGTGCGTTACTTTGCGTCAATTCTAGCTTTGCAATCATCTCGATGGGGAAGAGAGAGCTGATTGCTTTGCTTTGTTTGCCTTCCTGGTGTCTCGTGATTGTTGTGTGGCTCTTCCTCACGATGCCACGGGTTTGTCTGCAGTTTGTGATTGTCGTATTTGCCGATCATACTCACCATTTTTCACAAAGTACATGTTAGCAGAACACCATGTTGTATCCCTCACATCTCACTGTCAAATTGCTAACCAAACCATAAAACAATAAAATTATTAACAAATCAGAAGTTTGGCTTATATGAGTCAAGTTTTATCACCTCAAGAAGCATGTTGGTTACTAGGTGACATTCCAGCTAGTTTAAATTCATAGAGGGTCGCTGTACTGGCATCATTTAATGTTGTCTTACCAACACGGTTCTACTATGGACAATATATATCTGTATCAGTATTAAAGAATAGCAATAAATCGGTTCTGTCATAAAATTTACAGAGTGGCTAACACACTATTATTCGCTGCTTAATAAGCCTAACCCATATAAGCCTCGTGTCATTTTGTGTGACAGGCAAACAGTCAGGGATGAGAATCTTCCTCTTTTTAGAGTTTTCCTCTTTTTTGACCAAAATTTGCTGAAATAAATTGTTTCAGGTTTAATCCAATATGTTCAAATCTGTTGCACTTTGAAGGGGTTATTAGGTGTTTCCTCTTTTTTGGCAGGGATTCCTCTTTTTTGAAAAAAAACCCCTGATCTCATCCCTGAACAGTGCAAATCTTGACTGTTTGCTTACAAAATATTCTATTAAAATTAAAATAAAAATGAAAATTACTACTCAACAACCCCCAAAATCGAATTTCGTCCAATTGACCAGGCCGGGAAATTCCATTAGGCAAAATGGGTTATTGTTTATATTCGATACATTAAATTTTTCAAATGGTTTACTAGTGTTTGCAACTCTTACAGCTACTCTGATTCTCACATTATTGCAAAACCATATATAGAGAACAATAGGTGAGTGTCTTTTGATATCAAGTATACCAGGCAAGTTTTTGAGAACTTTTGTTGAATTGCGAGGCTTGCGGAGATTCGACATGCGTTCTTGAAGCCGAGCCTGGTAAACGTGATATCAAAAGACGCGAACCTGGTATTCTATTCATCAGTTTATACCCATTTAGCGATTATGACGTACTTATCGATTTTGTGTCGATTCAGCGTCATTGGCGACGTCATTCAAAATTTGTGTTATCATTATGACCTGATAACGGCACATGACGCGAGATGGCAAACGTTTATCAGGTCAGCGTGCACCAATGCAGTTAATATGAATGGTAACTGATAATACGCAATATCTTGACGTAGCTAATGTACACATACAAACAAGTCATATTGGAATATCTTTTATGCAATATAGTGAACGATGTACGATAGTTTATCAGTTACCCCTAATATTAACTGAATTGTTTCAACATAACCTAATAAACGTTTCCTATCTCACGTCATGTTACCTTTATCAGGTCATGATGACATTGCACTCTTTGAATGTCGTCGCCAATGACGCTGAATCAACACAGAAATAAAAAAACACGTCATAATCGCTAGTTTAAAGAGTGTTTAACAATGGGTAAACTGATAAATAGAATACCAGGTTCGCGTCTTTTGATATCAAGTTTACCAGGCTCGGCTTGAGAACGCATGTTTAATCGCTCGGCAAGCCTCGCGATGTCAACGAGCGTTCTCAAAGCCTTGCCTGGTAAACTTGATATCAAAAGACACTCACCTAGTATTCTCTATTTATTAGACCAAAACGTATTTCTTTATTTTATTATAGACCCATGTTCGACGCCAATGGGATTCGAATACTTCATAGAAGACGTCATGGAAAATACTGTTGTAGGTAAGTGAAAATGTACTTCTGTAAAAAAAATAGAGGATCTTACATGAGTGCTCATGTTTTATTGAATTCATTAAACGAGTTGGGGAAAAGAGATAAAATGCGTCGCTTGCCGAGCATTTTATCTCTTTTTTGCAACGAGTTTAATAAATTCAATAATACAAGAGCACGAATGTTAGATTCTATTTATCATATGACAAATACTTTGAAATCTCATTTCTGGCGTAAAAACGTTATAATTTTGTCATTATGTACGCAACGTTGTTATGGACGTCATAACGTTTCCCGTAAATCTGTAAACCACTAGTGGTTTATCAATTTTATTGCATGGCGTTATTTCACACCCAGACGCGACGTCATATGATAAACTTCTGTAAAAAAAGCAATTTACGTCGAGACGTAATCTTGTACCACGTTTGAGAATTTTTGTACCTCACAACTCCGTCTTAAACTGACTCGTTCGTTCAAAACGAGTCGATTGTTTATCAAATAACGAATAGCAAAGGTGCTGATCTGACTGCGCAGGTGCGCAGGCTGGTGTACGCTTTTGTTGTTTGCATGTTACAACATAAGAATTTCTCGCGTCAAGCCCCAAATGCGTTGATCCGTTTTTTTAGATTATTTTTCATGAAAGTGATGTTTTGTACCATTTTGATGTAAGTTATTTGCGAACTGGTGGAAATCCCATTGAAGTCACTCTATTCACGCGGAATTTCCATCAGCTCACAGGTAGCTTACATCAAAATGTCCCTTTTCTCGAGCTCCTCTTGTATTCAGGGGCCTATAATTTACCACAAGAACCCTTAATTGAGTTGATAAGCACTGTACTGTATCATTTACTCTGTGTATTATTCCATTATGCAACTGAATATTTCAGGCACAGATCTGGGAGAAGTTCCAATTCACGGCAATAATTCAGAAGTGACGCTGAATCAAGAACCACACAATTTCTTGGAGTTTAACCCATTCACTAGAGTTATATCCCTTATACAGAGATTAAGTGTTGACAATGGTTCGACTGAGATGCAGCCGTTGATCATACAATGTCAGACTGCTTCTAGAACGGTATGTTGTCCTTTGTCATACAATGTCAGACTGCTTCTAGCTGGACCCACCGTGGCTCAACTTGAGGTTTTCTTTAGCTCTGACTATCTGTAAGTCATGAGCCCTTTTCTTTGTTTCATCATGGTGTGTTAATTTGATAAGCGTGTTTCTCCATGATGATACATTGCATTAGTAAGATGGCCTTCATGCGAGCTGAACATTTCTTGTACTTCTACAACAGCAGAATCTAGGGCGAAGATTTGGCACCAGTAAAATGCATGTAAGCCCCCCCCCCTGGTGGCTTAGGCTGCTGTCCGTTCTAAGGCGGTGGTTCTGTTGTTGTTGACTTTTTGTTTATTGTTACTCCCATTGTGGGAGTCTGTAATTGTTCTATGTTTTGTTGTACGTTACTTTATGTCCATTCTAGTATTGCAATCATCTTGATGGGGAAGAGAGTGCTGGTTGCTTTGCTTAATTTGTCTTCCTGGTGTCTCGTGATGGTTGAGTGGCTCTTCCTCACGGTGCCATGGGGTTGTTTGCGGTTTGTGATTGTGGTATTTCCTGATCATGCTCACTTACTGTTTGTGTGTGTTAGCAGATTCTGGTATGCTCAGACCCACTTGAGCAGCTATTGCTTGACAATGCGATAAATACCAAAATCTCAATTGCTGGCACATATTAACCATGACATAAGATTTCCAGCAATGTCGTATGTGCGACCAGCAAAGACTCAGATCGGCCTGCGCATATAAGCAGTCTGATCAGAGCCTAGTCACTTGAATATTCTATGAGATGGAACATCATTTGGAGTTCCTAAGCTTAAAAGGAGGCTGCAAGGCTCTCTTGAGTCTACACTTGTCAAAATGCCACATTGTTGGAAATCACATGTCAGGGCTCAATTATATCATCCTCGTTATCGTCATTATCATCATCATTATCATTATCATCATTATCATCATTTTTATCATTATCAACATCAGCATTATCATCAGTATCATCATTTTCATCATTATTGTTTCGTCGATAATCCCGATGATGGATAAAACACAAGTCAACTCCGATTGTGAGTTCTACGATATTTATATTATATTTTCTTAACAAAGTGCGGGCGCTACGATGCTATGGCGCCGTCTCAAAACTACTACACTTCCCTAGCAACGTACGTTGAATAATGTTAAAGTAACGTTGTGCAACGGACGTCACATCCGTTGTACAACGTTAACGTAACACTATGCAACAGACGTTACAACATTTCATTAAAGTTAATTAGTTACATTTAAAATCTCCATTCCAATTATCATCATCATTATCATCATTATTTGCAGACCTATCACTAATGTATAGAGTGTATTAATCATTCTATTCAAAATATGGGATTTATAAACCGAGGGAGGTGAAAAATCCGATAAAGAAACGAGTGGGCAAGCACAAGTTTCTTTATATGATTTTTTCACCGGCCGAGGTTTATAAATCTCATATTTTAAATAGAATGATTCAATAAGCTGCATATTACATGTATTTTGCTTAAACTGCTTGCTCAAATCAAGAAAATACTACGGTATGCGACGTTACAAAACTAGAGGGAACACGACATGTCTACTTCTAACCTGAGTAGTAATAAATCAGCTGGTCCCTGCTGATAAAATTTGAAGTCCGCAATTTTGGAAATCTTCTTCATCGAGTCCACCTCAGAATTTCAAACGTCTGCATTTTTTTTTTATTAGTGAACGAAAACATAAAGTGTGCGTAGTCATTTTCTTAGTTAGATTGTAACAAACATTTTGGTACTAAATTTATTATGACTTTCTGGAATTTTTCGTTTTTGTAGCCGGATCCTCCAATGTCAGCGTTGAAAGTCAGAAACATTATGCAACGTCATCGCATGTGTAAATGACGTCGTTTATTAATGCATGTGACGTCATAAGTGGAGAGAAGCGTTATCTTTGTTAAAATCTTAATTATAAAACAAAAATGAATATGGCATGCATTTCATCTCACCGATGCCTTGGGTCACTTGTGGTCAGGAAAAAGGAGTTCCGGCTAAAGAGATTTATTTCCCTAGAGGAAATAAATCTTTCTAGACAAAATCAAAATTACCGCTTTTATGTGTATGATAAATCCTGGAATTTCTCCGTCAAACATGTAATATTACCTTCTATTTGTTTATTTATTTCAGTTACAAATAAAAGTATACATCACTGTTATTGACTACAACAACAATGTTCCAACATTTGGTAGAACACATCACATGACATCCATTTTTGAGGTAAGTTCAAGTTATTGTCTCTTAGTTACATTTGAAGAAACTCAGCGGAAGCCTTCAACATTCTCTATATAATGCGCTGAAAAGTTAATTGACACAGAATACAACCTTCCATCCTTTATGTGTCAATCATTTGTCCAAAATACAAGCATCCATCATTTATAAATTTAACATTTTTGATTGAGAAACAAATAAACTGATAAAAGTTAGACCATGTTGTATGTTTTTCAAGTATCTCAAATTCTAACCCGATTCTTAATACGTTTATCACTTTTGACCAGCAAGTAATAATGAGCTGCAGACCTTGGTGAGGCAGCAATGTTCGTGAGTAATAAGGAGGTAAATGCAGGCTACTATGGACCCACCAGTAGAACAACATAAAAATTTTGTTCTGACGGTTGCCTAATAGTGGCCCAATATTGTATGTGGCTACCCGGCATAATGCTCCATATTTGAGGATGCTAGACTTAAATGGATAAGCTTAAAATCTAAGCGAGTTTACTCAAAGATAAGAGGATAAATTCACTTTTAGGTTTATTTTACACGGTTGGCTGGTATTTTGTTTGTAAGTATTTGCAAGAGATAAATGTTCTTTTATCATATGACGTCGCGTCTTGGAATGAAATAACGTCATGCAATGAAATCGATAAACCGATAGGGAAACATTATGACGTCCATAACAGCGTTGCGTACATAATGACAAAATTATAATGCTTTTTATGGCAGAAATAAGATTTCAGAGTAATCTTAATGTCATATGATAAATAGAATCTAACTTTCGTGCTCTTGTAATATTGAATTTATTAAACTCGTTGCGGAAAAGAGATTAAATGCTTGACAAGCCTCGTATTTTATCTCTTTTTCCCAAATCATTTAATAGATTCAATAAAACATGAGCCCTGGCCTTGAGGTTTTAAAACTTGAGTACTTTCTCAAACTCAAAATAAAGCGCAATGAGTGGCTGCTTGGGGACACGTTAAAGCGCAATGATTGGCTGCTTGGGGACACGTGTCCCCAAGCAGCCAATCATTGCGCTTTATTTTGAGTCTGAGAATGAACTCAAGTTTTATAACCTCGAGGCCAGATGTAAGAGCCTCTATCTATTTACAGAACGCTAAAATTGGGGATGTGGTCTACTCTGATGCTGTTGCAACAGATAACGACATGCCATATGATAGAAACAGTCAAATTCTTTACAGCATTGTTCCAGGAATCTATAGCGTAAGGATACTATCTATGAAAACTACATTTTTTCAATTTGTCAGAATATTGTAATATAAAGTTGCATATTTTTAATATATGTAAATCATAGGCCCAGATAAGCAAGACTTAGACGGATGGCTGAGAATGGGTTTGCTCCCCCCCCTAGGGAATTTTGCAGACATATCCTATCTTGTAGAGAATTGAAAGCCGAGTCTTTTAGGAGATGTTTGCACTCTGTGCTCCGGGGCGTTAGTCTGTAAGAGCCTGTAACATACGTTACTTTATCGAATTAAGAAAAAGTAAATTGAAAGTTTGGGCTAAAAATTGAAGACATTAAAATATTTATTTTTAAAAATCATTTATATAGTCTGCATACTGGATATCTTAACTACCTATGACAGCCATTTGAACAAAATTGCAGCTTCCTAAGGTGTCATATACGTTACATAAATCAGATAACCCATTAAAATTTGCAAGTGTGGCTAACATCATTTACATTCACAATCTCTCTGTGTGTTTTGCAAGATGTTATTAACCATGGCTGACTAGCTTATGCAATTGGCTAACAGAAAAATTAAAGTTTGTTTCCCTGGCTTAAATATTTTTTCTGGAATAAGCAATTAAACAACCCAACCCCTACACAGTTTTAAGGTGAAAAGTTTGGTATTAAAACTAAAGTAAAAATAGATAAAAAATATTTGCAGTTGATGAATATGTTTCATTGTTTGGGATTCATTTGCTTATATGAAAAGACTCATAAATCTGAAAGTTTGTTGCAAAAATTTGAATATCAGAGGCTGTAACATATGTTACCTGATGTAATAAATGGGCAAGCTCATTGTCTTTACGTAAAATATGCCTAAAAATGTTTTAATCTTCTCGAGGGAATTTTGCAGACATATTCCTTCTTAAAGTACAACTCAAGCTGCATCGAATAAGGGATGTTTGCACTCTCTAAGTTGGGGCGTTAGTCTGAAACAGCATGTTACATGCGTTACTATATCAAATAAAGGAAATGTTTTTTTGAAAGTTTGAGCTAAAATTGTGAAAAAAAAACTCGCAGCTGCTGGATATCTTACATTGTTTAGGGATTTTAAGCTGGCTCGTATGATAAAGACTTATAGATCTGCTAGTTGTCATCAAGTTTTAAAGATCAGGGAGTGTAACATATGTTAACGTGATAAGTAAAATCATCAAACAGTATTTTGACATCAAGCTGAGTAAGGGCCTGCTCCATCCTAATCCCCTTTGGAATTCTGCAGACATGTTACATCTTATGTAACCATTCAAGGTGCATTTAATAAGAAATGTGTGCACTCTGTTAGTCGGGGCGTTAGCCTGTAACAGTTTATTACATATGTTACTATATCAATTTGAGAATAAGAAATTTGAATGTTTGAGCTACAGAAAGAAGATATTAAAATTATCTAATAAATTGACATTCTTATAGTCTGCATACTGGATGACTTTACTACATATGGAAGCTGTTAAACATTAATACGGCTAACTGTGGTGTTATGTGCGTTACATGAATCTTATTATAATTTAAAAGCCATAATTGTGGCTATCGTCATTTAGTTAAACAACTACTATGACTTGGTTTCAAACTGTTTTATTGGATTTTAAAATCATATATTCAATTGATGAATAGGAAAAACCATGTTTGCTTTTCTATCTTAAATATATTGTCTTATAGGAGCTAATACACAGCCCTACTCCCAGTTTTACTGAGAAGCAAATTTTGTTATTACTGTTAAAGTTAAACACATGAAAGCGATTGCAGCGTGTGGATATTTTACATTTTCTTAGTCTGTCTTGCTGATATATCTGCAAGATGTCATTAAGTTTAAGATCAGGACACTAAATGTGTACTTATAAGTCTTTGGTGCCAAAACACTACAAAGTATATTCATATTTGATTATCAAGCCCATGGACTGTTGTTACAGATGTTTTCAATGACCTTTTGGACACATTTCCTAATACTGTGCATATAATGCTAAATATAGAGCCACAAATAGAATAGATAATTTTACATTTGTACAAGGCAATACAATAAATGAAATGGTCCAAACTAATTCTCATCGATTAAACACTCATGCTCAACGTTTGTCGTTGTCTGCTTATGTGGTTATCATAATTATCACACGCCTCCTTGCTACTAGTAGAATCATCCCACAATATTTCAATCATTTACTGTTATAAAATTTTACCACAAGTCCACTCAAGATTGATGAGCCATTATCAATTTTCCAATTTTGCCATTCATGGCTTGGAACATTTTGAAAATGATATGAATTCCTAATAGTTGGCTCTTTGAGTATGTGTTTCAATTGATACTCTGCAAGTGGGAGAAAGACTAAAGCTTTACAAGGAGGAAAATTATGCCATTAAAAGCAATGAGTACCTGGACTGATGTACCTTGATATTTCTGTGATAAAGAATCATATCTTAGCTGGTTAACTTTTATAAATTTAGCATTTCCATTCATGCAACAAACATATTTTCATCTAATAATGTCTCTGTACTTATAATCTTTCCCCAAGCATTCAAAAACTTATTTGAAGTCTTAGCACTACTGAAGTGCTGAAACCAAGGTAAATCTTTCCCTTCAGATAAACAAACTAGATGTATCACAGCAGGTAAAGCAATGGAATGCAGGATGAACAGAATGCAAATTAGACCCTTTCACTTCAATGATTCACTAAGTTTCTAAGATAAGAGTGCTTATTAAAGGATGTAACATATATAACTCGTCATAATAAATGAGCAAGGGCTTTGTCGTGACATCCTTTTTGATTACACAGTCAGAGGCAAGTGTTTTCAATTTCAGTGTTTTCAATGGATCATGAAATGGGGCAACCTTATCAACTTGTTTGCTCTGTATAAATCTTCCATAAAGCATAATATAGAACTACTGGTTATCCTATTCCATCCATAGTCCACTTTCCTTCTTTTGAATGCAACAGCTAATGATATGGCTGCAAAAACTGAGAAATTAAAGGTTTTACATCATTTTAAGGCTTGCTTCAATGTACTGACATAAAAAAAACAACCAGCTGCAAACATAATTGATGGCAATGTCCAACTTCGTGTTCTTTCTCATATACCAGATAACTTTCAAGGTGTAACAGAAATTGTTTCAGACAGTCTGCCAAAACCATCAAGAGTCAACATTGTAACTAAAGAAAACTTATTGGTATCCTGGGTCAGGTGTGGTACTTGATTGTAGCGATTCCTGATCTTTGCACCCATACTTACTTTTATAAAGTTCTTTGGGCGCAGCAAAATACTTTTGATCTAAGACCTGAGGACTTAAGCACCAAAGGGCTGAAAAGGTTCCATGGAAAATGATGCAAAAAAGCAGCCTATCAAATTTCTGTTTGACCAATGTCAGAAATCTTAAAGTATTCTTAGAGGTACACGGTAGAGACATAGCTTTTGCAAAATCAGAGCAAAGTTATCATTTGACTAGCACTGATTCAGAGGCAGCTGCAGTAAGATTGCTCTTGCCACTTCACAGGAAGAGACATATATCAGAGTCATACTCCATTGTCTGCACATATGTCAAATGGCATTAAAGTAAGTAAGGGTGCAAAGATCCATATTTTATCAGGTCTTTGATCCCATGAAACTGACATGCTGTTTCTACTTTTGAAGAATGCTAAGGAGTCAAGTTATAGCTGAGTCAATTTGTTTGACGCTGGCACTGGCCATACACAAAAAGAAAATTAAGTCTTTTGATGGCAAAAGAGGAGGATCACACGAAATGCTTATATAAGTGATGTTTGTCACAATTACCAATTTTAAAAAGTAATCTTAATTAAGGTAACAAATATAACACCATAGGAATCTGTGTATTTGTTAAAAAACACTTTCTTATGTATCAAAGGTATTCAGCATGCAAACTACATGAATAATTCAAATAAATAGATAGTTTTATGTCTTCTTTCTGTTTCTCAGACTTTCAATTCACATCTTCTTAAATTGATATGGTAACATACGTAACATACCATTACAGGCTACGCCCTGGTTAATAGAGTGCAAACATCTCTTATTTGATGCAGCTTAAATTGTTTTTTAAGGTAGGATATGTCTGCATAAATCCCAAAGGGGTGGAGAGGAACAGGATTGTACTCGGTTTGCAGTCCTAATTCTATGCCATGATTCTACTGGTTGTGATGAAATGGGTGATTATTTTGCAATAGAAGCAGACACAATGATAGACATTGTGAGGGTGACTTAAATAAAGATTGTTTTTGAATAATTGTATTGAATAGGAATATTTATTAAATTGTGTCATTGAAATGAGAACTATTATTTTCTATCTATATGTCTATACATTTTGATACTATAGGCATTAGGAAATACATGATAAAAATTATATATAACATCTGTAACACAATTCCATGGGCTTGCTATGAGCAATGACTATTATTACTAGGAATAAGGCACCAGAGGCTAGAGTTAAATAGGAAAACATGTGAAAAATAGTATTTTTTCTGAAATATCATCTCTTACTTCCAAGACAATTTCCTTGCTCATTCATTATGCCATGTAACATACGTTACATACTTTAATAAATGCTCTGATCCTCATGTCAAACTTGCAAATGTATGATTCTTTATTGCATTAGCAAGACAGTGCCAAAAATGTAAGATATCCACGAGCGTCAAATATTTTCATATATTTCTTCAATATTAGATACCAAAATTGGATACTTAAAATTGGGGGTAGGGTTGTTTAATAGCTCATATAAGACAATGTATTTGAGATAGAAAAGCAAACTTTGTTTTTTCTATTAGTCCAATGAGTATTTTAGTAAACTAAGATTAAAAACACTTGTAAAAATGCACAAATTGTCTGTAAAATGAATGATGTTAGTCACGATTTCAACTTTCAAAAGGGAAATTTAATCTATGTAACGCATATAACACCATTGAAGGCTGTAATTTTGTTTGAATTTTGCTTTTATGTAGCTTAGGCATCCAGCTTGCAAACTACATAAGAAATTTGAATAATTAGATGGTTTAATGTCTTCTTTCTGTAGCTCAAACTTTCATTTTGATTTTTTTCTTAGTTTGTTACAGTAACATAAGTAACAGGCTGTCAGAGACTAACGCCCCGGAGCACAGAGTGCAAACATCTCTTAAAAGATGCGGCTTGAAATTTTCTTTAAGATAGGATATGTCTGCAAAATTCCCTAGGGGGGGAGCAGGACCTTTTTTAGCTCGAAGTCTAACTTATATTAGTGTGAAATTGTATATACTTTCTAGCCCATCAGTTCAAACATGTATTTTGAACGTTTAAAAGAACCGTCTCTCTTTTTAGAACCTACAAAATATAGTTTGTCTGTGATATAAGAATGGTAATTTTCAAATACTCATTCATATCTGGAAGTGAGTAAGTAAGGGTGCAAAGATCAGGAATGGATACAATCAAGTACCACACCTGGCCCACGATACCAATGGGAAAGTGACAAACTTACAATGAGACACCACTAACTAGAGCCAAGAGGCCAGCCCTTTCCCAGTGGGTAATCACAAGGCACAAATAAACAGACGCGCACAAAGGCGTAACAAACACAAGACAGAAAAACTTAAATGATCCACAAAAGAAGTACCGCCTTGGAGCGATCAGTAAAAATATTTTACAGGATGGCTTAAGCCAGTTTCACGGCGCCAACCTCACCCTTAATTCAACATTCAATGGAAGCCATGTAAAAAGTCCATTGTTCACAATAAGTGTTATTAAAGTACCAGAACCACTTTATTTGGACAGAAAAGCAAACTATATACTGATCAGAGTGTTCAAATCTGTGCAGTCTAATAGGGACTTTTGACTTTTTGCATTAGCAAAGTATTGAATGATAATTACGATAGATAAAAACGGGCAAGCCCGGTTAATACACAGGAAAACTCGATTTTAGAAATGTTATACGTAAAGAATTAGATAGTTTGCACCTTACCTGTCACTTTGACCTAAACAATCTTTGACATTTTATGAATCCCAGCTAACTCTCATTTCCTACTTCTACAGTAGTGTTACATTAAATGATGATTTATGAAATTAAATACTGTTTAAGAAAACAGTTATGAAATGAAGATATAAACAGAATCACCATTACAGTTGCTTGCTTCTATTTTTAGCTCTGGTTTTGGCATTGCATTTTTATATCTATTAACTGTTGAATCATTAATTTTGGTATTTTGCGATATCCACCAGAATACATCAATACTGATCAAATAAATCACAATATATTAATAATCAGTATTTAGATAATAACAATAACAGTCTTTTTATAAGAGACTAGTTTTTACGTTTAACAAAGTTTAAAAATAAAATTTCTATTTGGCTGTTACAATCAAAGTATATTTGTTAAATATGCAACATATGCAAAATTGAACATGTATTCTATTCTATTCATTCCAAGCAATTGTATACACCACGGAATTAAATTCTATATAAGAATTGTCTTATAATAAGTTTATTACAATATGGATTTCAGTTTTAAATATAGTATTCCATTGTAAAGTCTATGCAAAATAAGACACAGGCACAATTTTAATCATGTTTCTCTCTTATGATTTTAGGACTATTTCAGAGTTGAATCCGGGACGAGTTCTGTTATCATTCTAAATAAAACACTGGATTTTGAAACAATTCCTCAAATGATTATAGAAATAAAAGCTATGGTAAGTAATGACACTGGTAAATGTTACGCCGATTTGGTGGTATTTACAGGAATTGCCGGTACTTCATAGACCAGCGGTTGTAGATATTGGTGTAAATACTATATAGAAAAAGATGGCATATGCTTAAAGGACTATAGAATTAGATCATTTTTAAGTACTCGGCATGCACATGGCGATTTATGTAAGCATTTAGGAATAGATTCGAGTACCGATCTGCAAACTGAATACTTAAAATGATCTAATTATGAAGTACCGACAATACGCGTAAATACCGCCAAATCGACGTATACATTTACCAGTGTGGTTATGACATTATATTGTCCAGTTTATGAGATGTCGATACCTATTGCAAATGCTAGCAGCAAAGAGCCTGCATATCCAGGCCTTATCTTCAGAGCCTTACATCCACTCAGTATGCATGTTCAGGTTGTTGAAAAAGTATTTGCCACGTCATGACGTCAATGTACTACCAGATTGATTGCCTAAATTAACGTTGATCAACAATGAGTGCACCAATAATGAAAAAAGGTATCACAGGAAAGAAATATAATAAAAATATTTGTTGTGACTTTAATATTCTGCTTTCTTACTCACACCATTTTAACACAAAGAAAAAATAAATTGTGGACGTACCATTAGCGTCAACGGGAATCAAAATATTTTGAATATTACATAACTTCTGGTGCGCTCTATGTGAGATCAAAGTGTGCAATCTATTTAATATTATATTAATATATGTATTGTTTTTCTTTTTACTTTTTTTCAATCGCTGCAAAAACTAAATTAGTATGACCAAGAAATACCACAATAACACACTGCATACCAACCCAGCGTACCACAAGGAAGAGTCACAGAACACTTTCGGTCATAATACATCAGGAAGACAAAATAATGCAACCAGGTCTCTCTTCCTCAGCAAGATGATTGCATCACTTGAAAGGACAATAAGTACTGCACAATGAAACAAGAACCAAATACAGAACCCCCTCAAATGATGGAAGCTATATAACCAATGAATCAACAACAACAGAACCACAGCATTAGAACGGAGGGCAGGAAAAAGCCACCAAGAATGGGGCGGGGTGCTTAATACATCTTACTGGCGCCACATCTTCGCCCTAAATTCTGTTGTATAAGCACAAACAAATGCTTAGCTCGCATGAAGGCCTTATGACTTATACAATGCATCGTCACAGAGAAGTTTTGTGAAATTGTTTTCAATTTTTTGAACAGATTTGTTTACAAAAATCTCTGAACATACACTGATTTAAAGAGCGTCGCCACAACATAGCAACTACGTCTTTATCAACTATTTGTAGACAAAGGTTCAGAAGTAAGGACTCTTGCCCCCCATATAGGCGTATTTGCATGTTTAAAGAATTATTTTATGCAGTCAGTACCAACACCTCATTAACTGCTCAGTATTTCTCTAACAAATGTACTAATGGGTAAATATTATGCAAGCATTATGGAACGATTTAATATGTTACCTGTTTCAGCTGAGTTGAGCATGATAAAAGTTTTATAACCTCAGGGCCTGATACAGCAACAAGAGCCCTATCTCCTCATATAAATAACATATGGACGCGATCATTGACTCAGTCCAATAATTGATCCTATACCCACTCGAAGAATAATACATGCATATGATCTCATGAACTGGCTTACTAATAGCAATGATTCTTTTATTTAGGATCGACCACCACCAACACAACCACAGCTGAGCTCGACGGCTACTCTAACTATCGCAATACTTGATTCAGATGACCAAAATCCTGCATTTAGTAGGTTAACTTACGAGGGAATCATATCTGGCGATGCTGAAATGGTAAGTTTATTTGCTTACATAGAGGATCTAACAAAGGTGCTATTTTTGTTGCATCAATGAGAAGATTATAACATAATTAGAGGTTGTGAAGCCTTATTGAGAATCTTTTTCCAACAAGTTGAATAATTTCGATGAATATTTAGAACACATATTAGATTGATTTCATCAAATGTCACTAAAATTCTCTTAACTCGCGTGTGTTGCATGAAAAAGCCAACATTTTTCCATAAGTTAGAGCGACTTTATTATGGATGTCATTGCATGTCATTACATAATTTGTATATTTATTACACATGGAAATTATAGCTTAAATACATGACGTCATATAATAAACAATGTTAAAGCGAACATTTATTTTGTTTATACTTATATCACAGGTTTAGATAAACGATACATTTCAGCATACTTTGTAATTACATGTATGTTTTTACCCATTGTATTTTACATATGTTTTGGGTGCTTTTGAGAACCAAAATCATATGTTTTGATTGAGAAATAGGAAAAACAATTAATTTTTGTTACTCACTCTTAATTAAAGGCAGTCATTTCAGGTTCCTTGTATATAATTATTCCGTGTAGATAGGCATTATGTGTAAATACTTGATTTGGTCTAAATACTCAATTCTGTGTAAACATGTTTTCTGAGAAATTACACCACCTTTATTTGAAAATAATCATTACCTGTCATAAGAACAGTTCGAAACATACTGTTTAATTTTGTAAATATCAGAACAAAACTGTCAGTGATTTGAATAAAATTAATATCCAAATACATATTTTGACGTAACAGTGTCTCATTTAAACTGTCTTATCTGGATCATGAATATTTTGATACATTTGATTCCAGTATTTTCCTGTTTGTTGATGCCTTGTGGTCACCTGCTGGGAGAGGGCTGACCTGTTTGCTCTCGTTTGTGATGTCTAATTGTGACATTGTCACTTTCCCATCGGTATCCTTGGTAAGGTGTGGTGCTTGATTGTATCGATTCTTGATCTTTATCCTCTTTTTTACTTTGTCACATTCCCATTGGTATCCTGTGTCAGGTGTGGTACTTGATTGTATCGATTCCTGATGTTTGTATCCTTACTTACTTTCCTTACCTATGCAAGGTATCATCACAAGGAAAGACAAACTGTGATGAAACAAAATAAAACGACCCTCAACTCTTATAAAGAAATATCAGTTGTATACTGATTTGAAATCTCCAGTAGTGATCGCCTGTAATTTTGATAATTGATAAATGATAAAATGTTTGGCACCATATCAAATATTTGTTTGCTTGATTGTGTTGATGCGTTATGTCCAGTCAACAATTTTTCAGTCATGTTGGGATCTTTCCCTGTTTCCTGTGCTGAAACAGTTCTTAGCAGAGGATAACGTGTCTTGATTAAGGACACAACCTAGTGCCTCTGGTGAGTGTTGAGCTAGCGATCCTTAGTTCCCAAATCCAACACTACACCCCTCCTGTATCTAGTTTAGGTGCCAGTTAGGTAGACTTTGTTCTCATAATTTGAAAGATATTATTGTCATTTTTGATTAGGATCATTGTATGTGTAATGTGTACTTTAAGAAGCTATAGCTTCCAATGATTTAACTAAAGAGTTGACTATACCCACAGTCTGATCAGCCCCTTTGTTACTTGGCATCTGGAAAATATGGTAGTCAAACAAGTATCATGCATACTTTCAATGTTCTTATTAGTTTCTGTAGCTTAGCAGACATGTTTGAGCCATACCCTTTTCCGACACTTTGTGATAGGTTTTCTAGCATTTAGGCCCATATATTATATTCCTAAGCAAACTTATGAAGGGTACATATGAAGCTTAAAGAGCTGATTCTAACAGATTATTAAATAAAAGATTTGTTTCAAAATTGTTAATTTGTTTCAGTTTGATATGGTGAGTGTAGAGCCACCAATATATGCTGAAGACCAGGATACCATGAAAGAACCAATCATATACGGAATTATAGGTATGTTCATTTTGTTTGGCAGGTATATATATAGCACCAGCATCTGTGTTATACCATTCCTTTTGTGCAGCTTTATACACGTATATGCGGTGAGTAAATACTTATACAGAATAATAGGTATGTTCGTTTTGTTTGGCAGGTATGTATATCAACATCATCTTTTTTTATATCAATCCTTTTGAGCAGCTTTATACACGTTATTTGTGAAAAAGTACTACACTTTTTTGTGGAATGTCCAATAATTATTTCCGAAGTATTTTTTTTATAGCAAATTGATATTATATGACACACATACATGTACATGTACGTTGAAAGGGTCATCACCCATGTTGAATGGCGTTTAAAACTGAAGCAAACAGCCAGAACAGACAATTCTAGATTTCATCTTTCCTTATAAAACGAAATAAGACAGTCTTGGGTCAGGTGTAGTATATTATTGTATCGATTCCTTATCTTTGCCTTCTTCCTTACTTTGATGGTTTATCGATTTTATTGCATGGCATTATTTCACTCCCAGATGTGACGTCATGTGATAAAGTGCATTTGTTACCAATACAAATGTGAAAAAAGTATAACTCATGCACTATTCATATCTGGCATACCTCTAAAATAGACACATAGCTGATGAACAATGCATCATCGAAGTTGATACAAGCTACAATATGGCTGTGGCACAATGTTGATACAATGACTCATAAATCACGTGTTCCGCCCATGTTTATGGAGCAGTGTGATAGCTGTTGTCGTTGTGTTTGAACCTAATGCAACTTTTAACATTTTATATGTCATATCATGACGGTCAATTATCATATGACACTGCTTGGTGATAGGCTGCTTTATTGCTGTGTACCTAGAGTTATAGGGATCTATGTCCAATACCAACTTACCCTGCATAGAATCAAACTATTTTATGATAATATGTGACAATTGATTTGTCTTAAATTTGTAATATTTTATAAAGTTACACTTTTCCAAAAATATTATTAGTTGTTTAATATACTTTCAGATCCTTACAACATGTTTGAAATCGATCATTTGACTGGCGAAATTTGGAAATCAGATCAACTTTTGGAAGGATTTCGAACACATACAATTGTAGTATTGGTAAGCATGTGCTAGTTTCATAATAAAATTAAATACATTGATCCAAGTTATGTAAATTATTATATATGTTCTTAAAAGATCATCAAATGCTGCACAAAATATAAGAAATAACCAGAAAATAGCACAAACACAGATGAAGCACATCCAGGAAAACAAGAATAAACGTACTAGAATTTATTCAATAAGTTGCAAAAACAAAAATAGTAAGTGAGTATGGTCAGGAAATGTCACATTCACAAACTGTAGACACACTCATGACACTGCCAGGAAGAGCCACACAACAATCACAAGACACCAGGAAGACAAGCCAAGCAAAACATCCAGCTCTCTCTTCCAATCAAGATGACCAAAACATACAGCTATTAAGACTCCCTAATTGAGAGTAACAATCAACAACCAATCAACAACAACAGAACCACTGCCTTTGAACGGACAGCATCCTAAGCCACATGAGGCTTTAATGCAGTTTACTGGTACCAAATCTTTGCCCTAAATTATGCTGTAGTCGAAGTACAAAAAAAGATCAGCTCACCGCTACCAACCATTTAAGCCACAAATTCTGTCTCCTTTTCCTTGGCGAGTTGATAGTATATCTAGCTGGTTGACAGTGTATCACAACACAAAGTATACATACATGTGAAGCATTTCCCCCCTAAAGACAGCCAGAAACGTTATAATATACATCAGATGCAGAAAACAAGCAAATATGGACAGCAAGTGCCACAAACACAGATCAATAATCAATTTGTATCATACTAAGAGGCACTTAAGATATTGTGATATATTTGGCAGTACTTATTTTAAGATTTGCGATGACAAATGTCCCTTAATCTTCAAATAAGTCAAAATTAAGCACCACTGCCAAACTATTGAGCACAATACGTTTTTTAAAGGATAGTGCGTTTAATATAGGTTACTTCTCTTTTAAGGGATATGTTTCTTGAAATATTAGTTTATTACACTCTTGCGAAATAATATACAAAAAGTAAGTGAGTATGGCCAGGAAATGTCATAAGCACACACTGCAGATTGACTCATAGTATAAAATGTTAAGCTTTTACAATCGCAGAGGAATATAAACGTTGGGTGAAGATTTGTTGCAAGTCAAAATCAAGCCCCCATGTCTTACTGACTTCAGCTGCTGCCAATCTAAGGCGATGGCTCTGTTCTGGTTGTTTCATTGTTTAATGTTCCTACATTGTTTTTTTTTGGGGGGGGAGGAGGGGCTGTGTTAGGTCCTTGTTTTTTATGCATTACTTGGTGTTCTTCTAGATTGGCAATCATCCTGAATGGGAAAAGATATAGCCAGTTGCTTTACTTTAATTGTATTCCTGATGCCTTGTATTGTTAGTGTTCTGCGGCTCTTCCTTATGTTGCCGTTGTTTGGTCTACAGTGTGTGAATTTGGTATTTCTGATCATACTCACTTACTTTTTATTGCCTTATAATCAATGCAGATTATGTTGTCATTAACACACATAATATGATTCTAGTGATTTATATGTACATAGTTACGTTATGTAATAACAAAGTCGTGTATGTATGGCAATATCTTGAGTTTCCATGCCGAAATTCGATTTCATAACATTAAGCGTAATTAGATAGATAGAATCATACTTTCATACTCCTGTATGATTGAATTTATTGAACTTGATGTAAAACAGTGAAACATGCTCAGATAGACTAGTATTTTATCGCTTTCCAAACTCAATTAATACATTTAACCCTTGAAGCACCAAGAAAAAAATGCATCTGAAAAAGTCGTCCGATGAAGTCGTCTGCTGCTAATCATTGCTTATACTAAACACGAATTAAGAATAGAAGCAAACAACATGGACCCAGAACAGACTGCTCCTACAGGAGCAGTCTGATCCGGGTCTACACTGTTTGTAATAGAGGCTTCTTAAACATTTCAGCAGGTGAGTAAAGCAGACGACTTTTGCTGTGATTGGCGCTTTAAGGGTTAATAACACACGAGCACTTATGGTAGTTCCTAATTTCCTCTTTGTATGTGTAATTTCAGGCAACCCAGAGAGACAACGTACATAGAGAAGCCTATGCCATTGTACGAATAACAATAACTGAGGCAAACATACATGCACCAAAGTTCGACAAAACATTATATGAGGTGACGAAATCTGAATATGAACCTGTAGGCTCAATATTAGTAACAGCGTCAGCAACTGACATTGATTTTGTAAGTATACCCTGGCCAGTGTATTATCTTTCCAACTTCCTGATCTAAATTTAGCTATTATTTATCCGGAACTACATAAAGATTAAGATTAGATATAGACAAATCTTAAGCCAGGATAATATCTACAGTAAAACCTGTCTAAAACGGCCACTCTAAAAAGACCACAAATGGGTTTTCAAGACCAATTATCACTTAAAGCTGCATAGTCTGTAATTTTTGATCTTTTAATTTTAGAAATTATGTTTCTATTTTTCAAGAACACAGCAAAAAACTTAAAGTTCAGGTATATATTTGACCAATTTCGTAAATCTTAACAAATTATCAGTATCAAAACAACAGCACTTATGCTAAATAATAACTGTCTTTAATTATTGGAGGGACGCAAATAATTATCAACAAGAGAAACACAACTGTTTTTATGAGATAATTCACTTTTCTATGCAGTTTTTAGCTATGGTGAACAGATTTATTGTGAAAACATAACTTACACTACTTTTACAAATGATTTAAAAAGAATTTTTTTTTCGAAAAATGTTTATAGTTGCAGACTTAGCGTCTTTAATGCTGGAGCGTTCTGCAATACTTTCGACCTTCATTAAGCTACCGTTTGTCATTTAGATCTTTGTTTTGTCTATTTTTTAGCTACCGTTTTACATAGGCTTAACTGGACAATTCAGAAAAAGTGATTCTGAGTTCTTTATCTTCTGAATTACTTGTTTGAAATACATTATATTAGAGCATTCCGAATAGCCTCAATCATTATGATAGTCATTGCAATTAAGCTCATACATAATATGGTGGGTCTCATTGCTAAAAAACCTGACTTAGATACATGCAAGCAACAAAAGCACAGACCTTCCTGCGCATGGACACGGTATGGTCAATGCCTTTGTTACTTGCTCTCTCAGGGCTATAGTGTGTAACAGAAAATATTTTTCTTATTTCTGAAACAAAACATATGTACAAAAATTATGGGTAAGAAAATATTTACAATGTTATGCTGAAAAATGTGTTTATCTAAACCTATATGCTCTTTGGAATAAATAATATATAAGGATAGTATATGCTAAATTTCAATACTCCAGCTTGTGTATGTAGAACGACAGGCTGGATAGGGCTTTACCTGTTTACACACCATTAAGACAGGGTTTCTCTTGACGTGGTCTAGTTTTACAGGGTAGTCATCGTCATGTTAGTTATTGCAATCAAGCTTATAACAGTTGCTAGATCTAAGCTTTATTTCCCTTTTGATACAATGTTTAGTGTAGTAAGTATGTGTGTTAATGTATTTCCGTCAGCTAATAGATTTTAATACATAGGCATAAAGTTAGTCTTTAAACATAATTCACAGTTTTTCACAATGGCTAAATACTTCAATTTGGTATTGTCCCTATTTATGTTGCTACATTGTATGTATGTGTGAGTAGCTCCACTAAGCCTTAGCTACTCATATATGCAACAAGTACCATATTCTTATGAACTGGCTTAATTTACTACATGGGCGGCTCCAGAGGGGAGGGGAGACAGGGGGTCTGGACCCCCCCCCCTGAAAAATCACAAAACTTACAATAATATAGCTTTTTTTAGCAATTCTGGTCCAGAACCTCTACAAACCCCCGGAAAACCAAGCCAGCATTCCATGTGGGGCCATAAATGTTGTGCCATTATCGGTTCGCCAACAAAACGCCATTTAAATGGCGTTTTGCTGGCAGGCCAATGATGGCCGCTTTATAGTGACATTTTGATCCTCTATCTCCTAATCATTTTAAAACAGACAAACAAACAAAAAAAAAACGTTATCAAATTTGGACCCCCTCTGACAAAACTTTCTGGATCTGCGAATGTACTAGGTGAGTCGATTTTTTCATGAGCTTTGATGCAGCAAAACCTGTCTTTGTGGTTCATGTGAACTTAAAATACCATTCATTCAGCTCTGCGTCAAACCATAACAAGTGCAACAAATTAAGACCTCGCAATGCACCCACGTTTTTGCATAGATAAAGCTTATCGGTGGTTGCATGAACACTATTAGAGTGTCAAATGATTTGGATCAAAATCAGGACCAAAGTTCTGTAGGTCCTAACTGTTTGCAAAGGCCAATAGTAGACAACAAAAGTCGCTGTTAGCAAGGAAAGTCACAAACACTACAAACTCTTGCCTGGAGCATATTACATGGTCCCTTTATATATAACATGCTCACAAACATATTACGAACACAGTTAAGAAGTATCTTGGCATGCTTTACAAATCGTTTATGCACATTTAGTTCACAAGAAATGCGAAGATAGGGATTGTAATGTTGAGTTTCATATGTTAACTAAATCACACAAGTGTATATCTTAGCACCATTTTTCTAATAGAGCTTAAATTAGTCAATGTTTTGTTTTGTCATTCAATATACATCTATGTTTCAGTCAGCGCATCCGATTATAATACTTATCACATTGTCCAGCAAAAAAGGCTCAGGCTACTTTGCGCATATTAGCAGACTCACCAGAGCCTTCACTGCTCCTATACACAAAGCATGGTTGTCGAAGAAGACCCAGACACCATTTTACTTGTCTAAACATGTGGAATGAATCAAAATATGAGCCGGCCAGCATACGCGCAGTCTGGTCGGAGCCTTTGCTAGTCGCTTGAATATTATATGAGTGTTATGCTACTGAAGGAACAACATTTGGAGTTTTAAAGCTTAATTGGAGGCTGCATAGGTTCGTTTGAGTCTACACTTGTCAAAATATAACATTGTTGGAAAACACATGTCACGGCTCGTATGTGTTTACTGGAGGCTTTTGTGCATATGTGATAAGTACTAAATCTCATGTATTGACAAATGTGTTGCATGCTACATTTTTGATAGTATCAGTTTAGTGGTATTAGACGTACTACCTTATGCACAAGCAAGGACCCAGGAACAAAGTAAGAAAAACAGCAAGGGTCATGAATCTAAACAATCAAGTACCACACCTGTCCCAGGATACCACATGGAAAAGTAACAAAATCACAATAAACATCACAAACAAGAGCCAAGAGGTCAGCCCTTTCCCTTCAGGTGACCACAAGGCAGCAATGAACACAAGTCACTTACAAGCATAGACAAACAATCTATCAAATTGGCACAACTTTAAATTCAAATGAGTTCTAACATTTTTCAAACTTAATTGTTAAAAATGTATATGTTTTATCAACCTCTTTTCCTAATTGCTCACTGTCTTTCAGGGAAAGCATTAATACCACTTTAAATTGATTTACATTACTGTGGCATATCTATCTATTTAAAATTTTGAGTTAGTGTTTGTGCCAATTATACCAGACAAAAAAGAAACGCACCACTTAGAACTGTTCAACTCCCAGGAAGATCACAAGGGATAAGCCAGTTTAGTTTATATCAGTGCAAAGGTATGTCAGGTACTGCTGCATCACACGTCTTTTGCAATCTGTCGTCAAAATTGTGTTGAAGAAAATTGGTCATGAACCAAGTGGTGGTCAAATTGTAAAGTCACAAGAAATAAGCGTTTTTATAATGCTCTCTTGTTGGATAAGTTCAAGCAATGAGAATCATTTCAGTAGACCAAATTGTACTCAGACACTTATTATTTGCAAATTCTATCTGTTAATTTATCACACGTGATATTTAATCCAGGTAGCTCATGTATTGTGACTACCCTTTGGATAACGATTCCACACTAGAGATAAACCTTACAAAACATTTAAAGATTTCAACATTGTTTTAATCAATTTAAACGGCCCTAACTGATGAAAATGGATTTATGAATAACAAATATGCATCAATAAACACATTGGTTGTCTCACATAAAGACAACGTATCGTTTTGATACTTTGCAAATGTAAAAACATACTCTGAATTTAATGTAGACAGTAGCATTGAATTAACACTTCCGCAACTCATTTACCATTTGCCTTGGTACGTTTTGTGCCTCTACAGGAAAGGTACAGATACCCATCTGCATCACACTCAAGTTTTAATAAGAATTGATCAGAAATGAATATTTTATGACAATTAACATTTTCGTTTTAAAAGGAGATCTAAATGGGAAAAATCGTAGTGGTGCGTTTCTTTTTTTGTTGGGTATAGTTGAATTATCATTTAATGATATTAATAATCAGTTATAAGTTATGCAAAAAAGAAAATTTTAGCGACATAATCATAATGTCAATGATGACCTTGAAGTCAAGTAGTTTGCAAGAGCTGACAATAATCTTCAGTTTTATCCACAAAATATACTTATCTGCAGTTTATAACGCAGTTATTGACTTTATTGTGCAGATGTGATTCTTGGGTAAGTGGTAATGGATGAGAAATGTAATAAACGTTTCGAGAATCTATTATATAAGGGTGATTTATTTTCCATTTAACTTTCAGATTTCAGATAAGGTATGAAGTTCTATTGGTATGCATTTATTTTGCATTTTGATTACTTAAAATTTACAAAATCCTGATTGACTTTTAACAGTTCTGCTGTTGCTAACCATTTATATTCTATTAATAAGAACCAATACTTTCAGATTTTCTAATGGTTGAAAGGATATAAAACGGAATATTTACTAGTATCAATAGAAAACAAGTTTAGATGTGTATTGAAGCAAACTGTAAGAAGCCACAGTGCTAATATTAGCAATATCATAGTAGGAATTTCACAAAGCTACGAATATACAATAACGATGATACTGGTGAATTCATTATATTGTGCTTTTGCCAGTGCGCAATTCTCGTTTTACCATCCAAATGTAGTTTTACAGGGTCGCCATTGAATGATGCATTGGTCATCGATATACATTCGCATTCCCTTGTCATGTCTTCTATCTACCATACTCATCATAGGAAATGGCTATCTCCTCAATATACGAAACCCAAATAACAATTAGTGAAAATTAGACATAAATTAATGGACGTCAGTCCATTCGAGATACTCGCCACCCAGCAATAAACACCCTCCCCTGAGCATGAGGTGATCAAGCTGTGGATTATTTACATTGCAATTTATCGCTGGGAGGTGGGTGGCAATGTAACGCCCTGTGATCAATTGATATGCTGTCTTTCACCAAATTAAACAGTCAAATAACGATTATAGTCCGTACAGAAATTCAGTGAACAGCGTTTTTTCTTTTTTAAAATGTCTCTTATGATAAAATTTTGGACCAGAATTTTGCATATACATATAATAAAACACCGCCTAATATACAATTGCATTTTTGAATATTTATGATAGGAAAATAAGTCTGGAATCTCTTGTAAAATAAAATAACTTAGTCATTTTCGATTTAGAAAAATCCTTATTTTCCCTCATTGTATTTCATATGGGTAACACGTGGTTTATACAGTTCAATGATTACCATGTTTACTTCCGTATATGATAAAGAAAACGGTCACTTGGTATGTCTATATATTCACTGAAAATGCTTTGAAGAGACTGTACAAATTACAATTCTGTCTGAGTTATCATATTTCACGATAATCAAATTTCGCATCTTTCTTATATGTGTCATGGTTAAATGACACATATAGCAATCAGAACGCGCGCGACTGAGAAAACCTGTCCAGTGATTTGTAACAATAAATGCCCAGACTAGCCTGCGCATCCACGCAATCTCATCAGCAACTTTGTTGTCTGCTTTTTGAGAAGAATCAACCCTAGACTTGCCTCGTGCGAAAAAATGTCAATTTTCTATCTAGCCTGTTTAGCCGAAGGGACTGGTTTGAGACTCGCTTTGTCGGAAACCCAGAAGACAGGTCTTCTCGTGTCGTTGCTCGACAGCTCTAGGACAAATATTTCAAGTGCACCAGATAATAATATTAAAACAAATATAATGAGGAGGCTGTTCTTCAGATATATTAACGGGAATCACATTATTTGATTGCGGTCTACATCGTCTTATACACAAGTCATTCGTAACTACGGCCCACAGAGCCGGGGAACGGCGGGGCTTTGATTTTCTAGCTACAGGTCTCTGGTATTACTTGACTTTTCGCTTACTGTAAGGGCGGCAACTTTAATATTCATATCTGGGCGTGGCTCGGCTATTTCATCTGCTAAGGAAGGGAAATCAGGTTTTATTTATAATTTGGTAAAGAGTTAATAAGCTTTTTGGGCCGCGCAAGCGTGCGTGCATTTCATGATAATCCTAACCGTATACACACTGAACTCACAATATTTGACCCTTAAAGCGCATTATCACAAAATGTATTTTTTTCGTCGTCCACTAAACTATTTGAAGCCTCATAGATAAACAGTGTGGTCCCAGATCAGACTGCTCCTGTAAGAGCAGTCTGATCTGGGTCCACAATGTTTGCCTCCCTGCTTATGTTAAATAGACATTTTCAGATGCAGTTTTTTTTGCTGGCGTTTTGAGGACTAAATAATGACTGAGGTGGTGGCACAAGATGATACAGTTACTTTTGAATAAACCCACGCCTCCTTTTCAGCTTGTGCCTATGCCTAAGGTTGACTGGTCCTAATTACGCATTCATGAGGGGCCGCCTTTACAGTAAGCGAAAAGTCAAGTAACGACCTTGTACTAACAGCGCATTTGCCCGGCTTGTGCGTGGCTACAAATGAATGGTGCACATAAATTCTTTTGTCTTTATGCACCAGTCATTTGTGAACAACCCCAGCTCAGAGGAATGTCGAGGACTTTGACTTTGCGTCTGCAGTTCCCAATAGTACTGTGGGGGCAGCTAGCTGGCAAACCATGACAGTTCTCCCCTGCAGTCAGTTATTATACTGCAAAGCAATGTTTGTCTAGGTCTATCAAACCCCTACATTTCCTGCGCATTGTGGAGACAACGTACAAGTAAAAACACAGCACATTATATCCCAATCCTGCTCAGAGGCTTGGAAGAAGCAGTGGATGCAAATGACTGGTGCTTTATTTATAGCCTATGATGCACTTCGCATGAACATTTAGTTCTCAGCCACCCTAAAAACATATTGACCCCAAACACAAAATATGACATCCGCTGATATATTGTTCAACCTATTTCCAAGCACGTTCCCACCCATCACTAGATTCTCTTTCCTACCTCAGCATTATTGTTGTTGGGTGAGTCTTTTTTTCACTTGAATCACACCTGACGCGTGAGCCCTGTGATTATTTTATCTTATCACTTATAGTTGCCTGGAATTACGTTTGGCATGCATGTTTTGCATTGTCTGGTGTCAACAAATCAGTATTTGGAACAAACAGATAGAAAGCTCAATTTATTCAATAAAACAAGTTCGATTTTTTTAAAAATCGGATGATCAGAGAAGGAGCAGAGAACACAGAAAACCAAGATTTTAAATTATGGAACATGGAACACAGATATTCATTTCATAGGAACGAGCGGACGGGTACCCACTGGGAAGGCCTCAATATTTTCTTGTATGCCAAACTTCTGTGCGCCCAAACTATGGCCATAATTCGCATCTGATTTTGATATGATAAGAATCCCTTCTCCTTACACGTTACTTCGTCTTATAAAACCGTTTAATTATTCATCGATAGTAAACTAAAGGCAGTGAGCCGTACAAAGGTGCATTTAGGGTAAATTCAAAAATGCAGATGCTCAAATGAGGACAAATTCCATCATATCACAGCCCATTTGACAACACATTATGTAACGAAAAAAATATCACCAATTAGGCGGTTCATATATGTATTAAATTCTGGTGGTCATTGTGCGATCAGTCCGCACATAACGAAATAAACGCAAAAAAGCGTTGTTCACTGAATTCCTGTACGCACAGTAGTGAATGTGTGCTTTGGCTAGAAGAAGTATCCAAACTTTTTTTTATTTCTTAGCATCACAAACAAACATTCAATGTATGTCTATTTTATACCAACTTATGAATACGAACTACATCAAAATGCATTTCAGCGCACTTTAAAAATACTATGAACAGACAGCATATACAATGAAACAATTGATCTTATGAAGTGTATTTGAACGATTATTGGACATAAAATAGATAGATGTCAGTTCATTATAGATACTCGCCACCCAGCAATAAAGGTAATAAAGCTTTAGATTATTTACATTTCAATATATCTCCGTGAGGTGGATGGCAATACAACACCAATTGATCAAAATTTGATAAACGTGGTCTGTATATTTTGATAATTGCTATGAAACAGATTCTCGTGAATATCACTCCCCATCAGGCCATAACCAGCAAGTGTGTAAAAAGTGAGTATGACCAGAAAATACCACAATCACATACTTTAGATCAACCTATGGCACTGCGGGGAAGAGTCAAAGAATGATAACTGCGACATTACATTCAGAACGCAACAAAGTAAATCAACCAGCTCGCTCTTTTCCAGCGAGATGATCCAAACCTTCTTAGAATTAAAATTGTTTCGTGTATTCTAACTTAGAGAAATACGACCAGGGTTTAAAATGTTGGGAGGAGCTTCCAAAATCAGTGTTTGTTTTAGTGGTAATACATCCGTCAACATCAATTTGACACCAGGACAGAAGGAGTCTGATCAGGAAATACTTTTTTGCTTAACTTTGAAAGTCAATAGCACAGTTCTAGAAAAACTACTTTATGCGCAGGCGAGTCGGTTTCTCCGTTGTTTATTAATGTGATAAGTGCTATTACTTCCAGTTTCCCAGGGAGCACACTGTATAAAAAAATTATCATGTAATTTTGAAGAGAGAGTTTACATAAACTGCCAGATAAATTAAATGCTGTAGGGAAGGCTGGGTAAATATCAAGCTGACATACTAGTTGCTAGTAAGCACATCCTTTTATGTCCACTAGGGATTCCTAGGTCACAAATATGTACTGCACAGAGACTGGCAATTTATAATAGCATGTTAAATAGCATAGTAATTCACTTTAAGGAGGCATTGTACTGTTCAGCCAAGGTGTTTTATCATAGTATAGAATCGACGGTGAAACCACGTTTGCCTTAATGAAACTTTGTGTATCCCTATATATGATAGCAGTGTATGCTCCCATCCCATTCACTCATTCTAACATGTGTTTGCTTCTGCCCTAATCTTGATACACAACACACGAAAATGTCGCTTATAGAATAGGTAGCCTCTAAAGGTTAAATTCATCCTGCAATGCATTTATATATAATAGTGAATTCATTTTATGGTATCTGGTTCACAAGATATATTGCATTCTGAAGTAGGCCATGGTCAGCCCAGCGCTGATGTGCAGACTGATCTGCCCTCCGTTCTTTGTAAATGTTAACAGTCAATTTCTGTGTTGTGCGTCAATTTGGTTTGCCTAGCACTAATAGTAATACGGTTTGAAATGAATACTTACTACGCTGGAGACAAACGTTCGTTATCAAACTTTATAATGTTGGCTATAAGGGCCTAGGTACTGTCCTGCCAGCCAAGAGTGACAGTGACGTCGTGTTTTATTTACAGTGGTGAACTAAAACATAAACTTGTACACTCCATTTGAGCTAATGCGGATAGGATTCATACACAAGTGATCTATAGTAGTTTCAAAGATGCATAGTAATGAGGCAATTATATTTTCCTTATATACAGGTACAGTAGGTAAAGCATGATTATTCACTACATATGCATTAATCCGTGGTAGGTTCAATATAACTGTAAACTGAGACTACCTGCACGCCCAAAATCAAGGTAAACTGGCCAGTGGTTGTTTACAATGATTCTCATCTATCATTGAAACTACTATATCGATTCTAAGTCGCTAATAACTTTGTAAACCAAACATGACGTCACTGTCACTCTTGGCTGGCAGGGCATTAGATACATATGCGTTTGTTTGTATGCGTTTGTTTTAAATACTGCAATATAATACATTGCATGATGAAGTAGAGTTCCACATTGCACGTGTTTGTCAAACATATAATGGTTCATAGCTGAGCCTCAAACTATGTTGGGAGGTTGTATCCCATAAGCATGTTCAAATGGGTTTATTGTTGCTGGCGGGACTGTATGATGACTGGGATATAAATAAGCGTGTCGATCCAGGCCTTTATTCTCTAAATATTATGCTCATGAACGCTCTTTTCACATGATAGTATCCTGAGGGGTTGTCATTAAAGCAGTTAAGTAAATAGAGGATCATACATGGACGCTTATGTTTAATTGAATTTATTAAAAGAGTTGGGGAAAAGTGATAGAATACGAGGCTTGCCGAGCATTTTATAACTTTTTGGCAAAGAGTCTATTAATAAATTCAATAATACAAGAGCATGAAGAGTACACTGACCCAAAATAAAAACTTTACACTTTAGTTCTTTGAATATCTGTTTTGTTAGTATACATGTCGTTATAAGATTTACGCATAATTATCGAGGTTTCGTCGTGGATAACGATTATGCATTCTTTATTCAAATCCCAGGACTTTTCAAGCGTCAACGTCTGAAAAACGTGTTCCTTACGTTGCACGTGCTCAGGAACAGGTGGTTCACTAACAGCCTTAAAACCGACAATTGAACATTTGCAGCTGATTACTGATAATAAAAAGTTAATCTGTTGTTACAAAACACTTGCATTTAGTGACGGCACGTCTTTCAAAAGATCAAAGAAACCTAGAAATTGGCGTGCTCAAGGCAGGGTCTACGGTAAATGATATTGCGCACCATTATGGCTGTTCTAGACAGACTATTAATATTCTTATGAACCGATACAACAGTTTTGGGTCTGACAAGCCTGGTCGCGCACGTGTGACAACGTTACGTCTTGATGTCGTTATCATGTTAACTCGCCCACGTAATCGTTTTAACCAGCAACCATTATTGATCGGCGTTTACGCGGTTCATGCATCAAAGATCATGAATCATTTCATGCAAAATAACGGACCTGGCATTTTCCAGCATGACAATGCAAGGCCTCACACAACGCATAAATAATCTCGAAATAACGTCAACGTCTTGCATTGGCCTGCTTTATCCTCCGGCAACGAACCACATAGAACACGTATAGGATGAATTGGGTCTGAGGGTCAGGTCCAATCATCAAATGGATGCGATAAATTACTCCAATATGCGCCTTTTTTAAAATGACAAACGTATCCCTAACGTGCTCATACAGCGTTGCGTAAAATCAATGAGACGACGTATTCTGCTAAGCATTCGTAAAAATGGAGGTCACACTGGTTACTGGTGCTCGTTTTAACATCAATTAAAGCACGCAGTCAGTAATTGCTTGTTTCCAAATGCTGTGTGACTGTTTTATTTTTTTTTAGAATTTTTTATTCCGACCCCTCTGAACTGAATTATTGATAAAAAAAAGTATGCAATTTCTGATATTCATCCAATTTTTTTTTCAGAGACATCAAAAAGAAATTAAAGATTCGATGACAAAAAATTACCCCGAAAATTAATTTATCATCAAAATACGTACTTTTGAGTACTATGTCAAGTTTTCATTTTGGGTTAGTGTAGATTCTGTATATCACACGACATTCAAATTACTTATAAATCGCATTTTTTGGTGTGAAAACGTCATGGTTTTGACATCTTTTACGCAACGTTATAATGACGTCTTTACGTTACGTTACTAAATGTGGTTGATCGATTTCGTTGCATGGCCTTATATCACTCCCAGACGCTACGTCATGTGATAAAGCGCATTTATAATCAGCTGACAAAGTTACAAAGATTTACATTGTTTTGATTAAAAGACAGTTATGCAAGAATATATATTCATATTGGTATACCCGTTATTTTCGTTCCTATTTTCTTTATTTCTTGTTTTCGTGTTCCATCCATCATGTGTATTCTAACCCCTCTTGACGCTAATGACCCACAAGGGTTGATGCGTCGTAAAACACCAGCCTATTTTCTCATTTCTTCTTATATCTTTTATAGAAAATAACTCTTTTTTTTTAAAAAAAAAAGCAAACCCAATAGATTTTGGTACATATCGTTTGTGTGCTTAACGAAGGTTCAGACTAGCCTGTGCGAGTGCGTAATCACGTCAGGGCCTTAGCTTCCCTGACACAATTAGTAAGGACATTCCAAACTGTATACATCTAGTCCTAACAGACAGCTCACAGGCATGTTTTAATAATGACCTTAAGCATAAATGACACGTACCTAAAATTTCTGAACCCTTTTCAGACCAATGGAATTTTCCATAGAGCTACATGAACATACAATAAAGTCAGGATGGGTCAATGTTTACATTGAGGGGCCAAAGAATCTGTGCCCTTATCAGGCCTGACAAAATGTCAGGCCTGATCTGGGTACAAACTGTTAAACACAAGTATTTTTTTTCAAAAAAAATATATTTCTTTTTCTTAAGATCGATGGTGTTTAAGCAAACAGTACAGACAATGATTTAATGTCGCATTATGCGACATTTCATAGGAGACGTCTCTGTTTGCCAGCCAAAGTACCCCTTTTGGGCTTTTTAGTCCTAAATGGGTTAATTGGGGCAATTTGTTGCATCATTTTAATATCTACTTATACTCAGTAACTTTTAGATGTGTTTTAAGTTATGTTATACAGATTTTCTAATCTAACTATATGGCCAATATGGAATTGTCTATTCAGAATTTGCCGATGCAAGATGGTAGTCCTTTTCCGAACATTAATGACGCTAATGACCCTAAAGGGTTGATGCATCTTTAGATTTTAACTCACCATCATCATCATCATCATCATCATCATCATCACCATCATCATCATCATCATCATCATCATCATCATCATCATCATCATCAGTATCATCAGCATCACCATCAACTTCTGCATCAGCACCAGCATCATCATCATACTGAATAGAATAGACGACTGAAATTCACTACTGTAATTATAGCAGATGAGATCGTCAGTACTCTTTGTGTCAGTCTCTTTTTACGGTGACGTTAGTCAACCTTTGATAAGATGGGCCTAGTCGCGAGACAATCTGTCTGCGGGTTTTGACGAAGAAGTCAGACTCAATCCAGCCTGATTAGCTACATAGGCTAGCTAGAATATTGTAACTTTGCATGTAGCAACTTTCGCCATTTTGCGTTTTAAAAATCGAATGGTAAAGGCGCTGAGCGGAATGCGCGGATGCGTAGTGTTGTACTCCTTTGTTGTAGACATTCAATGCAACATCAGGCTTCCTCGCAACAAGGCCCAGATGGTGTCCATATCGTGCAGAAAATGTTTTTTTTATTCTTAAATGATACTTTACATGTATGCAATCAATTTTGGCAGCTATATATATTGAGTCCAGTTGGGTTACAAGTTTTCATGTCCGCAGGATTTGACTTTTCAGATTATTAAATCAATCAGTGGGCTCGACTGTCACAGCTTTTGGTGTTATTTTACATAAATTATTTACTGTGTAGGGGCTAGAGATCTGTAAATTTGACCAAATACTTTATCGATATCTCTGCTTTGTGAATGCCAGAAATTATGGCCCTGAATAAACAGCCCGGATGCACAGGATCGCCAGAGCCATCGCTGGTTACCTACTCAATTGGTACCACAATATCGTGTGCTGAACCATGTGCCAATAGATTGTGTCATAGATAGTGCAATTAAGATGTTTTTTTTTTAAAACTTGTCATTATATTTTAGGGCACTATCTTAACATACGCTCTTGAAGAAGACACAGACGACCTGATGGTGGACAACAGGTAATAAAACTAACCGGATAGGTGGCGATCGAAAACGCTAATACTATCAAAGCATGTAGGTCAATAATAGTTAGAAACAGAGTTTTCGATTGCCATTTGCCTCCCGACTGGCGACGACATGTGCACACAGTGAAAATTGTTTTTGGGGCGAAATTAAACACTTTCTTTTTGACATTAACAGTCAAAATCAGCAAAATTAACCACATTGTTTGGCGGTGCGTGATGTTTTGCATGCGCGGATCCAGAAAGTTTTGTCAGAGGGGGTCCAACTCTGCAACTCTTACAACGTTATTTTGTTTGTTTTTGTTTTAGTCGATGAGGGGAGAGAGGATCTAAATACCTCTAAAAGCATGCCATCATTTGCCCGCCTGCGACGTACGCTGGCGTGCCAATGATGGCTCAACATTAAATGCTGGCTTGGTAGCTGTGTGTATTTTCAGGGGTTCCAGACCAGTATTGCTAAGAAACCCTATATTTTTGTGATTTTCCAGGGGAGTTGGTCCGGACCCCCTGTCCCTCTGGATCCGCGCTAGCTTTGGCAGAATGCCTAGTTTATGGATAATATTCTCTGTTCATTTACTGAAACGCCCTAAAATAAATTATTAACAGTATCAACCTAATGAGACATTATATCAAATGTATTTATTTTATCCTTAGCAGTGAGGTCAATGCATATCAAATGAAAGTAAAATTGATATTTTATACAGTGAAAAGATGTATCATTTCACTGGTGAGTGATACGATTGTAGCCATACAAGGATTTTTCATAAATCTGCGAATAAAACTTTTACAAAAGGGGTTTAAGTGAAGGGTATGCTACGGACTTCAATTTTAAACCAATAATACATTGGCCTTGCGTAATGCTAGTTTGCACTTGACGTCTGTCCTAAGGCAGACTTAAAAGACTTCATTTAAATGCTGATGTCTTCTGTTTAATTCGTTTAAATGTGATTCAAAGTCATTTTCGAGTTGCAGACATTGTTTGCACCCAATGTTATTCTAATCGGACGAGAAACGACCAAGAAAAATATGATTTTGCTTTCAGTAAATTCCTACGATTATAAAATAAAAAGAAAATTCGGTTTTTCTCTGTAAACAAAAATTTATATACAATTCATAAAGTGCGGTGAAAATATCAGCATTTTCACTTGTGCTACGCACTCGAGAAAAACTCTAATTTTCAACTGCACTCGATGAAATATATTTGGCATTCATTTCAAAAATATAAATATTCCCTCTCTCTATTATATATATGTTGGTGGTGCATTGAGATCAGTTGGCGATATGACGACATCATCTTCCGCAGTTCTGCTCTTTGTTGAGTCCCATGACATTTATAGATTTCAACTTGTTTTGTGTTGTTGCTTTGCGCCAAAGTCAATCAATTAGAGCCATTGTAGGACGGTTTCCTTGGTGGTAACCAGTGCTAAACACCCTGCTCAATAGCACAATACTATGCATCGAATGAGGCTCGAAACGATGGAGCATATGATCTCATGCTGAACACTCAGATATACTGGGAATTCGGAATTTTTCGCGAGGGTTTTATTTTCGCGCATATGCGAAGTTTCGTGAAAATAAAATCCTCACGAATTGGCGAAATCACTAAACCGTTTACTGATATAGGTAAATCACGCCCTTCTTGCGAATTTTTTTACGTCGCAAATATGTGTTTTAACGCTATTCGCGAAAATAAAATGCCTGCGAGAATTCCCGAATTTACAGTGTAATGATGCACGCTCATTTATTGCTATTGAAATAAAAGGTTGAAAATATTAATAGCATTTTTTTGCTTATCACAATTGCTACACGTGGACACATATTAGCTTTAGTCACTTTGTTATTTTGTAAGTAACGAGTCGTTTGAAATTTGTGATTTACTTTGTGATTCTCCATCTATATATATATATATTATCCTACTTTTTCAGCGGAAATATTATTTTGCTGAGACCCCTAGACTTTGAAGTGGAACAGAAGAAAATAGTGAGGGTAACAGCATCGGATGGTAGTCACGTACGTATATGACAGTTCTTTATTAATTAAGATCATGTGAGCCGCGACATGTGATTTCCAACAATGTGGCATTTTCACAAGTGTAGACTCAGACGAACCTGTGCAGCCTCCTTTGAAGCTTAGAAACTCCAAATGATAGCTTAACACTCTCAGAATACTCAATTGACTAGTAAAGGTTCTGATCAGATTCCGCATATGCGCAGGCCGGTTGAGACTTTGCTGGTTGCGCATACCACATTGTTGGAAATCTCATTTCGCGGCTCATGTCAAATTGACAGTAAAGAGGTAAAGTCATAAAATTTAAAGCGAAAGAATCAAAGAGTACTTCTTGCACCTTTCAAGCATTTTCAAGACTGCTCTGAACGTGATATAAGTGGTCCGAAAAATGGCAATAGTATGCTATAGCCTATAAGCATATCAACAGCAGAGACGGTGAAGACATTGGCAAGATGGATCAATCGTCAGTACATTCACTATGTAGGTAAAATTTGACCTTTGGAGGGTTTTGTGTAAAGCACGTGGAATAGCATTCTGGGTGACCAGTGTTCTAATCGACGTCGATAGCACGGACAGAAGGTACATGCATTTAGTTTAGAAATAACCATTAAATCATGAGTTACCTTTCACTGCTCCTAAGGAGGGTCGTCCGATCTTTGGTCCATCTCAGATTAAAATTAACAGAACCAGCTGTTAACCCTTTGTATACTAATGGATGTTTCCTTCTGGCATGATACAATAAACTTGGGATAGTCCATTATACATATCTAGGGGTGTCAGGTTATACAAATTTTGTTTGAAGATCTGTTTTACCATAACAAACAGTGTAGATGCGTCATTTCTTCAGGGTCTTCACTGTTTGTAAAAGTACCCGTTTAGGGATTTCCTGTATACAAAGGGTTAAGGTTTGAGTCACGCATAGCATTTTAGGATGCGAATAAATATTGATAGTACTCATACTATAAATATGTAGATTCGCGATAATCATAGAATGCATGGTCACGTGTTGAAACTTAATTAATATGGTAATTAAGTATTGGTAAACATAAATAAGCCAATTTAGTTGATATCGGCACTTATTGCACAGACGAAATGTGAAGGCTCAGATCAGCATGTGTACCCTCGCAATCTTGCCACAGCCTTCGATGCTCGCTCACCCAAATTATGGAAGTACATAAAGGCTGATTAAGGCATCACTGAACACTGAGCTTGAATGCTAAAGTAATTTACAAAATGCGACCATTGCTATTTTCGTCTTTGCTGGGCTATACATGTCCATCTGTATATTTGGATGAGTAAAGTAAGTTTAGTATTGTAGGATTAACATTGCATTGATATATTTGTGTTATGCTGGAAAAATATTGTTTAATGTACCCAGGGTAGCCTTTTGAAATCAAACAATTGTGTTTTAAGGAATGCCAAAATTGCTCCATTTTCATTAGACATTTTTTTGTGTTTTCTTTTTAAACCAGAAGACTAATTGATATATACCAGAGTTTACGTCGAGATAATCCAGATTCTTTATCTAGAGTTGAGCGACCATGATATCACATATCTATAATTCCTACATTAATAGTGTAGACATTGCGCATTACTGGATATGTTGTGCTTAAGTTGTTAAGAGTGATGTGATGTTTTAAAGGATGCTTTAATATATTACTAAGTCATGCGCGGATCCAGAAAAGTATGCCAGAGGGAGTCCAACTTCGACAACGTTTTTTTTTTTTTACTTTGAGGAGTGGAGGAAGGATCCAAATTCCACTTTAAGCGGGCCATTATCGGACCGCCTGCAAAAAAACATTTAAATGGCGTTTTGCTGGCTTGCCGATGATGGCCAAACATTGAATGCTGGCTTGGTAGCTTTGCAATTTTTAAGTATTGCTAAGAAACTCTATATTTTTGTGATTTTTCAGGGGGTTGGTGTTGGGACCCCCTACCCCCTCCCTCTGGATCCGCGCATGATACCAAAATTGTGTTAACTATTTGTAAACTGATGACGCATTCTAATTTTGTATTTTATATGGGACTGTAAATGTGATTTTGTGCTAATCGGATATGAGCAAAATCCAGACAAACGCATATGCTTACATATCCAAAATAGTTAGCGGTCTTAACTTTAGCTGCAGTCTTTGTTTTACTTTATCAGTGAAAGCTCTAGCAAGTCTGCGCATTCGCAATATGATCAGTACAAAAATAGTGTGTGTTTTTTCAATTATTTTTTCCGTTTCTGATTTATGCTGCATCAGCAAAGTAACCACTATTAGCATAGTAGATGGTAATCAAGACTTCAGTTTAGAGTGCGTACCAAAAAATATTTTCTTATTTCTAAACCAAAACATATGTTGTGGGTACTCAAAAGAACAGTCTCAATGAGACGGTTCGTTTGAGCACCCAAAAACATATGCTAAAACTGATGGGTAAGAAAATATTTACATTTTAACGCTCAAATTTTTGTTTATCTAAACCTATGTTGTAATTATACACAACCCGTTCTTGGCAGTTTTTGATTCTATAATATGTTTAGGCTGAGTCCAATGATTGGATCGCTGTACCCAATTTTCACTATTTTTGTGACAATTGGTGTTGCTTAATTTGTCTTCCTGGTGTCTCGTGATGGTTGAGCGACTCTTCCTCGCGGTGCTATGGGGTTGTCCGCGGTTTGTGATTGTGGTATTTCCTGATTATACTCACTTACAATTTTTGTTTCTGTTTGTGTTTTAGGCTGCAACAGCAACAGTCAATATCAGCATAGCAGATGTCAATGATAACAATCCGTTCTTGACAATTCCTGTTCCTGCAGTATCTGTGGACAGAGAACAAGGACTGCTTCTTACTACTGTGTCGGTAAGTTTGAATATATTTACTCTTTTGGATAATGGTGCTGGGTAACCCTTCAGTTCATTCTTTTATTTCTGTCTATAATTAAAAAATGAATTCAATTTTTGGAATGTTCATGGAATCATGAATACTTTGGGCCTCTTGAAAATTTAACGTGATTCCCCCGAACGCTTCAGGTTAACTTTGCAAGAGACCAGAAGTCCAAAATTGATTTTATTGCTTATATTAACATTTTATTATAAATATTTAAAATATAAAAAAATATTTTTAATTTAGGAATTAAAACAGTTTTATGTTTAAAATATAATCATACTACTGGTCTAGACGGCGTGTAAAATGGAAAAGCGGAACAGCCAGTGTGAACATGGACAGTCAATGGAGCAAAGAAATGGCTTGTTTTGCACATGCGACTTAGGTGCGACTTGCTGTCAATCTTAACACCAGTATCACTTCTGGCCAATGAGATCGATGTATGAAGCGTTTTGCACGGGCAAGTGAGCTTGGCAGCTGTCAATCGAATTTGTGTAATACAACAGGCTATGAATGGTTGCAAAAATCTAAAGGTTCATTAAAGGGTTGCTTGGAAAATGTCAATATTAATTAATCATTTAACTTTTGCGGGGAACGTTAATGTGTGAACTACAACAAAAAGCAAGTGAATACTTGAACACATTTGATGGCTCGCCATCGCAAATCCCCACGCTCTCGAAGATATCTAATGGTATTCGATCCTTTGACCCCATCCCAAGGTCACCAGTTTGATCCTAGGGTAAAATTTTTCAGTGAATCCTGGTCTACTGCTCATCCCCTTTAATTTGATATACCACATGACCATGTTCATAAAATTAAATTTTTGACACCCCAGCACCCCCAAGTCCCAAACCCTGGGGCATGAATGACCCAGGGGACAGAATGAAAATCCCGGCTAAAATGTTTTATATCTTTCATTTGTGAGAAGACACACAAAGTTTAGATTAAAAATCTTTGAAATTGACTTTGTAATTAAGATTTAATGATATTTGATCTTTTGGCCCCTCCCCAAGGCCCCAGGAGGCGGGGACCCAAAAATTGTGCCGTGGCATGTGCCATTCATGTAAGTAACTCACACACCAAATCTGGTTGAATTTGGGGAATTTTTTTTGGACCACTCAACCCCCCCCCCCCCATGGTTCCCCCAAGTCCGACCCATGGGGCATGCATGAACCAGGCGGCGGTATAAAAATCCCGTCTGATATGTTTTATATCTTTCATTTGTGAGAAGACACACAAAGTTTGGTTTAAAAATCTTTGAAATTGACTTTGTAATTGGAATTTAATGATATTTAATTATATTTGACCTTTTAGCCCCTCCCCAGAGCCACAGGGGGCGGGGCCTAAAAATGTGCCGTTGCACACCCTATTCATGTGAGCAACGCACACACCAAATTTGGTTGAATTTCGTCCAATGGTTTAGCAGGAGATAGCGTGACGGACGGACGGACAAACGGACGGACAGATGGACGGACGGACGGAGGCGATTGCAATATCCCCGACGCTTTTTTAAAAAAGCGTGAGGATAATGATTAAATGTCATTAAATTTGATTTATGGAATCTAACGGTCATGCTTGTGTATGTTTGAATTTATTAAACTTGTTGGGCAAATCAATGTAGCCTGCATTTAATCTTTTATTCTCGACTCGTTTAATAAATTCAATAACACATGAGCACCCGAGTAAGATCCTCTATGTATACTTACAGGCAACTGATGGTGACGTAGCCAATGTGATAAGATTTGCTCTGGCTTCTCACAATAAGTAAGTATTATGCCTGGATCCAGAAAAGGTGTTGGGTCCTAAAAACTTTTTTTAGTCGTCAATATAGGCCGCACGGACCTCTCTCAATAATTAATTAGACACAAGGGGTCAAATTGCTTCACGAGGGGGTCCATACCAGTAATTATATGGAAACCAATAGCTTCCTAGGCTGTGCATCTTTGGTGGATTATTTATGTTATTTTTGTCTTGTTTTTGTTATGCTTTCGTGCGTCTGTTTATTAAATGCCCTGTGGTCACCTGCTGGGAAAGGGCTGACCTCTTGGCTCTCGTTTGTGTTGTCCAATTGTGAATTTGTCACTTTTCCATTGGTATCCTTGGTCAGGTGTGGTGCATGATTGTATCGATTCCTGATCTTTGCTCTCTTTCTTTGTGATTTTCAAAGGAGTGGAGGCCTATCCCTGACCCCCTGTCCGCCTTCTGGGTCTGCCTATGAATAAAATACTATCTATCAGAGTACTTTATTCATGGGCGGATCCAGAAGGGGGACATATGATATTGATCATGAAATAATTTCTACGGCCATTCTCCTCCCTTCCGCTGATTTAAGAAGGGTTGTTGTCAAATACAAGCGAAAGTATGTGTAAACCGCTTAGTCAAGCTTGTCCAGGAAAACAGTGTGGTTAGGTGAACTGACCTTTCCAACATGACCATAGCTGTTGACTAGGAGGCAAAGAATCAAACCAAGCGTGACTCAAATTATGAATAACTAAGCAACCTTTTTATATTAAGATATGAAGTACTATTAACCCAGATAAACCTGCTCCATATATTAAGGTTGTACTTTCATCACCTAATTTAGTACACATAATAAAATAGACACATTGGCTTGCTCAAATGGTTAAGCTAATTTTCTGGAAACCTCTAAGAATGTACTATGACAACTGTACACATGCAGATGAGATGCTACATTACGAAGCTATTCATCAGGGTCTGCACTGTTTGCTTATGTAAAAAATCATTATTGATGGATATAAGAAATCATTTTAAAAATGTGAGCTGATACACATCAGCACATACAACAAACCGTCCATTACTTATTGTCACCAACTTAATGAAAAAGTTAACCTGGTCTTAAAAGAACAAGACACTTATTGTAATTAGCTAAGATGTATACATGTTAAAATAAGGAAAAAGGCAAAGATCAGGAATGGATACAATCAAATACCGCACCTGACCCAGGACACTATGTATGAAAGTGATAAAACACAAGCAAACATTACATACGAGAGAGCAAAGAGGTTAGCCCTTTCCCAGCAGGTGACCACAAGGCTGCATGAAACAGACAAGACAGCATGACAGGCATAAAACACAAATTACATAAAGGATCCAAAAAAAAAAGCACCGCCTTGGGATGGCCAGAAAAAAATACTGGAGGGCTTGAACATGTTTGATGTAGCCAAACTCACCCTTATTTTTGTTGTGGATCAAGACAAATAGATGTTTGGTTCGTATTAAAGATCGCTAACTTATGTATGTATCATCTCCTAGTAACTACAAATCGAGATATAGAAAGAAGATGAAACAAAGATAAGGATTTGCCGGCTGGATTAATCCCTACCTGATCAATTATCCCCAAATCATGTTTGTAATTGTTCTATGTTTTGTTGTGCGTTACTTTATGTCCATTCTAGCATTGCAATCATCTTGATGGGGAAGAGAGAGCTGGTTGCTTTGCTTAATTTGTCTTCCTGGTGTCTCGTGATTGTTGAGTGGCTCTTCCTCGCGGTGCCACTGGGTTGTCTGCAGTTTGTGACTGTGGTATTTCCTGATCATACTCACTTACCATTTTTATATGTTCTAGAAGATGATACATTGATAAGTTGATGGTCTTTTATGCAAACCAAATATCTACGTCTTAATCTACATCTGAATTAAGGGTGAGGCTAGGCCGTTGACCAGTTTAAGCCCTCCAATAAAATAGTTTTACTGACTGTTCCAAGGCGGTACTTCTTTTGTGGATTATTTATGATTTTTTTCTGTCTAGTGTTTGTTTTGCCTTTGTGCACGTCCGTTTATTTGTGCCTTGTGGTCACCTGCTGGGAAAGGGCTGACCTCTTGGCCCTCTTGTGTGATGTATAACTGTGAGTTTGTCACTTTCCCATTGTTACCCTAGGTCAGGTGTGGTACTTGATTGTATCGATTCCTGATCTTTGCATCCTTACTTACCTTACTTACTTTCAAGTGATGAGGTCATGTTCATTTTTGTCTTTATTTATCTGAATAATGTCCGTTCACTATTAACAGCGTATTTACTATCAATTCTGATTGAGAAATATTTATAAGAAGGCTCTAGATGACAGTGAACCACCAAGACAGTCGCGGACTCAAAATAAAGCGCAATGATTGGCTGCTTGTGGACACGTGTCAGCAAGCAGCCAATCATGCCATTTATTTTAAAGTGACGAGGCCCATGTTTATTTTTGTCTTTTCTTATCTGGATGATGTCCATTTATTATTCACAGCTTATTTACTATGAATTCTGATGGTGAAATTTTCATAACTGCTAAAGAAGAAGACTTGCAGGAGAATCACTATAGTTTGTTAGTGCTTGCTCTTGATGATTGATGAACCATCAAGACAGTCTCGGACTCAAAATAAAGCGCAATGATTGGCTGCTTTCAGACACGTCTGCAAGCAGCCAATCATTGTGACTTGATTTAAAGTGACGAGGCCCATATTCATTATTGTCTTTAATTACTTGAATGATTTCCATTTATTATTCACAGTTTGTTTACTATCAATTCTGATGGAGAAATCTTCATAACTGCTAAAGAGGAAGATTTGCAGGAGGATTACTATAGTTTGTTAGTACTAGCTCTTGATGATGGTGAACCACCAAGACAATCAGCTGGTCTTTTCACAGTAAACTTCCCACCTACCGGTGTACCACAGACAGAGAAAACAACAGTTGCAGTGACTCCCGATTCTGTGGCACCTGATAATATGTTGACATATATACTCGGGGCAGTGGCTGGTGTCTTGTTTGTTATTGTTGTTATTCTGATAGGATGTCTTATAGTAAAGTAAGTATGGTGTCTCATTTAATTTTCAATAGCGATCGCGTTCATTTTGTTGAGGTGCGAATGCTGTACAAAGGGTAATGGCAAATTTATAGCATTTGAATGTATACACGATAAAGATATTGTGCATCTTCTTTATTGCCTTTGAAAAAAGGGTATATGACCATGAAATTCCACAATCACACACTATACACCAACCCACAGGGCCTTTAGAAAGCGACAAAAAATAATAGCCACATGACATCAAGAAGACAATATAACCAAAGCAACCAACACTCTCTTCCTCAGCGAAAAGATTTCAAGTAAGCAGTATGGTATGATCAGAAAACAACACAATCACACTGTAGACAAAACCATGCCACCATGAGGAAGAGTCACAGAACATCAGGAAAACAAAGTAAGGCAATATCAACTCTCTCTTCCTCGTTAAGGTGATTGAAAAACTAGAAAAAACACACCAACCACTGCATAACAAAATAAGGACCAAACAGAGAACCCCCAGTAAACAATGGGGGTAACAATAAACAACCAATCAACAACTAAAAAACCACCGCATCAGAGCCAATGAGATGGTGCATTTTACAGGTACTAAATATTCACCCTAGATTTACTAGTAATAACCCCACAAAAATAGTAAGTTCTGAGGAGGCTATCTAGCATTTGCAATACATCGTCACAGAGAAAACCCGTTTGATATATACATGTTTCTTTCGAAATTAAATAGCAGAATACCACCATTAAACTGTGAAACACTCAATTGTAAAGAATATAGAAAAGTATATCTAAAAACTAATTTGACACATATTATTATACAATGAAAGTATGTCAATGCTAACAGAAATGTAAAACATTATGTAAACGAAATTTATTAGCATTATTGAGATATTTTCTCTTATTAAAACTGATTAATTGACATCAGTACAATTAATAAGGAAACGTTTCAAAGGGTATACCATGGTTCCAATCAGAATGTCTACTTTTCTGAAATAAAAAATATACACAGTTCAAAATATAAAATCATATAAAATACAAATTCTTTGGGGAGAATGCATAAATTGGCATACTTGTCTGAGAACTCCGCATATACAATATAGGCACTTCCACCAAACAAAGAAACATAATGTTGAGCAAGCTAGGAAGGCAATGCATGTACTTTTCAAACGAATTCGTAATCTTGATATTCCAATTGATTTGCAGTTGTATTTATTTGACCATGTTATTTTACCTATAGCATTATATGGTTGTGAAATATGGGGCTTTGAAAATAGCCAAATTATTGAAAATTTACACAATGATTTCCTTAGACTGATTATTAACCTGAGAAAAAGTACCCCTATATATAAATATGTTACATGCAGAATTGGGACGACATCCAATACAAATTAATATAAAGTCAAGAATGATAGGTTTCTGGTTATCAATTGTCAATGGAAAAGAATCCAAATTATCAAAATTACTGTACTCAATAATGCTTAAAGAACACGAAAAGGGTTCTTATAATTTCAAATGGATCCGCTGTATTAATGACATACTTGTTGCTGTTGGCCGACCTGATCTTTTTAGAACTGAGCCAGTCAATAGCCCAAATTCTGTGAAAATGGATATTTCTCGAACATTGTCAGATTTGTATATTCAAGAATGGAATGAGAAAGCTAACGTTTCATCAAAAGTAAAACAATACCTTTTATTTAAAGACAATCTCAATTTTGAAAAATATTTGATTAATGTTTCAAAATTTTATTATTCCAAAATTATCAAATATAGGACTGGTAACCATCGGTTTCCAGTTGAGACAGGACGATGTGATGATATACCATTAAATGAGCGAAAATGTAAAATTTGCACTATAGATGACATTGGTGATGAGTATCATTATTTGTTTACTTGTGACTATTTTACGAGTGACAGAAAATTGTATTTGAAACCGTATTTTTATGTTAAGCCAAATATACGCAATTATAGGGAGCTTTTTACCTCAACCAATGAAGCAACGCTCATTAAATTATCAAAATTTGTTGCAATTATTATGGAAAAGTTTTCTGCGTAGATTGTTTTTCCAAATGATTGAAATAAATTATGTTCCAATCTATATGAAATCTAATCATATATTCTTTGTTATTAAAGGTCAATTTCCTGTCACAGACTATATTCCCAATACAATAATATTGTATTTCATAGTACACTGTATTTACGTATATTTTACTGCATAAAATGTTTGTGTTTATCTCTTACGCCACCTGTGAGTGGCCTGAGATGCATAGTTTTCAATAAAGTACTGTTCTGTTCAAAAAAAAAAAAAGTGCTAAAATGCCATGAAAGTGCTTAATTATGGTATTTCTTATTTTGTAGAAATCGAAGAACAAAAGAGGAAATGGATAAAGCGCGACCACCTCATATACATACAGCTAAAGGTCTAACGTACAGACAAGCTGACTCACCAGATGATCTTCCTAAAATGGATTTGAACTATGTCGGTGAAACAGATGATTCAGATTTCGGAGGATCTACAACTATCCAGGTATTCTGTTGTTGTAGATATATGAGCCGCGACATGTGGTTTCCAACAATGTGGCATTTTGACAAGTGTAGACTCATATGGGTCTGTGAAACGTCCCCTTAAGCTTAGAAACTCCAAATGATGTTCAATCAGTAGCTGAAGAGACTGAGAATATCCAAGTGACTAGCAAAGGCTCTGATCAGAATGCACTATGCGCAGGCTGGTCTGAGCTTTGCTGGTCGCACATACCACATTGTTGGAAATCTCATGTCAGGGCTCATATTGTTTTATGTACCTCCTATTGTTTGTGGGGGTTCTGTGTTGGTCTTTATTTTGGTATGCATTACTTTGTGTGCTTTCTAGTTTTGCAATATTCTTGTCGTAAAAGAGAGAGAGTTGGTTGCTTAGCTTTTATTGTTTATCAGATGTCTGGTTATTGTAAATGTTCTGTGGATCTTCCTCACAGTACCGCGGGCTGGTATGCAGTTTGTGATTATGGTATTTCCTGATCATAATTACTTACTTTTTGGTGAGGATTATGCTGTTGTTCTTTCATAGTTTTTCGTGTATAGTAGTTTCAAAGATGCATAGTAATGAGGCAATTCTATTTTTTGTATAAATAGGTAGAGTAGGTAAAGCATAACTATTCACTACATATGCAGTAACCCTTGGTAGATTCAATATAACTGTAAACTGAGACTACCTGCACGCCCCACATCAAGGTAAACTCACCCGTGTATGTTTACAACAATTCTCATCTATCTTTGAAACTACTATATGTGGGTTTTATGTATGATCATTTTGTTGTTATGCATAGTAGAAGTTTAAAAACTTATTTCAAATGTAAAATGATAACTATTACATTAAATTGAGTTACCATGTGAGCCATGACATGTGATTTCCAACAAGGTGGCATTTTCATAAATGTAGACTCAGACGAGCATGTGAAAGTAAGTAAGGGTGCAAAGATCAGGAATCAATACAATCAAGTACCACAACCAACCCAGGATACCAATGGGAAAGTGATAAACTCACAGTTAGACACCACAATCGAGAGCCAAGAGGTCAGCCCTTTCCCAGCAGGTGACCACAAAGCACAATTAAACAGATGCGCACAAAGACATAGCAAACACAAGACAGAACAAAATTATAAAAGATCCACAAAAGAAGTACCGCCTTGGAACGGTAAGAAAAATATATTACTGGAGGGCTTAAACCAGTTTAAGGGCGCGCCAACCTCACCCTTAATTCAGATGTGGTTCAAAACACATAGATATTTGGTTTGCATGAAAGACCCCTAACTTATCAATGCATCATCTCCCAAAACATATAAATCAAAGATAAGAAGGAGATAAAGCAAAGATAAGCCTCCTTTAAAGCTTAGAAACTCCAAATGATGTTCGGTCAGTATCTTAAGGACATATGCTACTAAATACTTCCCATGTTATAATACGTTCAATATTTTGCATACAGTTTGTTTTATGCATGGGCTATCCATTTATGAAATAAAAAGGATATGTCACCGTGCTTATTTTTTCAGAATCTCATATGGAAGTTTTCAGCATTTGACCAATTTTCTAAAAATTAAAATAATAACACTAGTCCTAAATATCGAGCTAAAGTGGTTGTAATCTTCAGCCAGCTTCTTTCTGTTAACTTAAATTATTTCCCATGACCTTAAACCTTTTAGAAAATGTGCAAGTTTCTTTCTTATCCCATGCTGTGACAAGATACTGCATGATATATTTTGGCAACTCGTCGAAAATCGGAATTTGTTTTTAGAATAAATCATGTATTAAAAACTCTGATGTTGAATATCTTAAAAATTTACTTTTAAAAGATGAATTTTTTAATACCTTTTAGAAAAAAGAATAAAAATCTGGGGTCACCGAACTTATTCTCTTTCAAGAGGGCCAAATTTAACCCCAGCCCCATATGGTTCATGCGTAATTCAATATAAAAAAGTTAAGGAATTACCATTTCGGTCGTTTTGGTGATGCCATTTTACTAGTATATGAAACAATTTAGCATTAAAATGTTAAAAAAGAATGAAAAAACACACTGAAAATAATGCGCACCAGGGAACCGATCCTGGTCCTCTGGCTTCGTAGCCAGACACGTTAACCACTAGGCCACGAGGTCAGGTCGTGCGCCGCTCTAAATAACCCTACAAACAGTAGAGACTCGGCCACTATCATATTCATAACCAGGGACATGTGTACGTCGTTTGATTTCGACTGACCTACATTTATCTGTCTTTAGTGCTGAGATGATCTGTTTTGATAATAGATATTTCGGACACACTTTAATTACTTTATTTTGTTGAGAAAATGTCGGAACACCGATATGACATAAGAATATCGGAAAGCAGTGTTGATCCGAATCTGTTAATGGTCGAGAGACAGGACCCAGACAACTTTTTCCGTTTCCAGACGCGGAAAAGGTGCGCATTGGATAGCCGCATATGTCTTTCAAGGGGACAGCAATACAAACAATAAGTATGCTTTATTAGAAAGAGTTCTTTGATCCATGAATTTTGATACAAGTATTGTCAAAAACGGTTGGAAAATTGGAAAGTAATGGAAATATAAAGAATTCAATATGGCCAACAGTTAGCCGCCATTTTGGTTATCTAATTAGTTTTCAGAATTTTTCAACTGCTTCATTTTTAGTTATCAATACTATCACATCATCTGTGTTTCAGCAGATATGCAGCTTTATACACAAGAAAATTGTTTTATTAAAGATTAATGCAAATAATCGAATGGTTTGTCTTTTATTTTGATTACGCATATTTAATGCGGATGTGTGACGTCACTAAGCCTACAATATGGCCGCTTCCATTACAGTCCATTTGCAAATATTCAAACGCCCACAACTTCTACATTTTTCAACCGATTTAGATGAAACTGGTATCAAAATCAATGGTTTATAAAGATATTTCATAACAAAGATAATAATTATCAGGGTTGCCGTTCCCTTTAATCTTCATAGAATTTTCAAGCGACTAGTAAAGGCTCTGATCAGACAGCGCGTATGCACAGGCTGATCTGAGCGTTTGCTGGTCGCACAAACCACATTGTTAGAAATCTCATATCGTGGCTCATATACTCAGAAGAAAAAGTTTAGTCAGTACAGACACTGTGTGCAATAATTTTGTTAGACAGTCTTAATATTGACAAAAATCGTACTCAACATGAAATTCATTTAATTTTCTATAAATGTGAACATTTTCAGCAAAACATTCTGGAAATAAACTCATTTTCTTCATCAAAATCACATATCAAAATTCAATTTCAAATCTCAAAAATCAGTGATGCACCCCTCAGACGATTTCTGACAGTATAGACGGAAATTCTTGTACCTGTTTCATGTCTAAGACGTTTAAGAAGTTTCCAAACGGTCATGAAACGATAACGTCATGTTGACGTCACTATGACCCTAACTTCAAGTTGCGTCGTTATTCGTTGTCTCCCTGGTGGAGGTTTGTCATTTTTACTGCCAGACTGCTGAAAAACGTGTTTGCAGACGATAAAGGATCATTGACACTTGCTATGGGTAAATGCCTATGGTTTTCAGTAAAAATAAAAGTTTGTCAATCGTCCCTTTCTTCACCTTGAAGCTACCCTGACCTGAGTACTTTATGGCTGTGAAATCCGTTTTCGATATTAAATGCTTCAAGGATGTAAAAATTTGGGTAGAACAATTAGTTTTACATTAAGATATATAGAAATCCGAAAACATTTTTTAAAATATCATCCCCCCCCCCGTGTGCCAGCAAAAGCTTTTGCATGTATGTGTGTTACCATATTTTACACATTGTATGGAAGTGGCTTGCTGGCACACGGGGGGGGGGGGGGGGGGAGATGTTCAGCAGCCCTAAAAATCAGGGCCTAAGCCCATAAAATGCCTTTTCTACCAAATAAGAAATTATTGACAGTAATGAAGTTCTCTTGAACCAACCTCCTAAATTGCTTTGTATTCTGTGCTAGTTAAATATAAAGTACTTAAAGCTGCATAATCTGTAACTTTTGATATTTTCATTTTAAAAATAATGATTCTATTTTTCAAATACACAGTATAAATACTAAAATTCAGGTATACATTTTACCTTTTTCGTAATAATTAACAAATTATTAGTGCCAAAACAACAGCATTTATGTTAAAATCAACTGTCTAGAATTATTGGAGGGACGCAAATAATTACAAACAAGAGAAAATACACCTGTTTTTATAAGATAATTCACTTTTTCACGCAGTTTTCAGCTGTGGAAATTAGATTAATTGCGACAACATAACTTTATTCTACTTTTGCAAATGATTTAAAAAGAAAATATTTTTTTTCGAAAAATGTTCATAGTTACAGAGTATGCAGCTTTAAAGATTAAAAGTAGAATTGGCAAGGTTTTATGCGTTTTTTCATAAGAAAAAATCTCACTGTTATTAAATGACACATTATTTTGCAAACGTCCTGTACTTATATATTTGCATGCTAGGGAATTGTTCATGTTTTTATTTTCGTCTGCTGACTTTCTTCAAAATTAAGTGTTTTTTTTTTAAAAAAAATAAGCCACCCAGGACCACCATCAGAGTGTCAAACAGTTTGGATCCAGATCAAGACCAACATTCTGTTGGTCTTCATCTGGGTTCAAAATGTTTGCAAAAGGCTATTGGCAGACGACAAAATTATCCACTGGCATGCAAAGAGTTATAACGGGTAAATACTTTAGTGTTCAATATATTGTCTCATATAGGGATATACATGTGTATGTATACCATAAATATTCGGACACTTTAAATACATTCAACATGCTATGCCCTTTAAACAAAGCAAAAGTAATATTCAAAGGATCTAGTTAGAATCAGTTTTACTTTCCAATGCTAAATGGGACACTTTCATTCCTTCAAAAATATTTATTTCTTTTGTTGAGCTTTCAGCTTTGCATTATTTACGGTACATGTAGTCAAAAATGTACAGGTAACTTCTAAATTATCTCCCCAAAATCATTTTATTACAAAACATATTTTGTTTTTAAAGCAATTTCATCAATTATCGTGATTCTTTAATACTCTGCACATGGTTTGTTCAATAGATATCACCATGCCTACCAAATAAATCAAGAAAACGTGCAGAAATCACTTTTTAAAGCACTTTTTATTTTCATGAAATTTCAGACCCCCTCCCCTTTCTACCCGCCATAACTCTCGAACGCGTAGGAATTTTGCAAATATTTTGCTAGCTGGTTCTTGCCATTAGATTCACCTATTGCACTGATGCTACATGTACCACACTAGAAGCCCAAAAGCAGCGTTCTGGGAATCAGAAAAATAGGCGTATAAGGCCCAAACCGTCAATGATCCTTAATCGTTCATTACATCCAAAACTACGTGGCACGTCAGCAGTACGTGTACCTGCTTTTAGAAGTCCAAACGTGGTATTTCTGTAATTTGTCGATAGCCTGAACGGCGACCTAAGCTTGCTTACACTAAATATTCTCCGGATATTTGCAATAGGAACAACTTTCTTTCAATATCAAACAGCATATGAGAAAATAAACCTACCCGTTTACAGCAGCACGTGCATGTCGTGTATTTTGAAATTTGGTTGATATAGTCTAATAGAGGCATTATTTATCACACAATAAACAGGTATAGTGCGAATCATGTTGACTGTCGTCGCCCTGGGCCCGGTCACCTGTTCAACTAACGGTACCGGGAGCCAACTCATGACAGTAAACAAGAAACGGATTATATAGTCTGTCAAAATTGACCTTAGACTGATTAATTTTCGCCAAAATCTTCGTGATATTCGTGCGTTTTCGTAGAGTACTCCGACCTTCGTCACGCTTTTACAGAGAATATGAAGATTATGTCAATTCGTTAATGCAAATGGTCTGATAGCCGCGTGTTTAGTTGACTACTTTCAAATCAGGCATACCTGGATCGAAACCTGGAAGGAACCTTTTTTTACATAATTGTCAAATTACTTTCTTTTTTATAAGTTAATATTGTTCGTATATTTTACGTCATCTTGTGATGAGCTTTCATTTGTATTTAGCCGCTTTTGTATTCACTATTCACTAAGTTCCCCACTCTTTCCTTGTCAGCTGATAACATTTGCAAATAGTTTGGACCCAGTTCAGTACCAACAGAACGTATGTTCTGATCTGGATACAGACCATTTGACACTGTGATAGTGTTCCTGTAAGATTTTTTTAAAATGTTAATTTTGATTAAAAGTCAGCAGATGATAACAAAAGTCTCAAAAAATATTCAGCGTGCAAAGAGTAAATCACATGTAGGCTTATTGAAATAATGCACGGTGCTGTATTTGTTACATAAACGCATGCCAAATTCAAATAAATGTAGGCCTTTCCAGTTGTGCACAAAATCAAGAATAAAGTAATCGAAAAAAAAAATGAACAAAAATACTTTTAAGAATGCTACTGGACTCGAACCCACATCTTTTGAGTGCTAAAAAACTCGACTATCCACTAGGCTATCGGGGAATTGTGATTAATTTCATTCAGATTAGTAATTGTACAACAATCTAAAGCGCACCTTTTACGAAGATTCACGACGACTGAGTAAAAGGTCATTCATATGTCTCGGGTCAATTTTGACAAACAATACATGTAAAGTTACAATAATACAACTCATGTATACAATTTGACAATGATATATCCAGTATTGTTGATTTTATGAGAAAACATAAATACTGACTAAACTTTTTCTTCAAAGTATATATTAAAATACTTATATAATTCTTATGTATTTGCGTTTAAATAGATAAAAGCTGTATTTTCTTTAGGTGTTTAGTCCTTGTTGTGTGATAAAGATATTTTTGTTCTTTCTGGATTGAAAAAGATGAGAGATCATAATAATGTATTCTTAAATGTGCACCATTGTGTGCATGAATGCGCACATGTGTATTTTAGTTTATTTTCCTTTGGTCTGCTATCTTTGATTGTAAAATTCTCTGATCAAATATGCCTGCATTTGATTATACCAGTATTTGATTGATGCCTTCTCAAATGAAAATTTTGAATATTGTTATCAAATAAAATGCCTTTATTTTCAGGAAAATCCATTTAGAGCAGTAAACCATGGATATTTACAAAGTAGTGGATCAGAGATGGACAGAGACGTGGGAGAAATAGAGATAGAAACCGCAGTAGTTCCTTATGATGAAGAAGATTTTGGGTATCCCTCAGGGAGAGAACCATATATGAATGGTCAACAAAAAACATTTAAAGGTACGAATTTAAGACTAAAAATAAAAAGAACACTGAATCACATATGTAAATATGAGCCAGAAAATGAAATTAAATCCCCTTTTGGACTTGGACTTGTCATTAACTAATGACAAAGTTTTATCTAAAATATACAATAATTCAGATGATCTTCATTTTGAAATAGTTAATAGATGTTCCTCGCTTCCCTTCTTATGGTGAATATATTTTGCAGGTATTTGTTTTGAAAAAGTATGTTCAAATGTAAGTGACTTCATTAATGTTTATCGCGTTTTAACAACAACCAGAATCTAGAGCGAAGATTTTGCGTCAGTAAAGTACATTTGGACCCCCTTGGGCTTAGGCTGCAATCCATTCTAAGGCGGTGGTTCCCTTGTTGTTGATTAATTGTTGTATGTACCTCCCACTCTTTGTGGGGGTTCTGTTTGGAATGCATTACTTTGTGTTCTTTCTAGTTTTGCAATCATCTTGATGAGGGAGATAGAGCTGGTTAGTTTGCTTTAATTGTCCTATGTCTTGTTACTGTTTATGTTCTGTGCCTCTTCCTAACACTGCTGTGGGTTGGTCTGCAGTGTGTGATTGTGGTATTTCCCTGTTGTGATACATAGTTTTTGACCAGGAAAACGCTATTGATTTTGACTAGGAAATGCCACAATCAGACACTGTAGACCAACACATGACACAATGAGGAAGAGATGTCAGAACAGTAAAGCAACTAGCCCAACTCTTTCTCAGTGAAATGAAGGCCAAACCAGAAAAGACACTAAGAATTGTATAACGAAACAAGGGCCAAACCCCACACATACAAAGAGAGCAGCAATTAACTATGAATCAATTTCAAAAGAACAACTGCCTAGGATCGGACAGCAGCGGAGGATACTGGTGGTCTTAAATGCATTTTACTGTCCCCTAAACCTTCACCAAAGATAAGATAGGAAGCCTCATCGCAAGCTTAAGAAATTTTGTGTTTGGACAACAGCAGAAATCTAGGGCGAATATTTGGCTAGTTGTGTTAGTTTAAGCTCCTCAGTGGCTTCAGCTGCTGTCGGTTCTGTAAAAATATAAAAGAAAGATACTGTTCTATGCACCACAGAGTTGTTTTCAGCCATCTAAGACCAAGGTAAAATGACATGACATTGTAGAATTTTGCCTTTGTGGCTAATGTTTGTCATAAAGTAAGTGGATGTGGCCAGGATATGCCACAATTACATGCATCAGCAGACCAAACATGGTACTATTAGAAAGAGACACAGAGTACATACAGCCAATTCTCAATTAGAGTAAATCAAGCACCTTTCTCTTCCGCATAGTGTATTAGTAAGATTAACCATTCACACATGTATTTGTCATCTATGGGAATTGTTAGGTTTTATATTATCACTGTAACATTTAAAATAGGATAAGCTGTCATAATAAATAAAATAACATAGATGCTTTAGTAATGACCTAGGCCTCTATATTCCAGTAATACGAACTTATCTTTAGAATCTAATGTCAAGCATTCTGTATAAAGCTTGTTAAACTTTTAAAGATAGAGTTAATGTCATATAGCTTTTTTAGTAACTTAATATTCATGCTAAAATGAAATGGTGTTGTGTTGAAGCCAACATAACTAGGAAAAGCAGACATTTTAGGGAAGAAGGCAAATATCAGGAATCGATACAATAAAGTACCACACCTAAACCAGGATACCATATAGGAAAGTGACAAAAACATAAGGACCTGAATACGATGAGATGTGACATGATATAATGACGTCACTTATATAGTCACTTGACGACCATGTGCGCGCGTTCCAATACAACCCTCACATGACAGCCTGGGTAAGATATCATGGGTTGGATAAGATTTTCTGTCCCAAGGTAAAATCTCAGATGTCCTTATCTGTTGTACAAGAATATACTTCCCTTCCTGAACTAGTGTCAGACTTAAATCATCTCTATTTCAATTGGAGACCGGACTGGTCTTTTAGTCAAAGACCATTCTTTCGCAGTCAAGTCAATTCTTTATTACTGATGTAGACACATGTATGGATCTTTTCAAAATGGAGAGAAACATCAATAGTAGAAAAATTAGACTTTGCTTTTGCAAGAGTATATAGACATTCAACAACGCTGAAGCAATAGTCTGCTTTATGCCAGTTTATAATTATATACAAGCACTATATTGATTCTCTGAAAGAACATTTATAAACTATATGCTGCGCAATTACAGATGTTTCAAATCTCTATATGTACTATGCAGAATATATTTAGCAATTTCTTGTTTTATGCATCTTATTTTGCTCGCTTTAGATCAAAATAAATCAACTAAGAGAACAGTATTTTAGGGAAATTAAACCACAATTTTACAAATGCCATTCCTTTAATATGTATTTTAGTAGAGCACCAATTGCAGAAGGGGTCACTTAGTAGTGATTCTGATTTATGCAAATAGGACAAGTTTCTTGATTTTGTATTTTGCATCCTACGTTTATTAAGTATTTCGGTTTTGCATTGTAATTTCATTTTTATTTGTCTTACTGAGCAGAATGGAGAAGTGTTTGGACTTTGTAAGTATTTGTATATAACGGTCAGTTGTTGTTGAATAGCTTTTGAGTGACCACATGAATGGACAGTTAATGCTTACTCAGAACATAATATATCAGTATACATACATCCATACAGGCGGTGAAGATTCTACCAGCACAGAATCAAGTCAGAGTGACAGCACAGGCGGAAGTAGGCGTGGCTTAGTTAATGAATCGAAACAGAATAGCAATAAAATGACCAGTTGGGATAGTGATGACAAACTCCACCCACAAGGCGCGCAGGTACTAAACTTGTGCACAGATTTATTTTTGTTTTATCAAGAATATACTTTGAGCACCCTTTTCAGGTTTCCTAGTCAAAAGCTAGCCAGGATATTGTCTTATGTTCTTTGATAGATAAAGTCACATGAAGTCAGTTATATAATCAATTTGTTTTATTAATGAACTGAGCCTTACATGAGATATTGGTACTTACTGTATATGTAAGCGACCATAGCCAAAACATAGCCAAGCCTCCTGATCAGCGCAGTCTCAAAAGCGTATTCCATGCGGGGATCCAAAAAGTTTTGTCAGAAGGGGTACAACTCTAACTGTTTTTTTTCGTTGGTGATGGGAGAATAGGGGATTCAAATACCACTATAAGCGGCCCATCATCGGCCCACCAGCGAAACGCCATTTAAAAGGCGTTTTGCTGGCGTGCCAATAATGTCCCAACGTGGAATGCTGGCTTTGTACCTTTGTCATTTTTTCAGGGGATCCGGACCAGTATTGCTAGGAAACCCTATATTTTTGTGATTTTCAAGGGGTAGGGGTGGTCCGGACCCCCTGTCCCCCCTCTTGGTCCGCGCATGTACTCCCTACTCGCACACACACAGTATAGGTATTTCGGCCTTTAGTCCCAAAAGATAGCTGTGCATACGTGTTAAAAGAATGATTTTCATGCGCAGGTCCAGAGGGGGTGACAGGGGGTCCGGACCCCCTACCCCCGAAAAATTACAAAAATAAAGGGTTTATTAGAAATAATGCTGCGGATCCCCTGAAATCATAAAGCTATCAAGCCAGCATTCGATGTTGGGCCATCATCGGCACGCCAGCAAAACGCCATTTAATTGGCGTTTCGCTGGCGGGCCAGTGATGTATGGTCCGCTGTTAGTGGTATATTTTGACCCAATCCTCTCTCCCTTCGTCTAAAAACAAAATTATTAATAATAAAAAAACGTTGTCACAGCTGGACCCCCTCTGACAAAATTTTCTGGATCAGCACATGATTTTACGCACATGCCTTAAAGACCATAGTCTCATGTATAGTTTCGATTCGTAAAACTACTTGTCGCTGATAGAGCACCACGCATGCACTGTTGCTCACTATTAATTTGATATCAAATTCTATCTCTTCAGTGAAATCATGTGATAGCATGGAGCGAACAATAGCTTAGGGTAATTTAGTGATATATGCAAAACAACATCCATGTATTATTTGTAACTAATAATAAACACTTGAATTCTTCACATCACAAGATTATATCAAGATAAATCTATATCTACAAACTGCACAAATATAATTTCACCTAATTGAACCTTTGACATGGTTGATATTTTTATGTTCTACCCTACTCCACAATGTTTATCGTGTTAACCTGCAGCAATCCAGATACAGGGGTAACAACCTACGCCATAGCGTGGGTGTTGTAAACACGTAGTATGACGCCATCTTTGATTTGCAAGGTTAGTTTTTCCCTTCGTAAATGTCGTACAAATTAGTGTCTGTCAAAACTAAGCAGTGCAGGCGGTGCCTAACATCACACTTGAACAGAATATACAATGGTCACGTCCAGAAATGCCGTTGCCTTTGTAAACATTCACCCACAAAAATCGAAGTGGGTGACTGCTAAAATTATCCTCGTGTCTCACGCTTCGATTCTTGTGGGTGAATGATTACAAAGGCAACGGCATATCGGGGCGTGGCCGTTATATATTCTGTTCAAGTGTGATGTTAGGCACCGCCTGCACTGCTTTGTTTGTACAGACACTCATTTGTTTAATTTTACGAAGGGGAAAACTGACCTTGTAAATCAAAGATGGCGCCGCACTACGTGTTTAAAACATCAATGCTATGACGTAGGTTGTTACCCTTGCAGATATAAGCATGTATTTGCAATCAGAGTGGAAAATAGTGTGAGTCCGGATCAGATTGCTCTGTCAAAAGTCATCTGACCTGGATCAGAGTTAATCCGGGTTCAGTAGGACAAGCATTCAGTGTGTTGCACTTTTACAAAATGAAAACAACTCAGGCCTTTAGTTAAGAGTACGTAACAGTAAAATAATTTTCTTATTTCTCAACCAAAACATATGATATGGTTACTCAAAAGAATCGTCTCAATGAGACGGCTTTTCTGAGCATTGGCAACGAATCAGAGCAAAACACTTCATACCAATTTATGTATCTTATAATATGTTTTGCACTACACGAGTAAAGTTGTTGACACTATGTTTATCACTTTATGTTTAATGTCATGTCATTGCTTTTCTGGTTATGATTCTGTATTTTGTATGTGGTTATATGAATTCACTACATATTCAGACAGTTATGCCACGCCACACAGTGTGAAAACAGCTAAGAACACTTCTGAGAAAGCAATGTGATCAGGATATACACTTATTGAGTTCTACCCAAACATTTTACATATTTCCTTCAGCCTACAAGCATACATACTTTCTGTTAATGTTTTAGTTGTTGCCTTTTATCATATACAAATAATTTACATAATATTTTAAGTTTAAACATTTTATTTCACCAGTTTGCATTGTATTCCATTGTGCATCTTAAATAGTTTGTTGACAATACACCACTTAATGGGCACTTTTGGCAAAACTGTCAAGATCAAGCTGCAATGCTGCATTAGGCGGCATTTCATCAGGTTCAGTACTGTTTGCTAAGACGAAATCGATCTTCAGAGATTTTTTAGAGATTATAACCTGTCATCTTAATATATAACTGAGCATTTTGAATTAACTGTATCGAACTTTATGGAATATATATCTACCAGTGATTTGAAAGGTTTAATATGGAATGCTTCAGTTGACTTGGACATACACTTACAGATCAAAAGTCTTTAACTAATTAATCCTGCAATGGCATACAGCTTTCTCTCAGCCATCTTATGTGTAATATAAGCAGTTGCATTACTGTTGAAATTCGTAGATTCTAGATTAATCAGTTTGCTATTTAGCTGCATATTTATCTAACTTATCCCTTGATATTTTTTCTGATAATGAATTACTTTAGTAGATCAAATTTTAAACAGAATTATGCCTAAAAATACTTGCGTAAAGTTGTAATATGCTTGTGTACGCTTAACACATGATACAGGTGCACTGAATAGTTATAACAACAGGCTACAACAGTGGATACCCAGACCGGCACAACTCCCAGTGGAATCATCTGGCCAGGGTTACTGCTAGTTCAAGCAGGCCTCCAGATAAGAGTGGTACTGGAAAATTATTTTCTTAATTCTCAAAAGAACCACCGTTTTTGAGCACCCAAACACATGTTTAAATTGATGGGTAGGGAAATAAAGGCAATTTTGGTGTACAAACTATCCTTATCTGGGCCTAAGTTAAGTTGTCATTTGAACTCTTTCCCCTACACACAATATCCTTCTGTAAATCAGAGTTGTTCAAATTTTATAATTATGGCATTATTGCGAGTCTGTTTTAACCTTTGTGATGCCGAATATGTTCAAGTACTACACTCCTCCTTAACCCATTAAAGCTAAATGGAAATTCCATTATTATCAATTGGACCAATCCATTTCCATTTAAGTGGTATTTTTAATTTGTATTTGAAATTTAATATAATTTTCTGTAAGCAAACTGTGGAGACCCTGATCAGACGCCGCGTTCTGCGGCGTCTGATCTTAGTCTGCACTGTTTGCTTGTGTCCGACAAAAAGGTCGCTGGGCTTGATTGGGTTAATTTTAATATAGCAATATGTAGATCTCCAGTATTTATCATGTTTTATCATTTTGAAAATAGAGTTGTTCCTGATCAGATGGTTTCATCAGAAATTAACTGATGTGGATCTACACTCAGTGGTCATAAGTGAGTTCCCAAATCAGCTGACAAGAAATTGACAAAAAATATGGTCTGACACAATGGTCTTTTCTAGCCAATTAAGACAATTTCCACAGACGATAATTGCCCTGGATAAATATACAGGGTATTTGTTTACGTCATCGCCAAATTGTATGACGTCATCAGCTGTTGCTATGGAGGTATTGTATATCAAAAACATTGGCTCCATTTCTTCAAAAAAGATAGCAGATGTTGAAAATTGCTGTGAAAATGTCAGATTGTATTATTTTTTATTGTAAATTTGCAGAAATATTTGATATGTACTGTTAAACATTCTGTTAAAGTTCAAATTAGTATAGACACTGAAAATAAAATAATGTATAGCAGAGAACTGGAGGGAAAATAATGCCATGAAAATGATCCAACGGCAGTATACATAGGCTTAAAAAAACAAACTAAATAAACAAATGCAGGAATATGGGATATGTATGTTTTGTGAGGTATCATAACAGTGTTCTATTTGAAAATAATATTTTTTTAATAAATGTTTTTTTTTGTTTGTTTGTTTTTGTTAACCACACTTTTTTCCTGGGCAAGCTTGAACAAGCAAAGCAGTTAACCAGTAATCGTGCACATACTTTCGCTTGTTACTGACAACAACCCTTCATGAATGATTCAGCGGAAGAGAGGAGAATGACCGTAGAAATTATTTCATGATCAATCTCCACGAAAGTATGGGACCGGGCCGGGATTGAACTTGCGACCCCTAGATCTGCAGTCAGCTTCGCATCTGTAACCAGACACGTTACCGACTGCGCTACGCGGCCCGGTTTTAATAAATGTTGATGGATATAAGCTATGGTTGGTGCCTAAGAAAATCTGCTAATTTCACTGTCATACCGGATATTGGTGCCACAAGCAGCATTACCAGTGATATAATATTTGCGTAATTATTATTTTCAGTTGAAAGTACCATTTGCGGTCACATTTTTACAGAACATTTATTTTTTAAGAAGAACTATTCTATGATGGCGTATGAAAGTTTGGGTACCCCCTCGTAAAGCAAAAATTGGCCAATGAGTTAGATATCGCTGGGTGCTGTCTTTTCCATTTGAAAGACTGAAAAATTTAAAGACTAATTGCTTCAAACACTCATATATAGACCCTAGAAAGACTGATAATTGTTGCGAAGTTACCAAGTGGATTCATTTAATAATTTAGATTTTGGGGTCAGGGGTACAAATACCACACCCACCCCTAATATGACGGTCAATAAATTAGGAAGATGTTAACACATCAGTAGTAATGGGGGCCACTCTGGCACAAATTTTTTTTAAGCCTGAAAAGAACTTAGAATTTTTCAGGCTAAAAAATTTGTGCCATAGATGACTCCCCTGGTAGGCTTGAGTGACTAGCTGTGAATAACTTAGTTTATTTTTGGGATTATTCTGGCTGGGCCTATAATTGTGATAGTTTCCTGGGCTATCTGGGAATAACTTAGTTTATTATTGAGGTCTTTTCTGGTTGGGTCTATGATTGTGATAGTTTCGTGGGCTATTGAGAATAACTTAGTTTATTTTTTGAGGATTAATCTGGTTAGTGTGTGATTATAATAGTTTCCTGGGCTGTTGAGAAATAACTTAGTTTATTTGTGAGCTATTCTGGTCTATGATTGTGATTAGCTCCTGGTCATATCCACTGGTTGGGTTGTGATTATAATAGTTTCCTGGGCTTTTGGGGAATAAATTAGTTTATTTTTGAGGTCTATTCTGACTGGGCCTATGATTATGATAGTTTCCTGGGCTATTGGGAAATAACTTAGTTTATTTGAGGTCTATTCTGGTCTATGATTGTGATTATGATAAGCTCCTGGTCATATCCACTGGTTTGGCTTGTGATTATGATTGTTTCCTGGGCTGTTGGGAAATAACTTAGTCATTTTTGAGGGGAATAAAGGTCCTGCTGTGGTGATATATAAAATAACTTAGTTAATTTCAGCTTTGAAAATAACTTAGTCATTTTAAGGGTGATGAAGGCTCTTCTGTGGTGATATATAAAATAACTTAGTTAAATTCAGCTTTGAAAATAACTTAGTCATTTTAGGGGGTATAGTATGTGGTGATATATGGTGTGTGTAATAGTCAAGGCTACTAAGTTCTATGCGTCTTTAGAGTCTTTTGGTCAATCAAGACCTCATCTCCTAGAGGCATCACTCTGTAGCGTTAACTAGTGTTTAGCTAGTCGTCTCAAGCTTACTACTACTGATTTTTTAATTGAAAAGAACAACAAAGACTGGTGAACATTTCTATAACTTTATTGCCCCGCTAACTATAACTGATTACAATGACAGAGGATTAGGGCCGTCCCTCTGTTCATTGTTTACAATAATTTCCCTTAACATATTTACAACATATTATACTTAGGATACTTCTTTGAAAGGTGATGTGAATAATTATGACATTTACAAGTCTGTATTCTGTGTTTGAATAAAAAGTCAGGAGGAGCCATGCGTCTCATTCCATTCTGGGATAGGATGACTCTGGCATAGTTATAGATGAACCACATCTCGATATCTCTGTCATTCTGGTATAAATCATCTCCAGTTCCATATAGTTCTTGATGAATGGCTGTGTTTAGATCTAGTCCTTTGTTGAGCTGGTGAATGATGTAGATACACCAAATTCCACATACTTTGCTCCATGGACTCTGTAAACATTCTTTGTTATGGATCCATCTTGAAGAGTTTCTTTCAATAAATGGTAGAACATATTGCTCTTCTGGTGGTCTTCCATATGAATCGAAGTAGATAACTTGATCTCTTCTGAAGTAGATAGCCACCCAATGTTCTCCTGGATCTGTGGATATATCTGTATTCACAATGTAAGCCTTCATATCCAGTGGTTTCTTCTCTGGTAGTAAATCCTTGGCACATACTTCTCCTTTCACAGGTATATTGTTTATGACTTTGATTAGTTCAACAGTGTTCATTTTTATTCTGTTTCTGGGTTCTCTTTTTCTTCAGTTTCCTTTTCTTCATAGGATTCTATGAGTTTCTTGGCCCAGTACGTCTTCCACTGTTCTGTTAAGTCACTTTGATTTTTCTTGAAGTACTGCCAGTTTTTATAGGCTTCTTGATTTTCTTCTGGCGTCAGGTGATTGATCCCTGTTGTAAAGTCCATAGGGTGTCGCCAATTATCGCCATACAGATAGTTCCAGATTCCATTGTCAAAGTCTTCCATCACATCATAGATGTTTAGGCCCTCTAAGGCTGGATCATGACATCCATAATCTTCAATCCATTCTCTTGGAGAAGTCCATAGACAGATATCGTGGTATTTCTGACTTGGGTGGTTCATTTTGCATCCATGACATTCATGCTTCGCACAGTCTCCAACTGCTATCTTTAGACAAGTCAATATGGCTTGTTTTAGAAGAGTCTTCATAAGACAATCGATATCCTCATTGTCTTCTACTTCTTTCTCTAAGGTACTCTTCTCATCTGATGGCTGGATTGTTGCACTGTATGCATCTGTTTGGTACATCAAGTCCTGTTCAATGAAGTATCCTGCATTCATCTTTAGTAATCTGTGGTAACTTCTCTAAGTCCGTTGATTTCTATCAGGTTGTCAAACTCTGCATACACAAGCACGTTGATCGTCTTGTCAAGTGATGTTGCAAACTGAAGCTCCAATCTGAGGTTCCCAGTTTTTATAGGGTGCAAATGAGACTGATCGGCTGCTTGATCTGGTGTCAAATCATATCCCCAAAAGCAGTAACCTCCTTTGTAATCTTCATAATCAATGTTGCAATTTTGGACCTGATTCTGACTTGCTAATGCTTGGTAAACTGATAGAAAAGATCTGAGATACTGATCATTTTCAAATCTAGGTTCAAATGGTTTTCCATAGACACTATGGCCATCACAAGTGACATCCATTTTACTTAGATTGAAATGTTGGAAAAAGAAAGGATTAGTATCCAAATTCCCATTAAATGCCTCATTTGTTACTAAACCAATAAAAACTCGTTTTGGAAGTTGACCTGTGAGAAGATGATCTTCAATTTTAGATCTTGTGCCACTACTGATTGTAAAAGTTTTGACTTCAACTCTTCTGATTGGAAATTTAGCATTATGATGAGCAATAGTTTGATTCAGTTCATTGCTAATGGCTGGTAGAAGCTGAACATTTCGTACTCTCAAGATAGCAGTATCAATTTTGATTTTTGCAGGATAATTATCACTCATCAAACAAAACTGAGGAGAAGATCGATTAAGTCTAAGTTTGAATTCTAAGCCATTAGGTAAATACTTCTCTTGCATAGCAAGATCCAAATGTAATTTACCCTGAAGCTCCACGGATTTGCTTTTTGCTATGCGTTTGCCACGATCAGTGATAGATGCATTTGTTATATCTTCAAAAGCTCCAGCTTCATCCTCAGACCAAAATTCTGCTGCCTTCAGCTGATTATCTTTGACATCAGAACCATAAGAAAATAAATTTTCAAGGTATGCTCTGTATGGATACGTGTCTGAATTATTTGTGATCAATTTATTGTTGATATACAAATCGATGCCACTGAACATACTATGAAAAAAGTTATTAATTGGAAATACTTTTGCATCCGTGTCAAGATCTTCACCCGTTTGCTTTAAGATTCTGAATTTGATATACAGATAGGCTTGAGACAAATCAGTGTAAAACTCGGTGTGAGGTGGAATTAGAAATTCAATGGGTGCATGATGACTATCGAGAGAAGCGATGGGATGATAATCATTCCACTGAGTGCCTTGCATGGTAGTCATGGTGGGTGGAATGGATTCCATATCCAATTCCGTTTTAGTGCAATCGCAAGAACCTTGTTGAATCATTTTTCGTCAAATATATCTCTTTCAAATACCAGACGTTTAATAGGATTAAACTTTTTTGCTCTGCTTTTAAAACCCCTCTTAACAGTTCGGTGTCTAGATTGAGACTGAGGCTTTTTGCGTTTTTGAGTTGAATTTATAGCCAACTGATTTATAGTAGACTGACCAAAAGATTTCAAAGCTGTTTTTCCTCTTTGTTTTAAAACTTTTTTTACATTTTCACCACCCACAATATCTTTCAGAGCTTGAATTCCTTGATCTTTAGCTACTTTTTTCACACTTTTTAAACTTGCTTTTGCAACAGGTTTTAAAATTGGAATCACTGTTCTCAATGCAGCTTTAAAAATGGATCCTAAACCATTGCCATATTGTCTTGAAACGCCTCTGTACACGGGAAAGTCTCCTTTCCCAGATTGAAGAGACATAATGCTTCTGGATTGTTTCAACATTATTCTTTCTGTCGAAAATGTAGTTTCACTAACGTTTTCCCAGAGATAAATGGCACATTTTCACCTGTATCACCTTTTATACTAATGTGCACCTGATCTATGAAAGATTTTGCCACTGGAACGTAGTGTACATTGACAAATTCTTGATGTAAATGATTGTTTTCTCTTTTACTTTCAAATGGCAATACTCTCAAAATAGGTGCAGTAACATCACCAATAAATGTATAACTTGCTAAATCAGAGTAAATGTAAAGTTGATGAATTTTTGTATTCAAATCCACACCATATCTGAAAATGTATTTTTCATTTGCTACTGGTTTATCAAAATAATTTCTATCTACACCTAATATTTCTGCAATTGCCTTTGGAAAAATAATTTTGACTTTCGTAGGATCTTGAACATCAAGTTTGACTCGAGCACTGTTTTCACCATAAGAAATTGTAATGGTAGCATTGCTATTTTTTAGTGTCAGTCCATATTGAAAATTGATAGTTTTTTGAATTTCTTCAACTAAATGGCGTGGAGAAGCATAATAACCATTTTGAATAAAGACTCTCATGTCTACATAACCTCCATAGGTTGTACAATTATCTATATCTTCACACATTTTTCTATCAAAAAATCTTAAAATCACATAATTGTTTTCTTTTGTGATATTATTTACTTCAGTTGGAGTTATGACTTCTACCAAACCTACTTCCCAATTATCTTTTTCAATTTGTATGGAATGATCTAATTTCACTTTAAAGTCACATTGCGTATTTTTTGAAAAAGTGCTGAGTGAACTATCACTCAAGAGTGTCAAATAAAAGTTGTTCATGGTTTGAGTTTGGGTGAATCTGTTTCGTCAGCAGAAATTGGATTAGTTTGTTTTCTAAATTTTAAACCTGGGGATGGTAGTATGTAACCGATAGAACTACTGAGTAAAATTAACCACAATTCTTTATCTGGACTTCTCAGACTGATTTGAACTAATGATGTGACAATGATCATGTATACAACAATGATCTGAGCAAAAAAAGTGAACCGATTTTTAACAATTCGATCACGACCTTCTGCAGATTGTACTGAAGCAGTGTCACCACGTACAAATGATCCTCTGAGATCCATTTTCATGCTTTTATACAAGATCAGATTCTAAAATCCAGCTGTCGAATTTTGAAGGATAACCTTTCCAGTGAACTTTAATTTCTTTCACCCACTTTTTTCCTACTTTACGTTTTCTGTGATCTAAAACAGAATCAATTTCGTAAATTTGATCTTTCTCTACACGTTGTAACTCGTGTGAATAGAAAGTGCCTTTGACTAATTCACCCTCAAGATCTTTTATTTTATAGGTGATAGGAGTCTGAGTTTTGACCACTGCTAAAATTTGAAATAATTCTTGTGTCCAATTTGGTAAATAACCTTTATCAAATGTACGTTTTGTTTTATTGATACGCACAAAATCATTCACTTTGAATTTTGGTTTGACTTTTTTAGAATTTGATTTTCCATATAAGTTTTCTGACACCTGTGGTTCATTTTTAAGAGTCACAGACACAGGTGCACATTTAATACTTCGATGATAAGCGTGATTGTAACCATGTACTAATTTGGGAAGAATGTCTACATATCGCAAAGTGCGATGATGAGTAAAATATTTCCACATGCGAGTTTTCAAAGTTCTTTGAAAACGTTCCACAATACTGGCTTTGGTTTCAGGATTTTCAGTAGTGAAGAAATGAATCTTTTTAGTTTTCAAGAAATTTTGAAATTCTTTATTTTTGAATTCAGTTCCTTTATCTGTTTGCAAACTTTTTGGACATCGTCCACTTTTTAACACAGATTTGAAAGCAATCACTAAAGTTTTCCCAGTTTTATCTTTAATAGGTACCACCCATGCATATTTTGAAAATACATCTATGATGCAAAGTAAATATCTATGTTTGTCATTGAACTTTGATAATTTTGATAAGTCTGCCAAATCTGCTTGCCATTGAGTATCAATTCCAGCCACTACTGTTTTGCGTCGCAAAAACTTTTTACGAATAGGTTTATGTAAAGTATAAGTTTGTTGTTTTCTTAACCAGTCTCTAACATCTTGAAGTTTTACTTTTTTGGATGATTGTTTAGCAAGTTTGTACAAAGCTTGTTCACCTGCATACGCAGCAGGACTTTTAGGATTGTAATACAACTGTTCAAGCTTCATTGTAACTGACCCATGGAGAAGAAAACTCTTCTTTTATACGTTTTTTGGTGGCAGATAAAAGTGCCGGAGAGGAAAAATGGTCTTTGATACGTTTTCTGACACTCAAACTCTTTGCAGACCTGACAGAAACAGGAATACGACTTGCTGTTTTTCTGATGGTGCGTTTTTGTTTGGGAGTGATATAATCCGTTTCAGGAGTTTCTGGAGCACGATGCATCCAGTCCCACCTTTCCCTATTTCCAATGACATCTTGGGGAATATTCATGTCTCTTAAACCTTCTGCAAAAGCTTGCCAACCTGTAGGTTCACTGCCTTTACGATGTCTAATGACATCATTGACCAAATCAATAATATTGGACCCTGGAATAGATTTGCCATAAAGTTTAACTGTACCATCATCTTCCCAGGACACATTTGGGTTAGTTTTTAGAAGTGAAACTAAAAGCTGAGCTTTGCGTTTCATGGTGGAAGGCACACTATCTATGACCAATTGATTCATTTTGGAAGAACTAGGGTCAGATTGGGGAAAAAGAGATGTTTCTTTTAAAGCTTTTTGATGAGCCGTTTTAAATTTGTGCAAGGTTTGGCCATATAATTGAGATTTTTCAGCTTCAGACAAATCTTCATTGGCCATGACAGAAGATAAGTCTCTTTGAAGACTGGCTGTGGCAGATACATTAGGATCAGGAGGCAGTCTGGGTTTTTGAATTTGTTCCTCTTTCCAGCGTTTCATGTCTTCCCAAAGTTTAAATGGCACAATAGCCATTTTACGACCATCCATATTTTTTTATTTTTTGATAATTTCACCCAAGACAGAACCTATGATAGGAGCAATTAATGGTTTTAATAATAATCCTAACAAGGCTCCACCTTTCTGATTAATAATTTTCTTTTTTGTGTCAAGTGGCACTTGCTTAGAACTCAGTAAACGTATATGTTGCTTTCTAGCTCGTAACTGATTCTTTTGAGCATTTGTCAGACGTACATTGCCTTTTATAAGATTGATGCAACATTCCCCTACACAATCAATGACTTCTTTAGGAGATTCTTGAATCATTTTCTTACGACATTTATTGGATAAATGAGTCAATCCTTCTAAAAATGTACCATAAGTTTTAATCAGAGATTTTTTTCTCATTTTATTTTGCATTTTTCTACGACGTGTTGTTGTTACAGCCATGTTTATGAGTGTGTTTATAATTTAAATGTACAATCCTTTTATAGTTTTTCTTAAAAATGAAGTCGTCGACGTTCAGAATGAGGTGGCGAAGGATATTTGTTTGGATTTAGCATGTGCATGGTAGCACCAAATCCATGTCTTTTTAACAAATCTTGTGCTCTCAAAGGAGTAAATCTTGCTAAATTAATAGAAGATCGTCTTGCATTTGTGTTTGGAGAATCAAGACCTAAATTTTGCCATGAAGCAGGACTTTTACTTTTACGTTTTGTTACAAAACGATCATCAACCTTTCTTTTTTTCTGTTTTCTTGTTTTTTTCACTGATTTTTTCTTAGGTTTTTTAGTTTTCTTATTAAATTTTCTCATCAACTTATTTCCATCCCATCGAATCAGACTTCGAATGATCACACCACCAAAGAATCCACCACCTCCAGGTTTTAAAATGATACTACGTTTGACTTCAGGATCAACAATTGCACTTGCTAATTTTCGAACATCATCCTGATGTCTATCCATAAATTTTTGAGTTTGTTTAGGTAATTTCATTTTACCCTGAACAATTTTTCGAGCTGCCAAAGAAAACCATTTGATCATTTCAATTAAACCTGCATTTAAGAGTGATTTTCTTTTATGACTATCATGTTCTCTGCTTAAATTATACAGAGCACGTATAAGATTAGCTGATGTTCGTTGAGCCATTTTGACACAAATGATGGAATTAAACTCAAACACCCCTTTTTATACTCCTGGAAAATAGACAACAGGTCCTTGTTGATCTGATTTTGTAAACCAGTTTTGAAAAATTTGTGTTCTGAATCTGAGATAATCAGGTGTATTTGGTTTCAAATCGACCAATAAGTATCCATGAGGTATAGATGTGGCATCGTTAAACGCATGAATCATATGTGGAGCTTGAAGTTGATTTGCTAATACTTTGATTTGCATCTTATCTCTTGGACTTTGAAATAAAACTAAATAATGAGCATTCAAACTGATGGTGCGAGAAGATTTACTTTGTTGAAATAAATTTTGAGTGATGTACACCACACTTGCGTTTCTATGATGTCCTTTTCTTGTAAACCATAACTTAATTTTTTCTTCATCTTTATCTCCTAACATGTCATCAAAAATCACCAAGTGAGTTGCACTGGGATCAGTGACAATTTCATCTTCATCATCGGGAATACCTTGAATAAATTTGATGTTTGACCCCTCACGCTCTTGTAAGATATTATAAGATTTTTGCCATTCCTTGTAACACCAAACAATACGTTGGGGTAAAATATCAAATAAATCTTCTTTAAACTCAATCATCTTTTTAACAAATTCAGTTTTACCCGATCCACTTGGACCAGAAATAAAAATATTAGAAGGATGTTTAAAAAACAAACTTCCAATATCTTGATTTGAGTCCAACTGGTGTGTAGAAAGTGCCATGGTTAACTGTGAAAAAATTACAAAGACAATTTTATTTATACTCAAATTTTAATGAACATGAACCAACAGTTTAATACATAATTAAAAAAAACAGTTTAATACATAATTGAAACAGTTTAATACATAAAAACACCTGTACATGTTTATAAGACACAGTTCAATTCATGACTATCAGAAATAATACATGATCATCAGAACTACTCTATCTATGCCAAATACCCATAAGGAACAGTATATCCATCTCCAACAATGACACGTTTAGTATAAGTGAACCGATACATCTTGGATTGCAATTCAGTGGTCACAGTCTTGTCTTTATGTTTTCTGATCCTATGGTAGTTGACAGTTTCTCTGAAGTCTTTCCTATCTCCCTTTACCAAGTTCAGCATCCGATCAAAGTGAATGACTTGAGATGTATTGTAATCTAGAGTGAGTCCTTTCACTTTGCAAGTAGATCCTCGATTTCCATCCTTGTCCACAAATTCATAGCCATAGTTCTTCGGTCCCATGCCAACAAATTTCACAATTCTAGCATTGGGCACTTCATCTGTCCATTCTCCAAGTCTGTTGTTGACAATAGTAGGGTTCCATAAATGGGGTTTGTGATGATAAATGATAGAGTCTGTATCAAAGTAGAGTACACGTTCATTCAGCTTTTCCAAGGGTTCATACAACTTCAATCTGGCTTGAGCAGTGACGAATGCTGCAACAATCACATTACTGCAAGCATGAGGCTCCACATTGGGTTCTGTATCCTCCCAGTTGACCAGTAGAAGATTTTCTCTGCAAATGTCCACATTCTTGACAATCTTGTTTGGATTCGTCACCAGATCAAAAAATTTGGCAGGTTCTGAGAAATATTCTGTCTTGGTCATATTCTCTCGCTGTGCCAATTTTCCCCAGAGACTGTTTAACATGATCTTGGCAATAGCTCTCATTCCTTTATTCTTCTCCACATTCTCCAATCTGATTCCTTCGGCTTCAAAGTAGTCTTGCTTGAACTTGATCTTATCTTGCTCTGTCTTGCACCAATCAGGATAGCCACTTGATTCTTGTTTGATTCTCAGAAAAGTATCAATATAGCCAGCAAAGATCCCTTCTTCTCCAGATTCTCTGTCATACTGAGTTGTCTCTGAGAAATGCCAGACTTCATACACGTCCAATAACTTGTACCCTCTGTCCAATGCAGCAAATAATTCGATAGTGACCCAGGTCCCTGTAAAACTTCTATCTTCTTCTCGTAAATGAGTACATCTCATATAAGGATCTGTCTTTTCTGCACAACTTCTACACAATGGAAACATCAATTTCTGACTGCATTTCTGTGGAAGCACAGGATGGTACAAATTGGTGGGTGGTAGTACTTTACACTTGATCAATCCACAGTACTGTCTGATGTTGTCTTTATCAATGTTCTCTTGAGAATAGATGGTAGGATGACCAAGTGGAAACTGTCCGTACTTGCAAATAGTTGGATAGAGTGAACACACATCTATGTACTTGATTTCTTCATTGGAGGATTCATCGATTTCCTGATAGAGTTTGGTTGAGTTAGTCCTTCCACCAAATAAAGCATCTCTTGGTCTCAAAGGGTCTAAGTTTGTAAATTCTGAGTCCACCAAAGATCTAAAGTCTGGATCTTCCTTGTATCTCTTGTCATAGTCACATTCCCAAAGCTCCACCACCTGATATCCTGCTTTTCGTAACTCTTCACTCTTGCCAATGGTCAAAATATACAATTGATGCATGGTCAAACACTGATGATGTTGAACTCTGTTTCTGTCTGGAAAATGAGTAAGACATCCATGCCAGTAACATCCATAGAATTCAAATACTGTTCGAGATTCTTCATGGTAGCCATCCACATAATGTCCATTGATTCTTTGTTCACCACCATTCAATGCATGTTTGATTTCAATACCACGATCCTTAGCTTCACTTTGAATCCATCTTACAGCTTTGATAGAGTAGTTCTTTTGATTAGGATACCCTTCAGGTGGGATGATGGCAATACTGTTTTCAGGCATATGATTCTTTCTCCATACTTTTGAACAAGCTTGAGCGATAGTGCAAGCTTCAGACAAAGGATCGAGTCCACTAATGTTGATCAATTCTCGTCTGAAACAAGCACATCCTCGTCTTAAAATATCTACATCACTACGACAGTATTCTTCCATCTCCCATTTGAAGTCAAATATAGCACCACTCTCAATTTTCTCTTTATGCCAAGCTAAAAATGTCTCACGATCCTTGACAGACATCTGACCAGGATTGTACATGTCCACAGGAAAGTAAGGTCCCACATACTTTTGGTTTGCCAGTGTATTTGCAAGATGAGGAAAGTAACCTTTCTTCAACTCTGTCAAGCCAAATGTATCTGGGAAATTAGCCAGTCTCATATGCAAAAACTGATAAGAATCAAGGAATGTGACACGTCCTACTTTCATTCTAAGTATAGTATTTCCATTCATGATCACATCAGGTTTCACTGTACCATATTCTAAGATATAGTGTAAGATGAACTGACCATCGTATCCTCCAAAATTATGTGCAATACATGTCACTCCTTTATTCTCATCTCCTGAAATCCAATTGCAAAATTGTGGTAAAGTATCAATGCCTTCAAAGATAAATTCTCTCAGACCTGTTTGTGTCGAACAAGTCGGACAAAATGTATCTATGGGCAATTCCATGCAATCATCACATGCTTTATGAGCAACACAGAAATTCACTTGATGTGTACCAGTTTCTTGATTTGACTCGAAATCAAAGAAGATGAAACGAGATTTCTTAGGTTGAGAAACCTCTTCTTCTCCTTCATTTTCAGTCATCTCAGATTTACATTCATAACTTTGAATATAGCATTGATGATTAGGTCCAACAATCTCTTTACAATTTCCACATTTTCTCTGTCCTGGACATACATGATTTTTCTTTGAGCCCACAATCCTAAAATTACATTTACCACAATTATACACAAGTTGACAAATAGATTTTTGTTGCTTAAATTTGATAGATTTATGCTTAGCAAAACAGTCTCTACTACGAAAAGTTCTTTTACAGTCCATACAACGCGTTTTTTGTCCAGGAATACAAGGAATGTCACTATAGCAACTATCACATCCATCAGCACATCTGTGATTTCCTCTCTGTTTATATCCTACATCACAATACTCGCAGTAGTATTGGGCGCCGAGAAATCCTGTCACCTTCGTAATCGCATCATAGTGATCAACTCCATTGAAGTAAATATGGATCACCTTCGTCTCAGGCTTCTTCTTGAATTGTAGTGGAAATATAAGTCCATCTTTAGGATACTGAGAATGGACTTTAATCAAGTACTTGGGAGCAAGTACAGATTGGATCTTCTTGTATTCCTCAATACCACAAGACTTAGTATGAGGAATCTTCGCTTGATCCAATAACTTCATGGCTTCTCTGGTCTGCATAGGTCGATCTGATTGTCTCATAGTGTGCCAACTCTTCTTCCAAGACTCTGATTCTTCTTTATCCACATTGTATTTTGCCACCACCACAGCTCTCGCCATACACATTACATCTTTGGTATTATTGATCTGTATAATACTCTGTTTATTCTTTCTCATATTTTCTGACTCAAAATAGAGACCAGCATGTAATGGTTTTCGTCCGCTGCCCACTGGAAGTCTCACCACAGTCACTTGAATAGTCATCTGTCCGTCATGAATCCTGAAATTCTCATTGGACTGTTGTACTTTCATGATTTCTTGAAGTATAGCTTCCCCTGTCATGGCTGAGACATCTCTCCAAGGCACAAACACTCCAAGTTTCAATCCAGGATGCAAAATAGTCATACGCATCTTATCATTGGATTCCATCTGGCATCGTTCTTTGATATCTTCTACCAGCCGATCAAATAATCTGGATATGAACTGTAGGTGCGAAATATTGTCAGGGAAAGTCTTGATGTTGAGTTGAAATTCTTTCCCTTGAGCTCGAAATAATCTAGACTTCTTCTCCTTGACTATCTTAATAGTGTAATAAGAAGTCAAATCTTCATCATCTTCATCATCTGAACTCTCTGTGTCTGAATAAATCACCATAGGTCTTCTTTTTCTTGGTGGTGGTCTAATATTATCTTCATCATCTGAGCTCTCTGTGTCTGAATAATCTACCAATCTACGTCGAGGCTCTTCATCATCAGAAGTGGGTTGAGTAATATCTCTCTGTCGCTTAAACATGTTGACTCTTCGAAGTTCTCTACTGAATTGATGCTGCAATAGAAATCTGAGCTCCTTTTATACTGGAAAAACCCAGATTTGGAAAAACTCAGATTTTCTGAAATCAACAGTTGAAAATTCTCAAAATCTTTTTCATCAAGCGTAATCACTATTTGATTTTTTCATCCGATTGAATATTTTCCATAAGCCAAACTACTAAAAGTTTCACCATGTGGTAGGCAAAATCACTAGTTCTCAAATTATTTTGATATGCAAATTTGAATTTTCTCATCCGATCAAATATTTTCTATAAGCCAAACTACTGAAAGTTTCACAATGCGGCAATAGAAATCACTAGCAAAAAAATTTGACAAGCAGATCTATATGAATTTTTTCACTTAGTGTCAGGCGAGACTACATGTTTTGCTAGGCCTAAAGTGCAGGCGAGACTACATTTTTTGAAAAATTAGCAAGAAGTATCAGGTACTGTATAAACAGCACCATTACTCCCCCAGTACTATATCCTAACCTCGGAATCCCTGGCGATTGAAACTGTCTCAAATACAAGTCAAATTCCTGCATGTCTCTATGGACCAGAGAATTTGAGGCGGAGCCACTCCAACCCGAAGGCTGGCGCCCTTAAACAGCCAAAGCTGCTCTACCTTTTTAAATGCATATTCAACAGTTTCTGAAGCACAAAGCTTCTCTACGGGCCTCGGCGGATGTATAGAGTACCAGTGGTCAGTTATTTTTTGTTCAAACTATATCTCTACTGACTTAATAAGCAAATATTTGCGATTCATATATATAGTTATCCTATCACAGAATAAGTTTGAAATGGTGTCTCAATGTTACTCTATCCCATAATAGTTTTCAAGCCTTATAGTATGTAAAATCGATAACTTGAATATAAGAGCTATCTTATGGTAAAAATTTGAAGTAAATCGGATAAAAAATACCCGAGATATTACAAATTTTCGCATATTTTTTACCGTGAAATTTTTTATTCAAGGGAGATAATTTAATGAAAAAGCAAGAACCGGATTTCTAAAAAGTAAAAATCATATTTTCGCAATAACTTGAGTTTGCCTCGACCGATTTTCAAAATGTTTTCACCCTATAAAAGCTGAGAACAATAGCTATCTTATCACATACATTATATTTATTTTATCTGCAAGTGTAATATCATGGAAGAAGCAAGAGAGAAGAAATATTTGGAAATTCCACTTTCCAAGATTTTGAAGTTCAGACCGTATAGAAGATTATTGTTCTGCATTTACATCTTATTTTCTCATGATGAGATTACAGTAGAAGAGATTCAACAGAAACTCAATAGTCCTGAAACTTTTGAAGATTTCAAGAAACTTTGGTGGATCAGTATCAGATATTTGATGGAAAAAGAGACACTGATTACATTTGAGAATTGGATTAGATGTGTCGCTGACAATTCTAGTGTGATTGAATTTCTCTACAATCATAGAAGAGACAGAACTTTTCCAGGACTATAAATAGTTGGACACCAGTGAGAGAGAATCATTTCACTTCTGACTTTTGAAGAGTAAAGATGGCAAACAGTAGAGATCCAAGGATGGCTAAAGTCTATGATAAGAAGAGCATCTACTATCATTGTGTATCGTTGAAGAAACTTTTATCTCAAGAAGAACAAGCTTTGATGCAACCATTAGAAGATAGTTTGAGACAGCAAGACAAGTTGAGGCCACCTTATGGAGAATGTCACCATTGTCATGATAGGGGACATTGGCTTGGAGATTGTCCTGAGGCTCAGAAATTAAGAGAACAACAGATGTTTACTGATATGAAGCCTACATATGGACAATGCTATATCTGCGGACTTGAAGATCATTGGGCTCCAAATTGTCATAAGAGAGAAGAATATTTGATGAATGATAAAGAATCTCAACCTAAGTTGGTGGATTATTCAGATTCAGAGAGCTCAGATGATGAAGATAATATTAAGCCACCACAAAGGAAACGAAGAGCTATGGTGATTTATTCAGACGATGAAGATGAGGAAGAGCAACAGTCTTCAGAATCTACAGAGAAGCAACAGTCTTCAGTATCTACAGAGAAGCCACAGTCTTCAGTATCTACAGAAAAGCCTTCAAGAAAACGAAAGGCTTCAGATATATCTGATATCACTCCTAAGAGAAGACGTTTGGATACTCGTTCAAAGAAGACAGTAAAACGTACAAAGACAGGAAAGAAGCCTTATTGTTTCATTTGTAAATCAGCAACCCACTCGCCTCGATCCTGTACAGAGATGGTGACGGAGAACTGGGATAAACCGATTTCTTGTGATGAACAAGACAGTGACTCTATAGTGCATATTTATTAAAGACTTTAATAGACTCTAGGGACATATAGGGATTCTAGTAGTTTTTGAATTTAATTAAAATTATGTTGTTGAAATTGTGTTTGTTTTTATTTTGAGGTTATTCTTTAACGAAACTAATTGAGTAGCCCTGAAAAGGAATGTTTGTTTTAAAGTCTCCTAAGTAACAAAAATATTTCTTACTTAGAAGATTTTAAAATAGGTTGCACAATGGCTACAGGTTTTCTGGATCCAATCCCTCTGCGAGCAAGAAATTGCTCCAATCCCAATTTATTTTGTTGTTTCTCCACCTCTTTCCAATCTTTTCGCTGCAAAGCAGCACACAACTTAGTCAAACTGAATTTTTCAAAGAACTTCATTTTTTGAGAGAAACACAAAGTACATTGGGTTATATAGTAGGATAGGTGGATTGACCTACATTCTACTCCTACGCTAGAGAGAGCAACTAAAATCTGATTGGTCCATTAAAAGATCACGCCATAATCACCCCATTACTGTGAACATGATTAGGAAATACTACAATCACACATATCTTAGGCATAGCCATACATACAAAACAAAGTGCAACATATTTAGTTATTCTTTCTTGAAGAAATAGGTGGCCCTGAAAAGGGCCGTTTTGGTGGTTATATTACCACAGAGACTTTATTTTTAGGAGCAGGGACATCTACTGGGGCGGCCACCACATGCAGGACACCGCACACCCCACTGTTCAACCGTAATTGTCCTTCTCACTGGTATGTAGAAGGGCATATCATCTGCTTCCGCATCCCAATCCTCAGACACATGAGGTGTGGGGGGAGAATTATCCCCCCAATCTTCCTCCTCGTCACTGATAGTCTCCACCTTCACTTCTGTCTTTACATCGTTCATCAATTTTTCTACCCTCCTACTCATCTCCAACATCTTCTGATGATTCTCAATCATCTGTAATAGAAGTTCTCCCGTATCTTTCACAGCATTCACAGTCTCCAGTAACCTCCTAGTAGCATCAGCCATAGTCTTGCCCTGCTCCTCCAATTGCTCCAAACGCGAATCCATATTGCTTGCCATATTGTTGTTGTTGTGTAATACAAGAACAGAATGAAGAATTTGAGATTTGAATGAGCTTTTATAGTTTTCAAAGGGATTGACCTACATTGAACTCCTGCGCTAGAGAGAGCAACAATACACTGATTGGTCAGTTCATTTATTTTCACCCAATCAGAGTTACTTGATTTCTTAAAGCGCGGGAACTTTAAACTAGGTCAATCCGCTTGACAAGTATAAAAGGCTTGAACACACTACATTTATCAACATTCATAATCATGGAGCCATCACTAACACTGGACGATATGATCAACAATCCTGACCTTTTGCTATCAGCAGTGAATGAGACGTTTGCTAACGATATGACACAACAGTATTATACGCCGCAAACACCCTCAACGTATATACCTCAACCTGTTCAGCAAATGCCACAAAAGCAACAGTCAAAGACTCAAGTCATAGAAGTCTTTCTCAAGGAAGTCAATGAGTTAAGGTCTAGAGTGAAGAAGTTAGAAGAATTATCTCAACAGCGAGCGCAACATCAAACGTTGGAGATACCACCCATCCAGATACCAATAAGGCTTGACATTATGACCAATGACCAAGAGACTAGTCAAAACGTAGGAGTTGGAAAAGCAACGAAGAAAATTAAAATGACCAAGAAGAAGTGCTAGAAATAACTAGACAATCAACAAACAGCCCTTTTCAGGGCTACCACTTCCCTAGAAAGAATATCACTAAACTTGCTAAACAATATACACTAGTTAACGCTACAGAGTGATGCCTCTAGGAGATGAGGTCTTGATTGACCAAAAGACTCTAAAGACGCATAGAACTTAGTAGCCTTGACTATTACACACACCATATATCACCACATACTATACCCCCTAAAATGACTAAGTTATTTTCAAAGCTGAATTTAACTAAGTTATTTTATATATCACCACAGAAGAGCCTTCATCACCCTTAAAATGACTAAGTTATTTTCAAAGCTGAAATTAACTAAGTTATTTTATATATCACCACAGCAGGACCTTTATTCCCCTCAAAAATGACTAAGTTATTTCCCAACAGCCCAGGAAACAATCATAATCACAAGCCAAACCAGTGGATATGACCAGGAGCTTATCATAATCACAATCATAGACCAGAATAGACCTCAAATAAACTAAGTTATTTCCCAATAGCCCAGGAAACTATCATAATCATAGGCCCAGTCAGAATAGACCTCAAAAATAAACTAATTTATTCCCCAAAAGCCCAGGAAACTATTATAATCACAACCCAACCAGTGGATATGACCAGGAGCTAATCACAATTATAGACCAGAATAGCTCACAAATAAACTAAGTTATTTCCCATTAGCCCAGGAAACTATCATAATTATAGGCCCAACCAGATTAATCCTCAAAAAATAAACTAAGTTATTCTCAATAGCCCACGAAACTATCACAATCATAGACCCAACCAGAAAAGACCTCAATAATAAACTAAGTTATTCCCAGATAGCCCAGGAAACTATCACAATTATAGGCCCAGCCAGAATAATCCCAAAAATAAACTAAGTTATTCACAGCTAGTCACTCAAGCCTACCAGGGGAGTCATCTATGGCACAAATTTTTTAGCCTGAAAAATTCTAAGTTCTTTTCAGGCTTAAAAAAAATTTGTGCCAGAGTGGCCCCCATTACTACTCACATCTTGTTCACAGCTCACATTTATAACAAATTTGCACCATCATTACCAAAAATATATAGAAAATAAGAAATATCTATAATCATGTAAAAACGGAAGAAGTTTAGAACCCACATCAAATTTCCAAACTGTTTCAAAAAGCAGGGGTGGTCGAAAAGAATAACACCCACAAACTCTAGGTGATATTATTTCCATAATAATTTAGCATTCTTAAGTTGAAAAATAGCAAATAGTGATATGTACAAAATTTCAGATAATTTGCATTTCTCGTTTTCAAATTATACCAATTTTAAATGTACTTAATTTTTTGCAAATGAAACAACTTTTGCCATTTTGGGAACTAACTTATGGCCACTGAGTGTACATTGTTTTCAAAAACGTTTAAAACTGGGTTCAGAAAGACAAATGTGTTGGTTGATAACTGATGCATCAATGGCCGCGGGTTCGAGCCTCAACGGCGTTACTGCATTGTGATCCTTGAGCAAGACACATTTATCCTAGCTTAGTACTGGTTCAACCCTGTTTAACTGAAAGATTGTTGATGGGATGTAAAGAATCAAATCAAACAAACAAATCAATAATAATCATTCATTTGCTATATTTTTTATTTCAGAAGTTAATAGATCCAGGTGTACTTCCGCAAAAGACGAAGAAAGAGAAGCCAGAAATTACCGTTTATTTCTGATCTGACGTTTATTTCTGATCTGACGTTTATTTCTGATCTGACGTTTACATTCCATTGTTGTTGATTCATCTTTGACTTCCATTGAACTTCCAGAGATTTACCACTATAGCCGTTGCAAATGGCACTTTGTTCAGCCAATAATTATGAATTTAAAATTTTCATATTGTATTGTCATTAATTTATAATTGAGCCGCTACATGAGATTTTCAATAATGTGATATGTGCGACCAGCAAAGGCTCAAATCAGCCTGCACATATTTGCAGTCTGATCAGAGCCTTTGCAAATCGCTTGAATATTCTATGACCATATGCGCAGGCTGATCTGAGGATTTGCTGGTCGCACATACCACATTGTTTGAGATCTCATGCACTGGCTCATATTATTCGTTCCAAAATCTAATGCACTGGCTGAAATGATTTTTGTTTATTCATTGTTCAGAATCTCTTTTGTTGGTATAGTATATATTAGCTAGCAAATTGGTTGTGATTTTACTGCACATAACATAAGATATGTTTAACTTTCCATTAAAATTGGTTTATTCTAGGTTTTACCAATATAACTCATTTTAAGTCAAATGTAATAGTGTGAAGCGTGCACATTTTGCTGGGGGGAGGGGGGTAGCTATCAATATATGACATAGTACGGATGTGCGGCCCGAATATCATCCTTTTTCAGCGTTTCCAGGTATACGATAAGCCCCCTTTTTCCAAGAAAAAGTAAATGATTGACCCATTTTTTCATCATTTATATATGAATGGTCTCATTTTCTGACATCCCTATTTGAAAATACTCATATTTTTGCTCAGATATTCAGCTCAGAAACCAAAATCGTATATTTATTTGTGAACATTGCTCACAGATAGCGAAGAGGGTATAACAAATCAAAGAACAGTATATGAATATGTAAAAATTATGTTCAATCAAGTATATAAATAGGTCATTTTTTTTCGAAAACCAAGCTCAAGTTACCCCCCTTTAGACTGTAGGCTACCTTTATATATAGTTCACTCTGCCCCTTCCCATGCTTCACGCACAAAATTTTTAAATTTTGGCCATCTATCACATATTTGTCTTATATTTGTTATATCTATTAAGTAAAATCATTAATTAAATTTATAAAAAGTCAATGCAACCATTTCCAAAATAGCAGTCAGACAAGAGGAGGAAAAAACTATAAGTCATAGCTCACATATTACAACTATAAAGATATTAAGTAGTTCACTCGCTACGCTCATGTCCACTTGTAGTACTATTAATTCCTTTAAAATTGTAATATATGAACTATAACTGTCGTGCTACCCAAGTGTGACAGTGACATAATACATTGTTTACAATTGCTAAGTAAACCACCAACATGAACACTTCATTTGAGCTAACGCGAATCGATTGATCACTTGTGTATTAATCCTATCCTCAGGATAGAATTATTACACAAGTGATCTATCGATTATAAGTCCCTGATAACGTTGTAAACAAAACACAAAGTCACTGTCACTCTTTGCTAGTAGGACAGTACCTATACGTATTAAGCATAATCCTTGCATTACCTGTGCAGATCATTCGTACATTATCATTCATTTTTATATCTCTATTTACCACCGTTGTTCAAACTTTTTTTTGTAAATAAAGACTATTAATAGAATTCTCTTTGCATGTTCAGGTAAGGTCTATAGTAAAACCTGTCTTAAGCGGCCAATCAAATGTAACACCAAAAATTGGTTTTCTATTTGACACTCCCAATTTTTTTTATTGCACCCTTACTTACTTTCTATACCGATTATGGCTTAATGCAGGTCAAAAGTTTTGCAGAATGCTCAAAGGGGAGCATTCTGCAATACTTTCAACCTTCATTCAGCTATCATTTTCGACTAAGACCTTTGTTTTGTCTATTATTAAGTGACCGCTTAAGATAGGTTTTACTGCATATGCTTTTTGCAGTCCATACCGTTAGCTAAATTGCCAGTTATAATTGCATTTGCAGATTCTTTGGTATATTTACTTCTATCCCTATACTAGGTTTTATATGGCTTCATAGTGCATGTGAATCGCCTGCTGGCAGACCCTTCATGTAAAATATCAAGACATATACCTAGTAATAATTGGCTTGTTAGGTGTTCTTTACAATGGTCCCTGCTAGAATCTAAAGGTGGCATAATATCAACTTTAACCCTTTTAAACCAAATGATATTTCCCACAAGATTGGAGCAGTCCGTGTCCCTTTTAAGGGTTGTCGGTTGTATTTTCCATTTTTATTCATATTTTAATAGAACGTTCTGTAAGCAAACAGTGAAGACCCTGATCATACGCCACATGATGTGGTGTTTGATATTATACAATTATTGACTTATGTTGAGGTGGAAATGGAGTGTTATTTAACAGTAAACGTCAATATGATTAAGTTTAATGTTCAATAACACTCCATGTCTACCGAAACATAGGTCCACAATTGTTTTATTATATAACAAATGTATGTTATGCATTTCCTGCCATTTTAGACCATTAAACCATTGACGTTACGGATTGATCACGCGAAATTACTTGACGTTCTGACGTCATTCCCGCAAGCCATGCAATATTACCTCGTGCCGTGTGCTTTGCAACGTCACGTCCGGTAAACCATGCAATATGTAGTTTTATTGACTCGAGCGGATATGCATATGGGCCAATCAGAAGATGTTTATTTATAGATTATATAATAAAAGACTACATTGTTTGCCTATGTCCCACAAAAAAGACGCTAGGCTTATATGGGTTCCGTTTCAGTTATCAGCACTCAAAGAGCAAATACTTCGTCTAATCCACTATACTATTTTTATTAGAAATGTTCAATGTTGCCTTATTCCTAAAATGTATACATTTATTAACATTGGAAAAGTAAGCATGAGTAATCAGGAAATACCACAATCACACGCCGCACACTGGTCCAACCCACGGCACCATGAGGAAAAACCACAGAGACAATACATCAGAATGACAATTAAAGGAATACAGCCATCTCACTCTCTCTCTTCCCCATCAAGGTGATTGCAACACTAGAAGGACATAAAGCAATGCACAATAAAAATAAAACATTGAACAAACACAGAACCACCACAATAAGGGTAACAATAGAAACTAAGTCAAAAACAACAGAAGCACCGCCTTAGAACGGAGAGCAGAATGTAGAACCCTCAGCTGTAAGTTGTAGCTGCAGCTGCCAACTGGCAGACATAGTGAACTGTCAATTCTGTCCTTGTTGATAGAGTATGGGCCAATCAATGAGAAGATGTCACATTTCATTGCCGCCCTCTTTAGGGTAACAATTATAATTGGCTTAAGTTTGTAACCTGTATGGAAGCACCGGCAACCTGTATGGAAGAGGTGCATGAGACACATGTCACAACTCTTAAATAACACATCCATCTCATAGCCATCTCCGCTTGCGGAGATGGCGATGAGATGGGTGTGTCATTTTATTAACAGCTACTGAAATTTCGCTTTCAAATGGTTTCTGTACTTTCCGTCAGTGGACAACAACGCGCTTTAGTTACGTGCTAAACGACGGCAAGCTTTTTTTAAAAAAGCTTATACTTGGTTATATCAGGTAATTGAACCAACTCGTGAGATTTTGGTTCTTATCTTATATTCGTGAAATCATACTTCATTTTTGTATGCGCAGCTATTTAGTGTCGCCTATGTTTGAAATTTCAACTTTGCCTTCCTCTTTTTCCATACGCTATGTTTGCAAGTGGTGAAGGCTCTGGCGAGACTACACTTGCGCCTGGGCCTTGACTGCTCTTGAATGTAATAGGAACCAGAATACGATGTGCTGACCCATAGAAAGATTGCATCAAAACCTTTGTTGTTCGCACTGTAGAAAAAATAATTGCTTCCTCCGCTGCATGCTAAGTTTACTTTTATATATATTCTATGTAGCTGAGCAGACTGGTTTGAGCCTTACCTAGCTGTAAATCCCTAAAGGGTGTTTTCTCTTGACAAGGTATATATACGAGTAGAGTATTATACTTTCAAAACAAACATTGCCATTTATATAATGTGATTGTTCAATACATGTATATTTACATTATTTGTACATACAAATCTAGTTGTAAATATTGTAAAATATATATTTTAACAAATTAAAACATAATTTCAACAAATAAGCCTGTCTTGTTATACATATAATAAGGAGTACTTCAAATGCATCTTACCATGCATGGTGCGATGGGCTTAGCCCTTTGTAAACTGGAAACCGCTAAAAGGTTACTTTGGCAAACAAAGCAGACCTAGATTTCATCAAGTATATTTTCTAGTAAATGCCACAATCATAGCTCACTGAACAATCTATGAAACACCAAGGAAATGTCACAAAACACAAATCACTGAACATTCCATGGCATCCCAAGGAAATGTCACAAAACACAGATCACTGACATTCCATGACATCCCAAGGAAATGTCAAAAACACAGAACACTGAGACGTCGCGTCAGATGTTGGTGTTAATTTTAAAAACGTAGGGGTCCTCTCTATTGAAAGTTCTCTATTTCACTTATCCCATTATACATTTTTACAAACTAAACATCAAAGAAAAGGCTATTAATTATATTTTACAGTGATGAAAAACAAAAGACAAATTAAGATACAAAGAAAAAGTTATCGCTAACATGTTCCGTATAAATTGCCGATTTTTTGCATGTAGAGATGTAACAGAAATCGATTGGCGGAGTGTTTCTAAATCCAAAAGTTTTAATTAATAATGCTTGAAATCTTGTAATTTTCCCCGCATAGCTACTTTTTGTGCTTGTCCTCACGGCGACATGCGCGAAATTGGCGTTAATCGGCAAACTAACCAGAAATAGCCAACCAAGCAAAGAAACGGAACGTGTAGAGATTTAAAGAAAACGTTGAAAACATGGGTTCTGTGTATTTATTTTGATGTATTACTTTTTAGTGCCTCGTGTTTTTGAAATTCGAAGTATATCACAAAAATGCGTTTTCAAAATAGAATTAAGATTTGGATTTATTCTTGATTTTTTCCATATTTAGAGCAAAAATTTGTTATTTTGCTGTGTCTAGCAAAAATGTCACACTCACGCAAATGGCGTCTTCGGAAATATGAGACATTAATTCAATACTAAATGAAAAGATGTTTCTTCAAACTTATTTCTCTCTAAATAAGATATGTAAATGCGTTTTTCATCTATTTTATGCTTTCTTTAAATTAAGAGAATTTGTTAAATATTGAATAAAATATCGCTAAAATGCTTTGTCTAGCAAAAATGTCACAGACGTCGTTTTTTTTACTTTGCTAATCGCGTCGTAAAAACGTTAACATTTTAGCGTTATAATATGCGTAAATGCCAAAAACTTAACCGCGCATTTTCTTAAAACTTATATACTTATATACTGATGCATTAGCATAGTCTTGTAGGAAACTGTCCAACATAAAGTAATATAAAATAGGTCACTGGCCAGAATTAATTCGAGAAATCTGAATATTCAGTGACCTTTACCCCTGTTTTCAGGAATATTCAGGAAATATATCACAGGAGCTTGAAATTCGATCCTTATTCACTCCTATAGCCCCTAAACCGAAACCTCATAATGTCATTACATAATGATGACATTTAAGCTTTTGGTTATGAGGCATATACATGTAATGTAAGGACCAAACTTCAAGCTCCTGTGTATATATACAGCCACAGGACATACCCACTCTCCACCAAGTGACGTTGCCGCTTAAATCGGTGTATTTCAAGATGTTTTGCAAAAAAAATATTGTCCAAAAACTATAGAAGCTACAATTTTGAAAAAAGTACCAAATGAAAGCAAAATGATTTACGCAATAAACATTTTTTATTGTAGCTTCTCGGTTTCTGTTGTTTTCGTATGGTAGTAATTTAAACGCAAAACACAAATTAAAATTACAGTTTTCGGTGACGTTAACGTTATTAGCGTCTACCGGAATAGTGATGTTTTAAGATTTACATTCACTTTTAAATGCGTTCTTCTTGAGAACCAAAAGTGTAATTATTTTAATCATTTATTGTATATTGCTTCTCTCTATTTGCTCTTCATCCCTGTAAGTTTTATAAAATTTAACCCAGAAAGTTTGTCATGGTATTTTTTACAAAATTCTAGAAATGTCTTGTTTCAAGCGGCGACGTCGCAAAGTCGCAAACAATTACATGTCCCGAGACTGTGCATCATATATCTAGGTATTAGTAATAGTCAACTCATTGGAAGCCATACGATGAATGGGGTGTGTCTGAAACTCAAACGTGACATGTTCGAATCTCAAATAAATTAATTTCTTTCTAATTTTCATTCATTTGTGTCTACATGTTTGTTTGGGCCAACACTTACTCTTGGCGATATTTTGGTCATTATCGCATATACGCAAAAGCCTCGTGAAAATGTGGATGCTGACATACATGTATCAAGCGGTGATAGAGGTCTCAATTCTACAGCTATTTATCATCTACATTCATACTTTACTCTGACGAGCCTGTACTATTACACAGACTTTCCCGAGTCGCGAGTCCTATAGTTGCCGGACAATGCGATAAGTACCAAACGCTTACGTATTGGCTAATTTTAATATAAAACACGTAAAGGTGTGTGCAGCGAAGATATCCTTTAGACCTATAATCACCCTGTATGTTCGACCGTCTGTCCATTGAAGTCTACTGCAACGAGAATAGATTTATTTAGTTAATAAGCACCGACCGACCAATCGCATTTACTACTGAAATAATTGTGCTTACCTGGGTATACCCTACTTTTCGTAATTCTACTCGGGAACATGTATTAATAAACCCTTTAAAAACTTAAATATATATAAACCTTAACAAACTTTTCATCTGACCATTTTACAACTGGGCATGTGTGCTTAGAAATATTAACGCAAGGAAGATCGCCTCTCTTATCTGTGAAAATCTCATTGTTTGACGTGTTTAAACAACTTTTGACGTTACACAAATTAACACCAACATCTGACGCGACGTCTGAACATTCTATGACATCCCAAGGAAATGTCATAAAACACTGAACACTGAACATTCTATGACAACCCAGAGAAATGTCACAAAACACAGAACACTATACATTCTATGACATCCCAAGGAAATGTCATAAAACGTAGATCACTGAACATTCCATGGCATCCCAAGGAAATGTCACAATACAAAGATCACTGAACATTCCATGACACCCCGAGGAAATGTCACAAAATACAGATCACATAACAATCCATGACACCCCAAGGAAATGTCACAAAATACAGATAACTGAACATTCCATGGCACTCCAAGGAACTGGCGCACAAAGCAGATCAATGACCAATTCATGACACCACAAGTCAATGACACAAAATATATATCACTGAACATTCCATGACCCTCCAAGGAAATGACACATCACACAAATGAGCACCTATCCGTGGCATTACAAGAATATGACACAAAACATTGATCACTGACCAATCCATGACATCATAAGTCAATGAAATAAAACACATGGGTTGCTTAGTACTGGTTCCACCCAGGCAAAGTCCCGACATGAAAGTTGTAAATAAGGCTGAGGTTGGCGCTCTGTGAAACTGGTTTAAGCCCTCCGGTAATATAGTTTTAGTGACCGTTCCAAGGCAGTGTTTCTTTTGTGGATCATTTATGTTATTTCTGTCTTGTTTTTGTTATGCTTTCGCGCGCGTCTGTTTATTGATGCCTTGTGGTCACCTGCTGGGTAAGGGCTGACTTCTTGGCTCTCATTTGTGATGTCTAATTGTGAAGTTGTCACTTTCCCATTGGTATCCTGGGTCAGGTGTGGTGCTTAATTATATCGATTCCTGATCTTTGCCTTTTTTCTGACTTTCAACGATATATAGAGAAGTTAGTGCTACATTTTTAAAGTTCTACAGTATACTATAGCGTCAAAGCAGAACCAGATGAGATTCTCTGTTTTACATTATAATTGAGCCGTGACATGAGATTTCAAACAATGTGGTGTGTGCCACCAGCAAAGCCTCAGATCAGCCTGCGCATACGCACAGTCTGATCTGAGCCTTTGCTAGTCACTTGAGTATTCTATGATTGTTAAGCTACTGACTTAACATCATTTGGAGTTTCTAAGCTTAACAGGAGGCTGCATCTGAGTCTATTCATGTCAAAATACCACATATGGCACGGTATATATATTTGGTTCTCCACTGTCTGTTGCTGCTGCTGCTGCTGCTGATGATGCTGCTGCTGCTGATGATGATGATGAAGCTAGTATGAATGGGCTATTTATCGTTTCGATGGTTTTCGTCTTGAATGAAAACGTTCTTAGATCGATGATGTCATCATGAGAAACACTAATTTTGTCGCATTCGAATTACAAATCAAAGGTACAGACCAGCCTGCGCATTAGCGCACTCTGATCAGCAACCGTGTTATTGGCTCTCTTGTAAGTATATCATTCGGGAAAGTCCGTCACAATTCGAGAATCAAATCATGACTCGGGTGTATATAAGGAACATAACGGATAGTACTATGTACCAAAAAGCTCAATTTGATAGCCCCAGGGTTGTAATACTTTTTTTCATACTCAACTCAACTGAGCACGAAATTTCAACTAATCACAAAAACTAAAATACCGACAAATAAACTAGTTTCTTGCTTTCAGTCTCTCAGATATATTTATCTTGCTAATAAATGTTAAAATGCCACAACTGTTAGCATATTAACATTAATGAGCTGGATAAATGTCTTGCTCAGCTGAGTTGAGCATGATTTTTTTTTATAACCTCGGGGTCTGAACTGGCGTGTGGAAAATTAGTTCTGTAGAATGTGGGTTCAGCTCTATTAAAATCGATTATTATGATTATCAGAAAAGTTTAATCAGCAGCCTGTTTATAATATGGACCAAATTAACAACATACCAGATGACCAAATTCAATTTGTAATTAATGATCAACTTTTCCTTGAAACAATCTTGATGGAGTTAAGGGGAAAATCAATTTCCTTTTCTAGTTACGAGAAAAAAGCATCAGAAAAAAAAGAAAAAGAACTAATCAGCAGCATAGAATATTTAGAAGGCAACCTGTCAAGTGCTAATCTCGATGAAATTGAAATTTTAAAAGAAGAGTTACAAAACATAAGAAAAAGCAAAATGCAAGGGTTCTTAGTAAGAGCAAGAGCCAAAATTATTGAAGACGACGAAAAGCCCTCCAACTTTTTCTGTAACCTTGAGAAACACAATTACACTAGTAAGATTATACCTAAATTAGAAACAAATAATGGGAAAATAGTAATAGACCAGCATGAAATTTTAAATGAAACAAAAATATTTTACGAAGACCTATATGCAAGCAAGGACAGCCATTTAACCGATATTGATTTGTTTGAATTATTTAGAAATATTGACACAAAAAATTAAATAAAGTTGAATCAGACTCAATAGAAGGTCCAATAATCTATCCTGAAGCTGCTTCAGTTCTAAGGGCCATGTCCTATAATCGAAGTCCAGGGTCAGATGGTTTCAGCGCTGAATTTTTTAAAATGTTTTGGAAAAAGATGGGTCAATTTATAGTACGCTCTGTTAACTATGGGTTTTCTAAAGGGAAATTATCAATCACTCAAAGGGAAGGAATAATTACATGTATACCAAAAGAAAATAAGCCTAGACAGTTTGTTAAAATTATAGACCGATTTCGTTACTCAATTGTGTATATAAAATTGCTTCTGGAGTCATCGCACACAGAATAAAGGGCACACTACATAAACTGATACACACTGACCAAACAGGATTCATTGCTGGCAGATATATAGGAGAAAACATCAGACTTATTTATGATATAATGCAATATACTGAAGAAAACAATATACCAGGGTTACTACTTTCTGTAGATTTTGAAAAGGCTTTTGACTCAGTATCCTGGTCGTTTATATATAAGGTTATGGAATTTTTTGGTTTTGTTAAATCTATTATCTCTTGGATAAAACATTTAACAACAATCTCAAGTTGAGCGTGAACCAATGTGGTAACCTGTCATCATTTTTCAGTATAGGTCGTGGATGCCGACAAGGCGATCCGGTATCCACTTTTCTGTTAACCTCTGTGCTGAGATTTTAGGTATGATGATCAGAAATAACATGAACATAAGTGGCATTATTATAAACGACAAAGAACACAAACTTTCTCAATATGCTGATGACACACTATTTCTTTTAGACGGGACAAGTAAATCACTTAATGCAAGGCTCAATGTATTGTATGAATATTCACAGTTTTCAGGTCTAAAAGTTAACTTTGAAAAAAACTCATGCTGTATGGATAGGGGTTAACAAATATAGTACAGCATCTATCAAAACAAGGTGGAAACTATCAAGGGGGAAAACAGCCTTTAAACTACTAGGGATAAACTTTCCATATTTAGTTAGAACAAATGCAACAGATTAACTTCAAAGAAAAAATTCAAAAAATCAGATCCTTGATTAAACTCTGGAACAGACGATATCTTACACCTTTAGGTAAGATAACAGTTATAAAAACACTTCTCATCCCTATATTAAATCATCTATTTATTTCAATACCAAATTCAGCCGATCAAACAATTAAGGAATTAAATAATATATTTTTGACTTCTTGTGGAATGGCCCAGCAAAGATTAAACAAAATGTTATAAAACAGTATTGTGAAGGTGGACTTAGAATGATAAACCTGAAAGCATTTATAGATATAATGAAATTAACTTGGTTAAGAAGAGTCATTTTATCGAACAGTCCTTGGCAATCTGTCATGAACAATACAATAAACTTCAATGAATTATTAGTATTTGGAAGAAGTTATACTAATGCTATTCAAAATAAGATAAAAAATAAATTTTGGATTGATGTACTACATGCATACTCAGATATTCTCCAACTTACTGGTGAAGACACTGAACATTTTGTACTTTCAAGTCCAATCTTCTATAACAGTAAGATTATGATTGGCAACCAACCAATATATATAAAAAAGTGGGATCAGCAGGGAATAAAGAACATAAATGATCTGTTACATGAAAATGGTGAATTTCTTTCACAGGATGAATTTGAACATACTTATGATATAAAAACTAATTTTGTTCAATTTTTAGGATTAAAGCAGGCAATAATGGCATATGCAAGAACATACAATATAATAAGTTTCTCTAAAAAACTGCATACACCATTGCTGCCTGCAAGTATACACCTTTTAATAAAATCAAAGAAGGGAGGAAAAGATTTTTATACAATTCTAAATCAAAAATCAGTTAAACCTACATCCCAGTATAAATGGAATCATATTTACAATATTGAAGAAAAAACTTGGAAAGAAATCTATTCTTTACCTTTTAACCTATCATTAGGTACAAAAATGCAATGGTTTCAAACAAGATTAAATTACCGAATTTGCCAACTACAAAGTACCTGTATAACATGAAGTATGTACCAAGCCCCAGGTGTAGTTTTTGTCTAGAGGAAGAAACAATAAATCACATGCTCTGGCAATGCCAGGAAACTCAAAATCTAATTGGAGACTTCAAAAGATGGCTCAACAATAACAATATTAATCTGACATTCGTTGAAGAATTATTTATATTTAACTTAGGGAAAACATATTCATCAGCAGAATTGCATATTTTTGTTATTATCAAGTATTACATATATGCTGCAAAACGCACCAACCACCCCCTATCCATAGTAGCACTGCAAAATAAGTTAAAATACTTTTATAAGCTAATACAATATACAGCTACCAGAAAAGGTTCTTTAGATAAATTTGAAAACACATGGACCAAGTACAAAGATCTGATAGATACAATACATTGAGCTAAAACATTTATGACCCTTGACAAAAGCAAACCCCCACTTTAATAACAAAATTTATTGCATAAACATTAGCTCATTCGCGCTGCCATGCTGTGAGAGGAATAGGTTGTCAGAGATCGATTTTTTTTGTCTTTTTTTTAAATAATGTATCTTTTTCATTTGACACTCCTGTCATCCTGTGCTAAGCGCTAATGGTATTTTCCCAAAATATTCAGACACATGCCCTAAATATTCAGACACATTGGATTTCTGCCTCAAATGGAATCTTTATAATAGGGAGCAAGGTGATTGAGAGGTGGTAACAAAATGAAAGGCTATACAGACCTTAAGTATGTATTACTGTCCCTTATTTAAGTCTGAGCAACGTCTGTGCTATTCAACTGAACCCAACTGTCTGAATATAGAGGGTAGGTGCAGTAATGCTTTGATTGTATGCTTATATACTGTATCTTTAACCTTTCTTGTCCTTTAACAGATATTACATGTACATCACAGCCGGGAGGGCACCAATTAGCATATTTTTACCTAACATGTTTGTGTACTCAGTGCAACTGTAAGGTTGAATATGGTAATTTTATGTCTCTTAAAGAACCACAAAAACTCCCCAACAAATAAACTGGTCAAGCTATAAGATTCCTTTAGACAAATAAAACCAGACTTCTGAATGTTGCCTTCACGGCTGTTTAAACTGTTTCAAAACAGCTTTTGAAATTGCATGAAAGGTGCATGAAAGGGGTGAGCTAGAGATACAATAAATAAAAAAATACCTTTACTGTAGTTTGTAAGGCATGCAGAGGGATGGTCCTCCCCGACCCTCTGTATGTCAGATGACGGGGAGAATAAAGTGTAAAGGTTAAAAAAAAGTTTAATCAGCAGAATAAATACGCTTATGTATTTTTAAGCGATATTTTATTGAAAAACAAAAATTCTTTTAAATGAAGTTTATGTATTTTCAATAAAATATCGCTATAGCGATATTTTATTGAAAAAACATAAACTTTGTTTTGCTGCAATCACACTTGTTATTGTGTTAACATGGTTTCTATAACGTCAGCGTCACTTTATCACCGGGTTATGAAAGTAGATCCTCGATGCACATCCGTGGTCTGATTCCACGAAATTTCGCGGAATTGGCCTGATTGGTAAGTATACGTGCTAAACTTGCTTCAAGTTAAACTTCTAAAAAAAGTTTGTTAATCGTTATAGCTTACCAGACTGGTTTTCGTGCTACCTTTTCGCAAACCACAGTCAGATGTTCTTGCACACGCGCGGATCCAGACAATTCCGTCGGGGTGGGGGATAGGTGTGGGTCCTGACATTTGTTTTACAGAGGTTGGTACGGACCTCCCTCGAGAGGGATCCATAACAGTATTTCTAAAGTAACACATAGTCACTTGTAGTTTTCCAGGGTGGAGTACGGACCCCCTGTCTTAATCTCTGGATCCGCCCATGTTGCATAAAGGGTTCACATCATTCCAATGTAACTACGAGGGTCATCCAATAAAGAATGAGACTTTCTTCATAGTATAAAAACCTGTGTGTGCATTTAGTTAAAATTCACCACAATAATAGTATGACATCTTGGCAATTCAGAAATAGAAACAATATATTTGTGATTGATCAGTTGCCATAGTAACGGATTGTTTTGTGGAAGGGCTTGAAGGCTCATGGCCACGTTTATATTAATTTTTGCATTCCCACCATCTTTCAAAGTCTTTTAGTTTCGAACATTGATATCATTAAACCTCTTGATATCAATTATTCTGCTGAACAATCTTAGTGTTACATAAAATGTTATAAAAGAAGAACTAAATATTCATATTTCTTATTTTGGTTGCCTAGCATGATTAAGTGTAGCTGATTGTCATTAAGTATACATGAACAGAACCCTGGTCACTTTAATTGCATTCGACTATTTGATATTAACTTTTAAAGTCACGAGGTTAGCAAAAGTTCTTAAAACCTTGATTTTTTAAGCTTTGTTTCCATGGTAACAGCTCAAAACTCCAGAACATTACATTACCCTACCGGTTATAGACTGAGTGCATGAGCATATATAAGTACTAGTGGAAAAATAAAGTATACATCTTAATCTGTTGCCATGGTGACCATCTATACTGAGCCGGCCACGGATGTTTGCCTAGTCTTCTAATGTTGCCTAGCAACAACAGTTGGAACTACGTAACACGTCAAATATGGTACACGTGAACAGCCAAAAAGATGTGTTAGCTTTGAACACGATTTCATAAGCCTAGCATGTAAATTCAGTGCGCTATAGAAAAAGTCTCATTCTTTATTGGATGACCCTCGTACAGTAAAACCTATGTAAAATGGCAACTCAAAAATAGACAAAACAAAAATCTTAATGACAAATGATAGCTTGGTGAAGGTAACAAGTATTGCAGAATGCTTCCCTTGGAGCATTCTGCAATACCTTTGACCTGCATTAAGCGAATGGTCTTGAAAACAAAGTTTTGGTCCTTTTGAGAGTGGCTGTTTTACAGAGTCTTGACTGTATTTTTTTCTTTTACGTGTTTAGGTGTAAACTGGTAAAATAGGAAATGCTTCGTCTCACTACTCTTTCCAACGCAAGAGTGTAAGTTCATACAAGTTCGTGATTTTTTGTTTATATGCCGGATGTACATACAAATTAAGTATATATCTGTCTCTCATTACTATTCGGAATCCCGCCTCGTACAACCGCCGCAATATCGCTAGCTGAGTTTTATCGTTTCCAAAATGAAGCTCTATTGCGATCTGTTTCACACTGTGTATAACGCCAGACTCTAACATAGCTGGTATAGCAAGCCACTCGTCTCCTTCCACATCCATTTTTAGAACATCTATGGTCCTCTGATAAAGACAAAAACACATTTACCCTTAATGCGCCAATCGTAACAAAAGTCGTCTGCTTTTCTCGTCTGCTGAAATGTTTAAGAAGCCTCTATGGCAAACAGTGTGGACCCAGATCAGACTGCTCCTATAGGAGCAGTCTGTTCTTGGTCCACACTGATTGCTTCTATACTTAATTCGTCAGTAATGATAGGCAATTATTTGCAGCAGACGACTTCAGCAGACGACATTTTCAGATGCATTTTTTTCTTGGCGCTTTAAGGGTTAATATTATCATTATTGTTCTAAATTTTGCATTCAGGTTTAAAACTGTATTCTGATTAATTTACCGTACAGATAAAAAAACAATAAGTGCAACAAAAGTCGTCTGCTTTTCTCGTCTGCTGAAATATTTAAGAAGCCTCTATGGCAAACAGTATTGACCCAGATCAGACTGCTGCTATAGGAGCAGTCTGTTCTGGGTCCACGCTGTTTGCTTCTATACTTAATTCGTCAGTAATGCTATGCAATTATTTGCAGCGGACGACTTCAGCAGACGACATTTTCAGATGCATTTTTTTCTTGGCGCTTTAAGGGTTAAATCTGTATCCTGATTAATTTACCGTACAGATAAATACAAAAAGTGTAAGAATGTCCATTTTGCATCACAGTATAGATATACAAAGTTCAACTGGCACTCATGAATATGCCGTATAACAGATCTTTAGATTTTCTAATCCTGTATCCATCACTGTCCCGCTTAGCCATTTGGATAGAGCGTATAGCTGTCAAAGTTGAGATCGTGGGTTCGAGTCTCACGACATACAATATTTTTTTTTCATTTTTTTTTTCATTTTTTATCATAAATCATGACTTGCACGACTTTTGCAAGACTTACGTATAAAAATAAATGCAATAGAATTCATTTTAAAGCATTATATTAGTTAGGAACTATGATGTCTACTGAGAAATCTTTAAAACATTTAAATCTAAAGACGAATTTCTCGTAGCTAATGTTTCAAACTATTTCGAGAAACACTCAGGGCGGGACAGCTCATCATATATTCAACATACCTTTTAGGCAACTGGGGTCCGCAGAAGAACCTTTTTCGGAGTACGAAAAGAACTTCGAGAAACCGGTACACTTTCGTCACCGCAACGTTCGAAACGGGGACAATACAAACCTGTGGACGCCCTTGATGAGGTTGTTATCAGAAACAATGTGCAGGAGTTTTACATCCACCGCCATCAGCTTCCGACCATAAATAATCTCTTATCAGTCGTGAAAACAGACATCATGTCAACCATCCATCAAAATTCAACAAGAATTAATATGATCATAACTCAAAAAGTATATAAATTTAAAAATAATACCTAAAATAACTATACCCAGTGGGAATCGAACTCTCGCAATCCGGAACATGAGTTAATCGTCTTACCACTACACCACTGCCTCAGCATTGTCAGATCACCTTGCTAAAAGATACTTGTTCCGTACATTAATCAATCAAAATAGCTAATACACACCGAACGTGACCGAATGATGTACCGAACGTGACCGAATGATGTCGAAGATTAAAGACATGTGCGGCTATTTCCAATGCGCACCTTTCCCGCGTCTGCAAACGGGAAAAGTTGTCTGGGTCCTGTCTTTCTACCCTTAACGGATTCGGATCAACACAGCTTCCGATATTTTTATGTCATATCGGTGTTCCTACATTTTCTACACAAAATAACTAATTAAAGTGTGTTCGAAATATCTATTGACATCTTTTCAGAACTGATCGTCTCAGCACTAAAGACAGATAAATGTAGCTCAGTCGAAATCAAACGACGTACACAATAACCCTGGTTACGAAAAGGATAGTGGCCGAGTCTATACTATTTGTATGGTTATTTAGAGCGGCGCACGACCTGACCTCGTGGTCTAGTGGTTAGCGTGTCTGGCTACAGAGCCATAGGACCAGGATCGATTCCCGGATGCGCACATATTTTCAGTGCGTTTTTTCTTTCTTTTTTAACATTTTAATGCTAAATTACTTCATATACTAGTAATATGGCATCATCAAAACGACCGAAATGGTCATCCCCGAACTTTTTATATTGAATTACGCATGAAACCTATGGGGGTGGGGTTAAATTTGGCCCTCTAGAAAGAGAATTAGTTCGGTGACCCCAGATTTTTATTCTTTTTTTGAAAGGTATTATAATAGTCCATGAATTAAAAATAAATTTTCAAGATTTTCAATATCAGATTTTTTAATACATGATTTATTCTAAAAACAAATTCCATTTTTCGACGAATTGATAAAATATATCATGCAGTATCTTGTCACAGCATGGAATAACAAGTAAACATGCACATTTTCTTAAAAGTTTGAGGTCATGGGCAGTAATTTAAGTTAAAAAAAAGATGGCTGAAGATTACAGAGGACTAGTGTTATTATTTTATATTTTTAGAAAATTGGTCAAATGCTGTAAACTTCAATATGAGATTCTGAAAAAATAAGCACGGTGACATATCCTTTTTATTTCATAAATGGATAGCCCATGCATAAAACAAACTGTATGCAAAGTATTGAAAATATTTCAATATGGGAAGTATTTAGTAGCATATGTCCTTAATGAGTGCCAGTTTAACTTTGTATATCTATAGCATATTTTTTAATTGTGGTATTTTTTGTGTTTAATGTTCTTCCCGTTTGTTTATGGGCTCTGTGTTTGACCCTTGCTTTGTTATGCATTACTTAATGTCCTTCTCTAATTTTGCAAACGTCTTGACGAGGAAGAGAGAGCTGGTTGCTTTATTCATTTGTCTTCCTGGTGTCTTGTGACTGTTAGCAAAGGTAACCGTTGCTCAGAATTTGTTGTAGTAACCACTTTAGCCAAGTCGTAAAAGGCGTATCACAAAAATTGACCAAAACATATTAACATAAAGTTCAAATTCAGTTTAAAAATATATTAAATTGGAAATAACAATTTATTTTAACCTATATAAGCCTATCGTCCTTTTTATGTGACATAGGTAAACAGTGCAGACCCAGGAACCTAACCTAGTCGTCTGCTTTTCTCGTCTGCTGAAATATTTAAGAAGCCTCTATGGAAAAACAGTGCGGACCCAGATCAGACTGCTCCTATAGCAGCAGTCTGTTTCGGGTCCACCCTGTTTGCTTCCATGCTTAATTCGTCAGTAATGATAGGCGGTTATTTGCAGCAGACGACTTCAGTAGACGACATTTTCAGATGCATTTTTTTTCTTGGCGCTTTAATGGCTAACTGTTTGCTAACAATAGGTTCTATTATAATTTGGGAACAACTGATAAATACCAAATTTGAAATAGGCTCGTGCTACTGATAAGGGTAGAAAAGACATGTTTTTCTATGCATTGACATCTGCTGGACCCCGAGGGTTGCCAGAGCCTGAAAAAGCAAGGGTTTGAACGACCCAGAGGGGTCTAGCAGATGTTAGTGTATCAGAAAACTATATCGTCTTTGTATTGCTACAATGGCGCATAAAAGCATAAATGAAAACGCCTGTTCCAGAGCAAAGACTTACGTAATCCTAAAGTCATTAAATTACGTTTATTTATATTCACGTTACTGTTGATGACGTCCATTTTCGTGACCGCCTAAAATACATATATGTAAATTAAAAAAGCCGTGCATCAACAGCACATGAATTGCCTGATTCTTACATGGGTTAAAACATGGCTGTTGATAGCGCGTGACATGGTTATCATATGCAATAATAGATATTTAGACATCCCTGAAACTGTCAATAGAGATGAAGCGTCTAGAAACACGTTGAAAATTGTAAGCTCTACAAATATGTGTTCATAGCTTCATTGGAAGTGTCCAGAGCCCCTCCAATTAGCATTTAACCCATGTGTACCAAATGGGAGTTCACTCTCTTATCAACTGCACCAGTTCATTACCGTTCGTAGGCATTTGGGTAGGTATTTTTTCATTTTTATTCAAATTTTCATGTTCGAGTCTGCTTGTCTGGTTGTAAACCCAATCACAGTTAAAAGGTATGGCGTTCTCTTTAATTGCACGACGGTGGGTTAGGCCTTAGATTCCATGATGGCCCTACGTAAAGTTGTTATTAGTTTGTTGGTGTCTGATGCCTTTCTTTGGCTGGGCCCACCGTGGCTCAACTTGAGGCTTTCTTTAGCTCAGACTATAAGTATCTATCATGAGTGTGAGGGTGGGATAGAAAAATCCGTCCCGAGGATCACCGATTGGCATCACGAGGCTTGCCGAGTGATGACAATCGGTGATCGCGAGGGACGGATTTTTCTATCCCATCCTCACACGAATTATGGATTCTTTTTCTTGCTCACCACTAAATAGATCATTTATATTGGAAAAAAAACTTGAAAAAGACTTCCAGAAAATCCTGAATACGCTGAAATGCGACATGGTGACGTCATTTTAACATTACAACGACGTCACGGATCGACGTGCGGCCAGAGTGCGGCTGTTCGTTTTTTTTATCTTTCCCTAGGGCTGGTATGGGTGTGTGAGATAGAAATATCTCACATGGGTAATGACAACGGAAATCACGATCTGGTGTGCGAGAATTCGCTCATACCATCTGTAGGTCATAAGTTCTTTTTTTTCATTTCATTATAGTGTGTTATTTGATTATTTTTTTTTGTCTGTGATGATGCATAGCAATAGTAAGGAAGCCTCCATGAGAGCTAAACATTGTTATTTTAACAGCAACAGAATCTATGTCGAAGATTCGGTACCAGTAAATGTATCTAAGTACCCCCTACCAGTGGCTTAGGCTGCTGTTCGTTCTAAGGCGGTGGTTTTGTTAATGTTGATTCAGTGTTTGTTGTTGCTCCCATTGTTTGCTGGCGCTCTGTGTTTGTCTTTGTTTTATTACCCAGTATCTTATGCCTTCTAGTTTTGCAATCATCTTGACGAGGAAGAGAGAGCTGCTTGCTCTACTTTAATGGTCTTCCTGGTGTCTTTTATCTTTTAGTGTTCTGTGGCTCATTCCTCACGGTTCCATGGGTCGGTTTGCAGTATGTGATCATGGTATTTCCAGACCATACTCACTAGTTTTTTTTGATAGACTCTACGCGAGCAAACGGTGAACACCGTGATCAGACGCCGAGTTTGAGTACTGTTTGCCTATGTCCCACAAAAAGGACGCTAGTCTTGTATGGGTTAAATAAATGTAATTTTAGAAAATTAAAACTCGGAAATGGTTTGTTATGTCATGATTATGTTGTGGCGTGTACACTATACACGGGGAGGTATTTTTCTTTTATAAAATGGGGCTAGACGCGAGAAACTCTGTCTTCGTAGGTTTGCAAACAACACAGGCGCATACCAGCCTGTGCATCCGCGCAGTCTGATCAGCGCTTGTTTTATTCGCTTTTTGCAAAGTATGATATATACTTAAACGCAAAAGAAACGCAACTCTATCTAAAGCATTAGTTTCTTCTTTTTCATCAACAAATTCAGCCAGCGATAATGTAATCGCTAAGTATCGGTATTCGCCTTGCACACAGCACCAAAATCAGACCGCTGTGACTTATGGTTACCAAGCTGCAACGAAAAATGTAAGGCAACCCCCATTTTTAAAGTCACAAAGTTAAAAAATTATGCTTATTTTGCGAAAAAAACGTTTTAAACCAATATCGGTTTTTGAAAGCAAAAGGGTTGACAAAATCAAATCAGGTACTTTTATGTTTCTGTCAACGTTCATTTTGTCAAAATGACGTCTTTATTTTTTTGCTAAATTTGCCATTTTTATCCAAACCAATATCAATAACCGAAAACTTTTAATGTCACCATATAGCCCTCACAACATTGCAAAGAAGACATAAGTATCCCCACATGATCGAACAAAATGAGTCTGTAATGACTGTTTAAAAAAAAATTAGGTTGACGTCAATAAATAAACGCAGCAACGCAGCGGCTGGTAGCGTTGATAATCAATAACTTGCCAACCGTTTTAGTGTTTTCCTTTAGTTAAGACATCTGGCTATCAGATCAGGCTGTTTGTTTTCAAATTGAATGAGACATCACTGTTTTAGACTCCATTTGTCGAAATTTACTGACGTCATTATAACGTCAGAATAGAAATCGTGGGCAGAACCATTTTACGGCAAATCATTACTCAATGCGCAGGAACACAGGAAATAATTAAGAAATTAGCCTCATGTGATCCACGTGGAAGAAAAATTGGATTGAAAACGGTTGCGTTTCTTTTGCGTTTAAGTATATTATATAAACTTAATACAGATCAAATTCAATTTTCTAGCTAGTCTCTGTAGCTGAGGCGACTGGTTTGAATCTTGCTTTGTTGGAAACCCCGAAGACAGATTTTGTCGCGTCGAGTCACAAATGGACATACATTTTGGTGTTTTAAATCCTCTTTTATCTTCTGTAAAGTCCGTATGTCCCATTTTCTTCATCCACTTTGTTAGTACCCCCAATGCCTATATTGTAGAACCACACATTTTTCGAAACTTGACTGGTTTCCTTGCGCATGCTGAAAGGAAATAAAAAATACTTTATCTCTTTCTGCAGTTTAATACTAATTGGCAGGGGGCACGTTAGACCATGAGCTACTAAGGGTTTTGCTCCGTATTTTTAAGTAATATAACTTAAGGTGGATTTAGATTTTGTAATACTTATCTGAAGACTATTGGTACTAAGTGTAATTCAATTACTTATTTAACAACAAACAAATGATTTTAGTGTAACCAGTGAACTGTTGTTCATATTATACAAACACAGTAAGAAACACGCTACAGGCTAGTAGTCCTTGTACACTGCTCAAAATATATAAAGGAACACTGCGTATTTTGTCATTGATCACAATACAAAGTCACTCATAGTCTGACTCATAATGAGAGCTGAATTAATAAGGCAAAATTATGTTTCATTTGTGATTAGATTGGTTACCTATCAAGGATGATGCTTGTTAATAAAAATGAAGTAATCCTTTTCCAAAAATCTCCATGGAACGCTTTTTGTAAAAATGGAATTTTGCTAAAAATACCCCTTTTTTCAAAACCAAATTTTAAGAGGGTGTTTTAGTCAAGCACCACAACAGCATCATTTTCTGTACAGTCAACAGCCTTTAAATGTTGCAGAAATCATTATGTTACGCTATTAACAAATTTGGAAGATTCTACAGAGTTCCAGAAAAAGTTGTCATTTTCAAGAAAATTAAAAATTACAAAATTTGAGCCATGAACTTAAGCAGCATTTGTTTTAGCAAAAACTTTTTCTGATCCGAAACTTTGACTATCGTAGCACATATGGCAAAAAATGGGTTTCTGCCTTATGGTCTAGTGAAATACGTTACTTGTCTATTGGAAGGGGGTAAACATTATCACCTATGGAAAATCATTATGTGTTCTTTTAAATATTTTTAGCAGTGTATATTTAGGCTCATTTACAGTAATAAAAGCTGTTTTTAACAAAATGTTATGTTGGAGGTGGAGCATACAAAAATGTGTGATAAAAATCCAGATAGAATCAAGCATATAAAAGTTGGTTATAAAATTTGATATATGTTACATTAGATACTATGCATTATATATGTTATCAGGTACTGTTTAAAGAACTTGTCTCCAAATAAAATGTTATACTGACATCTTATATGTATACACAGATGGTGACACATTACTTTTTTTTAGCTTTTAAATGGACTTTGTTATCTTCAGCATAGTAATCACTGTTTAATGAATAAAAATGTTAATTAAATCAACATAGTATTTCTGATCATTTGCTCAATCAATGTAAACTTTATATAAAAAAGTAACTGATTTATAAAGAACAAATAATTCCATAAGATTGGAAAAATAAGTGTTAATGATGGGTTTTACGTGACAATGATCGCATGTGATAGGATCATATCCACATAATCAGACCAGTTGTTACGTACGATACTAATTTGAATTTATAAGACTTTATCAGCCAGAATGAGGTCAGACCAAATTTTACCAGGTGACATTCAAAGTAAGAGAGGTGCAAAGATCAGAAATCAATACAATCAAGTACCACACCTGACCCAGGATACCAATGGGAAAGTGACAAACTCACAGTAAGACACCACAAACGAGAGCCAATAGGTCAGCACTTTCCCAGCAGGTGACCACTAGGCACATATATACACATACGTGCACAAAGGTATAGCAAACCAAGACAGAAAAAAAACTTAAAAGATCCACAAAAGAAGTACCGACTTGGAATGGTCAGTAAAATATTTTACTTGAGTGCTTAAACCAGTTTCTCGGCGCCAACCTCTCAGATGTGGATCAGGACAAATAGATATTTGGTTTGCATGAAAGACCCCTAACTTATCAATGCATCATCTCCGAGCACATATAAATCAATATATAACAAGGAGATAAAGAAAAGATAAGGACTCCACAGTAAATAAAACTGAATACCGGAGCAAAAGAAATCCAACAGGTTAACCCCTATGGGCCCTATAAACAGCCAAAGCATCAGGCCCCTAGCATCTCATCATTAGGTAAGTCGGAACCGTCATAGAGTCTGAAGTCCGACCCATCGGTGTACAATTAAAGAGGAAAGCAAACTTGCCAACCAAGATTGGGCTGACCCCAGAGCATGCAGTCTGTTGCAATACCTTAATGTTATAGCCAATCTTTTTATAATGAGAAATTCTTTTAATGAACTGCTCTGAATAATTATTAGAGCCAACAATCTTCTTCAACTTTAAACACCAAATCACCATAGAATTCAGGTTCCAAAAGTCCTTGGCGCAAGAGAAATTTAAGCCCACATTGGAATTTTGATATCAAATCATAGTATCGTCTCTAAATTGAGAAAAGGTTTTGCGAAGTTTATGATACCAATAGCCTTGTATAAGAAGGCACAAAATCAATTTGTACAAAGTCAATGTAAAATAGATTTAACAATGTTCTCATACAATGTGGGATAGAAAAGTGATATAGCTATATAAAAAGGTGCTGGCATGCATGAGATCTTAAATAGTTTGATAAATTAATGTTAAAACAGATTATGCTAATTTCCAGTATACAGAATGTGGCTGGACCAAATTATTGCAGGAATCCTCAATAGCAAAAAAGCAAAGCTTTATATAGATATTAAACTAATAGAATGAGTTGTAAATACACCAGAGATTGGAATCAGGACACATACAAAAAAGTCAACTGTACTGACAAAAATAGTACTGAGAGGCCACATTAGTCAATATCAACAGTGCTACCACGATAGACTTAAATGCAATGTTAATGAAGTATACAAAATTTTGTTGATAAGTATCTATGCAAATCTGATTTCCATGGGTCTTTTACCTCAATTATCTCCAAAAGAAATCATACTTCTGTCACAATGAAAAAGATATCATAAATATCAGAAGTTGATAATGCAGTGCATCTATTGTCATATGTGTTACATGTGTGTATGATATAGTATACCAAATATTGGAACAATATCTCAGATTTGTTCTTTGACAGTAGCAAAAGTATGAAAATTACTGCATTTAGATGGAAAATAATTGTTGATCTAATTTAATGTAGTTTTAAAGTGCTCAATGAAGATTTGCTCAGCATGTGAGATTTTGGTACTTATTACATATTGGCAAAAGCCAGAATTTATTGTCCGTGTTAACGCAGTGGGGCCAGCTGTCTTAACTCTGGTCTATATCTATACTTAGTGTATACAGGTAGCAAAGGCTCCGGTGAGTCTACACATTTACACAGTCAAACATGAGCCTTCATTTCTTGAAACTGTGATAAGTACCAAAATCAAATGTGCTGGCTCATTTGACTTATTCTTTGTGTTACTAATTATAATCTGTTTAGCTTGATTTGAATTATGCAAATGATTAGTAGGATGAAATTTTGTTATTTTTATTTTCATTTGGCATGCCGAATACGAATAAAACAAAATTTCATTGTTAAACTAAATATAACTTACAGAATTAACTCAAATCAAAATTAACAATGAATTATTTAAGTCCATTCATTTAGTTATGTCTACAATACAATGCAAGGGAGCTTATCTATGTTCTATCCCTTTTAAATATATAACTAACAAAGAACCTTTAGAACAAAACTTATGCTACTTCACTAAATTGTCTAACCAGATGAAACGTTGACAAGTGTTATATTCTCCAAAAATATTCTTGTCATGCATGTTACTAAGATAAAGTGTATAATGGACATGCTTTAGATGTAAAGAGATTCATTACCATAGGGGATATAGCCATAGGTTTGGCATGGTGGGTGCCATATATGAGTCAGAAATCGCTTTGATTAAAAACTTTAGATTTTGTATAAAGGATAAATGACTGTTTAGATTCTTCATTTCTCGATTTAAACATGCTTAAAATGACTTACAATTTTAGAAGATGTGAGGTAGCTTTCTTCCTTGATTGTTATCAATATAGTTGTTGTAATCAATAGCTGATAAGCTATGTATGCATTTCGTTGGCTTACATAGTGGTCAATAGATCTTACTAAACTACTACATGCTTAATATCATGTTTCATGTAAATTGAACTGTAGACAGTGAAGAAAAAATGTCGCTCATATACACTGTATCATTTCATGTATAAAAATAAGTAAACACATATAAGTGTAAGACAGATAAGTAATATCATTTAAGCATTTAAGAAACATAATTTGATCATTAGCATTTTCTGTAAGAGGTGTTTATATTTTCGATAAAACACTTATTGTTTCTCTCATTTTGTTGAGCCCTCAATTTGCAATTATCTACATCCTGCAGCAATTTAACCTCATTTGATGGTAATATTGCACTAAATTATATATTTAAAGAAAAGTAACGTATGTAACAGTAATAAAAGGTGCCTAAATGTGTTAAACTTATTCTGGTTGACATTTAATTTCAAATTACAAGATAATATTGATATGTTAGAATAAGAAACAGTTTGATATATATATACTATAGGATTTCCTATTATTTTAGAGTAACGTATTAAACTCTGCTTTTGCAGGGTAACACTCTAACACATAAAGAGGTAACATGCATTATTTTGTGGCTTATGTAATGTGGTTTTAGAAAATTATAGTGTACAAAATTCACCCTCAGATATGTTTTGGCAGTTCATTGTTTAGTGATAGCACAGCACTGAATAGTAGTATACTTGAAAGTATGCAACGTATATAACTGCAATTTAATGGCTTATGTTGCTTTGATGCATATTAGCTGTTTGCTGTGTTTAATTAAGTGAGTTTAAGGCCATCAGCATGTCGATAAATAAGGTTTAAATATAGGTTTGTATTTGCACAATAGGATTTGAAGCTGTTATAGGTTAACGTAGTTAACATCAACACGGTAACGCCCAAAACTGCCAGAGAGCAACCAAGTGTCATTTTGTCATAGTGTACGAAATTCCCCCTGGAGGGGAGGGTGGTCTATAAGCAGCCCACGGTCTACGTTTCCTTATTTCAACGAAATGTTTAAGCCTGTGGAATCAACCAATGTGAAGAGATTTATAATTTAAGTCATGCATGGATCCAGAGGGGGGCAGGGGGTCCAGACCCCTCCCCGCTGAAAAATCACAAAGCTATAGCCGTGTCTTAGCAATACTGGTCCGGATCCCCTGAAAAATCACTAAGCTACCAAGCAAGCATTAAATGTTGGGCCATTATGGGTCCGCTAGCAAATCGCCATTTAAAGAGGGCCGATCATGGTCAGTTTTTAGTAGTATTTGGATCCTCCTTCTCCTCATCAACTAAAACAAAACGCTGTCTCTGAAAAACCTTTCGTGATCCGCGCATGAAAGAAGACATGAAGGTAAAGATCAGGAATCGATACAACCATGTCCCGAAAAACCATATGGGATACTGACAAATAACAAGAAAACATAATGCTCATGACAATCAAGAGGTCACTGCTTTCCCAGCAGGCGATCACAAGACTGCAAAGAACAGAAAAGATAGCATAATAAAGAACAACATGTAACATACGTAACAACGACATGCTATATAATCCATTCATGTATTGTTGTTTCAAAGATGCATAGTATTAATATCACACAGTAAGAGTATAGTCCGTCATGGATAAAGTCCAATAGAGAACAGGTGTAGCAGCTTAATACCGTTATTCATTCATTCAAGTTCATTCAGAAAAATAATAACACTGCCGGTAAATCGATTGTACGGATTTAGCGATAAATAATGATCATGGCATGTACAGCCTCGGTGGCTCAGTAGGTAGAGAGGCAAATGTAATAGTATGCACTTGAGCGATGTAGGTAAAGAGGCAAATGTAATAGTATGCACTTGAGCGATGTAGGTAAAGAGGCAAATGTAATAATATGCACTTGAGCGATGTAGGTAGAGAGGCAAATGTAATAATATGCACTTGAGCGATGTAAAAAGTTATGGGTTTGAATCCAATTGTGTAGCATTTTATAGGCTTATTAATATGCTCTATTTTTACAATTTGTTTCCATTGTGTATTTTCTTATTCTAGATATTTTCTTATTTTGTGTATTTTCCTTTTCATTTTTTCAATTTCTATATCTTAAAATCTTTTTTTTTTTACTAATAGCATTTTATTTCAATACATGATATAAAAAGTTCATAAAATAATGCCAGCGTAGTGAGATTATCGCAATACTGAGCATCAAAGGATCAGGTGAGCCTGCAGAAATACGCAAACTCACCAGAGCATTTTCCGCTCGCATACACAACGTACTACGTGGATGTAGATGAAGACTCATTTTAACTTTAATTATTGCATAAAACCCGTGTCGCAAGCTATTAACAGCCATGTTTTAACTGGCAAAAACCCATGTATTAATCAGGCAATTTACGTGCTGTTGATGCACGGCTTTTGTACTTTACATATACGCTATCTAGGCCGTCACAAAAAATGACCTTACCAACAGTAACGTGTATAGAAATGAACGTAATTTAGTGGCGTTAAGATGACGTAAGTTTTTGCTCTGGAACAGGGTTTTTCAAAACCTACGAATCCTTCATGCTTTTGCGCACCATTACAAAAATGAACTTTTCGAAGCGTTTTTCCAAAGTTTTCAAGTGAAAAAAAGGACTATCCGCAGGATAGGATTAATACAGAAGTGATCGATCGATTCGCGTTAGCTCAAGTGAAGTGTACAAGTTAATGTTCTACTTAACAAATGTAAGCAAAACACGACGTTACTAGCACTATTGGCTGGCAGGACAGTAGTTTGAAGATCAAATTGCCATCTATAGATCACAAGGAATAATGGTTGATTTGTTGATGTATAAGTATTTCAACTTCAATACTTGACATCAATTTAAGGTTTCAAAGATCAGGAATCGATTCAATCAAATACCATACCTGACCCGGGATACCGATGGGAAAGTGACAAACTCACAGTTATACACCACAAAGAGAGCCAAAAGGTCAGCCCTTTCCCAGCAAGGTATCCTCTTGCCCTTAGATACATGTAAGAGAGCGTAGTTAACATGTCCTTAGATGCATGTAAGAGAGTTGCCCTTAGATACATTAAAGAGTGCGTAATTAAATGCATTTTTGTTAACAACGAAAACATAATTGTGGTTGTTCAAAAGAGCCCCAACTGATGGGTAAGAAACTATTTACAATTTTAAGCAAAATGTTCGTTTAACTAGACTTACTATTACACGAGAAAATTGGAACAGAGAAACTAGTCAGGTCTCCACTGGCCAAAGCACTAAAGTCTGTGTTAGGGTAGGGGGAGTACCAATAGGATAATTTAGTAATGACTGAATACGTGTTTTTTTAAAAATATGTAAGATTGGATTCCATTTATATTAAATAAAGATTATTTGGTCGAGGATATAAATTGCACGTCATTTAAATAGTGTGCAAACAGCCTCTAGACAGACCATTTTATAGTCAATAAATATCTATTGGCGTTTTCGCGGGAGAATCTGATTATTTTGCGTGCAAACAACAAAGTCACGGACAAGCATGCGCATCCGCGACGTCTGATAGCGTCTACATTGTTCGCTCTATATACAGTATTATTATAGCTATCTTTGCTAGCTACATGCAAATTTTCAAAATTTTATCTAGTCTCTGTATCTGAGCAGACTAGTTTGAGTTTTAATCCCAAAGGCAGCTTTTCTCGTGACGAAGTATCAGGGCAAACTGTAACGTCAGAATTGCTAAAACATATTTGAAAAAATACTACCGTTATTTCAGTCTTTAAAGTCTTTACAATAGTATGAGTCACCAGGGCACCGTTAAGATGAAATTTTATAAAAGTACATTCTGATACCCTAGATAGCTGCCACAGTGACAATCTAGTTATTCCTCGAATACCCCCCCCCCCACACACACGCACATCCTCACTTCTCCAGAAATGTTTTCAAATTACACAGTATGTTTGTGACAGGCAACAGGTCAACTTTCAGTTAACCAAACTCATTAAATGCTATCTAATCTGACCTGACACATAACTCTATAAGGGTGCGAAATTTAAGATTATTTTTTCTATTTCTCAGCAAACCATACGTTTGTTGTACTCCGATCCCGAAAACTGCCTAAACCCAGAAAAAATTACCCTATCCAGAAAACTAAAACTAGCTATCCCGGAAAATGATACTTGTGAGTAATTTATAGAAAAGCTTAAACTTGTTAATTAAAGATAGTTTAAGCTTTTCTATAAAGCTTGCCATCTTTATTTGTTTGATTTGATTCTTTACGTCCCATCAACAATATTTCAGTTATGTAGGGACGGGTCTTCCTGAGCTGAACCAGTATTAAGCTAGGATAAATGTGTCTTGCTCAAAGACCACAACGTAGTGACGCCGGTGAGGCTCGTACCCGCGGCCCCTCGGTCTCGAGTCAATCGCTGTACCACTGAGCCACTGCGCTCCCTGCTTGCCATCTTTAAGCTCTAATTTTACTGAAGAGTATTATAAATATTTGATCTAAATGGTATGTACACTCGCTGAGCTCACTTTCCACCAGATGGGATGTACGGGTGTATTAGAATTACTGACTTTGCTCTTAAGGACTAAAACATATGTCAAGTGGATGTTAAACCCAAACACACAAAACAACAAATAATCCAGTGGAAGCTTAGGCGTTATGCCTCAGCTAGTATTCCCCGCCCCATATTATGTACATGTTTGGGTTTAACATCCACTTGACATATGTTTTAGTCCTTAAGAGCAAAGTCAGTAATTCCAATACACCCAGTCATTCTACCAGGATATAAGTTCCAATTCTTTCAGCATTTACAGATAAAACACCTTCTCCGAATCTACAGAAGGTAGGGTACGTGAGAATGAGTGACTAATTATTTTCTTAATATCCCTTTCAGTCAAACACATCCAAAAAACGGGGCCGGACAATAAGGTCATTCGGGCGAATTACGTTTGAGCGGAAATCGTACCATGACGGAGTATGAAATAAGCGGTGAACCATACAGTCAAAAGAGCGGATGGATAATTCATTCAAATGAGCTAATTTTCCAGGTATGTAGTCACTCAGTTGTATTACCTGTAAAGGCCAATATTGCTCAGTCCTTAATAGGTGATTGGGAGCACATTACAGTGGTGGATTCAAAGGGGGTTCGCCCCCCTCCCCGCTATTAAATATTCTTTGAAAATGAAACATTTTGGTCTTAAATTTCATTTTCATGGGATATCTAAGATAAATAAGACGAAATAAGCAAAGCGAAACCCCACACCTTTATACAATCAGTGTAGCGCAGTCGGTAACGTGCCTGGCAACAGATGCGAGTCTGACAGCAGATCCAGGGGTCGCGAGTTCGCCTGGTCCCACTCTTTCGTGGAGATTGCTCATGAAATAATTTCTACGGTCATTCTCCTCCCTTCCGCTGAATCATTCAAGGGTTGTTGTCAGTTACAAGCGAAAGTTTGTGCACGAAGTACTGGTTATTGCTTGTTCAAGCTTGCACAGGAAAAAGTGTGGTAAGGTGAACTGACCGTCCCGCCATGACCATAGCTGTTGACTGAGACGTAAAGCAACGAAACAAACAAACAAAAACACAATCAGTGTAGTCTATTGTTTCCATCGACTTGTCTCAAATTGCAATTAACACGCAACAGGAGGTCCTTAATTGTGATGTAAGATAATTATGAATTTTAATTTATTTCGCGTATGGATGACATTCCAATCATGAAGAATGCGACATGTGTTGATATTTGCGAAGGTACATTTAAGAAATGAATTCAATTGTTGGAATGTACATAGAATCATGAATACTTCGGGTCTCTTGCAAAGTAAGTGAAGCCCGAGGGCTTCACGTTAATTTTGCAAGAGATCAGAAGTATTCATGAATCCATGAACATTCCAAAAAAAATGAATTTATTGCTTACATTTATATTTTATTATAAATATCTGAAACATAAATAAATATTTTTAATTTCGGAAATAAAACAGTTTTGTATTTAAAATATAATCGTGTTTACGGTTTAGTCGGAGTGTAAAATGGAAAAGCGGAACAGCCAGCTTGAACACGGACAAACAATGGAGCAAACACGAGGCTTGTTTTTCCCGTGCGACTCAGGCGTGAGTCGCTGGCAATCACAACACCACTGTATCACGTCTGGCGAATGAGTTCGATGTTCGAAGCGTATTGCAGGGGCAGGTGAGCCTGGCAGCTGTCAATCAAATTTTGTGTAATTCATGAGACTATGAACGGTTGCAAAAACCTGCAGATTCATTAAAGGTCTGCTTCGAAAATGTAAATATTTCAGAATATGCTTTGCTGTTACCTCTCTGCGCACGAAAATTCTTTAGAGGGTTTTGCGACAATGTTACACTCAAACCACAGTGAATCTCTTAATTATTGATGCTTTGATTATTTACGTCCCAGTCAACATAATTCAGTCATCTCGAGATTGAACTTTACTTATTTGAGATAGACAACAAACTTAATATACGGGGATATTGCTTAAAAATTTCTTACTTGTATGAATTTTTTCCTGTATAAACAAAAATGGCTATTTTATCAAGGAGACGGATACCTTTGGCTATATTGTTGTATAACATAAAGCTTTCGGCAGCATGCTTATCGGTATTGTTTGAGTCACTTTCTGGTTTTATTCTGTTTGCAATATTTTGACACTCTGGGTGAACTTTAGAGAAAACATTTACATGAACATGAACTACAATTATCCGACTACAATATGTGAAAGTATTTTCACCCAAATGATAAAATTTTAGGTAAAATATATTTTTCTAATTTTTGCTTATACATGGTAAAAAAATTGTAATGTGCACGACCCGTGATGAGCATTTTCACTAACTGACCTCGGGCGGATAGACTCCGATTTCGATCATAATGCGGACCCAAGGGTCATGCAATATTATATGGTACAAGGGTCGTGCACTAAATGCTCGCTTGTGTGTGAATTATGAGAAACGCTTTGAAAGGACATAATGATATTGCTCCCCAACTGCCAGTTGATTACGTTTATTAGAGCAACTAATAGGTCCAAACAAGTCCTGGCACTTGAGTTCATTCTCAAACTCAAAATAAGCGCAATGATTGGCTGCTTATGCATCCGCAAGCAACCACTCATTGCGCTTTATTTTGAGTTTGAGACTGTTTATAACCGCGAGGCCAGGTCTGACTACTCAGAGAAACTCGTGACAAGATAAGTATCACACCAGCCTGATCGATGAAAAATCAATTTCTTGACTGGAGAATATATTTTTTTTTCTAGACAGCACATAGAAGATACCCTGCGTTTTGGTGAGTGTTTTCGGTATTTGTCTACAATAAAACAAATTTCATCATGCTATTGTTCCGATAACATGAGCCTTATACATCAACACCAACATTCATACACCAATAATTAGATACACATACCAACATAATTATGTTGATTAAAACAATAGAAGAAAGGCAAAAATGAGTATATTTTTATGACTGAATTATTGAATTAACCTGGCCCCGAGGTCGTATAACTTTTTTTTCATGCTCAACTTAACTGAGCATAAAATTTCAACTGCTCATAAAAACAAAATTGCTGAAAAATATAGACTTTTCATTCTTTCAATCTCCCAAATGGTGTATTTATCATGCTAATAAATTTTAAAATGAAACAATTGTTGGCATTTTAACATTTATGAGCAAGATAAATTTCCTGCTCATTTGAGTTGAGCATGAAAAAAAGTTTTATAACTTCGGCGTTTGTATTCAGCATAACGTACAAGTTAGCATGTACGTATATCGAAGATTCATATATGTCTGTCATCAGCACTGTCTGATCGGGGTCTTATTTTTCTGCATGAAGAAACGTTGACCCCTTAGCTATCTTAAGAGTCCTTTAAAGACGCTGATCAGACTGCTCGGATGCGTGTATCCGCCGGCTGATCTGAGTCTTCGATCGGCGCATATGCCAACCTGTATCTTTTGCTGGATAGAGGTTCAAATAATGGTAGAGAAGTTACCTGGGATCAAAACAGTGTATTTCACAGCCAAACACTTCAGCTGCCATATTATCAAAGTCCCATTGATTGTTGATTCTGAAAAAAAAATAGAAAAAATATATCACATCGCAAGTGTTTGTAATTGAGCCGTGGCCCCTGATTTCAAACAATGTGGTATGTGCGACCAGCAAAGCCTCAGATCAGCCTGCGCACACGCGCAGTCTGATTAGAGCCTTTGCTAGTCGCTTGAGTATTCTATGATTGTTAAGCTACTGACTGAACACCATTTGGAGTTTCTAAGCTTAAAATGAGGCTACACAGGCTCGTCTGTGTCTACACTTGTCAAAATACCATATTGTTGGAAATCACATGACACGGCTCAATTGTGTATTTCCTGGTGATTCAAATATGCCACTTGTTGGTTTTACTTGGAGCATGGATTACAATGTCCACTGCCATGTCTTGACATTTTTCACTAGACAAGCACATGGGCTGATCGAGAGGGGGGGGGGGGGGCAGGAGGACCCTACCCTTCCCTACCCTATCCTACCCTACCCTCCCCCCATCCATCTATCTATCTATCTATCTATCTATCTATCTATCTATCTATCTATCTATCTGTCTATCTGTCTGTCTGTCGGTCTGTCCGTCCGTCCGTCCGTCCGTCCATCCATCCATCCATCCATCCATCCATCCATCCATCCATCCATCCATCCATCCATCCATCCACCCGTCTGTCTATCTATCTATCTATCTATCTATCTATCTATCTATCTATCTATCTATCTATCTATCTATCTATCTATCTATCTATCTATCTGTCTGTCTGTCTGTCTGTCTGCCTTTCTGTCTGTCCGTCCGTCTGTCCGTCCGTCCGTCCAGCCAGCCAGCAAGCCAGCCAGCCAGCCAGCCAGCCAGCCAGCCAGCCAGCCAGCCATCCATCCATCCATCCATCCATCCATCCATCCAGCCAGCCAGCCAGCCAGCCAGCCAGCCAGAAAGCCATCCATCCATCCATCCATCCATCCATCCATCCATCCATCCATCCATCCATCCATCCATCCATCCATCCATCTATTTATCTATCTATCTATCTATCTATCTATCTATCTATCTATCTATCTATCTATCTATCTATCTATCTATCTATCTATCTATCTTAGCTGCATGTTATGTTTTAGCCTTTTATTAAAATTTAATCTGCACTTAGGACAAAGATATTGCCAATACAGTATATTTCAGCCCTCCAGTGGCCTCGGCTGCTGATCGCCCTAAGGTTGTGCTCCTCTTGTTCAATCATGTTTGTTGTTGCTCTTTTTGCCTGTGGGGAGTTTGTATTTTGTCTTTGTTTTTATGGTGTAATTCCTAGACTCTTTTTCTAGTTTTGCTATCATCTTGCTATGGAAGAGAGAGCTGGTTACTTTACTTTAATTTATGCGCGGATCCAGAAAGTTTTGTCAGAGGGTGTTCAACTCTGAAAAAGTTTTTTAAATTGTTGTATTTTAAGCTGAAAAGGGGAGAGAGGATCCAAATACCACTATAAGCGGGCCATCAAGCGAATGACATTTCGCTGGCGTGCCGATGACGGCCCAACATTGTATCTGGCCTGGTAACTTTATGATTTTTCAAGTGATCCGGACCAATGTTGCTAGGAAACCCCATATTTTTTTGTGATTTTTAAGGGGAGGGGGTCCTAACACCCTGTCCCCCTCACGATCTGCGCATGTTTATTGCATTATCATTATGCTGTAGCTGTCACTGTTCTGTGTCTCTTACTCAAAGTACCGAGGGCTGGCCCTGAGGTTATAAAACTTGTTCATGCTCAAATAAGCTGAACATCAAATTTATCCTGCTCATAAATGTTAAAATGCCAACAACTGTCAGCAGGATAAATACAGCACCTGAGAGTTTTAAAGCATGAAAATGCTTTATTTTTCACCATTTTACCTTTTATAAGCCCTTAAAATTCATGCTCAGTTGAGTTGAGCACGAAATAAAGTTTTACAACCTTGAGGCCTGGGCTCGGAATTACAATGCCTCCTTAAAGTTAAGGAAGGCTTAAGTTAAGTATTGATATTTCAACATGCTATATTAAATGCTAAATAAATTGCCTGGATCGATGCAGTACTTCTGGTCAAAGATATCATTGCGACCTACAGAAAAAAATTAAACTATTTTGTTTTTAATTAGTTTGAGACGTTATTTTTCGCATTCTGAAAATTCAATATTTAACATAAGTATTCCTGAACTTTAAAGAGACTAGATCTGTAACTATGAACATTTTTCGAAAAAACAAATTCTTTTTGAATCATTTGTAAATATAGAATTAAGTTATGTTTTTACAATAAATATGTTCAGTACAGCTGAAAGCTGCATGGAACAGTGAATTATCTAATAAAAACAGGTGATTTTTCTCTTGTTAGGAATTATTTAACGTCCCTCAAATAATTCTAGACAGTTGATTTTTAACATAAATGCTGTTGTTTTGATAGATATAATTTGTTAAAATTTATGAAAATGGTAAAATGTTTTCCTGAATTTGAGGATTGTTACTGTATTCTTGAAAAATAGAAACTTTATTTCCAAAATAAGAACATAAAAAGTTACAGACTATGCAGCTTTAAGGAGGCATTGTTATTCCGGGCCCAGAACGTTAAAGTACATTTGTGTATATGATTGGGGCATTTTCGGTCATTCACTTTCTTTTTGTCTGCTTCAATGGTTGTTGTATTCACGTATTTAGCTGCTGCGGTGTTCTTTTCATGAACATTTAAAGAAATAACGATATTGTTTTCTAAGAAGATATTTGAGCCACATCACATCCAGCAAGTGAGTTAACCCTTAAAGCGCCACCTATAATTTGCAGCAGACGACAATTCAAAATTTTGCCGCTTTTTCAAAAATAACAAATAAGGCATGATATTTCATGAGAATCGTCTGCTGGCAGACGATTCTCATGAAATATCATTCCTTAATTTCTTTCAAAACTGGGAAAGATGTCGCAAAATTTGTCGTCTGCTGCAGTCGTGATTGGCGCTTTAAGGGTTAATGAAGCATCTCAATATACGTTACAAAAGCCGTTAATCCGCTGGTCACAGCGTTTGCTTGTCTTTCAAACATGCATACTCCTACAGCGATTCAATTTCAACAAACAAAATTAATACAGTCATATCCCATTCCTCCACACCATTCCTGCATTGTTTAATGAAACGTTTTGCTGTTGGTGATTTACGCTGTTAAGAGCCATCTTTTATGCTTTGACGTAATTAATGCGCGATTTCATGCTGAAAAATCAGGACTGCAATCGGAACTGTCTCGGCCAATTCCGTGAAATCAGACCTCAGATGTACATCGAGGATCTACTTTGATAACGTGACGCTGACGTAACATAAGGTGAGGCTGACATCACATAAACCATGCCAGCACTGTAACAAGTGTGATTGCAGCTAGTGTTTAGACAAGAGACTCGAAACTTAATCAGCTAATAGAAGACGATATTAAGTAAATTACCTGGTGAAAATTGTGTAAAAACATCTTGTTTTTCATTTCGGAAATTGTGATATTGCAACCACGGGTCTCTTATAGTTCAACAGCTCTGAGTTGTTTTTCGATGGGCAATCCGGCCAATTTTTATGTTTTTTTTTTTTTTTTTTTTTTTTTTTTTTGGGGGGGGGGGGGGGGTTAGTTACTCAATGTACATTGGAATTTAAGTGTTTTCAAAATTCCTGATTTGATGCACAAAGTACACGTGCTGGAAAACAGAAAATAGGTATGTCGATAAACCGTTTAATCAACAGATAATTCCGTGTAAATATCTCGTTCATTGTTTTGCTACATGTGCCAATTCAATCATTGATACTTGAGAAATTACAATTTAAAAAGTGGGCGGTTGGCATTTTTGTTACGTGTTGTTTGTCTGCATATGGTTTATCTCTATACTACATTGCCTCATAATATACTAAAGGAAACAATGAATAAGTTAAATGAACACACTTTTAATAGAGAGGGCTGAGTTTATTTGGCTTGTAATGAGAAAGACGCCATTTCACTTAAGAACAACCTAAAATGTATAGTTTGTGGTCATATCAGAATGTTTATTACGCCTTCCATTGTCTTTTCGACAATATATTTATAAGAGTTGGCTCGAAAATTTCAAGACAATTTGTAGATTTGTAGATAGTCTAATGGGTACTAATTGTGCTCCTTTTGCTGTAAATTTGTTTTTGTGTCATGAGAGGGACTTCATGTTGTCGCTTTCTGACATGAATCAAGCTAGTGTTATTGAAGTATTTTAACTATAATTCAAGATATCTAGATGACTTTCTTAAAATTGATATTCCTTATTTTGTGCAATTGATAAATCAGACATATCAGACAGAGCATCAGTTGAATATGGTTTGTGCGTATGTGCGGGAGGATAATCCACGAGCTTTAGCGAGTGGATTATTTCCCGTACATACGCACAACCATACAATAACTGCCTTATTGCACCAGCATGCTTGTGCAATTTGTGCATTGTGAGATATTTGATGTAGAAAATTGGAATATCACTCAAAGGTGCAATAAGGCACATTATTTATTTACTGATTCCCACTTTCAGGACTTAAGATTTATTTAAAGTGTTGATAGCTTTTCATATTCTGGTGTTTGGGGAATATTGGGTTCTTGGGGAAAGCAGAATACAGCTTAAGTTGGTGCTGGGGCGTAATAATTGCTGGACTTTCCATTAGTTCTCATGAACAGGCTAAATAATAAAACCGAGTCTGCTGTTTTCTAATATTGTAGGTTCTCTCTATTTCTTAAGGATCCACCTTTCCGGATTATTTGGACTAATGACATAGTTTCATCTCAAATCTATGATAAACATGATGGTTTTAATTATGAAATAGTAAATTTCCCATTTATTGATGGGGTGTTCCTAGATTCCCTTTTAAAAGTAAATAAGAAGGCAAAATCAGGAATAGATACATTCAAGCACTACACCCGAGCAAGGACATCACATGGGAAAGTAACAAAAACACAAACAAAAACATCAAACACAAGAGAGCCAAGAGGCCAGCCCTTTCCCAGCAGGTGACCACAAGGCTGCAATGAACAGACAAGAAAGCATGAAAAACGCGAAACATAAATAACAATAATGATCAGCAAAAGAAGCACCGCCTTGGAACCGTCAGGTAAACAATAATTTTACTGGAGGGCTAAAGCTAGTTTTATGGTACCAACCTCACCCGTATTTCAGATGTGGATCAAGATAAATAGATGTATGGTTCCCATGAACAATCCCTAACCTATCGATGTATCATGTCCTATTTAAATTGAGATGTAAAAAGGAAATAAACAAAGATACGGGCTCAACAGTATACACGACTGAATACCAGATTTAAAGACATCCAACAGTTACATGTAAACCCCTATGGTCCTGACTACAGACACAACAAGAAGCCCTAACCCTCTTATTTATAGACAAGTCTCTAAGAAGAAAGCAAAGTTGCCAACCATGATTGGGTTGACCACCAAGCATGCAGTCTATTGCAATACAGTAAACTAATATCTAATCTTCTTATCATGAGAAATTATTTTAATAAACCAATTTTTTACTGCTAAGGTACTAGAACAATGCTATCGATAACATAAACTTCATAAAGCATGTTCTAAATTCTGCCATAGGCACCAAGAGTTCATCATTAAATACTATATTGGTTTAAAGGCACTGCTGCAACAATTCTTATTAGAGCCAGTATTTTCTCGCACACCAGATCAGGATATCCGTTGTTTTTATCCACGCGAGATAATTCTTTCTCGCCCACCTATCGTTCAAGACCAGCTGTTCCATAGGCAAAACGCCGTGCGGACTTTCCTTAACCCATCCACGTGACCTGCTTATCCCATCCACATGACCTGCTTATCCCATCCACGTGACTTCAAATTATAACAATTTAGGCTGTTTTCAGAGCAATTTTCGCCTAAATATTATGTAGAAATATCAAAACGGCAATATTTAGTGCGTCCTCCATTTTCGCATTGTTGAATGACGACAAAACCATTTCTGACGTCACTAAAATGCAACAACAATGTAACGCACGTTATTTACACAGTTTGGCGCCACGACGTCTTTGTCAATAGATACTGATACCAACGTTAGTTTCAAAGCCCAATAAAAACAAAACCGACGCGTGAAATGCTATTTCGCTTCCGTTTTAGGTGCTAAACTATGTTTACACCCATTTCTGCATCTGGAAAATTCGTTGGTGAACTTATTTTTTAGATCGGAAAAAACGCAAAAAATCTAAAAAATTATGCGGAACTGACAGAATTCATATAAAACCTTAAAAAGTCACAAAGTGGGCGAGAAAAAGTATCCATCATGATGTATTGTTGTGGGACAAGGAAATCCCACCCTCGGACCTGAATAATTTCGTCAGAAACTCGGCAGAGCCTCGTTTCTGACGAATTATTCTGGTCCTCGGGTGGGATTTCCTTGTCCCACAACAATACATATGAAGGATACTCTTATTCTCACATACCCGTACCAGCCCGTGGGAAAGATAAAAAAAAACGAACAGCCGCACGTCGGCCGTACGTTGGCCGCACGTCGATCCGTGACGTCATTGTAATATTAAATTACGTCACAATGTCACATCTCAGCGAATGTAGGGTTTTCTGGGAGCCCTTTTCATGTTTTTCCAATATATAATGAGGTATTAAGTGGTGAAAAAAAATAATCTAAGAAAAAGAATCCATTATTCGTGTGAGGGTAGGATAGAAAAATCTGTCCCTCGTGATCACAGTTTGTCATCATTCAGCAAGCCTCGTGATGCCAATCGGTGATCCTCGGGACGGATTTTTCTAATCCCACCCTTACACTCATGATGGATTCATATTTTATGGAAATTCAAAGGAATCAGTGGAATATCATCTTTTGCTGATCAACTCAAAATATAATCAAACATTGTGAAAAAGTGGGATATAGCTTTGATACAGTAAAACCTGTCTTAAGCGGCCACTCTAAAGAAGACCAAAGATTGGTTTTCAAGACCGATTATCGTTTACCGCAGGTCAAAAATATTGCAGAATGCTCCAGTACTTTCGACCTGCATTAAGTCTTTAAAACCTTTGTTTTGCTTATTTTGTTATTTTCTTCTTCAAAATTGCTGATTTGACTAAATGGAAGCATATTTTGTAAGGCTAGTGACCTAATTGGTCATTTAAAGCTGCATAGTCTGTAACTTTTGATCTTTTAATTTTAGAAACAATGTTTCTATTTTTCAAGAACACAGTAAAAAAAACTAAAATTCAAGTATACATTTTACCATTTTCGTACATCTTAACAAATTATCAGTATCAAAACAACAGCATTTACGTTAAAATTAACTGTCTATAATTATTGGAGGGACGCAAATAATTACCAACACACCTGTTTGTATAAGATAATTCACTTTTTCCGTGCAGTTTTCCGTTATAGTGAACAGATATATTGTGAAAAGATAACTTAATTCTACTTTTACAAATGATTTAAAAAGAAAATAAAAAATTTCGAAAAATGTTCATAGTTGCAGACTTAGTCTCTTTAAGGTAGTAGCGGACTCACCGGCATATGTCCAAAAGTGTTTTATCTTTTAATATATTATAATATAGACTAATACTTATAATCTAAGACAAAAAAAACAATACCTCACCGTTCTTTTTAAAAAGTTATTTGATGTCAAAAACTGCAAAATCGCAGGTTTTTGAAAAAAACAAACACAGATTTTGTTAACAAATTAACAAGAAACGCAATACAGTTTTATTCAGAACAAATACTACTCACACCAGAGATATAAATAAAAACAAAAGTTAGTGAAATAACATGTATTTACACAATTTATTAAGCAAAATCCTAATTAAGTCAAACGAATAAATGCCAAAAAACACACTAATATACAAAATAAATATATCAGAGAATGTAACTGGAACAACAAAAAACATATTTTTACAAAGATATTTTCTTGAAGAATATAATGATTGAATAAATAATATGTGTCACCGTGCTCGTTTTTTTGTTTTGGTGACTTTTCTGAAAAATCCTGAAAAAAAAAGACCATAATTAGTGTTTCAACCAATTTTTTGTTTGTCTACGCCCTATATATCACTGGGCGGAGACATAGCTATTATTGATTATGCACTGAAGAATGGGCGTAGAAAATGACAAAAAAGATTTTGACCTAGCATATGTGACCCAGGACATTACATTATGATTCTCATTGTTATATACCTTATGAGTGTTTACTATAGAAACTTGACGTGTTTCAATCGCTGACAGTTGTACTTTTTATCTATATTTAACGTGTCGCAATGCGACAAATCACTGTCCAAGGGCTTCATCCCCATTAACACATGGCAGCAGAGGGCTGCAACGCCATTAAAGCCCACTATAGGACATCGTCTGCAAGTTAAGATATATCGTCGCTAATGTTTTATGGAGAAATGACCAAACTGTTTCAATTAGCATAAAATACGCTCCTTTATCTTATCGGACAGGCGGCAATCGAAAACGCTCTGAACAATCGATGACCGCGGATCACAGATCGCTGGAAACAGTTCTTTCGATTGCCATTTGTCGCCAGTCGGGCGACAAACGGCAGTCCAAATCTCTGTTTCTAGCGATCTCCACGTTCGTCGATAGCATTAACGTTGTCGATTGCCTCCTATCTGAAGTGTTTATTTAATATAGGCCTACTGAATACGTAGCCAAAACAATCCGAAACAAGGGCTACTAGGAATAATTTACAGTCGGGCGACAAACGGCAATCAAAAACTCTGTTTCTAACGATCTTAGATCTACATTCGTCGATAGTATTATCGTGTTCGATTGCCCCTTATGTGAAGTGTTTATTGAATATAGGCCTACTGTATACATAGCCAAAACAATCCGAAACAAGGGCTACTAGGAATAACTTACATTTTTCATGTTCCTGTTATAAAAAAATATGTTTCCATACCGGATATGCGGCAATCGAAAACTCTTGGCGAACAATCGATGAACGCGAGTCAGATATCGCTACAACCAGTGTTTTCGATTGCCAATTTTCGCCAGTCGGGCGACTAATGGCAAACAAAAACTCTGTTTTTTTACTATTTTTGGTCTACGTTCGTCGATAATATTGACGTTTTCGATTGCCGCCTATCTGGTGTGAATTCGTTGTACGTTTCATGATGCTACGGTGGACATTTTTTGCATACAATTGAATAAAATAATTTGGGACTGCTTGTGTTTGAAAGGAAGGTATATAACAATGACGATATAATATTCTTTTCCATATATTAACGTTCGCCAAGCCCGAGTGTGATAATGTGTTGCAGCCCTCACCGCTTCGCGGCTCGGGCTGCAACACATGATCACACTCGGGCTTGGCAAACGTTAATATACGTAAAAGAATGTTTTATCCTCTTATTAAAGCATTGCTATAACATGTCTTGATACTTTGATGCTTTCTTACACGTAGGAATTATGTAGAAAAAGCTAAACATAATAGCTTTATTCCTGATGCATAGATCTAAATGTCATTTTAAGAATAAACTTACAAATATGCAATATAGGATAAAAATTCTTTTCCGTGTATTAATGTTTGGCAAGCCTGAATGTGATGTGTTCCAACCAGAACCACACAGCGGTGAGGCCTGCAACACATTATCGCACAAGAGCTTGACAAACGTTAATATACAGAAAGGAATGTTATATTGACATTGTTATATATTATAGGACTTTTGGGGTACTGTAAAGGTGGCAACTTTAATATTCCTATCTTGGCGTGGTTCGGTTATTTCAACTGCTCAAGAATGGAAATCAGGTTCTATCTAAGCGTTTAAAAGTTGCTTGAGCCGCGCAGGTCTGCGTGCATTTCATGAAAGCCCTGTCCGTTAATGCACTGATTCCACATTTATTAACCCTTAAAGCGTATATTACAACACAATCGTATGTTTTTATCGTCTATTGAAATATTTTGAAGCCTCTTAAACAAACACTGTAGATCTAGAGCAGACTGCTCATCTAGAAGCAGTCTGATCTGGGTCCACACTGTTTGCCTCTATACTTTTGTTAAACAATAAACAAGCACTTTCGAATGTAGTTATAACGCCTCATTTTCAGATTTTACCTATGTCTAAAGTAGACGAATAACGCAGTCATGAGGTGCCGCCTTTACAGTATCCAAACAGTTGTGAATATTTTCCTTTCAAGCAAAAGCATTTCAAAAAAATGTCCACTGTAACATCGTGAAGCATACAACAAAACCACGCCTTATAGGCGCAATCGAAAACATCGATACTATCGACGATTATAGACCAAAAATAGTTAGCATCATAGTTTTTTACCACCACCCGTGCCTCATCGAACAGGCGACACTTTGCAATCAAAACACTGTTTCTAGCGAGTTTTGATCCGCGTTCGTCAATGGTTAGGAGTGTTTTCGATTGCTCACTATCCGATGTGGAAACAATTTTTTTTCAACAGAAACATGACTGAAAAATGTAGATAACTCGTAGCTCTTGTTTCAGATCGTTTTGGTTACGTATTCATTGTATCAATACACATACCGGATAGGTGGCAATCGAACAGGTTGATACTATCGACGAACGTAGATCAAATACCGCCAGAAACATACTTTTTGGATTGCAGTTTGTTTGCTTGATTGGCGACAAATGGTAAATCTAGCGATTTGCGATCCACGTTCATCGATTGTTCAGAGCCTTCTCGATTGCCGCCTATCCGATGTGATAAAGTAGCGTATCTTATGATAATTGAATAGTTTGGTCAGTTCTCAATAAAGCATTAGCGACGGTATCTTAACTCGCAGAGGATATCCGTGAGCAGGTTGAAACGACAATTAAGCCCTCTGCAGTCCTGTTTTATCGGAAATAAAGCCCGCGGTCAGTGATTGGTTAACGATCAACCAAAATATGACACATTAGATTAAATAAAACGTACAATTGTCAGCGATTGAAACACCTCAAGTTTCTATAGTAAACACTTATTATAAGGTATATAACAATAAGAGGATGATACATTCTTCTGTCTATTAACGTTTGCCAAGCCCAAATGAGATAATGTATTGTAGCCTTAACCATGAAGCTGTAAGGGCTGCTCCAAGTGCGGATCCAGAGGGGGGAGGAGCAGGGGGTCCGGACCCCCTCTGGAAAATCACAAATTATATGGGTTTCTATAGGGAATAAGCAATTGGACACCCCCTGGAATAAGTTGGACCCCCTGGAAAAAGTTGGACCCCATCTGGAGCCCTGAAAACGATAGATTTCTTTAAAATTGACCATTAGCGGCAGCATGCTGTAATAGCAACCGAGACATGTATATAGTGTGTATATTTATACGGTCCGCAACTTTTAACCATCAAAATACTGAATGACTTCATACTTTGGGTGATGTTTTTAAAAGCTAATACTTGCATTCCTTCTTTTTGTGAAAGCAAAATACTTATCTTCAACTTATACCGCTAAATTACCTAGTTCCACAATCCTGCCGCCTTCATTCCATTGTATGTGCTGTTCTAAATCTTCGATGATATCATTGCTGTTCTCGTCAGTCATGTTATCCGGCGACTTTGGCTTCCGTTTAGCGAACTAGCCTTTTTTGGATATGTTTTGCCTTGAAGTTAGCAATTCTGCCATTTTGTTGTTTACTTGCCAACGCATCAAAGAGTTGTCAGGGGAGAATAATATCTACGTTTTACAAATAAGTATTATCTTTTAAAAACAAGATTCAGGAACGATAACTCTTACACTCTTTCTTTTAAGTAAAAGTAAGGTTATCTTTTGACATGAGTCCCCTACCACCTTAAGTATTAAGAATAGAACGTATTACCTACCCAAACGAGTATATTAAACATGGCGCCTTTGGTTTGTACTGTTCGTCCACACATATTTCTTTTCCACCGTCGTTCATGGACCCAATTCTGATTACATTTTTGCAGAGTGCTTGTAAAGTGTTAACATATCTGAAAAGCAAATTAAGAATATCATTACACCAAAGTAAGAAAGACGGTAACGATCAGGAATAGATACAATCAAGTACCACACCTGACCCAGGACACCACATGGGAAAGTGACATAAATACAATAAACATCACCAACAAGTGCTAAGAGGTAAGCCCTTCCCAGCAGGTGACCACAGGGCAGCAATGAACAGACATGACCGCATGAGAAACACAAGACACAAAAAACACAAATGATCCACAAAAGAAGTACCGCCTTGGAACAGTCAGTAAAAATGTTTACTGGAGGGCTTAAACCGGTTTCATGGCGCCAACCTCACCCTTAGTTCAGACGTGGATCAAGACACATAGATGTTTGGTTTGCATGAATGACCCCTAGCTTATCAATGCATCATCTCCAAAAACAATGAGTGGAATGCTTTGTTTTACTGATCAACTCAAAAATATAATCAAACGTTGTGTAGCATTAATACAGTAAAACCTGTCGTTAGCGGCCAAAACGAACCATGTATCGTAAAAGTATACATTTATTGCGATACTCATGTAGAGGAGTGTAATAAATAGAGGATCTAACACAAGTGCTTATGTAATATTTATTTAACAGCTTGGGGAAAAGAAAGGATTTTCTCCAACTTGAAATAACTTTAATATAATTACACGATTGATTCCATGAGCATCTTAAGCCAAAATAAAAAAAAGAAGTGCGTTTGGGGTATCGGAATAGGGTAGACACACATTTATTCTGGAAAAAATATAATTTCATGCATTTTGAAAGACATTTCGCTTTTCAAATTGCATAATTTCTTTCACTTAAAAACCTGAACAAATTCTAGGTTTCACCAGTAAATTTAGGTAGGGTCCGGTAACCCTAAACAAAAGTATTTTTTATTTGGCCCTATCATTGGCAAACACAGATGGTCTTAAAGGTATGCTCATGTTTTATTGAATTTGAAACACAAGTTAGGATAAAGATATAAAATGTGAAGCTTTCGAACATTGTAACGTAGCTCCAGCTACAGACTTATAACCGAAATCGTAAACTGTTTATTCGCACTGTGTAATTTTAACCATCATCAAAGTCATTTATATAATTTAATAAGACACAATCACGACAACCTAATCAGGGTGAGCACCAGGACTCAAGCCTGACAACAGAACTACTGCATTCTGAGTCTATCTCTGATTAGCTTTCTCTGATCTCGCTCTAGTCTGATAGTTTGATAAACTGAAGTGTATGGCCAACCTTCCAGTATTTATATGCTGTTTCTGGATTTTGGAATTTTCCCCTAACCTTTTGTTAGCATCGTGGGTTGAACGGCACGCCTGTTTTGCTTTCACAAATGACAAAGTTTTGATGGTTAAACTTAAAACATTAATTCGCACATGACTGTCCTGCTATTCAGTTTGAGTCCGTATCCCAACAATAACTTGTTATTGTGGGGACTGAGCCTCAACTTGAAACACCATCCATAGGCTTGTGAAGCTAATGGATCGAACCTATGACCCCTAACTCCTCAGGCCTAGATGTATTTACTGATATCACTTATTGAACTGCACATGCATGATAAAGGTCTGAGAAGGCGTACCTTTGTACTTTGCATGAGCTGATGTTTTTAATAGTCACAAGTTAATTCTCATCATATGATGTCCCCACACCCAAAGCGATGACTTAAATATATGCAAAATATTAATTTTAAAGGTCAGGCATGTGATTAGTATACTTTTTCGACTGAGCATACGTTAACGTCACTACGTTACACACCTGCCCTTTTTAAGTAATCAAGTTATTTATAAATTGATTAATATTGCTTCTCATTTATCTTAAATACTGGACTGGCCATAAATATACATATATAAACAACGAATGTAATTAGAAAAATAAAAGTCACATAAATTATAACATCATTCCATGACGAAGAATGATAATATTCTTGCCATAGATTTACCACTATTCTATGACCTGGAACATGCAGCATCAAAGAATAGTAATCTATCCTAACCAAACCAAAATTTTATGTATTGTATAAAGTCATTCTCCATTTTGTAAGGTCACTCTGAGTTTAGATAAATTTGTGAAGTTCCTTGATTAACTAAGTGTTTCTTCTTCTTCTTGGCTGGTGTCTTCACTGGTAAAGTGGGGATTGGAATAACTGGAACCCGGAACAAACAGTTTGGGATAAGAGTCCTGTCATCCTCTCTTGAGTTATGAAAAGAAAGTTGGAATAGGCTGGTTCATCTTATAATGACGTTGGATAATTTCAACGTCATCACACTGAAATACATAAAATGTCAAGTTTGGTATATGATCTTCACCTTTAAAGTCCGATCTTTAGGATCAAACTACAAGGACTTTATTTATATGACCTATGCATAACCTCAAGGGTTGCATACAAAAGCTTTAAATAGCTACAGCCACACGATTAATCTTTGCCCATGCATACTCTTGATGACCATGCAAGGCACAATAAAACTAATGTTCATTACTAGCAATATGTTGTGATATTTACAATGATGGGTTGTCTCAAGATATTTACAGTTTATCATACACACTATTTGAGGTCTTATGACATATAAATGATAATTATCTTCACTATATAACATGTACAGGATCCTTTAATTCTGGCGCCATGCCAACATAGCATCTGTCCGTCGAAAGGAACTTAATCCACTTTCTGATTCGTTACTGACGTCTCTAGGGTTTGCCATAATGGACAATTCAATATCTTCACCACTGGAAGGAGGTGATAGCTTCGCCTCTCCACCCTCAAGATCATGTACATTAGCAAATTGTCTACCATTTATCTTATTGCGACAGTAACATTTATTTGTTCTTAATCGTAATAATATGATTATAACTACTATGAAAAATGCAACAATTATGGCCATGGTAACAAGTGTCCAGTTATACCCAGTCTGATCATCATCAATATCAATTGGTTTATAATAAGCAGAAGTTTCATGCAGAAAATTCTGCAAAGGAGTTTCTTTCAACCTAACCAGATGAGATGGCAAGTCCAAAGGCTTTAATTTCATAAACTTAGTTTTTGAGTTATTCCGAATGATGAACTTTGAAAGATTATGCAAGTTTAAAAGTGCATACAATGAGTCAGATCTTTCATAAAAACTTTCCTTACCAAAATACTCAGGCAACTGTTAGTACTTGTTTGAAGTCTTGCATGTATTATTTATTTTAATAATGCCAAAGCTAGGCTCAACTTTTATGTCAGCTAAATTGTGACCATCTGATTTACAATTTAAAGTAAATGTCAAAGGTGTATTAGTAATAATAATCCAAAACGCCATTAGATAAATACTTTGTAATATGCAACCTTTCATCTAGAACAACCATTTGTTTACAAAATGTATTTATGTCATGTACATCCTGCATAAACAAAGCAACTACACAATATTTGTTTACATTCGTCTGATAAAATGCTGTCTCTGGATTACAGAATTGTAAATGTTTACTGTTACACACATGGTACAAAGTTTCAGTTAAGAATGAGAATTTTGTTTTATCTTTAGATACCAAAATCATTTCAGATTCCAATTTATACTTTGTTAAGGGGTATGTCTGTCACATGGGAGTGTGGTTTATAGGTAATGGTAAGTTGTATATTTTGTAAATTTCATACTTGTCTTTAGTATTCATTTAAGGAAGTGTAAGAATAACTCTTATTTGATCATCTTGCAGATAAGTAATACAGGTAAGCGTCTTATAAAATACCAGATGTCTATATGCGGGTTTCTCGGTAATTCAAAGTTATTTGCTAGTTTACCTTCTATGTCTAGTAATAACAATTTAAGATCTTTAGGATCTATTGTATCTGTGGTTAAATACTGCAAAGATAGCATGTTTAATTCTGATTTTAAGCTCTTAAGATAAAATATTGCATTTTGCATTGTCTGTTTTATCTCGACTAATATTATTTGAAATTGCTGGTATGTGTAAATGAATTGCTCTAACCGTAGAAATTTCTTAGAGAAGGCTTTCTATAAATCAAATATCTTAATATCTAACTTTTGAATAACCATTATCAAATCCATTATGTAACGTCTTTTTTCTGCTACTTGTAATCTAGTCAAGTTTAGTACTGATAAACTTACACTCAATTCATGTATTATTTGTTTTTGATTACTCGCCAAGGCCTTTAAAAGGGGTTCTATAAGGTCTCATTTTAATTGGTTCACTTTTCCCTACATCAATATTTATTTTCACTGTCTCTGTGTGGCCTAGTTTAGAATCCTTATTTGCAAACAAGTCTTGATTTTCTGTAATTAATTTCTCAATTTTTGACCTATATTGCTGTGGTACATCTAATTCATTTTCTCAATCAATTTTGCTTTCACAGATGTTATCTTTAATTACTGAATTAACACTTGACATACTACTTTGATTGCCTGATATCTTAGCCAATAAACCATGCCTATAGATTTTGATGAACTTATTTGTGCGGTTTACAATAAGCAAATTTAATGATCTATCTTTCGTTAATGTTGATACAGTATTAATTACTTGTAAGCCAGGTTGATTCACAATAAACCCTTATCAATTTGAGAAATTTCATAAGATTTTTCCCACAGAGAAATCTGGATTCTCCCTAACCTTTCCATAACATATAACAGCAGCTTTAGGTTTGATTAGACATGTATGTTTCATTCTAACTGTTGATGCAATGTGTATGTCTTCTTCTAAATTGATATAATGTTTTCCGTTTATCCTGCTACATTTTAAATCCATACAAATCCTAACATTATTATCTTTCAACCAGTCCAAACCTAAAATCATATTTCTATTTAATTCTCTAATCACAGAGAAGGCTTGTGACATTTCGGTTCCACCGGTACAAAATTGTACACAGACACAACCATCGCATTTTAATACTGAACCATTTGCAGACTGAAGAGAAATCTTTTTGTTTTGCAATTTAGGCCTGTTCTTCAGTTGATCATCAACACGACGATGCATCAATGAGCACTGTGCTCCAGTGTCAACAAGAGATCTTAGCTTTTGTCTATCTATTCTAATAAGACAAGAATTTAGACTGCCTGAAACGTTGATTTTGTAATTTTTAGAATTATTATCACTTATGTTATCTTTTAAACCCTTTACATGGACCTCATTATTTAAAGAGCGTCCTAGTTTTCCTGTTGATTGTTTGACCTATGACCTTGAGGACTTTGATTGTTAACCCTAGGTCTACCATGACCAGCTGGTGGTCTATACTGTTTTTCTTTGCATTCTCTGCTGTAATGACCGATGCCATTACAATTCCAACATCTTACCACTGACCTGTAATCTTGTGTGCTATTTATCTGGTTAAATCTACTTCTAAACCGTTGACCCTTTGAATGGTCAACTTCCATGGGTGTATGACCTGATGTTGTTTGAGCATGCTGTGTTGTATGTGACATTTGAACCCTGTTTCTTAGATTTTGCTCATTTGTAGAAATGGCTATTGCCCCTTGAAGTGAATTTGGCTGATCCCTAAGTATTTTCATTTTTAAGCCATCATTAGTGAGGCCATCTTCAAAAGTATCTATCAATTGGCGTTATACAATATCACCACCTTGATTGTGATACGCATCTTAAGCCAGAGACAGTATCCTCTCAGCGTATACTTGAATATTCTCGCCTACTTTCTGTTTAACTGACCTAAGTAGGGAAAGGGCCATTTGTGCGTCAGTCACATCTGAAAACCTGACAGAAAGTTGAGCTTTTAACTGTGCCCAGGAAATCAGGGTTAGCGATCATATATCTTTGGATAAAACCGCTAACAGCGCCTAAAGCAGACTGAAATGCAATCATTTTCTTTCTTGCATCACCAGCCTCTATTAAAGTTGCATATATTTCCACAGCCCGTATCCATTCTCTATACTGTTTTTGACTGCCATCAAATTTGGGGACTGAGGTTGAAATTCCCTGTGCAGCTAGTGCTTGGGATACATTAGCCAATTCTAGTCTTAAATTTACAAATGCTTGGGCTACTGGGTCTTGAACTTGTTGTCCCTCAGCCATTTTTAATTTTTAATTATTGCGTCCTTAATTATTTCTTAATTGGATTTTCTTTTAAAATTAATTAGTTCTTTAATTATTTCTTAATAGAAATGTTTAATTAATGAATTATTTAATTATTTTCTTAATTAAAAATAATTTTCTTATTACAACATGCTTATAAAACGCCCAGATAGCTGGTAGACAATTAACCAACCCACAAATATGAAGGCTTAAAAGAAAGCATCGCCTGAAAGCTTCTTTCTTCCATTGTAGTCCAGTACTAAGGTCTTTTTTAACTTATCATGGGAACTATGGCACCAAAGCAAGCCTGTAACGTAGCTCCAGCTGCAGACTTATAGCCGAAATCGAAAATTGTTTATTCGCGCTGTGTAATTTTAACCATCATTGACTAAATCAAGCTTAAGTCATTTATAAAATTTAATAAGACATAATCACGACAACCAAATCAGGGTGAGCGCCAGGGCTCAACCCTGACAACAGAACTACTGTATTTTTGTCTATCTCTGACTAGCTTTCTCTGATCTCGCTCTAGTCTGATAGTTTGATAAGCTGAAGTGTATGGCCAACCTTCCAGTATTTATATTATGCTGTTTCTGGATTTTGGAATTTTCCCCTTACCTTTTGATAGCATCGTGGGTTGAAAGGCACGCCTGTTTTGCTTGCACAAATGACAAAGTTTTGATGGTTAAACTTAAAACATTAATTCGTACATGACTGTCCTGCTATTCAGTTTTGAATCCGTATCTTAACAATAACTTGTTATTGTGGGGACTGAGCCTCAACTTGAAAAACCATCCATAGGCTTGTGAAGCTAGTGGATCTAACCTCTGACCCCTAACTCCTCAGGCCTACAGATATTCACTTATATCACTTATTGAACTGCACATGCATGTCAAAAGGTCCAAGAAGGCGTACCTTTGTACTTTGCATGAGCTGATGTTTTTAATAGTCACAAGTTAATTCTTATCATATAATGTCCCAACACCCAAAGCGATGACTTGAATATATGCCAAATATTAATTTTAAAGGTCAGGCATGTGATTAGTATACTTTATCGAACCTTTGGAAAACAGAACAGCCTATTTAAGATTACTTTGGTCATTTCGTTACGCCACCTTTCAACATTATTTCAGTCATACTGAGCATACGTTAACGTCACTACGTTACACCATTTTGCCGTTATTATGCGCGGATCCAGAAAGTTTTGCAAGCATAACAAAACATAATCATGAAACATAAATAATAAACAGGATTTACAAAACAAGCACCACCTTGGAACGGTCAGCAAAAGTATCACCTGAATGCTTTAACATGTTTAACGGTACGAGCCTCATCCTTAGTTCTGATGTGAAACAGGGCACTTAAATTTAAACACGACTAGTTTACGTTTGTTTTGCATGAAAGATCCCTAAATTATCGATGTATCATCTCAAAGTACATACAAATCAAGATATAAAAAGGAGATAAAACAAGGATAAGGACTCAACAAAATAACCAACTTATATCAAAGCAGTTGAAATCAAACAGTTAAACCAAAGACACTGCATCAGGTCCAAATACTCTCATCTATAGATAAGTTTTTATAAAGTTGGAACCGTCATAGAACAGAACAGAACTGTTCTGTTCTGTTCTTTTTATAATAAAAATAATTTTACTGAACTGCACATAAAAATATTAGTGCCAACAATTTTCTTTAATATATACACAGATTTACCATAAAATTCCGGCTCCGAATAGCTCCCTCTGTATCAACGCTGTGTTTCTCTAATAAAATTTGTTTCCTTCTTTAAACATTAGCATGATACTCAAACTTTTTTTAAAAAAATAAGTGAGTATGATCAGGAAATATGAAGACCCACCCACGGCACCGCGAAAAAGAACCACAGGACATTAACAGCAGCAAGGCACCCGAAAGACAATAAACGCAAAAAAAATCAACCAGCTCTCTCTTCCTCGTCAAGATGACTGCAAAATAAGACATGACATTGAGTAATACACACCAAACCAAAGACGAACGCAGAACACCCAAAAACAAGTGAACGTACGCAAAATAATAAATCAGCTACAACAGAACCACCGCCTTAGAGCTGTCAGCAGCCTAAACTACCGGGGGGCTAAAATGCATTTTATTGGCGTAAAATCTTCGCTTTAGATTCTGTTGTTGTTAAAACACAAAAGTTAGCTCGCAGGGAGGCTTCCTTACAAATGCAATGCATCATCACAGATAATCTATCTAATCAAATTAAGACACTATGATGATACAAAGAAAAGGGCTCAGATAGTCAGAGCTAAAGAGAATATCAAGTTGAGATATGGTGGGCCCAACCAAGTACAAGCATCGGGCACCAACCAACGGATAAAAGCTTTACGTCAGGGCGGTCATTGAGTCTGAGGCCTGACCCACCGTCATGCAATTAAAGAGGGAACCATAGCTATAAACCGCGATTGCGTTTACAATTAGGCATGCAGACTGTCGCATGATGTCCATGTTGTATCCCACTCACTTATAACGTTTAATTACCTTTTTTAACTGATCACTAGGCTTTCCAACATTTTTTTTTATTTTTAAACTAAATCAACACAAAATGCAGGTACTAATATGCCCTGTTGCAGAAAAGTTTTTAAAACAAATATTGTATTTAATAATCAACTCTGAGTGCCAGTAATAAAAATAAGAAAAAAGTTACGAAGTTTATGGTATCGATAAACTTGTTTTAATAAATTAGATGTCTAAAATTGATTCTGTTGTTAAAGTCATCAATTTTAGAACATACTCTTGCAAAACGAATAAGTTGCAAAATGTATACGCCATAGGAAGGGGCCCGTAGAAACATTAGCATGAAACTTATTTTCTTTAAACCTTAGAATGATACTTATCTTCTTTAAAGTAAGTAAGAAGGTAACGATCAGGAATCGATACAATAAAGTACTTTTAGTTTTCGTTTTTGACATGGGTTTCGCATTTATAACAATGTAGCTGTCCTCTTAACCCTTAATGCGCCAATCGCAACAAAAGTCGACTGCTTTTCTTGTCTGCTGAAATGTTTAAGAAGCCTCTATGGCAAACAGTGTGGACCCAGATCAGACTGCTCTCATAGGAGCAGTCTGTTCTGGGTCCACGCTGTTTGCTTCTATACTTAATTCGTCAGTAATGCTAGTCAATTATTTGCAGCAGACGACTTCAGCAGACGACATCTTCAGATGCATTTTTTCTTGGCGCTATAAGGGTTATAGTACTGCAAATATCAAGGCGCTGAGAGGGAGTTTAGGTGCCCTCTCTGTTAACAAGTTGAGTCATATACCAAAGTTACAGCCAATATCTGCGGTTTATGAAAACCAATGATGTCGCATATGATCCCGTGTACTTATCGAGTTATCTGCCCTTGCAATACCCCACCCACTTTTTAAGCCTGAGAAGCGATAATTATACTAAAAGGAAAAATAATTGAAATTAATGAAACGAATCCACATTTTTTACATATTTTCTTGTTGCAGATACTTTTAAGTATATAATAGGCAAATTTGATTACAAACTAATGTCTACAATTATATTTCCTGACATTTAAAGTACAAAATTTAGGTTTAAAAAAACTGTCAGAAAAAAAGCTCTTCCAATTTTAACCAGACTTTCTATTAATTCGGTCCAAAGTTTCAAAATCACTTTTCCATAGCCAGGCCAGATCCTTTGCTACGTAATTATTGTAACAGTTACCTAGTACAGCAAGTTTAAATGCCCCAAAATGGCATGGAGAACATTTAGATACCCCACCCACTTTTTAAGCTGGAAAACCGATTATTGTGCTAAATCAAAACCAATTGTGGTTGTTAAAATTGAGCGGCATTTTTTGCATATTTTCTTTCAAAATATACTTTCAGATATGTAATAGGCATATTTTATCACACAATCATGTTTTAACCATATCATCTTACATTTAAAGTACACATTTTATTCTAGAAAATGCGCCAGAAAAAATGCTATTCCAATTTTAACCAGACTCTCCTTTAGTTCTGTCCAAAGTTTCGAAGTCACATTTTATAGCGACACAACAATTTGTGCTATATTACATATGTAGCAATATCAAATGTCCCAAAGGGTCATGGAGAACATGGAAGTACCCCACCCACTTTTTAAGCTGTAGAAGCGATTATTGTGCTAACATGAAAACAAATTGTAATTGTTAAGACAAATTCGCATTTTTTTAATATTTTCTTGTAACAAATACCTTTAGATGTGTAATAGGCGAATTTCACCACAACAATTGGGTCTATTACTATATCAGCTGACAATCAAAGTGCATGTACAACATTTAAATTATGTTTTAAAAAAGTCAGAAGAAATGGTAGTCCAATTTAAAACACACTCTTCTTTAATTCTGTCCAAAGTTTCAAAGTCACATTTTTGTAGTGAGAACACAATCTGTGCTGCATAAAATCATAGCCGTTACCTATGATAGCAAGTTCAAATGCCCCAAAGGGCATGGAGAACATGGAAGTACTCCACCCACTTATTTGTGCATACCATAATGAAATTCTATTTTCTAACTATTTCAGAGTAGCGAATGGAATTTTCTAACACCTATGTACATGTAAATATCTAATTGGATTACTATTTTGTTTTTAAATTTAAATTATTTGACCTTGACGTCGAGGTCATTCTCGACAAAGGTGTTTAAACTCTTGTTTCTTGTAATATTTACGTCCAGGTTCTCTCTGTTGTTGTGAATGACGAAAGGTGGTCATGTCTCTGAAAGCTTAGTTTTACCCCCTGATTACAGACTTATTATATCTCATGATTTTTATCAACATTTGAATTCGTTTCCTTGGCGCATTGCAAAACGTATGCGTACCCCACCTACCTTTTTTCGCCTGCATTGTTCACTAATTCGAACAATTTGGAGAGTTGGAAGGTCGGTCTTTATGATTGAACAAGTGACGTTATCGAATAGATACAAACTCTGAAATGTTCCGTTTGGATGTTAATAGTGGCATTAACGTCAACACTAAAGCTACTTTCTAGCGTCTTTTCTAAACATCTTCTGACGTAAATGCAAGCATTTTCTTGCGTCAATTGTCTGTTTACGCAGTCATATTGTTTTTCGAAAATAGTAAGTTAGTATGATCAGGAAACACCACAATCGCAAACTGCAGATAAACCCATGGCTTCGCGAGGAAGAGCCACACAACAATCACGAGACACCAGGAAGACAAACTAATCAAAGCAACCAGCTCTCTCTTCCCCATCAATATGATTTCAAACTAGAATGGACATAAAGTAGCGTACAACAAAACATAGAATAATACAAAAACTGGGTCAAGGTGAGCAGACAAGATATTTTACCTCACCTGAGCCATTGGTTCAAAGTGAGCTGTTGTGGTCTTAATTGCCCGTTGTCCGTCGTCAACAATTGCTTCAAAAGACATGTCCTCCTGCATTATTGGGTGGATTTTGACCAAACTTGACAGGAATAATCCTTATATGGCCTTCAACAATTAATTGTTTAAATGGTTTTATTCCATTGTATACATGTATCTAGCTGAAATGGGCTAAAAATTCCTGGGGTTGTTCGATTGGAAATAAACTATGCGAAATAGTAAAAAGCCTATTGTATCGAATTCTACAATTGTGCCATAAAATCATAAATTAACAGTAGATTACATTTGGGACTGATTTGGACTTTTGACAGAATGGTCCCTGGTTTGAATATCGTTTCTGTCGCCGTTGGTTAGTATATTAATATATGTTCTTAATGTCCTAAGAATAGTCAGCACAGCCGAAACTAGTTTGGAATAAAAAAGAACTTTTATTTATATAACTGTATGATACGTGATCGGTTTGGGTACGTACACTATTAGAAGAGCACGCGCGCAGAGAGTACACACAGCACGTTAAACTCGTTATAGTGTAAAGGGGCATTAGGGGTTGGTATGGTATGACGTCATCAGAGTAGCCCTGTCAGTTTTGCATCAAAATATCGCAGTTAGGAATATGAAATAAAGGTTGATGCATTTTAAAGTCCCTTAGTATAATTTGGACTATGAGACACATAAGAAGAATACCTTACATCATGCTTACACGTCCATGTAATCTATATCCCATCACACCCTACTTTTATAGAGTAAAACGGAGGTTGAAAGGGGTTGACAATAATTTTCTTATTTTGCTCTAAAACAAAATTTCTGTGGGTACTCGTTAGAACCGACTCATTGAGGCGCACCCACATTCTATATTTTGAGCAAAAGTAAGAATGCCTTAATTTTCATCGGAAAATGATTAATTATCACAGCCGTAAAATAATATTTTGATGGTACTATCACCTTCGGAGGAGCTGCGTCGTAAATCACGCAAGAAAATCCAACTAGCAAAGATTCAGGTATATTTTGTTGAGCATATAAGACTTTTTGGCTTTAATTTTACATGACTGTTTCTGCAGTAACTGTGAAAATAAGGTCAAATTCACCAAAACCTAGTCGGAGTTTCATCATGTCCAGGTGTTGCAGACATTGCAGGCAAATGTCATTAAAATCTGCTTACATATTCGCCCAGGCGATAATGTACATTTAAGTACATTTGGTTTAAATTAAGAAGGTTTTTTCTGCTTCAACATTGAAATTAATTCAATCGACTATTTACCTGCTCCCACAATTTTGGTAAACTTTGAGACACAAATTGCTTAGTCTTCCTAGTGTCTCGTGATGGTTGAGTGGCTCTTCCTCGCGGTGCCTTGGGGTTGTCTACGTTTTGTGATTGTGGTATTTCCTGATCATACTCACTTACTATTTTTGAAACATCGGCCGACTCGCAAATTCGATAATTTTTACTTAGTAGTGAAATGTAACCTTGAAAATAAGCCGGGTCATGATCCCAAAAACTTCATCATCTTTTGTCATGTCCAGATATTAATTTCATCCAAATTTCGGTAAAATCCGCTCCAAAGATAATGCGCATTTAATTAGTTTTTGGTCTAAATTTGGATTTTTTTCTAATGCGACCTTGAAGATATGGCCAAAGTCTCCAAAACTGTATCAACTTTTTGTCATGTCCAGGTTTTAAAATCATGCAAGTTTGGGTAAAATCTGCTGACCCACTCTGAAGATAATGTGCATAAGTATTTTGGGCCTAAATTTAGTAGTTTCTATTTTTCATGTGACCTTGAAAATAAGGTCAAGGTCCCCAAACCTTGATCAGCTTTGTGTCATGTCCATGTATTAGATTCATGCAAATTTGGGTAAAATCAGCTGACCCAATCTGAAGATAATATACATTTAAGAATTTTTTGCCCTAAATTTAGCAGTTTTTTCTAATGTGACCTTGAAAATAAGGTCAATGTCTCAAAAATTTAATCGGCTTACTGTCATGTTCAGATATTGAGTTCATGCAAATTTGGGTAAAATCCGCTGACCCACTCTGAAGATAATGTGCATTTAAGTATTTTGACCTAAATTTAACAGTTTCTGTTTCTCATGTGACCTTGAAAATAAGGTCAAGGTCCCCAAATCTTTAACAGCTTTTTGTCACGTCCATGTATTAGATTCATGCGAATTTGGGCCAAATTAGTTAACCCAATCTGAAGAAAATGTGCATTTTAGTATTTTTGCCCTAAATTTAGCATTTTTGCTAATGTGACCTTGAAAATAAGGTCAAGGTCTCCAAATTTTATCGGCTTATTGTCATGTCCATATCTTGAATTTATGCAAATTTGGGTAACATCCACTTACCCAGTCCAAAGATAATGTGCATTTACGTATTTTTTGCCCAAATTTAGCTGTTTTTTCCTAATGTGACCTTGAAAATTAGGTCAAGGTCTCATAATCTTTATCGTTATTTTGCCATGTCTAGTTATTAAAATCATGCAAATTTGGGTAAAATCCGCTTACCTTCTCCAAAGATAATGCGAATTTAAGTAATTTTTGGCATAAATTAAGCAGACTTTTCTCTGTGGTGACCTTGAAGGTCACAAAATACTAGTCGACTATTTATCAATCCTAGTTGCTGTATCCTTGCAAATTGTGATAAAATCTGATCACCCGATCAGGAGATATGTAACATATATCAAAGGGCCACACCTACGTTAGTGCTGACACCGACGCCGACGCCGTCAGGGCGCGCTACAAAAAGACATTCGTTCCAATCTCCTCTTTTGTCAGGGAAAATGAATAGAACTATAACATATTATCCGTTTTTGATTAAAACTTTTCGCGAAAATGCGTAAAATTGGCTATTTCCAACGAAACAAACGCATTTTGTACTCATTTTATACCCTAAAATCAGTCTAAAGAATGTTTATGGCATGAAACTTTCAAGGGCCATAACTCTGTAAGTACGCGACTCCGAAACCGACATCATTGGTTTCCTGAAACTAGGGATGTTAACGAACAATTTGGTATATAACACTACTTGTTAACGGAGAGGGCACCTAAAAGTCGTTAAGGAGGCGACTTTTGAGCTCTCGTTTGCTCTACTATTAGATGATGCCTCAACGGTAAGTGAAATAAGAGAACTCATTGTGAGATATGAGAAATGCTGATGGCTTTAACGGCGTCTATGGATGGTTCTTGTGTCCAAGTTGTAACAATCGAGCTGAAGCTGATGACACTTGAGCAATAGATGCTATTAGACCACCTGGTGGAAGCACATTAACATAGCATATAATTTTGTCTACATATGTATGGTATTGACATAGTATTCAGTCATAGACAGTGCTCAACATGATAATATACATTGACTTGTTATTCACAAAGCTCTGCCCTATGGTCGAGTCAGGTTGTCTTGGATGTTGTCCTCATTGGCCGCACTCTTCTTGTGGCCGTTAATTGCTTAACAATTAATTTGCAAACTTTTGCATTTCGTTTCGGCAATGGGGTTTTCTACAATGAAGTTAAGCATACATGTATCTGGCATAATATAAGGGTAAATCTGTTTTGCCCAATATGCTAATTTTGTATTATATGTTAAAACTATTGTCTATTTTAAATCTTGAATTTATGGGGCAGAACAGAACAAACAACCAACAAAGGTCGGGTTAACTTTTTATTGTAGTGATCAACGCCTTTTGGTATCGATGCTTCTTCCTATTATGAGCCGTGACACGTGATTTCCAACAATGTGGCATTTTGACAAGTGTAGATTAAGGCGAGCCTGTGCAGCCTCTTTTTGAGCTTAGAAACCTCAAATGAGGTTGGGTCAGTAGCTTAATAGTCATAGAATATTCAAGCGACTAGCAATGGCTCTGATCAGACTGCGCGTATGCGTAGGATGGCCTGAGCCTTTGCTGGTCGCACAAATCTGGAATTTATGGGAAAGAACAGAACAAACAACCAACAACGGTCGGGTTAACTTTTTATTGTCGTGATCAACGCCTTTTGGTATCGCTGCTGACGCAGGATACCTTCTTCCTATTATGTTCAATTAATTGTGGCTTCCTTTGATAGACACGAGCTGAGCATAGTAGATATAGTTATTTTGTATACATGTATATGTGTTTCTGTTACTCTTCTAGCTGGAGGAAATAATATAGGAATGAAATTTTATTTTTTGGTTTTTATCGATGTGTAAACTCCGGCGAATCACTCACAAATTTAATAAAGCCCGGAGGGCTTTATGTTGAATTTGTGAGTGATTCGCCGGAGTTTACACATCGATAAAAACCAAAAAATGAAATTTCATTCCTTATAATTCAAACTTTCCAACAAAACAGTACATTTGTAAAAGGTTGTTGACAAAATTTCAAATTTAAAAGCCCACTGAAGAAAAATAGGTTTTTCGCTGTGTCACTACTTCAGCACGGTTTGTGCTTTGCTCCAGACATGTCACCAGGTTAAATCTAGCTGGTAGCTACCAGACATGCTCGATTGACGTAATAAAGCTGTAATTTCATTGGTTAATGCATTTAAATGTGTTTGATTAGCACTTAAAGTGACATAGGGTCGAACATGAAAATTCGGACGGCTATCGGGAAATTCGGACAGATCTGAAGGGAAAATCGGACAGTTGTTTCTTTTTACAAAATAAAGCTCATTAAATGTTTTATTCTGTCAAAAACAGTTAAACACGTTTCATTTATCATATGAGTAAACTAGCTATTGTGGTCTTTTAAGATATCGATTTCATTTGCTTCGAAAATCAAGTGCTGAAACGTCAACCAGCATGCAAAGCTACAGAATCTTTTCAACGTGCAGTCAACTTTTGCTCTATTTTTGGGGTCCATGGTGATGCATTCCAGTCTTTCAATCGCTATACCAACAAGAATCTAAATAATCTAATCTAAAACGTAAACAGATGCAATGCATTTTATTTGCAAACAGCTGTAAAGGAAAGAAAACTATATGAAAGGGTCAAAAATCATCCTCTGAACGTCGTGTTCAATGGCGTGTCCGAAATTAAATTTCCTGAAGGGAAATACGGACACCCATTATTTTATCTTCATTTCGTTTCAAAATTATGTGAATATGCAAAAACAACCCTTCATTTCATAAATTTAACTATCGAAGATACTTAGGGAGCAGAAATATTTCATTGTGCATCAATATTCAACGATAAAAGATGGAATTAAAAATAGTTGTGACAACCATCGAAACCATGTGCTCCCTAAACTGTGCGGAGCTGGAGGTCACCGGACTGCAATGGATATCTAATTGGTCGATTATAATGTGACGTGTTCCATTTTCACTGGTGGGAAGTGGGTACGACGATATTTTGTCTGTACAGTTAACCCAAAATAAGACTTTATCAATTGCTCGGGAGTCTAGAGAAGGACGTTATGTCAGGGGAGGTAGAATGGTGTCCGATTTTACATGTCCGTCCGAAATTCGATGTTTTTACCCTAGTTCATAACCGCTGTCTATGATAGATCGTGCAGCCATCTTGAAAATTCTGTCAGTTCAAACTTTGTTTTGCTAAATAATGATTAAAATTGCACTCTTTTTGGGGCGAATATGTGAGTATGGGCTGATTGGGCTCAAAACATCTCCATTTAGTTTTGAAATGTTTTCTTATGCCAAAAATGCGTATGCCGTTCACTCATAGATTCGTGCCCCTTAATGTTTAGTATTACCGTGCGCTATATTCTAAAAACATATTGTGTATTATTATCTGTAAGAAGAAGCTTAAACATCTGTTAACCAACTTCAAAACAACAAAATAGACAAATATTTACTTGTTTCTAAATTTAGCTTACCGAAATTGAGGCTCTATAGTGATCACTGTCATGTGGAAGCTTTCTCATTCGGTTCGTGCCCTGGTTCCCGACTCGTTTTTCATTGCATAATATTGGAAATTCCATGAAATCTATACTGCACAAATTAAGTTATGCACCCCTGCAGCCAGTCACACACTGTAGCTGTTTTTCATTGGTTTTCTGTGACATACTTTGCAGTTAATTATAACAGACACTAATAATTTTCCCCATAATGGGACACTAACTTTCTATGTTCAAAACCATTTAACATCAAAATTCTAACAACATGTGGAAAAAATGGCAAACTTCTAACATATTTACATAAAGGATTAAATACTTCTTTTTATTCAACACAATGGGGGCATAGGAAATCACTATGCCTTCTTACCACATGAACTTTGCTACAGAAGGTAAGATGAACCCAGTGATCACATTTATCACAAGCTGCCCAATTTACAATTTTTAGATAGGGGAGTGATTGCAAATTGGGTGGAGATTTCTTCATGCACACGCAGCAAACATCTGACACATCACCATCTTCATCTGAATCTGAGAGCTCATGTGAAAGGCGGTTTCCATCATTATCACTTGTGAAAGGCTTTGGGAAGTGTACGCCACTTGTTGAAGGTTTAGGGGATTCACAGATTTCCTTCTTTTGATTTTGTTTCTTTTGAACTTTAATTTTGTTTGTACCATTTTGTTTCTGTTTCTTACTTTCATAATCTTCCAGCTGATCCTTGAATGTGTCCTCTGTTATAGGTTTACCTCCTGCTTTTGGTCTTATACAATTGAGCGACTTCTTACATGTACACTTACAGTTTTCACTATCCTTACTTTCTTTTGATGTCACTTTCTCAGATTTCATCTGCAGGAATGTCTCAACAGCCTCTTTACCTTGTTTCATTGCTTTTACCTTCTCTACTGGTCTATCTTCTCTAAAGCTCTCACTTGGAAATAGCTTCTCTCTTGCTACTATGGCACTAGAAAATGGGAATATTCCGGTTTTGCAGAATCCTGCTTGAATATTAACAGGTGTCAAAGCCTTTAAGTATGCCTTACAGGCGAGTTCACACATGTCATACCTCGTGATTGTTTGACCAATATTCTGTCTCATAAACAGTGCACATTCTGAATAATAAAAGGACTTGAATGGCCCAAGTATTGCCACATCTAACGGCTGTAAAAGATGAGATGTATGTGCTGGTAACACAAAGAGAATGATGTTGTTTGTTTTGGCCCACTCTATCAATTTCGAAGAAACGTGTGAGACATGTCCATCATAAATTAATAAAACTGGATCATCCTTTGTCTGACCTTTGACATGTGGCAGGAAATGATCTTGCAAATATTGTTGGAATATATCCCCATTAGACCAACCACTGTCTGACATAACTCCTCTAGCTCCAGTAGAAGCACCTTTCATTAAATCAGGATTATACCTTTTACCTTTAAATATGAAGAAAGGGGGTAGAGCATTCCCAAGGGCATTAACACATCCAATGAGTGTGGTTGTAGTTGATCTTGGAGATACAATTGCCTGTGGCTTGCTATTCGGAGGGGCGATAACATTTGGAGGCCTATGTTCCGGTTGAAGACCAGTTTCATCTAAGTTATAAATGCAATGTGGCTTGTTATTCAAGTTATATTTAGATATAATATCCTGCAAATTCTCAAAATAAAGTGAGACAGCTTCAGGGGTAGCAAATCTTGCTCTGTTGCTCTCCAGTTTTCTAGGATTTAGTGTTGATAGCCTGTCATTCCAGCGCCTAAGGAATCCATAAAGCCAGTTATTGCTAAGAGGTTTATTTTCTTTTCTTCTGCCCATATCAAACGCTAGTTCACCAGAAAGATGTTGGAGCTGAATGTTACTATAGCCATATCCTAACTGTGCCATTGTCTCCACATGGTTAACAAGGGTCTCTTCTTCTTCTTTTGTTAAAACTGTTTCACCTCCTGTTTTGAAATTTTGAGGATCAATATACCCCTTCACCCTGTCTCTGAGAGTCTGGACTGGAACAGCGAATTTTTTGGCAGCCGTTTTAACTGGAACCCCTTCTGATACAACAGCTTCATAAGCTCTTAATAGTGTCTCAGCTGAGTAATGCCTGTATTTCTTAATCAACCGCTTGGGAGGAGCCTGAAATATAGAACATTTACCACCCTAAGTCACCACCCTTAGAGGCCTTCCCCACTTAGCATTTTTACTTTTGGGTCATAAGTAAATGAACATGCAAATAAAAGTTTTCCATTTGTATGTTTATTTATTTATTTATTTTAAGATTGTCATGCATTTCTTTTATAACATTTTGTAATAATTCTTAATTCCATTAAAAAATGTCATCTATAGCTCTAAGCTAATCAGTCACAAATCCTTTAACAAGTCTCATGAAACAAAATAGTTTGACACAAAAGACAAATATCAAGGAAAAGCAGTTAGCAATTAAGGACAGTCGATCGACGTCATTATTGATTTTTAATTGGCAAGTGCTCGCCATGCGGGTGGTTATCTTTTATTAGTAGTATAGATTTCCCAAGCGCCTCTGCAATGTAGAGGATCACGTGACTTTTTGTTGTGGACGCCATGAAGCCGATGCGGGATTTTTAACCTGTCAAAACACAATTAATTCAAGGAAATACATTGGAATTTCTGGAAAATATTGAGAAAAGGTTGATTTGTCATCAGGTTAACATACGGAAACATCTGAAATCGGTAATTTTACCTTCTTTCTTGCCATTTCCTGCACTTGAGTAGAATGAACGGTAACTTCTCAAAATGGTGACTAGTACTCGGACGCGTGCGGCTGTCGCGCGTGCTCGAATTCACGCGATATATTGGGGCACGAATCCAATGCGAGGGCACGAATCTATGAGAGGAAGGCATACAGCTTGCTGGGCTCATTGAAAGGCCTACCACAGATTGGGCCACGAATCGAAGCACTTACCTTCACAAGTCCTGGCTTAAATCTCCGAAGTAGATCTAGGATCTTACATGTAACGTCAATTTTAAAGTGCGATTTGACAAGTTTAAACTGTGTTGAAACATTTTCTTGTTGATGTAAGCCTTGACATTGTTTTGATGACGATTCTCTCCAATGACGTGACCGTTTGTTAAGTGACGTCACATAACTCCCCATCCTGTTCATTTCTTAGAGTTCCCCCGTTGCTTTGAAGGTGCACCATCATGTATAGCGTAAGCTTTTAAATAAGCTTTAGAACATACTTAACTATATTTAATCTGGTAAAAGTAATATAGTTTTCTGTACAGATCGTTATTATCAACACAATCTAGCACTGTGAAATCAAGGCAGTTATCAAATATTCCTACGTATGGGTTTTTATCGAAGTGTAAAAACAATTTGATGTTGCCAACGGACCAATCAAAATCTCCGAAAAAACAATAAAAGCATTGAGTTGGAATTATAGATATATATCTGACCCAGCTGTTTCCTGTGGTGTAACACGCCGGTTTTAGATTTAGAAACATGATATATTTCATTGTACAGTCTGTAATTACTGCATTATCCATGGATGGATTTTGGCAGCAGCTTTTCTGTTTGAATTTGAGCCGCGACATGAAATTTCCAGCAAGTGGTATTTGCGCCCAGCAAAGCATCAGACCAGCCTGCGTATAGTCGCTTGAATATTCGATGAATGTTAAGCTACTTGCCGAACATCATTTGGAGTTTCTAAGCTTACAAGGAGGATGCACAGGCTCTTCTGATCCTACACTTATCAAAATGTCACATTGTTGGTAAGCATATTTCGCGGCTCATTTGTTTTGTTGATTTATTGATCACACGTTACGGACGTATAGGCTGATCAGTCTCCACTGTTTGTGCGTTCCACTCTGATGCGCGAACTGAGGTAACTCACTCAGATCAACATGTACTGTGAGCCACTTTAGTTACGCACCACTTATAAATTGTAAAATTACTTGGGAAAAATGTGTTGTTTTTATTCTGAGACTACCAGCGTAAAGCTTATCGAAATTTGCATTAGCCATTGAACTTTTATTGTGATCAGATGAGAAATAAGTGAGAAAATTGATCTTGAAGAGCACTCCCCTCAAACCACCATTTCACATTGCAATATTTCGAATGAAACTCAGTTCACATTGCATTTTTTTCAAGGCCGAATTTCTGCAATGCCAGAGATAAGAGCCGATTTATTCTTGGCAATATCTAAGACTGGAATGTGTTTGTTAACTTTATCAGTTTTTTAAACGTTTTACTATTTTGGTTCCTAGCTGACCAAGGTTTGAAAAAAGTTGATTTTATTTTTTTTAAGGTAGTTAAAATTTCGTATGATTCTGAGTAAACTAGTTATCAAAACACTTCTTTTATTATTTCATTTTAAACAACCATGCATCCGCCGTTTATTTTCGTAAAAAATAAATGGATTAATTGGCGGCATTGTGTACGTTAGTGATGACGTTAGTACTACCAAAGCTATACGACGTGTCAATGATATGTTGTTTAAGTGTTTTGATACTTCGTTTTGTGGCGGCACCGTGGACAACCTTGGAGGTCCGGGATGAACCGTGTTGAACCGTGTTGAACCGGCTCATGTCCCCGGTTGTTTTAAAATGTTTAAAACAACCGGCACTCACCGGGAGTAACTGGGAAGGCTGTCAAATACCGTGATAAACCGGGAAGACGCCGGGAGCAACCGTGTCTCCACCGGGACGGCGTCGGGGCGATACCGGCGCAATCCGGGAACATCCGTGTCTCCACCGTGATAAACCGTGTGGTTCCACTGCCTATGTATATGTAATAAAATGCAAAATAAAAATGAAAAGTCACTCCTGCTGCTCCTAAAATGAAAGTGGATTCATCCAAATGATAAGGATGGGAAAGTCCATTCGTCACAATTTGGCTAAATTGTCAGAAGTATAAATGTGCTCATTTACAAAGCTTATGAATAAATGCACTTATAGTTACTGAGGAGTCAAGCATATATGAGCCACGACATGAAATTTCCAACAATGTGGTAGTTGCCATTAGCAAAGCCTCAGATCAGCCTTCGCCTAGGCGCAGTCCGATCAGAGCCTTTGCTAGTCGCTTGATTATTCTATGACTGTTAAGCTACTGACCGAACAACTTTGAAGCTTAATTCGGGACTGCACAGGCTTGTCTGAGTCTACAATTCTCAAAATATCACACTGTTGGAATTCACATGCCCCGTTCAAAGTGTTCATATATTTTTACGAAAAAGCAAGACAATCTGGGCCTAGAATTACAATGTATCCTTAAAGTTAAGGAGTACGAGGGGTGATCAGAAAGTTCGCGGAAAATAGTCGTCATTTCTACATCGTTTGATCAATAGAGCTGGAATTACAGCACATAATACTGCAACACATATGCGGTTGATCGGTTACAACATGTTTGATGTTCGTCGTCTACTTGCGTTACAGCTGTCGTCAAGGCAACGCTATATAGCGCAAATCGGCTCAGTTTACGTTGGATTTTGACGTTTTACTACTCAAACAATTAAACTTCAACGTTTTGTAAAAGTTTGCTATGTTGTGATAGCCCAGATTGCGTTCCATGCATATTTAATGACATGTTTACTCCTCTTATATGCAAACTTTCAAAGACTTTTATCTAATGGATTGTGTTCTAAATCAAAACGAATAACAATACTGTCAAAAAGGCAAAGCATTCAACTTCTATGAACCCATTGCCTTTTTTGCCATGTCAATTCTTTAAAATAAACTATTTACACTCTTCGAAAAACACCCTTTTTCAGGACAGTAGATCAAATACTGATAGTTAAGTCCGAAATTATAATTATCGAAGTGGCTATTTACAGTCAACTGTAAATAGCCAAAAAACGTTAATGTGGCTATTTACAGTCAACTGTCAATAGCCAAAAAACGTTTAAATGGCTATTTACAGTTGACTGTCAATAGCCGTTTTAACGTTTTTTGGCTATTTACAGTTGACTGTCAATAGCCATTTTAACGTTTTTTGGCTAATGACAGTCAGTGTCGTTATTTATTTGGGAGATAGGCGGAAATTATTTGTTATATCAAATTTATTTACTCTTCCCTTTATTTAGCTGAAATCCTATTTTGGCTTTTGTTGAAGCATTTTTTCATGATGGTGTGGCTTCGAATCAACGACTTCCCACTCCGTTAGCAGAAAAAGAGAATCAAGACATTAAACATACTAATTGCAAATATGTTGTTGGCAGTTAATCTTGAGCTTCCTATCATTATTTTGATATGACTTTAAGTGCTAAGTAAGAAGAATTCCTGAGTGACACGAGCAGACTTGTTTTTGTTGTTGATTTTAAGACTTAGAAACTTTTCTCACAAATTTTTTGTTTAAAAAAAAATATCCGTCCAGATCTGGATTGAAACTGTTTGGCATCACGGATCCAAAATAGGCTCCGTGTTGGAATTCAATAATACTTTACGTTAATAGACATCTCATCTGGGTCTACCGTGTACTCAATTATTCGTCAAACTCATGATCGTAACCGTTCTTTTGACTAATTATATAGTTTGCTTTTGACTAATTATATATCAAACAAGAGTGAGTCATGATCTGATTATAACAGACAATTCCTATAGGAGCTGTCTGATTCTGATCTATACTGCCTGTTGATGTTGTGTACATGCAAGTTGTCATGAGACAGCTAAAGGTTTTGCAATTAGTTCCAGTTTGCAAAATTATGTACGAGGGCCAGTACAGGGATTTTTTTTTTTTTTTATACTTCACGCATTTTCGAGCCTGGAAAGCGAAGACGTGTCGGCATATGCGATGACTCGTCAGAACCTTCTCTACTCCCTTATACAAAGTATGGATGGCTCGCAGAGAGGATCCATGTGGTATATTTAACATGCTCTTCATTGAGACAGCCATCCAATTTTTTTCTTTTCTTCTTTCATTATTAATTTTCTTTTCGGCCTGTTGGTATTTATGTTTTGTAAAAGGTTTACACCAAAAGGCCTTTGCTAAAAACATTAAGTCTCGAAAAATGTGAAAAATATAAAACCTGTGCAAAAATGTGCAAAATATGAAATGAAACCTGTGCAATATGCACAGGTTTCATATTTTGCACAATTTTCGAGACTATTTTTGTAATTTCGAGATGAACGGATACTTTTTTTTTTTTTTTTTGGTAGGGGGGGGTCTTATTAGTGGAATCTAATCTAATTAGTGGAATATAATCTTTTCATATAATCTATTTTATTTTCACTTAAGTATCACCCAAAAGCTTAATCTGTCCCAATAAACAGGATTAGTGTACTTCACCGGGAGGCAATAAAACTCCCGTGGTTCTTGACGCGTGCCGGATTAAGAGGTGTGACACCCTTTATTCTAATGAGGTTTATAAATTAGGCGGCATCTTTGGTTATATGCAAGGTTCTCGAGCAGAATGTACACTTGCACGGTCTGTCCGAAAACTCATTGTTTTATATTTTTATGATTTTCGACGACGTATTGTTGATGCCTTGAACATTGTTTCCCTATGCACTCAGAAGATCGCAATGACCGTGACCAGATTGAGCATATGCTCGCACTGATCTTGGCCATCGATGTCTGATGATCCTGGCCATTGATTTCTCTCAATATCTCGCCCCCCCCCCCTCCAAAAGAAGTCTTTGAGAACATCTGATTAAAAGTACATGTACTTTCGAGGCGCCTTCAACACATTGTGGCAAAAAGTTTGATCAAGAGGCACAAACTGTTTGCATAGGTTATCAAAGATGACACAAGCAGGTACTCTGGATGCTGACGTGCGCACTGCCTGGTATTAAATTTGAAAACCCTTGTTAATGCAAGATCCACGGGTGTTTCTAATGCTTTACATTATCTGAATGAGCTATAAGTTTTAAAGGTGGAAAGACGGAAAATAATCTTGAAAGATGGAAAATGCGGACTGAGTTTCCCGCCATAGTTTCGCCATGTCCAACAATGAAATTTTCTAACAGGTAGAATATATGTACACTTCACCCGTCTCAAGCTGGTTACAGTCGATAGACTTCGGCTGTTTACCGGAAAGACGCGGTGATATGCGATGGTTAGGTGTGAAAATAAACCCTGGGGCTTGTTGTCTTATCATAATCCTCATAAAACACTGGTCTTTATGGTTTTAATTGAAAAACAACTTACTATAAAGAGAGTAGAGTTTTAAAATAAGATTTCATGCAAATCACACCGCGTAGGCGGCTATCAAAAACGCTCTGAACAATCGACGAACGGGGATCAAAACTCGATAGAAACAGTGTTTTCTATTGCTATTTGTCGCCAGTCAGACGATAATGGCAATCGAAAACTGTTTCTAACAATTTTATCTACGTTCCTCGACAGTATTATAGTTTTCGATTGCCTCCTATCCAGCATGTGATTATGAGTTGAAAAATACATTCAGGCATACTATCGGAGTATCTAGCAGTGTAGATCGAGATAAGGACCACCATTTCATCATAGCAGATCTAGGTCAAATAGTTTTGAAAACCTTATCAGCAGAAGAGACTGCATGCAACAAAATCCGGTTTTCTCACGACTAAGCCTAATTATTGGACATATGTTATCTACATTGTGTAAACTCATATCAAAGGTTTTTCCACAATTTACTTTTTTTTCGAAAAAATGATACCAGAGTTTCAAAAAGCTTGGAACAGCTATCTACAATAAAAATGATCTAATCAAAAATAACTCTTACAAGTGTACCGCTGTCTCATTTAAGTTATCTAAAGACCGTACACAAATAACTTAAGCGTTTAATACAGATGTCCCTCGAACACCCCCCCCCCCCCCCAACTATAATCAACCGCAAATACAGTATCAGAGAGATTACATATTGCAAATCTACATCGCGGAAGTATGATTTCGGGACACTGGTTTACAGTGTCAATGTACTCTGCGTTGCAACGGTGTCATATTAGATGCATATACAGACTCAAACTCTGCCGACAGGATATGCTGGAGTTACTCAGAGGAACCGTCTCGTTCCTTTATTCAGCAACAGCATAGTTTTATTAGTACAGTTGGTCGTTCTATCACTTTTGCTAACCGAATCGCCGCCTCTCACTAAAGCTTAATGGTTTCGGCGAGAAGACGACAGCAAAAAGCATATGCTGTGATCACTTAAATGGATCGTATCACTGAGATGTTTCTCTTAAGTGACCATGGCATATGACTAGAAACTGATTAGAGAAACTCTGAGGGCTATTTCGGTGTTAAATTTCCAGGCGTTAAATTAACTGAGCTATATAAATGATCACAATGGTTAAAATGTACATACATGAACGGTTAGTTGATATACTTGAATCGCCTTTATTTAGAAAATGTGAATCGGATCTCACTAATAAAACAATAAAATGTTCAAATGCGTTGCTTATTTCAGACATAATCAGACCTCGTACATGTACGTGTAACTCCGAGGTACAAAAACAACTTGTGCTATAAACAAGTCAAAGTGCTATTAACAAGTCAAAGTAGCTATATATACATCCATGTGATATAGACAAACAGTCGAGATCCAGATCAGATTTCGCAGAATGTGGTGTCTGATCAGGAAACATTGGAATATATGCTACACGTAAGAAGTCTGAGCTCTATAATCTTGATCAGGAAATGTCACAATCATAGAATAACTGCCTTTCACCTGACTGCAAATCTATACTTGTACATTTTTTTTAGATGTTTGGCTCTAATATGAATGATTTTCTACTTATGCGTACGAACAGCGATGCCAATGGAGCGTCTGTGTAGATGCACAAGCTTGCGTGTTTCTTAACTTTTTGCATGCATTTAATACCCAAAACTCACATGCCAGGCTCAAATACGATTTACGGCGTGCACTAATTATGGAAGAAACACATTTATTTGACTTAAATATTCATCTGTACTTGAAATTGTCCACCAAATGTTCGAATATAAAGTCAACATCAATGAAAATATCTGATTTATCTGTAAATAGCCAAAAAACGTTAAAGTGGCTATTTACAGTTGACTGTCAATAGCCATTTCAACGTTTTTTGGCTAATGACAGTTGACTGTAAATAGCCACTTTAACGTTTTTTGGCTATTGACAGTCAACTGTAAATAGCCATTTTAACGTTTTTTGGCTATTGACAGTCAACTGTAAATAGCCATTTTAACGTTTTTTGGCTATTGACAGTCAACTGTAAATAGCCTCTTCCTATAATTATTGTGATGAACACTTACAAGAAAATTATTTTTTTAATTTCAAATTTTCAAAAACTCGAAAAACAGACGCATTTTAGGCCTGGCCTTCGGTCTGAAACCTATTAATTTGAATACATAGCGCAGCGGAATAACATAAAAACCTCATATTATGTTAAAAGAATAACGGAACATTACTTTCCGTTAAAAATACAGATCAATTCAACACAACCACGAGTTTTAGCCCTTAGAAGCAATCCAGGGGTACATATGGGCCGCTTCCAGCAATATGACGTCACAGGGACGCCTCGTGCTCATACGTCTGACGTCAAATTTTCTAAATTTCAATTTCATTCAACTTGCTATGAATGGTAGTTTATATTTATGAATTTTCATTGCAACCGATAAAAGCAATGCGATTTAATAGCACTTTTCCGCGAACTTTCTGATCACCCCTCGTACTTAAGTTAAGTATTGAATTTCCACGATACGAAAAATAACGTTTCCAAACTGACTAAAACCAAAATAGTTTCATTTTTTCTGTAGATCACAATGATATTTTTGACCATGATTACTGCATCGGTCTTGGCAATTTATTAAGCATTTGATGTACATGTTGAAGTATCAATACTTAATTTAAGTCTTCCTTAACTTTAAGGAGGCACTGTAATTCTGGGCCCAGATCAACAACATTTAAACCTCGTCGTAAGAAAACAGGTCTGCTTCTGCTTATTTGTCATGCAAATGAGCTGCGAGGTTACTAGGCATTTGCTTTCGCTACAAAGATCATGATTCCTCTAGTAACTCGTATATGGCTGTGCAGTCCAATTTGTGTCATAACTGTTATGCGATTGAGACAGAAGAAAATTGAAGTTACTCCACGTTTTTATCCTGGTTTTATAGTGTAGAGAAGCACCGGGACGCAACCGTGGCCCTACCGGCATGTAACCGTGGCACAACCGGCAGTTACCGGGACATCACCGTAAACAACCTGGGTAACACCGGGGTATACCGGCACGAACCGTGGCTCCACCGTGCTGCACCGTAAGTGCTCCGTGGTGAACCGGGGATCAACCGGCGTCTCGCTTTCTCGAGAACCGGGGCTATACCGGGGTAACGTCGGCAATGTTAGAACGCAATTTATTTTTTATGAAATGTGTCCCGGTGCATCACGGAATACCGGCTGTCCTGCATCGGGATGAACCGTGGCTACACCGGCACAGTGAGAATGGGGCTTAAAGAATTTTAAAAATTGAAATTTACATCATTTCGTGTGGATATTATCACATTTAGTTTTCTTTTTGGATTCTAAAAATATTAATAAATTAGTGAAACATATTCAGACAGAAATTTCCTCTCATCAAGTTGTGGGAGGTGTCCTAAAATAAGTGTGAGTTATGTAAAATATACCACGCTGATTGGATAGGACGAAAACAAAATGAATAGGGCGGGTCATGGGCTAAGTCATGTTTATGTAATAGTTATACCATGGGTTGTCCGCCTGTACGTGGAAGTAATCCACGAGCTTTAGCGAGTGGATTATCTTACGTACAGATGGACAAACATGGTATAACTATTTTATACCACCTACATCAGTGTAGACCTTGCATTAAACGGGGTATTCAGTGCTAAAGTTGGTAAGGGTGGTATAAACCACCTTTATCAACTTTAGCATGAACATCTCGTGATGTGCAATGCCTACACTGAAGTAGGTGGTATAAAATAGTTGTACCATGTTAGTCCACCTGTATGTAAGATAATCCACTCGCTAAAGCTCGTGGATGGGGGACAACCCATGGTATAACTATTATTTGTCCTTTCTAGTTTTGCAATCATTTTGAGAAATAAGAGACGTTATTATATAACCTATAAATAGACATCTTTTGATTGGCCCAGATGCCTATCCACTGGAGTCCACAAAACTACATATCTACTGGGCTGCTGGTTTTTCCCATTCAATATTAGTTACTAAAATAGACTTCATAGAAACTTTTCATAACATGTGTGCTTTCAGCATGAAACTTGAATGATTTGCTGTAATTACAATTCAGTGAGTGACAGCAGCATGAAATTCACAAGATTTGGTGTTTCATCATATACATGTAATTTAGACTTTGCTGTTGAATATAGTAATTAGCAGAACTCTTAAATGAACTAATGAATTCTTCCTTCTGGATTGATGCAATAAACTTGGAATGGTCCATTGTATAATTCAAGGGGTCACAGGTTTTAATTTTTAAACAAAATTGCAGTTTTTTCCCTGAAGATAATTTTTCTCGTAACAAACAGTGTAGACCCTGATGAAATGCCACATTAGGCGGCATTTAATCTGGATCTTCTCTGTCTGTAGTTGTAATTACAAATAAAATATGCATTCTTTCCTCTTTTAACTGAATGAAATCAATTAGTCATCATGTAAAAAAGAAATTCAAGACTGTCCAAGACATAGTCCATAGCTCAGATTTTGTTGTTGTTGTTGTTGCTTTTTTTGCTTAGAGAAATTATATAATAAAACAATTGTTGACTATTGAGGCATTGGACATGATGTGATATCGACCTGAGAATACCAATATTGACCTCAGCTCCGCCTCGGTCAATATTGGTACTCTCAGGTCGATATCACATCATGTCCAATGCCTCAATAGTCAATATTGGTACTCTCAGGTCGATATCACATCATGTCCAATGCCTCAATAGTCAATAATTGTATATTATAGTTCCCTACATAGTTTCCTTTGCTTCACAACCAATCAGTTTTCACAGAAATTTCACTTTCTGGCCAACTTGATCACATATTTTGTCAATATTTGTAATATCTATTTAGTAAATCATTAAGTAAATCCGTAAGGTGGTTAATGCGACCATTTCTATAGAAGCAGTCAGAAAAGGGGAGGAGAAAACAATAAGTAGGTCATGGCTTTCATATTACAATTATAAAGAAATTTAAGTGTCTCATTCGCTGCGCTCGTTCCGACTTAATTTCTTTATAATTGTAATATATGATATATAATACAGTCCCTGATGGGGTGTCTGTGTGCATGAGAGGTCCAGAGAAAATTATTCCATAAATGGTTAGAGACATATCTGAGGTGCAAGAAAATCGAGGGTGATTGGCTTGAATCATGGTGCGGTCCGAGAAATCCAAGATGGCCGCCAACATGGTGGACAATTTTAGCGAAAATGTGTATACACTTTAAATAAGCCGCTACAACATACATATTGTTTGTTTTTGGACTCAAAATGTTTATTATAGAAGAAAAGAGGTGTGAATGTATACATTTCAGCCATTTTAGTTAATCTGAGCCCCATATTTCTGTGAAAAAAGCTATAAAAATGAGAAAATTTTGTCATTTTTTAAAGAAAAATAGCAATCCTGGGTGATATTTTTTCCTGAATAGTCAGCCAAAGATACCTGATTGTTTTAAAATTGGTTCTGGAATTGATATAGAGATTTGAACAAATGATGAACTTGTTTGCACACCTCCTTTAATGTTTATTTGAGTTTTTAAGAACCTTAAAAGTGGGTGGGGTAAACCGACGAAAAATCAACATGTTCCGGTATGTGACAAATGTGACTTTCTATTTATTGCATCTCTACAATAAATCATTTTGTAGCATAAACATACAATAATATGTATATCAAAAGAGGCCAGATAGTTCCGTTTATGTTTCATTGAACAATATTGCATATGGCTGCCAAGATGGTCGCCAAATGCACAAAACACCTTGTCACGGGCATTTAAGCCCCTGCATCGCAGTAAAATGCTAGGAATCCAAAATGTCAACAAAAATAATAGTCATGCATTGAAAAAAACTCTCCACTGCATTGTTAACTATGATGAAAACAGCTTCAATATAAATAAGCACTTTATAATGTTACTGGAACTGAGACTACCACATGCAGATTCATTCAGAATTGATCTGAGATTGTGTTTTTACATTTGCAATTAACACAGCAAGGGACACCAATTCTTCTGCATGCACAGTGTTTTGTTAAGCACTTTTTACACCTGCATGTTTGTACAAGACTCTCCGAGACATTGTTTTGATGGAAGATAGGAACAAGGGAGCCATTCTTGAGTTCATAGCCATAGTTTGTTGGATCTACTGTTACGTTTTGAAGACAATGCATCTGTGTATAGGTTGTGTACATGCACCTCAGAGTGTGCAAATGTAGATCAGCGCTGGTGGGTGGTAGAGAATGGAGATCACTGACTTAACTTTGGTGATACATTTCATACCTTAGATCATCCATAGTAGTGCATGTACTGTTGGGTTTTAGTACTTGTACAAGATATTGCTCAGCTTTGTGTATAATTTCATCTTGATTTGGGCTAGACAATGATTTTCCAAATTCAGAGCAGATAGTTTGGTTCCAACTTTGCTAGTTGTGTCACAGCCTGTAAGAATGTGTATTGCTGGGTGTACTCAACATAACTCTGGTTTCCTACAAATATCAAATGTAAAGGGATATATTTTGTATAATCATCCACTCCAGCATGCATCCATAACTCAGAGAGGTCGTTTGTTTTCAGATCAGTGTTAAAGTAAAGTGCCAGGACCATGACATCTGTGTCACCAGATAGAATTACAAGTCTCTTGGCTCCAGTCTGTGTTGCATGAATCGCATGTGGTACTAACAGCACATCTGCCTCTTCTATAGTTAAGTCCAACTCTGATAATGTCATCAAACAGCCTTCTGTTAGTGACTGACATGGTAATAACATGTTTTAAGCTCTGAAACAGCTGAACACTTCAACCTATTGGGTACATATTTGCTGCATTTTCAATCATGCCTTTTCTCAAAAACATTTGAAATTTGACCTTATTGGCGACTGATGCCCAGAATTTATCCATGTTGACAGGCAGTGGTGTATCCTCAGCTATCATACTGATCTCAATAGGTTTCATTGTTGACCTTCTACTTCGCTCTGTATCTTCGACAGAGCTTTCCTTATATGAATCAAACACAAGATCTATTCTTGTTGCGTTCTTGCATATGGCTAGCAACATGTTCAAGAAGGATGAGCAAAAATCAGCAAATGTCCGCAAAACTTTGATTCTTATCTTTCTGTCATTTGCCATAACATCAGCTAGGTATATTGTTGTTATGCTTTTCCAACCAGAGGGTGGCACCATATCATCAATGTTCAAACACTTTTCCATTCCATGACATAGAGCACCATTAACTGGCTTCTTCAATAAACCATCTTCATCAAACTGGTAGATTGTTGGAATGAGATCATATCTGAATAATTCTTCTATGCAGTATACTCTAGCTTGGGCGATTTCTAGAACTCTGTGTCCTGTGGCAGCCTCACTGATTTTTTCTTTTTACTGGTTGTTGTGGATGGCTTTACAGCTTTGATAGACTGGCATGTTTTGATATTTTTCCTGTGAATTGTGTCTGATAATTTCTTGGTTTGGTCTAAAAATCTTTCCTTACTGAATTCATTGTACAACTGAAGACTTTTCGCTCAACACTCAACATACCTTCTTTCACTTCCGTTGGCATGACTTCCTGAGATATGATATTATGGAGTTGTTTCTCTGTTCCTTCTGTGATTAGAAATGGGTTTTCATATAGCTCTATGTATTCTATCATGTCTCTTAGTTTCTGCATCACTGAATTTGGGATTGACAGTCAGTTCATGATAGAATGGTTTCGACCCACTGAGTTCTCGGTGGAGACTGCTGACAGCTATTATTTCATGGTATATCATCTCCCATTCAGCAACAAAATCTTTCTTTCTTGTACAACCAATGATACCACCACTACTTTTTTGTGACCGATTAATTGTTTGTTCAAGACTTTGATCAGCAGCTACAGCCTTGAACTTTCCAGGTGTCCTCTTTACCACAAATTGACATTGAAGATATGCTTGATAGATTCTAGGAGCCGTTTCTGGTAAATGCAGCATATCCACCAGGTATAGGGAACACCATCGCAAGTAATTTACACAACCAAAGAGGGCAAAGAAGGGAAGAATGCACTGTACTGAGTGCAAATGAAAATTCCAGTCTCCTTCACGATCTGCTCTCACCAGAGTTCTCAATAATACAACAAGTGCAATAAACCTGTCCCAGTACTGAAAGGTTTTGCTTAGGTTCTAGCCTTCATTTTAGAAATTCTGGAATGACTCGATCATACTTGCAGAAATGTTAGAGAACTCTTCTAGCAGTTCTCTACTTCTGTCTGCATCCTTTTCAGCTGTGCTGTCCTGAAGTCTCTTTAGTGTCAGTAGTTCTTCTTTGTAAGTTTCGGGCTCCTGTGTTTTGCAGAATGCCGACCAATGCAACCTTTCCATTGTCTGATACAACAAAATCATACCTTTGAAAGACCTTACATAATGTGTAAGACCAAGTACAGACTGGACTACATTTGGTCTAAAGACTTGTTATTCTATCTGGTGACACAGATGTCATGGTCCTGGCACTTTACTTTAACACTGATCTGAAAACAAACCCCCTCTCCGAGTTATGGATGCGTGCTGGTGTGGGTGATTCTACAAGATATATCCCTTTGCATCTGATATCTGAAAGGAAACCAGAGTTATGTAGTGTATTCCCAGCAATACACATTCTTACAGGCTGTGACACAACTGGCAAAGTTGGAACCAAACTATCTGCTCTGAATTTGGAAAATCATTGTCTAGCCCAATCAAGATGAAATTATACACAAAGCTGAGCAATATCTTGTACAAGTACTAAAACCCAACAGTACATGCACTACTATGGATGATCTAAGGTATGAAATGTATCACCAAAGTTAAGTCAGTGATCTCCATTCTCTACCACCTACCAGTGCTGATCTACATTTGCACATTCTGAGGTGCCTGTACACGACCTATATACAGATGCATTGTCTTCAAAACAGTAGACCAAACTAAATATGGCTATGAACTCAAGAATGGCTCCCTTGCTCCTATCTACCATCAAAACAATGTTGCGGAGAGTCTTGTACAAAAATGCAGTTGTTTGTTTTGTTGTTGCTTTACGTCCCAAGTCAACAGCTATGGTCATGGTGAGACGGTCAGTTCACTTACCACACCTTTTCCTGGGAAGGCTTGAACAAGCGGTTAATCAGTAGTTTGTGCACATACTTTCGCTTGTAACTGACAAAAACCCTTCTTGAATGAATCAGCGGAAAGGAGGAGACTGACTGTAGAAATTGTTTCATGATCAATTTCCACGAAAGTATGGGACTGGGCCGGGATCGAACTCACGACCCCTGGATCTGAAGTCAGACACGCATCTGTAGTCAGACATGTTACCGACTGCGCTACGTGGCCTGGTAAAAAAATGCAGTTGTAAAAAGTGCTTAACAAAACACAGTGCATGCAGAAGAATTGTTGTCCCTTGCTGTATTAATTGCAAATGTAAAAACAATGTCTCAGATCAATTCTGTATGAATCTGCATGTGGTTGTCTCAGTTCCAGTAACTTTATAAAGTGCTTATTTATATTGAAGTTGTTTTCATCAATGTAGTGGAGAGTATTTTTTCAATGCATGACTATTATTTTTGTTGACATTTTGGATTCCAAGCATATTACTGCGATGCAGGGGCTTAAATGCCCGTGACAAGGTGTTTTGTGCATCGTGCGGCCATCTTGGCAGCCATATGGAATATTGTTCAATGAAACATAAAAGGAACTATCTGGCCACTTTTGATTTACATATTATTGTATGTTTATGCTACAAAATGATTTATGGTAGAGACACAATAAATAAAAAGTCACATTTGTCACATACCCGAACATGTTGATTTTTTGTTGGTTTACCCCACCCACTCTTAAGGTACTTAAAAACTCAAATAAATATTAAAGGAGGTGTGCAAACAAATTCATCATCTGTTCAAATCTCTATATCAATTCCAGAACCAATTTTAAAACAATCAGGTATCTTTGGCTGACTATTCAGGAAAAATATCACCCAGGACTGCTATTTTTCTTTAAAAAATGACAAAATTTTCTCATTTTTATGGCTTTTGTCATAGAAATATGGTGCTAAGATTAACTAAAATGGCTGAAAAGAATACATTCACACTTCTTTTCTTCTATAATAAACATTTTGAGTCCAAAAACAAACAATATGCATGTTGTAGCGGCTTATTTAATGTGTATACACATTTTCGGTAAAATTGTCCGCCATGTTGGCGGCCATCTTGGATTTCTTGGACCGCACCATGATTCAAGCCAATCACCCTCGATTTTCTTGCACCTCAGGTATGTCTCTTACCATTTATGTAATAATTTTCTCTGGACCTTTCATGCACACAGACACCCCCTCAGGGACTGGAGTAATATAACCTATACTTATTCACGTTGACATGGGTTGGCCTATGATCTTATCAGGTACAACTCTCTCGTTTCGAAAGTATAGCTATACTCACAGCCAAACGAGTTATGTACATTTAACTACTAGAGGTCACGGTTTACTCATTAAAAAAGAGGGATTTCCCAATCACATTTGAGCCGTGATCTGTTTGATTTTGTTTGATTTGATTCTTTACGTCCCATCAACAATCTTTCAGTTATATAGGGACGGGTCTTCCTGGGTTTAACCAGTACTAAGCTAGGATAAATGTGTCTATAAATGAGCCGTGATATGAGATTTCCAACAATGTAGTATGTGCGACCAGCAAAAGCTCAGACCAGCCTGCGCATACGCGCAGTCTGATCAGAGCCTTTGCTAGTTGCTTGAATATTCTATGACTTTTAAGCTACTGACTGAACAGTATTTTTAGTTCGTAAGCTTAAAAAGAGGCTGCACATGCTCGTCTGAGTCTACACTTGTCAAATGCCACATTGTTGGAAATCTCATGTCACGGCTCTTTTATCTGTTTCCAAAACCTAATTTCTATAGTTTTGTTAAATTCATATTGAAGTGAACACAACTATGGGCACGTGTAGAGCTAGGGCTCAGTACTCAAACTTTGATGCTTCACAATGGGCCTCGTCACGAGAAAACCTGTCTTCGGGAGTTTGCGAACAACACAGGCGCAGACCAGCCTGCGAATCGCGCAGTCTGATCAGCGCCTTTGTTATTCTTTTTTTGGAAAGTACCCTATGTAAACTTGCTACAGGCGAAAATTTCAATTCACTAGCTAGTCTCTGTAGCAGAGGAGACTGGTTTGAAACTCGCTTAGTCGAAAACCCCGAAGACAGGTTTTGTCGCAACGCGGCCCCAATCATCCAATACAGTAGAACCTCCGAATTTCGAACTCCGAAATTTTTAAATACTCGCTTATTCGAAATAAATATCGGACACAATAGATTCAGAGAAAAGGACCCATTTATGAACTGTTTTTAATACTATCTATAAAACACATGTTTTGTGTGTGTAAAAGAAACGTCTCCTTCAGAAGCATGTGTTTGATAGAAAAAACTAGAATTCTGAGAATCGGATGTGTCGCCTGGCAAAACTGAAATCGACCAAGGCATTTGTCGAATTTATATCCCCGGGGAAGGGTTATTTTAGAGAAACTTATAAATCACAAGACATAAATCCCATTTCTCCAACCCCTAAGTTCACATTGGGTATCATACAGATCAAAGTCAAAAACCTATAAACTAGTTTTCAGTGGTAAGTTAAATAAAAAATAAAAATATCTGTACAATTTCAATATCTGACTTCAACCTGACCAAGAGGTCAGGGGTGTGTGTAACGTCAAAGTGTTTGCTTCTATGTTTGACTATACTTCTTCCCCCTTAATTCGGTATGGAACATGACCACATGCAGAGATTTTTTTTTACCTTTTATTCCAATCCACAAGTTGAGTGTGTGTGTAAGGAGAGAATATGTGCTTGCATGGTGCTCAAAAATAGTAAGTGAGTATGATCAGGAAATACCACAATCACACACCGCAGACAACCCCGTGGCACCGCGAGGAAGAGCCGCTCAACCATCACGAGACACCAGGAAGACAAATTAAGCTCTCTCTTCCCCATCAAGATGATTGCAATACTAGGATGGACATAAAGTAACGTACAACAAAACATAGAACAATTACAGACTCCCACAATGGGAGTAACAATAAACAAAAAGTCAACAACAACAGAACCACCGCCTTAGAACGGACAACAGCCTTAGCTACGGGGGGGGGGGGGGGGGGGGGCTTAAATGCATTTTACTGGTACCAAATCTTCGCCCTAGATTCTGCTGTTGTTGAAGTACCAGAAATGTTCCGCTCGCATGGAGGCCATCTAACTAATGCAATGTATCATCGTGGAGAAACACTCTAATCAAATTAACACACCATGATGAAACTAAGAAAAGGGATCATGACTCATAGATAGCTAGAGCTAAAGAAAACCTAAAGTTGAGCCACAGTGGGTCCAGCTACAGATAAGAATCAGGCACCAACCCACCGATTAAAGCTTTATGTCAGAGCCGTCAAAGAGTCTGAGGCCTGACCCACCAGCGTGCAATTAAAGAGGAAACCATAGCTATAAACCGTGATTGGGTTTAAAACTATATATATATAGGCATTCAGACTGTCGCATGATATCCAAGTTATATCCAACCCTTATATAATGTTTTACTATCTTTTTGAATTGATCACTAAAGTTAGGTTTTCCAACAATTCGTTTGAATTTATAAACTAAATCACCATAAAATATAGGTTCTGATATACCTTGTTGCAGAAGAGTTTTTAACCCAATGTTGTATTTAACAATTAACTCTGAGTGTCTGTGGTAGAATTTAGAAAATACTTTTCGAATTTTATGATATCTATAACCTTGTTTTAATTACTTAGCAGTTAAAAATAAGTTTCTGTTGTTGAAATCCTCAACATTAGAACACACTCTAGCAAAACGAATAAGCTGAGAAATATATACTATACACCATAGGAAGGAGGGCGAGGAACATCTCCATCAAGAAAGGGGAAATTTACTATTTCAAAATTAAAATCATCCTGTTTATCATAAATTTTAGAAGTAACTATGCCATTTGTTATCGACAAGTTCAAGTCCAAAAACGGAGCTTCAGTATCAGAAGAATTCGCCTTATTTAACTGAAGTTCAGTGGGATATATCTGACCTACCATATGTTCAAAATAAGGATTATCAATATTAAGTAAGTCATCTAAATATCTGGAGGTTGAGTTAAAAGCTTCAATAATATCAGTTTGATTTTTGTCAGACAGAGACAACATAAAGTCTTTCTCATAACAAAACAAAAACAAATCTGCAACAAGAGGAGCACAATTAGTACCCATTGGAATACCTACAATTTGTCTAAATAATTTCGAGCCAAATCTTATAAATATATTGTCCAAAAGATAATGGAGCGCATCACACATTTTCTGACATGACCACAATTTATATCGTTTAGGTTGTTCAGAAGTAAAATGGGCATTTTTTAAAGACACTAGCCGCCGAAGGCGGCGTCAATAGTCCCCGAAGGGGGTGGTCGAGGTGTCTTTAGATTGTAAACACTTTCTGTTTCCGTTATGCCTTCGGGAGTTTCCGCCCGATGTCGAAGATATACGAAATAAAGCAAAAGTCCCATCATTGTCTGCGCAGGCGCGATACTAAAGGATCGACCTGTCTGCTATGGGACATCATGACTGAAAAGTCGGGTTTGTGCTGTTACGCGGTGCGCATTACTCATAACACCTACGTTAAAAAGTAACAAGCGTTAAATACCTAGAGATAATCCTTCATTGGAGATATCTAGTCATTTTGGGTAGCCAAATCATAACAATGATAGGTATCACGGTATTCAGCCATTGACTGATCATATCGTATGCACTAAAACATTTTTGAAAACATTCTCCGCATGGCAGTTTCATTGAAACCGTTTCAGTGACACGTGATGACGCGCTTGATAAACAATATTGAATCAGCCAATCGGGCGAATCACATGACTCTGTGACGCATTTGGTAAACAAATATGTCACATGTACCCACAGTGCTCAAATCAGACAGGTCAGTATTTGATAAAATGCTTCCGGTCGATGACAATGAATGTCCCATGCGTCTGTAACAAAACACTGAAGGTGTTTTTAACAATTAATACCCCTAAAAACAAACAGAATAGAATATGACCGGTAAACCAGAGACTACCCAGCCAGTTTTCACCAACAGGATGGGATTCCACTGTAGGCCTTTCTGTATCAAATGACTTGGGAGGATGGTAACAAGGTGTTTCGCCCCACGACCAGTTCGCCCATTGTGGTTTCGCCACAAATCTGATGACTTAATTGATGTTTCACCCTACACCCAAATCATTATGCCCCTAAACCATGGTCGTTTCGCCCCCTCTTATATGTAATCCAGGGCTTCAAAATCTTACATGTCTGCCCTTTAGTTAATAATGCGTACCAAAAACTTAACTTTCTTATTACTCAACCAAAACATATGTTTTGGTTACTCAAAAGAACCGTCTCATTGAGAAGGTTCTTTTGTGCATCCAAAACATATGTTAAAACTAGTGGGTAAGAAAATAGTTAAAATTTTAAGTCCAAAAATTTGTTTACCCAATACCTAAACATATGTATGTTATCCGTATCTACATTATTTAACATGATTCAGATCCGTTAGTTTTAAAATAATTTAGTAAGTTTTTATATATCATGACAGGAAATTTAGATACTGATGATTGATGAATGTGATAACATGCGATATGTAACCTGTATTTGCACTAACACAATTACGCAGTGTAGAAATAAGCAATTCCACAATATTATTTTGCTTCATGTCTTTCTAAAAGTCTTGAGTGATCACTACAAAGTAATATTTAAGCTGCCAGCTTAAAACAACTAAAAAGTCCAAAACTATTCAGGGCTAGGCAAACAGTGCAGACCCATATCCGACTTCTTCGGCAAACAGTGCAGACCCAGATTAGGCTAGAGGATTAGGCTAGAGGAGCTGTTTAATAAGGGCCTTACCTCACCAGCGTCACTGCCTTGTGTCCCTGAGCAAGAACATTAATCCTAGCTTAGTACTGGTTCAACCCAGGAAGACCCGTCCCTTTACAGCTGAAAGATTGTTGATGGCACGTAAAGAATCAAACAAACAAAATAATAAGGGCCTTCGCAGTTTGCCATTGTGTCTGCATATTTTGAGCCATATCTGTACATGTCAAACTTAAAACTGAGTTGTTTGATTAAAGCAATTTTCCTGTCCGATAGCTCAGTTGGGAAAGTGACATACTCTTAATCACAAGGTTGTTCCGGGGCATGGTTTTGTGTCCTTGAGCAAGGCACTTCATCCCAGCTGCATAGTACTCATGTTAAACCCAGGAAACCATCCTTAAATTAATGAAAAATTGTGATGTAAAGCCTCAAACAAACAAATATTTCATGTATCAGCATCTTTAGGAATTTTATGAATGAATTGTGCAGGGCAAGTTAAAATTTTGGGGGACAAGTTGCATTTGTCTTCAGGTTGCCCGCCGGACAAGTTGAGTTCTCTGCGTTATTTCTAACACTTTTACAACCAAAAATGGTTAGAATAGTGTAAATGATTTCAAATAGTTTAGTATTTTCAAGTATATCATGGAAACCAGTGTAGCTATTGATCACCTGACGCAATATGTAATAGTCATCAGTTGTGCATGACCGATAATGGATGGAATAGCGTCAATTAGATTTAAGATAATTAAGTTATTTCGTGTATATCATGACAGGCTACGTGTAGATACTGATGACAAGCAAATTTGACTCTCCAGGGCCTGTGTCGCTCGCACACACAAAGTATGAGTGTAGATGGAGACTTCCCAAATTTTTAGAGGCGTATCGACAAGGGGCAAAACCACCTGGGGCGAAACGTCTAGTGGGGGGGGGGGGACTGGACCTGTGGCGAAACACATGAGCCGAAACGTCTAGGGGGCGAAATGGACCTGTGGCGAGACATCCCGGATTCACCAAGGATAACCAGAACTTTCTCTGGCTGCTATTTTTTCTTTAGCATTAATGCTGCCAAATCAGAAATCATTAAAATGTCTCGGATTAGTCACCAAATGTCACCAAATGAGAATAGCAAGTTAGTCTTAACGTAACTGTTGGTAATATCACATCATTTCAGCATTCTAGCTAGTAGTCTCTGTTGCTGAGCAGGTTGCTCTGAGTCTGACATGGTCTGGAGCCCAGAAGTCAGGTTTTCTCGTGTTGGAGCCCATTTATCAATGTCCTGATACCACAGGTTTAGATAAACACAATTATTCAGCATACAATTGTAAATATTTTCTTACCATCAATTTCAACACATTTTGTGTACTCATAAAAACGTCTCATTGAGACGAATCTTTTGAGTAATCACAACATATGTTTTGGTTCAGAAATAAGGAAATTAGTTTTTCGTTACATGCTCTTACTAAAGTCCTGTGATACTCTCTTAAGCCTCGTTCATATGCACAATATACACCCCGGTACAAATATACACCCGGGATGTAAACTTGCACCTGGGGTGTATTTTGTGCATATGAATGAGGCTTTATGAAAATGCACCCGGGTGCAAATAAGCACCCAGGTGCGAATTTGCTCCACCTTTGTAAGTGGTGCAAATTCGGTGGAGCAAATTAGCACCCGGGTGCAGATTTGCCCCTAGGTGCAAATTGCGCACATGAACGCAACTTGTTATCACATATATACAATTTGAGCTTAGATTTTGATAAATTACCCATCTTTTCTATAATAACATGTACATGTGTATGAAAATAAACTATATAATAGTCCCTTTATCAAACTTAAGGTCACGGCTTCTCTCTGTAGTCACTACTTCATCGGTTATACCGAGTTGCCACGCAGAACAACTGGAATTTCTGGTCTATGCGCTTCGATTTGCTCGATTCTATTTAGGAACAATATCTCTTCCTAACCTCAGCAATGGAAATCAGAGTTTGCCAGAACCCTGGCGCCATGCACGAGTCCATGCTATCCGATGAACACATCGGTGAAAATGCCCCCCCCCCCCCTGCATAATAACGGAGTGACCACCCTTTACGATTCATGTAATCAACGTGATGTTCAGACAGAGCAATAATTAAAATATGCCTACCCTCTATCCTACCCCCACCCCACCCCCCAATTTGGGAATCCAAACCTTTGTAGCCATTGATAACCTCCGTTGAGCCATTTCTCTTCGTAAACTTAACAGAGATTTAGAAGGGTTCGTCAACAATTGAAGACCAAACCCGTTTCACACATTCACAAGACGTTTATTTTGCTATTACGAAGAGGTTCTCAATTGTCCAGCTCTGCGCAGTATTAAGTCAAACTGTCACCAGCAGTTCAATTGAAACAACTTAACGCACACGCGCATTCCGTTGCAGCTATTCGCGCAGTTTGCCGCAGAGCCCGTGACATTCGGAAGCAATGGATCATCAGTACATGTATAAGTCTCAAGCTCTACGTCCGTCCACCTCTCTTGGCCAGATAGTCATATATTTAATTAGTACTGCTGCAACAGCTTCTATAAGTGTCATTTATGCACCAGTCATGTGTATCCACTGCTCCCTCACCTACGGGGATGGGCGGGGGAAATGATTTTCCTTTTCCAGAGCCCTGGTATACGCCCCGCCCTGTGGGGACAAGCTGATGATAACCACCCTGCTCTTTGCCCCACCCTACACAACAGAAAATCCCAGCAGGGTAAGTGTCCCTATGTTATAACCCCCACACTTCCTCGGCACTGCGGGGACAATCAAAAGGTAATTTCCAGCACCTTACCCTGGCTATTCCACGGCTATCCCCGTAGGTGGGGGCCGTGGATACAAATGACTGGTACAATAGCATATGAACACAATTTAGTGAAACTTCAACAGATATGCCTGCGGACTTGGTACTATTCAATCAAACATGCCTCCTGGTCCATTGGAAATCAAAGAGAAAAGCTACTTGACCGATGCCCCTCCATCAGACATGCCAACTAACAATGAGGAACTTTATCAGCCAAGACTGCTACATTGTCAATACAGCATACATGCCGTGTAGAGAGTTGTTATGTCGCTGCAGCTCAACATATAAGCCTGCTGGCCTAGTGTTACTGTCACCCAGACCGCTGCTGTTCAAACATGCCTACTGGTTGAGTGCTGCTGCAAGATGGATGTTTGCTGGACTGTGGCCACTCAATCAGCATGCCTGCTGACCTTTTGTCACTCAATATTGCATGTCTGCTGGCGGAGTGTTTTTCTATCTGCTATACATGCTGGTATGGTGTCTCACTATCAGCCGTGCCTGCTGGCGTGGTGCTTCATTATAGGTCATGCCTTTTGGTTTGGTACCTCACTATCAGCCATACCTTCTGGTGTGGTGCCTCACTGTAGGTCATGTCTTCTGGTGTGATGCCTCACAATAGCCATGCCTGTTGGCGTGGTACCTCACTATAGGCCATGCCTGCTAGTCTGTTTTGCACTTCGACCGACATTTTGACTAGTTGAGTGCAGAGGAAAGAGGGATGGTTACAAGTCTGGTGCCTCTCTTACAGAGGTGCCATGGCATCAGACATGTCTACTGATCTGGTGCCACTCTCAGATGCGCCTGCTTGTACAGTGCAACTCTATCAGACATGCATGCTGGGTTCATTTATTCAGATAAACGTGTTTGTAAAGTGCTTCTCCATCAGGCAAGAAATCTTGTATGTTACAAAACCACCAGGTATGCCTACAGGTAAGATGCGGCTCCCATGGGTTTGTCAAACTTATCAGCTATCAGCCTGGACGCCATCTTGAATATATCAAATTCTGAGTGATGCATCAGCTGCATCACTGGGATGTTACAAGGATGATGTTTGTAACTCAAGAATCAGTAAAATCATCATTTTGCATGCAAATCCCTGGAGTTTGCCAGTATCAGGGAAAATTTTCTTATATTTTTGTAATAAAATGCCATTATGGCGGCCATTTTGTCTGCATTCTCATTTTATTTTTATATTTTTGTTAGAAGCTAAGTGTCTTCAACTAGATTCGTAATTCATAGCTAACAATATAAGGAAAGAATTGGATTCGAGACATTTTCCATATCACACATTTTTTCACTGATAATTGGGCCTCCATCTTGGGCGCCATCTTGGATATATCGAAATGCTTAATGATGCCAGAGTGGTATCACTCGGATTTTTCAAGGACAATATATGCACTTCCAGAATCAACAAAGAATAAAAAGTTTAAAATCAAGTTCCAGGTCCTCCTAGATTTCGCCCAAATTCTGCTTGACTATCACCCCTAATATTAACTGCATTGTTTCAACATAACCTAATAAACGTTTCCTATCTCACGGCATGTTACCTTTATCAGGTCATGATGACGTTGCACTTTTTGTATGACGCCGCTAATGACGCTGAATCAACACAAAAATCGAAAATTACGTCGAAGAGTGCTCAACAATGGGTAAACTGATAAATAGAATACCCGGTTCGCATCTTTTGATATCAAGTTTACCAGGCTCCGTTTTGAGAATGCATGTTGAATCGCTCGGCAAGCCTCGCGATGTCAACAAGCGTTCTCAAAGCCTTGCCTGGTAAACTTGATATCAAAAGACACTCACCTAGTATTCTCTATTAATCAGTTACCTCTGTCGCACGTTGGCCTGATAAACGTTGTCTATCTCAAGGCTTGTGCCTTTATTTATTCCGTATGAATCCAGCAATACCAGGGCTGAAAACTTGGTTGGAACAGTGACTGATTCAAGGATACATTAAGCGATGCAATCCATTAAAAAACTCATAAGTAGTTTATGGAATTTTGCAACATCTGAGTGGTGATCCATAGTCGCTTCCAGTGTCGCTATATCTCGTTCGTCTTAAAAGTTTCAGCTTAAACGCCACTGTCACTGTCATATTGCAAAACGATCGCAAAAACTCTAGACACTGATATACACATGTAACATGACCCACTTTTACCTCGCTAGTCCACTAGACAACACACGTGATATTGTTACTAACTGCATGTGCGTAAAAGTCCCATTTATCAGTTTCCTCTCATATAAACTGCATTGTTGCACGTTGGCCTGATAAACGTTTTCCTATCTCAATGCATGTGCCTTATTTTATTCAGTATGAATCAAACACTATCTGGGCTAAAACATGGTTAGAGCAGCTGAATGATTCAATGTCTGTTATTGCAAAATAAAGGGCTTTGAAACTTTGGATAAAAATAATAAAAAGTTCTGGATTAGGATCTCCCGTTTTTCATAGTTTTCAAAGTCAAGTTAACGAAATAGATGCGCATCCAGGGGCGTGATATGGGCATTGGAAATTAAACGTCATTTGTACACTTCAGGACTTACTCACAACCAATTCGAATACATACCATTTTTTCAAGTACTAATTAAAAGAAGAATTAGAGACCAGTTATAATAAACTTGGACTGCTACAACCCAGTCAATGTCAAGGCTAGTGTATTATAATGCATATAAAGTAACGTTTGAATTTGAAAAACATTTGCAAACTGCACAGAAAATCATTATCCTCTTTTAGTCTGGTCTCTACAACTTAGAAATTGAAAGGGGTAGACATGATAACATTCCTTAGAAAGAAAGATTTTGTAAAAAGTAAGTAAGGGTGCAAAGATCAGGAATCGATACAATTAAGTACCACACCTGACCCAGGCTACCAATGGGAAAGTGACCAACTCACAGTTAGACACCACAAACGAGAGCCAAGAGGTCAGCCCTTTCCCAGCAGGTGACCACAAAGCACATATAAACAGACGCGCACAAAGACATAGCAAACACAAGACAGAACAAAAACATAAAATATCCAAAAAAGAAGTACCGTCTTGGAACGGTCAGTAAAATATTTTACTGGAGGGCTTAAACCACTTTAACGGCGCCAGCCTCACCCTTTATTCAGATGTGGATCAAGACACATAGATATTTGGTTTGCATGAAAGACACCTAACTTATCAATGCATCATCTCCTAAGACATATAAATCATGTAAAGCTTATAATATGGACCAACCAGAATCTCGTAGTTAATAATATAGCAAAATGTATTGTTTTAGCAAACAAATAAAGATTGGAAATTGTTGGCACCTGGTAAAATACAAAAAAACACAGAGAATATGTTCTCTTTCAGAAGATATATGCATATATAATATATATTATTATATATTTTGATATAATGCAGTGATTGTGTGTTTTAATTTATCATATGACGTCGCGTCTGGGAGTGAAATAACGCTATGCAATAAAATCGATAATGGTTTATAGATTTACGGGAAACGTTACGACGTCCAAAACAAACGTTGCATAAATAATGACAAAATTATAAGGCTTTTGCGGCAGAAATAAGATTTCAAAGTATTTGTCATATGATAAATAGAATCTAACATTCGTGCTCTTGTATTATTGAATTGATTAAAGCTGCATAGTCTGTAACTTTTGATCTTTTAATAATAGAAACTATGTTTCTATTTTTTTTCGAGATCACAGTAAATGACTAAAGTTCAGGTATGCATTTTACCAATTTCGTAAATCTTAACAAATTATCCGTATCAAAACAACAGCATTTAAGTTAAAATTTAACTGTCAATAATTATTGGAGGGACGCAAATAATTACCAACAAGGGAAAAACACCTGTTTTTATAAGATAATTCACTTTTCCATGCAGTTTTCAGCTATTATAGTGGACAGATTTATTGTGAAAATATAACTTAATTATACTTTAACAAATGATTTAAAAAGAAAATATTTTTTTTCGAAAAATGTTCATAGTTGCAGACTATGCATCTTTAAACTTGTTGCGAAAAAGCGCTTTTCCCCAACTCGTTTAATAAATTCAATAAAACATGAGCACTCATGTAAGATCCTCTATATACACTTGGTTGCATACCAATGTCGTGTCAACGTGGATGCGTTGTAATCAACGTATCTGGGAGGATACGACATAGTAAAAGTGTTTTTGTGTTTAAAAACAAAATGTCTGCTTATAAGCGATAAACGTAATTGTGTCGTTCTAATAGCGATATAACGTCAGCGTCGTTATATCGACGTCACAACGTTAACAATGTTACATTTAAGGATTGAAATGCAGATTTTTAGCTTGCACTGGATGATGCAAAACATTAGGCTTTTTAATGTCTGTGAAGCCCGAAGGGCTTCTCGGAGACATTAAAACGCTAATGTTTTGCGTCATCCAGTGCAAGCTAAAAATCTGAATTTCAATCCTTATATTTACATTTTATATTATTAATCAAACATACTTGATTATCTTCCACCCAAATTCGCAGGTAGAGTGGCAGTAGGTAGATTCGTACAGTTTTGCAAGTAATCTAATTATAACTTTCTTATCTTTTTAACTAGTCTTTTCATCTGTCGTAGCCAAGAAATTACACATGTCTCGTTTATTATAGTGACCTAGTTTCGTTTTCAGCTTTTCCAGTTAGCTAGGGAGCTATCATTATTCAACTGGCTGAAAATTGGGAAAAATCGGACATGACAGTATGCAGATTCGTACATCTTTTTATCTGACTTTACACGCAAATCAGAGATGAAATAATATAAAATATATAAAATTCAACCAATTTTACTCTAAACTGCTGAACTGTATGGTTATTTATTCGCTAGAAACTTGAAAGTACCTTGCAACTTTTGTTAGTGGAATAGAATAGAGCAGAATAACACTTTAGCTTGTTGGGGACGTTGTCATGTATGTGAAACATAAAAAAAACAATTAGCTTATTTAGATTTTATTCTGTCGATTTTTATCTAAAGTGCATATGATGTCTGCATCAAGTAGTCAACCAAATTGAAATAATGAGGGCTCCCTCTAAGTTGTTGTTGTTGTAAAGGGAAATAATCACTCTAGAATATCCGGAATGCCAGCTGCGACCAGAGGTCAGCAGATCGATAAAAATTGTAAACAAATAAGCAAAGGAGCAGAAATGTAAGTACCTGAAATACAAAATAGGATTATTTTCTTACAATCTGGTGCTTAAATAAGCTTTGTATTGGTTACGGATTCTGAATATGTACACAAACGGTTTACGATTCAGCACAATGTCTGTTTTGGTGGCCCGAAAAAGTCGTCTGCAAAGCTCTCGCACTGCCAAGCACGCGCCAATCGGCACTGAAAATGATTGACAGAAATGCGTGATTGATTGCTGGTGCAATTTATGGGCTTTTAATTTGCATACTAAAGACAGCAGAGGGGTAGAACTGCCGAGTGTACGAATCTGTCTACTGTACGAATCTATCTACTGTCACTCTAATCCTTAAAAAATGAAATATTTTAATTGTAACGGAGGTGTTGGAACAGCCAGCGAACGAAAGTCCTGTACATAACGTCGTGGCGATACGTGAACGACGTCACGCAAATGTTGATAAACAAAGAAATCTATTGGTTGACGTTGACGTTACTCCACCTAGAGGCGCGACCTAGACCACGTGACTGCTCAATGTTTTGCATCGAGAAATGCAAGCAGCTAGGAATTATTGTTTCATCTAAGGCAGCTACATTGAGAATGTAAATGTTGCTATTTGATGTTGTTTTTCTTCTTTTTTATAATACATGTTTGTCATGATACATCTTGTAACTACCCAATGACATGGATGTACCGATTTGCTAATACAAAAATATAGTAATAGCATTGAAGCAAATACTATAATAAACCCTGATCAGACTGATAGTATGATCTGGGACAATTATAGTGTTTGCTATACAAGCTACAAAACTGAATAAGCCAGCGAGAGAGGTTATATACGAGTATATGAAAAATGGGGTTTTTAGAATATACTTTGAAATATAGTGCTCCTCAAGTTATCTGGCAGGGTTTTGATACATCAATACCCTGTCAGATAGCCTGAGGAGCACTATATTCCAAAATATATTCTAAAACCCCCAGTTTTCATATATACACAGCCAACCCTCTTTACAACGACACAACGTCATTAGTATTTGCACATAAGTACCAGTTAAGCATAAAATTGAATTCATTACAACAGAAATTCAGTTTAACGTCAAATTATTGGGGGACAAACACTGTCGTTGTAAAGAGAATTGAGGACGCTTTCAGTCGTTTATGGTGGTAAAGGGTTAAGAAAATGAACCTACTTTTGGTAAAGCTGCAAAAGTTGTAGCTTGCTCATCCCGTCTAATGTCTTGTCATCTGGTATCAAAAAAGTATCTGACGGAGTGGTAGTGTTTGGGTGTGAATCAAGTCCACGGATTTGTTCCTACCAAAATATAATAAAATATAATTTTACTTTATTTCTTTAAAAAATAGAAAGTGAGTATGATCAGGAAATACCACAATCACAAACTGCGGACAACCCATGGCACCGCGAGGAAGAGCCACACAGCAATTAATTTCTTTTTCGCCTGCTGGTTATTTTTGCAAACAGCTTGGGCAGAACGTCTGTCCTGGCCTGAATCCAAATACTGTTTGACACTCTGATAGTGTTCCTGATAGATCTTTTCGATACTGTAAATTCGGAAAATTTTCGCGAGGGTATTATCTTCGCGAAGCTTCGCATTTGCGAAGTTTCGTGAAAATATAATCCTCGCGAAATGGTGATATCGCTCTGTTGTTTACTTATCTAGGTAAACCATGCTCTAGTCGCGAATTGTTAACGTCGCAAAAATGTCTTTTAATGCTATTCGCGAAAATAAAATTCCCGCAAAATTTCCGAATTTACAGTAAGTCAGCAGATGAGAACAAAAACATTAAAAATTACCCAGCATGCAACAATTTAAAGATATATTAGTTTGAGGGCTGGCCAGCTGGATTGCATTTTTTCCCAATCAATCTGGTTGATTTTTTTTATTTGTATCCAGGTGATAGTATAAGCATATAGAAGTCAAATGAGGATGGTTGCCTTAAACAAAAGTGGTGCATATTTTTACACATAACCTTTTCTTATCCCATCCACTGAAAATTTATTGAAGTATAAGTGTGTGATCATTCTACACGATTTAAGTATGTATGAGAGTATTTTGACTACAAAAAGAAGTTAAACAACATTTGGTGTATCGGTGTTACCCTACCTTTCCTTTTTTCATATTGTTTTTGTTTTGTAATATTGACAACTTAATGCCAGTTTAGGCGTTTGTATTTCAGCTTAATGGAAATTTGTATGAATGAAAACTTTTAATCACCGGCAGATGCATTAGATAGCCACATTCTATAATGCTGTGATCTTGCTTAGCTTATACCCCATCCACTATTGGATATAGGTATCTGTATGTAAATAAATTGTCAACATACTCGTACATTGTTTCTTTTATGATTCTAAACAGTGTATAAGCCTCAGATTCCCCTAGCTGGGTCTGCGGTGATACTCTCTGCTATAGTTGGTTTTAGTACATATATAAATATGTTTTACATATAGAAATACAGTAAACCCTGTGTTTGATGGCCACTCTAAAAAAGACCAGCAATTGGTTTTCAAGACCAAGTATCGCTTAATGTAGGTCAAAATTAATGCTCAATTCTGCAATACTTTTGACCTTCATTGAGCTACCATTTGTCATTAAAATCTTTGTTTTGTCTATTTTTGAATGGCCGTTTTACACAGGTTTTACTGTAGGTTTTATAGAGAATTACTGGGGTTAGTTGATTCAAAGTAACAATGGAATATTTCTAAATGTAACAGTCTGAATCTTACAAGAACAACTTATTTTTACTAGCGATTATACACGAATGACAATGAAATCATCCAATCACAGTCCTGATACACAGACTAATTGCCAAATACGCGTATAGGTATGTCATAAATCCATTACTGTGTCTACCTGACCAGAAAAATAATACATGAAAACACGATATACATGAAAAGGTGTAGAGGTGTATATTTAATAGTTTTGGCCCTTAGTTTGGCTGTAAAGGTGCCCTCTCCAGGGGCAATTATGTACACTATGGTATTCTAAAACTGCAATATATAAGCCGCAAAATCTCAAGCAGTTGCAGGGATTGCGAGCATTACCTGGATAACGTATGCTACCATTAAAATAACTTAAAATGATACTAATAAGCAATAAAGTATTCGTATTCACAATTTTACCATGTAAATAACTGTTTATCTGCTTGTCTTCGTGCATGAAAGTGTCGTAAGACTGAAAATATGTATGGGCTTCTAATCTGTATATTACATATGGTTATTTGCAGTTTCAAACGTCATCTTTGAGAGTCATAATATATGTACTACAAATTCACTATTCCTCATCCCAGTTCATGCTTAATCAATTTTAGGATGTCTTATAACTAAAAAGCTAAAGTGGCCTCCGTAGTTTTATTCGTTATACCTGGCCTCCTGATAAGAATGCGTATTGGAAAATCATTTTCTTTTTTTCTCATCCAATCCAAAATGGACGTTTTCAGCATTTGACCAATTTTCTGAACAAATAAAAGAATAACCTAAGTCCTAAATCTCAAACTAAAGTTGTTATAATCATCAGTCAGCTTCTTTCATTGCTTAATCCTTCTAAAAAGCCATACCTTTTAATATATAGTTTACACTAAAAGCAAATCCTCCTTTCGAGTAATTACCAAAATATATCATGCAGTATCGTATCACTGCTTTTGATAACACATAAATTTGCACATTTTATAGAAGGCTTGAGATGATGAGCAAAAATTACAATTAAAAGAAAGAAGCTGGCTGAAGGTTACAACTATTTTAGATTGACATTTAAGATTAACGTTATTATTTCATTTGTTCAGAAAAGTCAAATGCTGAAAACTTCCATTTTAGAGTATTGAAATTTTAAAATAGTGACATATCCTTCTAATTTCATAAACTGACAGTCCATGCATAAAACAAACCGTATGAAAAGTATTAAACAGATTTTACTATGATAAGTTCTTATATGTATTTCTTGACTTTTCGCTTACTGTAAAGGCGGCAACTTTAATATTCATATCTAGATGTGGTTTCGGCTATTTCATCTGCTAAACAAGGGAAATCAGGTTTTATTTATAATTCGGTAAAGAGTTAATAAGCTTTCTGAGCCGCGCAAACGTGCGTGCATTTCATGAAAATCCTTACCGTATACACACTGAACTCACGTGTATTAACCCTTAAAGCGCATAATCACAAATGTATGTTTTTGTCGTCCACTAAACCATTTGAAGCCACATAGATAAAGTGTGGACCCAGATCAGACTGCTCCTTTAGGAGCAGTCTGATCTCGGTCCACAATGTTTGCCTCCTTGCTTATGTTAAACAGACATTTTCAGATGCAGTTATTTTGCTGGCGTTTAAGGACTAAATAATGACTGAGGTATACAGTTACTTCGGAAAAACAACGCCTCCTTTTCAGCTTTTACCTCTGCCTAAGGTTGACTAGTCCTAATTACGCATTCATGGGGCGCCGACTTTACATTAAGCGAAAAGTCAAGTAATAGGCACCCAGAACATATGTTTCGATATGAAATAGTGAAAATAAACAATTCTTTAGTTTATATAGTATTCCATGACTATCTCCATTTAGTTCAATATTCTGATATAAAGGGAAAAAACTGCGATTTAACTGAATTTGATTATAGCCAGTCTTTACAATGTTTACTGCGGGCCCCAAAATGTAGTTTTAAATGCCGTCAGCTGATGGTTTCTGCTGATATCGTCAGCAACAAATCTTCACTTAACAGCAGCCGATATTTGGTTTAAATTGTAGTTATACAAATATACTGAGGGGCTTTAAAACGCTTCACTAGGATAGCAGGATTTAATGAATGTCTAAAAAAGAATGCAAAGCAATCAAATGGATTGTATATTAAAGTGTGTGCATTTGTGAGCAAAATCTGAAAAACATGTCCACTTCAAATTAATTTAAAGCATTGCAAATGTAAATTTTTGAGATAGGGGTCAACCAGTTCATTTGGCAAAAGTTTATAGGTAAAAGATCCCCAACTTGTTTAAATCAAGAAACACGAGACGCATCAAATGTGTGTTATGAACTTTGTTAGTCATCGAGAAATTGCCTTCAGATTGATTGGTTAATCTGTGTGTAGCTGTTTCTTCGATGGCATAAAAACCCCGCTACTTAAGAAATGTTTCAGTGACTAAAACTTTACGAAGCAATAACGTCGTCCAGTTAAGTTGTACAATTAAAACTTATGGCCTCCATGCGAGCTGAACATTTCTTGTACTTCAACAACAGCAGAATCTAGGGCGAAGATTTGGTACCAGTAAAATGCATTTAAGCCCCACGGTGGCTTAGGCTGCTGTCCTTTCTAAGGCGGTGGTTCTGTTGTTGTTGACTTTTTGTTTATTGTTACTCCCATTGTGGGAGTCTGTAATTGTTCTATGTTTTGTTGTACGTTACTTTATGCCCATTCTAGTATTGCAATCATCTTAATGGGGAAGAGAGAGCTGGTTGCTTTGCTTTATTTGTCTTCCTAATGTCTCGTGATGGTTGAGCGGCTCTTCCTCGCGGTACCATGGGGTTGTCTGCGGTTTGTGATTGTGGTATTTCCTGACCATACTTACTTACTATTTTAGGTGTTGACTGAATAACCCATTTCATGATGACACCAACGAAGCAAAGGAAGTTTACATTCAAATGTCGTTTGAAATATAGCAAGAAGTGAGCAAAGCTCACATACCCCCGTTGGTAGCCATCAGAGGTTGAAATAATTTCAGAGAAAAGACAAAATTGTTAAAGATTTTATAATCCTAAATCAAGTAGTTTCTGAGAAAACTTGATAAAAAATGTCCATATTGTAACGTAGTGACGTTAACGTATGCTCAGTATGACTGAAATAATGTTGAAAGGTGACGTAACAAAAATACCAGAGCAATCTTAATGGGCTGTAAGGCTGTTCTGTTTTCCAAAGGTTCGATAAAGTATACTGATCACATGTCTGACACTTGAAATTAATAGTTGGCATATATTCAAGTCATCGCTTTGGGTGTGGGGACATCATATGATGAGAATTAACTTGTGACTATTAGAAACATCAGCTCATGCAAAGTACAAAGGTACGGCTTCTTGGACCTTTATCATGCATGTGCAGTTCAATAAGTGATATAAGTGAATATCTGTAGGCCTGAGGAGTTAGGGGTCATAGGTTCGATCCACTAGCTTCACAGGCCTATGGATGATGTTTCAAGTTGAGACTCAGTCCCCACAATAACAAGTTCTTGTTGGGATTCAGACTCAAAACTGAATAGCAGGACAGTCATGTGCGAATTAATGTTTTAAGTTTTACCATCAAAATTTTGTCATTTGTGAAAGCAAAACAGGCGTGCCTTTCAACCCACGATACTATCAAAAGGTTAGGGGAAATTCCAAAATCCAGAAACAGCATATAAATACTGGAAGGTTGGCCACACACTTCAGTTTATCAAACTATCAGACTAGAGCGAGATCAGAGAAAGCTAGTCAGAGATAGACTCAGAATGCAGTAGTTCTGTTGTCAGGCTTGATGTTGTCAGGCTTGAGCCCTGGCGCTCACCCTGATTGGGTTGTTGTGTTTATGTCTTATTAAATTATATAAATGAATTTGGCTTGATTTAGTAAATATAGTTAAAATTACACAACGCGGATAGACAGTTTACGATTTCGGTTATAAAAAATAGTAAGTGAGTATGATCAGGAAATACCACAATCACAAACTGCAGACAACCCCGTGGCACCGCGATGAAGAGCCGCTCAACCATCACGAGACACCAGGAAGACAAATAAGTCTGTAGCTGGAGCTACGTTACAGGCTTGCTTTTGTGCCATAGTTCCCAGGATAAGTTAAAGAGGACCTTAGAACTGGGCTACAATGGAAGAAAGAAACTTTCAAAAGGTAGGTGATGCTTTCTTTTAAGCCTTCATAATTGTGGGTTGGTTAATTGTCTACCAGTTATCTAGGCATTTTATAAGCATGTTGTAATAAGAAAATTATTTTTAATTAATTAAGAAAATAATTAAATAATTTATTAATTGAACATTTCTACTAAGAAATAATTAAAGAACTAATCAATTAAAAAAATCCAATTAAGAAATAATTGAAGAACGCAATAATTAAAAATTAAAAATGGCTGACGGACAACAAGTTCAAGACCCAGTAGCCCAAGCATTTGTAAATTTAAGACTAGAATTGGCTAGTGTATCCCAAGCACTAGCTGCACAGGGAATTTCAACCTCAGTCCCCAAATTTGATGGCAGTTCTAAACAATATAGAGAATGGATACGGGCTGTGGAAAAATATGCAACTTTCATAAGGGCTGGTGATGCAAGAAAGAAAGTGATTGCATTTCAGTCTGCTTTAGGCGCTGTTAGCGGTTTTATTCAAAGATTTATGATCGCTAACCTTGATGGCACCTGGGCACAGTTAAAAGCTCAACTTGCTGTCAGGTTTTCAGATGTGACTGACGCACAAATGGCCCTTTCCCTACTTAGGTCAGTTAAACAGAAAGCAGGCGCGAATATTCAAGTATACGCTGAGAGGATACTGTCTCTGGCTGAAGAGGCGTATCACAATCAAGGTGGTGATATTGTAGAACGCCAAATGATAGATATTTTTGTAGATGGCCTCACTAATGATGGCTTAAAAATGAAAATACTTAGGGATCAGCCAAATACACTTCAAGGGGCAATAACCATTTCTACAAATGAGCAAAATCTAAGAAACAGGGTTCAAATGTCACACACAACACAGCATGCACAAACAACATCAGGTCATACACCCATGAAAGTTGACCATTCAAGAGGTCAATGGTTTAGAAGTAGATTTGACCAGATAAATAGCAAACAACATGACAGGTCAGGGTAAAGATGTTGGAATTGTAATAGCAAGGGTCATTACAGCAGAGAATGCAAAGAAAAACAGTATAGACCACCAGCTGGTCATGCATGGTAGACCTAGGGTTAACAATCAAAGTCCTCAAGGTCATAGGTCAAACAATCACGAAGAAAACTAGGACACTCTTTACATAATGAGGTCCATGTAAAGGGTTTAAAATAAACATAAATGATAACTAGAACACATTCGATGGCGCGCCATCGCAAATCCCCACGCTCTCAAAGAAATCTAATAGTAATTGACCCTTTGACCCCATCCTAAGGTAACCAGTTTGGTCGTAGGTTAAATTTTTTCAATGTATCCTGGTCTACTGCAAATTCCCTTTAATTTGATATGCCACATGACCATGTTCAGAAAATTAAATTTCTGACCCCTCCCCAAGGCCCCAGGGGCTGGGGACCGAAATAATTGTGCTGCTGCATGTGCAATTCATGTAAGTAACTAACACACCGAATCTGGTTGAATTTCGGAAAAAAAATTTTTTTGGCCCCCCAACCCCCAGGGTACCCCCAAGTCCCACCCCTGAAAAAATGAAAATACTTAGGGATCAGCCAAATACACTTCAAGGGGCAATAGCCATTTCTACAAATGAGCAAAATCTAAGAAACAGGGTTCAAATGTCACACACAACACAGCATGCACAAACAACATCAGGTCATACACCCATGGAAGTTGACCATTCAAGGGGTCAATGGTTTAAAAGTAGATTTTACTAGATAAATAGCACACAACATGACAGGTCAGGGGTGAGATGTTGGAATTGTAATGGCAAGGGTCATAACAGCAGAGAATGCAAAGAAAAACAGTATAGACCACCAGCTGGTCATGCATGGTAGACCTAGGGTTAACAATCAAAGTCCTCAAGGTCATAGGTCAAACAATCACGAGGAAAACTAGGACACTCTTTACATAATGAGGTCCATGTAAAGGGTTTAAAATAAACATAAATGATAACAAGAACACATTCAATGGCGCGCCATCGCAAATCCCCACGCTCTCGAAGAAATCTAATGGTAATTGACCCTTTGACCCCATCCCAAGGTCACCAGTTTGATCGTAGGTTAAATTTTTTCAATGTATCCTGGTCTACTGCAAATTCCCTTTAATTTGATATGCCACATGACCATGTTCAGAAAATTAAATTTTTGACCCCTCCCCAAGGCCCCAGGGGCTGGGGACCGAAATGATTGTGCTGCTGCATGTGCAATTCATGTAAGTAACTAACACACCAAATCTGGTAGAATTTTGGAAAAAAAATTTTTTTGGCCCCCCAACCCCCACGGTACCCCCAAGTCCCACCCCTGGGCATGACCCAGGAGCCCAAATGAAAATCCCGTCTGTCACGGTCTGATATGTTATATATTTTTCATATGTGAGAAGATACACAAAGTTTGGTTTAAAAATCTTTGAAATTGACTTTGTAATTCAGATTTAATTATATTTGACCTTTTGGCCCCTCCCCAGGGCCCCAGGGGGCGGAGACCCAAAAAATGGTGCCGTTGCATATGCCATTCATGTAAGTAACTCACACACCAAATCTGGTTGAATTTCGGAAAACAAAGTTTTTTTGACCCCACAACCCTCCACGGTACCCCCAAGTCCCACCCCTTGGGCATGACCCAGGCGGCCAAATGAAAATTCCCTCTGATATGTTTTATATCTTTCATTTGTGAGAAGACATACAAAGTTTAGTTTAAAAATCTTTGAAATTGACTTGGTAATTGAAATTTAATAGTATTTTATGATATTCGACCTTTTGGCCCCTCCCCAGGGCCCCAGTGGGCGGGGCCAAAAAATGTGCCGTTGCATGCCCCATTCATGTGAACAACACACACACCTAATTTGGTTGGATTTCGTCCAATGGTTTAGGAGGAGCTAGCATGACGGACAGACAGACAACAGACGGACGGACGGAAAGACGGACGGAGGCGATTGCAATATCCCGGACACTTTTTTAAAAAAGCGTGGCGATAATAATTCTAAAGACTACAAAATCAACGTTTCAGACAGTCCACGTTCTTGTCTTATTAGAATAAATAAAGAAAAGTTTAAATCTCTTGTTGGCACTGGAGCAGAATGCTCATTGATGCATCGTCCTGTTTATGGTCAACTGAAGAGCAGGCCTAAATTGCAAAACAAAGAGATTTCTCTTCAGTCTGCAAATGGTTCAGTATTAAAATGCGATAGTTGTGTCTGTGTACAATTTTGTATCGGTGGAACCAAAATGTCACAAGACTTCTATGACATTAGAGAATTAAATAGAAATATGATTTTAGGTTTGGACTGGTTGAAAGATAATAACGTTAGGATTTATATGGATTTAAAATGTATCAGGATAAATGGAAAACATTATGTCAATTTAGAAGAAGACAAACACATTGCATCAACAGTTAGAATGAAACATACATGTCTAGTCAAACCTAAAACTGCTGTTATATGTTATGTAAAGGTTAGAGAGAATCCAGATTTACATGTGGGACGATCTTATGAAATTTCTCAAAATGATAAGGGTTTTATTGTGAATCAACCTGGCTTACAAGTAATTAATACTGTATCAACATTAACGAAAGATAGATCATTACCTTTGCTTATTGTAAACAGCACAAACAAGTTCATCAAAATCTATAGGCATGGTTTATTGGCTAAGATATCAGGCATTCAAAATAATATGTCAAGTGTTAATTCAGTAATTAAAGATAACATCTGTGAAAGCAAAATTGATTAAGAAAATAATTTGATGTACCACAGCAATATAGGTCAAAAATTGAGAAAGTAATTACAGAAAATCAAGACTTGTTTGCAAATAAGGATTCTGAACTAGGCCCCACAGAGACAGTAAAAATAAATATTGTTGTAGGGAAAGTGAACCAATTAAAATGAGACCTTATACGAGGGTCAGTCAAAAATAACTGAGAGTTGATACATATCTCTTACGTAGGCTAACATACACTAGTCCAAATTGGTACATGTATGCAATGAGCTGTCCTGGTTCAGAATATGCAATATATAAGAACATGCATGGTATAGATTATTGCTGCTTAGCAACAGAAGAATGAGAAATAGTTGCATGTGTTCACGCTGGAATAAAGCGTTGCCATGGGAACACATAACAAAATTTAATTTACATCAACTTGTGTACAGTACCTCACATTGTACAGTGTAAACATGACCTATAACCTCAAAAAATCAAAAATCCAATGGGAGTCTGTATGTATCTGTATTTGTTAACATCCACGGCGTAGAAGTTTATCTGCACAGTGTGTAGTACTGTGTATATGTTGAAAATAAAGTCTATGAATATATTTTGTTAAATGCAACACTGTAATGAAGGCGTTGCAATTTTATTCCACAAATAAAATGTAAATTTACTCAATTTTCAGAAAAAATTACCCCAAAATTTACCCCTTCCACCAATAACGGACATTCTAGCTTTACTTAGGAAAGCAAAGTACGGTTCATTCTAGAGCCAAATTATCAACTTAGTAACATAGCATATGCCCCTTTCATTTTATTTGGTAATTGTTTTATTTTAACTGAATGCATATCTTGAATATTCTTAGGAATAAACGGTTGCCAAAGCAACAAAATCTAGTGTTTTTGTAAAAAATAGAGTTTCCATCGATTTTGGTTGCTAGGCAACCGAAATTACATGTATTGTTTTTACATTCTATTACACTTCTTCAAAACATTGCTAACACATTGTTTGATACAATTAGCGAAATAAAAGGTCCATTATTATACCGTTTTAGATTTGAAATGATTTTTAATTCATAGATGCTTATTCATAAATGTTGTCAGCGCGAACGCACATCGCTGAGAGACGGTCTTCCATTGCCTAGCAACAGCACATTGAAGATGACATGACATCAACATCTATATGCAAAAAAGTCGGAAGGCTCATTCTATATATGTATTGAGTTTCAGTCAAAAGTGCCAACCCAGTCCAAAGATATTAAACAACTCTCAGTTATTTTTGACTGACCCTCTTAGAACCCCAATTAAGAAAAGGGAAGTTATAGATAAGGCAGTAGATGAAATGTTAGAGGCAGATGTAATCAGGAGGTCAAGGTCACCATGGTCATTTCCTGTTGTAATTGTTGATAAGAAAGATGGCAGTAAAAGATTTTGTGTTGATTTCAGAAAGTTAAATCAGGTAATTAAGAAAAATTCATACCCTTTACCATTGATAGATGACATTCTAGCTTTACTTAGGAAAGCAAAGTACTTTACTTCATTGGATTTAAAGAGTGGGTATTGGCAAGTTGCTAAGAATGAAACAGATAAAGAGAAAACAGATTTCGCATGTCACAGAGGGTTATTTGAGTTCAATGTTATGCCCTTTGGCCTTTCAAATGCTCCTGCTGTTTTCAAGAGCTCATGTCTGTTGTTTTACTGGGCTGAGATAAATTTGCAATAGCATATTTGGATGATATTATGGTTTTCAGTTAAACTTTGGAAAATCACTTGCAACCTTTGAATTTGATCTTTGGTAAGTTAAGGAAACATAAATAGAAGTTGAAACTTAAGAAATGTAGTTTTCTTAAATCAGAAACAAATTATCTTGGCTTTGTGACAAGTGAAGATGGTATTAAACCAGATGAAAAGCAAATTGACGCAATAAGGTCATTGCCAGTTCCAACTTGTGTTAGAGAGGTCAGGTCATTTATTGCTATGTGTTCTTACTATAAGAGATTCATTCCAAACTTCATCAAATACCTGAACCAATCATTGCTTTAACAAGAAAGTATGCTCACTTTAAATGGCTGGATACACATCAAAGGGCTTTTGATTATTTGAAAGAAAGTCATACTGCTGTTCCACTTCTGTGTTATCCAGACCCAAACAAACCTTATGTGTTGTATACAGATGCAAGTGACACATGTTTAGGCGCATGCCTTACACAAGACTGTGATGGTGATGAGAAACCAATATATTACCTAAGCCGTAAACTTACTAGGTCACAATTTAAATGGTCAGTTGTAAAGAAGGAAGCGTATGCTATCCACTTTGTCCTCCAGAAACTTGATTATTACATCCACAATGCTCAGTTCATAATCAGAGCAGACCATAAACCTTTGATGTATTTATTGGAAAGTCCAATGCAAAATAAGAAAATTCAGATGTGGGCACTAAGTATGTCAGGGTATAATTGTTCAATTGAATACATTGTTGGTACTACAAACACATGTGCTGACCTACTTTCAAGACGTCCCGATAATGTCAAGAAAACTTTAGATGTCCATTTGCATGAAGGAGTTGAAACTCAGGATGATAAGACAGTTCTTGATGAGAATGACAATTTGTATGAGGTCAGTGTCATTGATTCGAATCAGTTTGACCCTAAATCATTTGCAAGTTGTACTTTGCCAAAGGATGATAAATTTAGTGTAGGCCCCTGTGTCGAAAATTGGGCTCCCGTGTGAACTTTTTGGTAAAAGTGATTCTTATCGATTTTCAACTAGATAAATATATGCAGTGTAAGGAAAAAGATTTTTACAATTTTTTCTTGCAGTATTAACGTCACAGTGACGTCACAAAATGGGGTACCGTCGTTTCACTTACATCAAAGAACGTATATGTGGTGGGGCTATTTACACACCTAAAATAATCTTATTTTTTATGTTTGTTGCATTGAAATGGTTGAAAACGTCTATAGAAACACTAAAATGAAAATTTGATTCAATATGGACTTCAATTTTACGTGAAATTGACGTCGATTTAACGACAATATGCTGAAAAATAACATTGTGCGCAAAAAAAATAATTCTGGAAATTTGTGTGTGCCATCATGATTAAAATCAGATCTAAGCATAACTGTATGTTCCTGTCTAAGCTTTTTGAAACAAGTTAGATCTCTGATGGTTGGGACGTTTAGCTGCTACAACATGTTAACTACGTTCCCTACAGTTTTTAAACAAATTAAATGTAATCAATGTTGTTAAGGTAATACTTGAATTATTTAAATTGGACAAACATTCACGGAATATAGAAGAACTTTCATTTCCTTACATATATTTATGTTTATAAAATTTATATGGGCCCATTGTAATGTCCTTTATGTTACATTTTAAGCTACTCCCTTTAAAATCACAGAAATTATGTTAAATGATTTTCTTTGACAAGCTTCCTGGTTAACTTTTAGGTTTTAAATGCATCTTCCACAATACAAGTAATGGACCATTATATAGCTGCAAACAGTTTGTTTGTATCACAATTACTTTATGAGTTATAAACTGTTAGAAATGACGACCCTGAACAAAAAGTTCACTCTTTAATTCAGCATTAAATTCAAATTGAAAACCTTCAAACACCATATATGAGCATTCCGTTGATAAGCAAGAGTGAAAAAGCCAGGTTTAACTTCGTTTCTGGTGCAAAATATTAGTTTGCTTGTACAGCATCATGTAACGTATATTACAAGTTTCAAGACTGCATATACATTGCTTTAAATCGTATATTATACTTCAAAGGATATTTTATTTCATCTCAAAATTGGCTGTGCTTGTTAAATAGATACCAAGATACCAGTCTGTCTGAAAAAAGGGGTTTATCAGGGTTTATTAAGTTCCTGCTAATTATCCACGCACATTTACATTTGCAAAATAGTATATATTTGAACTTTTTACATCTACAAAGAATTGATTTGCCCATAATTATAGATTTTAAAATTCATAAACAAAGGAAATAATAGCACTCAAGTAGCAGCACTTAGAAGATTACATTTAAATTTTCTGTCAAATTTGCTAAATAACATAACATAACTGTACGAAATAAATTATATTGCCATATGTTTATCCAAAATGTTAACAAAGCAGATATATAATTGAGCCAGAAAGGCTAATATATTATGTTAAGCTTAGAGTTTTGTAATATTTTTCTGAAGATTTCTAAGTTCAATTGAGCTACTTCTCTTCAGGTACTTAAAGTGTCTGTAATTAGTTATCGTTTAAAGTAACTGTCTCGAAATCTATTTGTTTCCTGACTTTTAGCTGCGTATGGATAAGGTGATGTATTACAGAAGCTTTGAAATTAATTTTAGTTTATATACAGCATAGCTTTCATTGTGCAATTAAGAAAACTGTCCATCACATTAAGTAACTACCTTGGATCACTTGCTCAACTGATAATATCTAAAAAAACTGCTTTATTGATGAGAAACATTTCCCTGGAAATAGAGAAAGTTAGTTTTAGTGGCGAGTTTTACTTAAAGGCCACATTAGATATGGTCAAATATATAGGTCAGCTGTAACTACAATACCAACTTAAATAAAGACGTTTCAGCTAAAATTGTATCCGGCCAAATTTTAACAGATGGCATTCAATTTATTGTAAAGAAGCTTCTCTAATGGTTTTTAGAATGCTGAATAGAAATGTTAAATATTAAAAAAAATGCAGTCAAGAGATTAGATCTGATTTCGTTTGAGCAATAAATGTTTATATATCTCTTGTTAATTTTCACCAAACAGAACGTTGGCAAAATATTACAGGAACCTCTCAAACATGATAAATGTAATCATTAATAACAATGTTTAACATGTATATGTGTACTTAAGATTAGAATGTGCAGTTAACTTGCCAGGATATAGATTTCAAGGGAGCATGCACAATGCTAACTGTTCAGCATTAAGATGCCACTCTTCTGAGTATCAACATTGTCACCAATGATAGTCGCACATGCGAAGTTTAAAAAATGTACATGAACTTACACATATATACTTTTATTCAAGTATCTCTTAAAGAAATCATTTCATTTAAATGTACAGGATATCATTATAAATCTGAGAGGTTGATTTAGCAGTGTATTATTGTTAATTGTGTAATATGTGTGTATGGTATAGTTTACGAAATGTTGTATGCTATATTTCAGATATGTTCTTTGACAGTAGCGCAAGCATAAACCACGGTGCTTTTAGATAAAAAACATTTTTACTCTTTCACTGTAATTCATAAATAAATATTTGGACTAGCAAATGCATTGTTTAATCGCTTATGATGATGCAGAGGGGCTAGCGGTCTAAAATTTGGCCTTCAACCTACATTCTACTTTGTGTATAGGAATAGCGAAGGCTCTGGCAAATCTACCTTCACATATGCACAGGCTCATCTGAGCCTTCATTGCTTAACACTGCGACAAGTACCAAAATCAAGGGCTTATTCCTTTGATCTGTTCTTTCGTTACTAGTAAATCTATTTTGTTTGATTTGAACTATGCAAAAAATTATTAGGCTGCAATTTTATATCAACGATATTGTTCATATTTGACATGCTAAATATCAATTTGATATTATCTGCAACAAAATTTTACTGTAAGACCATTTGGTCTAATTGAGAGAAAAAAGCAAAACAAATAATCTAATAAAAGCAATAATTTATTGTGAGCAATTTAGCAATGGCTGCACTATACATGTAATACTATCAATGTCTAGGCACTATTCTAAGTGATGAACCTATCTCTTTCAAATGTATAACTAAAATGAACCATTAGAACAAATGTTGTCCTGTTTGAATGCTTCACAATAGTTTAGAACAAGACAGAACAGATGTAAAGACATGTCCTTAAAATTCTCGTGTTATGCATTTTACCATCTTAAATCTTTTATCACCAAACTGTACATCGTTCTGATATAAAGCAATTAAAACCATAGGGATAAGCTTGGCATGTGTCATACTTTTTGGCAAAATTCGTTAAGGTTTTAAATCATTTCAGTTTATTTTTTTCAAAATACAATTACAAATTATGAAAAGTTTTTATTCCTTAATGGTATCAGCATAGTAGTTGTAATTGATAGCTGGCTTTAACAATATGTGATAAATTTTACTAAGCTAGTCCATGGTTAATAGTATTGTGTTATTAGATATAAAATATAATACAATATATTTTATTCAGTATCAAAATAAAACAATGTTTATAACCTACACAATAAGTTAACATGTTAATGTAGTGAAACAACATCAATAATTTTCTCGAGGAGAATAAAACATTTCTTCTGATATGTTTGATGACTTTATATGCGTCTTTTATACATCATTTCACGTATAAAAGAGGCAAATATATTAGTGTCAGTGACATTAAAGATAAAATTTAATATTAAGCATTTAAGAAAATAAAATGTTGTTTACATATTTGATAAAACACACAGACTTAAACATTTCGTTGTATGTGAATAAGGTTCAAATTTCATTCTTTTATTCATCCATGCGTTGTTGGTAGTTTCCTTTTATGACAACTAATGACAGTTAAATGGCAATAAATAGCCCACTAGCAGTGTAAACTTAAATAGTGTTCCTTTGTAATTTAAAATGTATTTAAAAGAAAGTAACGTATATCACAGTAATAACAGATCCTTCTACTTTGACTACATCATATTGCTAGTCATTTGCGTACAATTAAAAGGTTATATTGGCATGTAAGAATAAGGAGTAATTAGATAAGATTTCCAATTATTTTACAGTAACGTAGAAACTTTTGCTATTGTGAGAATCGCCCCAACCGCTAAAGAGTTTACATACATTATTTTGGGGGTTGTAGAATGTGGTTTTAAAATATTATAGTGTACAAAACTCTTTCCTAGGAGGTCTTTCTGTAGTCCAATGTCTACAGACAGTAATGCGTTAAATAGTTATACATTTAAAGTAACATATATAGCTGTAACATCATATTGGTGTATTGTTTAAATGCAAACGGCTGTTCTTTTCTTTTAAAAATGTTTAAGGCAAAAAGCATGTGGATAAATAATAGTTAGGTATAACTTGGTGTTTGCAAAATAGGATTTAAAACTATAATAGGGTAACGTAGTTAACATGCCTGTCTAAATACAGGTCAGATAGCTAACGTATGTCATTTCGCATTTTATATAATGTAGCTTCAGAAAATTATAGTAAACAATATTTTCCCTGCTGTGTGGAGAGGAGGATCTAGCTATTTGAGCTTTCACTATCACAGAATTTTCATTTTCGTACTGACGTCACTTTTCCATGTACAGACATAATTTTGAAGTTAATATTACCTCTTTAAAATCCAGAGTCAGGGTCTATGCTCCGAAATCAATATATCGCCAGTAAAATTACTTCAACTGATCAAACAGCTCATGTTTATGCCTGCTGGAATTCAAAACACTCCACTTTTAAGCCTTAAATAAGCTAAAAATGGGTACGTCACATTGTGACGTCACATTGACGTCAAAACGCAAAAGAAAAATTGTAAACATCTTTTTTCTTAATCAGGTTATATTTCGCTACAAGAAAATATATGTTTGACACTTTTACCAAAAAATGCACACAGAATTATACAGCGGCCTACACTAATTAGAAAAGTGTGATTGCTCAGACTTTGAAAAGAATCGTTTTGACATGAAGGTTGAATAAACTAGGGTTGATGATATTTCAGAAATTAGGTCATCAATTTTGAATGGTCAAGGGAGTAAGGATCTGCAGAAACATTACCTTATTGTCGACGATTTAGTATACTATCTTTCAAAAGTGAATGATGATCCGTGTTTAAGACTATTTATTCCTAAACTCCTCAGAGTATTTGTTGTCAAGCAATATCATGATCAGAATGGACATATGGGTGTTCAGAAAACCTTTGACTCTATAAGGCAAAAGTATTATTGGCCCATTCTGTTTAAGGAAATAAACACATATGTGTCAGAATGTATTGTTTGTCAAACTAGGTCATTGCAGAAAATCAAACAGCCTCTGCAAGAGACTGACATTCCACCATATCCAATGGCAAAATTGAGCCTTGATCTTTCGGGACCTTATCCTACAACTTTGTCAGGTAACAGGTATATCATTGCTTTTTTTGATTGGTATAGTGGTTGGCCAGAAGCTTTTGCTGTTTCTGATAAGATGGGTGAAACAGTGGCAGATTTAATAATTGATCAGATATTTCCAAGATGTGGTTCTTCTTTACTAACTGTAAGGGACAACGGTACAGAAAATGTTAACAAGGCTGCCAATGAAACTTTGGCTTGGCTAAACATTGATCATGTTTTGACAAGTGTGTACCACCCCCAGAGCAATAGTATGGTAGAAAGATTTCATAGAACATTGCATGACATTTTATCAAAGAAGGTAGCTTCTGATCCTCAAACTTTGGATTTGCATCTTAACAAATGTTTAGTTGCAATAAGGTTTAATGTGAGTGAGTCATCAAAATCCTCACCCTTTTACTTGCTATATAACAGGGATGTAGTCTTACCAGTTGACAATATTTTGAAACCAAAAAGAAAGTATTTGGGTGAAAATTATCATGAGATAGCCTTGCAAGAACAGCACAAATCATTTGTAGCAGTAAGAAACAACCTGAAGAAAGCTAAAGTAAAGCAATCAAGATATGCAGACAAGGAAAGAAAAGTAGTTGGTAATAACATAGGTGATGCAGTATTCTATAGAAACAATCAAAGGAAAAATAAATTGGACTCTAAATGGAAACCATACTATAGAGTAGTTGAAAAGAGGGGCCCTGTTTCATATGTTATTAAAAATCAGTTAGATGGTTCTACGGTCAAAGTTCATGCAGAATCACTAAGGTTAGCAAATGTAACAGATTGGCAGATTTCCAATAAAGAAGATAATAAATGGTTAGGAAATGCAGCATATGCTATACCACCACAAGCACCTGATCAGAAATAGAGTATGATGCAGACTCAGAAGAAAACATACCTTTGGCAAAGTTAATTACGAAACGTAGGCAAGACAGAGAATATTCTGCAGAAGAAGATGACATTCCATTGATGGAATTAAGAAAGAGATTAATGAATAGGGAGTTAAGACAGCAAGAAAATGAAGATATCAAAGTAAAAGAATTGGTGAGTAAGGAAGAGTCATACTCTGATGATTTCCAATCTTTGCCTTTGGCAGAGTCCAGTGATACTTCCAGTGAAATTGATGTAAACGAAGTTTGTTCACAACCAATGCTTTGTAAAACAAAGTGTGTTCAAGCAGTAAGAAGGGGTAAAAGTAAATCTTAGAATCAGGGTGATATGAAGCAGTTATTTCAGTTAATATCTTATATGATGTAAAATGACCTCGCAGGTTATTTAACTTAAGGTTAATTATAAACTAATTACCTTGCTGACAAATTCATTTGAGGTGAATTGTTAATAAGATACCTTAGGTGTTTGCCAGTTATTGCAAACTTGAGATTATGACATTTTTGTCATAATGTTTTTTTGTGTTGTTCCAAATGAACGTTTTCTACATGTTCATCATAGGGTCATTGGTCATTAGCCATGCATTTTGTTTATACACAACAGATAATGTTGTGTTCCAAAAGACAAATGAGATCTTTATTAATGATGCTCGCTGGTCCCTAACATTTGCCCATGACTTAAAACAATTTAAGAATTTGGTTGCACAAATTAAGTCTGATTTGACAGGAACAGATGAGATAATTGGTTCTTTAACTCACTATTATTCGAGATCGAATTGGACAGGCTATGGAGAAACATTTCAAAGTTTACATATAGAGGTTAATTTGTTGACAGATTTGTATGATTCTGTTCTCAAAAACTTTGATGAATATCAATCACTCTCAAACAGTAAGTCAAGAGGTCAAAGATCGATCCTGGCAATAGTAGGTCAATTAATGAGTACACTCTTTGGAACTGTCTCTGAAGATGAACTTTATAACATCCAAAAAATATAAAGGCCTTGGCGAGTAATCAAAAACATATAATACATGATTTCAGTGTAAGTTTATCAGTACTAAACTTGACTAGATTACAAGTAGCAGAAAAGAGACAATCCATAATGGATTTGATAATTGGTATTCAAAAGTTAGATATTAAGATATTTAATTTACAGAAAGCCTTCTCTAAGAAATTTCTACGGTTAGAGCAATTCATTCATATGTACCTGCAATTTCAAATGATATTAGACGAGATAAAACAGACAATGCAAAATGCAATATTTTATCTTAAGAGTTTTAAATCAGAATTAAACATGCTATCTTTGCAGCATTTATCCACAGATACAATAGCTCCTAAAGATCTTAAATTGTTATTACTAGACATAGAAGGCAAACAAGCAAATAACTTTGAATTATCGAGAAACCCGCATATAGACATCTGGTATTTTTATAAGACGCTTACCTGTATTACTTATCTGGAAGATGATCAAATAAGAGTTATTCTTAAACTTCCTTAAATGAATACTAAAGACAAGTATGAAGTCTATAAAATACAAAACTTACCATTACCTATAAACCACACTCCCATGAGACAGACATACCCCTTAACAAAGTATAAATTGGAATCTGAAATGCTGTTGGTATCTAAAGATAAAACAAAATTCTCATTCTTAACTGAAACTATGTACCTTGTGTGTAACAGTAAACACTTACAATTATGTAATCCAGAGACAGCATTCTATCAGACGAATATAAACAAATATTGTATAGTTGCTTTGTTTATGCAGAATGTACATGACATAAATACATTTTGTAAACAAATGGTTGTTCTAGATGAAAGGTTGCCTATTACAAAGTATTTATCTAATGGCGGTTGGATTATTATTACTAATACACCTTTGATATTTACTTTAAATTGTAAATCAGATGGTCACAATTTAGCTGACATTAAAGTTTGGCCTAGCTTTGGCATTATTAAACTAAATAATACATGCAAAGCTTCAAACAAGTACTTACAGTTGCCTGAGTATTTTGGTAAGGAAAGTTTTTATGAAAGATCTGACTCAAAGTATGCAAAAGGTAAAATGTTATATTTTCCACTGAAATGTTGCATTTTCCAGTATACAAAAAGTAGTTGTATTCACAATAATATTTTTTGTGTATGCATTATAATATCATCATAAATTTTGTGCCATAGCATAAAGGAAAGAAAGCTCTTTAAAATGATACCAAACATGATAGGATTTGTAAATCGGTTTTTGAGATAAAAGACAATGCTAAGAACTTTCCAAATGCCCCTCGTAAGTAGTATTGTGTAACAAAAACAGTCACATATTGCTTATCAATCCCTTTATTTGTTCATTTTTCTTTCTCTCCAATGAAAACTTCTGTCGCAGATTTCTCAGCTCCTATTGGAGCCAATTATGTTTTTTAAATTTTGTGTACACCTTCAGGCAGGCAAAGTGTAGTGTGTAAATGTAAAATAAGATGTTTATCCTTATTTTGTAATCTTTTTCAATTTTTCATTTTTTCCTTCTGTCACTCTTATATAATACATATGAACATTTTTGTCAAAGATTTCTCAGCAACTACTTAACTTAGGAATCTGAAATTTAATACAAATTTTGATAGTGATGAGTTGTATTGTGTAACAAAATGACAGCCACATATTGCTTATCAGTCTCTTTATTTGTTCATTTTTTCTCTCCAATATAAATTTCTGTCACGGATTTCTCAGCTCCTATTGGAGCCAACGCTTTCATATATTGTATACACCTTCATGTAGGCAAAGTGTAGTGTGTAAATAAAATTAAGATGCCAATCCTCATTTTGTCTTCTTTTTTTTCAATTTTTCATTTTTTCCTACTGTCACTCTTATATAATACATATGGACTTTTTTCTGTCAAAAATTTCTCAGCAACAACTTGAGTTAGGATTCTGAAACTTTGTACAAAGCTTGATAGTGATAAATTGTGTTGTGTAATATAAACACCGCCACATACTGTTTATCAGTCACTTTATTAGTTCTTTTTTTTCTCGCCAATGAAATTTTTTGTAACAGAATTTTCGGCTCCTATTGGAGCAAGAGTTTTCAAATTTTGTGTACACCTTCAGGTAGACAAAGTGTATGATTAAAATGAAAGTAAGATGCTTATTCTCATTTTGTTTTCTTTTTCCAAGTTTTCAATGTTTCCTTCTGTCACTCCTATAAAATGTACCATTGATTATATCAAAACATGCAATAATGACATTATTGGGATGAAATCTGCCTATTTATGCTTTTACCGATTTCCCTTATTTTTTTAGCATTTTTATTAATACTCTAGAATACGCAAATTATGCAAATATGATAACTTGCATTTGTGACTTTGGAATAAAAGACCTATGTCTTAGCTTTCATTTAGTCTAATTTTAGTAATCTATGACTAAAAGCAGCAGAGATGTTATTAAAATTGTACATATACCCCAATCTATGAATCACATTTTTAATGTACATGAATATTTATGAATATGCAAATTAGATAATTTAGATAATTTGCATTTGCAACACGACAATAATAAGCATATGTCTAAGCTTAAATTTGGTATTAAGTTTAGTAGTCTAGGATAAGTAACAGCTGAGATATGAGTACTTTTGTAGGCATACCCCCATTCTCAAATCCGCTATGGGTTGCCATGGAAACCATGCATTTTCACATAGCCCATATCAAATTTTTAAGGACACCATCGTTTCGCATCCAGGGTGTCCCAATGGCCAATTTGGCACTTTAAATAATTTTCCTGGGGTGCAAGGTAGCCTAAATTGGATGCCTGGGTAACATGTGTGTAAGATATTACTGCTTTTAAAGGGCCCTGGGCACTCATTTAAGAACTGGATGCAATTTGGGCCGGCACAAAATAAAATGTATCTTATCACTCAGTGGACAGGGTACATGTGTAACCATAAATGGCCCTAGTATAAACACGCAGGTATAAACACGCAGTCTTGTCAGACTCTTCAATAAAAAAATTGCCGTTTTTCAATTTCTTTAATATTTTAACCGATACATAAAAGTTCTACAAGTATAAGCAGCAAAAAAGATGCACGTCGAAAAACTCACCTCTACTCGCTTTCTATAAACCTAGTTTCACCTACTTTTTTTCACACCGTTTCAGTGATTGATTTTGAACATTAATGCATTATCTTTTGGTTTCGGGCATTAACATTGTCAATATATGACTTATCCTTGCTTTATCTCCTTGTTATATCTTGATTTATATGTTTTAGGAGATGATGCATTTATAAGTTAGGGGTCTTTCATGCAAACCAAATATCTATGTGTCTTGATCCATATCTGAATTAAAGGTAAGGTTGGCGCCGTTAAACCGGTTTAAGCCCTCCAGTAAAATATTTTACTGACCGTTCCAAGGCGGTACTTCTTTTGTGGATCGTTTATGTTTTTGTTCTGTCTTATGTTTGCTATGTCTTTGTGCGCGTTTGTTTATATGTGCTTTGTGGTCACCTGCTGGGAAAGGGCTGACCTCTTGGCTCTCGTTTGTGGTGTCTGCTGTGGGTTTGTCACTTTCCCATTGGTATCCTGGGTCAGGTGTGGTACTTGATTGTATCGATTCCTGACCTTTGCACCTTACTTACTTCAATTAACAAGAAAGCAGAATCCTTTCTGGTTACCTGTATTTTCAAGTATTGGTTATTTTGAAAATGGGAACTAGCAGATAAAGCAAAATAAATACCTATGTGATGTCACCCATATGGTTTAAAAGGCAACACAGAAGAGAAGACAAATAAAATGTAGCTCACCTGGGTCTTATCTTGAGTCACAAGATCTCTTTAACAATGTTTGACCAGGTCATGGTCAATCTAGGCTTATTACTTTAACATATTTTACAAGTTAAAATAATAAAATGAGATATACAGACCCAACAACCTAATGCTACAAACCAAGTCCCAAGGCCATTGACCTTTAGGTTCCAGAAAATATTTTAAGTGTTTTACCATATATGGGCATGGTGGTCACTGCGGTGTAGGTCTAGGTCAACCCAGAATCATTATTTGTGAGAACTTGGTAGTGCCCACATTCCAAATGCTGCATAGCATGTCCAAAACTCAATGGCCTGTTGATTTCAGAGACGATTATAAGGGGCTTCTACCTTGTATGGGCGTAGTGGCCATCTTGGTCATGTGACCATAATCATATGGGGCCGATTGCATGACGACAGTATATTTTAGTCTCAACTAAGGCCTAACACGGTGCTTGCTAGCCTCCAGTTTAAATCTGGTTTGCATAACGCAAGGTGACCTTGAGTTTAACTATCCCCAGTCTAACTATCCGAGGGTAAATTATCCATGAGGTTACATTAGTTCAAGAGTGTTAGTGTTAGAGAAGGTCAAAGTAGAAAGTTATTTTCTCTAATGCACCGATTGTTGTAATGACGATTCCAGCCTAACACGTTTTTGCATCCTGTGAACTGATAAAGATGCCAGCTAGTAGTGAAGTGAGGTTTGGTGTGCCAAGAAGGTCCAGTTGTGACTACTGTCAGCTTCATAGAGGATCTTACATGAGTGCTCATGTTTTATTGAATTTATTAAACGAGTCGGGGAAAAGAGATAAAATGCGAGGCTTGCTGAGCATTTTATCTCTTTTTCGCAACGAGTTTTATAAATTCAATAATACAAGAGCACGAATGTTAGATTCTATTTATCATATGACATTAAGTCATTTATGCCGTAAAAACGTTAATATTTTGTCATTATGTTACGAAACGTTGTTACGGACGTCATTACGTTTCCCGTAAATCTATAAACCACTTGTGAATTATCGATTTTATTGCATGGCGTGATTACACTCCCGGACACGACGTCATATGATAAAAGGTGTTTATAATATCCGTACATAAGAAGTATGTTTGGGTGGGGTGGGGCTCGATATGTACTTATAATGAAAACACATTGATAACCACCCACAAACATGTCAGAATTCTTAACCATATTTAAAACAACTTATTTGAAAAGACCAAAGCTTCACCTTTCAAATGGTGCATTAAATCTTATTTCCTTATTTTGACTGAGTTAGCTGCAGGCTTTTATAACAAACACTTGTATACATTACATATTTTACTCCGGATTGCAAACACACATTTTCTTACAAAGTTAGGAAAGTATGCTGTACTTTCTAAAACAGAGCTAACAAGCAAAAAAGACATAATGCATAGTTTTGGGATTCCATTCCCTTTGACGTACGAAAATGCTGGGGTCATCTTTTGTCCAGTACCGATTTCTCGTGTGATGGTTTTTATTACGATACTCCCTCTTACGTTGACGCGGCTCCAAACTAAAATATGCACGATTCTTTAAAATCGGCGGCTTTGGGTCAGGAAAGTTAAACTGAAACCGATATCTAGGAGTATCTCATCTAAGTGGTTTAAAATTGGCCAGATTATGTACATTCCAATAATTTTTACAGTTTGAAAAAATGCAACATCGGTGAAAAAAATGTGTATTGTCTAATTCATGACAGCGCTAGCCAGAAATGGTATTATTTTATTAAAATAAGTAATTTTATAATTCAAACGACGTAATTAGATGTTCTTTTTGAGTGAAAACAAATACTGAAATTTCGAAAAGGGCTGTATTACTTGCGAACTACCACCATAGCAACCATTAAATTTGTACATGCGATTTTCGTATTCATTTTCGCAATGGAAACGTTCAAAACAACTATGCGAGCTGCACGCCAGAGAATGTGGCATCAGTGAGGAATTCAAACAAAATGGCGCCCTCATTAGTTCGTAGATTAAAAACAATATCTTTGTTTTTTTAAGTTATTATTTACCACACGAAGAACAAGGCTGAAAACAGCTTTTTCATGTAGTTTTCTGCTTTTGAAAGTAATTAAGGGTGCAAAGATCAGGAATCGATACTACCAAGTACCACATCTGACCCAGGATACCAATGGGAAAGTGACAAACTCACAGTTAGACACCACAAACGAGAGCCAAGAGGTTAGCCCTTTCCCAGCAGGTGACCACAAAGCACATATAAACACAAAGACATAACAAACACATGACAGAACAAAAACATAAAGATCCACAAAAGAAGTACCGCCTTGGAACTGTCAGTAAAATATTTTACTGGAAGGCTTAAACCGGTTTAACGGTGCCAACCTCACCCTTAATTCAGTTGTGGATCAAGACACATAGATGTTTGGTTTGCATGAAAGACCCCTAACGTATCAATGCATCATCTCCTAGAACCTATAAATCAAGATATAACAAGGAGATAAAGCAAAGATAAGGACTCAACAGTAAATAAAACTGAATACCGGAGCAAAAGAAATCCAACAGGTAAACCCGGGTGGGCCTGACAAACAGCCAAAGCATCAGGCCCCTACCATCTCATCAATAGATAAGTCTTTAAGTCGGAACCATCATAGAGTCTATATCGGGCCGCGTAGCACAGTCGGTAACGTGTCTGGCTACAGATGCGTGTCTGACTGCAGATCCAGGGGTCGCGAGTTCGATCCCGGCCCGGTCCCATACTTTCGTGGAGATTGATCATGAAATAATTTCTACGATCATTCTCCTCCCTTCCGCTGATTCATTCAAGAAGGGTTGTTGTCAGTTACAAGCAAAAGTATGTGCACAAATTACTGGTTAACCGCTTGTTCAAGCCTGCCCAGGAAAAAGTGTGGTTAGGTGAACTGACCGTCCCGCAATGACCATAGCTGTTGACTTGGGACGTAAAGCACCAAAACCAACCAACCAACCATCATAGAGTCTGAAGTCCGACCCACTGATGTGCAATTAAAGGGGAAAGCAAAGTTACCAACGATGATTGGGTTGACTACCAAGCATGCAGTCTGTTGCAATACATTAATGTTATAATCAATCTTTTTATAATGGGAAATTATTATAATGAACTGCGCTGAAAAATTATTATTATTTTTTTTTTATGAAAAAAAACAATCTTTTTCAATTTATACACCAAGTCACTATAGAAACCAGATTCAGAAAGTACTTGGCGCAAGAGAGATTTTAGTCCAATTTTGAATTTAGAAATCAAATCATAGTATCGTCTATAAAACTTTGAAAAATGTTTTGCGAAGTTTATGATACTGATAGCCTTGTTTAAGCAGTTTCTGAGTTAACAATTTATTGCGAGTGTTGAAGTCAGCAACATAGCTAGATGCTCTAACAAAACGAATGAGTTGAGAGATATAGACTTCATATGATGCAGAACGAGGAACATCACCATCTAAAAATGGGAAATTGACATTTTCAAAGTCGTCACGTTTATCATAAATTTTGGTAGAAACAATATCATTAGAAATTGATAAATGCAAGTCTAAAAATGCGGCTTCGGTATCAGAGGTATTGACTGTATTAAGTTTGAGCTCTGAAAACACTGTTTCATTTTATATCGCACTGTATTTCAGAACCATATCTTGAAAGCAGATTGTGTCAACTAGGAAAGGGGCTGGACAATTACATTTTTACGTTTGCATAGCCAAGACGCAGATCTTTTATGAAAATAAATGCGATGCGTGCAAATTTAAAACTTTTGGATTTCCATTACATATTGAACGCCCCTCGTATAGTTTTCGCCGCTCCGTTTGTCTCCATTAACGTTTGATTGTTTGTTCATTTTTCCTGGCCATAGGGGCAACGTTTTTTGGTTTAAAACTCACATAAAGGCACTTTGATGAAAAGTATTAATATAAGTAATGTGATAGTAGATAAAGGTCTAGTTTAAAACAGTACCACCCTTACCCGCGGCCATGATCTTGAAGTCAATGTCACAGACGAAGTTCGATTTGATTGAATATTTTGCATATTATGCATTGGTATTAAAAGTCGTTATGTTTCGACCTGCCCCATTTATAGTAGAGTTATGACCTTTGACTCATGTCAGAATTTTGTCTTCCCTCATTATCTTAAGAATGAATTGATTATATTTAATAAAATTGTCCATATGCATCGGCATTGGCAATATCTATGCATTGAATATTGTGCATTAATTTTCTATACCAAATATATATAAGAACAACATCCCAAATAATAATGTATAAAGTTTGACAACACGTTTGCTTATGCATTCTTGTTAAGATTAAGATTTGGCTGAGATTCTTACACATTAATTTGTGATATCAAAAAGTTCTGGTCCTCAACTCACGGTAGAACTTTAATTCTTGCATGGGAAATCGTTACGCGAAGCTGTTTGAAGCCGCAAAATCCATGTTCAAATCATGAGATTCACGTGCTGTTTGAACATGGCTTTTACTTGAAAAAGCCTAAACCGGGCCCTAAAATATGCATGACGTTACACGGGAAAGCGTTGCGGCCGTGACTGGTCATTTCACCGATGCTTTCGTTCGCGAAAACGTTGCACGCGAATATATGACGTTGTGGCGACGTAATGACGTTCGAAAGTTTGACGCTGACGTCATTTTGTTTTGAGAAATCAAGTGTAAGAAAGGGATATTTAATGTTTAAGCGACGTTTTCAGCGCGGCGTATGCTGAATTCAGGTAAAATATGAAAAAATAACGATCACACATGTTTGTTTCATTGCATTAACACTTGCCGGGTCCCTCGGACGATGTTTGAACACTCGGCCTAACGGCCGCGTGTTCAAACCGCTTCCTCGGGACCCGGCAAGTGTTAATGCATGAAAAAACATGTATGATCTCTATATTGTGTCATGGTATATTTTTTTCCTGTAAATTATCAGTTCTCATGCGTCAGTCATTTAACGGAGACATTTTATCTAATACAATGACCCTAGTGTGGAGGTGTCTCTGTTACATTTCTAGTTTCATAAATATTTTACCCCCCCCCCCCCCCCGACGAAGTTGGGGGTTTGAGCGTCATCCCAGCGTCCGTTCGTCCGGAGCCATATCTCAGTATCTGTGCATTCTTGATATAGATGATAAGTACCATGGACAGTCGATATCATATGAGTGTCGTTAAAATCGACTTGCTAACACTTGAGTTAATGCCCTTGGTTTAAAAAAAGGAATTATAATGCGATAGCTACTTTATTGGCGTTTTTGAAAAATAATTATTATAAATTATAACGAATTTCACATTTTCTAAATGCAATTATATCTGACAACTTCTTACTATGGACAATGGTTGCCAATGCTTGAAAATAAGCATGACAGTTTCAAAGTTTAGCCCATCCCCTGACTCCTTAGTCGGGTTCAAGTGTCAATCATTTAAATTTCTCAATAACTAGGTCAATTGTCCATATTTTACCGAATCTATCAAGCCTTTAAGCAGGCAGAGGAACAGTTTGTTTGTTTGATTTGATTATTTACGTCCATCAACAATATTTCAGTTATATAGGAACTGTTCTTTCTGGGTTGAACCAGTACTAAGCTATAGGATTAATGTGTCTTGCTCAAGGACACAACATAGTGCCGCCGGTGAGGCTCGACCCCGCGGCCCTCGGTCTCGAGTCAAGCTCTCTTCCACTGCGCTTCCGCAGAGGAACAATAGATATGAAACATATTAAATGGTATTTTAGTTTGAAGCTCTTGGTTTGGTCCCCCGGGTAAACATAGGGGGTAGAGCTGGGACCAATTCTCAACTTTTTTAGGAATATGGTCATGTTGCATATTAAATTCAAGAGAACGACGTATACAGTAACATGGAAGCAAATACGTGCTGCCATATTCAAGAGTTTCATAAAAATGTACCTTATGCTTTCGCTTAAACTACCCCCCCCCCCTGGCAGGTTTAAATTTCTCCAGGTTTTTGGATAATTTAAACTCAAGGTTAGCCAAAACTTGTTTTATGCAATCAATCGTCAAGAATTTCTACCATGTAATCATGGATTTCCTAGATTATCATCCATTTTTTATAACACAGCGCCCCACATACGAGTGCGTATCAGAAAATTATTTTGCTTATTTCTCAACCGAAACATGTGTTGTGGGTACTCAAAAGAACCGTCTTGATGAGACGGTTCTTGTAGGCACCCAAAACACATGTTTAAACTGATGGGTACGAAAAAAATCAAGTTTGCCAATTTTATAGATTTAAAATATTTCTACAATATACTACTACCATGACTACCAAAATTGTATTTTAAGTAAGCACGACAGATGAATTAGAATTGGTCCACATTGCAGAGTAGTTGGAGTAAAATTACACTTCAGTAAACAAGAAATCATCTTTACTTTTTTTCGTTTACTTGGATGAAACGATTCGTTTATAAAATACTCAAGTCGGAGATCTCCGTTTTTGATGATATATGTCACTTTCATTACATAGTAATTACTTTTGACAAAAGTCACATCGCCTCTAGAATACATTGATTATTGCGTGGTTATCGCGTGAACCTCTTAAAATCTATAACTTGGGACATTAACAAAAGCTTTAGTTTGGCCTAGTGGCATAAATACCTGTCATGAGGTTTGAAAGCCCGACCAACTGAGCTACAGTCAGCAGCTCGAATATTTGAATACAGCACGTTTAGCTATCTTAAAGGGAACAGCAACCCTAATGATAAGTAGGTTTTATGTGAAAGCGCTCTATAAACCATGAATTTTGATACGAGTATCATCAAATTCGGTTGAAAAATGGGCAAGTTATGGACATTTAAAGAATTCAATATTGCCGACATTTAGCCGCCAGTTTGAATATTTAATTAGTTTTCAGAATTTGTTCAACTGCTTAATTTTTAGCTATCACAACTATCACATCATCTGTGTATCAGCAGATATGAATCTTTATACATAAAGAAAATGTTTCATTAAAGAGTAATGCAAATAATCCATTGGTTTGTCTTTTATTTTGATTACACATATTTAATTAGGCTGAGTGACGTCAATAAGCCTACAATATGGCCACTTCCATTACAGTCCATTTGCAAACATTCAAACTCCCACAACTTCAACATTTTTCAACCGATTGAGATGAACTGGTATCAAAATTCATGGTTTATTCAGAACTTTCTCATATAAAACATAGTAATCATCAGGGTTGCCGTCCCCTTTAATTTCAAGATAGCGAATAACAAAATCGCTGATAAGTCTGTGCGTGTGAGCAGGCTGCTTGGCGTTGCGGTCGTTCGCATGCAGCTGCAGTGACAGGGCCATTCCTAACAGCCTCTCTATTGGTTTAACTCTTTAGCAACATGGTTAGAGTAGTCGACTGTCACGCAGGAGTTCTGGGTTTCGAATCCTGGCGGACCCGAAAGATTTTCCCCTTGGAATTACTTCACAGCATAGTGAGTGTTCTCGCGATCAGACCTTACTAACAGTTTTTTACAATCTTAAAGTTGTACAACCCAAAATGAAATGTGAAAACATTTACAATTATCCACAGATTTCATACCTTGTACATTACAGAAGATTAGAACTATTAATAGACTTTTCGCTTACTGTAAAGGCGGCAACTTTAATATTCATATCTGGGTGTGTTTTAGCTATTTCATCTGCTATAGAAGGGGAATCAGGTTCTATTTATAATTTGGTGAAGAATAAATAAGTTGTTTGGGCCGCGCAAACGTGCGTGCATTTCATGAAAATCCTAATATACTCAGAAGAAAAAGTTTAGTCAGTATATATGTTTTCTCATAAAATCAACAATACTGCATATATCATTGTCAAATTTTATACATGAGTTGTATAATCGTAACTTAACATGTACCTGTTATTGCGTGACAAATAATGCCTTTATTAGACTGTATCAACCAAATTTCAAAATGCACGATGTGCACGTGCTGCGGTAAACCGGCAGGTTTTTTTTTCTCATATACTGTTTGATATTGAAAGAGAGTTGTTCCCATTGCAATAATCCGGAGAAAATTCAGTGTTAGCAAGCTTAATTCGCCGTCCAGGCTATCAAAAAATTACAGAAATACCGCGTTTTGACGTCTTGAAACAGGTACTCGTGTTGCTGACGTAACACGCAGTTTTGGATGCAATGAACAAACAATTTATCGTCTGCAAACACGTTTTCAACGACCTGGCAGTAAAAATGACAAGCCTCCGTTGGGGAGACCACGGATAACGACGCCATTTGAAGTTAGGGTCATAGTGACGTCAACATGACGTAATCGCTTCATGGCCGCTTGGAAACTTTTTAAATTTCTTAGTCATGCAATAGGTACGAGAATTTCCGTCTGTACTGCTAGAAATCGTCTGAGGGGCGCTAGACTGATTTTTGAGTTATGAAATTTGAATTTTAATATTGACCACTTTGTGTAATTTTGATGAAGAAAATGGGTATATTTTCAGAATGTTATGTTGAAATTGTTCACATTTGTAAGACATTACATGAATTTGATTTTGAGCAAGGTATCCGTCAATATTAAGGCTGTCTTACAAAATTATTGCACACAGTGTCTGTACTGACTAAACTTTTTCATCTGAGTATAGTATACCCACTGAACTCACATTTATTAACCCTTAAAGCGCATAATCACAAAATGTATGTTTTTGTCGTCTACTAAAATATTTGAATTCTCATAGAAACCACTGTGGACCCAGATCAGACTGCTCCTGTAGGAGCAGTCTAATCTGGGTCCACAATGTTTGCCTCTATGCTTATGTTTAATATACATTTTCAGATGCAGTTATTTTGCTGGCGTTTTAAGGACTAAATAATGTGTTTTGCGTCTGTATTGAGGTAATGGCGCAAGATGACAGAGTTACTTTTGAATAAAACCACGCCCTATTTTCAGATTTTACTCCGGGCTTTTACTACTAGTCCTAATTTCGCATTCATGAGGTGCCGCCTTTATAGTAAGCAAAAAACATATAATACCTGTATATGACACTTTTAATTATTGAAACAAGCTATATAAGGCATGCATTTACCTTAATAAGACTTTTAAGTAATCCATAGGCTTCCTCTCCTCGAGTCTTATAAAGAAGAAATAGAAAACAAAAAACTGCGACGAAGAGAAAAAATAATATATTTGCGTTTACTCTCATCTTGATCAAATGATCGGAAAACTTTGCATACAGAGCAACAATAATTATTATTTATATATCGGGTTTTAAATAAACAACGATCGATGATGGGCATCTGTACGGAAGCATTGTTGAATCGTACATTTCCCATTTCGTAAATTTTACACCCATAAGAACACACCGAATAGGCGGCAATCGAAAACGTTAATACTATCTATATTGTAACGGCATCACCCGGTCGAGCGTTCATCAAATTCTATTGTCAGGAATTGGTGGTGACGCGACAATATTTCAATATTGGGTCCGACCTGGGTCGTACTCAATGCTTTTGGGAAGTGAATAGACAGCCAAACTTTTTGTCAATTTTCTACAATTTATTAAGTATCCCTTAATATTAAGTATCCCTTAATAATAAGTATGTGGGCATTTACAATTATCCACAGATTTCATACCTTGTACATTACAGAAGATGAGAACTACCACAAGCATGGCGCCTTAGACTAGCCACTAGTCTGATATCATATTCTTTTAGTAAATGATAATTTCATTTTAAAATAATAATTTCTTTATTCTCACTCTTTCCTCGATGATAACAATATTTGAGATAAAGTGAGGATATCAAAGAGAGGAGAGATGAGAATAGCTATATGAAATTAAATTATAAAGTAAAATTTGACAAAAAGTATCAAGGTCTAGGAGCTAGACTAATGGAGCCTCGACGGTGTTTGCGAACAACAAAGGCACAGACCAGCATGCGCATCGGCGCAGTCTGATCAGCACCTTTGTTATTCGCTTATTGGAAACTTTTCAATTTTCTAGCTAGTGTCTATAGGAATCCTACTGAAACCCCTAAATGGGCATTTTATTCTCTGTGTATACCAGCAGAGATTGCTTTGACCAGTTAGTGCAGTTGCGCAGGCTCGTCTAAGCCTTCATTGCTCGACACTGCGATGTGAACAAAAATCCAAAATGCGCTGAAATACCAAGTCATCAGTTCATGACTGTTTAAACATGCAGAAGATATGATGCCTAGTGGGGGGGTACTCCGATATTTTCATGCATACGGAGGCTCTTGTCATTTTTTGGGTTCAAAATTTTGAATTTCAATATTTTTTTGGTTTTCAGAAAAATAAATATTTTTTGAGTATGAAAATTTTGTGGATATATTTTGGGGTCATCACAAAATTGAACTATATTTAGGGGTCATTTCTATGTATTTAGGGTCTTTTCTGAAGGTCAGTGTACAAAATAGGGGATATTGTTTGGGGTTGCTCAAATTTCAAATATTTTTGGGGTGCTTGAAATTTCTGATATTTTTGGGGGGTGAACGGTAGATGCTAGGCCCGAGCCTACGTATGAAGAAAAAAATGAGAGTACCCCCCCCCCCCCCCCCCCCTGAGATATGATGCAGCATCTGGGTAATTTAGTCTGCCAGACTACGGTGATATCTCCGGCTTGAAGCCGCAGTTTACGAGTTGGGTCAGGTTTCAAGATGTCTGTACTTCTTCCTATCTAGAGGCTGTGTTCTTTACAAACACAGAGACAAATTTACTGCTTTAAACAGGGGTCGTAGCTTGCCTAAAATTGAACGTACACAGGTGTAGGGATGTGTTTAATGCATATATGCAAAATTCGAGCATTCACAAATAGCGTAGACCCACATGAGACGCCGCATAGCGCGGCGTCTCATCAGGGTCTGCGCTATTTGCCAGGTTAAGCACATTCTTGGTAACAGTGGATATTATTGAATCTATATGATATCAGGAACTCTTTCACTTCGTCAGTGGATGCTGAACCCTTTTAAGGGGGTCTTAGAGCAGATTATGCCATCATTTATAACCCCTACCAAAATTGGAATTAGACACACTAAAATTGCTTTTTCACACACACACACTCATTAAGAAACCTACAGAACTGGGATATAACAATCCAATATTTATGGTTCAAAAGTGTACGCAAATGAGTTCAAAAGTGTACGAAATGCAAAATGCGTTTTTGCGTACATGTATATGATAGCTACGCCCATGCTTATATACATTAATGCAGACATAGACAGAATATCTGTCAGGTGGACTGTCTGATGGAAAGAAGAAATGATTTCCGGATATTTTCGCGAGAATTTTATTTTCGCGAATAGCGTTAAAATACATATTTGCGACGTTAAAAATTCGCGACTGTACGTGGAGATAATCCACGAGCTTTAGCGATTGTTGTTGTTGTTGTTGTTGTTGTGTTTGTGTTTAACGTCCCACCAACAGCTAAGGTCTAAATGAGACGGGGCCACGGCTTAAAGTCTCATCCGACAGATTGGTGAAGCCGGGAATCAAACCTGCGACCCCTGGTTTACAATGCAAGCGGTTTATCCACTCCACCACGGCGGCTCCTATGTTACTAGCACCAACACCAGCAATAAGAAGTTCGTTCGGTTTTCGATTTTCAATTTTCGAGATTCTGTTTCAGAAGAAAGTTCGATTTTTGTTTTTCGATTTTCGAGTTTTAATTCCAGAACGGGAGTGAAATCCAGAAAACGTCAATCTTTTGGTTCACCCTACATGATCTTGGTCAGAATGTTTTGTGCCTTTTTTATAGATTTATACTAGTATTCTACAAAAATGGTGGGTGTTTTAAAGTTAGGTCGGCGAACGTCCTCAAAATGGCCGTTGTTCAAGATGGTCACCAAAATTTTGATTTATAAAGAACTGAGTGATAAACATACCTATCTTTTTTTCGGAACATAAATTTATCTAATTTTAATAGGGACGGCAGCCCTAATGATTATTATGTTTTTATATACTGAACAAATGTGAAAACGCTACACTACAATTAACTATATTTTGCGAGAAAGTATTGAACAAAAAGTATTTACTAAAGCTTAATAATGTTTCCCAGACATCCAGCAAACGATTCGTCGAAACTCCACCAATCTGTCTCGTTTGATGTCTGAGTTATGCTCCTTTAAGTGTTTAAAGCTTTATTCATTTAATTTAGCTATTGCGCATGCACAAATTAAAATTGTTATGCTTATCAAAATTGGTCATAATTATGTTGCATGAAAACACAAGAAAACTGATTAATCACTTGAAACAAGCTTAGTAATCAATTTCGAATTTATCAAATTTGTAAAAACTTGAAAATTTTCTCCCTTTGCCAAAAACAAATAGGGAATATTAAATGTTTGGTAATCTTCGATTTATTACAATTTTCGATATTTTTTTTTTTTGCCAAATCAGACATACCTCTCAGCATATTGTTTCTACCATTTCCCGACTAGTAACGTCCTTATACTAAGATGCAACAACACATTGAATTTTCTATGGAGATTTCAGTGTTAATATTTCAAACTTGGTAATTTGATGGAAACCCCAGTAGTAATGGATGTCACTCTGGCCTCAAAATTTTTAAGCCTGAAAAGAACTTAGAATTTTTCAGGCTAAAATTTTGATGCCAGAGATGACTATCCTGGTAAGCTTGAGTGACTAGCTGTGAATAACTTCGTTTATTTTTGAGGTCTATTCTGGTTGGGCCTATAATTGTGATAGTTTCCTGGGCTACTGGATAATAATTTAGTTTATTTTTGGGATTATTCTGGCTGGGTCTATGATTGTAATAGTTTCCTCGGCTGTTGTGGAAATAACTTAGTTTATTTTTTAGGTCTATTCTGGTTGGGTCTATGATTATGATAGTTTCCTGGGCTGTTGAGAATAACTTAGTTTATTTTAGGGGTATTTTGGTTTAGGTCTATGATTTTGATAAGTTTCCTGGTCGCATCGCTGGAATGCTGTGAATAACTTAGTTTATTTTCGTAAAGATCTGATTGTGATAAATTCCTACCTGCTCTTCTCTCGCCGGTAGAGATATTGTGTTTATCTTTTTATAAAGACTAACTTTACTTGCATCAAAAACAACAGGGTTTCTAATTTGCATACAGTATTCATTTTACTTTTCCCCAGTCTTTTAAAAACATTCTCATCGTAGAAGTGAATATAAAAATAATTACTATTATGTGAAATGTTATATACTTCTGAAGGAGTCATAATTTCTACCAACGCTACAACCCATTGTTCTTTCTGGACTTGAATAGGATGATTTAGCTTTGTGGTAAATGAGAACTATTTATTTTTAGGGAAAATATCCATAGAACTATCACTCAGTATGCTCAGATAAAATTCGTCCATGATCGCATATGTGAAACAACCACCACACTTGATAGAAATATAATGACAATTATACTTTGCTTAACGTCATATATATGTAATGACTACTCTCAGATTAATCATATGAAGATGGAATATATATCATGCAAAACTTTGTATGTTATGCAAATCTGAAATCTACTATGTGAAGATGTATATTCCACGTTTTTATCCTAGACATATTCATCAACTTGTCAAATATATAAATGTGGAAAATTTACAGTGTAAAGAGGTAAAATAATTGATAATGCATGGGCTAAACATTTTTATTGACCATCAAAGGTAATGGATGGTGCTAGAACCAAAGATGTAGATTATCAGAAGTTAACTATTGAGATATTTTAGATGGAGTTGAGGCATAAAGTCCCAGTCAACAATATTTCATTAAAGTCAGGATCCTCCCGGAGACAATAAAATAGAAAGGAAGAATAGGATAGAAGACTAAAAGGGCTCAATACAGATTTGCCTCAAATGAAACAAATACTACCTTGCCAACAATTCAAATATGATAGGGCCATCTCTCTGAAAGCTGTCATAGTGAATATACCATGCCACTATCAACTTGAGAGATTTAAGAGAGGGTATAAGTCAAATTGTCAAATGTGTAGGTGTGGAAACTCCACATTGTGGAAATGTGGAGATGTGGTGGATCCACATTGTCAAGATGTGGAGATGTGGTGGATCCAAAAGTAACTTTACACTGTTATCATATATACCATTTCTGGGTATTGGTGAGTGGTATTTTTAATGTGTTTAATTCATATTAAACTTCAATCAATTATTCATATGACAATTGAATTTCATGTTTTTACTGTCATAAATGCAACAAAAATGCCCCAATGAAATAAGCAAGGGGGGGGGGGCAAAATAAACTTTTCCAAAGTGCATCACTTTTGGATGTGTTTCTGTAGCTTTGTGATTGGACAGTTTTCAATTTTAAAGAACCAGTCTAAAAGACAGGCTATTGAATTGTTGTTTAAAGTTCAAATTAGCCCGGATCGCACTTCGAGTAACACAAACTAGAGTTGTGTTTTTACGAACATACCCCCTTTTGTGAACTTTACAGTGCTTTCAATGGAATTTCCCATAAGAAATTGTCTGCCGTTTTTCTTTTAAACCGATGGGAATTTTTATCAGATTATCTTGTCACATACTCAAGGCAGAAGTCACAACAAATCGCTGATAAAAACAATCCAAATGTCATCTGAGATAAAGCTTTTAGCAGGGACTAAAGTTTACTGTTGTTTTAATTTAAAGGGAGATAATTTCAAAGTAAAGCAACTTTAAGATGCTACCAAAAACAAACTATACGTCAGAGACAAAATGTCTTGCAGTATTTTTAATGGGCAATCGATGTCCCTTAGAATAGCGTGTTCAAATCCTGGGTTTACTTTGGATTTTGTTAGGAAATGCTGATTTTGTGCTTTCAATTAAAGCACAGATAACTCGAAAGAAGATTCATTTACCTAAGTTGTTTTTCGTGAATTAGGTTATGGGCGGGTACCAGCAACTCATTGCAATATTTAATTTGGTGAAATCAAAAACAGTAAAGATATATTCAGTAGTTCAAAGTGTAAAGTTACTTTTGGCTTTAAGTATATTATAGAGCAGTCAAAAATAAACTAAGTTATTTCTAAATAGCCCAGGAAACTATCACAATCATAGACCAACCAGAAAAGACCTAAAAATAAACTAAGTTATTCTCAACAGCCCAGGAAACTATCATAATCATAGACCAAACCAGAATAGACCTCAAAAATAAACTAAGTTATTCCCCAATAGCCCAGGGAAACTATCACAATCAGAGATCCAGCCAGAATTTCCCCCAAAATAAACTAAGTTATTCACAGCTAGTCACTCAAGCTTACCAGGATAGTCATCTCTGGCCTCAAAATTTTAGCCTGAAAAATTCTAAGTTCTTTTCAGGCTTAAAAATTTTGAGGCCAGAGTGACATCCATTACTACTAACCCCGCTTCTTAAGATTGCTTTTCTAAGCGATCAAAACACACTTGAGATAAGTCCTTGAACATTTCTGGTTGTCACATGTCTAGACTACCTTCTCGTGCAGTCGGATCTCGTAGGTAGTGGATTTCTAAAGGCCTAAACTGTGTGAGATTTCTGTTCAAGTTTGCAACCTGAAAAATTGGGCCCCTGTCACATTTAAATGGCTTACATGTGTTTTCTCGTGAAAACATCCGTAAAACTTTTACTGTTATGGATTATCCAGTATTTACACATTAAGATACACTTTCATTTGCATTCTTGGTTCGCATATTTTTGTATATAGAAGGCAAACAATTCAGGTGCAGCGTTTTCACTTTTGTTCAGTATATGAAAGATGTTAATAAACCATGAATTTTGATACCAGTTTCATCTAGATTTGTTGAAAAAGTTGTGGGCGTTTGAATATTTGAAAATGGATTGTAACGGAAGCGGCCATATTGTAGGCTTAGTGACGTCACACAGTCTAAATATATATGCGTAATCAAAATAAAAGACAAACCAATGGATTACTTGCAATTATCTTTGATAAAACATTTTCCTTATGTATAAAGCTGCATATCTGCTGAAACACAGATGCTGTGATAGTATCGATAACTAAAATCTAAGCAGTTGAAAACATTTTGAAAACTAATTTAATATTCAAAATGGCGGCTGAATGTTGGCCATATTGAATTCTTTAAACGCCCATAACTTCCCCATTTTTCAACCGATTTTGATGATACTTGTATCTAAATTCATGGTTCATAGAGCCCTTTCTGATTAGACATACTTATGATTAGTGATGCTGTCCCCTTTATTCCAATGTTGTTATTTTCATACATTCAGTATATGCTTGAGACATTCAATCAAGCCTTTTGAATAATATTCTGATGTTCACATGTGTTACATACATAACAGTATTAACATTATTCCCTAAAAATCATGATATCCTCTGTTATAATTTGTTTTCGATGTTCAACTTCATAGGTTTTGAAGTTTCATTCATTTTGATGTCATAAAAAGCTTAAAGTGTTTTTAAACAAAGCCAGTTGTAGTATTGTATTTGCTTTTGTTTGTCAGCAACAGCTCTCTGCAAAACATCAGCCCTCATGCACGCCTCATGATAGGCTATTAACTGCATTACTGGAAGGAAAACAGTTTAGACCAGATAAGTCACCTTTCTTATTATCTGCAAATTGCAATTAAAGCACAAAATTTAGTGCAGCAAACAGCCAAGTTAAATACGTTACCATTACATGATAGGGTAACTTCTATTATAGTGTTAATAGCATTTGTTTCGTTTTCTTATACATCATCGTGATCTTTAAATTGAATGCAGCTTACTAGCAGAAACATAATAATTAGTTTAGGCACCTGGTATTTCTGTTATATATGTTACTGTCTTTTAAAATATTATTTTTGTGCGATGTTAGGACAATATGAATTCAAACAGCTTGTGGGTAAAAATAAAATTGGCTGCCTTCTAAGTGCTCAAAATAACGGAAATCGTGAATATTGTCATTTTAAACAGATTATATTAATGAGATTTAACTTCAACAAAAGAATGGTTGCTTTAAAGGGAAAACTTGAACTTAAAGCACAAAATATGCTATTATGTTTTCAGAATCATTTAAGCAAGATTTTTACTCCTATTTATTTTCTCAATCAAATTATGTTTCAAAAAAGCTTTAAAAAGCGGTGGTTTTGTTGTTGTGACTATTTGTTTATTGTAACTCCCATTGTGGGAGTCTATAATTGGTCTATGTTTTGTTGTACGTTACTTTATGTCCATTCTAGTATTGCAATCATCTTGATGGGGAAGAGAGAGCTGGTTGCTTTGCTTAATTTGTCTTCCTAGTGTCTCATGATGGTTGAGTGGCTCTTCCTCACAGTGCCATGGGGCTGTCTGTGGTTTGTGATTGTGGTATTTCCTGATCATACTCACTATTTTTTAATATTCTTTTATCTCAGTGGCACTACCATGTTTTTTCATGCATTAAATGACAATATACATTTTACTCCACTGCCAACAGCTCAATTCAGATGAAATAAATAAAAGTAAGTAGGGTGCAAAGATCAGGAATCGATACAATCAAGTACCACACCTGACCCAGAATACCAATGGGAAAGAGACAAACTCGCAGATAGACACCACAAACGAGAGCCAAGAGGTCAGCCCTTTCCCAGCAGGTGACCACAAAGCGCACATAAACAGACGCGCACAAAGACATATCAAACACAAGACAGAAAAGCATGAAGAAACATATTTAGATCCATCACCCATTGTATAAGACAAAGTAAGATCCATCACCCATTGTATAAGACATAATAAGATCCATCACCCTTTGTATAAGACATAATAAGATCCATCACCCATTGTATAAGACATAATAAGATCCATCACCCTTTGTATAAGACATAATAAGATCCATCACCCTTTGTATAAGACATAATAAGATCCATCACCCTTTGTATAAGACATAATAAGATCCATCACCCATTGTAAAAGACATAATAAGATCCATCACCCTTTGTATAAGACAAAGTAAGATCCATCACCCTTTGTATAAGACATAGTAAGATACATCACCCATTGTATAAGACATAATAAGATCTTTCACCCATTGTATAAGACAAAGTAAGATCCATCACCCATTGTATAAGACATAATAAAATCCATCACCCTTTGTATAAGACATAGTAAGATCCATCACCCATTGTATAAGACATTATAAGATCCATCACCCTTTGTATAAGACATAATAAGATCCATCACACTTTGTATAAGACATAATAAGATCCATCACCCTTTGTATAAGACATAATAAGATCCATCACCCTTTGTATTAGACATAATAAGATCCATCACCCATTGTATAAGACATAGTAAGATCCATCACCTATTGTATAAGACCTAATAAGATCCATCAACAATTGTATAAGACATAATAAGATCCATCACCCATTGTTTAAGACATAATCAGATCCATCACCCTTTGTATAAGACATAATAAGATCCATCACCCATTTTATAAGACATAATAAGATCCATCACCCTTTGTATAAGACATAATAAGATCCATCACCCATTGTATAAGATATCAAATATTTGCAGAGATAATCAGATATTGATAAGAATATGTGATCATAAAGCTAACCTACAATTCTAAAACCTGTAAGTCATTCGAAGCAGAAGTCCAAATCAAGAAGCTTACCATTAAAAATGCATTCATCCTGGTCATATAAAAATAATGAAGTTTGTGGCTATCGTATTATAAATGGTTTCTGTCTCACATTTAGCACCCACCATACATATCTTTGAGGTTATAATATTTTAGTATCTACAACATGTCCAGTTTTGTGAAAAAGGAATATGAATTATGTCGGTAACGTATGTACCCCCCCCCCTCAAAAAAAAAAAAAAAAAAAAAAAGAATAAAGGGAATACTACTTTATCATTGTTTTGCCTGGTTCTACAATTTTGCGAAGCGATAAAACAAAACTGCATTTATTCAAAATTTCTGTTGTGATAAATTTGAAACAGACACAGTCAAGTCAGTTAATTAGTTCAAATGTTTGTATGAATAAGATTTCAATAATCACGACCTTGAGCTAAAACTTTCTAGCATTATACTTGATTGAATTGTCTGAAAGTATTTGCAGACGTTTGCAGTTTGGCTTTTGAGCATATCAGCATATGTGATAGAATCTGCTTTGATATTTTTTATTCAGAGGATCAATATTTAATTTTAAAATAATATAAGTAATAATGACAACTTCCATTCAGCCCTTAGAACCAGTAGTACTCATAAAACATGTACCAACTTGTTTAATGATGCTTTGTGTATTGTATATTTTGACAGTTTATATAATAGAAACAAAATCCATACTTATGCTACTGTCAACGAATATTTTTACATATCATATTCAACAGATGTTATGATATATCATACTCACATGTAGCGCAGTTGACAATAGAGACAATATTATATCACTATCTGAGATGTATTATACTATTTTTTTCAAATCAAAAGGAATATAATTTATTTTGGAGACATATTATTTAATGAGAACGGCAGACGAATGAAATACTTATACATACTTATTGCTAAGTTTGTACATACTTTCTTAGCATAACATGTAAGTCTATCATTGGTGACGGTAATGGTATTAAATAGAGTGCCTTCTCTATTGTGCTTCGGTATAAGCATTAAGTTTTGTTTGAACAGTTGATATCTTAGCGTATGTCTTTTGTCTTTATACCCTGGTGTGTTTACAATTCATCTATCATTTAATGTACATTACACGCTGCTATATTAAGGAATCAATTTACAAAATTCCTGCAATAGTTTGTTCAAAATGGGTTCCAACGACTCACCTATTGCATTTAACATCGGCTAATACTAGCACTAACTGTTAAAACGGGCGAATTACGTTTGAGTGGAAATCATACCGTGACAGAGTATGAAATGAGCGGCAAACCATACAGTCAAAGGAGCGAATTGAAAAATCAAACAAATGAGCGAATTTTCCAGGTAATGACCAGGTTTGACCAGGTAATGACCCCTTCTGTTCCCCATATATGTACATAAAGTAATATAACAACATAAAATATTACTATATGTTGCCCCCAAGCTCACCAAATGTGGAAGTAGGAGTTTGAGCAGGATATAATTGTTTTTTCGTTTTAAACCTGCATGTTGATTTAAAACTGTCATGTTGATTTAATACTGTCATGTTGATTTAAAACTGTCAAGAAATACGAAAAATGATGGATGGGCGCGGTAGAATTGTGCATTAAAATGCGCATGAAATGTTTCTGCCGCAGTATTTGTTCTTTGTTGTTTGATTGGATTTAAGCCTACATTTCTGGAGGGAATCTCGAGTGAGATGTTACATATTTTAAATTCAAATAAATAGTCTGCATATTTTGAACAGCGGTGATCTTCCGGCAAGGCAGACATTATGTACATCATAACAGAAACTGTCTTCTACATCAGAAGGACACAAGAAATGGAGCCCTAATGAGCGTTTCAGCCATTTGCCTATTTCATTACTACCTGACTGGTCATTACCTGGGAAAGCGCTCTTTTGAATGATAAAATCGTCCGCTCTTTCGACGTACGTTTCGCCGCTCTTTTGTAAAAAGTAATCTGCACTTTCGTATTAAAGATCCGCTAAAACGTAAATCTCCCGCTAAAACTAAGTATGTTCTTATGACTGCATTTTTCTCTGACATACCTCCAAAAATCAAAGAGAATCTTGTAAAAATCTATTTTCCGTAACCAAGTCAAATTTGGTCTAAACTTATACTGTCTGTTGAAGTTTTATAAATCTAAACTGGTATTGTAAATAACAATTGAACATATTTCTAGGATATGATCGTGTCATGTAAAACCCACCATTTTCCATGATACCCCCTACTACCTCCCCCCCCCCCCCCCCCCGATTTTAACAGGAATGTTTTATTTAAAATAAACCAGTCACTTTTAAAGTTAACATTTTTTTAGCAAAAAAAAAAAAAAAAAAAAAAAAACACTCTCTTTAAAGCATATGATTACAGACACATACCATATATTATATGTAAAGTATACAACATTTTAATTTATATATTACACTTAACTACTAAAAACCCTGACACATAATGTGTGTCAAATTTTTGGTAGTAAATGAATACGATGCACACTTGTCTTTCCACTGCGTAAAGTTGAACAAAGCAGGTTAAGATGCACTGAGATTATTTGAAAAGCTGAACTAATTTCAGGCGTCAGCTATCAAAACGTCACGTAACCCCTAAAATCAATTTTGCAAGAACAAAGAAATCACACAAAATTCACCGCAAAACCGTTTGAGTGTGATTCTTTGTTATTTCATTGACACCTTCTGGGCATTCAAATACAGCATGCATCCATTGTTCAACCCAAAGCCTATTTTCATTTTCTTAACGTCAATTTTACGCTATCAGCGTTTTATGAGCTTTTAAAAAGGATTGCCACTTTATCAACTTTTTGTTCACTCTGCATGCTGTTTGGAATGCATTTCAACAATGTTTAAGTCCTTTTGAACACCGTAGCTACCGCCTACGTCCATTTAGCAACGTCAAGCGCTACAATTACATGCTGATATGTGCATACTGCAAAGCTTGAAATTCATACGCGGTTAAAGTAAGGTGTAGCTAATTATCACTATAACAAAGTAGACAGCACACACTAAACAACGACATACGTTGACAAAGAAAAAGCGGTTATTAGCCATAGTTTACGCTGTTTCTTAATTGACGTTCAATTTTGCTTATTCCGCTTTTACCCTTAAACGTGACGCAAAACATAAGTTCTGATTATTGAAAATGCATTCTCTTACAATGATTGTTTGACTCCACGTCATTTCAGTTCCTAGATTGCTTAAACAAAGGAAAAACACACACTACCGTTTAGACAACGTAGAAAGCACAACTTAAAACCCCCATGTCACACGTCACAGCAAGTAAAATGCACTTTTGCCTGTACTGGTAGTGGCCTTGCATACATGAAAAATGTTTTCAATAAAAAATATCTAGACATACACTCACGAGGCAAAAGTGATAAAAACGGTATTTTGACGTCGTGGCGTCATGTTCTATATTTGATAAATATTTTTTGTCGAAAAAAACGTTCTAATGTCTTGATATTAAATTGAGCATATCGGCTTAGCACTATACTTTGTTATTTACGAGTTTGAAGTAAGTGAAAAGTGTCAGGTTTCTTTAGTAGTTCAGTATAATAACGGTTTTGTGCTATCGGGATTTTTGACAGGTGTTTGGCCCTAATAACCCGAAAAACAGTTAGGTCCGAATATCGAAAATAGAAATACGGATATCGAAAAAGTAATTTGCTATTCGATAACATGCATTAAAAGACAGTAGCGTTCCTGGTGCCAAAAATGGTTTTGACCATGATAATATGAAACAACAGTGACAGTCCGAAATCGAACATCGAAATACGAATATCGAAATAGCATTTTGATATAATTCAAAATCGTACATTAAAAGTGAGTTTTGATATTGGGGAGCTGATATTCGGCAACGTTCCTGGTGCCAAAGAAGGGTCTTGACCATAATAACATGAAAAACAGTGACAGTCCGAATATCGAAGAATTGTATTTTGATATTCAAAATCGTGCTTTAAAAGCAAGTTTTGATATTGAAACCCTGGTATTCGGCAACGTACCTGGTGTCAAAGATGTTTTTTTGACTACAATAGCAAGAAAAAACAGTGACAGTCCGAATGTCTGAAATAAAAATACGAATATCAAAATAGCATTTTGATTTTCAAAACCGTGCATTAAAAGTGAAATTGAAAAATGAATATTGAACGAAGTTCTGAAATTGAATCTCGAAAATCGGAAAACGAAAAATCGAACTAACTTCTGTAATTGAATCTCGAAAATCGAAAATCAAACTAACTTCTTTTTGCTCCAACAACCCTTAAATTGGAAATGGACTGGTCCAACTGATAAGAGTGGAAAATTCCATTCGGCCTAAATGGGTTAACTACAGAAGGTATTTACCTTAATTAGATTTTGAAATAATCCAATATTATCCACTCCTCTAGATTTTACAAGAAAGAATATAAAAAAGAAAATTGCTACTAAGAGAACAAATAATACATTAGTGTTTATTTTCATCTTAATTTTAAAAGTGTAAATCGTGAGGCCTACAATCACTTCTAATTCTGAAAGGTTTTTACTTATTATCAATCGAACGGAAATGCGGAAGGGCAAAATCGATGTACGGAAGCATACTAGTAGTAATGGGGGCCACTCTGGGCCAATTTTTTTTAAGCCTGAAAAGAACTTAGAATTTTTCAGGCTAAAACATTGGCCCAGAGATGACTCCCCTGGTAGGCTTGAGTGACTAGCTGTGAATAACTTAGTTTATTTTTGAGGTCTATTCTGCTTGGGTCTATGGTTATGATAGTTTCCTGGGCTATTGGGAAATAACTTAGTTTATTTTTGGGATTACTCTGGCTGGGTCTATAATTGTGATAGTTTCCTGGGCTATTGGGGAATAACTTAGTTTATTTTTGAGGTCCTTTCTGGTCAGGTCTATGATTATGATAGTTTCCTGGGCTACTGGGGAATAACTTAGTTTATTTTTGAGGACTATTCTGGTTTGGCCTGTGATTGTGATAGTTTCCTGGGCTATTGGGAAATAACTTAGTTTATTTTTGAGGTCTATTCTGGTCTATGATTGTGGTTATGATAAGCTCCTGGTCATATCCACTGGTTGGGTTGTGATTATAATAGTTTCCTGGGCTATTGGGAAATAACTTAGTCTATTTGAGGTCTATTCTGGTCTATGATTGTGATTATGATAGTTTTCTGGTCATATCCACTGGTTGGCTTGTGATTATGATTGTTTCCTGGGCTATTTGGAAATAACTTAGTCATTTTTGAGGGGAATAAAGGTCCTGCTGTGGTGATATATAAAATAACTTAGTTAATTTCAGCTTTGAAGATAACTTAGTCATTTTAGGGGGTATATTTTGTAGTGATATATGGTGTGTGTCAAGGCTACTAAGTTCTATGCGTCTTTAGAGTCTCTTGGCCAATCAAGACCTCAACTCCTAGCCCATCACTCTGTAGCGTTAACTAGTGTATATTGTTTAGCAAGTTTAGTGGTATTCTTTCTAGGGAAGTGGTAGCCCTGAAAAGGGCTGTTTGTTGATTGTCTAGCTATTTCTAGCACTTCTTCTTGGTCATTTTAATTTTCTTAGTTGCTTTTCCAACTCCTACGTTTTGACTAGTCTCTTGGTCATTGGTCATAATGTCAAGTCTGATGGGTATCTGGATGGGTGGTATCTCAAACGTTTGCTGCTGTGCTCGCTGTTGAGATAATTCTTCTAACTTCTTCACTCTAGACCTTAACTCATTGACTTCCTTGAGAAGGACTTCTATGACTTGAGTCTTTGACTGTTGCTTTTGTGGCATCTGCTGAACAGGTTGAGGTATATACGTTGAGGGTGTTTGCGGCGCATAATACTGTTGTGTCATATCGTTAGCAAACGTCTCATTCACAGCTGATAGTAGAATATCAGGATTGTTGATCATATCGTCCAGTGTTAGTGATGGCTCCATAATTATGAATGTTGAAAAATGTAGTGTGTTTGAGCCTTTTATACTTGTCAAGCGGATTGACCTAGTTTAAAGTTCCCGCGCTTTAAGAAATCAAGTAACTCTGATTGGGTGAAAATAAATAAACTGACCAATCAGTGTATTGTTGCTCTCTCTAGCGGAGGAGTTCAATGTAGGTCAATCCCTTTGAAAACTATAAAAGCTCGATTCAAATCTCAAATTCTTCATTCTGTTCTTGTGTTACACAACAATAACAACATGGCTTGCAATTTGGATTCTCGTTTGGAGCAATTGGAGGAGCAGGGCAAGACTATGGCTGATGCTACTAGGAGGTTACTTGAGACGGTGAATGCTGTGAAAGATACGGGTGAACTTCTATTACAGATGATTGAGAATCATCAGAAGATGTTGGAGATGAGTCGGAGGGTAGAAAATTTGATAAACTATGTAAAGACAGAAGTGAAGGTGGAGACTATCAGTGACGAGGGGGAAGATTGGGGGGATAATTCTCCCCCACACCTCATGTGTCTGAGGATTGGGATGCGGAAGCAGATGATATGCCCTTCTACATACCAGTGAGAAGGACAATTACGGTTGAACAGTGGGGTGTGCGGTGTCCTGCATGTGGTGGCCGCCCCAGTAGATGTCCCTGCTCCTAGATGTCTCTGTGGTAATATAACCACCAAACCGGCCCTTTTCAGGGCCACCTATTTCTTCAAGAAAGAATAACTAAATATGTTGCATTTTTTTAGACCATAGATACCAGTAGTTGAGTGTGATTGTAGTATTTCCTAATCATGCTTACAGTAATGGGGTGATTATGGCGTGATCTTTTAATGGACCAATCAGATTTTAGTTGCTCTCTCTAGCAGAGGAGTAGAATGTAGGTCAATCCACCTATCCTACTATATAACCCAATGTACTTTGTGTCTCTCTCAAAAAATGAAGTTCTTTGAAAAATTTAGTTTGACTAAGTTGTGTGCTGCTTTGCAGCAAAAAGATTGGAAAGAGGTGGAGAAACAACAAAATAAATTGGGATTGGAGCAATTTCTTGCTCGCAGAGGGATTGGATCCAGAAAACCTGTAGCCATTGTGCGACCTATTTTAAAATCTTCTAAGTAAGAAATATTTTGTTACTTAGGAGACTTTAAAACAAACGGTCCTTTTCAGGGCTACTCAATTAGTTTCGTTAAAGAATAACCTCAAAATAAAAGCAAACACAATTTCAACAACATACTTTTAATTAAATCCAAAAACTACTAGAATCACTATATGTCCCTAGAGTCTATTAAAGTCTTTAATGAATATGCACTAGTGAGTCTGGTTCATCACAAGAAATCGGTTTATCCCTGTTCTCTGTCACCATCTCTGTACAGGATCGAGGCGAATGAGAGGCTGATTTACAAATGAAACAATAAGTCTTCTTCCCTGTCTTTGTACGTTTTACTGTCTTCATTTTACGAGTATCCAAACGTCTTTTCTTAGGAGTGATATCCGAGACGTCTGAAGCCTTTCGTTTTCTTGAAGGCTTCTCTGTAGATACTGAAGACTGTTGCTTCTCTGTAGATTCTGAAGACTGTTGAAAAGTCAACTCTTCCTCATCTTCATCGTCTGAATAAATCACCATAGCTCTTCTTTTCCTTTGTGGTGGTCTAATATTATCTTCATCATCTGAGCTCTCTGAGTCTGAATAATCCACCAACTTAGGTTGAGATTCTTCACCATTCATCAAATGTTCTTCTCTCTTATGACAATTTGGAGCCCAATGATCTTCAAGTCCGCAAATATAGCATTGTCCATATGTAGGCTTCTTATCAGTAGACATCTGTTGTTCTCTTAATTTCTGAGCCTCAGGACAATCTCCAAGCCAATGTCCAGTATCATGACAATAGTGACATTCTCCATAAAGGGGCCTCAACTTGCTTGTCTTGTTGTCTCAAACTATCTTCTAATGGCTGCATCAAAGCTTGTTCTTCTTGAGATAAAAGTTTCTTCAATGATACACAATGATAGTAGATGCTCTTCTTATCATAGACTTTAGCCATCCTTGGATCTCTACTGTTTGCCATCTTTACTCTTCGAAAGTCAGAAGTGAAATAATTCTCTCTCACTGGTGTCCAACTATTTATAGTCCTGGAAAAGTTCTGTCTCTTCTTTCTATGATTGTAGAGAAATTCAATCACACTAGGATTGTCAGCGACACATCTTTTCCAATTCTCAAATGAAATCAGTGTCTCTTTTTCCATCAAATATCTGATACTGATCCACCAAAGTTTCTTGAAATTTTCAAAAGTTTCAGGACTATTGAGTTTCTGTTGAATCTCTTCTATTGTAATCTCATCATGAGAAAATAAGATGTAAATGCAGAACAATAATCTTCTATATGGTCTGAACTTCAAAATCTTGGAAAGTGGAATTTCCAAATATTTCTTCTCTCTTGCTTCTTCCATGATATTACACTTGCAGATAAAATAAATATAATGTATGTGATAAGATAGCAATTGTTCTCAGCTTTTATAGGGTGAAAAAATTTTGAAAATCGGTCTAGGCAAACTCAAGTTATTGCGAAAATATGATTTTTACTTTTTAGAAATCCAGTTCTTGCTTTTTCATGCCAATAAATTATCTCCCTTGAATAAAAAAATTCACGGTAAAAAATATGCGAAATTTGTAATATCTCGGGTATTTTTTATCCGATTCACTTCAAATTTTTACCATAAGATAGCTCTTATATTCAAGTTATCGATTTTACATACTATAAGACATGATAACTATTATGGGATAGAGTAACATTGAGACACCATTTCAAACTCATCTTGTTATAGGATAAGTATATATATGAATCGCAAATATTTGCTTATTAAGTCAGTAGAGATATAGTTTGAACAAAAATAACTGACCACTGGTACTCTATACATCCGCCGAGGCCCGTAGAGAAGCTTTGTGCTTCAGAAACTGTTGAATATGCATTTAAAAAGGTAGAGCAGCTTCGGCTGTTTAAGGGCGCCAGCCTTCGGGTTGGAGTGGCTCCGCCTCAGATTCTCTGGTCCATAGAGACATGCAGGAATTTGACTTGTATTTGAGACAGTTTCAATCGCCAGGGATTCCGAGGTTAGGATAGTACTTGGGGAGTAATGGTGCTGTTTATACAGTGCCTGATACTTCTTGCTAATTTTTCAAAAAATGTAGTCTCGCCTGCACTTTAGGCCTAGCAAAAACATGTAGTCTCGCCTGACACTTTGTGAAAAAAATTCATATAGATTTGCTTGTCAATTTTTGCTAGTGATTTCTATTGCCGCATTGTGAAACTTTCAGTAGTTTGGCTTATAGAAAATATTTGATCGGATGAAAAATTCAAATTTGCATATCAAAATAATTTGAGAACTAGTATTCTTGACTGAGGATTTTTTCTGAACTTATCGAAAATATTTGATCGGATGAAAAAATCAAATAGTGATTACGCTTGATGAAACAATTTTGAGAATTTTCAACTGTTGATTTCAGAAAATCTGAGTTTTTCCAAATCTGGGGTTTTCCAGTATAAAAGGAGCTCAGATTTCTATTGCAGCATCAATTCAGTAGAGAACTTCGAAGAGTCAACATGTTTAAGCGACAGAGAGATATTACCCCACCCACTTCTGATGATGAAGAGCCTCGACGTAGATTGGTAGATTATTCAGATACAGAGAGCTCAGATGATGAAGATAATATTAGACCACCACAAAGAAAAAGAAGACCTATGGTGATTTATTCAGACACAGAGAGTTCAGATGATGAAGATGATGAAGATTTGACTTCTTACTATACTATTAAGACAGTCAACGAGAAGAAGTCTAGATTATTTCGAGCTCAAGGGAAAGAATTTCAGCTCAACATCAAGACTTTCCCTGACAATATTTCGCCATATCAATTTATATCAAGATTATTTGATCGGCTGGTAGAAGACATTAAAGAACGATGCCAGATGGAATCTAATGATAAGATGCGGATGACTATTTTGCATCCTGGATTGAAACTTGGAGTGTTTGTGCCTTGGAGAGATGTCTCAGCCATGACTGGGGAAGCTATACTTCAAGAAATAGAAAAAGTACAACAGTCCAATGAGAATTTTAGGATCAATGATGGACAGATGACTATTCAAATTACAGTGGTGAGACTTCCAGTAGGCAGCGGACGAAAACCATTACATGCTGGACTCTACTTTGAGTCAGAAAATATGAGAAAGAATAAACAGAGTATTATACAGATCAATAATACCAAAGATGTAATGTGTATGGCAAGAGCTGTGGTGGTGGTGAAATGCAATGCTGATAAAGAAGAATCAGAGTCTTGGAAGAAGAATTGGGGATACATGAGACAATCAGCTCGACCTATGCAGACCAGAGAAGCCATGAAGTTATTGGATCGAGCGAAGATTCCTCATACTAAGTCTTGTGGTATTGAGGAATACAAGAAGATCCAATCTGTACTTGCTCCCAAGTACTTGATCAAAGTAAGTAAGGTTGCAAAGATCAGGAATCGATACAATCAAGTACCACACCTGACCCAGGATACCAACGGGAAAGTGACAAACTCACAGAAGACGCCACAAACGAGAGCCAAGAGGTCAGCCCTTTCCCAGCAGGTGACCACGAAGCACATATAAACAGACGCGCACAAAACATAGCAAACATAAGACAGAACAAAAACATAAAAAATCCACAAAAGAAGTACCGACTTGGAACGGTCAGTAAAATATTTTACTGGAGGGCTTAAACCGGTTTAACGGCGCCAACCTCACCCTTAATTCAGATGTGGATCAAGACACATAGATATTTGGTTTGCATGAAAGACCCCTAACTTATCAATGCATCATCTCCTAAAACATATAAATCAAGATATAACAAGGAGATAAAGCAAGGATAAGGACTCAACAGTAAATTAAACTGAATACCGGAGCAAAAGAAATCCAACAGGTAAACCCCGGTGGGCCCGACAAACAGCCAAAGCATCAGGCCCCTACCATCTCATCAATAGATAAGTCTTTAAGTCGGAACCATCATAGAGTCTGAAGTCCGACCCACCGGCGTGCAATTTAAGAGGAAAGCAAAGTTGCCAACTGTGATTGGGTTGACTACCAAGCATGCAGTCTGTTGCAATACATTAATGTTATAGCCAATCTTTTTATAATGGGAAATTATTTTAATGAACTGCGCTGAAAAATTATTAGAGCCAACAATCTTCTTCAACTTATACACCAAGTCACCATAGAAATCAGGTTCCGAAAGTCCTTGGCGCAAGAGAGATTTAAGTCCAACTTGGAATTTAGAAATCAAATCAAAGTATCGTCTATAAAATTTTGAAAATGTTTTGCGAAGTTTATGATACCGATAGCCCTGTTTAAGAAGTTTCTCAGTTAACAATTTATTGCGAGTGTTGAAGTCAGTAACATAGCTAGATGCTCTAGCAAAACGAATGAGTTGAGAGATATAGACTCCATAGGATGTAGAACGAGGAACATAACCATCTAAAAATGGGAAATTGACAATTTCAAAATCAAAGTCGTCACGTTTATCATAAATTTTGGTAGAAACAATACCATTAGAAATTGACAAATGCAAGTCTAAAAATGCGGCTTCGGTATCAGAGGCATTGGCTTTATTAAGTTGGAGCTCTGAAGGGTATATTTGACTAACCATATTTTCAAAATAAACATTATTAATATCTAAAATATCGTCCAAATATCTGGAAGTAGTGTTAAACGCATCAATAACATCAGCCTGCTTATCATCAGAAAGAGACATCATAAAGTCCCTTTCATAACAAAACAGGAATAAATCTGCAACCAGGGGAGCACAATTAGTGCCCATAGGAATCCCAACTACTTGTCTATAGAGCTTGGTGCCAAATCGAATAAAAATGTTGTCCAACAAAAAGGTCAGCGCATCACATACATTTTGACACGACCATGCATGATATTTTTTAGGTTTTTCTGAAGTAAAAAATGCATTTCTGTCACTACATGCAAGGTAAGGAGAGTCTTCTCTCTGGAAGGTTCTTTCAATAAGTTCAATAAGTTTATCTTTAATTAAATTATGAGGTAAAGTAGTGTAAAGAGTAGAAAAATCATAAGTAGACAAACTGGTCGCATTGAAATCTCTAGCTTTAAGTTTATCTAAAATTTCACCTGAATTTTTAATCGACCAAAATAGGTTTTTACCGGATCTCTCATATACTTTTTCACAATATTTGATAACATGTTTTTTAACAGCTGTAAGACACGAGGTTAACAATTTAGAAAATTCTGTTGTCGTACAAGAACTAGAATTTGCAATAAATCTTGCTTTATAGGGTTTTTTATGGAGTTTAGGTAACCAGTACAACGTAGGAACTTTGTCTTGATTTTCTTTAGCTTTGACACCAAAATGTAGGGCTGTATGACAACCATGCCCATCAACAATCACCCTTTCACTTAAAGAAGGCTGCAGTTTATAGGCATTAGTGTCAACAAGCTCACGCTTAAGAGTATTAATATAATACAATCGTCATACAACTACAACATTGTTAGCAGCTTTATCTGCTGGAACCAAAACATAGTTCATATGAAAATCCTGGATACCTCGTTTAAGATGACAAAAAGAAGATTTAGGTTTAGGGGGCAAAAGATGTGTATTACAAGAGTAAAATGAAATACGAGTATCAATAATTTTAAAAATGTTAATCTTCCATTCCTTCAAAGCATCAGGTTCAACATTTTCCCGTTTGCACCATCGATTACTGAAGTCATTTAAAGAAGCAGCGATCTCTCTACGACATTTAGAGAAATCAATATTAGAGGGAAATCTATATTTAGGACCTTTAGAAATGATATTGCGAACTCTAGCGTCAGGAATGACATTTAGATTACCTGTAATAACATGCCCTGCAGAGGGATATAAATAATTTGATTTTTTACAATCTCAGGAGGCAGGAGTATTGGAATCAATATCTAAATCATTTACAATTTTATTAAAGTTAAATATCGTAGACCTTATTGGTTTGTTATATTTATAACAAATGATAGGAGTTTCAGAATTATTAAAGTAATTTGGAATAGATGAAATCACTGAATTATCCTTGAAGATACTATGTAAATCAATAAACTCAATACCTTTGTTAATGAATGGAATTTTGATAAAATGTCGTTTATGGTTGACCTCAGAATCGATATAAGATCTAAGGAAATGTTGAACATAACACCTTGTAAGGAGTGCTGCTTTATATAATTTATTTGCTCTATCATAAAGTTTATTAGCCTCTAACTCTAAATTGCGTAAAACTGAGATAGGCAAGGAACTTAAAAATGAAAATAAGCCATGTCGACTATGATTAGTTAAAGCCAAAGAAAGATCCTTTAGAGAAGTATTTAAGCGTTTTTCAGTACAAATTTTACACTTAATGTTGCCATTTTTACGTTTACCATGAGATCTACTTTTACGTTTTTTACATTCCAAAACAGAAAAAACATCAAAATCTGGCATTTTAGAAATGTTGCCTTTATGGTATATATTATCATTAAAGCCTAAAGGAAAAGGTGATTGCAAAAATTTAATCCATTTAAGTTCAGTTTCATGTCTCTTAAAATTTTTTAATCTAGTTGATGAATTAGGATCATATATAATTTTTTCAACAGGCTGAATTTCAATTTTACTAGGTGAATGACCATTATTTTTGAAATGGCGATAAAGAAATGTGTCAAATTTTTTAGGCTTTTTCATTTTACGAAAGTGCTCACGAAACCTAGTCTTGAGGGATCGGCCAGTTTGTCCAACATATTGCATTCCACAGTTAGTTTCAGTTCAAGTTATAACATAAATCAGATCCGATGAAGTTCAGTCAAAATCATTATTATTAATTATGGAGAATTTTCTTCCATTTACTGAAGATGTAATAGTAGTTTTAGTACATAAATGTGTGCAACAGACACACCTCTTGGCATTGCACTTAGAAACATTAGGATACATTCCGCGTCTTTTGAATGTCCATTCTCAGTATCCTAAAGATGGACTGATATTTCCACTACAATTCAAGAAGAAACCTGAGACAAAGGTGATCCATATTTACTTCAATGGAGTTGATCACTATGATGCGATTACGAAGGTGACAGGATTTCTTGGATGTATATATTACTGCGAGTATTGTGATGTTGGATATACAAACAGGGGAGCCCATAGATGTGCTGATGGATGTGATGGTTGCTATAGTGACATTCCTTGTATTCCTGGACAAAAAACGCGTTGTATGGACTGTAAAAGAACATTTCGTAGTAGAGACTGTTTTGCAAAGCATAAGGCAGTGAAATCTAAGCAGCATAAATCTATTTGTCAACTTGTGTATAATTGTGGGAAATGTAATCTTAGGATTGTGGGCAATAAGAAAAATCACGTGTGTCCAGGACAGAGGAAATGTAGGAATTGTAAAGAGATTGTTGGGCCCAATATTCAATGCTATATTCAAAGTTATGAATGTAAATCTGAGATGACTGCAAATGAAGGAGAAGAAGAGGTTTCTCAACCTAAGAAATCTCGTTTCATCTTCTTTGATTTTGAGTCAAATCAAGAAACAGGTACACATCAAGTGAATTTCTGTGTTGCTCATAAAGCTTGTGATGATTGCATGGATTTGCCCATAGATACATTTTGTCCAACTTGTTCGACACAAACAGGTCTGAGAGAATTTATCTTTGAAGGCATAGATACTTTACCACAATTTTGCAATTGGGTTTTAGGAGATGAGAATAAAGGAGTGACATGTATTGCACATAATTTTGGAGGATACGATGGTCAGTTCATCTTACACTATATCTTAGAATATGGTACAGTGAAACCTGATGTGATCATGAATGGAAATACTATACTTAGAATGAAAGTAGGACATGTCACATTCCTTGATTCTTATCAGTTTTTGCATATGAGATTGGCTAATTTCCCAGATACATTTGGCTTGACAGAGATGAAGAAAGGTTACTTTCCTCATCTTGCAAATACACTGGCAAACCAAAAGTATGTGGGACCTTACTTTCCAGTGGACATGTACAATCCTGGTCAGATGTCTGTCAAGGATCGTGAGGTATTTTTAGCTTGGCATAAAGATAAAATTGAGAGTGGTGCTATATTTAACTTCAAATGGGAGATGGAAGAATACTGTCGTAGTGATGTGGATATTCTTAGACGAGGATGTGCTTGTTTCAGACGAGAATTGATCAACATTAGTGGACTCGATCCTTTGTCTGAAGCTTGCACTATCGCTCAAGCTTGTTCAAAGGTATGGAGAAAGAATCATATGCCTGAAAACAGTATTGCCATCATTCCACCTGAAGGTTATCCTAATCAAAAGAATTACTCTATCAAAGCTGTAAGATGGCTTCAAAGTGAAGCTAAGGAACGTGGTATTGAAATCAAACATGCATTGAATGGTGGTGAACAAAGAATCAATGGACATTATGTGGATGGCTACCATGAAGAATCTCGAACAGTATTTGAATTCCATGGATGTTACTGGCATGGATGCCCTACTCATTTTCCAGACAGAAACAGAGTTCAACATCATCAGTGTTTGACCATGCATCAGTTGTATATTTTGACCATTGGCAAGAATGAAGAGTTAAAAAGAGCTGGATATCAGCTGGTGGAACTTTGGGAGTGTGACTATGACAAGAGATGCAAGGAAGATCCAGACTTTAGATCTTTGGTGGACTCAGAATTTACAAACTTAGACCCTTTGAGGCCAAGAGATGCTTTATTTGGTGGAAGGACTAACTCGACAAAACTCTATCAGGAAATTGATGAATCCTCCAATGAAGAAATCAAGTACATAGATGTGTGTTTACTCTATCCAACTATTTGCAAGTACGGACAGATTCCACTTGGACATCCTACCATCTATTCTCAAGAGAATATTGATAAAGACAACATCAGACAGTACTGTGGATTGATCAAGTGTAAAGTGCTACCACCCACCAATTTGTACCATCCTGTACTTCCACAGAAATGCAGTCAGAAATTGATGTTTCCATTGTGTAGAAGTTGTGCTGAAAAGACAGATCCTCATATGAGATGTACTCATTTACGAGAAGAAGATAGAAGTTTTACAGGGACCTGGGTCACTATCGAATTATTTGCTGCATTGGACAGAGGGTACAAGTTATTGGATGTGTATGAAGTCTGGCATTTCTCAGAGACAACTCAATATGACAGAGAATCTGGAGAAGGAGGTATCTTTGCTGGCTATATTGATACTTTTCTGAGAATTAAGCAAGAATCAAGTGGGTATCCTGATTGGTGCAAGACAGAGCAAGATAAGATCAAGTTCAAGCAAGACTACTTTGAAGCCGAAGGAATCAGGTTGGAGAATGTGGAGAAGAATAAAAGAATGAGAGCTATTGCCAAGATCATGTTAAACAGTCTCTGGGGAAAATTGGCACAGCAAGAGAATATGGCCAAGACAGAATATTTCTCAGAACCTGCCAAGTTCTTTGATATGGTGACAAATCCAAACAAGATTGTCAAGAATGTGGACATTTGCAGAGAAAATCTTCTACTGGTCAACTGGGAGGATACAGAACCCAATGTGGAGGCTCATGCTTGCAGTAATGTGATTGTTGCAGCCTTTGTCACTGCTCAAGCCAGATTGAAGCTCTATGGAATCTTTGAAAAGCTGAATGAACGTGTACTCTACTTTGATACAGACTCTATCATTTATCATCCCAAACCCCATTTATGGAATCCTGCTATTGTCAACAACAGACTTAGAGAATGGACAGATGAAGTGCCCAATGCTAGAATTGTGAAATTTGTAGGCATGGGACCGAAGAACTATGGCTATGAATTTGTGGACAAGGATGGAAATCGAAGATCTACTTGCAAAGTGAAAGGACTCACTCTAGATTACAATACATCTCAAGTCATTCACTTTGACAGAATGTTGAACTTGGTGAAGGGAGATAGGAAAGACTTCAGAGAAACTGTTAACTACAATAGGATCAGAAAACATAAAGACAAGACTGTGACCACTGAATTGCAATCCAAGACGTATCGGTTCACTTATACTAAACGTGTCATTGTTGGAGATGGATATACTGTTCCTTATGGGTATTTGGCATAGATAGAGTAGTTCTGATGATCATGTATTATTTCTGATAGTCATGAATTGAACTGTGTCTGATAAACATGTACAGGTGTTTTTATGTATTAAACTGTTTCAATTATGTATTAAAATGTTTTTTTTAATAATGTATTAAACTGTTTTTAATTATGTATTAAACTGTTGGTTCATGTTCATTAAAATTTGAGTATAAATAAAGTTGTGGGTCGGACTTCAGACTCTATGATGGTTCCGACTTAAAGACTTATCTATTGATGAGATGGTAGGGGCCTGATGCTTTGGCTGTTTGTCGGGCCCACCGGGGTTTACCTGTTGGATTTCTTTTGCTCCGGTATTCAGTTTAATTTACTGTTGAGTCCTTATCCTTGCTTTATCTCCTTGTTATATCTTGATTTATATGTTTTAGGAGATGATGCATTGATAAGTTAGGGGTCTTTCATGCAAACCAAATATCTATGTGTCTTGATCCACATCTGAATTAAGCGTGAGGTTGGCGCCGTTAAACCGGTTTAAGCCCTCCAGTAAAATATTTTACTGACCGTTCCAAGGCGGTACTTCTTTTGTGGATCTTTTATGTTTTTGTTCTGTCTTGTGTTTGCTATGTTTTGTGCGCGTCTGTTTATATGTGCTTCGTGGTCACCTGCTGGGAAAGGGCTGACCGCTTGGCTCTCGTTTGTGGTGTCTTCTGTGAGTTTGTCACTTTCCCATTGGTATCCTGGGTCAGGTGTGGTACTTGATTGTATCGATTCCTGATCTTTGCAACCTTACTTACTTTGTAATTTTTTCACAGTTAACTATGGCCCTTTCTACACACCAGTTGGACTCAAATCAAGATATTGGAAGTTTGTTTTTTAAACATCCTTCTAATATTTTTATTTCTGGTCCAAGTGGATCGGGTAAAACTGAATTTGTTAAAAAGATGATTGAGTTTAAAGAAGATTTATTTGATATTTTACCCCAACGTATTGTTTGGTGTTACAAGGAATGGCAAAAATCTTATAATATCTTACAAGAACGTGAGGGGTCAAACATCAAATTTATTCAAGGTATTCCCAATGATGAAGATGAAATTGTCACTGATCCCAGTGCAACGCACTTGGTGATTTTTGATGACATGTTAGGAGATAAAGATGAAGAAAAAATTAAGTTATGGTTTACAAGAAAAGGACATCATAGAAACGCAAGTGTGGTGTACATCACTCAAAATTTATTTCAACAAAGTAAATCTTCTCGCACCATCAGTTTGAATGCTCATTATTTAGTTTTATTTCAAAGTCCAAGAGATAAGATGCAAATCAAAGTATTAGCAAATCAACTTCAAGCTCCACACATGATTCATGCATTTAACGATGCCACATCAATACCTCACGGATACTTATTGGTCGATTTGAAACCAAATACACCTGATTATCTTAGATTTAGAACACATATTTTTCAAAACTGGTTTACAAAATCAGATCTACAAGGACCTGTTGTCTATTTTCCAGGAGTATAAAAAAGGTGTGTTTGAGTTTAAATCCATCATTTGTGTCAAAATGGCTCAACGAACATCAGCTAATCTGATACGTGCTCTGTATAATTTAAGCAGAGAACATGATAGTCATAAAAGAAAATCACTCTTAAATGCAGGTTTAATTGAAATGATCAAATGGTTTTCTTTGGCAGCTCGAAAAATTGTTCAGGGTAAAATGAAATTACCTAAACAAACTCAAAAATTTATGGATAGACATCAGGATGATGTTCGAAAATTAGCAAGTGCAATTGTTGATCCTGAAGTAAAACGTAGTATCATTTTAAAACCTGGAGGTGGTGGATTCTTTGGTGGTGTGATCATTCGAAGTCTGATTCGATGGGATGGAAATAAGTTGATGAGAAAATTTAATAAGAAAACTAAAAAACGTAAGAAAAAATCAGTGAAAAAACCAAGAAAACAGAAAAAAAGAAAGGTTGATGATCGTTTTGTAACAAAACGTAAAAGTAAAAGTCCTGCTTCATGGCAAAATTTAGGTCTTGATTCTCCAAACACAAATGCAAGACGATCTTCTATTAATTTAGCAAGAATTACTCCTTTGAGAGCACAAGATTTGTTAAAAAGACATGGATTTGGTGCTACCATGCACATGTTAAATCCAAACAAATATCCATCGCCACCTCATTCTGAACGTCGACGACTTCATTTTTAAGAAAAACTATAAAAGGACTGTACATTTAAATTATAAACACACTCATAAACATGGCTGTAACAACAACACGTCGTAGAAAAATGCAAAAAAAAATGAGAAAAAAATCTCTGATTAAAACTTATGGTACATTTTTCGAATGATTGACTCATTTATCCAATAAATGTCGTAAGAAAATGATTCAAGAATCTCCTAAAGAAGTCATTGATTGTGTAGGTGAATGTTGCATCAATCTTATAAAAGGCAATGTACGTCTGACAAATGCTCAAAAGAATCAGTTACGAGCTAGAAAGCAACATATACGTTTACTGAGTTCTAAGCAAGTTCCACTTGACACAAAAAAGAAAATTATTAATCAGAAAGGTGGAGCCTTGTTAGGATTATTGTTAAAACCATTAATTGCTCCTATCATAGGTTCTGTCTTGGGTGAAATTATCAAAAAATAAAAAAAAATATGGATGGTCGTAAAATGGCTATTGTGCCATTTAAACTTTGGGAAGACATGAAACGATGGAAAGAGGAACAAATTCAAAAACCCAGACTGCCTGCTGATCCTAATGTATCTGCCACAGCCAGTCTTCAAAGAGACTTATCTTCTGTCATAGCCAATGAAGATTTGTCTGAAGCTGAAAAATCTCAATTATATGGCCAGACCTTGCACAAATTTAAAACAGCTCATCAAAAAGCTTTAAAAGAAACCTCTCTTTTTCCCCAATCTGACCCTAGTTCTTCCAAAATGAATCAATTGGTCATAGATAGTGTGCCTTCCACCATGAAACGTAAAGCTCAGCTTTTAGTTTCACTTCTAAAAAATAACTCAAATGTGTCCTGGGAAGATGATGGTACAGTTAAACTTTATGGCAAATCTATTCCAGGGTCCAATATTATTGATTTGGTCAATGATGTCATTAGACATCGTAAAGGCAGTGAACCTACAGGTTGGCAAGCTTTTGCAGAAGGTTTAAGAGACATGAATATTCCCCAAGATGTCATTGGAAATAGGGAAAGGTGGGACTGGATGCATCGTGCTCCAGAAACTCCTGAAACGGATTATATCACTCCCAAACAAAAACGCACCATCAGAAAAACAGCAAGTCGTATTCCTGTTTCTGTCAGGTCTGCAAAGAGTTTGAGTGTCAGAAAACGTATCAAAGACCATTTTTCCTCTCCGGCACTTTTATCTGCCACCAAAAAACGTATAAAAGAAGAGTTTTCTTCTCCATGGGTCAGTTACAATGAAGCTTGAACAGTTGTATTACAATCCTAAAAGTCCTGCTGCGTATGCAGGTGAACAAGCTTTGTACAAACTTGCTAAACAATCATCCAAAAAAGCAAAACTTCAAGATGTTAGAGACTGGTTAAGAAAACAACAAACTTATACTTTACATAAACCTATTCATAAAAAGTTTTTGCGACGCAAAATGGTAGTGGCTGGAATTGATACTCAATGGCAAGCAGATTTGGCAGACTTATCAAAATTATCAAAGTTCAATGACAAACATAGATATTTACTTTGCATCATAGATGTCTTTACAAAATATGCATGGGTGGTACCTATTAAAGATAAAACTGGGAAAACTTTAGTGATTGCTTTCAAATCTGTGTTAAAAAGTGGACGATGTCCAAAAAGTTTGCAAACAGATAAAGGAACTGAATTCAAAAATAAAGAATTTCAAAATTTCTTGAAAACTAAAAAGATTCATTTCTTCACTACTGAAAATCCTGAAACCAAAGCCAGTATTGTGGAACGTTTTCAAAGAATTTTGAAAACTCGTATGTGGAAATATTTTACTCATCATCGCACTTTGCGATATGTAGACATTCTTCCCAAATTAGTACATGGTTACAATCACGCTTATCATCGAAGTATTAAATGTGCACCTGTGTCTGTGACTCTTAAAAATGAACCACAGGTGTCAGAAAACTTATATGGAAAATCAAATTCTAAAAAAGTCAAACCAAAATTCAAAGTGAATGATTTTGTGCGTATCAATAAAACAAAACGTACATTTGATGAAGGCTATTTACCAAACTGGACACAAGAATTATTTCAAATTTTAGCAGTGGTCAAAACTCAGACTCCTATCACCTATAAAATAAAAGATCTTGAGGGTGAATTAGTCAAAGGCACTTTCTATTCACACGAGTTACAACGTGTAGAGAAAGATCAAATTTACGAAATTGATTCTGTTTTAGATCACAGAAAACGTAAAATAGGAAAAAAGTGGGTGAAAGAAATTAAAGTTCACTGGAAAGGGTATCCTTCAAAATTTGACAGTTGGATTTTAGAATCTGATCTTGTATAAAAGCATGAAAATGGATCTCAGAGGATCATTTGTACGTGGTGACACTGCTTCAGTACAATCTGCAGAAGGTCGTGATCGAATTGTTAAAAATCGGTTCACTTTTTTTGCTCAGATCATTGTTGTTTACATGATCATTGTCACATCATTAGTTCAAATCAGTCTGAGAAGTCCAGATAAAGAATTGTGGTTAATTTTACTCAGTAGTTATATTGGTTACATACTACCATCCCCAGGTTTAAAATTTAGAAAACAAACTAATCCAATTTCTGCTGACGAAACAGATTCACCCAAACTCAAACCATGAACAACTTTTATTTGACACTCTTGAGTGATAGTTCACTCAGTACTTTTTCAAAAAATACGCAATGTGACTTCAAAGTGAAATTAGATCATTCCATACAAATTGAAAAAGATAATTGGGAAGTAGGTTTGGTAGAAGTCATAACTCCAACTGAAGTAAATAATATCACAAAAGAAAACAATCATGTGATTTTAAGATTTTTTGATAGAAAAATGTGTGAAGATATAGATAATTGTACAACCTATGGAGGTTATGTAGACATGAAAGTCTTTATCCAAAATGGTTATTATGCTTCTCCACGCCATTTAGTTGAAGAAATTCTAAAAAGTATCAATTTTCGATATGGACTGACACTAAAAAATAGCAATGCTACCATTTCAATCACTTATGGTGAAAACAGTGCTCGAGTCAAACTTGATGTTCAAGATCCTATGAAAGTCAAAATTATTTTTCCAAAGGCAATTGCAGAAATATTAGGTGTAGATAGAAATTATTTTGATAAACCATTAGGAAATGAAAAATGCATTTTCAGATATGGTGTGGATTTAAATACAAAAATTCACCAACTTTACATTTACTCTGATTTAGCAAGTTATACATTTATTGGTGATGTTACTGCACCTATCTTGAGAGTGTTGCCATTTGAAAGTAAAAGAGAAAACAATCATTTACATCAAGAATTTGTCAATGTACACTATGTTCCAGTGGCAAAATCTTTCATAGATCAGGTGCACATAAGTATAAAAGGTGATACAGGTAAAAATGTGCCATTTATCTCTGGGAAAACGTTAGTGAAACTACATTTTCGACAGAAGGAATAATGTTGAAACAATCAAGAAGTATTATGTCTCTTCAATCTGGGAAAGGAGACTTTCCCATGTACAGAGGCGTTTCAAGACAATATGGCAATGGTTTAGGATCCATTTTTAAAGCTGCATTGAGAACATTGATTCCAATTTTAAAACCTGTAGCAAAAGCAAGTTTAAAAAGTGTGAAAAAAGTAGCTAAAGATCAAGGGGTTCAAGCTCTGAAAGATATTGTGGGTGGTGAAAATGTAAAAAAAAATTTAAAACAAAGAGGAAAAACAGCTTTGAAATCTTTTGGTCAATCTACTATTAATCAGTTGGCTATAAATTCAACTCAAAAACGCAAAAAGCCTCAGTCTCAATCTAGACACTGAACGGTTAAGAGGGGTTTTAAAAGCAGAGCAAAAAAGTTTAATCCTATTAAACGCCTGGTATTTGAAAAAGATATATTTGACGAAAAATGATTCAACAAGGTTCTTGCGATTGCACCAAAACGGAATTGGATATGGAATCCATTCCACCCACCATGACTACCATGCAAGGCACTCAGTGGAATGATTATCATCCCATCGCTTCTCTCGATAGTCATCATGCACCCATTGAATTTCTTATTCCACCTCACACCGAGTTTTACACTGATTTGTCTCAAGCCTATCTGTATATCAAATTCAGAATCTTAAAGCAAACGGGTGAAGATCTTGACACGGATGCAAAAGTATTTCCAATTAATAACTTTTTTCATAGTATGTTCAGTGGCATAGATTTGTATATCAACAATAAATTGATCACAAATAATTCAGACACGTATCCATACAGAGCATACCTTGAAAATTTATTTTCTTATGGTTCTGATGTCAAAGATAATCAACTGAAGGCAGCAGAATTTTGGTCTGAGGATGAAGCTGGAGCTTTTGAAGATATAACAAATGCATCTATCACTGATCGTGGCAAACGCGTAGCAAAAAGCAAATCCGTGGAGCTTCAGGGTAAATTACATTTGGATCTTGCTATGCAGGAAAAATATTTACCTAATGGCTTAGAATTCAAACTTAGACTTAATCGATCATCTCCTCAGTTTTGTTTGATGAGTGATAATTATCCTGCAAAAATCAAAATTGATGCTGCTATCTTGAGAATACGAAATGTTCAGCTTCTACCAGCCATTAGCAATGAACTGAATCAAACTATTGCTCATCATAATGCTAAATTTCCAATCAGAAGAGTTGAAGTCAAAACTTTTACAATCAGTAGTGGCACAAGATCTAAAATTGAAGATCATCTTCTCACAGGTCAACTTCCAAAACGAGTTTTTATTGGTTTAGTAACAAATGAGGCATTTAATGGGAATTTGGATACTAATCCTTTCTTTTTCCAACATTTCAATCTAAGTAAAATGGATGTCACTTGTGATGGACATAGTGTCTATGGAAAACCATTTGAACCTAGATTTGAAAATGATTAGTATCTCAGATCTTTTCTATCAGTTTACCAAGCATTAGCAAGTCAGAATCAGGTCCAAAATTGCAACATTGATTATGAAGATTACAAAGGAGGTTACTGCTTTTGGGGATATGATTTGACACCAGATCAAGCAGCCGATCAGTCTCATTTGCACCCTATAAAAACTGGGAATCTCAGATTGGAGCTTCAGTTTGCAACATCACTTGCCAAGACGATCAACGTGCTTGTGTATGCAGAGTTTGACAACCTGATAGAAATCAACGGACTTAGAGAAGTTACCATAGATTACTAAAGATGAATGCAGGATACTTCATTGAACAGGACTTGATGTACCAAACAGATGCATACAGTGCAACAGTCCAGCCATCAGATGAGAAGAGTACCTTACAGAAAGAAGTAGAAGACAATGAGGATATTGATTGTCTTATGAAGACTCTTCTAAAACAAGCCATATTGACTTGTCTAAAGATGGCAGTTGGAGACTGTGCAAAGCATGAATGTCATGGATGCAAAATGAACCACCCAAGTCAGAAATACCACGATACCTGTCTATGGACTTCTCCAAGAGAATGGATTGAAGAATATGGATGTCATGATCCAGCCTTAGAGGGCCTAAACATCTATGATGTGATTAAAGACTTGGACAATAGAATATGGAACTATCTGTATGGCGATAATTGGCGACACCCTATGGACTTTACAACAGGGATCAATCACCTGACGCCAGAAGAAAATCAAGAAGCCTATAAAAACTGGCAGTACTTCAAGAAAAATCAAAGTGACTTAACAGAACAGTGGAAGACGTACTGGGCCAAGAAACTCATAGAATCCTATGAAGAAAAGGAAACTGAAGAAAACGAGAACCCAGAAACAGAATAAAAATGAACACTGTTGAACTAATCAAAGTCATAAACAATATACCTGTGGAAATAGAAGTATGTGCCAAGGATTTACTACCAGAGAAGAAACCACTGGATATGAAGGCTTACATTGTAAATACAGATATATCCACAGATCCAGGAGAACATTGGGTGGCAATCTAATTCAGAAGAGATCAAGTTATCTACTTCGATTCATATGGAAGACCACCAGAAGAGCAATATGTTCTACCATTTATTGAAAGAAACTCTTCAAGATGGATCCATAACAAAGAATGTTTACAGAGTCCATGGAGCAAAGTATGTGGAATTTGGTGTATCTACATCATTCACCAGCTCAACAAAGGACTAAATCTAAACACAGCCATTCATCAAGAATTATATGGAACTGGAGATGATTTATACCAGAATGACAGAGATATTGAGATGCGGTTCATCTATAACTATGCCAGAGTCATCCTATCCAAGAATGGAATGAGACGCATGGCTCCTCCTGACTTTTTATTCAAACACAGAATACAGACTTGTAAATGTCATAATTATTCACACCACCTGTCAAAGAAGTATCCTAAGTATAATATGTTGTAAATATGTTAAGGAGTTCTATTGTAAACAATGAACAGAGGGACGGCCCTAATCCTCTGTCATTGTAATCAGTTATAGTTAGCGGGGCAATAAAGTTATAGAAATGTTCACCAGTCTTTGCTGTTCTTTTCATTAAAAAATAAGTAGTAGTAAGCTTGAGACGGCTAGCTAAACACTAGTTAACGCTACAGAGTGATGCCTCTAGGAGATGAGGTCTTGATTGACCAAGAGACTCTAAAGACGCATAGAACTTAGTAGCCTTGACTATTACACACACCATATATCACCACATACTATAATCCCTAAAATGACTAAGTTATTTTCAAAGCTGAAATTAACTAAGTTATTTTATATATCACCACAGCAGGACCTTTATTCCCCTCAAAAATGACTAAGTTATTTCCCAATAGCCCAGGAAACAATCATAATCACAAGCCAACCAGTGGATATGACCAGAAAACTATCATAATCACAATCATAGACCAGAATAGACCTCAAATAAACTAAGTTATTTCCCAATAGCCCAGGAAACTATTATAATCACAACCCAACCAGTGGATATGACCAGTAGCTTATCATAATCACAATCATAGACCAGAATAGACCTCAAATAAACTAAGTTATTTCCCAATAGCCCAGGAAACTATCACAATTATAGACCCAGCCAGAGTAATCCCAAAAATAAACTAAGTTATTTCCCAATAGCCCAGGAAACTATTATAATCATAGACCCAAGCAGAATAATCCCAAAAATAAACTAAGTTATTCCCCAATAGCCCAGGAAACTATCACAATCATAGACCCAACCAGAATTTCACCAAAAATAAACTAAGTTTTTCACAGCTAGTCACTCAAGCCTACCAGGATAGTCATCTATGGGTTCATTTTTTTAGCCTGAAAAATTCTAAGTTCTTTTCAGGCTTAAAAAAATGAACCCAGAGTGACATCCATTACTACTCATACTCGTGCTTTCTGCTCTGGTGGTATACCGCGTTTTATACCACCCTTACCAATTTTGGCACGAAATATGTCGTGATGTGCAAGGTCTACACTGATATAGATGGTATAAATAGTCATACCATTTTTGTCCAATTTTACGTAAGATAATTCACTCGCTAAAGCTCGTGTATTATCTCCACGTTCAGGCGGACAACCCATGGGACGGACTAGCGCGTTTGTAGACGTTTTTTGTTGTATCGCTGAAAATCTACTTTAACTAAATTCAAATTTAAACATTGACTAATAAAGTCGCCTTGAAGTATGTAATTATTATGTAATAAGTCAATTTATCATAATACTGTAAAATTTGGAATTGCGAAATTTCTCTGTCGTTTACTAAAAAAGCATGCCCTAGTACCGTGGTTAATATGGGCCTCGTCGCGACAAAAACTTGTCTTCGGGGTTTCCGACAAAGCTTGTTTCAAACCAGTCTCCTCAGCCACAGAGACTAGCTAGAAAGTTGAAATTTCACCTGTAGCAATTCTAGATATGATACTTTCCAAAAAGCGAATAACAAAGGCGTGGATGCGCAGACTGGTCTGCGCCTGTAATGAGGACCTCAGTGTTCTTCAATCTCTTTCGATGGTGTCATAGTTAAGTCTGTGATCCGAGTTTGTGGAATGTCCTAGTATAATTTAACCCATTTAAGCGGAATGGAATTTCCCACCGTTATCAATCTTAAACAGTCCATTTCTATTTTAAGGGGTATTGGGTGGTATTTTTCATTTTTATTCAAATTTAGATAGAACATTCCGTGAGCAAACAGTGGAGACCCTGATCAAAGCCCACTTTTTGCGGCGTCTGGTCTGGATCTGCACTGTTTGTCCATGTCCCACAAAAAGGACGCTAGGCTTATGTCGGCCCACCATGCAATACCGATTATGGCCCTGGTTACCTTCCATATCAAGATGCATGTTAGCTGTTATCACTGCATTGCAAACACTCCACTTTAAGGGCTGTAAATCAGCATTTTACGGCAACATGTGAACACAAGAGCTTGTGATTTGGATTTACCTCTAAATTAGGCCAACAAGTTAAAGTTTGGGAGTAATCCCATATATTCTTTGACTTTTCGCTTCCTGTAAAGGCGGCGTCTCATGAATGCGTAATTAAGACTGGTCAACCTTAGGCATAGGTATAGTGCGACCAGCTAACAGAGACTGGGCGTGTCAAACAGAGCGCTGTCATACACTGTCAAATAAGACTAGTCTAAATTAAATCGGGTGTAATAGCCTATGTACGCTTTACTTGTGCAACCAACTGAAGCGCAGACGATAAGGGTGACCAACTTTATACATTAGCATGCCTGGTAAACGTTTATCTTTAGTATGCTGCTGGGGACCTGCTGCATTTCATTTTCCGGGATGGATATGTTGTGAGAGTTTGGGGGAGGGGAGGTTTGCACTTCTTCAAATTCTGTCTGTATGGCAAAACTGGTTTGATTTTTAAGCCTGATACAATAATAATAAATCACCAATTAGAATTCAGCGGGACAAGGGTTAAGTATCTAGATCATGAGAAAAGGGCACACAAACATGAGTTGGTCTTATTGCTTGTCCGAAAAAAGCCTCTAATAATCGCTCATTCTGGCGTGTCCAGAGAGACTAGATGTCTAAAAGTTGTTTGGAGTTTTCATCAACATGCATACCTTGTTTATGCGAGAATCGATAGCCCTGGCGAGGTCATGCATACATGCAGGCTCGTTGGAGCCTTCGCCGCACGCAGATGTAATAAGAACCATCATCTCGTGTGCTGACCAATTTATAGTATTAATTTTTCATTGCGGTCCATTATTTATTTTCTTATTCAGTTTTATTATAATTTGAATTGTTAAAATTTCGAAACATTGTCGGAGCGCATATATCTAGACTGGTCAGTCTCCTTGTTATCCAAATAAATTCGAGATGCCTTTTTCTCACAATGGTCTCAAAACTACTACTGATATAGACAGGTATATAGCTGTAAAGCGTTTCACAGGTGAATAAACACACTCTGTCTTACCGATTTTTATATGGAAATGTCCATGGGTGTGTCTTTGCTAAGAACCACCCAGTCTCTCTTAACTGGACGGACTAAAAGCTGAAAATGAGGCGTGGTTTTATTCAAATGTAACTCTATCATCTTGTGCCACCACCTCAGTCATTATTTAGTCCTTAAAACGCCAGCAAAATAACTGCATCTGAAAATGTCTATTAAACATAAGCAGTGAGGTAAACATTGTATTCCCCAGATCAGACTGCTCCCACAGGTGCAGTCTGATCTGGGTCCGCACTGTTTGTCTTTGACGCTTCGCATATTTTAGTGGACGATAAAAATAAACATTTTTTGATTATGCGTTTTAAGGGTTAATAAATGTGAGTTCAGTGTGTATACGGTTAGGATTTTCACGAAATGCACGCACGTTTGCGCGGCTTAAAAAGCTTATTAACTCTTTACCAAATTATGATTGAAACCTGATTTCACTTCCTTAGCAGATGAAATAGCCATACCACACCCAGATAAGAATATTAAAGTTGCCGCCTTTACAGTAAGCGAAAAGTCAAGTAATACCTCTAAATTAGGCCAACAAGTTAAAGTTTGGGACTAATCCCATATACTCAAAACTCCTTTTTAAGGCCAGAATTTTTTTATTAGTTGATTTACGAACCCTCCTACTATAATTTTCCGGATAGTATGAAAAAAAAAAAATCTATTTTTTTTTGTTGTTTTATCTGCCGACTCTAAATATTATTTGTTTCGTTGACAAATATAATATTTTTTGAGGTTCTGTCTGTGTATTTTTGAAAGTGACACTGTAAAAAGTGATTGTCCTGTCCAGATTTTTAGGAAAATGATGAAATATCTAAAGATTACCTTACTAGTTTTACTGCTTTTTCTGGAGATATTAAAGAAAATAAAGAAAAAAAAAGGCTCTGAAAAAAAAGCTCTGAAAATGACCAGTCAACTGGTCATTTTCAGAGCTTTTTTTCAGTCAACTGGTCATTTTCAGAGCTTTTTTTTCGTTTTTTTCTCTTCCCCCCTACCCTAAATCTAAAAAAAATCCCGTAAATCAACTAATAAAAAAATTCTGGCCTAAAATAGGCCAACAAGTTAAAGTTTGGGACTAATCCCATATACTCAAAACTCCTTTTTAAACGCCCATGCTGACTCATCCAGTGTCACTTCAAAATTTGGCAAGCCTCGCATTTTATCTCTTTTCCCAAATTCATATTAATAAATTCAATATACATATGATACATGAGCACAGATGTTAGATCCTCAGTTATTTCTATTGGATGACATTTGTCCTTTTCAATATTGCCACAGCCGGTTCACTTTATATATATACTATGCACAATAAATTTAGCAATTGTTTTGTATGGGTGAGCCCATCCACATCAGTTCTCGAGTTTCATTTGCTGTCACGAAGATACAAGTGCCGATCATCTGACAAGATTTTCCATTAAAAAAAACAACAGAATTACCAAACGCAGCGGCCGTGCTAAAGTGACGTTAAATTTTAAGACTAGCGGGTAACGTGGGTATTTCTGGTCATAGGGGGAAGCCGAAACCATTTTCAAACGAGTGTTTGGTCACTGAAAACCAAAAAAGCATAGCAAATGCAGCAATTTTCTGAACTGTCTCAGAGAAATAAAGGACCAAGTTTTCACAATTTGACGTTTTTACTAATGTTTTTACGTTATCGCCTTTAAATGGTGTTTCTAGTCGTGTTTTCTTTAACCACATTAACAAGTAAAACTGCTTGATGCCTTCGAACACATTCAGATAAATACTGTTGAATGAAACATCTTCACTACTACAGTGCACGAGCCGAAAGATACAATTTAACGTCATCGATATCTCGCAAATGCGTCGCACCATTTTTCAGTAACTTAAGATTTTAATCAACCATAAGATGAGTGACATTGTAAGCCTATGATATCTTTGTAAGCTGATACTCTGTTGAATTGAAATGCCAATTTACATTAGAAGTTTAAACAAATGATGACTACGTTTTGACGTCATTGATGGCAGCTGATTTTTTCTCTATCACAACTGTAAAAAAAACAATAGCTTTTATAGGCGTATGATGCATGAGGAAGATTAAAGACCACCAAACGAAAAATCACATGCTTATCATTTTAGCATTACTTACAACGGATGCGATTTTTGCTTACTGACCCCTTCTGCAATTCTTGCTCTCCCCAAATGCCTATTTAAAGGATGGCGTCTGAAATTCCGTGGTTTCATTTGCCTAAGATCCTGTTCTCGTCATTGCAATTGAAATTGATCGACACTGCACAAAGATGAGCAAAATAAAGATGCGAAACATAAGAAATTGCTAAACTTATTGTGCATAGTATAGTATACATCTTGTCTCAAGTTTCATCATACCTATCAGTTTATTTATAATGCGTATATTCGCCCACATTTTGATTACTGTTCCGTTATTTGGGGATCATCTACATGTTCTAATGCAGATAAAATAACTAAATTGCAACGAAGAGCATGTAAGCTTATATTGAGAAAAGAATACTCTAATTTAGAAGAGCTCAGGATCGCCTAAACATGTTGTCATTTTCTGAGAGTGTGATTCTTTACAAAGCAACAGTAATGTATAAAGTTTCCAATAATATAGCACCTGAATATCTGAATGATTAATTCAAAGTGAGAGAATAGAACAGTAACTCTACCCAGTAAGTAATAAACATTTTCTGATATTCAAGCCTAAAATTGACTTGTTTAAGAATAGTTATGATACTCAGGTGCATTAGTTTGTAATAGCATTCCACTTGATAACAATTCTATGACTCTAAATTCCTTTGTGCAAAACTGTGAATTCTGGTTTAAAGAAACAAATATGTTTAATTTGCATAGCCTTACTTGCAACTGTAGCTAGAGGGTCATCTAGCATTCATTGTTGTTTTATTATATGTATATGTATGTGGGATGTGGGTGTTCTTTATTGCTGATATATATATATATTTTCCTTATGTTTTAGGGCCACAAGGAAGATTAATTCGTCAGTTGGGTTACCCTCACGAAATAAAAGTCGTTACTAACTTACTTACTTACAATGAAAGTTCATGTATATCCTGCATTGTCTAAGTCTGGAAGCATTTTCCAAATACTAAACTGTCTGATTTGAGCATTGTGGTTATATGTAACATATTTGTTTACCGATAGCATCATCAAATCATGTGATTCGCCCAATTGGTCGATTAAAACTTATCATATCATAAATTTCAATAATGTTTAAGTGTAGCTAGGGCATTATTCAATAATGACAGATAATTTACACGGCAAATTTGCCTACAAAAACAAGTTCCAATACGTTTTTTCAAAGACGAAACAGAAATGAAGAGCTGTCGTCGATGTTATCCTTTGAAATCTCTCATCTGTCATCGACTACATCCGTTGAAGAAGTGCTCTGTCGACTGAGACATCAATTTTTCAGACACCTGGTCTCTTCATGGGCGTGTAGTTCGCTTAATAAACGGAACTTTGCTGCCAAACTATACATAAATGCTGGTGAATAATTGTAGTTTTAGTGTGACCAAGTGATTATAAAATATTTTGTCTCCTAGACGTTCGGCTGGAATGGAAAGCTGTTTTTAGTCAATTTTCTTGAAACTCAGGTGTTGAAGAGCTGATAAAAAGCTTATTTGTGCGTGAAATAGGCTCAGATTGCTGCTGCAGTATCTCCAAACAGTTAGCATCTTCTCCATTACCAGTAGGGGCCCCAAGATTCGTTTATTGAATTTAGCAAATAAAAAATCTTCACCTACCCTTTCTTTTCCAAATTTATCAGCATCTGTCGTCGAAACGGTAATCTGTCGTCAAAACAGTCGATAGTACGGTGTGACTTATAAAGTAAAAAATATTTCATGGTTTTCAGTGAATTCAATGCATATCAATTCTGAATAAAGTTGATAGTGTCCACAGTTAAATAATATCGTTACAATTCACTAGTGAATGATACGATACCGTATTATAACCCCGGCATTTATGCCAAGGGGTATATTGTTTTCGTATTTCCATTCGTCCGTTATTCGTCCGTTCGTATGTTCGTTCGTTCATAATTCCGTTACAACAACAAAGCTTTTTGGTTAAAGTTTCTCCAATGGTGTATATCTCTGTAACCACTGATCAGAAATCTTTTATATTTGGACCTTCGATACCCTGGAGGGTTGGCATTCACATCATGGCTTCAGTTCTTGCCCCTGGAGGTCGAAATCTATGACACCTTTAAAACGTACGACAAAGTTTTGTTTAAAGTTTCTCAAGTGGTGTTTATCTCAGTAAACATATATCAGAAAACATTCCTATTTAGACAATAGTTACCCTGGATGGTTGGCATTTATATCATGACTCCAGACCCTAGGATTGGGCTGGAGGTCAAAATCTACGACACTTTAAAAAAGTATGACAAAGTTTTGGTTAAAGTTTTTTCAAGTGGTTTATATTTCAGTAACCTCTTATCAGAAATCATTCATATTTGGACCATAGTTACCCTGGAGTGTTGGCATTCACATCATAACTCCATGGTCCCTGCCCCCTGGGTGAGGCTGAATGTCAAAATCTAGGACACCTTTAAAAAGTGCTATCTTGCTTTGACAACTAATCAACCACTGGTTAGAAAGCATTCATACTATGACAATTGGTACCATTTATAGTTGGTTTTGACTCTACCGATTCAAGCGCTTAGGTTGATGCCCAAGGTCGGGGCTAGAGGTCAACATCTAGGACATCTTAAAAAGTTTTTTGATTGTTTTCTTTTATTTTATACAATCAATTGTTTTTGAATTAGGACTTACTATCTATGTGTGACTTCATATCTTAGGGTTCATGACCCAGGGTGGGGCTGGAAGTCAAAATTTAGGACAGCTTTAAAGTGCTTTTATATTTTTCTGCATTATGCAGACAGTTTACCAACCATTTATTAGAAAACTTTCATATATGGGCATTCGGTTCCATTCATGGCAGGCTTCCACTCGACAGCTTCAGACACTTAGGACCATGCCCCAGGGTGGGACTAGAGGTCAAAATCTAAATCTAGGACATCTTATTTTTAATAGAACCATTTGTATTTGAACAACAAGTACTATTTCATGCTGTCTTTCTCTCTGTGATTGCAGACCTTATGGCCCATGACCGAGGGTCGCCGTTTGTAAATACATGTATTGACATTATACCAGATCGGTGAAGCAGTCTCAGTGTACAGGGCTTATGCAAAATTCTTAAATCAAACCCGACTGAATATATAGGGTAAAGTTGGGTCAATTCGGACATCAGGTAACTTCGGACACACGTTTGCAAACAGCGGAAATCCAGATGAGACGGCTCCTTATGAGCCGTCTCATCAGGATTTTCACTGTTTGCTCAGTTAATTTATTTTTATTCCAATAATTGAACTATGAAACAAACAAGGCAGCCGTCCGGATTTAGCTGTCTGTCCGAATATACCCGACTTTACCCTATTGCCTTCTTTCTTGAAAGATGGCAACTTTTACAATATTTTGCAGACAGAAAGCATGAGCGGATCCAGGGGGTGGGGGGGGGTCAGGGGGTCCGGACCTCCCCTGAAAAACCACAAAAATATAGGGTTTCTTAGCAATACTGGTCCTGATCCCCTGAAAAATCACAAAGCTACCAAACCATCATCGGCCCGCCAACGAAACGCCATTTAATGGCATTTCGCTGGCGGGCTGATGATGGCCCGCTTTTGGTGCTCTTTGGATCCTCTCTCCTCTCATCAATTAACAAAAAAAAAAAAAAAAGTCAAAGTTTGACCCACACTGGCAAAACGTTCTGGATCCGCGCATGGACATTATGGGTATGAGCAATCACAGCAACCCTTTTAAGGTCAATGGTATCTTCCATAAGGTTTAATACAGTTATGTCGTTTAATCAAGAAATAAATTCGATTTTGGCTTGTTCATGGAATCATGAACACTTTAGGTCTCTTGCAAGTAAGTGAAGCCCGAAGGGCTTCACGTTATGTTTTCAAGAGACCCGAAGTATTCATGATTCCATGAAAAAACCAAAAATCGAATGTATTACTTATATTTACATAATATACTATCAGTCAAATATCAGTTTTCAATTTTCACCTAACTTGGCTGGTCTTCCGGATATTTTGAATGAAATCAGACATAACGGAGGGTTTGGAATAGCCAAAACGCCAAATTTCCGCGCTTAACGTCATGGCGATACGTGTTCAACGTGACGCAAACGCCAGTAAGCAAGCAACGTTATTGGATGGCGTTGACGTTGCCCCGTTCAAATGGCGCGTATGTGGGTGAGGCTTAAATCGATTTGTTCATGAATGTATGAACGGCATCTCAAATGTAAAGGTTCATTTAAAGACTTGCAGTGGGAATGTAAATATTACAGTTATGTCAGGATGGTCCATTATATTTATTGAAGGTTACAGGTTATAATTTTCAAATATAATTTATTTCATTCTCTGAAGATCGACTTTGTCTTAGCAAACATAACAAATCCTGATGAAATGCCGCATGATATGGCATTTTATCTGAGTCTTCACTTTTTACCAAAATAAACTGACAAACTGGCGGCATGATTATGCAATAACGAAATTGGGCCACGTGACTGGTGGAAGACACTAAAACAGTTTATCAAACCCAGCCAATCGTCCTCAGTCTCTCCGTTATTTATATAAAGTCGATATTTTACACCGTTGAAGATGATAAAGCAATCCTGATGACTAATTTCTTTGTAGCACAAATTGAACTTGATGAAACAGAAGTCACCATACCATCTGATATTCTCTTCCTGAACATAGCCTTAATCTTCTTTAAATTTACTTCACCTCTCGAGATTGAAACTGTTTTAAAATCTTTACAATTCGGTAGATGCTATCAACAATCATGTGTTAAAGGAACTCGCTCAATCCCTTTCTTTTCCTATGAGTGATCTATTTAACTGGCAAGGTACTTTAATGTGGAAGGAAGCAAATGTAACTCACATCTTTAAAAGGATGACCCTTCAGTTGTTTCTAACTACAGCCCTATATCTCTACTCAGTACAGTAGGCAAAGTCTTAGAAAAAATAGTACATGAACATTTATTTAATTTCATTCGAGATAATAACATACTGACGACTCTACAGTCTGGATTTGTTCCAGGTGACTCTACAGTTAATCAGCTAGTAGACATATATAACACCTTCTGCCATTATATTGACCAAGGCAAAGAAGTCATAGCAGTGTTTTGCGACATAAGTAAAGCCTTTGATGGAGTCTGGCACCGAGGGCTTCTCTATAAACATGAATCTGCTGGGATATCTTGCTCTAATCTGTCGTGGTTTAAGAATTATTTCAATGATAGGAAACAGAGAGTTGTCCTTCGAGGTTCTGCTTCTTCTTGAGCATCTATTTAGGCTGGCATACCTCAAGGATCTATTTTAGGTCCTCTTTTTTCTCATATACATTAATGATATTGTAAATGATATACATTCTTGCATAAGGCTTTTCGCTGACGGTACTAGTCTCTATATTATTGTAGATAACCCCATAAGTGCGGCTGACGAACTTAACTCTGATCTTGCCAAAATACATGTTTGGGCAGTCAGATGACTTGTATCATTTAACCCAGCAAAATCTGAGTCTATGATACTATCACATAAACATAATAAACCTTTTCACCCACCACTCAGCATGAACCAGAACCTGATTAACAACATAAACTCCCACAAACATTTAGGACTAACATTCTCGCAGGGCTGTCCCTGGAACGATCATTTAGAACTTGTGAAAGCAAAAGCATGGCATCGTATAAATATTATGTGCAGACTAAAATTTCAGCCTGAAAGGAAGTCTCTCCAAGTTATATATATACGGAGGGATATAGTGAATTAACTGAGTCGATAGATGCTGTAAATATTTTGCCTCTAGCGAGATTCGAACTCACGACCTCGGCAACACCGCCTACCACTACACCAGACACCGACGCTACCAACTGCGCCACTATATATACTCAACTACAAAAGAAACCCATCAGTCACTTTTTAGGGCAACTAGGGTAAACTTATTAAGAAATAAAAATAAATTTTATATCATATTCTTTAACAATCAATTATGCATCAAATCATTGAATAATGAAACAGTTTTACTTAAACCCGTTCATGCTGTACGCCAGTGTATAGAAAAGGGGTCATTTCTAAAAATGACAAGTTTCAGACAATTGATTTTCACTCCAGTTTAGTCTTAATCAGTTCACTTCGTCCAATAACCGGTATGTCCCTCTCTAGCGAAGCTACCGAGTGTGTGCAGAAGCCAAAACAAACCGCATTAGTTTAGTAGGCAAAAATTGCCTAACATTACTGACAGATTTTAGTATAGAATCAAACAGGAAGGACCCAGATCAGACTGCTCCTATAGGATCAGTCTGATCTGGGTCCATACTGATTGTCATAGAGGCTTCCTAAATATTTCAGCAGGCGAGAAAAAGCAGACGACTTTTGTTGCAATTGGCGCTTTAAGTGTTAGCTGTACGCTCGTGTTACATGTAACATTCTCGTTTCGCTTGCGATATTCAGTGAAACCACAATTCCTCACTTTTTTCTATTTATTTATCATGAATAGGCACCATGTTCACTGAATTCTAATTAATAAACATCAATGTTATTATTATTATTATTATTATTATTATTATTATTATTATTATTAATATTATTATTATTGCTTTAATACAGTTACGAATTAGCAGGTACCGTGTCGAAAAATTATAAGAGTGGGCCGTGCATCATAGCAGTATTTGCTGATCCAGCTCTAGGGTGTTTCTCAGTAAACTTTATAAAAACATAGTAATAGACTTTTGGCTTACTGTAAAGGTGCAACTTTAATATTCATATCTGGGCGTGGTTCGGCTATTTCATCTGCTAAACAAGGGAAATCAGGTTCTATTTATAATTTGGTGAAGCATTAATAAGTTGTTTGGGCCGCAAAATCGTGCGTGCATTTCATGAAAATCCTAACCGTATACATACTGAACTCACATTTATTAACTCTTAAGCTGAATGATCACAAAATGTATGTTTTTTGTCATCCACTAAAATATTTGAAGCCTCATAGACAAACAGTGTGGACCCAGATCAGACTGCTCCTGTAGGAGCAGTCTGATCTGGGTCCACAATGTTTGCCTCTATGCTTATGTTAAATAGACATTTTCAGATGCAGTTATTTTGCTGGCGTTTTAAGAAATAAATAATATGTTTTGCGTCTGTACTGAGGTAATGGCGCAAGATGACAGAGTTACTTTTGAATAAAACCACGCCCCATTTTCAGATTTTACTCCGGGCTTTTACTACCAGTCCTAATTTCGCATTCATGAGGTGCCGCCTTTATAGTAAGCAAAAAAACATATAATACCTGTATATGACACTTTTAATTATTGAAACAAGCTTTATAAGGCATACGTTTACCTTAATAAGACTTTTAAGTAATCCACAGGCTTCCTCTCCTCGAGTCTTATAAAGAAGAAATAGAAAACAAAAAACTGCGACGAAGAGAAAAAATAATATATTTGCGTTTACTCTCATCTTGATCAAATGATCGAAAAGCCTTGCATACAGAGCAACAATAATTATTATTTAAATAAACAACGATCGATGATGGGCATCTGTACGGAAGCATTGTTGAATCGTACATTTCCCATTTCGTAAATTTTACACCCATAAGAACACACCGAATAGCCGGCAATCGAAAACGTTAATACTATCTATATTGTAATGGCATCACCCGGTCGAGCGTTCATCAAATTCTATAGTCAGGAATGGTGCTGACGCGACAATATTTCAATATTGGGTCCGACCTGGGTCGTACTCAATGCTTTTGGGAAGTGAATAGACAGCCAGCCTTTTTGTCAATTTTCTACAATTTATTAAGTATCCCTTAATATTAAGTATCCCTTAATAATAAGTATGTGAGCATTTACAATTATCCACAGAGTTCATACCTTGTACATTACAGAAGATTAGAACTACCACATGTATGGAGCCTTAGACTAGCCACTAGTCTGATATCATATTCTTTTAGTAAATGATAATTTCATTTTAAAACAATATTTTCTTTATTCACACTCTTTCCTCTATGATCACAATATTTGAGATAAAGTGAGGATATCAAAGAGAGGAGAGATGAGATTAGCTATATGAAATCAAATTATAAAGTAAAATTTGACAAAAAATATCAAAAGTAAGTAATGGTGCAAAGATCAGGAATCTAGGGGCTAGACTAATGGAGCCTCGACGGTGTTTGCGAACAACAAAGGCACAGACCAGCATGCGCATCGGCGCAGTCTGATCGGCGCATTTGTTATTCGCTTATTGGAAACTTTTCAATTTTCTAGCTAGTGTCTATAGGAATCCTACCGAAACCCCTAAATGGGCATTTTATTCTCTGTGTATACCAGCAGAGATTGCTTTGACCAGTTAGTGCAGTTGCGCAGGCTCGTCTAAGCCTTCATTGCTCGACACTGCGATGTGAACAAAAATCCAAAATGCGCTGAAATACCAAGTCATCAGTTCATGACTGTTAAACATGCAGAAGATACGATGCCTGGGGGGGGGGGGGGGGGGGGGGGGGGGGGGGTACTCTGATATTTTCATGCATACGGAGGCTCTGGTCATTTTTTTTTATTTCAAAATTTTGAATTTCACAAATTTTTGGGTTTTCAGAAAAATAAATATTTTTTTGGGTATGAAAATTTTGTGGATATATTTTGGGGTCATCACGAAATTGTACTATATTTAGGGGTCATTTCTATGCATTTAGGGTCTTTTCTGAAGGTCAAGGTACAGAATAGGGGATATTGTTTGGGGTTGCTCTAATTTCAAATATTTTTGGGGTGCTTGATATTTCTGATATTTTTGGGGGGTGAACGGTAGATGCTGGGCCGGAGCCTACGTATGAAGTAAAAAAATGAGAGTACCCCCCCCCCCCCCCCCCGAGATATGATGCAGCATCTGGGTAATTTAGTCTGCCAGACTACGGTGATATCTCCGGCTTGAAGCCGCAGTTTACGAGTTGGGTCAGGTTTCAAGATGTCTGTACTTCTTCCTATCTAGAGGCTGTGTTCTTTACAAACACAGAGACAAATTTACTGCTTTAAACAGGGGTCGTAGCTTGCCTAAAATTGAACGTACACAGGTGTAAGGATGTGTTTAATGCATATATGCAAAATACGAGCATTCACAAATAGCGTAGACCCAGATGAGACGCCGCATAGCGCGGCGTCTCATCAGGGTCTGCGCTATTTGCCAGGTTAAGCACATTCTTGGTAACAGTGGACATTATTGAATCTATATGAATCAGGAACTCTTTCACTTCGTCAGAGGATGCTGAACCCTTTTAAGGGGGTCTTAGAGCAGATTATGCCATCATTTATAACCCCTTCCAAAATTGGAATTAGACACACTAGAATTGCTTTTTCACACACACTCATTAAGAAACCTTCAGAACTGGGATATAACAATCCAATATTTATGGTTCAAAAGTGTACGCAAATGAGTTCAAAAGTGTACGAAATGCAAAATGCGTTTTTGCGTACATGTATATGATAGCTACATTAATGCAGACATAGACAGAATATCTGTCAGATGGACTATCTGATGGAAAGAAGAAATGATTTCCGGATATTTTCGCGAGAATTTTATTTTCGCGAATAGCGTTAAAAGACATATTTGCGGCGTTAGAATTTCGCGACTAGGGCATAGTTTACCATTATCAGTAAACGGCAGAGTGATTTTGCCATTTCGCGAGGATTTTATTTTCACGAAACTTCGCATATGCGAAGTTTAGCGAAAATAAACCCTCGCGAAAATTTCCGAATTTACAGTAGACAAACTTACAAACATTAGTGCAGACAGACAGATTATCTGTCAGATGGCGGAAAGACGAACGGATGACACATGAACAGACACATACAGGGAAATACACAGACAGAAGTAGAATATACGATCAATGCAGAGGTTAAGTAATAGTTATACCATGGGTTGTCCGCCTGTACGTGGATTATCTTACGTACAGGTGGACAAACATGGTATAACTGTTTTATACCACCTGCATCAGTGTAGACCTTGCACATCATGCGATATTTCGTGCTAAAGTCGGTAAGGGTGGTATAAGATGAATGCATGGATGGATGGATGCAGATGCACATATTCTTACGCACGCACACGATCCTGCATGTTAACACTAGTTGTTGTTGTTGTGTTTGTGTTTAACGTCCCACCAACAGCTAAGGTCTAAATGAGACGGGGCCACGGCTTAAAGTCTCATCCGACAGACTGGTGAAGCCGGGAGTCGAACCTGCGACCCCTGGTTTACAAGGCAAGCGGTTTATCCACTACACCACGGCGGCTCCTATGTTACCAGCACCAACTCCAGCAATAAGAAGTTCGTTCGGTTTTCGATTTTCAATTTTCCAGATTCTGTTTCAGAAGAAAGTTCGATTTTTGTTTTTCGATTTTCGAGTTTTAATTCCAGAACGGGAGTGAAATCCAGAAAACGTCAATCTTTTGGTTCACCCTACATGATCTTGGCCAGAAGGTTTTGTGCCTTTTTTTATAGATATATACTAGTATTCTACAAAAATGGTGGGTGTATTAAAGTTAGGTCGGCGAACGTCCTCAAAATGGCCGTTGTTCAAGATGGCCACCAAAATGTTGATTTATAAAGAACTGAGTGATGAACATACCTATCTTTTTTTCGGAACATAAATTTATCTAATTTTAAAGGGGACGGCAGCCCTAATGAGTATTATGTTTTTATATACTGAACAAATGTGAAAACGCTACACTACAATTAACTATATTTTGCGAGAAAGTATTGGACAAAAAGTATTTACTAAAGCTTAATAATGTTTCCCAGACATCCAGCAAACGATTCGTCGAAACTCCACCAATTTGTCTCGTTTGATGTCTGAGTTATGCTCCTTTAAGTGTTTAAAGTTTTATTCATTGAATTTAGCTATTGCTCATGCACAAATTAAAATTGTTATGCTTATCAAAATTGGTCATAATTATGTTGCATGAAAACACAAGAAAACTGATTAATCACTTGAAACAAGCTTAGTAATCAATTTCGAATTTATCAAATTTGTAAAAACTTGAAAATTGTCTCCCTTTGACAAAAACAAATAGGGAATATCAAATGTTTGGTAATCGACGATTTATTACAATTTTCGATATTTTTTTTTGCCAAATCAGACATACCTCTCAGCACATTGTTTCTACCATTTCCCGACTAGTAACGTCCTTATACTAAGATGCAACAACACATTGAATTTTCTATGGAGATTTCAGTGTTAATATTTCAAACTTGGTAATTTGATGGAAACCCCAGTAGTAATGGATGTCACTCTGGCCTCAAAATTTTTAAGCCTGAAAAGAACTTAGAATTTTTCAGGCTAAAATTTTGAGGCCAGAGATGACTATCCTGGTCAGCTTGAGTGACTAGCTGTGAATAACTTTTTTTTTTGAGGTCTATTCTGGTTGGGCCTATAATTGTGATAGTTTCCTGGGCTATTGGGGAATAATTTAGTTTATTTTTGGGATTATTCTGGCTGGGTCTATGATTGTTATAGTTTCCTGGGCTGTTGTGGAAATAACTTAGTTTATTTTTGAGGTCTATTCTGGTTGGGTCTATGATTATGATAGTTTCCTGGGCTGTTGAGAATAACTTAGTTTATTTTTAGGTCTTTTCTGGTTGGTCTATGATTGTGATAGTTTTCTGGGCTATTGAGAAATAACTTAGTTTATTTTTGACTGCTGTATAATAGTTTCATTGGCTATTGAGAATAACAAGTTCATTTTTTGACTGATATGTAATAGTATCCTGGGAGAATGAGAATAACTTAGTTTATTTTTAGGGGTATTTTGGTTTGGGTCTATGATTTTGATAGTTTCCTGGTCGCATCGCTGGAATGCTGTGAATAGTTTATTTTCGTAAAGATCTGATTGTGATAAATTCCTACCTGCTCTTCTCTCGCCGGTAGGGATATTGTGTTTATCTTTTTATAAAGACTAACTTTATGCGCATCAAAAACAACAGGGTTTCTAATTTACATATCGTACTTCTAGTACGTTACATTAGCGTATTATATTTTAAGTAAGGATTTTGGGTTCATGAAGTTCTATGTATCTTTTAGTTTCTTTAGAAAAATAACTTTGATATTCAAGGCTAATCTCTGTAGCTAAGAAATAGATCATTTAGCACAATATTTCGCTTCTCGCGACTTTCAATGATAAGTTACGTCATATAGATTATACATGACGTCATTGAAAAGCAAGTAGTATCTTCTAAAAGCGACAAATATAACTTTTCGAAACAATAGATAACTTGGTCATTTTAAGAGTAATGGTGTGTACTTAGATTTGATTTCTGCTTGAAAGTTTCTAAGGATTATACTTTTTCAGGTTCTTGCATGGAGTCGTATTTGAAAGCTAGTATCAATCTTATGATTAAGTTAGAGCTTCTGTTGATATCTTAGATAATCGTCATTGGCATGTAATAGTATTAAGGTTTAATGGTTAGATGTTGATGAAAGTGCCCATATCGCTTGAGATGTGGATGCAATGTGGACCTTCACACGTAAAATGTGGATGCAATGTTGATCCACCACATCTCCACATTTTGAATGTGGATGAAATGTGGAGCAATGTGGATGTATTGTGGAGCAATGTGGAGTTCCACATTTCAAATGTGAATAAATGCAGATTGCGGGTCAGCATAATGGAGATTTACGTTAATTCTTGGATAAATTCGAAATTAATGTGGACCGCCACACTAAAAATGTGGATCCACCACATCTCCACATCTTGACAATGTGGATCCACCACATCTCCACATTTCCACAATGTGGATTTTCCACACCTACACATTTGACAATTTGACTTATACCCTCTCTTCAATCTCTCAAGTTGATAGTAGCATGGTATATTCGCTATGACAGCTTTCAGAGAGATGGCCCTATCATATTTGGATTGTTGGCAAGGTAGTATTTGTTTCATTTGAGGCAAATCTGTATTGAGCCCTTTTAGTCTTCTATCCTATTCTTCCTTTCTATTTTATTGTCTCTGGGAGGATCCTGACTTTACTGAAATATTGTTGACTGGGACTTTATGCCTCAACTCCATCTAAAAATCTCTCAATAGTTAACTTCTGATAATCTACATCTTTGGTTCTAGCACCATCCATTACCTTTGATGGTCAATAAAAATGTTTAGCCCATGCATTATTAATTATTTTACCTCTTTACACTGTAAATTTTCCACATTTACATATTTGACAAGTTGATGAATATGTCTAGGATTAAAACGTGGAATATACATCTTCGAATAGTAGATTTCAGATTTGCATAACATACAAAGTTTTGCATGATATATATTCCATCTTCATATAATTAATATGAGAGTAGTCATTACATATATATGACGTTAAGCAAAGTCTAATTGTCATTATATTTCTATCAAGTGTGGTGGTTGTTTCACATATGCGATCATGGACGAATTTTATCTGAGCTTACTGAGTGATAGTTCTATGGATATTTTCCCTAAAAATAAACAGTTCTCATTTACCACAAAGCTAAATCATCCTATTCAAGCCCAGAAAGAACAATGGGTTGTAGCGTTGGTAGAAATTATGACTCCTTCAGAAGTATATAACATTTCACATAATAGCAATTATTTTTATATTCACTTCTACGATGGGAATGTTTTTAAAAGACTGGGGAAAAGTAAAATGAATACTGTATGCATGAAAGATGGAAGTTGTCCTGAAATAAAATTGTTTATCCCAGCAGGAAACTATAATTCGCCTCAGCACTTAGTAGAGCAAATTCAGAGTGCAATTGAAGAAAAATGTGGAGCTATTCTACGTCAAATCCACAGTATGATCTCATTAAGTTATAAGAAATAAGGTAATCGTGTAAACTTACATGCGAGCTGAACATTTCTTGTACGTCAACAACAGCAGAATCTAGGGCGAAGATTTGTTACCAGTAAAATGCATTTAAGCCCACCCCCCGGTGGCTTAGGCTGCTGTTCGTTCTAAGGCGGTGGTTCTGTTGTTGTTGACTTTTTGTTTATTGTTACTCCCATTGTGGGAGTCTGTAATTGTTCTATGTATTGTTGTACGTTACTTTATGTCCATTCTAGTATTGCAATCATCTTGATGGGGAAGAGAGAGTTGATTGCTTTGCTTAATTTGTCTTCCTGGTGTCTCATGATGGTTGAGCGGCTCTTCCTCGCGATGCCACGCAGTTGTTTGCAGTTTGTGATTGTGGTATTTCCTGATCATACTCACTTACTATTTTTACATGTTGAAAATCCAAATATAGTTCAAATAAGATTTTCAAAGTCTCCTGGCGAAATACTTGGATTGAATCCTGATCTTTCAAATAAACTGATTGGGAATGATAACCAGGCTTTTACATATGCTGTTGATTTGAACATGACCCACCATCAGATGTTTGTTTATTCTGATGTTGCAGATTACACTTATGTTGGAAATATAACAGATCCTATACTTAGAATTGTTTCTTATAAGCAGTTCAAATCTAGCACTCAATCGCATCAAGAATTTGTGAATTTGCATTATGTACATTTGGCAAAATCTTATATAGATCAAATTCATATTGATATCAAAGATGAAATTGGTAGGTCTTTTCCTTTTGTTGGTGGAAAAACTTTAGTAAAATTACATTTCGAACGTATAAAAAGCTGATCCATTTTGCTATCAGTATAAATATGATGGTTCTGGTTGACATGTCTAATTGTTCTACGAGCGCTAAAAAAAGAAGAATGGATCTCTCAATAAGACAGAAAAATACAAGCTGCAATGATGATATAATAAAACCTGCTTCTAAAAAATCAACTAAACATCAAATGGGCTATGGACAAATTCGATATCTGATTAAAAGGCTGAGTACAGCGTTGGATAGTAAACTCAAGCAAGGAAGACCACCAAAGTACTGTAGAATGTGCCATAGAGAACTTGTGGGTCGGACTTCAGACTCTATGATGGTTCCGACTTAAAGACTTATCTATTGATGAGATGGTAGGGGCCTGATGCTTTGGCTGTTTGTGGGGCCCACTGGGGTTTACCTGTTGGATTTCTTTTGCTCCGGTATTCAGTTTAATTTACTGTTGAGTCCTTATCCTTGCTTTATCTCCTTGTTATATCTTGATTTATATGTTTTAGGAGATGATGCATTGATAAGTTAGGGGTCTTTCATGCAAACCAAATATCTATGTGTCTTGATCCACATCTGAATTAAGGGTGAGGTTGGCGCCGTTAAACCGGTTTAAGCCCTCCAGTAAAATATTTTACTGACCGTTCCAAGGCGGTACTTCTTTTGTGGATCTTTAATGTTTTTGTTCTGTCTTGTGTTTGCTATGTTTTGTGCGCGTCTGTTTATATGTGCTTCGTGGTCACCTGCTGGGAAAGGGCTGACCTCTTGGCTCTCGTTTGTGGTGTCTTCTGTGAGTTTGTCACTTTCCCATTGGTATCCTGGGTCAGGTGTGGTACTTGATTGTATCGATTCCTGATCTTTGCAACCTTACTTACTTCGTAAGCTGATAGGAAGCCAACTAGAAAGAAGGCCATTAGAGAATAAATATATGAAGGGTAGAAATATAACAGAGCATAAATGTGATAAAAGAAAGAATTTTTCTTCTGCAAAAGAGAACAGCAAAACAAGAAAATGCAATCCTCTCTCAAGCGTTGCTGCAAAAGAAGTGCATGCAAATAATAAGACAGAGTAGAAAATGTCATATTTTTGTGAGAAATATTGACAAAACTGTGGATTTGTATGTCACTACAAGTATAAAAGGACACAATCAACGAGAAGTTATTCATTTACCAAATCGATTTCAATGGGTCAACATCAGTGTCCAAATTATGAACAACAGTTTGCAAGATCAGACAGTTTGAGACGTCATCTGACAAGTGGTATCTGCAGTGAAGATATGGAGTCAGAAACTATGTCAGAAAATGAAGACTCTACTATGTCTGAAGAATCTGATGCAGAGACTTCCAGAAGTCATCAAAAGGAAGATATCTTTGGAAAATATGAAGACAAAGATTATGGTATTCATGACGATAGTGATACAGACTATACTGATGAAGATGATGAAGACCAACATTATTCTAGAAAAAAGAGCAAGTTTAATCCTTGGCAATTTTTTGTTGGTGGAGCCCATAGGTACCTACAAGACACTTTCAATGAAAGTGTACAACATACAGTAGAGAAAAATCCAGATATGGACACAGAAGAGGCAGAGGAGGTCACTTTTGATAAACTAGAACCTAGATACAGAGCAGAGGTCATTGATCGCTATCAGCGCTTCCTTAAAGTATCTAAGGCCATGAAGAAAGATCCCTTGCACAAAAAGATAACAGCTACAGCAAAGAGACTACGAGATGACGATGAGCTTGATGAGGATGAAGCTTTGAGATATGCTATTAAAAAACGAAGATACCTCTTGGATGGAAAACTTGAAGAATATGACCCACCATCCTATTCCTTAGGTGAAGATGATGAATCAGATTCATTACAACAGAGTTCAGGATCAAAATATGCACCAAGTCAGCTGCAACAGAACAACTTTGAATCAACTAGGCTCTGGATCAATGTTTAAAACATTCTAATTGAATTCTACTTTGTATGATGGCATATATTCTTTAATTTCTCTTATTGTAAACAATGAACAGAGGGACGGCCCTAATCCTCTGTCATTGTAATCAGTTATAGTTAGCGGGGCAATAAAGTTATAGAAATGTTCACAAGTCTTTGTTGTTCTTTCATTAAAAAATCAGTAGTAGTAAGCTTGAGACGGCTAGCTATACACTAGTTTATGCTACAGAGTGATGCCTCTAGGAGATAAGGTCTTTATTGACCAAGAGACTCTTTAGACGCATAGAACTTAGTAGCCTTGACTATTACACACACCATATATCACCACAAACTATACCTCCTAAAATGACTAAGTTATTTTCAAAGCTGAATTTGACTAAGTTATTTTATATATTTCCACAGCAGGACCAGGAAACTATCATACGACCAGAAAACTTTCACAATCATAGTTTTTTTCAGCTCAGCACTGAAGTTTACCTGGAATCGAAGAGAGGGTATAAGTCAAATTGTCAAATGTGTAGGTGTGGAAACTCCACATTGTGGAAATGAGGAGATGTGGTGGATCCACATTGTCAAGATGTGGAGATGTGGTTGATCCACATTGTCAAGATGTGGAGATGTGGTCGATCTACATTTTAGTGTGGCGGTCCACATTAATTTCGAATTTTTAACTTATTTTTAACTGCTAAATTATTAAAACAAGGTTATAGATATCATAAAATTCAAAAAGCATTTTCTAAATTCTACCACAGACACTCAGAGTTAATTGTTAAATACAACATTGGGTTAAAAACTCTTCTGCAACAAGGCATATCAGAACCTATATTTTATGGTGATTTAGTCTATAAATTCAAACGAATTGTTGGAAAACCTAATTTTAGTGATCAATTCAAAAAGATAGTTAAACGTTATATAAGGGTTGGATATAACTTGGATATCATGCGACAATCTGCATGCCTAGTTGTAAACCCAATCACGGTTTATAGCTATGGTTTCCTCTTTAATTGCACGACGGTGGGTCGGGCCTCAGACTCTATGACGGCTCTGACGTAAAGCTTTAATCGGTGGGTTGGTGCCTGATGCTTATCTGTAGCTGGACCCACCGTGGCTCAACTTGAGGTTTTCTTTAGCTCTGACTATCTGTGAGTCATGAGCCCTTTTCTTTGTTTCATCATGGTGTAGTAATTTGATTAGAGTGTTTTTCCATGATGATACATTGCATTAGTTAGATGGCCTCCATGCGAGCTGAACATTTTTTGTACTTCAACAACAGCAGAATCTAGGGCAAAGATTTGGTACCAGTAAAATGCATTTAAGCCCCCCGGTGGCTTGGGCTGCTGTCCGTTCTAAGGCGGTGGTTCTGTTGTTGTTGACTTTCTGTTTATTGTTACTCCCATTGTGGGAGTCTGTAATGGTTCTATGTTTTGTTGTACGTTACTCTATGTCCAGTTTAGTATTGCAATCATCTTGATGGGGAAGAGAGGGCTGATTGCTTTGCTTAATTTGTCTTCCTGGTGTCTCGTGATGGTTGAGCGGCTCTTCCTCACGGTGCCACGGGGTTGTCTGCAGTTTATGATTGTGGTATTTCCTGATCATACTCATTTACTATTTTTTATCCAAGAATTAACGTAAATCTCCATTATGCTGACCCACAATATATCTGCATTTATTCACATTTGAAATGTGGAACTCCACATTGCTACAATACTTCAGTAAAGTCAGGATCCTCCTGGAGACAATAAAATAGAAAGAAAGAATAGGATAGAAGACTAAAAGAGCTCAATCCAGATTTGTCTCAAATGAAACAAATATTACCTTGCCAACAATCCAAATATGATAGGGCCATCTCTCTGAAAGCTGTCATAGCGAATATACCTTGCTACTATCAACTTGAGAGATTGAAGAGAGGGTATAAGTCAAATTATCAAATGTGTAGGTGTGGAAACTCCACATTGTGGAAATGTGGAGATGTGGTGGATTCACATTGTCAATGTGTCGAGATGTGGTTGATCCACATTTTTAGTGTGGCGGTCCACATTAATTTCGAAGTTATCCAAGAATTAACGTAAATCTCCATTATGCTGACCCACAATATATCTGCATTTATTCACATTTGAAATGTGGAACTCCACATTGCTTGACAATAATCAAGTCGATGATGCTGAAGCATTTAACTATATCTCATGATATCTAGAGGACATACTTAATATTGATAATCATTATCTCTAACAAATTGTAAGCCAGACATATCCAACTAAGGTTAAGTTAAAGATGCATGGTCTGTAACTTTTGATCTTTTAATTTTTGAAATAATGTTTCTATTTTTCAAGAACACAGCAAAAAACATAAAGTTCAGGTATATATTTGACCAATTTCGTAAATCTTAACACTTTATCAGAATCAAAACAACAGCATTTATGCTAAATATTAACTGTCTTTAATTATTGGAGGGACGCAAATAATTACCAACAAGAGAAAAACACCTGTTTTATAAGATAAGTCACTTTTCCATGCAGTTTTCAGCTATGGTGAACAGATTTATTTTGAAAACATAACTTAATTCTACTTTTACAAATGATTTAAATAGAAAATACATTTCTTCGAAAAATGTTCATAGTTGCAGACTTAGTCTCTTTAAATAAGACACATTCCTTTGATACTGAAGCCTCCTATTTGGACTAATCAGTGATTTGGCACAGGCTACCCATGAAGATTGAAATTGGTTGAAAATGGGACAAAGGAAATAGTGAAAAGTGTTAGTGGTGAATGGGAAAGTGCTGATTTAGCAGCAAAACAAATGCGCGGATCCAGAAAGTTTTGTCAGAGGGGGTCCAACTTTGACAACGTTTTTTTTTCCTTTTTTTAGTTTGATGAGGGGAGGAAGCATCCAAATATCCAAATACCACTATTTGTGGGCCATCAACGGCCCGCCAGCGAAACGCCATTTGAATGGCGTTTGGCTGGCGGGCCGATGATGGCCCAACATTGAATGCTGGATCGGTAGCTTTGTGATTTTAAGGGGATCCGGACCAGTATTGCTAATGAACCCTATATTTTTGTAATTTTCCAGGGGGGGTCACATGTTTTCATACATATCGAAATCCAAAAGTTAGTATTTTTCAAAAGTAAAATTACTTTCAAGGTGACTCATATTTTTATTTAAATCATTGAAGTTATTTTGACGTTAATGACGTCACATTACGTAATTCAGCCCTCCAAAATCGTTAAAATAACTTTTTCACATTGATTCCTGAGCTGGATATTCAATATTCTGTCAAATATTTGTATTTATCAAACCCGCAAATGTCTAAGCTTTGCAAAAATATAAAAGTTTGATTCTTACTATTTATAGGCAGAAACTTTTATCGCTTGAAAGATGCCAACCCCTTTGCGAGCAATCCGCCATATTTGACGTGTTTTCATCAGTATATGGAATTCAAATAAGCCCTAAATAAGGAGAAAAATACACCAACCATTCGGTCTTAAGTTAAAGTTTACCATCTCTACTTTCAATATCCAGGTGTTGACACTTCGAAAAAAGTGTAGCGTCATATTGTAACTTCGAAAAAAGTGTAGCGTCATATTGTAAAATGGGGAGATAACTCGATACTATTATATTCGAAATTTATGAGGAAAAATAAATTAATGCAATCTTGCATACCCATTTAAGAACTTATTTTGTGAGATGCAATATGTTTTTCCATATATGCAATTTAACTTTTGTAATAAGAATAAAAGCTATTTTCATCTTGCCTTAATTTATCTTCCAAAATTCAAAAGGGGCCAAGGTCAAACATCTGTAATTTTATTGGTTATTAAATTCTTAAAAACTATATCTAAAGAGTTCCTTGACAAATAGTCTGGTGACCAACTTTGATAACCTTGCACCCTTGGACAATTTTTCATGGATGCCAATTTGTTAATTATGACCACTATAATGCGAAACAATGTTGTTCAAACATAAACCTGTTTAGGTTATGGGAATGTGCATGTTTTCCATGGCAACCCATAACCGATTCAAGAATGGGAATGTGCCTACAAAATTACTCATATCCCAGCTGCTACTTATCCTAGACTAGTTAACTTGATACCACATTAAAGCTTGGACATAGACCTTTTATTTATTTGTCACATGTGCAAATTATAATGATCTTATTTGCATATTCATAAATATTTGTCAAAACATTAAAAATGTGATTCAAGAATGGGCGTGTATCTACAAAACTAATGATATCTCAGCTGTCAGATATCATAGACTACTAAAATTGGTACCAAATAAAAGTTTAGTCACATGTCTTTAATTTCATGGTCAGATATACAAATTATCTTATTTGCAAAATTTGCTAATTCATGAATATTAGCAAAAAGTTTTTAAAAAAATAAGGAAACATCATTAAAAAAACTTAACAGGTTGATTTCAACCCCATGTTATCATTGTTGCTTGTTGTTATGTCATCAGTGATCAGCGATACAATTTGACAAGTCCATTCATCCAGCGGTCCTATATTTGCATATTCATGAATAAAAATGAAATCGATAAAAAGAGGGAATGTCACGTAAAAACTATTCGTTTTAGGTGGCCAAGTGAGGTGGTTGATAATCAGACCTTGCACCCTTAGGATATTTTCTCATGCATGCTAATTTGTTAAGTGGGGCCCCCTAAATGAAAAAAAAGTTGTTATGAAAACCTGTTTGGGCTATGTTAAATGCATAGTTTCCATGATGGCAGCTCATAATGCTATTCTCAAGAATTGGGGTGTACCATCAAAGTACTCATATTTCAGCAGTATCTCATCCTTGAATAATATACGTGGTACCAAATAAAAGCTTAAACTCCTTTCACTCATTGGTCAAATATGCAAGTGTTCTAATTTGTATGTTCATAACTATTTATGAAAGCAATAAAAATGAGAGAAAATTTCAGAAAATTTAATGGGATGTACCTACAAAAGTACCTATATCTCAGCTGCTTATTATCCATTACAACCGAACTTGATACAAAATTAATGCTACGACATGGCACCTTTAGTTAATTATCTGAAATGCAAGTTATCTAATTTGCATATTCATGAATATTAATGAAGACATTAGAAATAAGAAGGAAAAACGTAGAAAAATGTAAGGGGTGTGCTAACAAAATTAGCTATATCTCAGTTGCTAGGTGTTCTCTACTATCAATTTGGTACCATATAAATGCTAAGGCATATCAGGTTTTATATTATTCACGTTAAGTAGTATAAGATAATAAGCAACCGAGATCTTAGTGATCTTGTAAGTACACTATCATTAATTTGACTTCGAATATTTCTTATTTTCTTACATTTTCATTAGCATACATGAATATTTAAATCAGATAACTAGCATATTAAATAACAGAGTAAAGGAAAATTACATAAGCTTTAATTAGGTACCAAGTTTTGAACTTTATGATAAATGGTAGCTGCGATATTAGTAGTTTTGTAGGTACACCCTCATTATTTTTTCCATTTTTTCCACAATTTTCTCTTTTCTAATGTTTCCATTAATATTCACGAATATTATAAAATAATTTTATATAGCATATCATTAGGTAAAAAGGTTTGTATCTTATGATGTGTTTGGTACCAAGGTTAGTTCTCTAGGGCAATTAGCTACTGAGACATAAGAAATTTTCTAGGTACACCCCTACCCTTTTCTCCAATTTTCTCGTGTGTTCATGAATATTCATAAATACTAGAAAAAGAGCATTTGCATATTACCTCCTTGATTAAATAGACTATGTCTTAGCAAAGTGTTGGTGCCAAGTTTAGTACCCTATGGTAATTAGCAGCTGAGAAAATAGAAAATGTGTAGGTGCTTAACCTTTTTTGCAATTTTTGCTTTCTCTGTAATGTTTTGATTAACATGCATACCTTTTTAAATTAGATAAATTGTCTACCAAATTATAGAAAAAACATAATTATCTAGACTTTGATTAGGACCAGATTTTGAAGTTTGTGATAAATGGAAGCTGATATATGAGTAGTTTTGTAAATAAACCCCATTATTGCTCTATAATTTTCTTTCATTTCTAATGTTTTCGTTAATATTCATGAATATGATAATCAGATAATTTGCATATCTTATCATTATGTAGATGGATTCTATCTTAGCATTTATTTGATACCATGTTTAGTACTCTATGGCAATGGGCAACTGAAAATATAGGAATTTTCTAGGCACATCACTAAATTGCTCTACAATTTTCGCTAATTTCTCATGTTTTCATGAATATTCATGAATATAAGAATTAGATCCTTTGCATATCAGACAAGTGGATAAGAGTGCTATAACTAAGCATTTGTTAAGTTAAACAATATTTTATTTCGAAATTACATAGCATGAGTAAATAATACATTATTATACATGAGCATTTGTTGCCAGCTTTAGACTTCTAGATCAATTAGCAAATAAGATATGAGTAATTTTGTAGGAACACCCCTTATTTTTCTGCAATTTTGCCTCATTTCAAATTATTTCATTAATATTCATGAATATGCAAATTATGTGATTTGAATATCGGAACATTTGGTTAAGCATTGATTTAAAACCAAGTTTGGTGTCTGTGATAGTTAGCAGCTGACTTTAGTTAGGTACAAGCTTGACTTTTTCTACGTGTTGTCTCTCATTACCAATATTTTCATTAAATTCATGAATATTCAACTGTCATACTTTGCATATCGGACCACTACGACATATCATTAATTTGGTACCAGGTTTTGTATCCTAGTATGAGTTACTGGTGGGCTATGAGTATTTTTGAAGATATACCCCATTCTTTAGAATTACTTTTAAATTATTGATTGGCATGGAGACCATGTGTTTCAACATTACAAGTTTATTTTTTGGAAAATATTTTTTGCAATTTGGTGGTCCAATTGAATGATTTGGCATCCGTACGGAAGTGTCTTTGGTGTTCATGGTAGGTCTAACTACCCCCTTTCCCCTGGTGCAAAAGGACTTGCCAAATTGAATCACCTATATGGTATAACTACATGTAAATGCATCGCTGAATGTTTTCATCATTTTCCCATAATTTTTAAACTTTTCATTAATATTCATGAATATACAAATTATAAAAAAATATCATTTACATATCTGATTATGCGATAAAAGGTCTATATCTAAGTTTAGTAGTCTAGAAAAAGTAGGTGTTGAGATATGAATGGGTTTGCAGGTACAGCCCTATTCTTGAAAATCGCGTTGGTGTTTGACATGGAAACTGCACTTTCACATAGCCCAAACAGGTTTTATTTTTTAGGATAACTTGTTTCCTCATTTAGGGGATCCGGATGAACAATTTGGCACCCATAACAAATTGCCCTGGGTGTCCAAGGTAGGTCAAAAGATCTCCCAAACTAAGTAGGTTTCTGTGAAAAAGTTATATGAAAATGCTTGTATAAAAGTACCTGCTGTTTTTGAAAACATGCTTCCTGATGATATAAGTACACCGCATACGGAGACACGATCAGTTATGCGTATGCACGGACGCATGCGTATGCGTATTTACAGACAGACATACGGTTATGCGGACAGACCATTCAAAACGACAAGCATATAATGAACCAAATGCACTATCCCCTTCAAATTTCAATCAAAACGAGAAAAGCACATTTTAACGATGCTCAACTTTATTTTACTACAGGCTACTAAATTGAGTTGTGTTACGTCATATTATACGCACATATTCGGTCAAAATCAGTAAACCCTGTATGGATGGTGCTCGCTCTATGGCATTTTAGTATTTTTACGAGAAGTAATCACTCATATGCTTTATATTCCAACCATTAAGCAAATACAGGAAGGCTGCTTTGAAATTTGTTTTAGGTTTTTATTGTTTTCTTTAACTGACGTTACATTATGTAACTAACGGTTAAGTTACGTTATTCTTTCATCGTAGCTTGAAGTTAGAAACGTTATAACGACAATATGAGATGTCCACGAGAGTCTTTTTAGCACATGGCATTTCCTTTACTTTAATATTTATTTCTTGGCGTTATTATGCAGGAGGATTGACATCTCCAAGTATTGTCCTTTATGAAAACACGTCAAATATTGCGGTTGCCCGCAAAGGGGTCGGTACCTTAAACGGTATAACTTTTTGCGTATAAATAGTAGGAATCAACCGTTTATATATTTGCAAAGCAATGTGAAAAAGTTTATTTTAACGATTTTGGAGGGTTGAATTACATAACGTCACGTCATTAACGTCAAAACACTCTAAAAATCTGAAAGAGTGGTATTTCTTGACGAAAACAAACCTCAAAATTGTTTATAACTGAATTTTAGTGCATTTCGGTCGCATTTGATCCTACATATGATTTTATATTCGTGCAAAATTATTTGATTACATATCGTTTGTAATTCGGCATTTTTTTTTTCAAAAACTCAAGAATTTAAGAATTTGTAGTGCCAAGTTTGGGAATAGTAAGTCGGTATGGGCCCATGTAACAGACTAAATGTGTTATCTTGACTATGGGGTGCGAAAAAACGACAAATAATGATATTAAATGTTCTTATCATTTTTTTTAATATCCGATGCTCAACCAGATTTTTACGGGACTTTCCACCAAGATTTTTCGCATATTGCACAAGCTCAATGAAAATAGCCATCTGAATTCCAGTTGCCGATCTCAGTCTTGATCAGGCCTGCATATATCACCTTCGAACAAATCATAAAATTGAATACACAGCCCAAAACTACACGAATTTCTACAGGTTTATATCTGCTTCTGGTACAACTTCCTCGGGAAAAAAGTAAATCTGACAAAAGGAGAAAATTTTCTGACCCCCTATTTACACCATAAACGTAGGGAACCGTAAGAGGTTGCATGACATATCCGATTTTTTAATTCTCATCCTAGGACAAGAAACATTAATTATTATATACAGAACATGCAACGTTTGTTTTCCTTTTTAGCTCCTCGAAATCTCAACCGGGAGACACTCAAATTGTTTTTCTCGCTCAACCAGCGGTTGAGCATCTGACCGTTTGGTAGGCGTGCTTTGGGCACACATTTTAGTGATACACTTTCTGAACTGGCCTCGAGGTTATAAAACGTGAGTTCATTCTCAGACTCAAAATAAAGCATAATGATTGGCTGCTTGCGGACACGTGTCCGCAATCAGCCAATCATTGCGCTTTATTTTGAGTCTGAGAATGTACTCAAGCTTTATAACCTTGAGGCCTGTTTAAAATAGAATGTCGTGAGACAAGAAAATTCAACAAATGTGATAAACAGTAATATACTTTGGCTCCTCTTCGAACAGTGTAGATCCAAAGCAATATCTACATTGTAAATTGCCCTTTTTGCATTGTAATGAATTGATTGTCTTAATCTAGAAGTGAAAGTAATCACTTAAGTAAGACTAGCAAATGATGGTAACATGTTGTTGTTGTAGTGTTTTCTTTAAATACTAGAATTGTGCTAAATTTGATCTTTGGCTATTCAGGTTCTTCGTTTTTAGCATACGCCACAGTGTTGACTTTGTTGTTGCCCGATTTCTATAAATTTAGTTATAAAATTATTGTACATAAAGTTTTCGATGCTTGCTATTGACACAAAGTCACAGAGTCAAATAAGATTTTATCTTGAATTGTAAAGATGAGAACTATTAGATAAATATATAATAGAGATCATACTACGTTATAAAAGTGAGTCAGCCAAGTTCACTTTTGTGGATCTTTTATGTTTTTTCTGTCTTGTGTTTGCTATGCCTTTGAACGCATCTGTTCAAATGTGCCTTGTGGTGGTCACCTGCTGGGAAAGGGTTGACCTCTTGGCTCTCGTTTGTGGTGTCTAACTGCTAGTTTGTCACTTTCCCATTGGTACCCTGGGTCAGGTGTGGTACTTGATTGTTCCGATTCCTGATCTTTGCAACCTTACCTACTTTGAGTTAAAGGTCGAGGTCAAACCTATATTAAATCAGGCTGTCATATTGTTTGGAAAGAGAGAGCTATTTCTTTACTTTAATAGTCTTCTAGGTGACGTGTGACTGTTTGTGTTCTGTGGTGGCAATCTTAGTTTAACATTCGTAGAACAAAAAAAATCAAACTTTGGCGAGATTTTGATGAACGTAATCCATATATGACATTTTGATGAAATGGCATGATAAATTGCTAAGTTAAAGTACCCACATGTGCATTCAAAAGGGGTGGTCATTTTGGTGGCTATCTTGGCTATCGTTCATTGGGACAAAACCCATATTCGAATTTGGGCGAGAGCTTAGTGAAAGTAATCCATGTATGTCTTCTGTAATAATGGATGATACTGTGTCCATAAGTGCAAATCGACATGGGGCGGTCATATTGGTGGTCATCTTGGTAATCGTTTATTGGACAAAACAAATATTCAAACTTGGGCGAGAGTATGACTTCCATATTGTCGACCATTTTGGCGACCATCTTGGTGATTGTTTATCAGACAAACCCATATTCGAACTTGACTTGAGAGCCCTTTTCTTCGTTTCATCACAGTATGTTATACATTGCCCCCACGCGAGCTCAACTTATTTCCAACTTATTTTCTCTTTTTACAACAGAAGAATCTAGGGCGGCAAATATTTTGGCAGTAAAATAAATTTAAGCCCGCCCTCCCATCCCCGCGGTGGCCTCGGCTAATGTCCGTTCGAATGTGGTGGTTCTGCTGTGCAGTAAAACCTGTGTAAAAAGGCCACTCAAAAAAAAAAAAAAAAGCAAGGATCAATGACAAATGGTAGCTTAGTGAAGGTCGAAATTATTGCAGATTGCTCCTATGGGAGCATTCTGCAATACTTCTGACCTGCATTAACCGATAATTTGTCCTGAAAACCTATCTCTGTCGTTTTGATAGTGGCCGTTTTACACAGGTTTAACTGACTTTTATCCCTTGCTTATTATTGTTCCAATTGTTTGCGAGAGTTTTGTGTTTGGTCTTTGGTTGGTTCACAGTACTCTGTGTCCTTTCTAGTTTTGCAATCATCCCGGTGGGGAAGAGAGAGCTGGTTGTTTCTTGCCTCTTCCTCACGGTGCCGTCTGTGATATGTGATTGTGGCATTTTCTGGTCATATTAATAGACTTTTCGCTTACAGTAAATGAGGTAACTTAATATTCATATCTGGGCGTGGTTCGGCTATTTCATCTGCTAAACAAGGGAAATCAGGTTCTATTTATAATTTGGTGAAGAATAAATAAGTTGATTAGGCCGCACAAACGTGCCTGCATTTCATGAAAATCATAACCCTTTACACACTGAACTCACATTTATTAACCCTTAGAGCGTACAATCACAAAATGTATGTTTCTGTCGTCCACTAAAATCTTTGAAGCCTCATAGACAAACAGTGTGGAACCAGATCAGATTGCGCCTGTAGGAGCAGTCTGACTACAGGAGCAGTCTGATCTGAGTCCACAATGTTTGCATCTATGCTTATGTTAAATAGACATTTTTAAATGCAGTTATTTTGCTGGCGTTAATTTAATGTGTTTACGTCTATACTGAGGTAATAGCGCAAGATGATACAGTTACTTTTGAATAAAACCACGCCTCAGTTTCAGGTTTTACCTATGGCTGACCAGTCCTAATTACGCATTCATGAGGTGCCGCCTTTACAGTTCCCAAAAAAGTCATATAATATGAAACGAGTAAAGATTCGTGTAGATGTGAATGTCACGTGACGTTGTACCTTTAATAGTCAGATTAATTGAAATCACGTGAAGCCGGGATGTGGCATTATATTTAATTAAAATTTAAATGAAAAATAAATCCTTTTGCAGCAGATTGCAATCGTATAGTGGTTTATAATTTTACACTTCCTTAGACAACTATCAAGATATTTTTTTCAATTGAATAGCAAAAGATGTTTTACCAGGGTTACATTCTCCCATTCATCGATTTTGGTTCTCTGACATGGGGGTCCGCCGTAGGCACACATATTGAACGCCTATCGAAATTACAAAAGCGTGCCGCGTGCATAGTTTTGCACGCTGCAATCAATACTCCATTTGATAAGTACTATGTTTGGTTGGTTGGTTTTCAGTTCCAAACAGGATAAATTTCAATAAAGCTGTATTTACATAAAAGAGCATTGAATGAACTAACCCCTGAATACATATCAACTTCACTGAAACCGGTATCACAAGTTTATACCAACTTCACTGAAATCGGTATCACAAGTATATACCCTAAACTTATGATCAACCGACAACGGATCATTGTATGTACCAAAATCACGTACGACAATATACGATGGATCGTTCTAAGCTATGGAAGTAAGAAAGAGGGCAACTCTTCCTCAAACATTTAGAAATGCTGGCTCCCTAAACGTTTTTAAGAAAAACATCAAAGCTCATTTGCTTCATTGAATTTTACACACATACGACCATTTTTTATTTGATTTTAAACATTTATCAATCTGAGTTAGCAGTCATCATTCAGGGCGGTTAGGTCAGAGTAAGAAAGAGGGCAAAGATCAGAAATCGATACAATCAAGCACCACACCTGACCCATGATATCAGACTCTGCTTGACATGAACCATGCTGTGCGTCTACACGTACAGTGGGCATGCTGTTTGGACATTGGTTTCGCCACACGTTTCCCTGTTGGGCTGTGCAAGGCATGGGTTCCGGACTGCTAGTTTGCACTGATTGTCACAATAAATATGTTATGCCAATATTAAATGGTACATTCTTATGTTTTAAAATGTGTGCACACTTACGAACATATTTTAAAGTCATTATAATTTTATACTTTTATACTCTCCAAGAAAATAACTATTTTATGCTACTATATTTAATATGAACTTAGGCGCTAACTAAACCGTGCAAAGCAATCAAACAGATCCATTCACAATGATTATGCACGTAATTCAGTACGCATCAGCGGATCAGGGTAAATTTGGAACGTCTCTTTCAGTAATAAAACTTATCCTGATCAGTTTCCTATATTCGATATATTGTACAGGGCCCAGAATAACAATGCCTCCCTAAAGTTAAGGAAGACTTAAGTTAAGTATTGATTTTTCAGGATGCAAAAAATAACGTTTCAAACTGATGAAATTCAAAATAGTTTCATTCTTTCTATGGATCACAATAATATCTTTCACCATAAGTAATGCATCGATCCTGGCAACATGATAAGCATTTAATGTAATATGTTGAAATATCAATACTTAACTTAAGTCTTCCTTAATTTTAAAGAGGCATTGCTATTCTAGGCCCTGGTCACTGACGATTGTAAATGACATACTTTAAAGTACTGTCTAATCTTGTTTGGCAAAGAAAATTCAAAGGCCGGTAGCTCTCTGGACCCGCGGGAGACGGCACACACAAGCAGGACTTTACCAGTATCAGTGACATGCTTGATGAGCTTGAGTGACCATTTCTTGTGGCCCTTATTTATGGAACCATTATTAATAATTTGCTTCTTTTTCACAAGATTTCTTCTTCTTCTTCTTCTTCTTCTTCTTCTTCTTCTTCTTCTGTAAGGATAGTAATCTTCTCAGAGTGTAGGTTACGTAGCCTGTGTAAAACTGCGATGCCCGATAAACAGATCCCCGGTTAAAACTATGTACATGTTGTTGGGTCGCTTAGTAAGGTCGCAGGAGCTGGGAAGGCAGCCTTGAAAGGCCCTCCCTGAATTCCTGGAGAGTCTGGATATCGGTAACACAGGTAGGTACTTGATTCCAGTCACAGATGGTACTTGGGTAGAAAGAATACTTGGTGACATCTTTGGTTGCATTTAAATGACGTAGACGTTGGAAACCTCTCGTACGGGTGTCATTGAGTCGAATGTAGTCGGTAGTGACATCAACCAGACTATGCTGAACACGGAAGAGTATAGAGAGTCTGTCTAAATTGTTGTGCTGTGTCTTTTGAAAAAGAAGAGTACTTGACCCTTGCTCACATTTCGAAAGTCATACTCACCAGGTCATCACACAGTGCCCAACATTGTAGATACCAGACATTAAAAGGTACCCTGAAAATTGTGTTTTACCCTGTACTGTAATCCACACCGGAACAGTCTCTTTCTTTCATTAATCAATGTCAAGACTACAGAAGAGTTTAGGGTCTCCTCATTTAGTCAGAAACACAGCCAAAAGATTTTTGTCCAACTTACAAAATAAACACTACCTGGCATAACGGTCGAAATTGGATTAACCAGCAGCTATGGTACGGTATCATAGCTGGTTTCTCTTCCTTATTTTAAGATATGTGTGGTAATTCTGTTTGCATTTTCTCAAACATTTATCCTGTGTGGGAACAGACTGTCTTATAGTGCAAGAAATAGTGAGTATAGCTAGGAAAAGCAACACTAACACACTATATACAGACCAACCCATATGGCACCGTAAAGAAGTGACAACAAATGACTTCGAAAACATGATATACAGAAGACAAAATAGCTTATGACAGTGACGGGTTTATTGTCCAGAGGTTTTCTAGCATCTAGTTTTCTACATATGATTTATTTACTCTCTATACTACATTGCCTCATAATCGAATCAAAGAAAAACTAACAGAATTAATTGAACAAACATTTAACAGAGAGGGCTCACTTTGTTTGGCTTTATTACAGCTGTTAAAAACATGTTATCAAGTACTATGAAAGGGTATATGAGAGGTCGGGTAAAAACCTATTTTGGTCTATTAAAAATTCAGGTGAAATTTTAGATAAACTTAAAGCTAGAGATTTCAATGCGTCCAGTTTGTCTACTTATGATTTTTCTACTTTTTACACTACTTTACCTCATAATTTAATTTAAGATAAACTTAATGATCTTATTGAAATAACCTTCCAGGGAGAAGACTCTCCTTACATTGCATGTAATGACAGAAATGCATTTTCTACTTCTAAAAAACCTAAAAAATATCATGCATGGTAATGTCAAAATGTATGTGATGCCCTGACCTTTTTGTTGGACAACATTCTCATTCGATTTGGCACCAAGCTGTATAGACAAGTAGTTTGGTATTCCTGTGGGCACTAATTATGCTCTCCTGATTGAAGATTTATTCCTGTCTTGTTATGAGAGGTACTTTATGATGTCTCTTTCTGATGATAAGCAGGTGGATGTTATTGATACGTTTAACTCTACATCTAGATATTTGGACGATATTTTAAACATTAATAATGTTTATTTGACAATATGGTAAGTCAAATATACCCTTCAGAGCTCCAACTTAATAAAGACAATATGGTAAGTCAAATATACCCTTCAGAGTTCCAACTTAATAAAGCCAATACCTCTGATACCGAAGCTGCGTTTTTAGACTTGCATTTGTCTGTTTCTAATGACATAGTTTCTACCAAAATTTATGATAAACGTGACGACGAAATTGTCAATTTCCCATATTTAGATGGTGATGTTCCACGCTCTACATCCCAGAATCTATATCTCAACTCGTTCGTATTGCTAGAGCATCTAGCCATGTTGCTGACTTCAACACTCGCAATAAATTGTTAACTAAGAAAGTTCTTAAATTAGGCTATCGGTATCATAAACTTTGCAAAACTTTTTCTAAATTTTATAGACGATACTAGGGTTTTATATCTAAATTCCAAGTTGGACTTAAATCTCTCTTGCGCCAGGGACTTTCGGAACCTGAATTCTATGGTGACTTGGTGTATAAATTGAAGAAGATTATTGGCTCTACTAATTTTTCAGCGCAGTTCTCATTATAAAAAGATTGGCCTTAACATTAATGTATTGCAATAGACTGCATGCTTGGTGGTCAGCCCAATCACGGTCGGCAACTTTTCTTACCTCTTTAATTGCACGCCGGTGGGTCGGACTTCAGACTCTATGACAGTTCCAACTTGAAAACTTTTCTATTGCTGAAATGGTAGGGGTCTGATATTTTGGCTGTTTGTCGGGCATGTGGATGTATTGTGGAGCAATGTAGATGTATTATGGAGCAATGTGGATCTCCAATTTTTAACTGTGAATAAATTCAGAGATATTGTGGGTCATCATAATGGAGATTAACGTTCATTCTTTGATAAATGCGAATTTAATGTGGATCCACCACATCTCCACATCTTCACAATGTGGAGCTTCCCTTCCACACCTACACATTCGACTTATACCCTCTCTCCAATCTATCCCTGGTACATGAAAGCTTGAGCATTGAACTGAAATATCTACGATTTTGATAGTTAACTGTTCTTGTCCACTGGTTAGTCTATGATTGTGTTAGTTGTTTTTTTGGTACTGCTGTGGTGATATTTATAAAGAAAAACTTTCTTATGATAAGCAGGCTGATATTATAGATTCTTTGGTGCTTTTAACACTACTTCCAGATATTTGGACGATATTTTAAACATAAATAATGTTTATTATGACAATATGATAGGCAAATATACCCTTCAGAGCTCCGTCTTAATAAAGCCAATACCTCTGATACTGAAAGTAAGTGTGGGTGCAAAGATCAGGAATCGATACAATCAAGTACCACACCTGACCTAGGATACCAATGGGAAAGTGACAAACTCACAGTAGACACCACAAACGAGAGCCAAGAGGTCAGCCCTTTCCCAGCAGGTGACCACAAAGCACATATAAACAGACGCGCACAAAGACATAGCAAACACAAGACAGAACAAAAACATAAAAGATCCACAAAAGAAGTATCGCCTTGGAACGGTCAGTAAAAAGTTTTACTGGAGGGCTTAAACCGGTTTAACGGCGCCAACCTCACCCTTAATTCAGATGTGGATCAAGACACATAGATATTTGGTTTGCATGAAAGACCCCTAACTTATCAATGCATCATCTCCTAAAACATATAAATCAACATATAACAAGGAGATAAAGCAAGGATAAGGACTCAACAGTAAATTAAATTGAATACCGGAGCAGAAGAAATCAAACAGGTAAACCCCAGTGGGCCAGACAAACAGCCAAAGCATCAGGCCCCTACCATCCAATCAATAGATAAGTCTTTAAGTCGGAACCATCATAGAGTCTGAAATCCGACCCACCGGCGTGCAATTAAAGAGGAAAGCAAAGTTGACAACTGTGATTGGGTTGACTACCAAGCATGCAGTCTATTGCAATACATTAATGTTATAGCCAATCTTTTTGTAATGGGAAATTATTTTAATGAACTGCGCTGAAAAATTATTAGAGCCAACAATCTTCTTCAATTTATACACCAAGTCACCATAGAAATCAGGTTCCGAAAGTCCTTGGCGCAAGAGAGATTTAAGCCCAACTTGGAATTTAGAAATCACATCATAGTATCGTCTATAAAATTTTGAAAATGTTTTGCGAAGTTTATGATACTGATGGCCTTGTTTAAGAAGTTTCAGAGTTAACAATTTATTGCGAGTGTTGAAGTCAGCAACATAGCTAGATGCTCTAGCAAAACGAATGAGTTGAGAGATAAAGACTCCATAGGATGTAGAACGACGAACATCACCATCTAAAAATGGGAAATTGACAATTTCAAAATCAAAGATGTCATGTTTATCATAAATTTTGGTAGAAACAATATCATTAGAAATTGACAAATGCAAGTCTAAAATGTGGCTTCGGTATCAGAGGCATTGGCTTTATTAAGTTGGAGCTCTGAAGGGTATATTTGACTTACCATATTGTCAAAATAAACATTATTAATATTTAAAATATCATCCAAATATCTGGAAGTAGTGTTAAACGCATCAATAACATCAGCCTGCTTATCATCAGAAAGAGACATCATAAAGTACCTCTCATAACAAAACAGGAATAAATCTGCAACCAGGGGAGCACAATTAGTGCCCATAGGAATCCCAACTACTTGTCTATAGAGCTTGTTGCGCAATCGAATAAAAATGTTGTCCAACAAAAAGGTCAGCGCATCACATACATTTTTACACGACCATGCATGACATTTTTTTGGTTTTTCTGAAGTAAAAAATGCATGTCTGTCATTACATGCAAGGTAAGGAGAGCCTTCTCTCTGGAAGGTTCTTTCAAAAAGATCAATAAGTTTATCTTTAATTAAATTATGAGGTAAAGTAGTATAAAGAGTAGAAAAATCATTAGTAGACAAACTGGTCACATTGAAATCTCTAGCTTTAAGTTTATCTAAAATTTCACCTAAATTTTTAATAGACCAAAATAGGTTTTACCGGATCCCTCATATACCTTTTCACAATATTTGATAACATGGTTTTAACAGCTGTGGATCCACTATGAAGCCGCGTTTTTAGACTTGCATTTGTCAATTTCAAATGATAATGTTTTTGCCAAAATTTATGATAAACGTGACAACTGTGATTTTGAAATTGTCAATTTCCCAATTTTAGATCGTGATGCTCTTTGCTCTACATCCTATGGAGTCTATATCTCTCAACTCATGCGTTTTGCTAGAGCATCTAGCTAAATTACTTACTTCAACACTCGCAATAAATTGTTAACTCAGAAACTTCTTAAACAAGGCTATCGGTATCATAAACTTCACAACTAATTTTAGTGATCAATTCAGAAATGATTATCAAACGTTATATGAAGGATGGATATAACTTGGATGTTATGCGGCAGTCTGCATGCCTGGTTTTAAACCCAATCACGGTTCAGAGATATGGTTTTCTCTTTAATTGCACGACGGAGGGCCAGGCCTCAGACTCTATGACGGCTCTGACGTAAAGCTTTAATCGGTGGGTTGGTGCCTGATTCTTATCTGTAGCTGGACCGACAGTGGCTCAACTTGAGGCTTTTTTTTAGCTCTGACTATCTGAGAGTTGTGAGCCATTTTCTTTGCTTCACCATAGTGTGTTAATTTGATTAGAGTTTTTGTCCATGATGATGCATTGCATTAATCAGAAGGCTTCCATGCGAGCTGAACAGTTTTGTACTTCAACAACAGCAGAATCTAGGGCAAATATTTGGTACCAGTAAAATACATTTAAGTCCCCACCTCCGTGTTTTAGGCTGTTGTCCGTTCTAAGGCAATGGTTCTGTTGTTGTTGTTGAAAATTTATTTATTGTTACTCCCATTTTGGGAGTCTATAATTGTTCTATTTTGTGTTGTACGTTACTTTATGTCCATTTTAGTATTGCAATCATCTTGACGGGGAAGAGAATGCTTAGTTGCTTTGCTTAGTTTGTCTTCCTGGTGTCTCGTGATGGTTGTATGGCTCTTCCTCCGGGTGCCGTTGGTTTGTCTGCTGTTTGTGTTGTGGTGTTTTCTGATCATACTCACTATTTTCGCAAAATCTTTTCTAAGTTTTATAGACGATACTATGATTTGATATCTAAATTCTAAGTTGGACTCAATCTCTTTCGCGCCAAGGACTTTGGGAACCTGAATTCTATGGTGACTTGGTGTAAAAATTGAAGATTTCTGGCTCTAGTAATTTTTCAGCGCAGTTCATTAAAATAATTTCCCATTATAGAAATATTGGCTATATTACAATGGACTGAATATTTGGTGGTCAACCCAATCATGGTTGGCAACTTTGCTTTCCTCTTTAATTGCACGCCCGTGGGTCAGACTTCAGACTCTATGACTGTTCCAACTTTAAGACTTATCTATTGATGAGATGATGCTTTGGCTGTTGTCAGGCCCTACGGGGTTGACCCGTTGGATTTCTTATGCTCCCGTATTCAGTTTTACTTACTGGTGAGTCCTCATCTTTTCTTTATCTCCTTTTAATATCTTGATTTATATGTTCTAGGAGATGGTGCATTGATAACTTAGGGGTATTTCATGCAAATCAAACATCTATGTGTCTTGATCCACATCTGAACTAAGGGTAAGGTTGGTGCGCCTTGAAACCCATTTTGTGGATCATTTGTATTGTTTATGTTTTGTGTTTGTGTCTTGATCCACATCTGTAGTAAGAGTGAGGTTGGCGCGCTGTGAAACTGGTTTAAGCCCTCCAGTAAAATAATTTACTGACTGTTCCAAGGCGGTGCTTCTCTTGTAAATCATTTATGTTATTATTGTCTTGTTCTTGTATGTATTCGTGCGCGTCTGTTTATTGGATGCATTGCTGTCACCTGCTGGGAAAGGGCTGACCTCTTGGCTCTCGTTTATGATGTCTTATTGTGAAGTTGTCACTTTTCCATTGGTATCCTGGAACAGGTGTGGTGCTTGATTGTATCGATTCCTGATCTTTGCCATTTTTCTTACTTAGGTCAAAATGACTGAGTCATTTTAGGGGGGATAGTTTGTGTGATATATGTGTGTGTAACAGTCGAGGCCACTAAGTCCTATGCGTCTTGATCCACACCTGAATTAAGGGTGAGGTTGGCGGCCTGAAAACAGTTTAAGCCCTCCAGTAAAATGCTTGGCTGAGCTTTCCAAGGCGGTACTTCTTTTGTGGATCTTTTATGTGCTTTTTCTGTCTTTCTGTTAGATGGCCTCCATGCGAGCAGAACATTTCTTGTACTTCAACAACAGTAGAATCTAGGGCGAAGATTTGGTACCAGTAAAATGCATTTAAGCCCCCCGGTGGCTTAGGCTGCTGTCCGTTCTAAGGCGGCGGTTCTGTTGACTTTTTGTTTATTGTTACTCCCATTGTGGGAGTCTGTAATTGTTCTATGTTTTCTTGTACGTTACTTTATGTCCATTCTAGTATTGCAATCATCTTGATGGGGAAGAGAGAGCTGATTGCTTTGCTTGATTTGTCTTCCTGGTGTCTCGTGATGGTTGGGCGGCTCTTCCTCGCGGTGCCACGGGGTTGTCTGCAGTTTGTGATTGTGGTATTCCTGATCATACTCACTTACTATTTTTGAGTTTGTTATGCCTTTGTGTGCGACTGTTTTATTTGTGCCTTGTGGTCACCTGCTGGGAAAGGATTGACCACTTGGCTCATTTGTAGTGTATAACTGTGAGTTTGTCACTTTCTCATCGGTATCCTGGGTCAGGTGTGGTACTTGATTGTATCGATTCTGATCTTTGTACCCTTACTTACTTAGAATCTCTTGGTAAATAAAGACTTAAACTCCTTGAGGCATCCCTCTGTAGCGTAAAAACTAGTGTATAGCTAGCCACCTCAAGCTAGCTACTCCTCATTTTTAATAAAAGAACAGCCAAGTCTGGTGAACATTTCTATAACTTTATTGTCCTTATTGAGGCCGTCCCTCTGATCACTGTTTACAATAAGAGGGATTATAAATATAAGTCATCATCCAAGAAGATGTCAATTAGAATGTTGTAAACATCGATACAGTACCTTGTTCTAGTTGACTTTGAGTATATATATATTAGTCCAAATTTGTTCTGTTGTAGTAGTTTTGGTGCATATTTTGATCCTAAGCTCTGTGTAATGAATATGATTCATCATCTTCACCTAAGGAATATTTTGGTGAGTCAATTTCTTCAAGCTTTCCTTCCAAGAGGTATCTTCATCTTCATCAAACTCATCCTGATCTCGATCTCTCGTGGCTGTAATCTTCTTATGCAATTGATCTTTCTTCATGGCTTTAGATAATGCAAGGAAGGACTGGTAGCGATCAATGATCTCTGATATGTATCAAGGTTCCAGTTTATCGTAAGTGAGCGCCTATGCCTCTTCTGTGTCAATGCCTGGATTGTCCTTAACTGTGGTTTGTATAGCTTCATCGAAAGTGTCTTGTTGAGCTCCCCTGGTAGCCGATTTATTCCTGTTTTGTTATGAGAGAGACTTTATGATGTCTCTTTCTGATGACAAGCAGGCTAATATTATTGGTGCTTTTAACACTACATACAGATATTTAGATGATATTTTAAATATTAATAACGTTTATGACAATATGGTAGTCAAATATACCCTTCAGAGCCCCAACTTAATAAAGCTAATACCTCTGATACTGATGCCTCGTTTTTAGACTTCTATTTGTCCATTTCTAATGATATTGTTTCTACCAAAATTTATGATAAACTATCAATTATCAATTTCCCTTTTCAGATGGTGATGATCCTCCCACTTCATCCTATGGAGTCTATATCTCTCAGCTCATTTGTTTTGCTATAGTATCTAGCCGAGTTGCTGACTTCAAGACTGGCAATAAATTGATAAAGTAAGTAAAGGTGCAAAGTTCAGGAATCATTAAATCAAGTACCACATCTGACCCAGGATACCAATGGGAAAGTGACAAACTCACAGTTAGACACCACAAACGAGAGCCAAGAGGTCAGCACTTCTTAAACAAGGCTATCGGTGTCATAAACTTCGCAACATTTTCTAAATTTTATAGATGATATTATTATTTGATATCTAAATTCCAAGTTGGACTTAAATCTTTCTTGCACCAAGAACATTTAGAACCTGAATTCTATGGTGACTTGGTACATAAAGTGTAGAAGATCGTTGGCTCTTATAATTTTTCAGCGCAGTTTATCAAAATAATTTCCCATTATAAAAAAAGATGGGCTATAACATTACTGTATTGCAACAGACTGCATGTTTGGTGGTCAACCCAATCACGGTTAGCAAAAATAGTATGTGAGTATGATCAGGAAATGCCACAATCACAAACCACAGACAAACCTACGGCACCGCGAGGAAGAGCCACACAACCATCACGAGACACCAGGAAGACAAACTAAGCAAGCCACTAAGCTTTCTCTTCCCCATCAAGATGATTGCAAAACTAGAATGGGCATAAAGTAACGTACAACAAAACATAGAACAATTACAGACTCCCACAATAAGAATAACAATAAACAAAAAGTCAACAACAACATAACCACCACCTTAGAACTAACAGCAGCCTAAGCCACCAGGAGTCTTAATGCGTTTTACTGGTACCAAGTCTTCGCCCTAGATTCTGCTGTTATTGAAGTACAAAAAAATGTTCAGCTCGCATGAAGCCTTCTAAGTAATGTTATGGATCATCATGGACAAACACTCTAATCAAATTGACACACTATGGTGAAACAAAGAAAATGGCTCGCGACTCATAGATAGTCAGAGCTAAAGAAAATCTCAAGTTGAGCCACGGTGGGTCCAGCTACATATAAGAATCAGGCACCAACCCGCCAATTAAAGCTTTACACCAGAGCCGTCATATAGTCTGAGGCCTGACCCATCGTCATGCAATTAAAGAGGAAATCATAGCTACAAACCGTGATTGGGTTTTAAAAAAAACATGCAGACTGTCGCATGACATCTAAGTTATATCCAATTTTTATATAACGTTTGATAATATCTTTGAATTAATCACTAAAATTAGAGTTTCCAACAATTTGGTTGAATTTAAAAGCTAAATAACCATAAAATATAGGTTCTGATATGCCTTGTTGCAGAAGAGTTTTAACCCAAAGTTGTATTTAACAATTAAAAATAGTAAATGAGTATGCTCAGGAAATACCACTATAACAAACTGCAGACAAACCCATGACACGGCAAGGAAGAGCCACACAACAATCACGAGACACCAGGAAGATAAACTATGCAAAGCATCCAGTTCTCTCTTCCCCATCAAGATGATTGCAAAACTAGAAGGGACATAAAGTAACGTACAACAAAACAAAGAACAATTACAGACTCCCACAATGGGAGTAAAAATAAACAACAAGTCAACAACATCAAAACCAAAGCCTTAGAATGGACAGCTGCCTAAGCCACCGGGGGGGGGGGAGTGGGCTAAATGCATATTACTGGTACCAAATATTCGCCCTAGATTCTGCTGTTGATGAAGTACAAGAAATATTCAGCTCGCATGGAAGCCTTCTACCTATTGCAATGTATCATCATGGAGAAACACTCTAATCAAATTAACTCTTAGTGTATGTGGTAGAAATTAGAAAAGGCTTTTCGAATTTTATGATATCTACAACCCTGTTTTAATAACTTAACAATTAAAAATAAGTTTCTGTTGTTGAAGTCATCAACATAAGAACACACTCTTGCAAAAAGAATTAGCTGAGAAATATATCCATCATTGGAAGGGGAGCGAGGAACATCTCCATCAAGAAATGGGAAATTTACTAATTCCTAATGTTCTAAGAAATGATGCATGGATAAGTTAAGAGTCTTTCATGCAAACCAAACATTCATATGTCTTGATCAACATCTGAGCTAAGGCTGAGGTTGGCGTGCTGTGAAACGGGTTTAAGCGCTCCAGTAAAATATTTTTACTGACCATTCCATGGTGGTATTTCTTTTTTGGATCAATTATGTTATTTATGTCTTGTAATTGTCATGCTTTCACGTCTGTTCATTGCTACCTTGTAGTCACCTGAAGGGAAAATGCTGACCTCTTGGCTCTGGTTTGTGATGGTTATTGTGATTCGATTGCCGTCTACCCAGTGTTGGTCTGGCAGTTGATGTCATCCTACCGCTGCCACCAAATGTAGCGTGAGTCTACAAACCCCATCAGTGGAAAAGCCTGCTCAACCACCAGTATTTTTGGTTATAATGTCGGCGTTTTGCGCCTCCACCACGAAGGGTGGTTTGTTACTTATATACTTGTAGGCTACCTTTACCCGTATTACAAACTTCAAGGTTTCTAATTTGCATAGTACATCAACCCGTACACTTAGTACGTTGTACCAACGTATTATGCACGTGACTGCACATCGTTCCAAGGCGGTGCTTCTTCAAAAAATATTATTATAGCTAGTTTCTGTAGCTGAGCAGGTTAAATGGCGTAGCCAGAACGCTGAAAAAGTTACGCACGCCAAAGGGAGACTATTGGATTAAACAATGATTCTCTTCAATTGCGTCCCTTTTCAAAATGGGAACTTCTCTTAAAGGAAAAAATTTGCCCTCAGAGGGAGCGAATTCTTTCCTTTAAGAGCAGGTCCTTATGGTAAGGAAAATCACTTTTACCACATTAGGTGAGCTCCCTTGAGTGTTACTATTTTAGAACGCATGCAGGTAACCTGCGTAATTGGCGCTACGCCAATAAGGTTGGTATGTGCATGACCTAGTCGGAAACCCCGATTACATTTTTTGCGAATATTAACTCTATAAACCCTTTGTATTCAGGAGTACTTTTGCAAACAGTGATGTTAAAAAAGATCTTCAGACAAAAATGAGGCCCCCTGGACGTCTGTGCTCCACTACTCCCTAAAAATGCATTGATCTCCCAAATTTCCTGAGAGAAAATTCCTACGGAGGTAGCTGCACTTAAATGTCTGAAAAGTATAGTTTCAAAAGGCTTAAAGGGGCATTTTTGGATGGATGGATATATGGATTGGTGGGTGAATGGATTGGTGGATGGACGGATTGTTGGGTGGTGGATGGATGGATGGATGGACCAATGGACGAATGGACGAATAAACGGATTGGTGGATGGATGGATGGATGAAAGGATGGATGAATGAATTGGTGGGTGGGTGAATGAATTGATGGGTGGATGGATGGATTGATAGATGGGTGAGTGGATGGACGAATTGGTGGGTGGGTGGATAGATGGATGGATGGATGGATTGGTGGGTTGGAGGGTGGATGGATGGATCGATGGATGTGGATGGATTGATGGGTGTGTGGTGGATGGATGAATTGATGAATGGACGGATTGGTGGATGGAAGGAAGGACGGATTGATGGATTGATCGGTGGGTGGGTGGATGGATCGAAGGATGGATGAATGAATTGTTGGGTTGGTGGGTTGGGTGGGTGGGTGGATGGGCGGGTAGGTGGATGGACGAATGGACAGATTGGTGAATGGATGGATTGGTTGATGTGTGGGTAGGCTGGATAGAGGACGAATTGGTGGGCGGGTGGGTTTGCGGATGGATGGATTGGTGGGTGGGTCGGTCGGTCGGTTTGTGGGTGGGTGGTTGGTTGGATGGATTAATCAATGTATGGTTGTTTTTTTGGGGTGTGTGAGTGGATGGATAAACGAATGGACGGGTTTCTTTCATTCTACGAATTCTCCACGCTAGAGAACCTCTGTACTCGAACAGCGCAGTCATCGCGTGGTGGTCACAGTCGACGGGTGGAAAAATTGTCGTGTTTACGTGCACCTTGCTGTTGAAAAACGTAATAAATTACTTAATATTTTACTTCTGAGAGTATTTTTTGCTGATTATTGTCAGTAATATATCCAGCTTTGTATCTGCATAACAATACGTGTGTGGGTTAAGCGATAGTCAATACAGCGTCTTATTTATACAAAGAAGGTGATTTTTCCCCAAAAAAAGGATGAAAGATTTTTTTTGTTTATATTCTAAAATTTATGCTTACTTTAGATAAAACGCTAAGTACCATGGCTTTAATGTGCAAAAGTTTGAAATCTGTGGGCAGAGCATTTTGAAAGTTATTCGAGATTCAACGCACATTTCTCTATATCGGGCGCTCTGGCCCAATGATCAGGTGCTCCTGTACACAGTCGTCTGGATTAGATAAAAGAGAACTGTACGCATATGTCGCGGGTTGTCCATGCTATATTTGAGCCAGCACATGTGTTTTGGGGTACGTGTTGCATTTTCGACCAACGAAAACCCAGGCAAGCCTGTGCAGACTCGCATCGGACTTTGTTACTAATATACACAAAGTATGGATGAAGATAAAGACTCGAAACAAAATTTGGACCTCTATAGTCCAACTAGATGCGTCGACAGTCTTGAACTGACCAACGCAACGACACCTTAGCAGGTGACTTGCCCCCATTAACAAATTCAGACGTGTTCCATCTTCCAATCAAATCCATGGCCAGTGGATTTAACTCGTTGCATGCTGGGATATTTTCTATGCTCTTTGTCATCTGCTGATTTTACCTGATCTGGGTCCAAACTGTTTACTAAGATTATCAGCAGGCGGCACTTGTACGTGTATATAAAGAGTATGGTCAGGCGCCCTTATCAACTAGCTCCCCGGAAAGTCAAATCACTTTCATGGTATAGACCAATTCGTGCCGGTTCGACACGGGGGTAACAAGTCATGAGCTCTTTAAAATTGTAGGTATAGTTTCCAGTATCTCACTTCTGGAAAACGGAACAAACCTTAGGTAGCTCCACGTGTCAGGACGCGTTGAACTAAATATTTTCGCATTTTGGTAATATTTGTTGGCATTCCATTGCTAAATTACAGCCACAAAGCGATCACGGTCCACAAAGAGGGGGGGGGGGGGTACTCTGATACTGTTTGATACATGCGTAGGCTCGGGGCATTTTTTGTTTAAATTTTTGAATTACATAATTTTTTATGGGGGGGGGGGGTCAGAAATATTGATATTTTTTGGGGTATGAAGATTTTGTGGATATTTTTTGGGGGTCACGACAAAATTGGACTAGTTTTAGGTGTCTCTTCTATGTATTTTAGGGTCTTTTCTTAAGGTAAATGTACAGAATGAGAATATTTTTGCGTGGCAAAAAATTCAATTATTTTTTGGGGTGCTTGATATTCCCAATTTTTTTTTGGCGGCACACGGTAGATGCTGGGCCCAATCCTACGTATGAAGAAAACGTGAGAGCACCCCCCCCCCCCACACACACACACACACACACACACACCACACACACTCACTCTGGGTCACAGTCTATGATGAGAAGTTGCTAGCTAGGTGATCTGTGATTGCGGATTGAGTTATTTCTGGCTGCTACTTGTTAATCATACATGTATTAAATCTGAACATACTGCGGGAGTTCGGCTTATTCTACAATCTGGAGCTCCTAATGGTCCGTGATCGTAGTAAAATTATGGGTTAATCCCGCAATAGTTTTCAACCCCGTAAGGCCAAACTACCCACACCATAATCTAATATTCACACGCAGAACCGGTTTCATACCCATAATGTTACATGGCAATGTATCAGCGGATGGACAACGCCAAATATCTCACCAAATTTTTCAGGCTAAAATAAACAAGAATATTAAACAATGAACTTTAAAACGCATTGCATTTTTTCCGTTTTCAGTATAAATGGGTAAGCACACGAGATCATGGCGTGAAGTTATATTTAATGCATGCATGTATAGCTCTCTAATGAGAATAGGCCTGTATTTGGGATAAAAATTGCATCTTCATACCTGCTTTGAGTATGCGAGCAGCGAATGCTCGGATACACAGGCTCGCATGAGCCTCGGTTGTTCGTCCAAGATCCCCTGTGCTGTCTTAGTGCCAGAAGAACTTTTTATTAGCCTGCGAATACCCAGTAACAGAGTAAGCACGTCGTAAAATCGGGCCACTATCGGCCCGCAAGCAAAACGCCATCCGAACGGCGTTTCGCTGGCGGGCCGATAGTTGCCCGAGATTGGATACTGGCCGGGCATATCATCTGCCGAGGTCGACCGTTAAATAGTTTTTCTGTCAGTAGAGCGGCAAACAGTATTGACCCAGATCAGACTGAGCCCACACTGTTTGCAAAAATATTTCTAAAATGTTCCAAGACAAGTTTTATTGTGATTAGCGTTTTTTCGGCCTTAGGGGTTTTGTTTATTTCCAAAATGTAATGCTTTTCTCTGAAAAATGCGCAGACCCTGATGAAAAGTCGTATTATGCTTGCGGCAATTCATCGCGGCCTTCACTGTTTGCCAAAGTGCCTCTTTTAGGAGAAAGTACAAAGAGTAAACAGAATTACTTTAGCTTGCTGAAGACTGCAAAAGTGGTCGTAAGTTACGTCATATACCCGACACGTTTTTTTTAAATCTTACGGACCTTTCTCCTTCGGGTCCTGCCAGACGTTTTGCTTAGCCTGATCTGGGTCTAAACTGTTTGTATGATCATTCTCAGACATTTTCATTTTAAAATGCTTCCAGAAATACATTTTAACATTTTGCATGCTGATTCTTTTTTTCCGCATACTGTTTTGTAATCATAACCAGATTACAGCTATATCGAGCCAACATCCCATCACGGGCCAGCGAAACGCCAGTTGCCTGATTTCTAATATAATAGGTACCTACTGGGTACAGGCTCGAACAGTTTGGATCCAGATCAGGCTCCAAGTTTTTTTTTTCAAAAATAGTGAGTATGATCAGAAAATACCACAATCACAAACTGAAGACAAACCCATGGCACCGCGAGGAAGAGCTACACAACCATCACGAGACACCAGGAAGACAAACTAAGCAAAGCAACCAGCTCTCTCTTCAGATCCAGATCCTGTTGACATTTCAAGCTTTCGTTCGGCCATCCGTTTATTCGCAGATCGGCCATCTATTGGCCTCTTTTTTATTCTACGTGGTAAGCATATGCTAAATGTGACATCCACATAATGGAGTCCCTCCCAGGGGTTTTGGGAAACAGGCGAAATGACATTTATTCCCGGGGAACAGGGAAAAAAGGTCAAATTTTGAGTGGAACAGGGTACAAAGGCAATATTGTGGAACATGGAACATAAGAAAACAGTTTTCGATCCTTGGGGAACAGGGAAACAAGCCTATTTATTTCAGGGGAACAAGGGAACGGTTATCCCTACAATAGGAGTGTCTCATTAGCGTTCCAATTTTCAAACCATACACCAGTTTGTGTGTCTGTTCATCCGTCTGTCAACACGTCATACTAAATTGTGTCTCTGAAGCACTGACAGCATGTACGTCAAAACATGCATTTCATACTCTTCAAACATACACTGTAATGTGTGACCCCATACCATGATCAACACCACATTTGCAGAAAAGTATGCAGCAGAGATATATGAAGTGTCATTGTTGTCCTGGGCATACTCCTCAAGCACGCACTATGCCATAAATCGCATGTTTCATTGATTTTTATGATTCTGTAAAGAGCATATATCTTTTTTTATGAAATCCGTAAAATTGTTACCTTGATCTTCGTATCACTCAGTGACCCTGGTTATTTTATGCACCAAAATGCATGTCTTGTCCAGCAGTGATCAATTAAGTAGCAAACCTTGCAATGGTTATAAGAGAGTGTGGCACAGCTTGTTTTATGTATTGGCATTGCTTTGAAATTGTTGCCGAGACGGTTTGGCATCGCTGGAGACAAATAAACAGCAGTTCATTCGCTCTGGCTTTGTTAAAACCGCTCGTGCTCCCATCGACTGCGTCCAGATACAGCTTGACGAATGCGTACAAAGTAAATATTTAGGCACTCGATATATGGGACAGTCCACTTGACTACTCGAAATTTGCGTACAGAAGAAAAATGGCTTGCCACTTCGCAAATAATAAACAGAAACATTTCAAACTTTCTAGTCCTCCACTTATACGTATTCTTTATTATTTGATGACATAACATAATAAGTGATGACTTAAATGGCACATTTATTAGTCATTGAACACATTTCAGGCACATAAAATCCCATTGACTAGCCAGAAACTGACTGGTACTCTGCTGGTTTTAAAATTTAAAGGCTCTTATTGGGCCAGAATGGACTACAATACCTAAGCGATAATTCCAAATGAAAAAAACATCGTGAAAATTAAAAGTTGTAAAGAACTGGCTCGTAGAATGGATCACAGTAAACCAAAATAGTATATTTTGTGCACCCGTCGACTGCGAACACCACGCGATGACTGCGCTTTTCGAGTACAGAGGTTCTCTAGCGTGTTCTCTGTCAATCAGAATCTGACCATTATCAGAGGTGAGTGGATTTTAGGTTTAGGGAGAACATCTGGCTGAGTTATTTAAATGAATTGAATGCCCTGAACTCCTCTGTGCTCTCAGCTTTGGTAGATGGAAGGAATGACGGATGGATTGATGAGGGGGTGGGTGGATGGATCGATGGATGGGTGGATCTTTAGTTGTGTGTGTGGGGGATGGATGGATGGATGGATGGATGGGTGGGTGGTGGGTGGGCGGGCGGGCGGGCCAGCGGGCGGACGGGAGGATGGATGGATGGGTGGGTGGTGGTTGGTTGGGTGGGTTGTTGGTGGGTTTGGGTTGGTGGGCGGGCGGGCGGGCGGGCGGGCTGGCTGGCTGGCTGGCTGGCTGGCTGGTTGGTTGGTTGGTTGGTGGGTGGGTGGGTATTGGGAGGATAGGTGGGTGGGTGGGTAGATGGATGGATGGATTTATTTTGGATGGATGTATTGATAGATGGATTGATGGACGAATATACAGTTTCATATAGGTGGATATGTAGATAATTGCGAGGTTCGCTACAAAAAGCTAATACTTGTAGTAACTGGATAATTTAATCGAGAAGGTTATGCTCTGTCACCGCATAACAGGCAAGATGGCCGACTTGTCACACCTGTCGATTGTGGCAGGTTTATTTGTGATGATTTTTCTATCTTGGAAGGACCTTTCAGGCACAGAAACATCTTCAAACATACCGAATATTCAAAAGGAAATAAAGACACCAAAAATGGCCCAATTAGCCACACCAACGTTGAAGTTTTTGTTTTGGTACGCAGTTTTTTTTCTATATCTAGATTCGTCTTTTTTTCTATAGATGCGTCTTTTTTTTTTACAGAGTAACAGACCCCAGTCATCATTGAGTCATCCATATTCTTTCTGTGGTACGCACAGGCCAGCGCTTGGGTGATTCTCAGAACCTTTCCTTCCCGTATTAGCAGGTCTGAAAAATCTAGGAAACCAGCAGGTGCGTTTACTAACAGGAATGGACCGGAACGCACCGGAATGGACCTCCATAACTAGAACGGACCTCAAAATTCACCATAAAATATATGTTTTAAGTGTACTTGACTAGAAATTTTGGTAAAGTAATATCAAATATCAATAATCTTCGGTGTCCAGACAGTTTCAATGCAAAAAATGTTATCTAGAATATTTTCTGTCTTACCCTGATATCTAGTTCCTTACTAAGGCTTAATTACACCAGTCACCTATAAAGTATGAATGTATGCAATAAAGATCACTTCATTCCTATTTCTTAGTATGTGCATATTTCTATGGTAGAAAAATCATTTTGGAAGCAGTGATTGTCAAAGCACTCAAATAACGAAATGCTGCACCAGCAAACATGATATTGGTCCCACTTGGGCTTTTTATGTGGGGCTACCCAGATGGGTCTCACAGAACAGCTCACATATCTTGGCATATGCTTGACTATTTGTAAAGACCAGGAACAAGCATGGGGACTTTAATGTACACAGCTGCCATTTGATCAGACTTATTTCTGGACCCTTATTTCTATAGAATGTACATCTTCAATATGAACTGACACAATTTAAATGGGTACAGGTCAACCATGTAACAAACCACTGACGGTGCTCATATGCACTTCAAAAGGTGCAATATCAATAGAAACTGAAATTTCAAGATAAATAATTGTAAAATAATAAATTTAGTTGCATAAAACAAATAAATTTTGATGTCCATTCCGGTTATGGAGGCCCATTCCGGTGCGTTCCGGTCCATTTCTGTTATTATACGCACCGGAAACCAGCGATCAAAATTATCGCGTAGAGATGCGCTATAACATTCTGTTGTGTCAGGCTGTACAGAGGGTCTAGTTTGTTTGTTTTTTGCTTTACGTCCCACGTCAACAGCTAATGCCATGGGGGGAATGTCATTTCACCTAACCACACTTTTTCCTGGACAAGCTTAAACAAGCAGTTAACCAGTACTTTGTGCACATACTTTCGCTTCCGTATTCCGTATCAGGCCTTATGGCACAATCTTCTCCAATGTAGACTTCTCACGATGTAGGTTGAGTGCCTCAAATGTAAATTTTCCACAAATGTACTTAAGAGATTTAGTGTTGGATACGGTCAACGGATTATTGTGGTACCTCCTCATCAGCAACTCTGCTGAAAAGGCGACCAGTACTGGCAAGGTATTGTCCTAGTTCATTTATGATCGACTCTCTCCAACCAGGAATATTCTCATTTTCACTGTAACTGAGAAGTAGGTCCATATCCAGATAATTAATGCCAAGTTGAGAGAATAGGTTCTTAAGAAGTTGATCACGTTCTTCCTCATATAGAGGACTTTCAAGTAGAAAATGCTGAACAGTCTCTATTTCACCACAATCGCATTCAAAACTTTCACATTGATTCAATTTAAATCTGTATTCATTTAACTTGCAATATCCAGTCCCGAGTTGATGAATGATTGGAAACAGATCCCTAGAAGATAAGTCTAAGTAGAGTTTTCCGTCAACTAATGGCTTGAAGGTATAAAGAAATCTGCCTGTCTCAGAAATGTCCCAGCGCTGTTGCCATTTAGATATAGTTGACTTCTTTGCTGCTGACTTGATATCTTGATTAGTGACAACAGAACTATCCATGGGCATCTTTGAGGCTTGTTGAGCAGCATCTTTTGCTAGCCTGTCAGCAATTTCGTTCCCAGCAATAGTGTCCAGTGTATTGAAACCTCAAAAGCTGTAGATTGTAGTTGATTGAGGAGAGACTTGATCTGTGATATAAGGACAGTAAAATGGTACTTGCCCAGTTCAATGTAAGGATCCCAACAGCAGATTGACTGTCAGAGAATATTTGTAGAGAGGAAGAGAAGTCTGATATTTTCTTAGAGACAGCAAGCTTAGGAACCATAAGAAGGGCTATAAGTTCCGCCAAGAGAATAGACCCTCTCACTGCTACCGGTCTGGTCAGTTCTAGGCCGCTGGTTTCATCTGGAAAGAATATCACTGCACCAGCTCCACAGGGTCCTGGGTTCTCTAGACATGATCCATCGGTGAAAGCAAAACATGACCTAACAGGAGCTTCTGTAAGAAATTCATGTATAATATTTTGGCCCATTTCTTGTTGCACTGATGTTCTATTTTTTGAAGACCCCAACTGACTCCAGTAATTGGGTTGTTGAATAGTTCTGACGAGGTCACCCGGATTGTACGCAGGTTCTGGTTGAATCATATTGATATTTATGTTTGTGGTCTGTTGCATCTCTGCTGCCTGACTTAAAGCAAGGTTAATCGGCCAGATGAATCTTGACCCTGGCTCTTCATCTATACACTGATTTAGTTGAAGTTTGAGGGGATGATCTGTGCTCTTTGCATTTATTTTGGCCACTTCTCTTACTGCAACTTCAGACAAACGTAAATCTATGGGTGGAATCCCTGAAGCAACTTCTAGAGCCTCTCTGCTGGAAGTGATTGGAGCCTTGAGACAAAGAGCCAAGGCCTTCATTTGGATGTTTACTAGTGTTTTTAAGTCCTGTGATGTTGCTGCCTGCCAAGCAAGACATCCATATAATATTCTAAAACAGGTCTAACAAGACCAAAATAAAGCTGGATAAGTTTTTGTATCCATGCCCCCCCCCCCCCCCCCCCCCACCTATGGGGAGGTTTCTAGTCAACTCGTACCTAAGTCAACTTGTACCCATTTTTGGTCAACTCGTACCTGACTTTTGGTCAACTGGTACCTAATCCAAGTCAACTCGAACCCAAGTCAAAAAATGGGGTAGAGTAGAGCATGATGGTTGGGTGGGTTGGTAAGTCCAGCCGTACAGATAAGCAGCGTATCTGCGAAAATACGCAATTTAAATTGTCCAAAAAGCAATTAAAATTAAATGCATGCCTACCAAAAAGCAACTCTTTCAAGCGGTATGCAATTACATGTAACGTCATTACGTACCATTTGGTCCATTCCTTTTCCATTTGGGTAGTACATAAATGCCAGTCGGGTATTATTTTTTTTACTAGGGTGTGCGCAGTAAAACTCCAGTTTTTTGGATTAAATAACGATGACCAGTCAAGTATTTGGCGGAAAAAAACATGGAAGTGAAACTAGCTAGTAGGAATATGTTAGCAATATGGGGACGATATTAGCTTCAGAGGTATGAAAAAATCCGCTAGTTTGATGCTCTAGAAAGGCAACTGATGTGAGTGAATAAATATATGCAGGCAAATTCCCAATGGCTACATTCAATAAGTAAAAAGGGGCGGACATTATTTGTAACCACAAAAAACGTGGGTAAAAATAAAAATATGCAATTGATTTTACAAGTACACAATTGCGGGTAATCAGGTTGCGTAATAATACCCAATTGACCCAAAAGCTTATCTGGAGCTCTGTAAGTCTATGTCCTAACAAGCCATTTCAAACACTAAAACATCACAATTTACTATCTGCGCTGAGGTTAGGCTCGTGCCAGCCTGTTTCGAACGGATCCCAACTCTTATGCCTATGGGGCAGCCTTCTGGGAGCTTGTTAAATCATACACCATCATTACAATTGATATGTTCGGACCAGGTTCACTGGCAGGCCAGCTGTGGCAAGTTCCCTTACCGATATGGGAAGGTGTTCAGAGTAGCTTGCTTAAATGACCAAATCAACACAGTTTTGACATCTGCGATATGGCTTGATTCCAGCTCGCCTGTTCAAATATTTAAAAAAAGCCGTATAAATTACAACCTGTGAGGCTACGATTAAGGGAGTTTCAGATCTGCCTGTTCCAATATCTTGGACCTTTATGTATAATGATGGCTCCGCAGGGTCTTCGCTGTTCATATACACAAAGCTTTAAATTTCGGACATAGGTCTACTGTGATAGCGCGAAGTATGTTTTTATTTATCTGTTACCAGGGGTTCGTGGGGGCGGCCCGCTTTTGTGCAAAATGAGGAATTAAGCTTGTGCAGGCCACACTGATCCCACTAGCTCGCAGTAACTTTTCCTTGAACTGCGAGCAGGCTGATCAACAGATTTTCTGTATAAGTGTTGTAAGTCGGGCCTGATCATAGGCCATAGAAACATAAGTCTGTTAATGTCTATTTCCTAATTTATTCTGTTTCTTATTTTCTCTAGCTCTCCCAATAACAAATAACAAGTTCTCCACAATAATTATTATAAGTTCTCCAGAATACAAAGTTCTATTCAAATTTCTTCTTATACTAAGCTCTATAGTAAGCTTATGATTTTGAACTCGAAATAGCTGCAACTAGGCACTAAAGTTTAAGGTCTGTAGTTGACCAGTGCACTAGCATTTCACTAGAAAATTAGATGTTTACGCTTCCACTGCCTAAATTGAATTCCCAGAAAATTACCAAAATGGAAACCAGCAAGGCTCACTCATGCCGACCTGTTAATCAAAATATGTTAGCTTTTTTATAATTGGTTGATCTAAAATGATCCAAAACTTTTAGACATGAGATGAAATGAGTTCCTTAAGATGCCTGCCCAGTTGAAGATTAAACACCTGTGAAAGCATCTTAATTTAATCCCAAGGTGATTTCCTGTTTTGGCCTGAAATATGTTTTCTCAACTTGATAAGGTGTGAAAATATTAAAAGTTTTATATGCAAAACAAGCAAAATGAGAAAACTGTTTGTACATGAAAGCTGATAAGTGATTAAGACCTTTTAGTGACCACCTGTCAGGTGTGAATATCCTGTTTCTCTAAACTTCAAAATCTTGCTTTTGAAAGCCAAAATTAATCAAATTTTTTGAAAGACGAAAAAACGAAAAAGTATAATGAAGTCCCTTAATTCTCTGAAATTGTGCAATTTTCATCATGGGAAATTACCAATATACTTATAAGCATTTTGTAACTAAATAGCACACTGTCACATATTACCCCTCCTTCAAATAAGATTGTCCTCAATCTTGATATCTTATAATGAGAAGAGTAATATTGACAAAATTATCTTATCATACATAACTATTAACACAATTTATTTTTTTATATTCCACATACACTCAACTCACAGATTGGCGCCAATCACTCACACCAGATTCACACATATATTTCACTTATAATTTTTTGGTTTTTATCTATAAACCTGTACATATGAATTGACATACAGCAACATTTCATGCTGAAGCTGGATAACAAATTGTTTGTCACAATAACCACATTAATGACAAGAATTAAACTTAACTTAGCTAAATTTCAACTAAACTTATCATAGCTAATTACTAATGGTTATTCTAACATACAAGTAAATTGGTTAAAACAGGTCTCTGTACATGATTTGTCAACTTAATTTTGCATCTGAATCAGGTGTTGTTCTATTGATGTTGTTTTTATAATATTAAAACCATACTAAGATTTAGCCTACAATGTTAAGGTGACACTGCTGTATTTGAAGCAATTTCTTCAAATAGTAGCAGTGGCACTTAATGCCAACACCTGAATTCTAATGCAAATGAATTTTTTTTTTCTATACCTTTTCCATATGTTCATAACACATATACTATAAATTCTAATACATGAAATAGCTTGATTGCATTATGACGCAAGTGTTGTATTTTGTTTTTCTTGATAAATATTGTAACATTATTTAGCAAACAAGTAAGCATGCACTGCTATAGTTAAGGTACATACACGTATCTCAGAATAAGGCAGTTGCACCTGAATACAAACACTTGAACACGAATGCCTAACTGATGACTAATTATATCATATATACATATATACTGTGAATACAACATGGATCCATATAACTATGTAACTTATAGACTACTAAAATCAGAATATCATATAAACTTCTTATTGAGTACTATAACCTCTGATTAAGTGCTATAACTTTTGCTTTCTCTGAAATCGGCAACCACTGATCATTAATCATGGCTCTTTTGCCTAGCACATGCTTTTAGATTTTGTATGAAAATTCTTGCACATTAAACTGATCATAAATTTTATTTGCAACATGATAGCTCTTGTGGCTTCTTAATGCTCAGTACACTAATTATGACCTTAAGTACTCCGTACTCTTATCTATATGCACAACAAACTAATAGTGATTTTATTATGACTACTACTCTTGGTAATTTCTCAGCAAACTAATCACACATTTTATTTTGTACCTGTTCTGTACTCTTATCTGTATTGACACAACAAACTAATAGTGATTTTTATAATGACTATAATATTTCTCAGCACACTAATCACATATTTTTATTTTGTATTTATGAATACATATACTATTTGTCACAACATACAAGAGATGATCTTAATAACATATCTAAATTATTTCATATGTATTGGTTTACTCCACTTCACCTGCCACTGATCATCATCTTTATTTGAACTTATGCTTCTATATTTCTCTATGTATCACTCTAATTATTATATCTATGTTGACAGTACTTATTCCACATGGATTTCCATGTAACTGAATTCATTATTCTATGTTTTACTATATGACATATATCACCTGGTTTGTGAAAACCACACTCTACAGTGTTGTAAATATTTGCTATATTTCAGCAGTTATTCAAACTCCATTTGATTCTGTTTACCTGTGTTTTGATTATGCAACTATATCTGCAAATGCATATATAGACCTATGCTTAATATTAAAATACTGATTTCCTGCAACATCCAATTAACTAATACTTCTGTATGCTATTTTGCTCCCTTCAACAAATAAAATATAAAAATATAACGATGGATTTTTCTTAATGAAAGCAACTATAACCATAGCCAGTTTTCAAAATGATAATCCAACATCATACATACACATATGTCCTTAATCTGAACAAGAAGTGCCTAAGACACAGGGGCGGTACTTGATGAATGGTAAGCCAGACCGGTTTGTTGGAACCAAGTTTGAAGACCTTAAAATATTTAGAGTTTTCAAGGTCTTCCGGATCACATGTATGGGATTCACGGACCATTTTAGCCTCAAATGTCTCACCATCATCAAGAATGCCCTGTTTACTATTCCAGTCTTTCTCAGGCACATGCTCTTTGAGAAGCTTAAACATTTTGTCCAGATATGGGATGATGAGCTGTTTCATTTTAGACCTAATCAGCTTGTCGATGTGTAAGCTATAATAGCTCTTCTGGTCTTTTTGATCAAACATCAATAATTTTATTTCTGTTTTATGGAAAGACTCTTGATAGCCTAATACATCTGGGGTTAGCTTTTTACGTGGCTGTACATTTTGAACACAGGGGAGCTTATCAAAAAACTTGTGATTTTGTAATGTTCGTTTGCGTTTTCTACCAGACATGGTCCTGTTTGCATGAAAATCCCTGATAAACACAGACGGTGTTGTTTCTGCAAATTCCCATGTGTTTGACTTTTGGGGGTCCTGCCATTTAACATAGTAGTACAGGTCAGTCCCGTTACTACGCGCCGATTGGGGTCCACGAATCTCATTCGCGATATACGCGGGACGCGTACTAACGAGTTCAGAAAAAAAAATCTAAAAAAAAAAAAAAAAAAAAAATTTTTTTTTTTTTTTTTTTTTACATTTTGGGAGCCAAGGCCGAAACTAGCTAGTCTGGCCCAGGAAACTTGCACACTCTAGTTTCAAGTCTTCAATGCATTCTTTGCGTCCAAAGAATAACCTTTTTAAGAACAAAGTCAGTGTGGGTGGGGTATTCTGCTTTCAGGAGAGGTTCTGGGGTTATTTAAATTCCAATAACACTTACTCTTAATTATTCAGATAATTTAATAAACACAAGCTCAGTATCATATGTTTTGTACTTCAAATCCCTCCAAAATAACTCAATTTTAAACAAAAATCAAGCATTTTAAAAATTGAAGAAGATTTCTTCACATTGGTGTTACAGTATATGCGGCGTTATGGTAAACATTATACCCGCTAGAACGTCTGGCAGTAGAGTCTAATACTCTTATAATTATTGATTGGATAATTCTTACTGATCTCAAAGGTCAACTTCAATGAGCTGTATGTTGATTGGCTGATATTTAATCTGCGTTATGGATAATGATTATTCAATTAAGCAAGGTTGTGTCACAGATCAATAACCGTTTTTACTGCTGTGAAAACACCCTGAGGTAACTAGATAATTGGACGTCTGGCTCGTGTTGTAAACTCAGCAGGTGTGAACTTTATATTGATTTTAATCAATTGCTACAATTGTACAGGAAACTATCCAGACAAACGTTTAGACAGGTGACAGGGCAGAAAGATACAATACACAACATCTTTTTGTCAAATTACCCAGTGGAAATCGTGTCAACCTTTTTGTGCAGACTCTGCTCACTGGCGTTTTTATAACAAGAAGAGATTAATTAAGAATACATTATTCATTTCAAGAGTGAATAGTAATGTTTTGGCAAAACAAATTAGTAGTTTAGTAAACCGCCGTTTGGAAAGATGAAAAAAAAAATCTTAAAAAAAAAAAAAAAAAAAAAAATTTTTTTTTTTTTCTTTTTTTTTTTTTTTTGGAAAATTTTGGGAGCCAAGGCAGATCCGCGCTATAAGCGTACTCGCGTAATAACGCGACGAGTACTAACGGGACTGACCTGTACAACTTTCCATTACCAGGTTTAGAAGAGATAAGCCTATAGATCAATTTCATCAACTGGGAACAACTTAGATTTGTCTACGTTTTGGTCTTCAGTATCAGTGTCAGTTGATGTGGATGGTTTTGGCTCATTTGTTTGTTTACTGATGTGTGTATTTTGAGTTTGTTGTACATGTTTTACTTGGTTTTGAGGCGTTGCATATTCCTAAACAGAAAGCTGCAACGCCTCAAAAGCAAGTGAAACATGTACAACAAGGCTTATTGGGCTGTTGTGCCTGTTTGAGTTGTTTATTGGGTTGCTGTGATTGTTTTGGCTGTTTGTTGGGTTGTTGCGTTTGTTGTGTCTGTTTTGGCTGTTGTGTTTGTTTTGGCTGTTCTGTTTGTTTGTTTTGTTTGTTGGGCTGTTGTGCTTGTTTTGGTTGTTTAGTTGGCTGTTGCCTTTGTTTTAGGGTCTGATTTCCAATGCTTTGGTTTGGGACACTGTTTCTATTGTCATGTTTGTTTGGGCCTTTTCCTCTTTCTGTGCTGTGTGCCTTTTGCTGTTGCTTGTTGTTAGTGTGTTGATTTGTTTGCTTTTGGTTTGAGGGGCGGTTTGGTGTCTTTTGGATCATTGGCTGTGGATCCTGAGCTGTGTGATCAATGTTGTCCTCATCTGGAAACTCTTCCTGGTTAAGGGGCTGGTCGAAGTCTTCCCATTCAGGTGGTGGGTTTGTTGGTCTGTCCTCAGGGTCAAAGTACAGTTTCAGTCGGGTTGTGTTGATCATAGAGCTCACTTCTTGGTTGTCACTGCAACGGCGCAATATGAATGTGTGGTTAGGTCCTATGTTGGCAATGTAGTATGGGCCAATCCATTTTCTGTGCAACTTGGGTGCTTTACTAATGGGGACTTTTGTAATGAATAGCCATGCTCTGTCTGCTGGCTGAAATGAGGGGGGTGTCTGTTCTCTTGTCATACTGAGTCTTGTACTTGTCCTGAGCCTTGAGAACGTTTTCTGTAGCAATCTTTCTTGAGACTTCAAGATTCTGCAGGACATTGGAGAGGTGTGTTCGAAAATCTTGAGATAAGGTTCCCCTAGGAATTAAAGAGGTGTCAATCGGGAGCCTCATCTCACGGCCAAAACAAAGAAAGAATGGTGAGAACTGGGTCGACTGAGTGGCTGGGGTCATGCGATAAGCCATCGTGATAGAAGGGAGAAGGTCAATCCAATCGTCCTGTTTGCCTTTGCAGTATATTTGAAGGGCCTGAAGGATAACAGAGTTCATACGCTCTACGCTGCCATTTAGTAAGGGCCTATAACTACTGGTGTAATAATTAGTTATTTGAAACAGTTCACAAAGGGCTTTAACCAAGTTTGAAAGAAAGTTTCTGCCTCTGTCAGAAATAAGAACATTTCGGGCGCCATAGCGACAGATAACTTCTTTGAAAAGGACAGCAGCAACCTCAGTAGCTTCTTGAGTTCTGAGTGGAAAAGCCTCAGACCACTTGGAATAGCTATCCACCACTAGTAGAACATACTTGTATTTATCTTTAGTTGTCAGAAGTCCTCCAAGAATGTCAATATGCCATCTCTGAAACAAATCTGCAACCGGCATAGGGTTCAGTGGTGGGGGCTCTGCATGCACATCTCTTTTTGATTGCTGACAAGCCTCACAAGACAGAACATACCGGCGCGTGTCCTCCCACATGGTCGGCCAGTAATACTTGAGCTGCAAAGCTGCGTATGTCCGCTCAAATCCTTGGTGTCCACCACCTGCTACACTGTCATGAAAAGATCTTAAAATTTCATCTCTCATAATTTTTGGGACAGCCAATTGTATAAGAATTTTCTCTTGTTTTGGGACTCCTCTGGTCCTGGGTGTATATAAATGAAACAATAATCCCTGAGGTCCTATTTCATACTGGTATGATTCCGCAACTATTTTCCTTGCCTCTTTCAGGTCTTCTGGTAATTCATTGTTTATCTTGTAGTTGATGATGTCTTTGTAAAACTGACACTTACGCTGGAGTTCAATAAGGCCTTTGTGTCTTTCATCATCAACGTTCGCATCTTTATCCCATTTTCTAGTTGCTGGGTCAGTGTTGGGTGTGGCTGGCATTGCTTCTGCTGTCCTCATGAGCATAGATGATGGTGACAGCTGCCAATTCATCTGTGTCTTTTGCACAATTGATATTGTCAACTGCCTCCTCAATGTCATCAAAGTCACATTGACTTTGCTGGCGTTCCAGCTCATTTGCTGGGTATTTCTGCCTTGAAAGTCCATCAGCGTTGCCATTAGCAGTTCCAGATTTGTGGACAACTTGGAAATTATATTCTTGAAGGGATAGGGCCCGTCTCCCAAGTCTTCCCTGGCAGTTTTTAATCTGCTTGAGCCACTTCACAGATATATTATCTGTGTACACTGTAAAGGAGGTTTTGGCTAAATAGGGCCGGTATTGTTTTACGGCCTCTACAAGCACAAGACCCTCCATGTCGGTGATATGCCATCTGAGTTCATGATTATGTAGAGCTCTGCCTCCATACGCTATAGGGTGTTCCTTTCCGTCATCTCCTAATTGGCTGAGTACATAGCCCATAGCATGTTCTGATGTGTCAGTTGCCAGTATGAATGGTCTGTCAAATGGCAGGAAAGCTAGAATCGGTGCTGAAGTAAGTGCGTCCTTAAGTGTTTGAAATGCTTTTTCACATTGTGTCCATTTAAAGTTAACATCTTTCTTTAACAAGGCTGTAAGTGGTGAAGCAATGTGGGCATAGTTTTTGACAAATTTCCTATAATAAGAGGTCATGCCAAGAAATGATTTCACCTTTTTAGCGGTCTTGGGCTGGGGGAAGGTGTCAATAGCTGATGTTTTCAAAGGATTGGTGAGAATTCCTGACCTAGATATCAGAAAACCAAGATATTCAATTTCAGCAGCTGCAAATCTACTTTTAGAGGGTTGTAAAGTCAAATTAGCAGCCCTGAGGTTCGAAAAAACAAGTTCCAAATGCTCAAGATGCTGGTCAAAGTTTTTACTGAAGATAAGAACATTGTCAATATAAACTAGGGCAATTTTCCAATTCAGGTTCCGAAGAACCTTAGTCGTCAAGGCCTGGAACGTAACAGGTGCATTCATCAAACCAAAGGGGAGGCGAGTGAACTGGTAGACCCCTTGATGAGTAATAAAAGCATTCTTATGGGCCGTGGCGGGGTCCAGGGGCAACTGCCAAAATCCAGACTTGTGGTCAAGGACTGTGAAAACTTCTGCTTTCGCATCAGCTATGGTGTCGAAAACATCAGAAATATGGGGGGAATGACATGGGCTCTGTAACACTATTCAAACCATGATGGTCCACAGCGAACCTCCACTCATTAGTTTTCTTACGAACCAATAAAATAGGGGCGTGCCAGAGGAACTTGATTCCTCAATAATTCCGTCCTCAAGCATCTGTTTTGTTTGTCTTTCTGTCTCATGCCTCATTTCAGGGCTTTGCCTATATGGTGCCTTACTGACTGGTCTGTTGTCAAATGTTTCTATTCTGTGTGCGTGCATGTATGTTTTGCCTAATTCAGAAAAGTCTTTTGCAAAAACTTTGCGATTCTGACCAAGAAATATGTATAATTTGTGTTTCTGCTCATCGGTCAGATCTGACTCATCAGGATTGATGCCGATTTCCTTGGCAATTGCAATATACTGTTCATCAGACAATGACTTTGAATCTAACTCAGTATTTATGTTGTGAACCCCAGAAAAAGAGAAATGTGTCATGCTGTCATACTGATCTGTGGTATTTTTAGTGCTGTGTGCATGTGAGGTGTGATATTGTGTGTCAGCCTGGTCTGTGTCTGCATGTGGGTGTGTATCTGTAACCCGCTGAATGTCTTTATTAATTATTTCTGTGACAACAGCAACAGTCGAGTTTGGCTTCATAAAAACAGGCAGAAGAGTAGGGTTCATTAGCCGATAAAGTCCCTTGCCACCTGAAATTGTGGTGAGACATTTCCTACCAGCAACCTCATCTTTGGCTAAGTACTTTGGCGGCTCACAAATGACAGTTTCACAATCTTGAAATTTATTAATCTTGACAGGAAAGACATATTCAGATTGAGGTGGAAAACCAGAGAAACCATGGTCTTAGCTAGGGCAGTTTTAGTGGGGCGGTCAGGCATAAGGGCAATCGAAAAAACATTGCCCGAATCTTGCTGTACAGTAATACTGTCAGTACCAAAATCAAGCTGAATCTTTTCCTTTTTCATAAAGCCTCTACCAATTATAATTGGCTTATGCAGCTTCAAAAAAACATGAAAAGTATGTTCAAATGCATAATCATCTATAGTAAAGGACAAATTGACAGTACCAAGGACGGGATGAACTTCACCACAAACACCAAGAATATTTGTATATGTACTGCTTGATAACTCTGGATTCTTATAAATTTTGTGTAGTAAATGCTGACTGATACATGATATGGATGCACCAGTGTCGAATAGTGCTTGAATTTGTTTTTGTTCTATCTGTACAAATACATGACCATAATTATCTATAGCCGGGCTACTAGGGAAACTGAAGGCTTATTAAATGTATTGGACTGAACCTGGTAACATGTACTCTGAGAACATTGCCATGGAGCATGATGCTTGATTGGTGCCATAATTAGCTAATGCGCGTAAGTTTATGCTAAAATATTACACAATTTTATTCACAACTGATGCACATAGGACAAAGGTGATAATATTAACAGATTAAGACTGGTCTACACTGCACTGAAATTGTGAAATAAATAGAAGAACCGCTCAAAAGTAACATCTAAATAATAAAGCAGTGCATAAAATAAATTGACAAAATTGAGACAAAAATCTGTACTTTATTGTCTCAAAATGGACAATTATTCATACACTTTGAAAATTTTGTCTGCAAAATTCAGCAATGCATCGGTAAAAATATTAAGTGAGTATGATCAGGAAATACCACGATCACAAACTGCAGACAACCCCGCGGCACCGTGAGGAAGAGCCGCTCAACCATCACGAGACACCAGGAAGACAAATTAAGCAAAGCAATCAGCTCTCTCTTCCCCATCAAGATGATTGCAATACTAGAATGGACATAAAGTAACGCACAATAAAACATAGAACAATTACAGACTCCCACAATGGGAGTAACAATAAACAAAAAGTCAACAACAACAGAACCACCGCCTTAAAACGGACAGCAGCCTAAGCCACCGGGGGGCTTAAATGCATTTTACTGGTACCAAATCTTCACCCTAGATTCTGCTGTTTCAGTTTCAGTAAATCTGACCAGTTCATTAATCGTATCACAGTATTATTGTTTTTTGAATTGTATCACAAGCTAACTCATTAGAATTGTATCACAAATCAACTCATTTGAATTGTATCACAAATCAACTCATCAGAATTGTATCACAAATCAACTCATTAGAATTGTATCAAAGCATCGGCTCATTGGAAGTGTCTCACTGTAAGCACTCATTTTAATTGTATAACAGACACCAAGAATAGCTTAGTAAAGCAAACAAAATATTCTTAAATCAATGTTTTATGAAAGTCAATACTTGTTGGTACTGCGAATTTGCATATATCAGGGACAACACCTTTTTTCTTAGAAAAATTCTCAATTTCAGTATTTTAGAAAAGTCAATACTTGTTGAATTTCTATTAATATGGGATAAAACCTATTCTCTCAGAAAAATGTTTATTTTCCTGTGAAAGCTAACAAAATTTCGAAAACAATTGGTCCCGTGTCAAAATGTCACAAAATGAACAAGAAAATTCAAATAAATTGCTATTTTGTTGCATATACACAAAAATAGGTTTCTATGAAATTTTATGACAAATATAGTGCATAAAGAAAAGAGCGACCAGAAATTTGCTTTCACTTTGAATTTAAATTCATGATTTTATTGAAACAGAACCAAGCTCATCATACCTATGATCTGGGCTTTAACTACATGTACAACACATATAACATACAGGCTAACATTTGCCGAGCAAAATACAGAATGTGATAATTGTAATGTTGCTGAAAATCAGTATAGATTTTGAAATACTGGAGTTTTATAACAAATTGTTATGAAATAACTGCTAAAGTATAACAAATAAACAAACAACAAAGCAGAACATGTTTTTCACTCACCAGTCTTTTGATGATGATCAGCCCAGTTAAATAGCACTAGATTCCCGGTCTGTCCTGGTTAGCATCTACTTCTGTTCATCAGTTTGGTCATCATTGGTCCCTCGACAGCATGTTCGGATCGCGGTAAGCACTTCAGTACGTCATATGGAAATGTTTATGTATCAAATATCTCATCAGTTGAAATGTTCAATTTGTGAATAATAATTACATTCACATAAAACTCTGGAACAGTTAGTACACCTTCAGCATGGTAAAGAAATGTCACCTCATAATTATGTCCTTCAGCACGGTAATGGTAATATCACATTTACTTTCTTCTTCAGCAGGGTAATGTCACTTACAAAGTTCATTAAATATCGATACCCGTTGAATTCTCCATCCACATCTGTGACCAGGGGTTTGTGAGGGCGGCCCGCTTTTGTGCAAAATGGGGAATTAAGCTCGTGCAGGCCACACTGATCCCACTAGCTCGCAGTTACTTTTCCTTGAACTGCGAGCAGGCTGATCGACAGATTTTCTGTATAAGTGTTGTAATAGGCCATACGAGGGTCATCCAATAAAGAATGAGACTTTCTTCATAGATACAAAATCTGTGTGTGTATTTAGTTAAAATTCACCATACTAATAGTACAACATTTAGCAATTCAGGAATATAAACAATATGCTTGTGATTGATCAGTTGCCATAGTAACGGAATGTTTTGTGGAAGGACTTGAAGATGCATGGCCACGTTTACACTGTTTTTTGCATATCCACAGTAAATCAACGTCATTTATTCTCGCTCATAGATAACATTCAACCTCTTGATATCATTTTTTCTACAGAACAATCTTAGTGTTACATAAAATGCAATGAAACAAGAACTTATTATGCATAACCTTTATTTTGGTTGCCTAGCAACTGATTTCCTCGATTTTTAATAAACACTCTACTTTGCGTTGCTATGGTAACTATGTTAGTGAAGGATATCCCACCAAATGTTTCACTTACGAGTGACATGCAGCTGATTGTAATTAGGTATAGATGAACAGAACCCTGCTCACTTAAATTGCCTTCGACTATTTGATATTAAAGTTATAAGTCATGATGTCAGTGGAAAATACCAGTTTTTTCTTAAAAAATCTGATTTTTTAAGATTTGTTTCCATGGAAACAGCTCAAGACTCTGAAACATTACTTTCTGCTTTTGGTTAAAGATATATTGCATGAGAATATATAAGTATTCATAGAAAAATAAACTATAAATTTTAACCTGTTGCCATGGTGACCACCTATACTGAGCCGGCCACGGATGTTTGCCTAGTCTTCTAATGTTGTCTAGCAACAAAAGTTGGAACTGTGTAACTCAACGAATATGGTTCATGTGAATAGCTAAAAAGACATGCTAGCTTTGAACGAGATTTCATAAGTCTAGCATGTAAATTCACTGTACTATAGAAAAAGTCTCATTCTTTATTGGATGACCCACGTAGAAACACAAGTCTGTTATTGTCTATTTCCTAATTTATTCTGTTTCTTATTTTCTCTAGCTCTTCCAATAACAAATAACAAGTTCTCCACAATAATTATTATAAGTTCTCCAGAATACAAAGTTCTATTCAAATTTCTTCTTATACTAAGTTCTATAGTAAGCTTATGATTTTGAACTCGAAATAGCTGCAACTAGGCACTAAAGTTTAAGGTCTGTAGTTGACCAGTGCACTAGCATTTCACTAGAAAATTAGATGTTTACCTTTCCACTGCCTAAATAGTGGGGCAGATATGTGAAAAAATCGTGCACTTTATGATAAAAGCATGAAACTTGGTACATGGCCAGATTAGTAATTATCAAAATTTTTGAGGGTGAGTGCCAAGCCAGAAATGCACCTTGGCGGCGGCCATCTTGAATTTCAAAATGGCGACATATTTTCGTGTAATGCCTGTTAAGTTGGGTATCATTTTGCTATAAAATTTTCTTTAAAGCTTGTGTAAGTGTGAATTTTAACAATAGAACTTTTGTAATTATCTGAAATCACATGTAGATTGGCATATTATCCAAGATGGTGGCCATTTTATAAGATGGCCGCCATTTTTATATGTTAAATCAAGCTTGCTTTATGAAAACATCATATGATGAACTTAATTCAGATTATTGCATCAAATTCAAGTTGTTCCAAGCATAGAAAGGCTCAAAATGTGACTTTGTTATTTGTGAACAATTTATAAGAGAGCCTTGATACAATATGGCATGCAAGATGGCTGCCAAAGAAGAATGATTTTATGTTTTTTTTTGTTTTTTATACATATATATATCATTGAGATTTGTATGAGTAAAATTTGCTTTAGTGGCAATGAATGTTCGTTTCTTATATATAATATGTAATTTTGAAATTTTCTCAACTGTTAGTTCAAGCATGGCATCCAAGATGGCCGCAAATTGGAAAATCCTATTTATTGGTAATTTTTGCTGTTCTTTCTAAATAAATCTATACATTTTTGCTATTAGACATTTTTACCCACAAAGCGAACTGCTGATAGCGGATAACTGACTGCGGATTAAATTTTAGGGAACATCTCAACATTCATTTTGAAGTCAAAATTACAAAACCGATTCAGGCTTTATACAATGATGTACTGTATATACACACAGGGTTTGCGGCAATCATGAGCTCAGCTTTTTTAAGAAAACTGTTTTTATGCCCCCAAAGGAACTGTGGGAGGCATATAGTATTTGCTTTGTCCATTCCACTGTCCGTCCGTCCCTCCCGCTTCCTGTCCGGTGCATATCTCCTATATTCTTTGAGGTAGGAATTCCAAATTTGGTGTGTGGATGCATATTGAGATAGCAAAGTGTCTCGTAACATGTTCAGGTCACTGTGACCTTGACCTTGATATCTGACCTAGTTTTTAGAATAATCGTGTCCGGAGCACATCTCCTATATTATTTGAGGTAGGAATCCCAAATTTGGTATGTTGATGCATCTTGGGATGATAAAGTGTCGCGCACCATCCTTGGGTCCCTGTGACATTTACCTTCACCTCTGACCTAGTTTCTAGAAACTGCTTTGAGTCTGGTGCATATATCCTATATTCTTTGAGGTAGGAATTCCAAATTTGGTATGGAAATGCATCTTGGGATGGCGTAGTGTCACGTAACATTTTTTAGTCACTGTGACATTGACCTTTGACCTAGTTTTAAGAATTCTTGCCTGGAGCACATCTCTTACATTCTTTAAGGTAGGAATTCCAAATTTGTTGTGTAAATGCACATTGGATGGCAATTTGGTGTGTGAATGCATCTTGAAATGGCGGATTGTCACGTTCCATTTTCCGGTCACTGTGACCTTAACCTTTGACCTAGTTTCTAGAATCAGCATCAAGTCTGATGCAAAACTTCTATATTCTTTGAGGTAGGAATTCCAAATTAGATGAGTGGATGCATCTTGTGATGGCAGAATGTCGCATACCAGTTTTTGGTCATTGTGACCTTGACCTCTGACCTAGATTATAGAATAATTGTGTCTGGAGCATCTCACCTATATTATTTGAGCTAGGGATCCCAAATTTGGTGTGTGGTTGCATCTTTGGATGGCAGAGTGTCATGTGGTAAATGTGTTTAAGGTGAGTACTTCTTTCGTTATCACAAGTCAATCACAATCAAGGTAAGCTGGGCTGGCCAGGACCTTGCTTGTTCGCCAGAAACAGTGGAAGGTATTCTATTTATTGAAACAGTATTGTCACTGCATTGGAGGTCAGCAATTTAATACATTGCGACAGTCAGTATACCTGGCAGAAAACCAAATCACGGTTTAGCTATGGTTTTCACTTTAATCGCATCACGATGGAGCAGACCTCAGTCTCAGAAGCTTTCGTCTTTATGCTGGCCCCTTATGCTGGTTTTCAGCTGGGCCCACCGTGGCTCAACTTGAGGTAATCTTTAGTTCTAACTCTCTTTGAGCCATTTTCTTTGTTTCACCAAATCATTGATAGTTTGTTCTTCTGTGGTAATGTTTTGCATAAATTAGAAATCCTCTATTCGAGCTTAACACGTTTGTATTTTTTAGAAGAAACCCAGCAGAATTCAGAGCAAAGATTTGGCGCCATAACGCATATAAGCAACCAGTAGCTTCCGCTGCAGTCCATTCTTTGGCGGTGATTCTGTCGTTGTTGAATGCTCATAACTTTATAACCAGATGGTATAGTTTGATCAAATTTTGCATACGTATACATATCAACATTGTCCAAACACTGGCATGCGTAAAAGCTTCGTTTGACGGACAAGGTTATGCCGAGCATCAGTCAGGCGGGTAATGGTCAATTGGTATAAATGCTCATAAATCTTAAACCACATGGTATATTTCGATCAAATTTTGCATAATTATTTCTTAATATTCATTTTAACAATGTTCAGACAAATGTATGCAAAACGGTGACGACGCTTTGCCTAGCATCATTTAGGCCGGTCGAGGTATTTTAGTGAAAATGCTCATAACTTTGAACGGCATGTTAAATATGTATTTTGATCAAAGTTTTCATACTTATCCTTAACACTTGTATAATATAATTATTTTGAATCTTGAACAATAACCGAGAATCTGATGCTGTGTAAAGTGGTGTTCTTGTTTTAACTCTGGTAGTCAGCTGATCAGAACCGATTGAGAAATCTTACCAGATGACTTTATAATAAACCTTTGCGTGATGTGTTTTTGAATCGGGACCAATGGCTCGAGAGAATATGGCATTTTAAGATATTTCTTATCTACAGTTCTGGCAGTCAGTTTGTTTGCCGGAGCAAAATCATTTAGGCAATTTTGTTAGAGGGCATTATGGGGAACATTTCTGCGACATTATTTTGCATTTGTATCAGTGCTGTTTGATGTAACCTTTGTTTCGCATTTCATTTCAATTTGTAGAAATACCCACCCTACAAGTCTCTTTAGCTGAAATTTACTCATATACCATGATTTTAAACTCAAATATGATATTTTGGACCCCTACACTAGAATATCTTAAAATTCTTTCACTCCCAAATTCAAACTATCCCTTTCTCAACTAATCAAAGCAAGATAGAACACTAATACGAATCTCAGGCGAAATGTATGTGAACCGCAACTGCGATATATCCCCAAAGATGCTCTCGCTTTCTTAAGTCTCAGCGCAGTCAGATCAGTAAAAACTGATTTAACTTTAAAATGTTGTTTCTAAGATGTACGTTCACCACGGGTCGTGCACATTACGACCAGTTGATTTTATAGTTTATTGTTGCTCTCATTGTGTGTGGGAGTTTTGTGTTTGTTCCTTGTTTTGCTATACAGTACTTAGTATCAATTCTAGTTTTGCACTCATTCCGCTAGGGAAGAGAGAGCTGATTGCTTTATTTTAATTGTCTTCTTGCTGTCATGCGGCTGTAAGTGTTCCGTGTCTCTTCCTCACGGTGTGGTTGGTTGGTCTGCAGTATGTGATTGTGGTATTTTCTGGACTCTTAGTTTTAAGAATTGTGCACAGCATCAAGATTGTGGTATTTTCTGGACTCTTAGTTTTAAAAATTGCGCACAGCATCGCCGCCTACCCGATTTTATACCTCACATATCGTGAACAGATAAGACTTAAGATTAAAGAAAGGTGGATCATATATCACTTTTAAATCTGAAATTGCTCTTACAAATATACTCTATGCTAAAAAATAGTTGACGCCACAACAATTATTATGTGCATGCTATTTCATGAGCACCACAAATAATCGCATATATGACTGTGAATGTTTTCACATGCCATGGAAAAGTCTGATAACTTCAAAAAGACCGTAAATGAATTTCACAACCGACCATTGACACAAACACACCATAAGCCACATTGTCCACCATATTAAAAACGGGATACTTCTAATTCAGTTAGCGTCTTTGCATGCTAGGTAATTTTGCAGGCTTTTTTTGAAGTCTGCTCAGTTTCTCTAAATTAGTATTTCAAAACATAATCCAGAATACCACCAGAATGTCAAATAGTTACAGAGTTCATGTTGTCGGTCTGATCTGGTTCTAAACTGAAGCTGAAGACACAACTCGCCACCTGCGCGGAAAAAGTTAATCTCGTCCGATACGTTGGCAAGATAGAAGCATGTATGACAGTGTACAAAATCTTGAGCTCACGAGAAAAAAAGGCATTCGAGGTCGTCATTTCTATGATAGTGAATTCAGCATCAAAACTATGTGCAGCTGCTCGGTACATGAACATGTAGGATATTCCACATATTTTTTCATCCGCTGAGGTACATGTACATGTAGGATATTCCACATAAGAGAGAAATTATTGGTGCAGCAGTCAATGTTTAATGGAAGAATCTCATATTTTAATGTGTCCTAGACAGTCACGATGGGTAAAATTTATAAGGACAACGGGAACGACTTTCTTTGCCGCCATATATCGGAGACTCTAAAGCATGTGAAATGACGAGCAAATGTTACATGTATTGTTCAACAAGCGTAGACAACGGATGTACTCTGCAGTTCAGTGTCCGACAACTTTAAACTCCAGAGCGCATTGGCTCTGTGGTAGAGTGTTTGACTCGAGACCGAAGGGTCGCGGGTTCGAGCCTCACCGGCGTCACTGCGTTGTGGTCCTTGAGCAAGACACATTTATCCTAGCTTAGTACTGGTTCAACCCAGGAAGACTCATCCCTATATAACTGAAAGATTGTTGATGGGACGTAAAGAATCAAATCAAACAAACAAAATTAAAGCAGACGCATAGACCGTATACCGACGTACATGTACATGTTGTATGTAGTTATCCTGCGTATTCTGAGAAAATCCCCCAATATCTTAACCAGAGCATGAAATATAGCGATTGTGTTTTTATGGTCAATAATTCCTATTACCCTAAGATGTCTTGTTTACTCGGAGGTTGTTATATGTAACCCAGGGCAGAATGTTGGTCTTACATTATGATGTTTTCTAATAGCCCAAAGCACATGAAATAGTGGCTGGAATATTTTTTAATTCCCAGAAACATGTCATTTGCAGTTTTGTGGTCATCACTCTTAATTCACAGTAGGTTCAGTGACGATATATATCAGCAGAACATTCTTTAAATACAGCCTTTTCATAATGCACTAAAGCATATATGACAACATATCTGCGTGTAAGTTTGCTTGGTAAAAATTAAAAAATTGACCGCAAATGCACAATACACTGCATCCATAAAGTCAGTGTAAGGTGTACGCGTAAGGTGTCAGCCTGTGGGTAAAAATGTCTATTAGGCGTTTTCGACATCACTAGCTATGCTATATCATGCTAGTGAACTGTTCATAATCAAGGACGTACTGGAAATATACATTCAACAAAAACAAAGCAATGAATGCATGTTTATTACTACCTGTCTCGAGTCAAGGGCAGCAGATGATCATTAGGTTAAGAAGTTTACGGAGTTTCTGCCATGTACATTTGCAATGTATGACTGCAGGCAGCTCGAGCATGTCTCTAGCGTAGAGAATGTCCATATGGTTACAGAAATCCTATCTCAAGTTTTTATCAGGTGCTATCACCTCCTTCTTCCATCATTAGGTAGTGTTGTGCCACAGGCATTTGGTGCACTTTAGCTCAAGGGACGACTTTACTTGTATATGACTTCATATTATTATGTTCACATAAAGAGCCTTCTCCTTCTAATACTTCCATGCATCCAAATTCACCAGCAATTCCTCCATGGACTTCGTCTTGATCACCGGATCATATTTGTACAACAGTAACTATGTGCAGTCTGTTCTGAATTCTGTGATTAGAGCCTCTTAGATAACAATTAAGAGCAGTGGAGTCAGAACAGAGCCACGATGAACATCAACAACAAAAACTTTCTCACTGCAACAATTGCCAACTACTGTCCTGTTGATTTAAAAGTATACACACTAGCTACCTACTGTCCTTCTCTATGTTAATGAATGTGATGAAGAATGGCTTGTTTGAAGTCAGGAGCAGCTTCTGTAGCTAGCTTAAAATTAAGATCGCAACTGTAATGCCACCATGGCCTGGCATAAATCTGCACTGCATCTTGTCAATCTCAACTCTCTGCCTGATATGTCTCTCCAATATGCACCCTAACACCTTTATTAATTGCTTAATTAACTTCAAGCCTCTGTTCAGAGCACCCCCTTTGCCTATGTTCATAATGTCAATTTCACTATGTACTAACACTCGAGATTATGTGGCAGATTAGGTCAAACACATTGACTTTGCCATTTTCTAAAATACATGTAGAATAAAGCATCTCGATGACAATTGCTGATGGTATGTCTGCTTTGTCAGAACACATCCTGCTAATTGTTTTTGTGATAATTCCTGTACTGATCAGCTGGCTAGACCTTCAACTGGGATTTCCTCTGGCATGCACTTTGCATTCCAAAGAGTTCGAATTTGAGTAAACTCATAATGCTCTTTCCACGCTTCTTTCAACGCTTCTTCACCTAGCGACTGTTGGCCTGCGTCATTCCGGACATGTTATTCCCATTTTTGCTTATATACTAGGTAAAATCATAGCAATGACCAGAAACTAGTACAATCAGAGCTAACATTCTTCCTAAAAGATCAAAATTGGTAAAACTAAATATATACAGATTGATAGTATACAGTGGTGATGTAGCTCTCCCCTTGAAGGCAGTTACTAGGCTACCTTAACATAACCAAAATCATTCACATACTTGTATATAAAAGTATATACAAACCATATTTACACCAATAATAATAAAATGAGAACCACAACAGCACTACTACCTTGGAATAATTTCTAGGACGACTTTTTAAATAGTCAATGAATAACCACAGTGAACAATAAATCACGAAAAGCAAGAATTGATAAAGAAAGGGCATGGATTCGCCTGAATATGTGGTTGTGGCACCTAGCTGAAGATCCCTGGGCTGTTAAAGACCATCACTGTAAATACAGAGCGAAATAACATCATCATTTAAAAATCCTACATACCTAAATAGACAAAAAGCTTTGGTTTCAACTAACTAGACTGAAGAGGTTTTAGGACTTAACTATTATGGTTACAAATGCCCGACTCACTAGCAAGCAATTGGTAAGGGAAGCTTTGGCTAGAAACTAAGATGTCTGCAACATTATACATTGGATTGACTTCAAAATGATATAAACTTTGATTACTTTCAAGTAGATATGATAGTGCCAGCTACATCATCAACAAAACCTAATAAGGCTGGCTGCAGGAAATACGTCATTTGACAAAATCAAGTTGAAAAGGTAATGTGTGTGAAAACGGAGGGTTGTGGCGAAAATACATTTTAAGAAAAAATTCTATACAGTTTTAGGAGACGTATAGCCTTTTAAGACTATGGTAAATTGATGAGAAGGAGAAATGTCGAAGAGAAACTTTGATATCTCTGTTACAGATTTTATAGGATTTTTCACTAAATCTTATGTAAACAAATGATATGTTATGCAATGGCAATTCTACTAAGGACAGTTTTAGTTTGCTATAGGTACAAAAATTCTTTGCATCTCATATTGATCATATCAATTTTATATAGAACACACTTTATAGCAACATATGTACAAGTGCCTAAAACCAAATTTGGCAACCATCGTGGATGACAGGTTGGATGTCCCCTTTATTATCCTAATTCATCAAATATAATTATTTCTTGAAACTCATTTGCGTAACTTCAAACAACCTCCAAATATTTTCCTACAGAAAGTAAAAATACGTTTCTTTTTTTCTAAAGCTAAATACAAAGCCATCTTGAATACCAAGTTATAGTAAGTTAAAATAAAAATAAAATCTAATAAGTTCGTCCCTTGTTTGTGTAGCTATTTCTACTTAATTGCATAATAATTTTGCATGGAAATTCATAATTTGCCAAGTTGGTATACCACCACTATTGAGTTTGCAAAATGTTTTGTGTTTGTTTGATTTGATTCTTTACGTCCCATCAACAATTTTTCAGTTAAACAGGGACGGTTCTTCCTGGTTGAACCAGTACTAAGCTAGGATAAATGTGTCTTGCTCAAGGACCACAACACAGTTACGCCAGTGAGGCTCAAACCCATGGCCCCTTGGTCTCGAGTCAAGCATTCTACCATTGAGCCACTGAGCTCCCTTTGGATGCAAAATGCAACAGCCACCTTGAGACTGTGTCCTAAATCTTGTGTTTTCTAAGCCCAAATGACAATTTTGAGGCAAATTAGTATGATTGACTGCAAAATAAGTGGAAATAAGTGAAGACAACATATTGGCTTGCAAATGTATGAGCTTTAAATAATTCAATTTAAAATAGACTGCATATTTTGGAAAAACCAAGATGGCGGCCACCTTATAGATGGTGTCCATATATCAGTTCTACTTTGACAGCCGTCTTGGATGGCATGTTGGATGCTCCCTTTTTATCCAATGCCATTAAATAAAGTTATTCTTGAAAATCGTTTGCATAAATTCAAACAAACTATATTCTTCCAGTTCAAAATAAAAGCAGATAGTATGATATGATTTGCACATTGGTAGCCATCTTTAATACCATATTTGAACAATCAGCAACAATAAAGTCATGCTGATAAGTTAGTAACTTGTTTAATGGGGCTATTTCTACTTGCTAGAAGTAATTTTCATCAAAATTTATAACTTTGTAAAGTTCTAAAATATAACTGCACTTTTTAGATACAAAAGTGGCGGCCATCTTGAAAAAATACAGCCTCAATCCTGATTTTTTTTAAATTGAATGATGATTTTAAGGTATTTAGATATAACTGATGGCTATTTAAAGGGGACATATCAAGGTTTTTCATTTTTCTTTGCAATTTCGTTTTATGTGTCGGATTTTATGTATTTATTAAGAACTCAGTTCATTTTCCACAATTTTCAGTGATAAAATGAGTATAATCATCATTTTCTTTAAGCTTGAGCGCTTTGGCAATAAAATATCGACTCGCTTACTTCCCTTGAATTAGTTACTTCCCTTTGCTATCGGAGTGTCCTGATGACGTCACAGAGGCAGTTAACGAAGGTCTGTTAATATAGATTCGTGTTGGATTCCAATATTTCTTTTAATATTCTCCGATTAAGAAGGGTTTATGTGTTGCAAATATCACTGTTATACGCAATCTGATCAGTGGATGCGCTCTCAATGAAATTGTGGATATTTTTTTGTGTGCTTTAGCTTTGGGGATTCATCAGTCTGTACATATAGGGCTCTAAAATTCTCAGTCTTTAACATGCGCGGACCCTGAACGTTTTGTCCGAGGGGGTCCAAATTTGACTTTTAGTTTTAAATACATTTTAGTTGATGAGGGGAGAGGGGGTCCAAATACCACTATAAGCGGGCCATCATCGGCCGATGATGGCGCAACCGTGAATGCTGGCTTTGACTGTAGCTTTTTTTTTTTTTCAGGGAATCCAGACCAGTATTGCTTAGAAACCCTATATTTTGTGATTTTTTTCAGGGGAGGGTGGTGTCCGAACCCCCTGTCACCCCTCTGGATCCGCCCATGT